>CM051663.1:29222687-30467687 GCA_028020825.1 Podargus strigoides | reverse complement strand
AACATGCTCCAATAAGAAGCCCCTCAGTTCCACCTGTAGTGGGTCTGAAGCTGCCAACAGGTTCTCCAGGAGGCCAGGCAGGGATGTGTATGAAGAAATTACCAGCCTTGAAGTCTTGGCTCCTCAAGTTATTATAGTGACTATTATAGAGACAATATAATGACAAGCTAATAAATGATAAATGTCTAATAAGTTGTCATTTAGGAAGATGCAAATACTCAGCAGTAAATCCAAGTAGCTTGTTTCCAACACTGATTATTTACAGATCCCCATCAGAGAGACAAACCTTATGTACAGGATTTCTGCATGGGGGAAACTTATCAGAGAAGGATCAGAATTCCTCCCAGAAGTAATTCTAGGAGGACCAGACCTGCCATTCACTGGCCCCAGAAACACTACTGGAATTGAGCAAGTCTCTTTTCACTGCTGCAGAAGACAAAGCATCACAAGAACTAGATTAGTGGAGTTCTAATATTATTCCTGTTAATTCTGAGTGAAGCTCTGGCTATTTGACTCAAGAATCAGCATTCTCACTGACAGTAACAGGCCACTTTTGAGGAAAGCCCATGACAGTGGCTCCATTCATCTCACTAAAGACTCCCATGGCGCATAGACATGTCAAGCAAGGTTAATCATAATAAGCAAGGCTACTTGAGTGTTTTTATTCTGGACTACAGAGAAGCTGAACAAGATAAAAGCCACTGGTGATAGAGTCAGTTTCTACTGCCCTCCTCTAGGAGGAAAGTCTACCCATCTGTGGTGGTATTCCCATATACCTCTTAAGGCTACCAGCAAAACACTACACCCCTATCGTGTTAAGTGTTTACACAATAGCATTACTATACAATAGAAAGTGGAAAAGGTTGTCTGATCCATACCTGTTGTGCTGTTTTTATGGCAAAAAATTGGTGCTGGCCTTCTCCTCCACATATATAGCCAAAGGCACGATTGTCTGTTACATCCCGAGCAATAAAGGAGATTTTGTTTACTGGATGCTCATGCTCTATGACCTAGAATCGAGAAAAAAACCCCACCTATTTGTTTAAATTGCTGCAGACATAACAGCTACTCTTCTCCGTAGTTAGAATGGTTGAGACTGTTAGAAAGCTTCAGTTCAAGACTCAGATTTATCAGCCTTTGACTAACCACAATAGAATGTAGCCATCTTTCTGGCAGGAGGCTTCAGTATTACAACTCATTCCACAAGACAATTTTTGTTAAGTGGAAGGAGGGCGGGATACTATTAAGGAATCGAGTTCAGATTGGTCTAGCTTCCAGGCACCTTGCTTTAGGAATCACATCAAGAGAATAAGTCATATCTTACCCCAGTTTTCTCATCTATTATCTTGATACCAGAGAGGGAGATGTTTACACAGATCTTCTGTTTGTGTTGACCCTGGGAACGAGCTGCCACTGCCATTCCCTAAAGTGGATGAATAACAAAGTATTGACAAGGTTTCTGTTAGATTGAGCTTAAACTTCTTTTCTTACTTTCCTCATGAGCCCATGGCCATGACTGTACTCGCGCTAATCTAGTTATTCCTGTGCAACTGTACAGTTAGAACTGCATTCCTCTTGCAACATATGCCTGACTAGGTTTGAAGTGATACCTCAGAATTAGATTTTTTCCTCTGTGTTTGAGCTTTGAAATGTCTTATCTTAGTTCACAAAATTGCTGCAGTAGCAGCATCTTTACTAGCTTTCCTGGCCTGATTAAAGTTGTATGAGTGTTCTGCACTCCAGAAATCATCTTTGCTGCTTCCAGATTTCATTTATTCTTTGGCTTTTCTGTATCTCTTAGTGTCACTATTGCCAGTGGTTGCCAACTTGTGCTGTGAGGTCAGTGTTAAATTGCATTGAGTTCTGCCTTCCCCATCCAAAACCCGAGCTCACTATTTGTGATCAAGTTTATACTATTAGCCGACAAGGGACCCAAAGGAGCATTCCCAAGCTACTAGAGAAACATTTGAGCAAGGGATTACAGTTTTAGTAGTAACCATCCATCTAGGATGGTGCTGTTATTACTGTGTTACCATTAAGCTGTATTTGAAGTTGTGCCAAAGTGACCATTTGATCATTTTTCTGAAGGCTACCCAGAAGTTGTTCCTTACATGCCAGTTCAAGCCCTTACCTTCAGCTTCATCATTGAATCCTGACTCATTTTGTCTCCTCTTGCCTCTGGGACATCATCAATGCCAATCAGTTTAGCTTTGTATTTTACACCACCACCTTTGAATCTGGCCAAGAGAGATTCATCTGTTTTTTCTGGCCCTGAAGAAAGAGAAGAGACTTGGTTTGTTTGTGGCTGTTTGTTTTGTTGTTTGTGTTGGCTTTTTTTTCTTTTTAAGTTTTTTTTGTTGCCGTTTTTGTTTTCAAGTGACAAATGCTTATGTTTTAGCTTTGAGGTCTTTTTTAAAAATATACCATTTAAATACATATTAAAACTGTCCCTTGAGCATAGCTGTCTAACAACCTTTAGTCCTTCCAGGACTGTTTGCACTACAAGATAGTTACTCCTTTAAGGTCACACTGCTCTTGCAGAATCTGGCCTCAGTTCAAAGAGTGGAGTCCAGTGCTTAATATTTGGGGACTCAAAACAATTGTTTGCCACAAAAACCACTGAAATATTTATAGGCAACAGCCAAGTGCTAAGCAAAAACACCAAGCACAAATGGTACTTCCCATGGCCATACAGGATGTCCAATAAGCCTTGAAGCTGTTAGCCCCTAGTTCTGGTGTAGTCAGATCTCTTCTTGGTATGCAAGAATCTCTAGATCCTGTGCTAGAACTTTCTATCAGCACCATCATTTCTACAACACAGCCTGATACCCCTGTCCCTGTAATAACTGGGATTTTACAGAATCACAGAATGTTAGGTATTGGAAGGGACCTCAAAAGATCACCTAGTCCAATCCCCCTGCCAGAGCAGGAACACCTAGGTCAGGTCACACAGGAACACATCCAGGCGGGTTTTGAATGTCTCCAGAGAAGGAGACTCCACAACCTCTCTGGGCAGCCTGTGCCAGTGCTCTGTTACCCTCACTGGGAAGAAGTTCTTCCTCACATTTATGTGGAACCTCCTATGTTCCAGCTTACACCCATTGCCCCTTGTCCTGTCATTGGATGTCACTGAGAAGAGCCTGGCTCCATCCTCATGACACTCACCCTTGACATATTTATAAACATGAATGAGGTCACCCCTCAGTCTCCTCTTCTCCAAGCTAAAGAGACCCAGCTCCCTCAGCCTTTCCTCATAAGGGAGATGTTCCACTCCCTTAATCATCTTTGTGGCTCTGCGCTGGACTGTCTCAAGCAGTTCCCTGTCCTTCTTGAACTGGGGGGCCCAGAACTGGACACAATACTCCAGATGTGGCCTCACCAAGGCAGAATAGAGGGGAAGGAGAACCTCTCTTGACCTACTAACCACCCCCTTTCTAATACACCCCAGGATGCCATTGGCCTTCTTGGCCACAAGGGCACATTGCTGGCTCATGGTCATCCTGCTGTCCACCAGGACCCCCAGGTCCCTTTCCCCTACACTGCTCTCCAGATTTTAGATAATTTGCTGTTTCTGCTATTCCCACCACTTATCAGAACTGCTTGCTTTTCTTCTCTGCGTGCTCAACGTACTCCAAATTTGTACCTAAGTATGTATATCTGTATGAAGTAGTTATTTTTATGGATTAGGTCATGCAAATATATCTATTATCAGATCTACAATAATTCTCATTTAATGAGTTTTCTAGCTTCTCTGGACAAGAATCTGTATTTGTGTGCAGCACATCATGCCCTCTCTGGAGGGAGGGGAGGAAACAAGTTCAGATTCAGACTGACAGCTACCTGGATGGTCCTAGGTCCAGTCCCCTCCTCAGGACACTTTTACTTCTCCGGGCTTTTGGTGACTTGTCAGGCTCAGCAAATTAGTCATTTAAGAAGTGGAACTGAGACCTTTAGAACTTAAAGCTAGGAAAAAAAACCTGTTTCAAGCTAAAAGCCTGCCTTCTGGTTAGATTTATTCTACTAGCTTATTTTCTTGCTCTTCTAGTTAGCTTGAAACCTCAGAGTTATTTTTAACCATGCTGTGAGAGTGAACTTAGTTTCAGGCAAGTGCAAAAGATAAGGACACTGACCAGAGGAAGCATTCAAGAGGTAAGCATTTCTCACCTTTCTTCTTTTCCTTCTTTGAAGGTTGTGCTTTTGGTGGAGCCTGTTGCTCAGGCTGGCTGTTGATAGTAGTAGTTTCAGCTTCAGTAGACATGATGAGATGGTGGTCAGCTGTGCTTTCTGCAGTTTTTAGAAATCCAAACAATTATTAGGCAGATATAAAATTTTACCTTGAAGAAGAAATATTCTTATTAGACCTGTTAGTCCAGTTTTGTTCTGCTGAACACTGAAGCCCACTAATACCAGAAAGTTTTAGTAGTGATCATATAGGAAGTCTGACTCACTGTCTATTCATCTCAGGCTACAGAAAGCATGAAGTTATAGCCACTAGGTGATGAACCTTCACCTCAGTAATACCTAATCTGTAGATCACACTGACCTACATCCACAGGCTGTACTTGCATCACCCTGTTATAACCTGTCAGCCTTTAGCTTTTTACCCTTTAAAGCTATTTATAGAACCTCACATATTTTTCTCTACTCTCCTTCAGCATTGCCAACTACATCTCTGTAGTAGAATAGGAGACAATGCAAGAAACATGTTAGGATGTGTTCCAAACATCTACAAAGATGACACCAGAACACCCAAGAGAAGCCACTAGATCTTATTCGTGTTTCTGTAAGTAGCAGGAGTCTGAGGATATAGTACCCAACAGGTAAAAGCAAATAAATTCCTTAGGCTGCAGACAGACTGTTTCAGAAAAAAAAACACAACAAAACAAAACCCCAAATCAAACCCCCACACCCTTGTCTTAACAGTAATCAAGCAGCCTTAGTTGGTTTTTTTCAAGAAAAAACAAAACTATGGACTAGTATGACTTTGTGCCATAAGACCCTTTTGCCTCTGTAATACAAGACACATTAAAAAAATGCTATGCAGCTGCCATGTTTTGTTCCTACACAGCTGAAGCACTGATTCACACTTACCAAACAGCAGGACCCATATTGTCTCTATGGAGTTCTGAAGATCACCTATACCTAGCCATAAAGAACTGGACATTCATATCTGCTACAGAAACTGTTCTACAAATCTTCTGCCTAGGGTCTTGCAGTGGCTCCTGTTAGTCCCCTGAACTTTAGGGTTACAAATGAAGCCAAGAAACTGTTTTGATGCTTAGGCAGTTGGGCTACCCTCTGCTAGTAATTTCCCCTATATCCAGGCAAGCAGCCACAGATCAAGCCACCCCTTTTTTTCCAGCACACCATTTGAAACATACCCAGATACAAGTGCTAAAGCACTGCACATCCTCCAGCATTAGAAGGTTGTAATTCTCAATAGCCTATTCCTCATTTGCCTTAGTGGGAGCTAATGCTTTATCCATTACTTGGAACTTACTTTCAGGGTTTTGCTCTCACTCCTGCCTTTCCCTCTTCCCTCAAATCATTACTAAGTCAATAGCTACAGACTGACTAATCCAGCTTGCCACTAACAGATGAATTGGATGTCAATGCTTAACAGATTCTTAACCCAGGAAGAACATAAATTTCTAGGTCTTTAAGAGATAATTTCACCCTGAAGGCCTCCATTTCCAGTTACTCAGGAGGGAGGCCTTCAGGGAACTAGCTTTTAATATACATAGAGTTAGATCTAGCAGCTTACCATATGGTTTGTGAATTGCATTTAGCATTGTTCAAGTAAACCAGAGATAAAAGTGCTCATACGGAAAAAAATCTGGCAGCTATACCGGTTCTCCTCTATAAGCAACCTACCTGGCCACAGCTAGGAAATATTTGATGCAAGGGAACAAAAGTGTTGCTGTGAAAATTTCAAGTCATTCTGAGTAGAAATAGATGTTAGAGGAAGAGTTGATACAGCAAGCAATGGTTATTTAGGAAGTGTTATCACTGGATTCTGACAAAGGAGCAAGGGCAAAACTATGGCAGCCAACAAGGATTTTGCGGGATACTTGCACCAACGCTAAAAGGGAATGTGCCCATTGAAAACCACACATTCAGCAGGTAAAATGGAGCCAAATGAATTCTATTCTAAAGCTAGACTAGCTTGCCTGATGGCATAGTTTTGGGTAGAGATAGTCTTTAGACTCCAGTGTAATGAGCCTCTGCCTAGATTCATCAAGTTCCTCAGAAACAGAGAGGAAGAAAAGACAGAGTTAAGGTTGAAAAAGTAGTTAACCACTCACATCCATCTGGAAGGTTACTGTTCAGAGAAAAGAAGGAAAAGGCCTGGAGAAGAACAGAGCTAATACATGCTCTCTAGGAGCTGAGTCACAGCTTTAAGACATTCTGCCTCAAGGTGCTGAGTATTGCCTCTCAGTGACCCTGCTTTCTCAATTTAATTGGTAGAGCTATACCCAGCTCTGCTGTCATACAGCCATAGCAAGTGTCTCACTCTGAAGTAAAGTTAAGAGGCAATAACAAGCAAATAACCTTGGGAGGAGCAAATATGCACAAGCAAGACCTCACTTTGACAACTGTAAAGTAGCAGAAATCCAGATGGGCACTTGCCATCTTTAAACTCGTCATCCTTCCACAATCACCATCTGCCTCCGTCTGATGGAAGCCAGAGCACTTATCTGTATAGAGCCAGGCAGGACAAAGCCCCACACTGGAGGAAGATGGGCAGGGATACACACAAGTCTGGCCGAATCCTTCCAAATACCTCTGGTGTTACTGTGGAGAAGTTCATTCTCAGTGTTAGCAATGCAATTTGAGAAGGTTAGTGAGGGCTTTCTGGCCAGCTTATGGGACATACACTCCTCTGAGGTCTGGCATAGCTCATCTCACCTGGTGAGATTTCACAGTACATGACATTTAACCTACCTCTTGAGAACTCAGTATCTTTGAGGTTCATATCTCTCGAGCAAGAGAATTAGCAAAACTAAGAATGCAAGGAGAGACAAAGGCTGCCTCAATACATGTCAAGAACTAGTTATTTAAAATAGGAACATCTTAGTTAAGCCACAAGACTAGCACAAGACTATTGCCCCAGGCTTTACCTTAGAATCTCACTGGGGTGGAGAGCAACATTATGTAGCTTGAGCTAGCAGTAGTCTAGACTGTGTGGGGTATGAGAGTCTCAGCCACAACTAAATTTGGATTCTATACTTCAGATGCAAGTTAAAGCTGCACAAGGTCTTTGTCACACTTAATTTCGGCTTATTTTAATGGAGAGTGCTGGTATGCTCTACATGCAATTAACTAAAAAGAAATTAAAGTCTTCTTTTCATAGTTCTTGCTCTTGCTTGGAGACTTCTTTTTGCTGTACTCCATGCTTTACTATTTCCTTACTCAGCCTGCAGGAGTAACACAAGAAGACACTAGAACTGTTCTATTACACTTGAATTCCAAGTTACTCTGAAAAGAGCCAGTCAGCAGTATGGCAGGGTTAGAGGTACATGTGCTTTTATGCAAGGAGAGTCATGCCTCCAGTTATACTGGCATAGCGAAGATCAAGATCATTCCCACAGCAGCCATGTCAGCAGACTTAAGAGATACCTACATGGAGAACATTCAAAGGCAAGTCCGCTGCTATCAACACAGCTTGATTACTTACTGTGCAATTGTATGACCAATTTTAACTACTATGCTAAATGCACTCTTTCAAAATTCTTAGACTCCAGTTTCTGGATGTTGTTACCCTCAGAGATGTGTCCCAAACTCTTGCTTGTATGAGTAGATACACACTGCATTTTGCTCACCCACTTTTGAATTTACTCCAGAAAGGTCTTGTTAAGAGACCACAAGTAGTGTCTTCCTCCTTTCTTATAGGGACTATCCTGTGAAGAGCAAGTACTGATCACTCCTTGGGGAAAGGCCATTTCAGGTACTCAACACATAAGCCTTGAATTATGAGCTGTTACCTACTGTCTCAAGTCAGGCAACTCTCCATTTAAGCACTGTACTTTGCACGCATCAACCCTGGGAAAGTCAGTCTTAAGACTTGGGGTATACCATGCTGTTGGTGTCTTCTCTGAACTCCCTACAAGGAGAGCTGTTGGCAGTGATAAGTTATCCTTGAAATACCTGTTTTGTAGCAAGACTTGAAGAACATGTCAAACAATTTTGTTGAGCAACATTTAGTTTACCTTAAGAGATGTTTTCACAATTAACCTGTACTTGAGTAAGGGGTGGCAACATGGTAGCTACACTTAATGATGACATTTTTGTCCTGTGCACAGGGGATTGAGAATCTTCATTGTGGCTGTAGTCTGTCATGGGATTTAAAGACCGGACAATAATCCTCACCCAATAGACAGTTTTTTTTCCCCCTCAGCAGCCAAAGATAATCACCTCAATGTTGATGAAAGGTTGTCTGAGAATAGGTTAGGGACACTGAAAAAGTCAGAGGCAAAGTAGATAAATTACACGCCTGCTCAGCAGTCTAGTACTTTGTCTTTTTCACAGCCTGTGTTCCTTCTTTGTCCCTTGATACTGCAAGTACATGATTCAGCTTAAAAAGTTATTGCATGTAAATATTAACCTCAAATTAGAATCTGAGAGGCCAGGAGAGGACAAGAGAAGCTTTTACTGCCAGGTGCAATACAGCCTGTTAGGATGAAGTAGTAACCAGAAGCACAGCAATGGTTCAAGTGCTGAACATGCTTCCCAGGCAGGTTGTTCCCTCTCCCTAACCTTCTTGAAGAGTTAGTCAAGTTACAGTTAGAAGTTTGTATTAGGGCCTGCACAACGTATCCTTAGAAATATGAAGTTCTTAACAGAAGAGCTCTTTTCAGAAGGCTAGTAAACAATCTGTTTACTTGAGTGAATTCAAGACTTCAGTTTTGCAGGCTGTGGAGATAGACTAAAGGCTGAACAGCAATACATACAATGACTAGCAAGAGTCAAAGCTGTAAAGCCAGATACATTCACCAATAATGGACTATCTTGACTAGCAGCATTCTACCCACATTAGAAGTATAATCGTGCATTTGTGTGAGCCCTTGTATGACTGACTTACACTTGCATTTAACAAATCCCTATGTGCATAACTGACTAGCACATTTTCTGCCTAGTTCCTGCTGCAATGGTAGTGCCCCAGGTAGCCTTGAGAAGCGGTAGGCATACATTAATAAATCAGAAACATGAATGTGCTATTCAGACTTTTGCATTTTAAACAGGGTTATTCATGCTGAGGAGTCAAATAAAATACCATCTTAAGTATTTTGTTTCATTACTATAACATCCATTGATCTAGCATCTGACAGTGTCCAAGAGTTCAAGTTGAATAAACCTTCTGTAACATGACACAAGATTACTATGATTTAGATGGAAAATTCCAGTAGCTTGTTCTAATGCAAGCACTATCATTAGTTTGTTTCCTCTACCAAAACAATCAAATTAGTCTTTTAGAAACTAGCATAGCCAG
Organism: Podargus strigoides; assembly: GCA_028020825.1. Classification (NCBI taxonomy): domain Eukaryota; kingdom Metazoa; phylum Chordata; class Aves; order Caprimulgiformes; family Podargidae; genus Podargus; species Podargus strigoides. The sequence goes on along the minus strand of CM051663.1, from coordinate 30,458,197 downwards.
TGATTAATATACATGAAAGATAGTAGACTTACCTAAACCTGATGTGTATTGTTCACTCTTACACATAATAAATACCTGCTTGAAGGCAAGCAGTGGAAGAGAGTTCATAGACAGTTTAGGAACTGTTTGCCTCCAGTTTATGCCATGTCTGGAATGCAAGAGCAGCATCACTGGCCAGAAAGATGACTGAACACAGGCTCCTATACTGCTAAGTCTACCCCAAACCCATCATTAGTCTTGTAAGAGAGATAACTGAAAAGAATGTTGACCTACCTTAACTGACAAAGGAAGCTGTCTGCCATTCCCTCAGTTGATAAGGTCTAGATTAGCAATGCCCTCATCACTCAGTTCCACCTGTGATTCCATAACAGCATGGAAACCAAGACCAGTGTTTTCAGCCTAAGTTCAAGAAGCCTGTTTAACTGTCCTGTTTAGGCCATAGGTAGTTAGAAACATGATTTGTGGATAAGAGATCATTTGCTTGGTATCAGGGCCTCAGTTAAACCAGGCACTTGGCCTATTGGACAGAGTATTTCCAGATTAACAGAACTGTACTTTAGGGAAGTTTTCATGCAACTTGCTTGAAGCCCTGTTTTATGTTATGTCCTCTCACCTAAGAGGTGAATCAAGACTGTGCTGAGGTATCAAGGCAGCCTTATGCCAAGGGCTTCCTCTGGCAAAGGGAATACCCTTTTGAAATAAGCTACAACAGTACTTACATATTGCAGGATACAGCACATAGTCCAGCTGTCTTGATCATACACAACCAGTAATGTGAAACAGGGAAGGGTGATATTCATCTGCTTAGTGGGATAGAGTGTGATAACGGACACGTCACAGAATACCTTCTTCATGCTGCTCCCTTCCCCTAGTACCAACTGCAAAGTAGATAAAGATCTTAGTACTCTAATTAGTCATGTCATATACAGATGTTGGCATGTACCACTGCTGATGCAGGATCATGCCTGTGAAACTACCCAGACATCTTGCCATTTCAGTCAATTTGCCAACTGCTATTTCACTGGCTGAACAGAACAGTCTGTTCTCATATCAGTGCATTAGTCTTCTCTGAGCCGTTTTTTTTTTTTTTTTTAGCAAGAACATAGAAATTCAAACTGAGTTCCCAAAAGTGTTTTCCACACATTTGAATCACCGGAATCACAGCCAAGTGAACATCACCAAGTTAGCAGCTGGAACAGAACACGTGGCTCAGTTCAAGTGGTGCAACTGGACCAGTACTTTCTGCCATTGTACTACGCTTTTGAACACATGATTTCCGATGAGATTAGTTCTTTCTCAACCCAGCTACCACAGTAACACTACTTTGGATTTTTCTCCCACTTTTCATGGGATTAAATACAGCTGTTGCAGGAATATTAGAACAGAGGGTTTAGGAGAAGTCATGGCCAGTTTAAACAAGCTGTACCTAGCTAACAAGTTGGATTGACATAAATGAGCAAGTATTGCCCTCTGCTTGCTTTAAAGGAAGAAAGTGAAATGCTTTTTCTAAGCTAGTACATCTGCTTCCCTGAAGATTTCATCTTAAAATGAAGGGAATCAGCACTGTTGTAGCTGATAGAGTTACTCTTCAGCCAGGAACTGGTTTTTGGATTGATGTCCAAAGGTAGTATCCAGACACCTAGCTAGTCCATCTCAAACTGTGAGTTGTTCCAGGAATAATGCAGCATCTTGCAACAGGTTTTGGTAGCCGTCTTTCCAACCTTTGTTCAGCATTTAGCCTTCCAACCTACTAGTTACTTTCTTAGATTAAGAAACCCCTTAATTCTCTTCCAGAAAGACAGCATGCTTTGCAGCATGCTAAGGGGCCACTCCTCTATACCACTCTCTCCAGTTTCCAGTACTGAAGGCACCTGAGCCAGACTTCAGTTGTCTGCTTGAGCTATTTCTCAGGAAAGCATCACCTGCCTACTCACAGAATGAGGAATCCTCAAGCCATGTGCCTGCAGTGCATACCACTCAATCTTCTGTCAATACCAGTTGATGACACTCACTGGATATACCAAAAAACCTGGAAGCAAAGTTATTAATCAAGGCAGCTAGTATTTACTCAGATGCAAACTAGTTTGAACTAGACAACAGCTCAAACACTTCATTTCCTACTGTACTCCAACCTCCCTCCTGCCTAGAAGGCCTGTTTCTGATCTTCTTGCTAGTTAGTACAGCAAAGGATTCTTGCCAGTAACCATGCATTTCACCCCCTTCCTTAGAGCAGGAACTTGACACATTCTGAAGCTGTTATCATAGGTTATTTCAGCTGCATGATCTTAACTGTCCAGTGCTGGCAGAGTTATCCCTCTTCACAGTTTGGGTGTGTGCAAGCTGTACTGAGAGAGACTGCATGTGTTCTACACAGCCTATGCTGAACTGTAAGTGTTCTCTACCTGTTCACAAATGTATCCGTATGAGCAAAGGATTTTGCTGTATTCTTGCATTCACCCAGCCTAAAGCCATATAGCCACAGCATCAGGTACTGCAGTTTGGCAGCTCAGATGATCACCAGGTTGGGTAAGCAAGCAGCTGTCCTTAAACATTGATTTCAGCAGTATTGGAAGAACCGTCCACCTAGCCCCCAGCTACTGTACCTCCTGGTACATAAACTGTTGTAGCAGTCATTGTCACAAGAGTCACTCCATCCTGTCTCTTGTAACAGACGCAAGTTATATTCATGATGCATTATTAGAAGACTGAGAAAAGTTCTGTTTGTACCTTATGAGGTCAGGCTGTTCTACAGCAGTTTCAGTCCTCACTTAGGTATTATGAAGCATACTGCTTAATACAAGTGTTATTCTTGCCTTCAAGATTAGTCATTACCAAGGGCCCCAGCTCTCCCTTATATATGCAGCAAGAAAGGCAATGAATAACTAAACAAGGCAAATCTAAGAAGGGGGTACACAGAGATCTATACCAGAGGTAAAAAATTAACCAGGATTTTCAGAGTTCCACTGCAGCTTCTTCAGTAGCTGGCCTACTAAACAGCTAGTCAAGTCTCACAGATTAACAGTGAGTGCACTAAGTTTCCCTATTGGTAATCGTAGTTACACATTTGTGATGTACATTAGAGAAAGCTTACATTATTGCTCCTATATCCAGTCTCTACAGTAATCCTGACCAGGCTCTCTAATTTTCCATCTCTGTAATGGTCTTGATATCTATTATGGGGATGCCCCCATCCATGAGAAGCATGAAAGGTGAAGTGACAGTATTCAATCCTGTTCTAGAGTTTAAGTTCCATCAGCCAGGTTAGCAGCTGTTTGCAGATAGATCTGCTATTCAAGCAGCTAGAAAACTAGTTCTTACTCATGTAGTGACATTTGTGTCCTCCCTTAAAGCACAAATAACCCTGTTCTGAGAGAGCACATATATGTGAGGCAGAAACATGGGGTAAGATATTACCACTACATCCTTAGTTCTTGCAGCTTGTCTCATTCCTTCCTAGGAAGATCCATTGGCGTTTTAGCCATAGGGCAGGTGTATGAGAGTTCTGATAGGAGAAGACTAGCTGTTGTATGATTTGTCAGCATTAAGAGTTGAATACCCTTTGCTAGAAGAGCTAGTTCCTAGTTGACTAGGAAACTACTCTAGGATCCTGCTCTAGCAAGGGGGGTTGGACTAGATGATCTTCAGAGGCCCCTTCCAACCCCTACCATTCTGTGATTCTCTGACATTGTCATGAAGCCTCCTGACTGCCAAGGTAAAGGTCTATTATCCTGTCTCTCAGACCTACTTGTCCTGTTCAAAAGCTAGTCCTCATCAAGTATTTAACCTCTCATCATATTGCTTAAGGAAGCAACATGAACTGATGGAGAAACAGGAAATTCAGCTCCAAGGCCAATAGTCTGTCCTTAAATGGCCCTGTAATGTCTGAGATTTAAAGGTGGCATGCACCAGCTCTTAAGCTTTATTGGAAGCTTTAAAAAAAAAAAATCCCACAGATAGTTGGGAGAAAAGGTCTGCAGGGCACTTCAGTTGGGGCACTTCAGCTGAGACACTTCATTCTCAAGCACTCCACATCATATGGAAGGCACATCCTTCCAGAAGAGAGGAAACAGAAATGGTCTGTGCCCCTATCAACCACGGATTACAAGAGTTATATGGGAGAAGATGCTTTGTTCAGCACTCAGCTGCCCAGCTTGCATAAACAAGCTAATCCTGTTTAAACTGGTGCCTCTTGTTTATTGACTAGGCCTGCCACTATGCTTCATCCAGCTTCTTTATAACCCTGAGACCCTTGAACCCAGGTACAGCCTCAAAACCATGTTTCTAAAGTCAGTTTGTTTTGCCAGTTATGGTACTTAGACACCTTGCTCTATTTGATCCTTTTAACACCACCCCAAGCTGTATTTCTGGGGAGTCCATGCTGAGGTAGGAGTAGTGGCTTATGCCTGGCCATGTTTCACAGCAGACCTCCTAGCATTCCTTCTCCCTGCCCCCACCCCTAGGAGGTACAGTCTTGAATCTACTAATAATCCCATAGTCTACATGCAAGATCTAGCTTTTTCTCCAATATCCTTGCAGATTACAAGTTACCTTAATGGTATCTCTTTATCACTTCTTATGACAGAATCTAGCCAGAAAGCAGAATTTGCACCATCACTACTGTTTCCAAGCTGGCTTTCTCTGGATGTGGAATTTACTGCTTAATTGTTAAAAAAAAAAAAAAAAAAAAAATCATGCCTCTGCAGTGCTCATATACTTCTAACCCTGCTGAATAAAGTCTGCAAACATTCCCAAGAAGTGGGTTAATCCAGCAGGTCACACAAGTGTCCCAGCAGTGTAAAGTTCACCAGGAGAGAAGAACATCATTAGGAGAGAAAAATCTGTAGGTCTGACAACAATACTCAATGACTACAGCATATTATGCACTTTCATTTGCTTCATATCTCAAGCTATAGTTTTTATCCTAAACATCCTGTTTAGAGATCAGCCCTTGATTGCCCCTTCCTTGACACAAGTACAATTACTTGCTTTCCCACAGAGACTCCCCTAAGAGCTCTTTTTGCTGCCCTTTGCATACATTATATTCACCTGCTTAGAGTGCTTCTTTCCATACCTGCTTGTGAAGTAAAGGCCTTATGCAAGTATATCCATAGCAGCTACTTTTCTGCAGTGTCCAATAATAGGGTTATGCAGGCACTTTGACCCTTCTCAGTGAGAAAGTGGCTTGTGTACTGCAGATGTAAGAGATATTTAGAAGTGTAACAGAAGGCACACGTTAGAATAGATAACCATCTCTGCTTTCACAAAAGGAAGCCGATGCCAGATTTTTGGCATTTGGCCAAAATGATAGCGTTCCAGCTGATAGTGGATAGTAGATGACAGTTCAGCCAATAGGTTTGAAGTAAGAGCACAAGAGGTGAGAAGTGTGGTAAGTTACAGGCCTATCAGAGTAGTTCACATTTTCCCAGTCTCCTGTCTACAGTGACAACCTCACAAGACCCTATTAGATTTCCCCTCAACAGAACCATCCCATTCAGGGAATTCTGGAAACCCCATTATACCTCAAAAGCCATTGTGCTGTATGCAACTTCAGTGGTTCTCTGAACAGACTTCGTGAATGACTCCCTCAGACAATCCCCTCTGCAGCTGAAAATATTTTCTTCGGATTCTGGTTCATGTCTCCAATTAGCCAACTCCTGCCTCACCCACCTCCTGGCAGGTCCTAATGGAAGCTGATCTGAAGACCTGCTACCATTACAACTGCCTAAGAAGTCACTATCAGACACAAGGACGTATTTTCAATTTACCAGTGCCTCGTAAGTCTTCACAGACAGCTAGAATACATAGCTTCATGATTATTTTTCTCCAATTGAATCTGCATCTCTATTTTGCATATCTACCACAGGAGTTCCCATCCTAAGCATACCTATACCCATTCCTTAACATACGATGGGCAAATCTAAACCTACATGCACTCAGATTTTGGGCAGCCTTGCTTATGGAAGTTATAGAAGACTTCTGAGGCATACATGTAGCCTTTTAAGGCACACTACCTTCATTAAGAGAAGATTAAAATAATTCCTCCCTCACCCCAAAAAAGAAAAACAACTTAATCCTACCTCACCAGTGGATTTGCGTGCTTCCCTAGTAAGCACTCAAGTAACCAGCCCCAGTTTATCTGAGGGGTAAAAGCTCTTTAACAGAGAAGCCCAGCTGTATTGGCAACACCTGCCTTTCTCTCACTGCTCAGAGCACAGGCACTATCCCAGCGTGAGTGTCATCGTATGATAACCATTAGATTTTAAGTCTCACCAGCTGAGAAGTCTGTTCCGATAATCCCGGGCACCTTTAGCTATACCCATTTACGACAGACAGAAGGAGCACCCTGAGATTCACCAGCAGATAGAGAGATGCCCAGCAAGGACACTCCATATCCAAAACCAAAACTCGCCTCTGCTTCACAGCATCCTAACCCGTTCCTCCCCTCTGCTGCTAGAGACATTCTTTCACATCCGTAATTTACGTGAAGTTTAGGGGCTTTATGGTGGGTTTTTTTTTTCCTTATTTCCTTCCTCTCCACACATAAAAATGAACGCGCAGATTTATTTTGCTTTGAGCTTAAGCTCCCCCGGAGCTCCGGCCCTGCCCGGCGTCCCCCCCCGCCCCGGCCGGACGCGCTCCCCGCAGCCGCTCGCCCAGCGCCCCCTCCCCGCTCCCGGACCCCCAGCGCCGCGGGGGGCTCCACCGCCGCCTTCTGCCGGCGGCCGCGGGGGGCTGCGAGCAGCCTGCCCCCAGCCGGCCTCCCCTCAGGCTCCCGCGGTCGTTAACCCCCGCCGCCGGTCCCGTCCCCGCGGCGCAGGCTTTGCCGGAGCCGCTCCCCCCGCGACTTACGGGCTAGATCGGTGCCGCGCTGTGCATGATCCATCGGCGGCCGCTGCGAGCCTGGCTGGGAGCGCGCCCGGTTAAATATCGGGTGTACGCTCGCCTGCAGGCTCGTTAGCCACTCACAGCGAGAGAGATGGTTTTAATCAGATGCTGGCAGCTGAGGACTACCCAGGAATGTGCTATGATGTTTTCGCTGCTCGGTCTTGGCTACTCCCCCTCAACGTGTCGGTGCTCACAAGCTTAACCCCTTGCAAGCCGCCGCTCAGGCCCCCGTGGCGGGGCCAGAGGGAGATGGGGTCTGGGACAGCCCCCCTCCGGGACGCCCCCTGGAGGAGATGCGGGGATGGGAGAGGAGCCGGGGAGCGGGGAGACCAGAGGGAAGCGGGTCCTGCGGCCCCGCACTCCGCGGGGCACGGGTACTTGTGCCTCTCGGGCAGCAATGGGGCTCTTCTGCAAAAAGGGTCCCCTCGTGTATCTGCATAAACCTGGGTGCAGTGATGGTGTTAAAAAAAATCGAAATCCAGACCAGCAGATTTTTTTCTCTTTCCCCCTCCAAACCCAAAATACTCCCCTCTCCCCCCGCTTCAAATCTGCGGCTGGCTGAACCAAAATATTGGGTCAGTGCAATGCAGTTTCTGGGTCACATCCAGGTCTGACCTTTGTACTTCCCACTCATCGCTATTCAAACATCTATCATGTTTTGTTTCCCACTGCAGTACAGTTGTTTTCCAACTTGTATGAAAGAGCCTCTGATAAAAAAAAAAAATCACATTTTTGTCCTTGTAGCAGAGCTTTTCTTTTTTTTTTTCCCCTCCCCCCCATGGCTGTAAGTTTTGTCTAACATTTATTTTCTCAAAACAGTGCAAAAGGCTTGTGTTCAAAACTATGATAATTCCCTCTACAGCTATACCCAATTTCAAAAGAGGAAAAAAGAGCAACACTTTTCCTACTGCTTTAGTACATTTGATAGATATTTCAAAGTGTTTTGGATGAGGGAAATACTTAATACAGAATTATTTTACCACCACGGAGTTCAGGGTTCAAAACTGGTGGTTGCATTTGGTCATCATCCATATCCAAAGCTACCAACTGATACTGTACTTTCCTTGATATGGTGTGGTACTCTTTATGAATAGCAAAAATGGTAGGAGCCCTGTGCCTGAGGTGACTAAAAGCTGATAGTTGTGTTGCACTTGCCTGTATCTGTCTTTCATTTCAGAAGTGCTAATTTTAACCAAAAAGGACAGGAGGGACTTATTTTTATACACTAGCCTACTGTTCACGGAAGGAAGTGCATGCTACATAAGTAAGGAGGCATTTGCTACAATTAACAGGTTTCTGGCTATGCACACATCGGTATTTGCAGGATTAGATCTGAATTCCTTGGGACACTGTTGTATTCATGTTTAACAATGTTGGTTTTGTACAGCTTGCCCTGCAGCGTACATTGTTTTGAACACCTTGTGCTAGACACCTACCAGCATGAGTGGAGCTTCTTGCTCCTGGGACCGTATATATTTTAGAGAATAATACTTAGCTCAGTGTGCTTTGTGGGAGTTACACAGACTGCCTAACATGAAGGATGACATTGTGCCTGGTTTAAACATGATGCAGTAACAAAGCAACTTCTATCCAGCAGTCTGGCCGGGTGCTGGCATGAGCAGGATTACCATTTGTGCTTTGCCCAGCACAAAACCCAGGCATGTTTCACTGTAATACCTTGACTACTTGAACTAATGGTTGTAAGTATGATTTATGCTATTTGTTTTTGAGTTTGGAAGAGATAAAAATGCTTTTCACTGTCCAATTGAGAGCAGTTTTGGGGTGCAATGAAATTACATCTACTACAGAAATGCCAAGAGGTCCATCACTATCTACCAGCACTACTTTTTAACAGATAAATAGTTAATAACTAACTGGAAAAAATTATAGTTTTCTTGGAGAATAAAAAATGTCTCAAGCCTTGAAGGACTGCACTGTCTGTTTTGTAATTCAACTTAGAACAGCTCCCCTGATGTCCTACATTGCTGAGCTAAATGCTAAAATTCAGAACTGTTACATTAAACATATGTAATAGGATTGCCTTCTGAATGTGGGAGGAATCCAGGCAGAAAGCCCCACAGGAATTCAGTTATTTTGTCTATACTGCTGTGCAGGACTTAAAGGGCATGCTTTACACTTTATGAAAAGTAAAAGGATTTTTATTTTTCTACAGTAAAACCAGAATCAAATGGACAATGGCTGTTACAACTTTAAGCCTGACTATTAAAAGATTACAGTAGAGTGAGTGCTATGTTTTCCAGGACGATGATTTTTTTTTTCCTCGTATTTGTTTTTGTCTGATCTTACTATTGCTGGCATAGGTTCGTTCCTTACCCAAGGTTTTTTTTTTGTTTTAAGTTAACTGCTTATTGTGCAGAACAGTATCACCCTCAGCACTTCCCAAACACGAGCCGTTTTTCAGCAGGTCTAAAATTATCTTGAAATTGCAGCTGGAAACCTTCACCTTAGTGAGTTTTTCTGTTGCTTTTCCAGACGTTAACTCTGCCCAAACCACAGTCTGTCATTAGGGTCACTGAGATTCCAGTCTGAGTGGAAAGTGTGGTAGCAGTGTGAAATAAAAACACCAAAGTGCAGAGACCTTCAGAAGACATCAACTTTCATGAATACCTTGACAGAAGTATCAATAACAGTTTGTGAAAAATCTGCTTGCAGTGAAGCAACGTGGTAGCTAATCTTGCGATGGCTTGCTCAGGAATGCATGGTTTATTATTAAAGTAATCTTTTAAGATTTTATTGGAATGTGCTTCCACAGTGGTGTCACTGCCTTTGTGGGCTTTACAGTGTGTGTGTGTGTGTCATCTTGTCCATAATTAAACTTTTCACTGACAGACCTGGGAGGTTTTTTCCTTAAACCTCCCACTTTGAATACTTGAATTTCATTTGAACTTTAAATACTGTCTTGGAATTTGCCATAAGGTAAACTGTCTGCTGTTGCACACTTCCCTGCACTGCTACAGATGTTGCAGACACACAGTAAGTGATTGAATGTAAGAGGACTTACAAACTTGTGTCTAAGTGTTAAAAAAAAGCTGATAGGAATGAAGTAGTTGTTCAAATACTCGGGTTGTCCCTAGGGAATTCTCACTTTGGAATTTATGGGAATAAAAATTAATGGAAAACTGGCCTGGAAAGTACATTTTCGCTGAAGCTTCGTTGCTGTCAATTGGAGAAGGCAAAGTATGTCAAAGGAAACATGATGGAAGAATTTGTACTTCAGCCTTTGGACTTCTCAGCCAAGTTTCTCATGTGACTTGGACTTGCTGACCACTTCTTTTTATAAATTCAGTTACAGATAAAGTCCACAGAATATCTGAAGCAAAAAGCATCCTTGGTATTTTAAAATCTTACATTACAATCTATAGTTCGTTTTAATATAGCTCTAGGCATATGTCTGGGAAATGCAGTCCAACCTCAGTACCCAAATGCTGGATCATCAGCAGATCTCAAACTTGTCTTGGACATAGTTTGTCCTGGAATAAGAAATGGACTTGAATAATTATTTGATTGAAGGCTTGTTTGTCGAGGCCCAAGCTAAGACTGCCACAAGGATTTAAATTGATAATCTATTCAGCCATTTAGAAGTGATTGAGTAGAGAAATGTAAGAGCTATTGCCCCTCAGCTGAGCTGCAACAGCTCTCGTTATGTGCCTTAACCAGCTGCAATGCAAGGTAAACCTAATTATTTTAGATTGTCTACAGTGGTATTTGCTAACAATTAAAGCTAACCTCTCCCTCAGCTGATGACTGCTAATATATGGCTGAGAAAGGATGACTTCCCATAGTACTTTACCCTCTGCCATGCTTCAAGTAGGGATACTTCAGGAGGAGATGGTGAGTTTTAGGGCTGGAAGCTCATACCTTGCCATTATAGTGCTGCAGCTCTCCAGCCCTGAGGTTCTACTCATCTGACGTGGTCATCAGCACAATGCAGACTCCCAAAACAAGAGACACATTGTGGAGTCATTCAGCGTTTTTTTTATATCTCCTCTCATCTGCAGCTGTAGTTTGCCTCGGGCCTGTATGTGGATGTGTGCTGGCATGGGAAGTAGGCATGCTTTTATGTCACACAACGTGGTCATGAGCATAGTGCCTCTGTTCCTAGCAAAGCTGTGCTTGGCACAATGGCCAGCAGATTTTAGTTGAAGCAGATGTGACATTTCCATCGTCGAAACCCAGTGCTTGGTCACTGGTATGGTGAATCAGGACCGTGAATTTGTCTGAGCAAAAAATATGCTGGTAGGCAATATCATCTCATTTGAAAGAGTACACTGCCCCCACCCATGTTAGATAAATAAACACAATATTTTGTTTGGCAGCCATCAAGGTGAGGAGAGGCCAACACCCAAGCCGTGTTCTCTGACCATGAGGCTACTCTGTAAATAGGGGGAGGTGACCACTTTCTGTCTTGAAGGAAGAGTGGCCATTATCTTTTGTCTGGATGACAGGGGATGTGCACATACATTCCTGCGTACAGAAGGGGATTTTGGCTGCAGTGTGCTTCTTCCCCAGAGAGATGCTCTGTCCAGAAGAGATGGAGAATTTCAGATGCATCCCTCTTGGCAGTGTTTCACATTGGCTGGTTGTAGCTCCTTGTGTTTGTGTGCTTTATATTCTGTCTGTTTTTTGAGTCCACAGCTGGTGCCTGACTTTTGGGCTTCATAATATTTAGCATCCAAACACGTGAGCCTCTTTTGGGATTTCTCCCATCATTCCTAACCTGTACAGATTGTTAACTGCAGTTTGGCGGTTGACCTGCTTAGCTGTGTTTGCAAATTCTGCTAAAAATGCCATGATTTTTAGGCCTCTAAATAGTTTTATAAACCTAATCTTACTCCTTTCAGTTAACTGAAACCTGCCTGTTGTGCTGCACCATTCCTTGTCAGTGTGTGTCAACATGAAAGCTTGTCCTTAATCCTTGTGATATGTAAAGTGAAGTTTCAGAAATTATACATTGCACACAATTTAAATCTAAGCAAATCCAGATGAATGTGTTAAAACCCACAGAATCTTGTTTGATGTAACATAATCAGGTGTAGACATCCTTTCCAATATGGGTTCTATTGCATTTTCAAAGGCTGTCACTGTAGATACAAAGTAGATAGACAGATTGAGCAGGAGGGAATCTGAGATAATATAACATTATCTGAAATTCTAAGAATTAAGCCTCACCTTTGAATTTAGCCAAGTAAATGAGTCCTACGGATCCCAAATGATTATAAACTAGTGCCTGAAAGGTGTCAGCTTAAATCTATGTGAGATTGTGACATTAGCTTTGTGTTTAGCTCAGAAATAGTCAAAACCAGGAAACAACACTGTTGGGATCAGTCATCCAGAAGAAGAAACACACACAGTTCTTTCTTCTATCATCTCTAAGGAAGCTTCTTTGGTTACAGCTTTTCTGTGTTCGTGCACTTTCAGAAATCTTCCTCAAACGGTGTTTACTATGTATGTTAAGTCATCTCGATTCAGTTAGTGCAACCTAGAGTAGTACACTGCCCTGAAAGGTCAGCCCGGGCATATTTATGTAACAATACTCAAAAGGTGGTATAAGCATTTTCAAAAAACATTTGTGGATGCAGTCCTGTGGCGAGTTTTGATTTAAACAGTTTTGTTTATAGGCTCATCTTCTTTGTCTCAGCCCATGTATCTTGTTCTTCTAAATTAGAAGCACACACTATGACATAGTGGAATATATTTTGGGTATTTTTGGGGGAGTTCCAATTCCATCCGAACATAGAACACAGCATTTGTATTTTGTATTCACAGAGCCCTTCATAAAGTGAATCGTTTTTGTTGCCTGGTGTAGTTTATGGTACAGAGTAGCTTCACATTCAAAGTGGGCTTATAGCTCAGGTCTCCTATGGAAATACTGAAATTAACCTCTTGAGCAAAGGCTTTCACTTGTTTGCTAACACTGCCCTGGGTAAACTGTATTCTTCCATGCTCTTAATCCTGTTAACACCCTTGAGGTAACAGAGCTGCTAACTTGTAGAAAATTAATAATACATTTATGGTATTTAGATGCTGATCACGTGATACATGCTCTAAGGAGAAGAATCAATTCTCTTTGTACCCTTTACCTTTTGTAATGATTTTCTTCTCTGGTTATTTCTTAGAACTGTTCCTGCTCTTTTCACGTAAGACAGAATGTACTACCTTTGCTTGTTGTCTGGTTCTCTTTTCCCTAATTATTTGGAACTACTTCTCCAGGTAGAATTATCTGGTTGTCTTGCATCCAGATTTTCTGTAATATCTTCTTCTTGTAAGAATTCATTGCCTTCTTGGTAGCCTTGCTGCCTTATTGGCAATTCCTATTGGCCCCTTCCCTGGAAGTGTTTAAGGCCAGGTTGGATGGGGCTTTGAGCAACCTGGTCTAGTGGGAGGTGTCCCTGCCCATGGTGGGGTGGTTAGAACTAGATGGTCTTTAAGGTCCCTTCCAACCCAAACCATTTTATGATTCTATGATTCTATTTTTGCATCTTCCTTTTCTACTTTGTAAATAGCACATCATGAGGAATGCAGTGAAATTTTTGCCTCTTCCTTTTTGTTGTTCAGTTTTTCAGTGTCTGGCATCAGCTCATCAAATGTGACTTTTGTACCAGCCTTCATCTGGTACGCATCTCCAGACACATCTCCACGTCAATGACAGATGCACACTCGGAGACTGTCTGCACTGACCCATCTTTTCCCATGTATGCGCCATTTCATTTATTCTAAAATTTACAAAATTTGGCTAATAATATTTTGTTCATGTTCACCCATCCTTACAGTCATCTAAATTTTTTTTTGTATTTCACCCACTATTAATATCTTTGGGTTTAGTTTACAGAAAGAGACACAGAAGATCATTATGCAAACTCCCATTACATGTTCCTGACCTATACCAGAAAACAGAGGCTCAGCTTTGCCTATAAGGGGAAAACAGCAATTTTTGTTGTTGCTTTAATTGATATTAATTTTATGGGAGCCCATCTGGGCCCTGAAGATTGAGTTTTGACAATGCTGGGTACAGAAGACAGAAACAGAATAGTTCAATATGATTGCTGTCAAACGTGCGGGCTCCGCAGCCTCATTTCACTAGGTCACCTCATTCTCCCCGTTTTGTAGGTTGAAATTCTAAAGAGAACAGATGCTTTATGACTTGTCTTTGGGGTACCGAACTTTAACAGCCTAAGATGATTCCTGTTTCATCTGAAATGTTATCATCTTAGACACCTGATGCCTTGGAGCTTTGACACTCACTTTGTGGCTTTGACCATGTCAGTTTGCCTTTGCTTTAGTCAGACTGGCAGGAAAGTTGGGGCAAAGCCATTTCCTGAGTTCAAACTAAATAAAATTTGTAGGGTACTTGTAAGATCAGCATCAGGGTATGAATCTTATTTCTCAGTCTTTACTCATTCCTTTAGACTTCCTGTTTGGTAAAGTTTTTTTCATAAAAAAGCTTCCTCATGCTGCTTTTCAGAATTTGATATTTTTACAAGTCAAATTACACTTTGTGCTTTCCTTTGTCATAACTGATGTAAAGCACTGTTAAAAGACATCTGCAATGTCATAAAATGATTATGATTTGACAAATCTGAGAACACTCAAATTTGACCCCATCTCCCGAGCTGTCGCATTCCAGCAGGCCGGAAGATAAGAACACACTGCTGTTATTAGGATATAAATGGTTTGTAAAATGGATTCACAATTTTCCTAGTAAGTACAAGTTACTAGACTACTTCTTTATGAAATAAATTTGGATTTTTGATAAACAGTGTAAAATATTAGAGAAACATGGAACAAATTCATTTACATGAATCTGACTATAAAAATATATAAGGTTTAACACAATCTGCTTCTGCTTGGGAAAATGCTCACTGCATATACTATAGCTCATGCTGAGGAAGTGACGCTATAGACCATAAACTACTATATCAGTGATGTCTCTACAGTGCATGGCACTAAATACTCAGAAGACAGCTTTGTTTTATATAACTTGGCCTAGAGTTAAATACAACGATCATGGTAGAATTATTTTCTGTACTAATAGCCACAGAATTCCTTAGAAAAAAGTTTTCTGGCAAGATCCCTCACGTTCCTTAACCCCCTTCCCATACTTGCTTCAGTCGGAGCTGACAGGAGTTATATTTTTTAAGAGGGGGCATGTGTCCAAGTTCTGTCACATCCAATCAAGCAGCAGCTTATAAAACTGATTCGCTAGTATGAGAGGCCCTCTTTTTCTTCAGGTCACCTTTGTTTAAAAAATATATTACTGAAATAATCCAGGAACAATCCCTGTGTCCTAAGTGTCTGGTAAAAATGTGGCTTCCTTTTCTTTTAGTTAGGAATGTCCCTTTAAGGGTTATTATAGCAATGCAAGCTGCTATTGAGACTGTAAACATTAATGATGACTTGGAAGTTGACACCCTGCAAAAACATTTCAGTCATTCTAAGTAAGACTTCCAACAGCACTGCCATAATATGCAACTCCTACTGAAAACAGCAGGATTCAGATTTTTTTAAGAAAACAGTGTATATACTACACAGCAAAACTGCAAGGAAGGAAAAATAATATACTCTAATTTTGCAACAAACCAAAATTCCCATTTCAGCATATTCTGATGCCATGTTCATTATGTTTTGGGAGGTCTGTCAGGCCACTTTTAAAGCAACATTTGCGTGCCAAGTCCAAGTTGGCTCTACATCTCTCTGGAATCAAACTTTTGTTGCTATTGTTGTTGTTGCCGTTCTTTTGCAAATGCAATAGAAATATGTGCTAGGTTACATGTGACTATGGATATCATTTATCATGCAGGAAGCACAGGAACACACCAACCCAACCAGATGCTCATAGGATATTTTGAGAGGGCAAAATCCAAATTTGGGCTTCACTCCAAATTTGTGAGCTTTAAAATAGAAAAGGAAAATCATAGGTTTGTGTCTCAAACACATTTTCTGATTGGTTTTCACAAATACAGCTTGTAACATAGGCTGAAGAATGCTGTCTCCAGTTGCTACTTACAGGGAACAACACTTCAGTGTAATATCAATGTATTATCAATGTAATATCAATGCCTATTTAATATTCACTAATGCACAGCTTCTTTGGTAAACAAGAGAATAGTAGTTTACAAAGCTGAGACAAAAGGCAAATAATTTTAGGGACTCGTGGCCATTTAATTTTCTCTTCCCAATGAAATATAATATTTGGGCTTATTTTACAGCTTATTCTAGGTATGTAGCAGAAATAGAAATGTATTTAACTAGTACTTGTCAAATCAAAAAGGCACAACCCAAGACAAATTCACAAAATATGCATCTCCCAGGAGCATTGCTTCTGCAGAGGCCAGAGAAGTTGGTGGGGAGCTGGGTCCTTCCTGCCCTCTTCCTGTGGCACACTGGACTCTTTGTGGCTTTTGGTCTTTTGCACCATAGGTCGTAGGCTTGTTACAGGGTGTTGGGAAGCATTTTGTGGTTTGTGGGGACCCTTCCGGACTAAAGAACTCTTTTACATTGTTGTCTGTGCTTTTAGGAGACTGGATTTATGGTCCTTTCCAGCACTGTGATTCCAGAAATTTTGTTTTCATTTGCAACAGAGTTGATCTCAAGGGTGGATTGCGTTCCCTTGCTGAAGTTGCTATGCGTGGACTCTTGTAAATACAACAGCCATTAATTCTGTGACTTTTTCTGGTGTTGCACTGCCCTTTCACAAGACTCCACATAGGGACTGTGCCACTTCAGCCTTTGAGAATCCCCAAATCCGGAAGGTACAAACTGTTTAGCTTTGGTAATGGGCTAAAAATTTGGACAATTTCAGATTTTAAATAACTCTATTTTTTAAAAACTTTTCAGAGACAAACCCATAAAATTTGAAAAATCAGATTCCAAAAGTTAACAAATATAATTTTTTTTGTAAACAACAAATAAATGTTTTTCTTCCAATGATTTCTTACATTGAGCTGTCATCTGACATTAGGCCATCTGAGCCAAGTACAAATATCCATGGTCCCTGTTCTCAAGATATCACAAAGCCTTGTGGACCAGAGAACAGGACGTGACCAAAAGCATGGAGTCTGCTGCAATAGTGCCCATGCAGAACACATCTTGTTATAGTGACACGACAGACAAGAAGGCAACTTAGGGTCTACTGATAGGGCTCCTATAAGGAACTTTGTTTAAGTATGCAGGTGCACACAGTGGTGATGATGCACATTAATGTTTGTAATGGTTGTTAGAAGGGCCACTGCAGGAATGACTGTTACCTGACTGATGTGAGCTATGTCTTCAGCTGATCCTACTAGTCCTTTTGAACCTATGTAGCCTGTGCTGGAGGGAGATCCATTGGCCATGCACACCTTGGTGTGTACTGCTCCAAAGCAGGCAGCAACTGTGTACCATAACGTACTGTCTTCATCTCCCATGATTTTGCCTTCTCTTTCTAACCTTCTCTAATTATCACGGAATCACAGAATGTTAGCGGTTGGACAGGACCTCTGGAGATCATCTAGTCCAACTCCTCTCATGAGCAGGCATCCCAACAATCTGGATATAGGACAATGCTAGCTCTTAGATGTTATCTAGCTACTTACCACTTAAATCATTACAGGATATACTGACCACATGGTCTGTTTTGAGCTTAGAAATCACCTTCCACATCTTAGCTTCCATGCTCCTCTTGTAAGGGTTGTCAGGCATTGGAACAGGCTGCCCAGGGCAGTGGTGGAGTCCCCATCCCTGAAGGGATTTAAGAGCCATGTAGATGTCATGCTGAGGGATGGTGTAGCGGTGACTTGGCAGTGCTGGGTTAATGGTTGGACTCAATGATCTTAAAAGTCTTTTCCAACCAAAATGATTCTATGAATCTATGATTCTAAGTGTCACAGGCTTCGTGTATTATCCTTAACAAAAAGCCCCAGTAGAAAAAGTTGGTTTGAAATGCAAATTTTTCAGTATTGCTATGTTTTTAATTTTTTGTGTTGGTTGTTGTCTGGAAAATGTACTGTAGCTTCTATAGGAAAAAAGTAGACAGAGAATAGTGAACTAGTAATATAAATTATGGGGCATGCATGAATCTACTTCCTTCTAGGAAGAGGGTACTCTCTGAAAGACACCCACGAAAAGCTAGCAGCTCTCTGTAGCACGGTTGTACACTGATGTATTAGACATTTTTCTGTAGATTTTCAGCATATTGAAGATGCAGGTTGGGATTCCCTGGGAACATTGCATGGAAATAGCCTCTGTACCTATTCACGTTTCTAACTACTTAGCAGTGATAGGCTCTGTGCTGATGGTGTTGCAGTTCCAAACTTCTGTGACAAATACAAAACTATTGCAGCCTGGCTGGACCCCAGGGTTTAGTCCTGTGCCTCCATTGGTATCACCCTGCACAGCCCAAGCCAGCTACAGGGTGTGTGGAAAAACAGTGAAAAAAAAGGAAGCCCTCAGCACTGAGTGCACCAGCCAACACTGTAAATTTTTCTCCCATCCTGGGAAGCTGTATTCAAGGTTAGCTTTGATATGGCACAGCTGTGTAACCTTGGATCAAGCAGCTATTAAAACAGTTGATAGTCAGAAATCTCATCTGGGGCAGCTCTTGGCTTGGGAGCTGTGTTCAAGATCAGGCCCTTGCTCTCTGTCCTTGCCTGAGCTACACTGCACGTGTGCTGGGCTTGCCTTTGTGCTCTCCTGATCCTCACCTTGCCTCACCAGCCTGATTTTTTGGCTTGTCCTCAGATCTACCTGATCCCTACAAACACGTCCAGCAGTCAGTGGGCTGTGGCTGACCATGACTGCTGCCACTGGGTCACTTTTAGGTGCTGTGTGAATAAACCTCTGCCATGAGGCCACACTCCTGCGTGCCTTGCCATCCCCTCAGCTCTCTGCTTGACCCCCTTGCAGTGCAGCCCCACTATTGTATCTCCCTAACAAAACTATAGGGATGTTTAGAAGTGTTACGATACTTAGATTTGGATATGTGGATTATGAAGTTTTTTTTGGCATGTTTCACAAATAATTCAAAGTACATCTCCCACTGCAGTTCCCTAGCTACCTACTTACCATTTTATTTTGGCATGACAAAAGTCTTCACAGCCAACAGCAGCAACAGCAGCTTTCATGAAGGATCTTTCACCAGCCGAGTTGGTGTGCTGGCCCAGCATACCTTGCAGTGCAGCCCAGGTTCATTGTTCAGCTTGCCCCAGCATCCTTGGCCACTGCAAACCTTCCAGATGGAAATAGGCGTGCAAGCTGCAACTTTTGTTGAATTTGGATGTCAGCCAAATTCAACTGCAGGTCCATTTTGAGCTCATGTAGCTGTTCTATGACATGGATCCAGTTTATCTCGCTCTAGTTTGGAAGGGTACAATTAGGTTCACTTAACAGCAGCTCTGACAGCCCATGCCCTGCATTGTCCTCTTTCATCACATTCTTGTGGCTTTTCAAATCTCATCATAACTATTGTGGATTTTAGCCTTCTCTGTGCCTCCTAATTCATTTTTCCCTCTGCTGTTGGCCTTATATTGATTGAAAGTATCTTTTCTTTCTGAACAACATTCATGTAGCATTTTTGTTGTCAATAATTGGTACCATATATTCAGTCTGGTCTGGAATTAGTCACTTTTGCATACTGAGGTGTTGGGAGTCCTAGTCTTGGATTTGCTCACGCTCATCTATAGTGTTAGAATACTGAGGTACAAAGTCCAGAAGTATAAAGAGTAAGAGAGGGAAGTGTGTTATCTAGATCGATTGCAATTTTACACAGTGGAAGTGCCTCAGGAGCAGCCCATCTCTTTCTCCACTGCCTACTTCTACTTGTGTGTCAGAGTGGAAAAGCAAGATCCTTCACTACATAGGGTAGGTGATTTCACAGCTGCTGTAACCCATATCAGAAGTAAAGGCAAAAAAAAGGAACAGGGAGTAAAGTGGCCTTCCACTTACTACCTCTACCTCTTTCTTTCCAGTCTATTGACTTGAGAGAAGCATTTCAACTCCTCCACTGCTGTCCAAGTCTCTAATAATTGATTCTTCCAAGGGTACAACATAAACTGTGGGGCCCCGTGGCTTGTCTGCATGGAGAAGTGAAAGTTCTGTACGTTGATTTTCTGCTAAATCAGTACATAGTCATGATGAGTATTTGAATTCTTTTCAAAACCAACACCAAAAAAGTATTGCAACACCACAGAGTAATGTGAACCCAGTAAACTAGCTATAATTGGGGTGAGGGGAAGCTCTGGTTGGGGGAAAAGGTGTTTTTTTTTTCCCCATTAGTTCACTTATTCCACATTAATTCCATATTCTCAAATTGTCCAATTTTTTTGTGGGACCAGAATTTGCTCTGTGGGATTTCACTGTCTGTTTCTCTGGTTTCTGACCTCCTAAGCACACCTCCCTCCTTGTCCAGCCCCTTCTTCTGGGGGCTATGGATGATATGTGTATGGCAGAATTTCTCTGTTGGGGAGCTGGAGGACCTCTACCAGATAAGTTAATGGAGATTCATTACCTCCTGCTAGATCTTTCCCAGCACATTGCTAGAGTGGAGGAGCCGCATGCAAGTTCCTCCTTGTATGTTTTCCTGCCCCAGTGAAGACAGACCTCAGAATGTGGTCCAAGCTACTAGATCCCATTCTTCCAAGTGCAGCTTTATGAATGTGACTACCCCTGGGAAGTGCAGTGTGACTCATGCACCACTTCCAGGATTGAGACTAAAGTTGGTTCATGGAGAAGTTAAAATTGAGCAAGATAACTATGACGCAGGGATATTTGTTCATTAACAGTTCAGTGTTGCAGCTGTGGCAATATGGGGAACTGTGTGTTCCAGATTTCTGAATCATCTAGCTGATGAGTATTTTTCTTTTCTTTTGAGGAGAATTGACTTGAACAATATTGATTGTAGACTGACTGTTTTCAGTGTGTTGCAACTCCTGTTTCTCCTGCTTTTCTGTTTGACAAAATCTACATTCCTAAGAGGAAAAAAGGCCCAAAGAATGTAACTGTATGCTTGACATACTAACTGTATGCTTGACATACTGACTTCTACTGACAGTCAGTAGAATTTATTTAAGAATCAGTGATCTCAAATGGAAAATTGCATTTGCATAATAGGAAAGCAATTCTTCTAATGTATAGAATTAGTGACTGAAATTCAATAGCTAATGAGATGAAGTAGATTAACCTTTTTGGAATAAGCTAAGATAAATTATAATCAGTGTGTTTCATTTAATTGCATCAGTAGCTGCAGTTTTGACTTTTAATTTGGTATTTTATACTAATTACACAGAATCACAGAATCACGGAATGGTAGGGGTTGGAAGGGATCTCTGAAGATCATCTAGTCCAGCCCCTCTGCTTGAGCAGGATCCTAGAGTAGACCACACAGGAACACGTTAACTATGTTATTCATCCTACATGTCATCTATCAGGGTGATCTTTTATTTGTATGGCAATGAAAATCTAACCTGCATTCAGTTAATGATCCATACAGAGAAGTAATGGACATATTGTGAAGAAATCCTGCTATAATCTGATGCAACTGGAAAACAATGCAGAAGTTGCATAAATGAACCTCATAAAAATGAATCAGTATATGCTATGGCACTGAAGGAAAAAAAACTCTTACAGATTAAAAGTGAATGGGGTTTGGATAGTTGTGGTTACCCATTTGTGTCTAGTTAGGGTAGTTGCCAGTGCAAAAAAATCTCTACTTCTCTGCCAGCTCGCTGGTGATGCTCAGTGTTTAATCACGACTTATACTTACAGAGTCCTGCATCTTAGCTTCTGTTGTTCAGAGACAGAGTTTAACTGTTTCAGTGTCTACCATCAAAATCTTTGCAAGTAAAGATCAAAATAAAATTGGCACATTTATTGGCAGAGGAAGGGTTAAAAACATCTGCAGCCTGGGAAGAAGACAGAATCACAGAATCACACAATCACAGAATATTAGGGATTGGAAGGGACCTCCAAAGATCATCTAGTCCAACCCCCTTCCAGAGCAGGAACACCTAGATCAGGTCACACAGGAACATGTCCAGGTGGGTTTTGAATGTCTCCAGAGAAGGAGATGAAGACCTATTGCATTCTGTGGCAGGTCTGACTCAGGTGGAGGTGGTGTACCTAAATGAATTAGATTCCCTAGAGTGAGGGTGGACCAGTTTATCCATCATGAGTGCAGTAGAGCAGCATTAGCACATTACTGACTTACCTGTGCTTGTTCTGGGCTCTGTGTGCCCATGGGAGCTCCTGGGGCCTTCTGCACAGCTTGTGGAGCTTTGCAATAGATGTTGCTATGATAAGAAGGGTGCTATGATCTTTGGGTGCTCTTGGAAGGTTGGAGGTCTTTTGGAGATTTCCTTGTTTCTCTCTCTACAGAATGATAAATCCAACTACTTAGACTAGACACTGCAGAAAATCCACTTGCTTTTGCAGAGAGGGCTCTGTGGATACAATATAAAGGGCTTCTGTCTTCGGTAGCAGAGCTGTAGGGATATTGCTGCTTCACAAGCTTCAGTTTGCAAAGTTTAGGCTTAATCTCCCCATGGCAGGGAACTCTGAGGCTGGTCTGCAGTTATAAGTGCAAGCGCCCACGCACACCTCTGAGCAATGACAGGTAAGAAAATTTCTCGTGTAACAGCAGCATGGTGGGTAGCTGCAGCTGCACCCCATCCTGCGTCTGTTGATGTCAGGCCTGTGTTGAAAAAGACAGTAATTAGTATAAGACTGTCGTTATTTCTAATGTGTAAGGAGGCAGGTATCATATGGCACATATGGCATTTTCCTTGCGGAAAATGTTCCTCAGTTTCCTCTGAACTACTATCAAAGATTTATTTCTTAAGTGTCACACAGCCGGGATCATGCCAGTCATCAGCTGGTTGGCATTCAAAAGTAGGTGAGAGAAAGTCTTTGTAAGATAAGTGTGGAAGGAAATCCTGATGAATGCAACTGGGTGGATCAGATAATACTTGGCATTATTCCAAATCTTTCTGCTATGTGTCTCTACAGCTAGATAACTTGTGTCATCTAAGGTGTAGTGTACAAATGGAACAGGTAATTCTGTGCGTCCCATGAATCTGGGTTAATTAGACTATGACATAATTACTTAGCTTACTAAAAGACAATATGATAAGACTCAGTTTTGCAGCTCAGTGTTTACTGATGCTAAAAAGCTTTTCAACTGAGGAGGGAAGCGCAGCTGTAGGAGTAGTGTGGAGTCCAGTGCTCCCTGCAGGCAGGGTCAGATTCAGCCCTTCTATATTTAGGTGTAACTCTCCTTGACTTCAACTAGAACACCCACTGCTTGTCCAGGGCAGAAACTTTGTCCTCAGTCAAAATGTTTATTCTGTATCTGTAATGATGTAATTGTTGGGTTATTGTTTTTTCTATATTATATCAAATTAATTTGCCTGTGCATAAGAGAAAGTGCACATTGTGAATTTATGTGGATCATGAGAGGTGTCATACTTTGTTGTCCTGGAAATTTTTGGTGATTTTTTTTCCCTTTAATCCTTAAACTCTTCATTGTAAATGAAGTTAATTCACTCGGAAACAGCAGAACAGAGCTTCTATTTGCATGCTATAAGGTACATTTGTTATTCAGTAAGGCTTTAAAAGCAAATACAGATACTTACAGACCAACTCTAAGTATGTATGTTGGGTCAAGGAAGTTGAATATCAACATGGAGTCAGAGGGCAAAAGCAATGAACTTCTACAGCTAGCTGAGGAACATTTGCACTCAGGCACAAACTCCATTCCCAGGCATGTAGGCTACTCAATATTTTAAAATGTGCATCTCTTGTCATAAAAGTATGGGAATTTCTTTGTAATCCAGCATTCTTTGGTGTAGAAAAGAGATGGCTAGGCAGATATGCTAGTGGTCTATAAAATCATGAAAGGCATGGGAAAAGCGGAAAGGGCTCGCTCTTTCTTTCAGTAAAAGAACCAGAGGATTTGAAGTGAGGTTGGTGAAAAGTAGGCTCAGACAAGGCAAGGTGGTACTTTACACCACAGAGCTTCTCAAAGGATGGTTTGGTAGGTAGGAGCTCGCCTGAGCTCAAGTGATGACTGGACAAGTTTGGGGTTGAAGAATCCATTAAGAGTTACTAGGTATGCGGAAACCACATCCAGCTCAGAAAGGTCCTGAGGTGAAAAGTATGTGAAGCTAGGAGAGGAGTAATGGGAAATACTATACACTTACCTTTCTTGTATACTCTTTCTCAGCTATCCACTTATGGCTGCTGCTGGAGATAGGTTAGCGAGACCTTTGGACTCATTCAGAACTATGATTCTACTTCTGATGATAATGCTGATGGGGTAAGTGTGGAATGGCCAATATGTGGTAAAAAGAATCCTAGGACCCTGGTAAGTCATTTAGAGCACTGTACAATATAATGAATCATAATTTTTCCTCTACTTGTAAAATGTAGATAAATGTAAACCAGGCTGTGATTTTTTTTTTTTTTTTTTTTTTTTGAGAAGGCGGTTGGAGAGTGCATCTTTGCATGATTTATGAGGATGGTCTGAAACTTTACAGTATTTGTTTTGTTTTGAAAAGTATTTGATTTTTGCATATGAAAAGTGCAGTGCTGTCTCTAGAAGTGGCTGACAGCAGACTGCAGAACTCGTGCAGCTTTGGTGTCTCCTAAGTCAAACAAGTGAAAGAGGAAGGAATTTTAGTAAGAGTGTTTGAAAACCCTTTCCAAAAAGAAAGTGTTGGCAGAAAATTTAGGAGAAGCAACTGAAGACACGATTTCTCATTTCAAGTACATATGAAAAAAAGCAAGAAATAAGGAGAACAAAAAATAAGAAACACAGACATTCCTGGACCATCACTGTGAACAGTAAAATAGTACAAACTCTGCAACCCAGGCTTCCTAAATTAATCTCAGATTATCCCAGTTTGTCATTTGAAAGCTAAATTGACAGGATAAGAAAGGTCTGAACTTGAGTAAAGACAGAGTCATTTGTTGATTTTGGGTGCATTTGTGTGTTTCCTAGAAAATGTCAAGTGTCGAATTGCTATATTTCAAAGAGAAAGAATAAAAGGCAGCCAGAGATTAATTAAGCAAAATATTCAAAGCCATGTCAGGGTGCAAAAACAATAGTCAGATTTGAAGGGGAACAGAATGAGGTCCCAGTGACCTCAGTCATTGCACTGCTGCAGATGATGCAGCTAAAAGGAGGGTATGCAAAACAGAGCAAACCAGCGTAAAGCCTTCTAGGTTGCAAGGGAGAAATCGACTGTTGTGATATTATCACAGGCAAACTGGAGTGCAGCTCTAACCATCTGTGCACACGACAAGGATACTTTCATTATGTGAGCAGATATGTACCACAAAGAAAAGATAGAGGCTGCAGGAGAGCATTTTGTCTTTCTTGTTAAAGAGGAAGAGAGCAGCAAGCAAAAGCCTGGGGAGAAATGAAATATATAAAGGGAGAAACAAATATATTTTGCAAAGCTGAAATTCATTGGAAACCATGTAAGCCTTAGCTTACATTTTACTTCTCATTTTGTCACAGTTTCCCATCATTCTTCTCTTACTCCTCTACTTTTATTGTTTACGCAGCTTTTCCATCTCATGTGCTATGTCTCTTCAGGTTGTGCAAGCACTTACTTGGTGCACTACTCATTTCTTCTCTTGTATATTTAAAAAGAATAGTTTTTACTTTTTTAGTAGTATTTGTAGTGAAGTAAGTAAAAATATTTCATGGAGAAACTCAAAGCTGTGTAGCAAAAGTAATTACTTTGTCTATGGGAGACGGAACGTGGATTGTATGTGTTTCTCTTTTACAAATGCCTGTGCTGATAAATTTTTTACTGGGATATTGCAATAAAAAGTAAAAGAGAGTGAGAGCATGGTAGTATAACCTGAAATGGAAGTATTGCTACTTGCTGGGCATGACCAGTATTGGAGCAGTTACCAAACAGGATGTATTGCACAGATTTTGTGGGACACAACGATAAATTCTTCCTGGGAAAAATTTATTTAACTGAGTCTCTACTGTTGACCTTTTGTGTCATCCCAATCACTGCGTTAGAGAAATCTTCTCAAAGTGCATTGACTTGCTCAACAAACAACACAGTAGTTCTGAGAAGACTCTAGCTCTTTGCTGAAGATGTCTTTGGATAAGATGTATCTGTTTGCTCTCTTTCTCCTTGCTATGCATCATCTGCAGTGGTTCTGTCAGAAATATTTGGCAAAGTGGATTGAATTTAGGCAGGATTAAAATGACCTATAATTGCAGCCTGAGTTCTCTCTGTATCTCAGACTCTCGTCCAAAGAGTGACATTACTGTGCTGAAAAATTATATTTTCTATAATAAGTGCAAATAAATACTAACATGCTGCCACTTGTTGAGTCCCCTAGAGAACAGCTCTCCCTAAAAAGGGAAAGGAATGGGTCCAAAATGAGAAATGTGTCACTGCCTTAACACAGATGTTTATTGCACATGTGCAGAAATGGAGGGGGCGAGAATGGAAGGGAAAGAAATTGCTCAGCTAATCCAAGAATAGCTTGTCCAATATCAGAGGAAGATGATAACATGAGACAGATTTCTCATATTTCCTTATTTGCTATTGTGCAAAAATAACCAAGTGTGATAATCGCCTTTGTACTGACCTCACAGAGAAATTCCTTCAAAAAGATTTTCATTCACTCTCAGTTCCACATAGTGCTTGGAAAATAGATATTGTTTGAATCTGACGTCTCTGGGCCGTATTCAAAATGCCTTAGGCTTTCACTTAATTAATGCTGTTGTTTTCCAAGGAAGTGAGGTCCATGTGGGTAATTAGGCCATGGAATAGTTATGTGAAAGGTAAAAGCATTCTACCGAAAGCCAAATTTAGCTCTGCAATGTAAATATTACAAAGTAAAAGAGTTTAGCTGAGGGCAACATTTCTTTAATATACGACATGAGACATTATTTGCTGAGTCATAGTGCAACTTACCATACATTGAAAATCAAAGCAAATTGTAAGGTGGAATGAAAATCTCCATGGATACTAGATCTCAGATTTGACTCTGACTGTGGTATTATGTGGCAACAAGTCTACCCAAGCTTAATTCTGCCTTTGTAAAGCAGTCTTGAACTGATGCAGATACAGATTCAGTTTTTAATGGTCCGTCCAGTACTCAGCACTTCCAACAGTACTTCTCTTTTGTTTTGTAAGGATTTTATTCTATTTTCTGTAAATTCCTTTAATTCTTAGTGATTTTATTTTAGGTTGTAACATTAAGTGGCTGTGTGTTATTGTCTGTATTTGGAATAAACCAGAAACAAACCAAAAATGGCTTGAGTTCCACAGTAGAGGGGTTTATATCCAACACTACAATGAATAAAAATTGGCATAAAGGGTCTTTTTTTCTGCCTTCAGTGCCATGGGATTTAAAGGAAATAGCTTTAATGGGCAGCTGCAAACAATTACTAAACTTTTTAATGGAACTCTACAATGTTATGAATCTGCTCTACTTCTTCAAAAGTGCTGATTTTTATTCTTTGGAAATAATCCCTTCTCTCTTCTTATAAGTAAATCCTCTGTATCCAATACAGCTCAAAGACCACTGTTTCTTTCTGCAAGACTGGAGTTTTCAGAAGTCAACACTACATTCAGATTTTTTCTTAGAGGCAAAGAGAGAAGGAAAGCAAGAAAGTGTTCCCCCATATGTTTTTATTTCTGTTCTCAAAAACACATTTCCTAGTTTTCCCCGTTTGCTTCAGTGTTCAGAATTTCAAAGCAGTGGAAACTGGCTGCTGGAGTGGGAAAGAGGGAGAGTTGTGTACTTTCAGTAGGAAAAATTCTATTTGTACAAACAACACGGTCCCTTCCACCTGAAAGGGACTGATTGAGAAACACTGTCTCTAAGAGAGGTCTTCTGATCACTGGGCTGGGGAATCCATGGTTAGGACTGAGTACACAGAACGATTTGCTGAAATCATTTAACCCCTTAACAAAGTTTGTAAAAACCTAGGATTTGGGAAATAGATAGGGAACAACAAATCAAAACAAAATAGAAAGGTCAGCATAAACTGTCAAGAGATAAAAGTGTTTTGGGGGTACATAAACAGCAGTAGTCTGATTCCTCACAGAGCCATTAATGACTTTGTGAAAGAGAAGAGAGGAACTTACTGCATTCCAGACATGTCTGTAAATATTACACTAGTCTATTTATTACTCAGTGGCCTAAAGTCACATTATATAGACTACTGAAGGTCAGCAATTATAAAGACTCCTAGTCACTTGTTAACTATTTGCTTTTCTTTCATTGCTACAGTAAAAGAGTAACTTAGACTACTGATTAAGCCACGTTAGGCACAAGGGTCCGATAGACCAGAAATGACCGTGCCACTAGGGACAGCAGATTGCAAAATGCAGACAGAGGAGGGAATGGGAAATAGAAGAAATAAGGCAGCCTTTTGGTGATTTCTCTTTCTTCTTTCAAATCTCTCCCTACAGCTGAGCCAGAAACTTCCTGAATTCTTCTAGGTGCAGATCTCTTGTAGACTTTTTGTTTCCTAGCTCTCCCACAGACATTTTTTCAAAACTTCTAGGTTTTATTTCACTGCAGAAACAAAAAACTTCAAACTCATCTTTTTCATGAAGCTTAGATCTTTGCATTACAGCTGGTCACACAACACAAAATGATTGGCCAGTAGATCATATGAATACTAGAGTATGGGACTGAAAGCCACCAAACATGCGCTTACATAAAGCACCAGCAACCCTTAGATAGTGAGGATTTTGTGCTTTAGCTGATGTGAGTTTACCATTAAATGGTGATCAACAATGAAGGCCTCTGTATCCTCTTACAAAAATGACTGTAATGATAAGCAAAAATATCTGAGGACAGTAAGACAAGAAAGGATGGGCTTCAGGGTTTCATCACTTGCTCTTTTGTGACAAAACAGGTCATGTACACAACATGTATAACTATTTCCATATAAAATCAACTTCCTACATCTGCCTTACATCACAGTCCCTTTTGTTTTCAGCTGATGGAAAATAATGACCGTCCACCATTCTTACCTGAGATACCAAAAAGCTCCTCTCTAGTCAATGTCAAAGAAGATACAGGTATCTGTCTGGCAGTTTGTGCCATCATGTCGTTAGTTAACTGTCTCTTTGCACATGTATATGACCAGCTTGCATTGTCCGGAGTTCCTATCGTTCTGAAAATTCATGCCCCTACCTTTAGTTCCAGCACCCAATTAGAGTTCTAGAGTGTGCTCATAGAAGAGAATATAACTTAATTACAAAAGCTGAAAAGTTCACTTAAGATAATTGTTTATTTATGGACACCATTGTCCCTGGTTGATTGCAGCACAGCAGTTTCCTTTCAGTCAGATTATACGGCATAAATCTATCTGTCTGGATATGTTTGTGGCCTCTTTGACACACAATCACTTTCAGCAATCTCTGGAATGGATCACACATGTCCACACTGCAGCGATGCAAAACTGTGTCTTAAAGGCACAATCTGCCCCCAAGAACTTGGTGTTACATTGTTACTCTCTGGGATAGTCTGTATTTGGAGAAATCTTTTTATTATTTCTAATGGCACCACTTATGTGTACAAGACTGACTTATAAAGGGTTTTAGGAGTGTGGAAATAGTAAATTCTTATTCTACAGGGCCAACTTTGATGAGAGAAAATTATAAAGAGTTATATCGTATATATAATATAACAAACAGCATAATGTATAAAAATGGAAAACATCTCTAGTTTTAGAAATGAAATCATCATCTTTGTCTCAATATTTTTTTTTTCCACAAATGCCTCATTTTTGCCCAATCCCATTCATACAGCAGCAGGAGTCTATTATCTCGTAATAAATAATAGTGAATCCCATGAGCATTGCCTCTTAATTTTCATTTGTCATGCACACAGAGTATGGGTATTATTTATAACAAGTTGTGTGAGAAAACTCTTTAGCAGAGAATAAAGAAAAGCCAAAGCCTTTTTCTTGCTTTTTTTTTTTTTCACTTTGACTTCACATTTTAGATTGAAATTTATAATATGAAAATGAACAATTGCTTATTTTAAGTTTACAGACTGCACAATGCAAAAAGGTCTTAAATGAAGTCTACACGTAGGCATTGCATAAAATAATTTCTACATCAGTTTATTACAATACTTCAACTCATTTGTGTGAAGATACAACACTGGGCTGCTAATTGAAGAGCAATTAATCAGTCTAAAATAACTTACTCCTATGTGTTTGTCCTGTAGTTGTTGTTTCACTAAATTGAAGCTGTTTGAAACATTCAGTTTCTCTGTGTAACCTATCCCTCTGTCTAGAGATGATTCAGACTTAGAAAGTAGAAGACCAAAGGTAACTGGTCATATTTCCATTGACACATATGATGGGTAGGCAAAAGTCAAAGCTGGGGTTGCAATCAGTGTTTTGCAAAAGATCCATTGTCTGAATTATGGCACATCCACCCACAGTATGGGACAGTGCAGAGGTTCCTGAGAAACAGCTGTCCTCAACCAAAGACAGAATAGCAGTCCCAGGGTGACATTCAGACAAGGTGAATGGTCTAAAAGCCCTGGTGCTTCTGGGCTCCTTCAGGGCTCCTGATGAATTTGTTTTCCCAGTGATCTTCTGTGTAAACTTGTTTCTTCCCCCGGAAGTGGCCTGAATATCTCTAACACAGTTGAAACATGCCAAGTAACTGGCCTGGGACTAAAATCCTCTAGGAGAACTGGATGCCACATTTCTCCAGAACATAGTTAACTTCTGGGTTGCAGTGAAGAGCCTTGCTTCACTTGGAATTGCCTTAGGATTCCCAAATCCTATGGTCTTTCTTCAGGAAACGAATGCAGCTCTTTTATTTATTCATTTATTTATTTATTTCCAAATAAAAACTCCTCCAGAAAAGGAGGTAACTAGGCAGACTTTTCAGCCAGGTACGAAATATTTAGGTACTAACTCCGATGACTGACAGGCATCAGAGTCACCTCTCTTGTTGAGGACAAGGGACTGATTAGTGGAAAGAAAGGGAGAGATCAGGATTAGTCTCTTCCAATGAAGCTCTTCCACTTGCCATGGAAAAATGAAATTCCAGGGAGCAATGGGGGCACCTGAGTCTCTGTGTTGGCAGAAGGGGTATTTATCTGCTGTGGAAAATGTGGATTTGATATTTTGATTTCCTAGGTTCAGAGGAGGAATCTGGGAAGAGGCTCCTGCCTGAGTGCTCTAACCATAGAGCCTTTGGCTGAACGTGAATCTGTGTCCCATCTCTTTCTGCAAGAAAGACACTGAGGTGCTGGAGCCTGTCCAAAGAAGAACAGCAAAGCTGATGAGGGGTTTAGAGCACAAGTCTTCTGAGGAGCGGCGAAGGGAACTGGGCATGTTTAGTCTGGAGAAGAGGCTGAGGCAAGACCTCATTGCTCTCTACAACTACCTGAAAGGAGGGTGTAGTAAGGTGGGAGTTGGTCTCTTCTCCCAAGTAACAAGTGAAAGAACAAGAGGAAATGACCTCAAGTTATGCCAGGGGAGATTTAGATTGGATGTTAGGAAACATTTCTTCACTGAAAGGGTGGTCAAGCACTGGCACAGGCTGCCCAGGGCAGTGGTGGAGTCTCCATCCCTGGAGGTAATTAAGAGACGTGTAGATGTGTTGAGGGACATGGTTTACTGGTGGACTTGTCAGTTTTAAGTTAATTGTTGGATTTGTTCTTAAAGGTTTTTTCTAACCAAAATGATTCTGTGAGTCTATGTTTCTATGATTCTATGTTTTATGCAGACTGATCTGCTGTGTTCAGATCATGCCTAGGGTAGGATAGGTGCATGAAAGAAATCTGTGCTCAAAGGGAAGAAGACAAGTTCTGAATGATTCAGACTGGTTAAGAGAGATATTTCTAGGCGTGCTGAAAAGTAGAACTTTAATTGCCTGGAGTGCATCAGTGTGAAAAACTAGATCAGTTAGAGATTTTAGGTGGTTCTTCATTTGGCAGCAACTAAGTATGGATTTTGAGGAAACCAGTTTTGACACTGGAGCTTCTCTCTGTAGAGAACATAGTGCAAAACATATTTCTTGCACACTAGCTAATGGCTCTACTCTGACTTCCCAGATAGATACAGCTGGCACATTGTAAACTGCTGCAAACGTGTTATACAGGGCAGCCACTGTCTTTTTGGGGTTTCCCAGACAGGTTGATGTTCATGGGCACCGCAGAATGTGCACAGCAAGTCCCACCTTTTGTGAAGAAAAGGGAAGAGGAAATGGGGCTTTTTAGAGTTGTTGGCAAGTATGACTGATTCCTGTCAAACTTCCCTTATTGCTGCCCTTGTCTTGGGAGATTGATCTCATGTCAGTGGTCTGGTACCTCCTGGAAGACAGGCTTGTATGCAGGGCAGTTTTTCACATGAGAGGTAACTCAGATGTCAAATGTGCTGCTTGTTTGCCACCTGGTTGATCTGCTGTGTGCGTGTGTCCAGGTCTCACACATCAGACAGCTGAGGCACATATAAATAATCTGCAGATTCTTCCAGTCAATCTGCCAGCTGCAGAGACAATTCAGGCAGTTGAAGTTCACTTTGGAACAAAGGTGTTACAAAGCTACAAATGTTTGCGGTTGTCATGAACTAACAATCTGGTCCTTGGCGAGGGTTGAGTTCACTTCAGCGCACAATTCCATGCCTTTTCCCATTTTTATTTTAAGACTGCCTAGTAGACTTTAGCTACTAAAAGACCCTAAGAGTTAGAACATAGTATGATGTAGCTCTTCTCTCCAATTAGGATTGTCATTAGAATAATATAACTCATGACTTTGAGATAATTTCCATGGTTTTGGACTGAGTAAATTCATCCTGAAAGTAAAAGCATGAATTCTGAATCCAACTTGGAATATTTCAACTCTATTGCCTGTTAGGATAAATAAACATTAATTTAAGGTTACATGGATACATGTGTCAAACTGCCTGAATCTCTATGTACAATATAAACTACTTTGACTTTTTTGATTTAAAAAAAAATCAACACAAACATCTTTCACTATTGCTTGCAACTTTAAATGTGCCCTTGTCAGACACAATTATTCCTTATTCAGCAGAAATAATTTATTTCTAACAAATGAGAGAATGCAAACAACCCATTTACATCAGACAGTTTGTGTTTTCAGAAAACGCCTTGAAAGAACCCTTGCTAAAGCAAATGTATTCTGCAAAAAGGAAACAGCAGAAGCATCCTGTGTTTCTCTGCAGTTCAGCAGTACTCATTGCCAACACCAACATCATATACTTTCAGAGCTCTGTTTTTCTTATTCTTATGCTGTGCCTTTTGAGGTTACATCAGGCAAACTAGTTTGGTGTCAAAGTCCTCCATACACGTTGCTGATATGAATTTGGATGTTTTTTCTTCCTTGTTTGTCCTTGTAAAAGCAATTGCAAAACCTTTATCAAGTTATCAGTCTTACGTGTAAGGAAAGGGACATAATAAACCCTCTTTTTCATCTTTTCAGGAACTGAGGAGAACATCATAACATTTAGGTAGTAGAATAACAGCGTAAGAAATCATTTACACACAGAAGTGACTATTGGCTGAGAAGTGACAATAAAATGTTTCTGCCATGTGTGTGCTGCTTATTTTGGTTAGAACATATTTTGAAATACACTTTAAAGATCCCTTAAGGGTGGGTTTGTTTTTGATGTTGCAAGAATCCTCCGTGGCTGCCCTTTGCACAAGAACCTGATGTATTATTGGTGATGAGAAATCGTTGCTTCTGAGAAAGTCTTGAAAGGACATTTAAAGCGTTTGGGTTGTTTTTTTGGTGGTTTTTTTTTTTTGTGGAATTAGAGTTTAGGTCATATGACCTGTAGAATATCTCTGGCAGAAAAGGCAGGCTTCAGAAAAGAGATGAGCTTGCCTCATTTGCAGTGGCATTTTTCCATTGTTTTGGTGGTTTAATTCTGCTGAAATCATCCATTTGACATTCAAGTAACAACATAGCTAATCAGATTGGGTAATCAGAATATATCTGGATTTCTATTGTATTCATGTAAAATTATCACTAGTGATAAGATGAAAAAGGCCAGATTGGAAATTCTTTAAAATTAGAGTTCAAAAGTGTGAGTTTGGTGGGATTCTTCTCAAGGCAGATTCAGGGGTTCAAAATTCAATGCAAATTTTCTTGTTTTAATGTCTTCATACGCTAACTATTGATTTCTAGAACTGTGACTGTTACAACTAATGCCTATTCAAACTACTTAGCTGTATATTTCATTTGGGTTACAAATTAACTTATTTCATTTTGGCTGCAATCTCAGAAATTAAAAATAATCTTACATTAATTCTTCAGTCATGTCACACTGTAACAGACCTACTTCCACACTTTCTCTTTCCATTTAATGGTAACTACTACATGAGTAATCTTTTTGAGATTCTTTCAAAATTATACCTGTGATGTCAGGCAATTGTTTTGAGGGAGAGAATTTCTTTTCAAAGAGCTACAACTCTGTTTACTTCAATAGACTTGTTCTGGCTTAACGCCACTCTTGGAGGGTGTTAGAGGCCTTGGCTAACATAAAGTTTTGTCGATCACCAGAATTCATTGTCCCTTGAGGCAAATTTTAACATTGCCTTCATCCTGCACCAATATTGTAAATCAATAAACCTTGATGTTTAATCACTCCTGTTAAAGTCAATGTCTGTTTAATGTCTTGTACTACATACTGTTACTGCCAAGAGCAAATTTAAAATCTCCTTTCAACTGAAATGCTGTGGTGAGGTGTCTTTCTGTGATGTTAACAATTTTTTTGGAGAGTTCATTTACAATTGTTCTCCAGGTAGTGCTACAGCTTTCCCAGTAGGCTTCGTTAGTAATATTTTTATTACTTATACTAACTTGATGATCTTCAAGGTCTTTTCCAACCTAGATGATTCTGTGATTCTGTGATTACTCTGACAGCTTTATTTTTCTAACGTTGATGGAACATGATGTTCTGTCATACAGAAGACTCTTGCTGTGGTATAAGGATGCCCTAGTTTGACAGATCCAGATGGCTAGCTGAGGGACATCTGCTAAGGCTAACCTCAGCTTAGCATCTGTAGCCTCCATAAACTTTCTCTAGAGTCTGTGGAGGCAGATGCTCCTCTAAATGGAGAGCTGGACCCCCAGTGAGCAACTTGGATGTAGCCATGCCAACTTTGCTCTTGCTCGTTGTTATGGAGGGAACTGTGGTAGCTTGACATATCAGGCTATCCTTAGCCTTTACAAACGCTCCTGCCTTGCAGATACCCTGGTCCATCATGGATATCAATTCTGGTACCACTACGAGCTAAACTAGGGCCCAAGCCTGCCAAACATTCACATACTGACTTCGCTTGTGTAAGCAGCAGTATTCAGCCATCAGCTAAGTTGCCCTTTCTTATGTGCAGTAAAAAAAATGCTGAAGAAAAGAACTAAGAATGCAGCTCCTATTCAGGGCAGTCAGAATTTAGGTTAATA
Organism: Podargus strigoides; assembly: GCA_028020825.1. NCBI lineage: Eukaryota > Metazoa > Chordata > Aves > Caprimulgiformes > Podargidae > Podargus > Podargus strigoides. The sequence continues at coordinate 30,422,869 of CM051663.1, read as the reverse complement.
GCAGGGCATAACAGATACATGCAACAGGAAATGAGGCATTCATAGGAGTGTAAATATGAAAGAAAACTGGTTGGAGAGTTGCACAGAAATGTAAACATACACTAGCCATTAGAGTCCATTCTGTTTTAACTCATTATCTCCTTTGGGATATGCTTGTCATTCCCTTAAGAACAGAACAAGAAAGCTAACTCAGTGCTGTATCGTTTCACATTTTATATAGGTGACCACAATTTGGTAATGTATTGATGGGAACAAAAGTCTATGAGCATAAAATGTATAAATATATTTTAATGCAATGTATTGCACCCATGGATATAATGAATACTTGTTCAGACACAGATAAGGCTGGAATTATTTTATTTCCTGACAGTACCAATGGAAACTTTTGGGGCCACACTTGCAGTGTAAATCAGCCCAGTTTCATTCAGTCACTCATTTTGATCAAATTTGCTGCAAGTTCTGCCCTTCTGAAAACAGTATTTTTATTCAGGCTGAATAGAAGAAGTCATGGTCCCCTTGGAATCAGGCACAAAGTCTTTCAAATCTCAAATGGTATGTGAAAGGAGACAAGTATAATTATTTCCATTTTACAGATGGGAAAACAGGGAGATCAATTAGATTACCCCAAGTCTCACAGCACATCACTGAGAGCATTTTCTGCCTTCCAGTTATAGACCTGGCATAGTCACAGAACATTCCTGTAATCATTTTGCTGTTTGAGCCACCAACCTTGTTTTTCTCAGGTCTTTAACCAGTTTCTCTCCTATTTTTAAATCATTTCTACTCAGATGTGAATGATTTGTGTCCTAAAGGAGATCCAAGGTGTCTGTTTCAACATCAAGTCAGTGAGCAGCACTGTAAAATGTGAAACAAAGACTGTGTGTTTGAGTAATCTGAAAAATAACCTTGATCTTCATTTTAATTTTTATTTTCTTTTTTAAGTTATATTTTTCTGAATTATATTTTTTATTTTTTTTTTTCCCTCCCCCCATCTTTGTCTGCCTCTCCCCCCCTTCCACCCTCTCTTTCCCTCTTTCTCCCTCTCTTTCTCTCTTGTGGTTAGCATAAGTACAGCTGTTAAAAATAATACAAGATTTGTTTTTCTAAATATTTAAACAGGGATTCTTTCCAGTAGACAGGAGGAAGAACACTGCCTTGAAGGCATGTTGTGCCAGATCTCCTAAGACATTCCTTGTTATTTTTCAGCAGCCAGCATAATGATGCGGTTGAATAACATTAAGTGAAATAAATAAATATCACTGTCCTGCACGCTTTTGGCGGAGTCACAGGATCCTTTTCATGACAGCAAAAGCATTTTATAAAATTATTTTTACTCTTTCAAAATAATATGTGAAGCAGGTGACTATTTCTTCTTCTGGTAGTTACTTCTTGTGGTGGCAGTTTATTAATTCTTAAGGATTCTGTGCAAAAAGTTCCAGAACTTTTTTGCAGAATCTTCAAACAGATATGAAAGCAGCAAAATAATGAGCTGAAAACTGCCATTTTGAGAGGAAATGACTACAGATATCAATGCAATTTTTTTTTAAATGTTGGAAAAGAGTGCTAAAGGAATCTACCTTACTGAAATACCTAAGTCTTTCAGTAGCTGTACTTTTCTGCTGTTAAGTTACACTACTACTACTGGTGAACAAAATAAAGTCCTGGGAACTTTTAGAGCCTGTATCTTCTAACACCAATGCATAATTAAATGATGATGTTCCCTGTGGACATTTAGGGATTTATTCCTGATTTTAGAGTATCTATCCAGCATTCCAGCTTTAATCTCTTGGTTACTGCTGTTGCCTCAGTGCCATGCTGAAACAGGACCTCACAGTGCTGTGAGTGACATCTTTTGGGTTGATGTTTGTGTTCTGTCCTTGACAGGAAGGAAGAGGAGTAGAGAAAACACTTGCTCTCCCTGTGTGTCTTGCAGGGTGATGGAAGAGTGCAGTGTGTTGAAAGGGTGGCCAGGTGCTGCCAGGCTGAACAGCTCTCCCTCATCCCATCTCCATCACATCAGGGAGCTAGCTCCCAGTCTGCTCTCACTCTGCTTTGCAGGCACAAAATGGAAATGCCTTGCCCTTTCTGCTCTCAGTGTGCCGTGATTCAGGATTTATTCTAGCTCAACAGTAGTGGTGAAGTCTCCTTCTTTGTTTTATGAGATCTATGGATTTTTTAGACATTTCAGACCTGTTGTAAAAACATTCCCCTTGCTGAAACCAGTGGAAACCGTTCTGTCAACAGTTTGAAGACGAGGCTTGGGCAAGTGGCTTCTTTCCTGCACTTCTGTTTCATTATCTTGGCCAGTTAATTTTCCTCCTACTGAAAAATGTTCCAGGTCACTGTGGTAACTTCAAAATCTTTTTCAGCACTGGGTAGCGTCAGTATCTGCTGTCATTTTTTATGACAATGTCATAATACTCTATAGTGCCAAAAGTGAGACTTAGTTGCTCTCATTTTCCAGTGACTGGATGACTAAAGTACCGAGACCTGGAAGTGTTGCAACATCCTGGTGTTGCTGCCTTACTGCCTGCCTAAATCTGTCCTGTTTGCTAGCAGTGAAGAAGGCTAAAGGCGATTTTGATGACTCAGATTTGGGGGTGGATTGGATAGTGGAAGTGGTGAGGAGTGAGAATTTTGGCTGCAGCTCAAGCACCATCCTTGGGATGGAGCTGAATTTTTACTTTGTTGTGATTAGCACCGAGGGAGTGGATTTGGTCAACACTGCCCATCTTAGCACAATTACGAGTTCTTTCCATCTCCTCCAGAACCCTGTGGAATTTCACTACCGATTTCTGTGGTGTGTTCACATATGCCAATGAGTGTCTCCAACACTAACAAAAGAGGAGTCAGAGCAGGGAAGTGGAGGAGGAAAAGGCAAGTAAGAGAACCAGCTGAATAGTCCTGCCAAGTTTTGCTAGAGCTATGTGGCTGGCTCTGTTACTCAGGTCCCATGGCATTTGCTGGTGGGCTGTAATAGTCCACAAGGGTTTAATTACTAACACCAGGGTGTATGGTTGTTGGATGACCAGCTGGGAAATGCAAACGAAATACTAAAAATATATCAGTTAGTATATTTATCTCACCATGGGACTTCATGACAGACAGGGCATGTATTGCGGGCTTGAGTCAGAATGGGCTGTGGTGTCCTCAGTAAGGGAAAGACAATGAAGGAGAAAAGAATGGTAAAGTGTTGACCCTGTCATTTGGTGCTCAGTGTTTGGGTTCAGCCAAAATAGCCATACTGTAAGGGACGGAAGTGATGAATATCAGAAAATCTATCTGACCTTTGCCCATTTCCATTGCCATCATCCAAGGCAGAGGGTTGGCAGGCCCATGATGATGGTGGCTGAAAGAAGCAAGAGTCTGGCAGTGGGAAAGTGTACAGGAGCTGGAAGGAGCCAGGGGGCAGAGGGGCCTGGCAGGACCATAGGCTGCTCTGGGGAAAGCTGCTGTGAGGGAGCTTGAGTCCCATCCTCCCTCATCACACCCTCTGCGCAATCAGGCAGCAGCCTGCTCCTTTTTCCTCTGTCCTGGACTCCTGTGTGCAAAGCTTTTCTTGACTGGATATGATCCTGCACAGTTAGTGCTCTCAGGCCACCAGGACTCTGGGGAAGGGTTTCTAGTGCACAGGCTTTTCTCAGCCCTTGTTGCAAGGTATTTATATATTGACCCTGGTGCCTTGACATACTTCTTGCCTTGGTCTGCAAAGTCCTGATAGAGATGTATTTAACAGCTGAAACACAATGTGTTCAGATTAGTTTAGGTAGATCTGCGCATATATTTTGGATAGGTGTAGTACTTTTTCTATGTCTGGGAAAAATATTTTTCTCCATGTCCTAGTTTCTTTTTATTATTTTAGTATACTTTATGATTTAAAATCACTAGTGTGCAGGCAGAAGGACGTCATGGTCAGGGGAAGGAGCTTTAGGTTTTGAAAGCCTCTGCAATAATATTGATCCCTTCTAGACCGTTTTTCTCATCTGAACTCCCCACATACTTCCTGCCTCTCCATGCCCACTCTCCTTTGCCACCTGGATGTGTCTCACGGCTGCAGCAAAATAAAACACTGTTACCACTGGTATAAAGACAAATTGTGAGTAGTTCAGGCTCACTCAAATTTGGGTACTGTGATTGACTGCCACCCTTAAGTGGGCTGAGGAAGTATGATGCTACACTTGAAATTGGTTTGCGACCAGGGACTGGTTGTTGTGGAAATCAATGCCTCTAGGGTGGAGCTTGAAAGACTGCGTGTGGGTAAACCTCTGCAGGTGTGATTCCAGCCCAGTGCCTATAGGAACATGGCTCTGCTTGCTGTTATCCTGTGAAGTTCTGTGTCTCCAGGCAGATGTACAAACAGCCATCAGCCTTCCCTCCTGGGTCTGCCATCTCCTCCTGCTATCTGGACCTCTTCAGTCACAGATCCCACTGCCCTGAGGCCCTCCAGCAAGGCTTGTTGGTGTAGTCCTCACCTCTTCCTTGTTCCCTGCACTTCAACATGGTCTCCCTCTTTGAATCATCACATGGCAACGTAACATACTGAGAGGTGAATGAGGTGTAACTCGTTGTGCTTTGGTTTCCAAGATCACACCAGTGCTAAATAGGCTGAAGAAATAAGCAAATACCATCCCTGATATTCCTTGCTGCTCTGCAGTATTATACATAGAGTTTTCCTTTGCAGCCTGATCATTTAATCTTTCTCTTACCCTTTTCCCTGTTAGTGCTGATCAAGCAAAAACACTCAGACTGTCAGCAAGAGGAAGGCACCATTATTTACATTAAATTTTGACCAAGTGAACGCCCTGATAAACTAGGTCACAGAGGACACAGATCCTGCTTGGTTTTTCTTGGAGGTTCTCTGCTTTGTTGTAAAGGACATTTACAAATGTACCATTCTTTCTACACATAAATGACATTTTAAACACCCAGACAAGTTCAAATGAATGTCTGCAGTTCTTTTAAGAGGAAATATTTAGTACTAGACAGAGGAGATGGTGGAGATTTAAGTGCTACTTCTTAGTGGCTCATTGGCTATTAGTAACTGTCATGGCTTATTCCAAATAACTACAAGTAGCAACAGCAGAGGTGATGTGGGCTTTGTATAATGGCAAATGCAATTGCTGAAAGAATGACAGACGTTGCAACAAAATTAAGTCATGTAGATTTTGCAGTTAAATGGTTTGTCAGGCTCTTTATATAAATAATTGCTCCATACATGTCCTGTGCTAATTCTCAAGTGTATTTTAATTTCAGTTTTACATCATATGTATATTTAGTTTAAAAAAAAAAGAATATTCCATATTAGCATTGTTACTAAATTTGCAACACAGACTCACATTTTCACCTCTGTTGGGCAAAACTGAGAGCATAGAACACAGAAGGGCCAGTGCCAATCACATAACTACGGAACTGTTTGAAGACCCAGACTCAGCAGTAACCTAGAGCACAGCTGAGCTAGCTGTAGGTCTCAGCTGGCCATTTACTAACAGGACCCTGATGGACAGGAAGTGCAGAATATTGTATTTTGCATATACAAACTCTCTCCCACCTCTTAGGAGGGACTGTTGAAGAGGGCTAACTTGATGACCAGGCTAAAAAATATCAGAAGGATGTAGGACTGCGTGGTGAGTTGTAACAAACTGCTTCATAAATTATGTGACACTCACACTGGAGGAGTGATGGGGAACTTATTTTTTTTCCCTCTGCCTCATCTTGGTACTGGGAGATACTATGGCTCTGGGCATGGCTTTTAGATGAGACCAAAGGGAAAATCCCAAACCCCACTAAGAGCTGGGACAGTGTGGTATCCTGGCAGGGGGGGGTTTCATCTTGAGGCAGTCCCTGAATCCCAGAGGTACCACAGGCCATAATCTGTGACTCTTCATGATTTCCCAGTGGTTAGGGAGCTCTCTGGTTACTGGCTTCCTCATCAGCCAAAATACAATGAAAAAAACCTAACCCATTTCATCAAAGAATGGCAAGCAGGACTTTAAATAAATATTTTAAAGCAAGAGGCCAGCTAAAACCACATTCAGAAATCTGAAATACAGAGCTTTGTGTATGCAGTCTATGAGCATGAAAGAAATGTTCTAAGTCTTATCTGTAATTACATAACTTTATTTTGATCTTCTCTCCACACAAAACTGCCAGTTAAAGGATGACCTGAAAAACATTCATTGCTGTACATGGGTGAGTAGACTGCTGAACTAACCCCCATGTGATTAAGCTTCTCCCCACGATGCCTATCACTAGAACATCATAAATCCAAACTATTTGGGACCACATCACCATTTGGATAATGAAAGTTTTCTTGTGGTAATGCCTTCTAGTGGAATGTGGATTGTTCAAATATATTATTCAAGTTTTCTTTTTCTTCTGAAAACAAGTGTTTTGACAAAATACAGAATAGATAGACCAATAATTGTGAAGTTACTCCTTAAACTTTTCTAAGCAAAGTAGTTCTGAACCAGTGATGGCAGCAGGAGTGGCAGAACCAACTGCAAATCAGTGTTATGCTCACTGGGACTAAGGAGGTCAGAGCAATCAGGTACCATTGTTTTGTCCCTGAATTTAACCCCTGAATACTCCCTGCATTTATTTTTCTTGAGTTTGCAAAACTTGTTCTACATTACAGCCCTTAGGGATCAGTGATACAGAAGTGGTATCCTTTCTAAACCCTAGGTTTTTGCTGCAACAGGAGTTGTAATTGTGTCTTCTCAAGACTTTTTAGAAAGCATCACAGGACAGTAAAACCTTAAAATTGTTGTATGTATGTAGAACCTCTATGTGTTGGTTTAGTAATTCCCAGACAGTTCTCAAAGGAGAAATACTAACCAGTTTCTTAGGAGATCAAACATCTAATACACATAGAAAGCAGCCTGTGATTTCAGATGAAGTCTTTGGCAATTATACTAGTTTAATTCTACCAGTTAATGCATCACCCCTTCAGATATTCCAACACAATGGTTTGTGCAGCTGTTGATGAATCAGACTTAGGAGATCGTCAGCTTCAGAAAACACAGTTTTTGAGCGTGTTTCTAAAAATGGGATCTGTTTATAAGCTGGTTTACAGTGTCTTACGGCATTGCTGCACAAGCAGCTGTGCCAGCACAACTGAGGAGAGTGGCACGGGGTGGGAATGAGTTATGGGTGGGAAGGATAAGAGTATCTTACATTGGCATTGATGCCAAAGAATTTGTCTTTTAACAGATAAAACTTTGACTTTGTCCTTTATAGCCACATAGTAAATTCTATAAGCAGTGCAAGGTAATATTCAGAATGTAAAGAAGATCTAAGAAACAAAATCTATTGGACAGTAAAGTTGCTGGTTTTCTTTATTCTGCCTCCTTCAGTTTGTTGCTGTTGTGTGTATTCAAATACATGGTTTCAACATCACATTTACACCTTTGTACTTTAGCACAAATACTTACCACCCCCACTGATCTTTGTCCAGAGCTGGTGTCTTATTCTTGACAGCATGTCCCAGACATGTTGTATTTGTCATTATAGACTGCTAAGAGCTTGCAAAGGCCTCATTTTAGTCCAGTCCTTCAGCATCTTGGTGACAGGCACAGCCAGCAGCATTCCAGCCTCTGGTGTAACAGGTCAGCGTAATCACTGGTGACTACAGAAATCTGTAACCTGTATTTGAAGTGGAGCAGGTATTAAGATCAGACCATAAAATATCCCCAGATTTTGTATAAGCCAGTCTACGAGATATTATTTCCTCCCTAAAACACATCTTGTTGAACCAGGCATTACTTCAATTAAAACTGTCTCCAATAAGTAAGTCTAGATATGTGACACGAAGATAGTGGTGTGACAATGGCACAGATTTGGAAATCCAGTTTACTATGGCAGGTACATGTATTCCTGCATTAAACAGCTGCTTAGCTGCTTTTACACACACACGTGCACACGCACAAACATATACATACACCTCATTCTTTTTGTGTTTTCAGTCTAATTGGCTTGGGTGAAAGAAATTATACCATATATGCCTTATGGTAACTATATAAGTGATTTCCGTATCAGCTACTGAATACGTATAATAACTGCCACTCCCCAGTGCAGGTCTTGCTGAATCCTCCTGGGTCGTTAACCCTGCCTTGCCTGTCATCATACGTGCAGAGAAACAGAATATCCTAGCACCCACTCATTCTCCTCACTGTATTTCTCTGTTCTCTCTTTAGACTATTGTTCAATGTTGAATTTTATGTGGATTATATACACAGAACGAGTGTGCTAGGTTAGGAAGTTTCCCCTTTGAAATAAAAAAATGCTTTATAGTTCCTTTCTTTCTTTCTTTCTGTCAGGAGAAAAAGTAAGCATCATTTGGTTTCAGCATGAGGCATCAGAGGCTGCAGTACTAAACTGATCATTTGGTTCTTGGTTTCTTCAAGTCTCTTGTCTTCAACATGTAAAGAAATTAGCAGAACTGCACCTGCTTTCCAGAATGTTTTGACCTGAAAGTAGTATATGAAGAGAGAAATAACAAATTGCCACTAGAAAAAGGAGATGGAAAAATCAAAGCTGGGGTTGAAGTCTTTAAAAAAATATTAGAGTATTTTCTTAACCAAGATAAATATGTAAGCAATTTTTTTTTTCAATCCTGGATGCACTCATAATATATACTTAATTTACAGGCATATGTGTTTGCTGCGTCCTCTTAAATATTTTCACTGTGCTCTGAATGAGGTGTCAAGTTCTATAATGAATCAGTTTGCTCTTTGGACATGCTCGTGTTCCCCTGAACAAAATGTATGTGGGAGGCTCAACTTCTCAGGTGGTGTTTAACTTCTTGCAAGATGGGGGCCCCAGTTTCTGCTTTATATGAAGTGTGTGAGCTACTTTTAAAACATATTTTTAGTTTCATGAAGAACATTCTTTCTGTGAGTCTGGCTGCGTGTCAGGCTAATTCCCACACACCTCAAACAAAAATTGCCAGGGCAGCAAATACACCTTCAAATTTCAAATATGCTTTAATGCAGCACAATAATTAAGAGTTTTGGTGGGTTTTTTTGTTGCTGTTTGGGGAGGGTTTTTTGTTTGTTTTTTTTTTTTTTTTTAAAGCTAGTTAGTGCAGTATTAGGTAGGTCACTCTGGCCGCATTCCCAGAATTTAACAGTGGGGGCCTTGTGGAATGCTAAACGATGTGTATAACAGCATTCAGACTCTCTGTGAGCCAATCCATCAAAACATTTGCTGCTTTGAAAACGCGTTCTTCAAAAAAATGGGCATATGGAACTTATTAGACTGTTTGGTGGAGTTCAGGTGGCAGAGCCCAAGAGAAGCATAAAAACATTTGAGGACACAATTCTACCTTAAGGTAACAGGATCTCTAAACTGTTCTTTTGCAATCAAATACATACAAAATACAGGCGAGAAACATCCTGAATGGAGACGTTTGACATTCCAAACAGTCACAAGACCTTAAGTAAAGAACTTGTAATAGTAGTAAAAAAATAGTGGTCTGATTGCAGCAATGGCTGGTACGTTTGGTTCTGTTTCCCTGGTGGAGTATATTGATTCTTGGCTCTTTAATAATTGAAGTTGTATCGAGGAGTTCTGACTCATGGTTTCATTGCAGTGGATTTCTGTGTCTCTGGTGCATTGAGAGTGAGGATCAATCAGTTTCCTCAGAGATGGAAAAAGACAGTGCTGCAGATGAGAAAAAGAAATGAGCTGCCATTTTTCCAGCACCTGCTTGTACCTTCTTCCAAGTAACTCCTCGTCCCTGTCACACAGCGAGCACAAAAGGACCCCAGAGTGAGAAAATCTTCCCCTCACAATGTCGAATGATGAGGCAAACCGCACAAATGACTCAGATTAAATTTTGGCTTTGGCAGCCATGGCAAGGGATAGCACTGGGTTTTGCTGCTCCATGGGTAGCCCTAGAGCAGACAATTACATGGAGTCCTTCTTTGGCAACAGAATTAGAGGAATCTGTGCAACCCCTATACTCTCTCCCTTCCTCTCATCTGCTCAGACATTCCTCTGAGCACGGAACTGTGGCCGGTGCAGGGTCTTTACGCCACACTGCTAGCTTTGATCACTACTGCAAAGGATTAAAAGGACACCCTGTTCTTGTGTAGCATCTTTCATACAATTGAGTGTTACAGGCCAATGTAATATTTATGGACTTCTGACCAACTTTTTCTGTCCGGCAAAACACTGAAAGCTAAGGTATGGGACTTTATTTTGTTGAAGTATCTGTACTCAAGGATAGTTCTCTTTCTGTGTGACTGTAGTTCAAGGAGAGAAAATGTGATACTGAGGAATTAAAAATGGATTGTTACCTTTTGAAGTAAGTTTGATGCCATTTGCTGATATAGTGTAGAATGGTCTTTGTTATCCTAGTGTTTGAACCAATTTGAATTACACAGCAGGCTTTGACACTTGTGGTGTTCTTATACAGAATCTCACGATTACTGCTTTTAGCAGGCAAGCAAGTTTGTAACCATTACAGGAGTGATGGACAGTAATCCCATGGCATAGAAGTGCTGTGCTATCAAGTGATGTTGAAGCTATTTGCCATTGATATTGTTGAGATATCTGCAATATCAGTCATATGACTCATCTTACACTTCTTGTCTTGTCTTGATGCAGTGTCTTGACTTACACTGCCTGTCCCTGCTGTGCTTCTGTTTTCAGTCTCCTATACTGCTTCCTCCAGGGAAGGATGCTGCTGTGTGCACAGGCTTTCTTCTTCAGGAGCGTGGAGAGGGAAAGGGCTGGAGATGGGCTGCTGTCTCACTTGCTATGCTCCAGCAGGCGACATGCTGTTCACTCCCTTGCAGCCAGGCCAAGCTGCTGCCTATGTGGTGCCTCCAAGGATCTGTGGGGAAGGATTCTGGCATTGTCAATGCTTTTTTTTTTTTTCAACCTTTACAATAGTGTAAATAAAGCATTCCAGAAAATAGGTCTCAGCCCAGAGACATTGTAATGGCTGGGAAACAGAGAGAAAGAAGAGAGAATAAAACATGTCTGCCTTCAATCACAGTCCCCTGGAAACCTCACTGACCCTTACCCAACAAGCTTAATATGATACTTGTCAATATCACGAGACTTTAGTTGTTATCTTATTGCCAGGAATTCAAATGGCAATGCCCCTATCTGAAGAAATGCTGTATTGTTTTGTTATGCAAAGGTCCTTGAAATAATCTGCAACATCCAGCAGAAACTTTCCCTTTTACTTTATTCCCTGTATTTGGAAGAGATTCCTGGGACAGAAAATCTTCCTGGGAACTGGACACTGCTGTATGAGTGGAAACTTTTGAAAAAGGAAATTGCCTGTAATGTGTTTGTGGTCACCTCCATTACCAGGCTGCAGTGAATGAGTACATCAAGTTAAACTGCAGATATATTCCCAGACCTCTTTGACACTGATTTTCCCAGGACACTGGACGCACAGATCTAGAGCCAGGGCAATATTTTTGCCTCTAATGCAGGCAAGAAACAAAATAGCTTCAAGTCTGCCTGGATAGAAACCTCAGAAGTTCTGTGCTTTGGCCTTCTGCCACTCCTTTTGAAGTCAGGGACTTCTCCTATTGTGTTAGATTTTAAGAGTCAGAACAATGTCAAACTCCTTTAAAAAAATCCTACCCATTATTTTTGGTGTATGGTTTTATCAAGCCAGAAAATTTTGGTGCTGGAAAGGATTGTGGGATTTTGTAACACCTGGAGGTGAACTCCCTGATTCCTTTATGTTTGCTCTATCTCTTCAGGGTGTACTCGAGTCTCTTCCTGACACCGTAAGAGTAGTGCTACAGCTGACCTTCTGGCATTGCCTGCTTCTCATCCCACCGTGGCAAGATTTGAGGAAGGACATGTGAAAGAAAGTCAGGAGCAGTATTGCCTCCAGGAGCTGCAATGACTTGCTGTAGGTCTACTAGGATGGGTGGCAGTGTGTCCTGTAGGATGGTCCCTTCCTTTGTGCTGTCTCCCTCTCTTTTCTGATGTGTCCCACAGTAGTTCCCAGCTGCTCACGGTCCAGTGCATGAGCTTTTCCAGGAAGGTTAATAATGCAATACTAGATTCTGTCCTCATGGCCAGATTTCTAAGGACCAAGTTGTTTTGTGTACTTCTCCTCACTGTGTGGCACAGTACAGCATCTGGCCTTAGCTCATTGCCTTATGGACGGGTTTTCTTTTGTTACAGTAAATATGGGTATGTGTTCAAGGGATTCAGATATCACATCTCCAGTTAAAAGTTCCCTACCAAGCTTTATGAAGCCTTTAAACTGAATTGGGTTTTCTTAAGTCTCACTCATATACTACTCAAAGTTCAGCCCTGTAGTAATTCAAGAAATGAAACCTTTGGTATTGAGAACTGTCTGTATTCTGCTCTCTGTTGTGGCTGATATCTATTGAGAGACATTAAGCTTTGTTCTGCTTAAGTTATTTTATTTACATAACTTCATTTTACTTTGGTATTCTACAGGCAGTTCCTAAGGGATTTGTGCCTGGAAAAAATAGCAGAATGAGCCATGTAAGTCCATGAGAGAGATTATAAAATAAACATTATACCATGTGTGGGGTAACATTTTTTACTGCAAGTGGCTGCTCTCACTTTCTGGCATTTATACACACAGCCATCTGTTTGAAGGCTGTTTGAAGTGGCTGTATTCCAGCATTTATGTAACTTGCCTGTAGAAAGGAAATGACATCATTTAGTTTCCTGAAGAATATTACCAGTGCCAGAACTGAGGAAATAAAATCTACAATAACTAGAATATGTATTTTTAAAACTTTTTCCCTTTTACAGGAGGCCACCTCTCCATACTGATCTGACCATCATCCCTTCAAGGCAATGGCAAGCCCAGGAATCCCCGTTTATTTCACTGGCATTTTCACACACGCTGCTAGCAGTGGTCTGCAAGCTGCTATATCTTACATGTTTGCTGAAATCCAGTGAGACAGGCCTGAACTAATAAAATGCCAAAGCCTGTAATGTGTCTCCATTGAAAGATACGGGCATAAACTCACTACAGCAACTTCATAATAAGACTGAGTGAAGCTTCAGCTCTTTCACGTGACCATGAAAGAACAGCAGTTATTTGCCATGCCTGAAATAAAGTAGGAAGGTCATTTACTTGTTATAGAGAGATTTGGTTTGGGTTTGCATTTGATTTTCTTCATGTGAAAGGTAATGCAAAGTAGACAAGCCATGCTCCCAGAAGGCCATCTTTGACTGGCAGAAGTTTGATCATGCTGCTGCAGGAATCATTTCAAATCACTTTTGCAGTTTTGAGGTACTTCATGTTTTACGATAATATGAACTAATGACAAATAAGTTGCAGTTTCCAGAAGTTATTTCCTATGCTTCACTGTTGTTTATAAAAGTACTTGTTAGATACTATTCAGTCTGTCCCATGAACTACAGTGTAGCTGGCCTTTAATCCATGACTAGTTTATTAAACAAATTTTGGAAAAAAAAAATTTTGAAAGTTTTTCATAAAGAAGTTATTTTTCCTGTCGAAAGGAAATGGAAATAAAGAGAACGGTTGGCTAGTGATGACCCTGAATAATTTATGGAATTCATATAATCTGCTGGTTTATGTTTATGATTGGTCTCGGATATTCTCCAGAATATGTTGAAGTCTGAGAAGCCACCCCCATCCATTTGAAAATAGTACAAAACAGTACAAAAATATCACTAGTCTTTGTGCCCTCATAAAGAAATTAAATCTCCTTCATATCAAGGTAGGAATACCTGCTAACTGGGAGATATTGTCTAACAAACTATGGTCTTATATGATAATAACAATATGAAAGTCTTATGTTGTGAGAGAAGTGAGAACAAAGGATTTTGTTTCCATCTGATTAATTGCACAGACTTTCCAGGCTGAATCAATAAAAGCTGAATTTAATGATGGCTTTTTTTTAGTATGGATCGGCAGATATCCTCACAGCAGAAACTGAGACCTTTGTCTAGGTGAGTACATATAAATAAAGTTAATCATGTCAATTACTTCCTGCATGTAGATATTTGTCTAAATTAAAGCCTAACTGAACATTACTAAACCGTGGAATAACTATGAGACGGTGTTGCAACTCCATGATGAGTTAGACAGCATTTAAACCAGTGTATCAGAAATTAACAGTTTAAAATCCATTAGTTAGAACTAACATGAAAAATACAGTTATTATTACAGTGAATTTGCCCTTACAGATTCTTAGCATGGGAGTACTCCAGTAAAATTAGCATTCTGTGCAGATGCTAATTTTATTCCTATAAACTAGCAGTAAGCCTCTCCTAAATCCTCTGATTTTGAAGGGTGATCATATTATAGACTTAAGGGAATGTCTGAAAGTATGACCAAATCCACAGAAATGAATGGCTGGCTAAATATAAATCTCTGCATTTCCTCTGAGTTATAAATACCTGTGTGGCAGCCTAGTGAGTCTGAAAAAGACAGACATGAACAATGAAATATGAAAAAAAAAGTCTTTCAAAGACACTTGTTCGAAGAATTATAAACTGTATCAGACTGGTACACTTTAATTCTTATTTTCAGATTCTTCAAAAGCTCCCTGTATGTTCAATATAGAGGTCAGATACGGGATTCATTCTTAGGGGAAGGGAAATGAAGAAATCAGGCCGTCTTTAGTCCCTACAGGTGCACTGGGTACTCTGATACCAATCATGTAATGTTGCAGTTGCTGTGCAATGCAGAACACCAATTGTACCCCTGAGTACATGGAGGCTGGATCAAGCTGTGACAATCATCTAAAAATAAGCAAGGAAATGTGACTGCAAAGGATGACATTTTCACTTTTTTTTTTTTCTCTCAAATCAAGAAGTTTTTTATCTGATCGAAACAGAATATGGATTGTCAAGAAGACAATGTGCTGTTTTCTCATCTACAGGAAAGAAAAAAAAAATGTGACCAGCACAGAGCAGATGAAACTCTGTTAAAACCTATATAAATGGTTCTGATACCTGCTTATGCCATGTGTTGCTGCAACACGTTGACAGACATATTTGTTACAGTGTGGGACACCTCCAACTTCAAAATTCACCTTATATGACCTTCTTCTTCCTCAGTGTATTTTTTACAATCAAAGTATCAACAAGGAAATGCACCTAGAAAAACAAAGAAGTGTAGTCATTGTAACTGTGCCAGCACTGAAGTAACATCAATGCAGGATCCAGCCAGCCCGTCTTTCTGCACATCTATACATTACTCCAGCTCATAACTACTATTCCTGTGCTCCACATTGGTGGCCATAGAAGCTTGCAGGCTGTTAGGCCCATGAGTGGGATTATCCCCTCTCTAATATCATTGTAGGTAAGGATGACACCCATAAATTCCCAGGTATTTAAACACCTGTGTTAAAAGTAGTGAGGAGAATATACCACCTTGCTTTTCTACCTATGTTTTTAGCCAATCAACTTTTCTCAAAAATCCATGTCCTTCTCTGAAGCAAATAGTTTGCACTTAGCCAGAGGAAGGACCTTTCCTATGAGTTGTGCAGTCATTAATTTTAGTTGTTTCTTGGATTTTCAAGTTCTCTATGTACCTGTTTGCACTGTAGCAATAAACTGTTTTTCCCTCAGACTGTGGAGAGGCTGTGCCTTACGATGCCACACCTGTTATTGCTATGGAACAACATTGGTGATTCCAACCTAAAGGGTTGGAATCCACTGGGTCTCAGCAGGTCCATATTGGGTGCCTAAATATCAATGCATCTGCTTTTATATTTACTCGACAACAGTAACAAAAAAAACAAACCCTGAAGACTTCCTTGAAGTCTAAAGCATATAAACCATGAAGATGTCAATTAGCATTTCTTGTAATTAGGAAATTATAATAATTAAAAAAAAAATGGTGATGATGATGTTCTCTTCAGAAAGGAAATTTCTGAGTTTTATAATTATGGAAAAATGGAAATATGTTGGGTTTTTATTATTTTTCCTCAAGGAACCAGGAACAACTGGTGTCCCTCAGATCTCCCACTGCTTTGGAGTTCTGACTGAGTAAGCCGTAGCTGAAGGGTCCTTCAGAGGAAAGCAAAAGTTTCTAACATGATGGGGGTACAGATTTAATCTGGGAATCTTATGGTTTTCTCTGTTACCTGCTACAGTGTGGAGTCTCAAAACCCTAGGATCCCTATTTCAAACTATTTCATCTGAGCATGGGCCCTAAGAGCCCTAAGTATGACTGTGCTTCCAGCTCACTAAAGGGGAATACTGAATCCCTGGCATCCCTCAATATAATGTGTTCTTGATGATAAGTTTTTCTACGAGCTCAGAGCCTCTAGAGCCAGCAGGTGAGCTGGCAGGAAACAATGCAGGCTTCTAAAAAACCTTTCTGATATTTTTGGCAGGAATAGTGGTTCAATGAAAAATTATGCCAGTTTTGAAAAAAAAGAGTCATTAGTACATCTCCAAGACTTCCATTTGTATTCCTAAATGACTGCTTTGAATTGCAAAAGCACACAATGTCAAGGATTTTCTGATGGAGTCATCCCTGTTCTAATTATTGTGACTGTGGTCACAAGCTGAGTGGGGACATAAGGAGGGTTTTATTCACCCTAAATCCTCAGCATGGATATATTTGAGACAAGAAAATCTATCCCACAGGAAGAAGCCTTAGTCCTAATAGTAGCAGAGGAGTACTGGTGTAATGAGTTAACTCTCTCTCTAAAAAAAAGTAGAATAAAACATGATTGTTGGGTAGAAAATATGAAATGAAAATGTGAGTGCAAAAATGGCATGTGACTCCATTTCCAAGCAGTCTCAGCTGCGTTTCTGCAGTAGTTATAGAATTTAAAGTTTTCTGTAAAGATATTTGTGGTGTGGAAGATTTAGTTCTTTGAAATTTGGTTTCATTTAATCCAGGATGACACTCACAATACTGGAACTGTCACTGAAGGAGAAAGGGATTTCTCTGCCAGTCCCACCTGGCTGTCATGAGGATGCTGGAAGACTCAATTGCTTGTCTTGGTCATCTGCAAAATAGGCTGTCTGGTGAAAACAGCGTTAAGGAAGGATGTTTGTGTTTGAAGGTCTCAGTTTCCTAAATGCACAGATCCCTTCCCTGCTCATTTTGTTTGGTCGCTGTGGGATCAGGCTGCTGTTGCAAGGCCATAGTCCTGCCTGCCTCACCATTCCCCTCAGCTCCCAGATCACCCTCCCTCACTGAGCAGCCTGTCCGGGCTGCTCCCAGAGAGGCAGAGAACCTTCTTGTGAATTTGGCGGCTCTGAGGCCCTGGCAGACACTTCACAGGCTGTTCCTGGAGCTGGCAGGTGATCTGGGAGGAGTTGGGATGTGCTCCAGTGTCTGCCCAAGGGGAGGAATCTCTTAGGTTACTATTTTTGTTCCCTTGGAACAGAAAACAAACTGGTTTTGTGGCATGTTTTATAGAATCATAGAATTGTTTAGGTTGGAAAAGGCCTCTAAGATCAAGTCCAACCATTAACCTAACACTGTCAGGTCACCACTACACCATTGTCCCTCAGCAGCTCATCTACACGGCTCTTAAATATCTCCAGGGATGGGGACTTTACCACTGCCCTGGGCAGCCTGTACCAGTGCCTGACAACCCTTTCAGTGAAGAAATTTTTCCTAATATCCAATCTAAACCTCCCCTGGCACAACTTGATGCCATTTCCTCTTATTCTATTCCTTGTTACCTGGGAGAAGAGACCGACTCCTACCTCTCTACAACCTCATTTCAGGTAGTTGTAGAAAGCGGTAAATCGAGTACGGGGGGACAATCATCTCCTTAGTCCTGCTGGTCACACCATGTCTGATGCAACCCAGGATGCCGTTGGCCTTCTTGGCCACCTGGGCACACTGCTGGCTCATATTCAGCCAGCTGCCAACCAACACCCCCAGGTAGTATTCCGCTGAGTAGCTTTCCAGCCATTCTTCCCCATCCCATTTTAATATCAGAAAAACAATCACATTCTAACAACAACAACAAAAAATCATTAAGATTTTTCATGTGATCCTTGTTTGTTTTCTTTCTTTAATGACTATTTAAATAAAACCAGCAAGAACAAGTGGTAGTCATAAATGAGGAAACCAGCAACAAATTAAAAATTCTGGTGAATTTCTGGGTTCAGTAGGGTTCTCCAGGATCAATACCCAGAAAGTATTTTGTAATACTTCTGGTGAGCTTTAAGCAATTTTCTTGAAGTAGTGTTTCTCTGAAAATGGTTTAGGCAGTGAGTGACACATGCTTACTGTACGGAACAGTTCCTGGCTTTACTTGGTATCTGCTTACTTTGGCAACACGTTTTCCACTGTCAGCCTTTCAAAACCAGGAGCACTGGCTTTGCTCTTATGCCTGATATGACATTCTCAGATCCTTGGTTGAAATTAAACGTGCATGTGTATTGCTTTATGAATTGAGCATATTTGAATCTGGCAAGGAACAGTCAGCTAGGGATGGAACTGCACCTATACATATTTTCTGGAGGTGTGAAGAGGTATTTCACAGAGCTTTCTTCTGAGTTCTCCAAAAGAAGAGAACTTGCTCTGCAAACACATGGGGTTGGGAAAGCATTCATGTGACGCCAAAACTTACTCTAAATTCCTACTCAACAGCTTGAACATTGCTTACAGAGTTGAAATATCCTTTACAGTAACACCACAGTTCTATAAGCAGCTTTGTATTAAGCCCATGTTGACTTAACCCCTTCCTGCCCATGCTCCTGCCCACTTTGGACTGTCATTTTGATAAACTGGACTGCATACAGCTGGAAATTCACCCCAAACATTACGGGGAACAGTGCATGTGTGGGTATTTTTCAGCAGGATCTACTGAAAACAGTTACACAGATCTTTATAAGGGACAAAGTGGCAGGAACTGCCATGGCCCAAGACTTCTGATGAATTAAACTCCATAAAGATTGACAGTGAAAATTGGCCTTAAATATGTATATAAACTACTTCCTTGTCAAAGCCCAGTTTTCTAAGGCAAAAGCAGCAGCTTTAGTGGGGATAAAATCCCATTTACACATTTCAAATAACATTTATATGCCCCTACAGGAAGATAGCTTGTCAACCCTGGAAGTGTCAGGGTTTTTGGCCAAGCAGCGTGGCTCTGTGTTCCTGCCACCCCCAGCCCCAGCAGTGCTGGGACTGCACTCGTCGGGGCCTCTCTGCTTCACAGCCCAGCCCAGAAGGGTATTTATTCTTCTGCAGGCTTCAAAAACAGGAAGTGACATTTCAAGTAATTGCAGATTTACTGTGAGCCCATGGCTGGTCCCTCTGCATTGTCCCTGCTTTCCTGTTTGAGCCTGGAGGAAGTGGCCAGAGGGATGGGGGAAGGGAGACCTCCCTGCAGTGCTTCTCCAACTGCAGCCTATATTACTTAGGGGAAGAGTGACGAACACATATTCAAACCCTTGCCAAAGGCTCACAAGAAATATTTGACATCTAACCTATAACAACAAGTAGGAGTTAAAGGTTAAATCACACACAACCCAAGCATTTAGGAAAAGGATATGTTCATGTCATCAACTTCTGTTGGGTTGTAAAGGAACAGTGCATGACAGCGGAATGGCTCTGAGCTATCAGGAAAATACACTGTGGCTTAGTGCAATTATCTATGAACATGAAAAGTGCAATTGGTTCTATATATTTATATTTTCTACACCTCCATGGCAGGAGGTTGGAACTAGATGATTTTTAAGGTCCCTTCCAACCCAGACCATTCTATGAATCTATGATGATTTTCATACTCAAATGCCCTTTTCAACTCTATTGCGATTCAGATGGTTAAATGGGGAGTGCACAGAGGGACCACCACTGGCTACTTTCTTTGACTGCGTGCATGGAGACATGAATTATTACACAAATACTCTGGTTTCCCATGTTGTCTCACATTTTGTAGGGAACTGTCACTAAGGAATTGGACGATCAGCATTGCCCATGATTCTCATGTAATTTACGGAGGTAAAGAATCTCAACTAGCATGTGTTTTCCAAGATAATGTATTGATACTCTGCAAACTGAAAGAAGGAAATACTGTCTTTGCTGCTAAGTGTCAAAACACTGCAGAGGCTGATCAGTCTCTATAACATTAATACTCTGGTGGTTGTACTTTAGGAAAAGTGATTCTGCTGGCCATTGCTTCTTCAGTCTGCTGAAAAAGCAGCTGAATTTGGGTGGATCTGCTCCATGAATTCAAAAAAGTTCTTTCTCACTGAATTTCTAGTGATACTTAGTGGGAATTTACCAGATAAAGGTCGATCCTCAAGAAGAAAAATCAATCTTGTACTGAGGTAATTAGTATAATTCGTATATTGTTACAGATTTCTCTTGGTATATATCACCCAGTCATTAGCTAGCTGGAATCTATCTCACCTAGTTTTAGCAGTTTAGAACAGGTACTTAACTACTTGTTTCCTCTACCAACACTATTTAGGCACTAGAAGAGGCATTTTGAAGGGAATTCACCTTACGTGCCTTTTTAGATGGATTTATAAAGGGAAACTAAATACGTGGTTTATAATAAATCTCTAATTTTCAGATGGCCAATGTTAAGTAAGTAGAATCTTGCTGAATTTCCTGTATTTTGCACAAATAAAATTAAAAGTAACTCTGGGACAAGAATTAAAGGCCAGTATTAATCCTCTGTGAATGTGTCCCATTCATTAAGAAAAAGTGCACCAGTGCATAATCATTCATAGTACTCAGTATTATATGCCAACAAGTTGTATCGTGAATATAAACATTGTGCTGGCAGGCAAAGAGTGACGTTTGGAAATTTTCTTCTCAGAATAGGCAAAGCTGCCAATAGCACCTGCAGAAAACAAAATAAACTAGAACAATGTATTACTTTAGTGTTACAGCATAGGCTTTCCTATTAATGTTCTGTCAGGCTAGAGGTTATCAATATTTATTTAGTTGTGTGTATTGAGCAATGTGCCTTGAGATACAGACATTGTGCTCGTAGGTCTCACTTATAAAATTAAATAGTCTGAAAGTTATTTTAGGATGCTTGATTATTTTATTTTTAGATAAATCCTTCCTCATTGGTGGTGCTGTGTTCCTCAGGCCACTGTTAAAAATATTTTGCCTTGGTGATTTTCTCTTCCCTGCACTTAAGTAATTGTGACTTGAGTCTCAAAGGTCAGAGGCAAATACAGAGATACCACTGAGCTTAAAGACCAGATCCAGATGCTGAAAAGAAGACATTAAGATGGTCTATCTGAGGTCTGTATACCGTTCTTTCCCTACTTTTATATCTCTTCCCCTTTATGCCCACTGGGCCAGCACCTCAGTTATGTGTTTGAATGCACGGGTCTCAATGTCACTATGGCGTCAGTTGTCACCATGCACTGGTGAAAATGGAGCCTTCCAAGAGAGCTGGGCAATCTGAGTTTTTCAAGCAGGAATTTCCATTTTCTTCTCTCATACCTCTTCTTAATTTTTCCCTTGCTGCTTCAGCCTCTTATTTTGCTGTTCCCTTCAATGGGAGAGACTGGAGTAGGCCCTCCACTTCATACTGCACGATTTAAAATTTAGGAGGCTTGCCTGACAAGTAAGAAATTGAAACATTCCTCCAAGCTGAACAAAGGAGATCTGAACCTGTTGTTGTACATGCTGGGTGTTGGACTTACATGATGCAGAAGAGGGAGAGGAAATGTGGCAAGCTGGAGGTGGATAGATGATGGTAGAGCAGTAGGTGTGGTTTATCTTGATTTCAGTAAAGCATATGACACTGTCTCCCACAGCATCCTTGTAGATAAGCTGATAAAGTATGGGTTTGGTGATCAGGTAGTGAGGTGGATTGTGAACTGGCTGAAGGAAAGAAGCCAGAGAGTTGTGGTTAATGGGACGGAGTCTAGTTGGAGGCCTGTGACTAGTGGAGTCCCTCAGGGGTCAGTACTGGGACCGGTGTTGTTCAATATCTTCATCAACCACCTGGATGAGGGTACAGAATGTATCCTCAGCAAGTTTGCTGATGACACCAAACTGGGAGGAGTGGCTGACACACCAGAGGGTTGTGCTGCCATTCAACGAGACCTTGATAGGCTGGAGAGTTGGACGGGGAGAAACTTAATGAAATTCAACAAAGACAAGTGTAGAGTTTTGCATCTGGGGAAGAACAACCCCATGTACCAGTACAGGTTGGGAGCTGACCTGCTGGAGAGCAGTGTAGGGGAAAGGGACCTGGGGGTCCTGGTGGACAGCAGGATGACCATGAGCCAGCAATGTGCCCTTGTGGCCAAGAAGACCAATGGCATCCTGGGGTGTATTAGAAAGGGGGTGGTTAGTAGGTCAAGAGAGGTTCTCCTTCCCCTCTATTCTGCCTTGGTGAGGCCACGTCTGGAGTATTGTGTCCAGTTCTGGGCCCCCCAGTTCAAGAAGGACAGGGAACTGCTTGAGAGAGTCCGGTGCAGAGCCACAAAGATGATGAAGGGAGTGGAACATCTCCCTTCTGAGGAAAGGCTGAGCGAGCTGGGTCTCTTTAGCTTGGAGAAGAGGAGACTGAGGGGTGACCTCATTAATGTTTATAAATATGTAAAGGGTGCGTGTCATGAGGATGGAGCCAGGCTCTTCTCAGTGACATCCAATGACAGGACAAGGGGCAACGGATACAAGCTGGAACATAGGAGGTTCCGCATAAATGTGAGGAAGAACTTCTTCCCAGTGAGGGTAACAGAACACTGGCACAGGCTGCCCAGAGAGGTTGTGGAGTCTCCTTCTCTGGAGACATTCAAAACCCGCCTGGACATGTTCCTGTGTGACCTGACCTAGGTGTTCCTGCTCTGGCAGGGGGATTGGACTTAGATGATCTTTTGAGGTCCCTTCCAATCCCTAACATTCTGTGATTCTGTGTAATTATGCAAAACTCAAAACTGAAATCAACAAACCAAAGTATCTGTTATCAGAACAGACCCATTAGTTATGTACGCAAGATCTCCAACTTTTTCACTATATTTTTATGGCTAAAATCACAAACTGACCCTTTAACATCCTTCATTTGAGATGTTAACATAGTAGCTGTCGTTTTCTCCTTTCATGTCATCATGAATTCCTTACGCCCACTCATAGAAAATGGAAGCAGGGTGAGGGCACAAAGGATGGCAAAGGATGCTCTCAGCAGACTTGAGTCTGTGGATTCAGCCACTTGGTGGCTGAGAGATGTAGGCTGGGCTCAAACTATTCCTGCACGGACCATCTCACTTCAGTGGTTATTTTGAGTTTCCTGCTTTTCTCCGACAGTCCTTGGTAAATATTTTACAGGGCCAAGAAACGAACTGGAATCAAATACATCAGTTTTCCCTCTGGAGGAGTTTATATTAGGTTAAGAGAATAAGCATGAATTGAACTTCAGCTTTCAGAGAGAGCAATGCTTTGAAATAATCAGTGCTGTGAGACTAGAAAGGGGCTGTGCAGTGAAGAGAGAGCTCCCCAGGCATTCTCCTTTTCTTAGCAGAGTTCCAAAAGCAATGATCGTGGGTTCATGATCCAGGAAAATGTGTGCTGGTGACCTCTACAGAAATGTGCTTCTGCCCACCAGCTACAGATCTGGCCAAACATGATCAGTTGGTATATTTCAGTGGAAAAATCAGTTCTCATTTATCAAAATTGATATAGAGTATACTGTCATAATTTTACTTTGTTACTCAAGATGAAGTTCTATACCGTTAAACAACTGATGATGCCACCACATTGTCCTCAATTATAATTTTAGAATATATTGTTAAATGAAGCTTCAGTGCAGTCTAAAATACATATTAAAGAAACCATATGAAATAAACCTCCTTTTTTTCCTAATCAACTTCTTTTACAGACTGCTGTTATTTAAAAAGAGACGTTCTTCAGGTTTTCATACGGCTGCCACCTGAAACTGTTTTCTTAACATACCCCATCTGGAAGAGTGGTGGTGCATCTCTCTACTTTGAGAATGCTGTCACAGCTAGTTGTCAAATGTTACTCCTTATAGTAATGTATTTCAGCTAAAATACAAAAACCTGAATTAAAAAATCATTAGTATGTTATTAATAATTTGTTTTCCCCAGGGACAATCTGACATACAAAATATTTTTTTTCTCTTAGCCTTGTGGAACAACCATGGAGTCACACCTTGTCACTGTGGTATAATTTTAGAATATCTTAAAAGCTCAATTCAAGCTCTCAGCTTTGATGTGATACAGACATCAACTACTCTGTCCCTTGAACAGTGACCTTAAACAACCAGGCTTTTTCCTTCCCCGTGGGAATCATGTGATTGCACTCTCAGCGGATAATTTTTCCTGGATTCTTTTATGGTATTTCCTACACAGGAAAACCATCCTGTTATCTCACTTTAAAAGATTACTAATGAGCATTTTCATGGTTTTCTAAAAATGTATGTGTCTTGTTCCCTTTCATTGCTTATCTAAAAACACATGCTTTAGAATAAGTGAGAAAGGATCACAGATGTATTTTTTTCACACAAGGCAGAAAATAAGTAGTGGCAAATATGATAATGCAGCTGTTAATCAAGAAACTTCACTGTAATATAAAAAGAAAAGTAGTTAAAGAGCAATTTTGGCATTTTTCACCCAAACAGAAATACGCCAGTTTGCAATCATCACAGAAAATGTTCCACAGTCTCAGACTGTGAATTCCAACAGGAAACAACTTTCTGGAAGAATTTGTGTTCCTTTTTTTGTACAGTCCCTCACAAGGACACAGCTAACATACCTTCTAGACTCATATCTTTATGTTTTTGCAGATACATTTTCTTAAGAAAACAATTCAAGCAGGCTTTCAAGAGCTCATGAGATACATGAAGTTCTCAGAAACAAAAGCGTGATAAACTGAATACTAATCTCAGTTACCTTAATTTGTAACTGAAGTAATCCTGAATTTATGCCACTATATCTCATAGAAGAATCTGACTCAACATCACTCAAGCTTGCTGTGCTATGGGAAGCAGGCTGCCTTATTGTTGAATGAAAA
Organism: Podargus strigoides; assembly: GCA_028020825.1. NCBI lineage: Eukaryota > Metazoa > Chordata > Aves > Caprimulgiformes > Podargidae > Podargus > Podargus strigoides. Next base: position 30,397,953 of record CM051663.1, on the reverse strand, counting down.
TCAGTGGTGACGTCAATTCAGATTTTGTCTGAAAAAAAAAGTGTTTCTTTTAATATACAGAGGCATGGTCCATTCTTCATACATATAGTATACTTCTAAATGTCATTGCATGTGTTTATAAAGAAGTGCATCTTCCCTGTGTTGAGAAAAAAGTCATCTGTATAAGTCAAGTATTTCTGTATATGAATAATAAAGGCCTCCAATAAATCAAAATTCTGGTTAAGCTAATTTGTAGTTCTGAGAGTACATACTACTCTTTCATTGCTTGCAGAAGTTATTATTAAATGAATGGCTGCTGAAATACATAAGCAAAGTCAAACCATTCATTCCTGACAGCTTTCAGATCCTAGGAGAGGGAAAATCATGAAAGAAAGTGTTTCTTACAAGATTTTCCTATGTGACATCCACAAAAGACTGCTTTCTCGTATGTTTTACCCCTGTGGATTATGATTACTTATGTTTCCAGGCATCTGACTACAAATTCAAGGTCCTAGGACTCTTTTACAAGCCCTAAACTGAGTGACTTCATATTCCTCTTGTATGCCTTTGCAATTCTTCTGCTATAGTCATACTCTAATTCAGCTCCAGGGAAAATTAAGATGTTTTTAAGAATGGTAGTAAATTTACTTCACCAAATCTTACTGAAGTAATGATACAGGTGGGGTGGGATGGTTTTGCCATTATTGGAAAGGTAACAGGACTCTCTTGGTAACGTAATATTTCATTTAAGGAAATGTGCTTTTTTTCACCTACTAATGACCTGTCCTGGGTGATCATATGAGCACTAGTAACCACTTCTCCTGTAACTCAGTTAAAACAGACCTTTGTTTTTAGGAATGAAGGTCCTGAATATGATATAAATATAATATGTTAGTAGGATATAAAATTTATTTTTTATGCACTAACTGTTCACTAAAATACTCTTTCATTTCTAAAGATATGTAAGAAGAAACTTTTGAAAAGATAGAGTGATGGTGACATTTCCCATGTTCGCAAAACTGGGACAAAAGGCAAAAAATATTCTTCATATTTTTACCAAAGTATACCCTTTTTTTTTCTAAACTACAGAGACATTCTGTCAGAAGGATCTTCCTTTGATACTTATATGGAGTATAAAGAATTTGCCTCTTGACTAGTTCCAGCCAAAGATCCATAGATTATTTTGATTTTCCAATAGAAATTTAGAAAGCAATAAATTATTCAAAAATCCTATTTTCACAAGCCTGGAGTTCAAGTAATTTTCCCATAAGCCTAGACAGACTGAACCTTTCATGATACACCATGCTCTCACACACAGTCTCTGATCTTGCTGGAAAGTTTTCTGCCCCATGTATTTTACAGTATCTTTTGAACAAGCAAAATAAATTGAGCTTCCTCAATCTTTCACCATAACTTCTTGAATCACCATTGTAGTTCTATCTGAAAAATTTCCAAGTTGTCAGCTTCTTTATTAAAAGAAAGTGTTGATATTTGATCTGGTAAGATTATTCCAATGAGAGGCTCTGTAATTTCTGTATGGAATTATTTCCCTACTCCCACCTTCAGGTTTCCTGCTAAGGCATCTGAGAATTGCATTTAGCTTCTTGCACAGGCAGCATATATTCAAATATGCTTATTAGCGTTGCTGCTTTCCAGGATACAATCTTCCCTAACAATGTGCCTTGCAGCCTGTGTTTCTAGGTATATGGCACAGCATTTAGCTGTGTTAAAATGATGTTGCTGAAATGAACATATCTCAAGAAATCACCCAGGCCAGTCTATATAACTGATCAGTGCACATCTCATTTACCTCTCCTATGAATTATACTGATATTGTTACGAGTTTACAAGTTTTTGTCAAATTTTGATTTGAACTAGTCTCATTAGCAACACCCATTTCCTCTTCAAAGATACTTTTTCTGATATATAAGCTACTCAGGGCTTCCATAAGCCAAGGTCTTTTGCAGTTGTTGTGTTCTAATATTGTAGTACTTTTCTAATGGAACTATCTTTCAATGATCTTGCCAGTGGTGGCTGTTAGCTTGCCATTTTGCAAGTTTACAAATATGTAGTTTACAGAGTGTTTAAGATCGTCTCAATCCTTTTTGGAATATAAATTATGCAATTTTCACTGGAAGATGAGCTAATTCCAAATTCAACTTCACTCCAAGCTCAAAAGAAAAACATTGATGCATAAATTACTCTGTTGGTGGCCATCAACAGTTAACACACTCAATAGTTTTACCATATTTATAACTACTGGCTAAGACTTTGTCTGGTAGGTTCAAGTAATCCCATCCTTTCATCTTTAATTTTAATGGTTATGGAGTTTCAGTGATTTCTTTAATTTCCCCTTTCCTTTATCTGTGTTTTTATTCAATATTATTCTTTTTGATGGCCAAGTGTTTTCCATACCCATATACATACTCAGCTGTTACAAATATCTTCATTCCTCTTGACTTTGTTTTTTATAATTACAGCCACCTTTGGTAATGATTGTCAGTTTGGGGCATCTAGGAAACACTCCTCTGCCAATTTCCAATTACCTTTCACATTTTCTCGCATATCCCAAAGAGTGTGTGAAGGATTCCTGGTCAGTATTTGTTTTGTTTGTTAAACCAAACTGTATCGGTCCCAGGATTTCTACTGAACACCTTGTGGTGGAGAAGGTGTTTTCTTCTTTCTTCATTGTTTATGAGCTACAGAAAAAGGGAAAGAGTACCTTCCTATAAGTACTCAGTAACTGACTACAACTACAGGAGGGACATTTGGCAAGGTGCTGTTAGTATTATAGGCCTTATAGATACTTAATATCTTCTAAAGTATTCCAAACTAAATTGGTCTCCAGACAAGTTAAGAAAGAATTTCCACCCCTATCAGACTGACAGAATCCATTGTATGTTTTTTTGAGGTCTGTAGCACATGAAGTAGATGGAGTAGACCTTTTGGTGAAGCATGCTCGACTAATACAAAAACATGGTTGATGTGACAGTAGAAAGACCATGTAGCAGCAGAGGTAATTCCTTCCAGTTCTTTGTACTTAAATATGTCTTTCTCTGAAATTTTGAGAGACTTCAGCTTTGAGAGACTGGATCTTTTAAAGCACCCAGTATGTATATTAAATCAGAACTGTATTCTGTTTCCACATTGGAAAAGCATCAGTATAATTAAACTCTATCTACTTGTACTTACACAGCACTCAAACCTTCTAAATTGGTATTCTGTAGATGGACGCAGTTTCTCCTGAATGTTTTAGCAAATAGGGGACTGCTATTTCTATTTCCCCAGCCTATTCAATAGCCTATTACATTGTCTTAGCATTATCCCATTTTGTGATTTGCAATTTAATACATGCATTAGTATACAAACAAGGTCCTATATTTCTGAATTGTTCATAACTCTAAACCATATAATATCCCTGCTTTCTTAAATAGTCTGTAACCAACAAGTTTAATATCCAGTCATGTGAGTCATACCACTGCAGTTGAGTAATACCAGCTATCTCAAATTTCTTCTTGTAAATTTGTATTTCCAATACCCCTGACTCCCAGAATGGTTTTAGGAATAAAGGTTGTTTTTTCTCATTCCAGTTCTTGGTGTTTCAGTCCTTTTACATTTGTTCATGTATACTTGGAAGTTCTTTTGCATGGACTAGGTGTTACCTAAGATGTACTTTCCTTTTTACTGAGGTAAAAGTAGTCCAAAACCCATCCATTCTACCTTCCTAGAAAAAATTGTCATTGTTATCTGTGTTTTTCTGGAGCAGTTTCTCTAAAATGCAGATAATTCTCCTCAGAATTGAGTCTGTTGCATGGGTAACTCCAGCAGCGGTTTAAACATAGGTAGGGAAGCTACCTGTGCCTATGCCTAACCTCTGAGTATGTATATTTTTATTTATAGTAGTTAGTGTTCACCTAGTGCAAAGAAGCAGCTTCCCTCCTGGATATAGGCAAGTGGTAAGTAAGACATAACTTCCAATTTATGTCTGGAATAGATGAAGCAGGGACCCCTTGTGAAACCAAAATGTTGTTATAGTAACAAGCAGACAAACATGTCTTAAAACAGCCAGCCTGATGAGTTGGGATTAATAATAGTCTTTCCCCACCTGATTTTCAGAGAAATACATTTCAAACGTATCCAGCTGGCCTGCTCAGCCATGTTTCAGGTCTCTTGTTTGTTTAACTGTTGTTTTCAAACGTTCTTCCAAATGAGAACTCAGAAATTACTATTTATGAATAAACCAGAGTGGGAGAAGCTGACTTTGTCATAGGGAGCTAGTGGAGGGTGTGAATTGCTGCATTTTCTTTGAATGACCAGCAGAGTAAGCTTCTTAAAAGTAGTAATTTTTATACTTTTGCTGTAATCAGGAAGTCTAGCTATGCTTTACATTTCTTACTGTTCTAATATGAAGACTGTGCTTTTACAGATCCATAGAATTCTTTTGTTGAGCAAAGAACATCCCATATGGGATATCCTATGTACTGAAGAGGTTTACCACTTTGGAAAAGAGGACTTTCTTCCTACTAGTAGGTGTGGTCAGTGAAAGCTCTTGGGTTCCTTGGTTCCCTCCACAGGCTCATTCCTAGGGGCTGGGGTTGGAATTCTGAACTTTTTATAGATATGTTAAGCATGTAGATATAAGCAATGCTACAATGGAACTTAAATTCCTCACTCAAACCTACTCAAGAAGGAAATCATCTTTGATTTGATGCATGACAATTATGTATATGTTAAAAATGAAGATACATGCAAAGATGCAACTCCAGAGAAGGGATTCTGAAGCTGGTGGTGAACAGAGGAAAGAGGTGCTCCTATGTTAATATTGCACACACCCTCTGCAGGCCCATGGAGGCAGAATGTGTATGTGTGCATGGCAGGGATGATAATGACATGCACTTTGTCTTTTATGGAGTGTTGTGCAGGAGTTCTCCAAGCACTGCAACTGAAGCAGCCAGCATCAGCAAAACAAAAATGTCTTTGTGGTCAGCAACACAAACCACATTAGTTGTATGTTGTTCACTGCTCCTGCATAAAGGAAAGAGGAAGGAACTGGATGTGAAACATTCATTCTGTAGCAAAAAGGAAGAACACCTTGTGCACTTAACAGCAATTAAGGAACATATTTATACAATACAAAAGTACAACTCCCTTCTCTGCATACACATTGCCATATGGAAAGATCTGTTATTTTCAGGAGGAAGCTCCCTGGGGCATGTAGTTGTGAGGGAGAGAAATGGATCTTGAAAGGATCATATGCCCAGGATGTTAGAGCAAACCCATGATTGGAGCTAGTGTTCAGGATCAAAACATCATTTTATCTTGTGCCAGGTGGACCCTAGACATCTGCATAATTATCAGGAGAGTTAAAGCATTCGTAGATGTGCTTTCTGTTTCCTTCTGTCAGTGTTAAAGCTTATTACTTGAAGGAAGAGTTCATAGGAGCCCCTAATAAGCCAGTTCAACAGTCTTTCTTTCATCTTGGAGATTATTCTTGTACAGAGACATACTGAAGGTCATCCCTTCTTTGTTCTGTATGTGTACATGAGTGGCTTTAAAAGCAGGCTTTTCTGCTTTGCTTCCCAAAGTAATAGTATCCTTGTGATACAGATGTGATCCCTGTACATGAGACCACTATTGCTTAACAAGGCCTCTTTCTTGAAGATAGCATGCATAATTTTGAGCAAAAAAAATATTTGGGATCCACCCTTTAATTTAGTTGAGCAATAGCTACATTTGACCAGCGCTTAATTAAACTGTGATAGCTTCATAAATCCAGATGGACTGAGTTGTTCTTCCCATGTGAATGTTATTATGAGATTGTATGAAACTTCTCTTCCTTGATTTTGTATTTCATGAAAATATAAGCTAACTGTAATTAAAATAAATAGTCTTCTTCAACCAAGGATCGGGTTCTGATTGCCTTGCTCTTGTTGAGTGGCATCTTTAAACCACAAATTTTGTTGCCAATATTGAAGAAACACAAGTAGAAAAATAGGTCTCTTCACAAAAGCTCCAGTACCTTACATGGAATATAAATGCAGAATTTGTATTAACTTGCATCCTTTGCCTCTTATTCTATCCCTGAGAAGAGTAAAAATCCACCTTCTCGACACCTTCCCTCTAGGGAGCTGTAGACAGCGTGAAGAGCCAGGTTGAGCTCAGTGCTGTCTTTGTAGCTGACTTGCAAGAACCTTCAACTTTTTACAGGAACAGTTGATTTGCTTTAATTTTAAAGGAATCTAGCCTTGAAAGCTTTATTAGCTGACCCTCATTCTGTTACCTCTGGTGCTTAAACAGCAAAGGTGCTCATGGTCAATATATAGTGTTTTGTTTGGATGTAACTAATCCAGGTGTTAATTCATCATCTTTACTAAAAGCTAATCCACGATAAAAAACATTGCTTGGAATGGAGACATATTTTGTAGGTAAGTACTAATAAACACAAATACTTGGTGGGCATTATGTACTTATGTGCAAGCTGAAGCTACTATGTCCTCTGTGGATGCAGGAGTTACTTGAGACCTATACTCAGAGCTCCATAATGCAATAGCATTTTCCTAGACAGAGCCAGCTGCAAGCTGTGACATCTCCTGAGAGTTTTGAAAGCCAGGCAATCTGGTTGTAAAATCTAAGTATTTCACTATACCAGTAGAAATCAGTGCTGAAATTATAAAAGTAGCTTTCTTTGTTTCACTGTTTTGTTTTCAGACAAGAGTGCAGCTTGCTGAGCTTATCTACTTGCAGCTAACCTTTAAAGGCCAGAACCTGTTGGTGCACACACGTTACCTCCTTTCTACAAGTTCCAGCTGCCTCCTCTGCATATTTAGTAAGCACTTCAAACCAATGAAATAAAGAATGCAGAATTTCTTAGCAGCAGGAACTCATCACCAAATGTGACATTTCATCTCTGTCTCCATTGTGCTAACTGTGGAATAAGCTTAAACTGTCTGGATGCTTGTGCTCAGGCTGAGAGCTTAGGCATCACCCCTTGTCCTTCTCTTTGCAGTGGAGCTGACCACAGACATGCCTGTGAAGAGAAGCATTTGGGACTAGAAATCCTGGAACGACTGATAGCTGCATAATCCTGTAGCTGACTGTAACAGACAAATTGACCTGTATGGTGTAGCTGTAGCCCCTATGTCCATGTCAACCTCTGTAGGCCTTTCTGTGATTCCTCCAAAGCAGAAAGCACCATGCAGGTGCTTTTCTTTCCTCCAGCCCTATCTGAAGCAGCAGGTGGGAAAGCTCAGGCTTACTACAGCTATCAGTCCTTCCCAGATAGAACAGGAGTGTCTGAAGGCCAGAGATACTCTTCAAAACTCTTTCCCAGATGCTTGCTGGGGGAGGCTGAGTTATGCTACTTACTCCCTCACTTTTGTAGCCCTTGAACTGCCTGTGAGAGTGGCGTAGGGGGGTGCTCAGATAGCTGAAGGATTTTTGAAAATTGTGGTACATCTCTCTGTGTATACCCTTAGGCAATTACAGTAGTTGCTATGATTTTGAAGAGTACACTCACAGTCCCTAAATATTTTTACGTGTTTGGCCCACTGTGGCACCTGTGGAATGATTAATTTACAGATTCCATCTGCTGGAAGTTGGGATTATTTTTTTTCCTATACTAAAAATCCACTAAGCTTGCTGCTTTCCCCTATGATTCAATTCAAGAACATTATTTATATGCAGATTGATACCCTGATTTTCTAAGTACAGAAAAGTTCGTGGTCAGTGTTGTTCATGTCTGAGAAATAATCAGATTATGTTATGCTGAAGGTAAGATGTTACTATTTAGAGCAGTTGGAGTTCTTTTGAATAGTTATGTATTTATCTTGTTTCTATTTCATTTTGACATTCATTTATTTGCAGAAAAAAGGAAAGTAACAAAGGATTGGAAGAAAAGAAAACAAGATCTAGACAAGTTTTGGTGGGGTTTTTTAGGTTGGATGGGTAAATTAATATACAACACTGTATATAATGCACAGACAGGCATTAGTATTTTTTAAATGTTATTATTTTTGCTATTTGCAGCCCATATAAAGTCCTTCAATGAATCTGTTTGAAAACTAAAGATGAAAAAACTTAGCAATGCACTCACACAAAGATTAGAGGCTGCTTTTGCTCACTTTCTGCGTGTACCCATGTGTTATGTCCCCTGTCCCAGTCTTGAGTCCAATTAAAAGGAGGGATACCCTGGCCAACATGTATCTCTGGTATACCAACATACTTTATAGAAACAAATGTTGTTCTCATGAGGTGAAAAGAGGGGTCCAAGTGGTAACTAGCTATATAAATATTAGAGAAGATATTCTAGTATCCTGGATGAATCAACCAAGAACCAAAGGGTTGAGAGTAAGGAGGTTCTGTTGCTCTTCACAGAATTACATTAAAATAAATAAATACAAGGATGTGTGTTCAAAAAGTACCTGGCAGAGCCTCTGAAACACATGTCCCCACCTGGTTATGCTGTAATGGTTACTAGGAGGGTTGGAAACTCAAAAAAATGATGCACTGGGTTGATTTTGGGCAAAGTGGGAGGTTAAACACAGGTCTTGGGCTTGACATAGCAGCCCATGAAGTTTCATTTCTAAGGGCTGTCTGTATTCGGAGATAGATGTGACTCAGGATCTGAATTTGAAAGATTCAGCACATGGCTCATTTGGAGAAGTGGATGCAAGGAGCTGGAGGGGATACAAGGAGTATGAGCAAGTCTCGGTCCGTTCAGCTCTGTGTAGGTAATTTACACCAGCAACATTTCCAATATAAATATTTTTGGATTAGGAGAGAATACTGTAGGTCTAGAATTAAAACGCTTGACTAGTACTCCTGTCTGTTTGATCTGCCTCAAAGCAAACTTACAGACGGTAAACTGCAGTAGTTAGTGCAGCTACTACAAGTAGCCAAGAAGTAGCACTCCAGTCCCGGCCATCATTGTTAACTTCTAGGTTATCCGTGGGTACCCTCTGCGGGTATCACTAAGTAACTGCAAAAAGAGCAACAGTAAAGAGCACACGTGAAAGTGTGTTACAAATCAGCATATCATTGCAGCTGCGACAGAACTGGTTGTATATGCTGTAACACATAGATTCAAATGATGCTCCCCAGCAAAAGGCAAGGAGCCACATTTTGACCTTGTGCATATTCCAGAGGCTGTCAAGCCCCACTTGCTCTTGATATTTACTGCGGAGATCCCACTGCTCTGTTAAAAAGAAAGTAATCTCTGGGCCTGAAGTTTCTATAGCAGAAGCTGGAAAAAATGAAGTGCTGATCTATTTGAACATTTGTGTCACAGAATCTCTCAAGCTGGGGCAAAACCCTCAGTCCTAAGGGAAAGTTGTGTGGAAACACCCTCGTCTGTGATTTAGTCTATTGCTTCTGATGCTTTTGATTACATGCAGCCACTGGCACACTTGCCTCCTACATTCAACGGACTGCTTTATTGACGTTTGGTAATGAAGTAACTACCGGAAAGAAGGTTGTGGAGAGGCGGGGATGAGTCTCTTTAACCAAGTAACAAGAAACAGGACAAGAGGTAATGGCCTAAAGTTGTGCCAGGAGAGGTTTAGACTGGATATTAGGAAGTATTTCTTCACAGAACAGGTTGTTAGACATTGGAATGGGCTGCTCAGGGCAGTGGTCGAGGTGTTTAAGGAGGTGTTTAAGAGTCGTGTTGACATAGTACTTAGGGATATGGTGTAGTTGACAACTGTCAGTGTTAGACTGATGGTTGTACTCAATGATCTTTCAAGGTCTTTTCCAGCCTAGATGATTCTGTGATTCTGTGCTTTTAGTTCTTGTTAGAAATACAAAACCAGTTCACCTGAACTATTTTATTGTTGGGGGAGGCAGGGATATTTCACAGGAGCAAAACTCTAGAACAAGACCTATGATGTTTTCAGCATGTTTCTTCATTTTGCCTCCCAGGATATACAAAAATATGGCAGTGTGTGCCTCACAATATCTGGAAAAGACCCTACCAAAAGGCTCTTTAGCATCCTTGCACAAGAAGAGGAAAAAAGGGGAAGGAAAAGCACATGTCAAATGAGTTGTGTTTCTTTATTCATAAGTCGAAATACTAAGATACTATTTAGGTATTTTCTCTGTATTTATAGATTAAGCCTATTTTGTAAAAATGAGTATTCACTTCCATTCAGTGAAAGAAAGGTGTTATATATGGTGAAAGATAGTTAGTTTTTGATCTGGTAAAGCAATCTCATAATTGGAGAAAACCTGGGTACATACTTTTAAAAACTCCTAGTAAATAAAAGTTCTTCCAACAAATAGCCATCTAATTATTTGCACAAATTTGTGGCTAAATTTTCCAGATACAGATAGAAAGCTTAATTCCAATACCCTTTATTGCAGTAAATTAATGTACACAAAAGTAGAATCCATTAATGTTCAAATCTATAAACCTTTATTAAAAAATTTATTGAAACCACTCTTGTAATGAGAAATGCAAATATTTCATTTCAGTATCCAGGCTACATAACTGATCTTTTCTGTCTCCTTTTCTACAAACCTATCTTGTTAGAGGTCCGGAGGTTGTTAAGTTGCTGTACCTTATGGCATTCTTTAATGATGAAACCTATGTAGCCTGAGATTACTGCCTCTCCATTCTGATCACAGTCCATAAGAAGAATCTTATTGTTAGCAAGGACAAGCAAATCAAATAGACAGATTCATGGTGACCTGTAATTTTAGTACAATTCGTTTCTGTTCTGTATAAGGGTAATGCATGAAGTTCCAAATAAGAAAGATCAAGTCAGTTGATTAAGGCCCGTTTAAGTATGCAAGTGATGAAACTCAGTCTGTCTGGAAATTGAATATGTGAAGAGGTACTGCATGACCTTATCAAAAAACAATTTCAGGACAGAGAAAATCAAATGCATTATAAAAATCAATGGCTACCTGAAAGTCACTGACCAGAAGCAGTGATTTACAAGTCTTATGAGGAGCAGCTGAGGCAACTGAGGTTGTTTAGTCTGGAGAAGAGGAGGCTGAGGGGAGACCTTACTGCTCTCTACAACTACCTGAAAGGAGGTTGTAGTAAGGTGGGCTCGGTCTCTTCTCCCAAATAACCAACAACAAGGTGAGAGGGAACAGCCTCAATTAATACCAGGGGAGGTTTATATTGAATATTAGAAAAGATTTCTTTACTGAGTGATGAAGCATTGGAACAGGCTGCCCAAGGCAGTGGCGGAGTCACCATCCCTGGAGGTGTTCAAAGAAGTGTGCAGACTTGGCACTCTGGGACATGGTTTAGTGGGCATGGTGATGTTGGGTTGACTGTTGGATTTGATAATCTTGGAGGTCCTTTCCAACCCTGATGATTCTATGATCCTATATGCTTGTTGTAGGACTAGTTCAGATTCAGGCTTTGCAATTGGAATTACTCCTTCCAATGTGTTGCTTGGAGATGGATTGCAAATCTAAAATGAAAGTGAAGGATCTGGAAATACAACACAGAAAAGGAAGAGTCTTCCTGGATCAGCAGTTCCAACTCCCCTCTGCATGGATAGCTGTATTTTATGAGCATTTCAAGCTCGATTTTAGAGCTAGTTAGATTGTCTTATTCCACACTACAAGAAGGCTGTCCTCACCCCAGTCCTCACAGAGTTAGACTCATTTGGGGGTCACAATGCACTCGTGAGTGGTTGCTACCTATTTGCTTACTTGCCATCACTATCCTTCACTCTTAAGAGCTTTTCTTCCTTCCAAGTTTTCTTAAAGAGCTACTATACACACAATATCCTATAATACTGTCACTTTTGATACTAGAATTTATTTCTACTTCTGGCATGATCTTAGTATCACCTTCTCTAGATTAAATCAGTGTTTTCTTGGACAATGGTCAGAATTGTGTGTAGCTCTTCAAATTAATTTCTACCAATGCCTTTCACTGTTTTAAATATTATACACTCTATCCTCTGTGAAAACAAATTTGCCGTCTTCTGTGCTGCACCCACAGCTGTATCTTAGTCATCCCTTGAATTAACATATTTCAGTGTATTTTCTTTCTTGATCACTTCTAGTTGAAGATTCTCCTGCTTTTTCTAGGATTTGTGTGTGTGTGTCTTCACTGCTAATCTTGTTTGACTCTGGCCCATTTCCCCCAGTTCAACTTTTGAGATCATGCCAACTTCCTTTCTTATATTCCAGTATTCCTCTACAGTGATAGTGCTGTCTGCAAGGCACCAGTTCTGTCAAAACTTGAAAATCTCCATGCAATTGTGCTATTACAAAGTTTCTTTATCATAGTTACCCTTTATGTGAAAAAGTTTAAAGATTGAAACTAAACCCCAGATCTTTTCTTTCAACAGAAATTGTTATCTTTTGTTTCCAGGTCTGAATCCATTTTATAATTCTTATATCAATGCCTGTTTTTTCCAGCAATGGTAATTTCCTATGCAGTATGTATCATATGCTTTACCAAAGCCTTGATAGACTAAATATTTGCATGGGGTTTTTGTTGGGTTTTTTTGGGGGGGGTTTGGGGGTTTTTAGGGTTTTTTTTTTTGTTTGGAAATCCAGTTATCAAATCAATCTGGCACAATCCTCTTCCAAGTAGTCCACATTGAATTCTATTCCAGTTTTCAATTATCTACAAGCTTTCCTCTCAAACTTTGATATAAAGCTCTTAAAACCTTAAAACTGTCAAGATTGGACTAGCAGAGCAGTTCACCATTTCATAGTACATTGACTGGCATTCATCAGCTGCTTGATATTTTCAGCAGCATCTTTAAACAAATTTTTTTGGGGGGGAGTGGGAATGATTGTTTCCTCCCTCCCTTGAAACTGCATTGGTACTTAACATCACTTTGGTATGGAAACCATCCTTCCCTCAGGTGCCACCAATTTAATGCTGTAATATAATGGCTGTCAGAAATTCCATGGAGCTTCTAAAGTATTCTCGTGCTATGAACTTTCCTCTGCTAGATGGATAAAAATAGTACAGTTATACATTCAAACTCTCCTTCTACCTTTTGATGTATAGATTGCAATTAATTCTTGTATAACTATTGTTATTCCACTAGATGGTACCACAATCATTTCAGACACTGGGATCTGCATTGTTAATTTGAGAATAGCTCACCCATCTCATAATTTTTATATTTTCCCTTTAGCCCTGAAGAGTAAGAGCTGTCAGGAAAGAACTGAGGATGTTGTAGACCCAAATCCTATGAAGCCTGGCAGATGTAGATATTAATAAAATCATCATTCTTTGAGAGTTTTTACCCTTCTGTTCTTACTGCTTAGTTTCATTCAGATCAGTGGAATTTTTCAGAAGGCAAAATCTTAGGCTAGTTAAAGTCAACTGAATGCATGTGCAACCTCTGCAAATTTGACATCTCCATACTGAAATAGTTAAATCCCTCAAAACGGTAAAGACACAGCCTTAGTTTTTTGCAAAATTAAGACTGCTCTGTGCCCAAGGTATAAAAAATGAGAATAGACTAAATAGGTATATATATATATATAGGTTTATTTTAAAATAAAACAATAATAATATTTTAAATAAATATTTGAAATATTTGCATGATTTAAAAGTTGCTCATGACTTTTTCTGATCCTGCATTTAAAAAAAAAAAAAAAGAAAAAAAAAAGTGAAGAAATAAAGAAGATGCAAGCATTCCCCATTGCCCATCATTTCATTTAAATAAGAGACAGTTGAGTTCAAACATACTTTTTATTTTCAGTGGAACTGTGAGATGGACTTCAGTTGATAATGATTTGTTTATACTCTTTTCTTCACTTTGGACAATCTGTTCATTCTCCTTGCTGTGTGGAGTTTGCAGATGTGGCTTTTTCAAAATAGCATTTATTTTTAAGTGTAATGTAATGAGTGTTTCATCACCAATATTTTACACTACATTTTGTGGTTTGTAGCAACTGCTGACCAAAGTAGTAGTTCTTGATTCCATCTGGAGAAAGTAAGTTTTTTTATGCAAATACTAAGTCTTCTGTCTTAAGTATTAAAATATTCAAGGGATTTTATCATTAAGATTTCTCCATTGTCTTGACTGGAAACAGGACCTTTTCTATATAGAGAATATTTATGAACCACATACTGTACTGGCACCAGCCCCAAGACTGCTTTTCTTTTCTATTTTTATACAGAGTTTTGAAAATTCATATTGGCCATAATAAGCGTATCGCAGGGGAGGGGGGAAGACGTGTTTCCATGATTGTCCTCTCTCTGGGGTCTTGGATTAAAAGACTAGATGATGCTGTAGTGTGCTATTGTTAGAATGTGCTTATGGCAATAGAGGTCTGATTAGGCCAGGAGCTCTGGTTGTCTGTGAGGGTGGAGGGCTTATGGAAACAACAGGGCAGTATGCAGTTGCACAGTAGTCTTCTAGAGCTTGGCATCCTGCTGTTTATCCCTCTGCTATTTAAAAGGCCCCAGAAGCTAACTGCTGACTTCAGGAATGGGAAGAGTTTGGGGATGTTGATATATTTGGGCACGTCTGAGCTGCAAAGTGAGGGGGGTAGTTCTTAGCTCAGACTGGCCAAAACTTGCATATGGAAGTTCAGCTTCACTCAGATTGAGCCATTAGGTGATATTAAACCTCATATTTTCTCATCTCCCCTTGTTTTAGTCCAGGGAAAATATCAACCACAATCAACATGCCAAAAAAGAAAAAAGAATAAAGTAGCCTTCTTTAGAGTATAGATGCATCCTGAGTTCCTGAGGCTGTGCTTGCAGTGATACTTTATTCAGAAAATACATGAGAGCAACCTTTTTCTTGTAAAAAATAAAAGTAACTTTGTTAGACATGTGCCTTGTTATTTAATTGGCTTAAAAGGAATGGCATTAAAATAAACAGGTGTGCATTTAGGTTAGAATCTGGATTTGCTTGACTTTTGGAAAAGTGTCTGTCATTCTTACACAAAGATGAGGTTGAACTTGTGGTGCAGGAGAAATTATTAACAGTAGTTCATGTCACATTTCCCTCAGAAATAGTCTGTGCTTCCTACCCTGAAAATTTCAGGGCTGCTGTATTCTTGCCACTACCTGGGGTTGTGCACATGTATCAAAACAGTTGCAGTTCTGTGACTACTGAACCCTTAAGTCTGTTGCCGGAATCCTAAAACTTTGACAATGAATGATAAAATGCCTGAATACACCTTCTGTTTATCCATAAGAGTAGTAAAAAAACCCCAAAACATTTTTGGTAGCTAACAGCACTAACAAATGTTATGTAAAATATGCCCTCAATCTGCTTCATTGATGTGGCATCGGTACACCAGATGTGCTGGGCTGCAGAACTTTGTGTTGAGATTCTTGGTTTTTCTCACAGCTTTTAATTTAAACTCTCCCTGTCTCATACCCTGTAAAGCCATGGGATTTCTTCCTCACCTTGGTGAATATGGCCATTCACCCCAGGAGGAGATGGGAGATTTGATGGGGGGGATGCTTGTTCTGATATATCTCTGCACAAAGCTACAACAGGTTGGCATTCAATGGCTCCATGATTGCCTTCAGGAAATACTGTACACTTCTAAGGGTGCTCTCTGCTGACTTTACTCCCTCTATTTACCCTTCGTTCTCCTGCTTCACTCTTGCTCCTGTGTCAAGAACAAATTAAACTCTTGTATTGTGACCTGCCTACACTGTTATCAATCTTTCAGCTAACTTACATTTTTAAGTCAGTAGATCAAACCTGACTTACCCTACCACAGCTGAGATGGCAGTAAAATGTAAAATAGTCTTACTTTAATTAATTCCTCAGTAAGAAAGTTTTATTATGTCTCACCATTTCTGAATGTCATTTGTAATCCATAGGGTTTTTTTAAACCTTGCAATTACTGGTCCTATTTCTTCAGGATTGTATAGTCTTCTGCAGGACATGGCCAAGCAGCAAGCCTTAGAGATGTAAATCCTCTGAAGTGATGAAGCACTGGCAGAAGAAATGTGGTTACATTCTTATCAGTAGTACCTACAGTCTGTTAGGACTGCCCTGCAACAAGTGATACTAAACAGGAGGGAAATGCAGATGGTGTGAGTAAAAACATTCAGATTCAACCCACTGGCAGTGGTGGTCTGCAAAGGGACTTCTGTCCTTTGTTGCAACCTTATTTTCTTCTCTGAATAAGTTTCTGTCCTAGCATATGTCTGTGCTTTCCAGTAGAGGGTTTAAAATAAGCTGGCATACCTGTCACAGCATTATAACAGTTTTGATAAAGTCATCTGCCTAAGTCAGTTTAGGTTTCTTTTTGAGCTTGCAAATACAGCTATGTTGATTTTGGCACTATAGTATGGACATGCTTTCTGCACTCTGAAATGGCTGGATTCTTTCTCCTCTAGCTTCTCGTCCCCTTTTCCCCACTGCAGATCAACCTCTTCTGACAGTTATCTTGATTAGCTGCCTTTCTTTTTGAAATGAGTTTTGAAAACTGGTTTATCTGAAGAAGTATCCATGTTTGTCCATCCGAGTGATCCTTAGTGCTTGGGGATTCTTGTGGTGTTAGAGTACCAGTCCAGCTACACACTATTATTCAGACATGTAGAAAAGAAGATAAAGAATAAAACTGTCATCTCAAAATTTCACAGGAAATTTAGATGAGCAGAATTTATTAGCCTACTTTTGACCTGGCCAGAAAGCTGGGATAAAGTCTTGTATCATTACACACAAATGACATTTTATTTCTTTATGTACTTAGTGTACCTATTTTGTAGATTTTACATCAACACTTAGGCAAGGATGAAGAAATTAAAAATGTTTGTGAAGACCTCAAATGCAGCTTCTTTTTTGGGCAGGTTTACAGCAACTGCTGGAGTCTGACTGAATCTGGAACACCAGAATCTCATTGCATCAAATGGCTAATCAGAGGAATCTTTTCACAGTCATTTTTATTATGGCAGTAAGCTCTCTATAGGCTCTTCAGAGAGGCTAACTACATGCCCGTGTAATTAAAGAGAAGGTGCTCAACATTGAAAGCTGAAATCAGTCAAATTTAATCAGAGATGAGGGATTATGGTTGAGAGGTTTGGATTGTTTAAACATCGACCAATTTGTCACAGATAATACTAAATGTCCTGTGCTCATTTCCTTGATTGGTTTGAATGATGGTGTTGCAATTTGCTGTGCTACCTGGCGTCTAATCTATTTAACTTGTCTGGATTTCTTTGACATTAATAGATGTCTTTGCTATCATTTAGCTCAAGTTTTTTTTTTTTTTTCCTCCAGTCTTCCCGAAAGATATAGCTTGAGAGAAATTCTGATGAGTCTCAGTGATTTATTTCTCGGTAGTTGGTGCTTCTGTTTTCCTGACCTTCAAATGGGCTCTGAGAATGAAATACTTTCCCTAGTAGTTCATGTTTTTTCCATGGTGAATAAGGAAAAATATTTAAATTTAGTCAATTTTCCTCTTCAAGGTCAAGTCTCTTTTGTCTCATCATTTCCCATCCAGAACTGACTGTTTTATGATCATGACAAAAGGAAAATTGTTATCTTATATGGGCATAATTGTGAGATAGCGTGGTCAGGTTGCTTATAGGGGATGTTTGTACGTAATACAAACTATTAGAGTTATAGTTAGAGTCAGTAGGAAGCCTATATTTTAGGGCAACTGCACTCCTTGCCTTTGTATTGCCAAAATGTAACTATGTTGACAGAAACACATCTAAAGTTTTTTTCCACGTCTGATTTCTCTTCTAGCCTGGCTTTATTTCGACCGCTGACGGAAAGCTCTCCACTGGTTCCTGCCCTCAGATCTTATTTTCCTTGAGTGAAATAAGGACAACTATTTATTTTTGCCTCCCTCCATCCCACTTCGATTTGTTTCTTTTTGAAGTTTTTGACAAAAGAGTTCTGTCATCCAATATGGATAGCATGGATTAATGAGAAGTAGTGCGAAGGAAGATTTATTTGACTGGCAGATGGTTAGTCTACTAGTTAGTCTACTAGTTTCCTATTTCTTTCTAGAATTCTGTCTGTTTTTTCACACCTTGGATACTACTTCGTGAAGTAATAGTTTGTCTTAAGTGGCAGTGGTTTGGTTTGAACCATTCATTCAATTTTGAAGTGCTGGGGTCTGAATCCCAAGCCCTGAATTGAGATTGACATGTGGGTGGTTCCCACACTCCTTCAAAAGGAGAGGATGAGTTTGCCTTTTGGCTTTCCTCCAAGGTGTGTCTGGCCTTGTAAGGAAAGCCCTTGGGTAAACAAGCCCCAGGTGCCCTGCATTGGGTAAATGAGTGCCAGGTGTCCTGCTTTGGGGATAAAAGCTGGGACCACTTGCAGGAAGGGTGGAGTGTCTGTCTGTGAGGTGGATGCACTTTGCAGAGTTTCCCTGTTGAGGAAGGACCTCCTGACTCTCCCTGCAACTGGGCCCCAGTCAGGTTTGGCACTTATAAATGTGGGCTTTGTGGGAACAGTATGTGGCTGCCTCTGTCCCATATTATGAACCTCTTGGCTTTGTTGTTTCCTATCTCTTCTATGGGTGACTTTGTTGCTTTGTTTATTCCACCAGTTGTGGGCCGTGCTGTATCGTTCCTGGGATTGTTGGAGTTGATGTCTCTTATATGTAACCTGATTTTGTTTGTACCCCCAGTGATCACCCATGTACTGACCCTTTTGTGTGCAATGGAATCTGGTTACTGGTTTGTTCTACTGCTGGCTGTGTCCTTTGTGCTAGGCCTAGTAATTGGCAAAATAAACTTCAAATAAGGTGCATGTTGGAAAATATTGTTGTTGCATATGAAAAATATCTGTAATTTCTGTTACAAGGAAATGCATGGACATACACACAACTAAAAGATGAAGGCTGCAAAACAAAATGAGAGTTTAGAAATACTGTTGGTTGAAGTCCATGCTGCTGGGCTTCTTTCCCTCAACTTCTTTAATGACAATATATATTTTCCACAAGAACTATCTCTTGCTTGGTGTGTGAAATGGGAGTTAACCAAGGCACTGCAGCATGCTGAAAATACAGTTTTGGATTTCAGTCTGTGAGTAAAGCAGAAGACAGCAATTAGAGTCACACTGAAACCTCAGACTGTGAACATGGACAAACAGGTCCTTTCTCCTGTGGCTTCTCAGGAATTTTCTCTGGTTCATTAATAAACAACTTGCTGTGCTTTAATTGAACTAAGAAAAGTCTGTTATACATGGCCTATTTTTTTTTCTGTCATTCTTTGGGGACAAGGTATATTATGATAGTTTTGGTTTGGAACGTTGTAATATACATATTGCTTTCTCTTAGGGAAGGCTAGTAAAAGATGTTTGCCCTTTACTCTATGTTGAAGTTGAGCTTTACAGTATTCTTCACTTGATGGGAACAACTCTAATCTTTATGTCTGACTTTTTAAATGTCTCTCTAAGCTTCAGGCTTGAAGCATTTGCTTTTAATATGGTAAGAGACAGATGAAGATACAAAGTGAAGAATGTCTTATTGAAGTACAACTAAGTGTAGTAGGCAAAATGGCCAGGATATTATAAACTGTGGAAAAATGCTATGATGACTGTTAATAATTTGTTGGGCAATCCCAAAAGCCCAGTGTACCCTGCTCTCTAGCTTTCTCTCTTAGCTATTTTTTTAATTTTTATTTTTATTTTTTTTCAGAATGTAAAGCTTCTCTATTCCTCCTCTTTAAAGAGTTATGTTATCTGGTTAATTTTATCTTTCTATGAAATATGATCAAGAAGTGAGTTTCAAATCAATTCTGCCTCTGTGAGACTCAACGGGGAGCAAATTCTTTTCAGAGAGCAATTTTAAGGGAGCAAAACTTTATGGGTGAGAAAATGCTCCAACTTAAATCCTGTGACATTTGCTGACAGTTGTAGAAGGGAAAGTTCTGGACTGTGTAATGGTCAACAAGGGAGAGAAGTAGTAAGAGCTACTTTAATGGAGTAATATTAAAAATTATAGTGTTAATGTATAACATAGTAATACTGAGGCACATGTTTCATTTCGGACTTGGTCTGCATTGGCAGTCAAAGCATGGGGCTGATATGTTTGGGGTTTATGTGTATATATATGTTCATGGTTTATATATTATATAGTCTTTGTAATGCTTGTCTTTATTCTCATTATCTACTAATTTGTTTCTGGCCATGGTTCTTTGTAATTTGCCATGGCACTGCAGAGGCTGGAGGCTCCCTGGGGACTGTGGGTACTGTGATGGCCCTGAGGGAGATGCGGTGGGGTCCTGGGCCCATGGAGAAGTCCCCAGGGGCAACTGGTCAGGACAATAACACCTAGAGGTGTCCTCAAACAATTGATGTAAGTGTCTCCCACTGCAGCTGAAGACGAGAAGAGAAACTCTGAGCTTTAATTTTGAAAGGCCTGTGATGAGGACAAACTCCATGAAACTGGAAGGGCCCATAGGCCTGGGGTGAAGTGAGGGGATGTCAGCCTAGCAAAAGAGGTTAAAATGGAGAGTGCTAGGTCTTACTAAGACAGGAAATGGAGCTTGAGGTGGAAGGAGAGCCTTCCTAGTGAGAAATGTTCCAGCTCTACCCTATTTCTGTCAGCCTGGGATCTGAATTGCAGAAGAAGTTAGGTTGGGAGGGATCTTTGGAGGTCAGCCAGCCCAGCCTCTTGCTCAAAACCTATCTGATGAGATCAAGGCTGTGTCCATTTCTCTCCTGAACACTTCCAAGGAAGGAGATTCAACAGCTTCTCTGGACTGTGTTGCAGTGTTTGACCACCCCCATGGTTTAAACAAAAAATAAATCCTTATATCTAATTGGAATTTCCTATGCTCCAACCTGAGCTTGTGGTCTCTTATCCTGTCACTGTGTACTTCTGAGAAGAAGAATCTGGCTCTGTCTTCATGTCTTCTGGTCAGGCATTGATGGACAGTGATATAGTCTCCCCTTAACCTTCTCTTTGGAAGGCTGAATAAACCCAGTGCTCTCCACTTATATTTTGTGTGCTTCAGCCCTTGATCATCTTAGTGGTCCTCCACTGGACTTACTTATTCCTTTATGTCCATGTGTTGTAGATAATAGTCCAAGGAAAAAATGCTTTGCTTTACACTGTCTTCCAAATCTTCCAGATAACAATAGCTCTATGCCCTAATCAACACTATGCAGTCATTATTTCTTCTCTAGAAACTTACGAATTTTTATACAAAAATGAAATAACATGACTAGGACAGGCTGACAACATCTGAACACTTGATATCCTTAAGGTTAGCTCACCTTTCCTGTCTGTGGGGAAAATGAAGTTCAAATGCCTGTTCTATTTAGAAATTTAGAGAATTTAAAACTGTATCTTTCCTACATAGGTGATCCCTGGAGCTATGGTACTGTTGAGCAAGACATGGATTAAATCAATATTTTTTTTTTTTTCCCACTAGCAATCAGTATTTGCAAGCAATGTTGATTAGTGTATTATTATACATTGAGTAGTTTGACTTCAGGATTTGATATCACTGCCTGAACCCTTACATTTACATAAGGGTGTTTATCTGTCAAGTGAATAAATACCCAGGTAATTTAGTTTCTTTCCAGATTGGATGTCAACTAAACAGTAAGCCTGAGGACTGGAATTTTAGACTTGGGCTCTAAAAATGAGGTTTAACATGCCTTTATGCATATGCCCAAATTTGATCTCCTCCATTTCAGAGCACAAGCATTCACTGTTTACAAGGGAACCTGAAGACCACAGACGATAAATAGATTGCAGAAGTATGTTCCATTACAGCATACCTCAATATACTAATAATGATATATGTGCTTTTGGCTGGCACAATTATTTGTTTTGAAGGTGGCCATGACACCAAGTTATAATCACCAAAATAATAGTGGTGTATTTTTTTTCATATCTCTTCCATGAAAAACTGGACAAGAAATGACTAGTACAGAATGGATGTTATGCACTTAGTTAAACATTCTTGTGCCAAAAAACATTTGGAGCCATAACCTTTTTCCATATCTGGCAAGCTTGAGGATAAAAAGGTGGCAACATCCATTTCCAGAAACAAGCACAGAACTGAATTTTGATTAATATGTAAATATTAGCTGCATGTTTAGAACTCTGTATCTGAATTGCATCAGAACTCTATTTCACACTTAAGAAAATGCAAATTTCTATCATTATCGTTTTGTTAGGATAAACAAGCCTAGTGTAAGCAAATGTTACCTGCCTGAGTATGTAGGCAGCTCTGCAGAAGCTCAGTGCTCTCATCTCAGAGGGTTATCAATATCTGGAATCATAGTATGAAATGAGTTCTGCAAGTGTTCTCCTGCAGATAAGATATACTTGGTGGGAATGCACTAAACTGCGAATAGAAGTACTGGAGTATTTTCTTGCACCATATTTTTCTCTTTAGAATAGATGCCTGCTGTCACTTTTGTTGGGGACCCATGCAATTGTGGTGGCTTCTGAAGGCTGGATGATTCTCGTTTACAAATAGGGCTTTAGATCCTGGACTGTCTATGGCCAGTATTACTTGTACCAAGACAGGATCAAGTCACAGAATAGCCTTGGTTGGAAGAGACCTCTAGGATTATCAAGTCCAATCATTAACCTAACACTGCCAATTCACCACTAAACCATGTCCCTCAGCACCTCATCTACATGTTTCTTACATACCTCCAGGGATGGGGACTCCACCAGTGCCCTGGGCAGCTTGTTCCAATGCCTGACAACCCTTTCAGAGAAAAATTTTTTCCTAATATCTAATCTAAACCTCCGCTGGCACAACTTGAGGCTGTAACCCCTTGTCCTGTCACTAGTTTCTTCAACCTCAGAGCTGGCTGAAAACTTCTCAGCTGGCAAAATCAATCCTGTGCTTGTGACATTATGGGTTTTGTTGGAGAGACATGGAATCCTGTGAGAAGGCGCTACAGGGGTAGTGATTAGAAATTTGGAATATACTGGGTGATTTCATGTGGAAGCTGTGTTGAACATAGGGAGGATGGATTGGGACTGATCAAGGATAACACTGGAATTTGCAGTGTGTTCCCAGACAAGCTTCACAGGACAGTAGCTGATGAGAGAATGAGAAGGTCAGGCTGGAAAACAACCTGAGGGAGAGTGTGAAGATGTGATGGAAAACAGTCCCAAGTGTGGTGTGCGAAGAAGCTTCTGTTATGTCCTGTTTAGTTTGATTGTTTTGGGAACAGAAATGTGTAAGACTAACCGGTGAGCAAACAGCAAGAGAGAGACAGCAGAGAGAGAGCTGCAGCAGAGCTTGGACAGAGCTTTTCCTTTCTTCTTGTTAGCTACTTGCTTGCTTACTTGTTTACTTGCTTACTTACTTGCTTGTTTATTTGCTTGCTAATAAACTTGCCTTTCTCAGAAAAGAAGTTCTGAGTCCTTTTCCTCCCATACTTCATTCGCTGCAATTTCAGAGACCTCTGAGAGGAAGGATGGGGTTGTATACTCTTTCTCTCTCTTCTATGAATCTATTCTGTTGCTTCCCTATCCACCTTGTATTTGGCATTCACAAGCACCTCATAGCTGGCTACATTCACATCTTCTTCCACCAGCAGGTCTTCCTCCTGTTTCATGACATTAGGAGAGAGGGCTGGTCTGGGACACAGCTGGAGAGAAGTCCAAGAGAATCAAATTTACTAATCCTCCTCTTGCCTTGCAGAAGATAGCTACTGTGTCTTCTGGAAGCTGAAAAATGCTGCAAACTCTGATTCTCTGGCCAGGAGTAGGAACAGGAGCTGTGCAAGCAGGGAGCTGTTCAGGCTAGACGCATAAAGAGCTGTCAATGTGTTGTACCTTAAAGGAGATTGTCTTGCACAACCAACCGTTATCTCTGGGATAAAGTTGGGTACAAGCATAAATCTGATCAGATAATCATGATTGTCTTGGTGGTGGCTGTTTGACAGTGTAATTTATTCAAAACTGCTAGTTTTTGACTAATTTTAATTTTAGAAACTGCTAGGGCTGTGTAAGATGTTTAATTTTTTTTCAGAAAAACAAAACAAAACGACTACTCAATATAGTTTAAACAGCAGAATTACAGAGGACTTGAGAAAGCTCTTCTTAAACAAGAAAAGGGAGTTAATAAATAAGAAATGTGAATAACAAATCGTGTAAGAGGAAGAAACACTATGTGGAAGTAATAGGAACCAGATTAAACAGAAATTAAACCATTGCCAAAATACTAAAAGCACTTCACTTTTTTAATTGCTAGTACAGAGAAACTTAATTTCTACGATATTAACTTTATTTGGAAAGGGAAACCTTTCTTTTTATCAGTATCTTCATGCTTCATGGACTGATTTTTGTACCATCTCCATTTGGTAGAAAAACCAAATAATTCAGGTAAGAAAGGTACTGAAATGCAGGATGGTATTTATCTGGACGGATGACATGATGCAGGGATATGGAGATGTTTTCCAGGATCAGTAGGATTTTTGTGAGAACTGTTTATTTGTAGAAAAATGCAGTTTTACTTCACTGAAAGTATTCACATGCTTCAGTTTGTCTTGGGTAGTAATTTTGCCCAAACAAGTGCCCTGAAGTTTCAGTGTTCCCAGAATGTTTTTCTTCTGTTTGTTAAAATTCTTGATACTTGGCTAATAAAATGGGTTCATTACTGCTGGCAAAACTGGTAAAGAGAAGATGGTTCTTGTACTCCTCCTTGTGCTCTAGAATGCTTGTAGTTAGCAGTGTCCTGAGACTTGAAAAGGTGTGTCTTATTGCTCAGAAAGTGTGGTAACCCTTAGACTATGTGGCATGAGGTATTTGAGAGATGTGTAGCTGTGGTGCTGAGGGACATGGTGTAGTGTTGACTTGGCAGTGCTAGGCTAATGGTTGGACTTAATGGTCTTAAAGGTGTTTTCCAACCAACACTGTTCTATGATTCTATGAGCTAGGTACAGCCAATACATCCTCCAGAGGCCCACTGGGAAACTGAATTTTAACACAGAAAGAGCCTGAAGTGGGACTACTCATCTCAGATATTAAATTCTATGCAGAATGAATGTATTAAAACTCTCTTATCTCATATTTTTTGGCAGAAAGTAATTTTAGGTTGAATAACAACATTTTAGTAACAAAAGAAAATTAAAAGCAATAAATTGCTTACAAGGTTCATGACACTTAACAGTAAAAGTGACAGATGTAATCACACTTGAAACAGTTTCACAGGAAACAGTTCCTCACAGGAACATGCTATAATACAGACATAGAGGATAAATAGAATTATCTGTAGAAAGGAAATTTTGCAGCAATAAATTCATTGTACATACTGAAAAGTAAATATTTAATAAGAAAACACTGTCTGATTCTAACTACCCTTTGGAAAGCACTAACAGGCATTAGTTTAGACTTAGTTGCAGTGACTAGACCCAACAATTAAAGTGCATCATTCTCCTGGATAACTTCAGTGCTAAGGAAACAGACATTTATCACATCAATAACTCTCACAGGGTATCACTTGAAAGAGCAGAGAGTATATATACACATTAGGTCAAATGTAGCTAAAGAGCTCAATAAATATGTGTGAAATCTCCTGGAAAATTTAAATAGAGCAGACCAAGTCATTAAGTGGGAAAAGGGTTAAATAGATAAGGGAAACTTTTAAATGGTCCTACTGATATGGGTGAACATGATTACAGACTAGTAAGGATAAACAGAATCTTTTAAAATAACTTGTTTTTTGAGTCCTTCAAGAAGTCAAATTTTGCCTTCCTTTATAGCATCTGTTGATTTTTACTAGCATGGGAAAGAAAAGAATTTGCCATATATTTAGTACTATAAGTAAAGGTAATCCTTCAGACTTTGAAAGGCAGTTTGTAGTCTAAATTACTAAAAGAGATTTGGTTGATTTGATATTCTTGTGCTTTCAGATCCCACTGAAAAAACCACTTCTGCTTAATGGAAGAGGAAATGAAAAGATGAACTTCCCATAAAGGTTCCCAGAGATCCATGTGACCAATTTAGCTTTGTCTTCTTTGAATTTTAGTAGGCTAAAGGTTGTCTAATAATACACTAAGTTATGTAGTTAATTCAAGACAAGTAGCCATATAGGATAGAGAGGTGACAGCTCCGACAGCTTTGGAGTGATTACTGTAAAGGTGCTTTGTCTTGGCTGTTGATACTTGGAGTTTGTTTCTGACTTTGCTTCTTCCCCAAGCTCTTTTACTTGATGTTAACCAGGTGTGAGTGGAATTGTTTGTTTGAACAAATAACTGCCCAGTTCTGCTGTCACACTGGACTTGATAAATGAATTAAATATTAATTTAGGGTGCAGGTTAAAACTTACATTGCCTCAGTCTCTTCTTAGCTTCAGGTAGTTAGGATTGTAAATCTGTGATTGAGCTATAGCATAGCTTGGGTTTATTATGAATCTAATGTCTTAGGCTACTGGCTTGACTCACATTGACAAAACCAACAAAAGTTTCTTATTTTTCCAGTCTTTCTTTCAAATCAGTGAACTATGGCACAATTTCCGGTCAATGGTGATTGAAGTCAGGAGAATCTAAAAAATAACAGCAAGCAAAGTGCTCAATCATTTCACCAGGTAATGAAGTGCACTAGGTACATTTAGTTTCAGAAATACCAAAGCAGGAAAGCAGGTTTGGGGTAATAGTACTTTTGGACCACCTTACAATCCTTAACTTCATCAGACTTGCCGCTTTAAAATACCTACTTTGCCCATCTGAGACAGGGCTTGGTCATTTTTTTAAAGACAATAGTAACATATTTTAATGCAAAACCATGCCTCTAATCTCAATAACATCAAACTAGTTTATCTCTGGGTCTAGTCCCACATATGATTTGATTCATCAGAGTAACAAATGGTAAACTGGAAAGATTGCTTTCCTGTCCATCAGGAGAAAGTTCATGCTGATGTTTTACTCTGTTCTTTGAGTTACAGTAAAGGAAGTGGTCACATCTGGGTGGGCTTTATTTGGACCATGATGGGAACTCTGCCAAGTTACAAGATCTGTTTCTGTTAAAGATGCTGGGATCATCTAATTCATTTCAGAGAAGTCTTTCATAATTAGCTGACTCATACACTAACACGATCCAATCCAGATGAGGGGAGGGGAAATGGTGAAATAACTTGCAGAGCTACAGCTTCCCTGTCTGATTTCTTTATTAACTCTTAAAAGCCCTTTATTCATTATGTCTCTAGGTGTAAATGAAGGAGTTAACTTTAACTTTGTCTTTAACTTTCTAGCATTGTAATTTGGAAAGGATTATAATTATTTATTATTAATTGATTGCTATTACAAGAAATGTTTTACAACACTTTTAAGTGTTTTTAATGAGATGACACCAGAGTAGTAGCTATTGGGAGTTTAAATTATTACTTTGTTTACTTTATAAATAAGTCATTACACAAACTTGTGTGGTATGTATTGTACACCTCTATCTCAACTTTTTTACTTTAATCAAAATTCACAGACAAGAAAATTAGATGAATGAATACAATAGACTTCCTAAAACTAGTCTGATTCATCAGAATGATCAGTGGGATTTCAGGTGAAATGCGTGAATCACTGTGCATGCTTTGTCTTCCACATGGTCTGGTCTCATTAGTAGTATACTGATAACCTAGGTGGGTCATCTGGTATTTCTGTTTTCAAAGACACAGCTTGAGCATAGTGAAGTCCAGAAAATATTATGTAAGTTCTGATAGATTCATTCTCCTCAAAATTAGTAGAAGCAGGGAGTATTAAGGTAAGTCTTTGGATTACAGCTCATTTGCATTTACTCACAGGTCTCCATACTGATTTAGAAGATGCTGTTTCTCAAAGAGAGGAATGATGCTACGGTAGGAGATGTACACATAATCTCTGGGTTGAGCAGAGGTTGTCTTTTTGGATCCAGGAGTAGGGACTCCTGCAAGAAAGAAAAAATATTTCATACACAGAGAAATAAGAAACTGTGATAATAGCTGGCTTTGGTAATTGTAGTTCAAATCACACCTGAATAGTACAACTAATTTTAGACTCCTGATATGATAGTCCTGATGACTGTCCTTGAACATCATTTAGTCCATGTGATGTGCCATGCATGTTATGCTACTAGCTAAGAAGACTGTGTTCCATCTGTTGGTTTAATAAGACATTTGGCTCTCTAGAAAGGAAATGGAAAAGGGAGAAATCTTAAGAGCTGAAATACTGCTGGGAGAGTAACTGTGGGAAGCAGCAATGCTTAGGAAAAAAAGAGTAAGAGAAATTTTATAATGTCATTATTAACACGTTTGTAAATAGAGCAGTTATTGAGTCCTACCACACTCAACACAATTTGTAGCCTTTAGCAGAAAAGATACTAACCTGCCTTGGACTGAATGGCTACCACATATTTTGTTGTTGCTGTCTGAAAAAAGAGGCTGAGGACTTGAGAGGGTGGAACTAACTGGAATCTATTATACTACAGTGTTATCTAAAACCTTGCAGAATTTTTTTAAGGGTTTTTTCCTTGGGCAGGCCAGCTTCTGTGGCTGAGAGTGAAAAAAAAAGGGGAAGGAGTGAGTAACATGGTCATTGCAATAAAAAAAAAAAAAAAAAGAAAGAAAAAGACAGAGCCCTCTAAATTATAAAATCATAGAATCATAGAATAGCCTTGTGAAAAAGAAAAAACCTAGAACATGTAATTCCTGGAAGTTTAAATCTAGAAGACATGCACTTGTTCAGGGCTCATATGGTGTTTGAACACCTGAGATTAGCAGATGGTATCCAGCACTTTCCTGTTTTCTATCTGGACCACTGAAGATATAACGCTTCTCTTCTGAACACAAAGAAGAGAAGATAGATACTCCTTTATTAGCAATTTCTCAAGGTGTTAGTAGTTTCTGTGTTACTCAATTGATGGGTAAAAAAGATATAGAGCTTCCTAAGCACTTAAGGGTTTGAATTAACTGCTTTTAATAACTAGTTTTTAATTTTTCTCATAATGTCTTTTCTGAATGTCATGGATTCATCCAGTGTGGTACCAAAGTAAGAGAAGGATATTCTCTACAAGTTCTACAAGCTGCTTCTAAGCTGAAGTATCCTGCTTGTAAAGAATTGCAAAGCCCTTTGTCAGAATAAAGATGTAGTTTGAAATCCCCTAGAATACTCTTCTTTATACAGCTGTCTGTGAATGACTGTCAAATATACATGTTTTTCAAGTAAACAGAAGAGCAGGACAGCTGCTGAACAGATGTGGAACTTCCATCTTTAAATAACAACCAAGTGTTCCCATTGTACAGGTCCTAATAATTGATATATTTATTCCCTTTTCTTTAAATTTAATATTAAAAGAAGGCTAGTGTTTACAGATTGTCCCAGAACAGCGGACAGCCTAAAATAAGGGACAACGAATCTCATATAATCAGGCATTGTTTAAAACATCTATTCCCATTTAGGGTTTGGAGTGTCTGACATCTGTTTTGCACACTTTTAAAATGTAATTGTTTCCCGTATTCATTCTTAAGCAAAATTTGATTTATGTCTAACTATACTAGTTACAGAGAAATTTGCCTCAGTACTAATGCTGTGAACTGTAAGATTTTAGAGCTCTTGAGTCAGAAATCTTGTGGTCTTGGATCATAAAACTTACTAAAATTTTACTTTTCTATTAATTTTATTTTTTTCAGGTTCGTGACTCATGAAAATTATTTTTGATCTCTTTATCAAAATGTTCTGTATGATTAGGGGTATGATAAATGTATTGAACATGAAAATTGTGAATTTTATGTAACCACATGTTGCCAGGTAGTGAGGCTTTGAGAAAAATGTCAGTTAACACAATATTTTCACAAAATGACAAAATCACTGAGTTGGAAACTGTCTTTGGAAGATTGTCTGGTCCAACCAGGATCAACTAGAGAATTCTGCTCAGGTCTGTGTCCAGTCAGCTTTTTAATATCTCCAAGGATGCTGTAAGTAAAGCAGGAAAATTTCAGTGTGGGAGACAATGTGTTGTTCTGTGTTCCTTGCATGAGGTAGTCTTTATTTGGTACCTGCTCCCAATTAAAAAGGAATGAGACAGCACTGTTACTTGTTACTTTAGTACTGCTCCATTGGCACTGCTTTCTTGCTTCTAACACGTGGCATTGCACCATTCCTGTGGCTTATTTTGCTCTGAAGGCAACTTGTTTAAAGGTTCAGTGACAGTTTAACACTCAAGAAAAACATTGACTAGATACCTTACCATGGCCTTCCTTTCTCTAAAAGGAAGAACCAGCACTTCTGCAATCTTCTAAGAGATGACTAGCTGTCTCTACCCGCTGCTTATTGGCATGCTACTGACTTATGATTTAAAAATTTTTTTAATCTCCTCTCTTTTTATTTAATTTGATCCATTACAGCTTTCTACTAATGTATTTGGGTAACCTGCCCTGTTTCCTTGAGTCTGAGCTTTATGATTCTGGCAGCTTCATTTGGCCCCTTTGTACCTCTCTGGCCCTCCTGCTGCCCCTGTGATGATGTGTGCAGCACAACAGGATTGCAAAGTGTGTGTCCTGAAAGAGCAGAGCAAGCGGACTGACTGGCCTAAACTGAGAAGCTCAGCAAGTGTTGTCTCAAATAATAGGGCTTGGTATTTGTGGAGACAGTTTAAATATAGTTAGTTGAGATTAATTTAGCTGTAGCATCATAGGTAAATAAATTGCATATGAAAAGGAGCTAGTGAGTTGGAGCATCAGAACAATCTGTAGAAGTCTTACTATTTTGGTGGGGTTGGTTTTTTTGTTGTTTTGGCTTTGTTTTTTTCTTTTTCTGTTTTTTTCCTTGGTAGAACTGATAAGTCATTCTTTCAAAATCTCAGTGTCACCCCAGAGGTAACAAAAACCTCTTAGCTCCCTGGGGAAAACTGTGAAAAGGAATCCTTTGATAGAATATTTCCTAGAACACTGCAGCATGCTCTGTGGCACATGCCGAGTTTCCTTTGCATGGGAAGGAGGGCTGGTGCCAAGCTCGGCTTTTTCCTCTAAGGTCTGTAGAAGCCCAGTCAGGGTCAGTGTATAGTGTTACGAGTTGAACAAACACTGAAACATTCCTGATAATCCTATAAAAACATCCATAATAAGAATATGAAGAGCAAACATCCTAAGATACTTTTAAACACTTTTAAAACATTTGTGCTACTTATTTAAAAAACCTTATGGGATCTAGCAGAGTTTGGGAACCTTGCTGGCCTCTTCATATTGCACCAGCTTATTGGCTTTGGGAACAAGTGCAGAACTGCCTGAACTGTAGCCAGAGTTTTCACATGCATGCAAATATGGAGTGGGTGGTGTTTGACTAAGAATTATTTGTGCTATTCGAGAAGAAAGAAAAACCTTTAATTTCTTTTGCATCTTTATATCCATTCACATGCTGCCTTTAGGAGGAAAAGTATAAGGAAGTTGTTTAAAGAAAGGAAGAAATTATTATTCTTTATGAGATCTTTCATATCAGAGGTCTGGAGTTTTGTTTTTTTTTTTTCCTTTGTTTTTTAAACTCATAAAAGCCCCTTAAACATAGCTGTTGCAAACACAGAGGAGTAGAATTAGTTGTACCTGGGCTAGCTTTAACCTAGCAATACCATGAAGATAAGTTGCCTCAATGAGAAAATCTTTATTCATTTCTGGTTAGGCTTGAAACTCAAGCTCTCTGACAAATGTTGCTGAAGCATAGCTGATACCACCTTTCTCTAGGCAAGAGAGGTGCTGCTTTGTGTATGCCTAAATATATTGCAAAGACACCTCCAGAAAGCAGTATGAATACTGTCGTGGCAGGGGAAGTCTGCACAACCTGTTGTGTTTTTTTTTCTCCTTGTAGATGGTGAATGTTTTGGGTATGTCCAATGCTTAGATGTACACTG
The DNA here is from genome assembly GCA_028020825.1 of Podargus strigoides. NCBI lineage: Eukaryota > Metazoa > Chordata > Aves > Caprimulgiformes > Podargidae > Podargus > Podargus strigoides. The sequence goes on along the minus strand of CM051663.1, from coordinate 30,366,258 downwards.
TTCATGGTTTTCAGTGCCCAATATTATGCTTACAAATTCTGAGGTCTCAATAAGATGTATTTTGAATGCCTCTCCAAGAACCTACTATTATTATATCTTAGCTTAGTTTATGGTTTTAATAGCCAGTTTCCAATATATGTGTTGGAGAGTCACATTTTTCTGCTGAAGCTACTCAGGGGGAAGTACATCTATGCCATATATATTTCATAAAATGCACTTACATTTATAACAAACAGCTGTTCTTAGAGGCATATCAGGCAGTAAACCATGATTGAATGTTCAAGGAAGTATTTTTCCTCAAATACTTCCCCCAACATATGATTCATAGATGTGAACTAATGAAGTTTCAGCTCGCACTTTTTTAACAGGTGTTTCAAGTACGACTGAGTGTACTCCAGCTAGGCTGATGTCCCATACTGTCAAGAGTCTCCTTGATTGAAATTGAATAGTCCTTTAGTTCTATAAGCCCCCTTAGATTTGGTTTCTTCTTGTGGAAGATGCTGCCTGTCACACTTTTCCCTCACATATAACAAAGTTGGATATTCATAAGGTGTCTAATCTATCCTACACCCCCATTTTTCCTGCCTTATCTGTGGAAAACAGAAACAAACAGTACTAAGACTTCAATGTTATGTTGTTAAATAAAAGCCTCAAAGTCCAGGTGAATTACACTTGCAAATTATGTGAATTAGGTTTATGCACATCATCATATTTCTTGAATTTTCCTTGCAACCAAAGTAGCCAGAAACTTGTGTTTTAAATGAACTGAGTTTTTGATAGAAGGAGACAGGAGGCTAAGTGAGATGCTGGTATGGGATATTGCCAGTGCCAGCCGTCTGTGAATTCAGTTTGTAAGATGTGGAATACTTCATAAGAATCTATAGCTCATGTGAACTTAGTGATACTGTGGATGCTAGGAAAAGCTTAACAGCTCCCGAGATTTAATGCTTCATTTAATTTGCTAGCTCTTCTGGCAGGTAATTTTACCTAACATAAAGATTTTTGAAAGTTGCTCTGCAGAGAGACTATGTCCAAAATTATATCAAAAATAATTTTTCTCTGTTTTAAGGAATTGTATTACACTGTATAAAGATGTCAAAATGAAATTTACTAATTAAAACGGTTAGATGTCTTTTTTAAAGGCCATGACTCAATGGTTCAAATATACCAACAGTGTGGGTGGATGAAAGTTCTATTGCAGTTAATGAAATTGTATTTTCTTACAGATTTTGCTTGTTTTCTATGTCAATAATAAGAATTTTTAGCTACTGGATAGAAAAAAGGCAAAATATCTATTAGAGAACAGCTCATATTGCTTATATTTGTTTTACTCTGCCTACAATACCAAGGACTTCTAAGAGACGAAAATTGTATTTCTCTTGTGATCAAAATTCAAGTTTTCATGGGGCAATGTGTGCTTCAAGAGACCATGTGCTCTGTAGGGGTATTTATAACACTGTCCTAAAATGGTTTGCATCAGTATTTTTCATCTACGCTGCATGTAGGGTGTAACCCAATGACATATTGGACCACGATTTCTGGCCCCTGCTCTCTCCTGAAGACTATATGGAAATTGTATGGGAAAGACCAAACTGTCACAGGCCAAAATCATGCTGTTTAAGCATCTACAATGGATGTAAATGTCAAAGGAGTCAAAATAACATGTGGACTTCCATTTTTAGAGGTTCCAGAAGACAAGGAAGGAATTGACATCTGAACTCCAGCAACAGTGAGACTTCACACATGGGATCTGATATGTAGAAATAGAGCCCTTAAATCTTCTCAGACATTTGGCACTTGCTGAGAGGGAAACAGCAGTGGCTTTCTGCCCTGCAGCAGCTGCACGATGTCGTGTGTTGAGCCTGCAGGTCAGCTAAGGTAACAACACAGCAGCATGGACTTCCATATATACAGTCATGAAAGAACCTCTCTTTTCTTGGTAAATCAGTACTGTTTTGTCCCTTTTACCATTACAATAAATCTCATCCAACCTAGCTGCTACTGCTGCATGAAGTTAGATAATTCTACTTCAACTAGAGTCTGGTTTGTTTGTGTGTTTTCTTTGCAGTCTTTTTGCTTCTTTGCTCCTAGAGCTCAGGCTTAAGTTGTTAATAAAGTTACCTTTTTTCAATAAGTTTTTTTTTAGGTTGCTCTGTCACTGCTCATAAAGAAGTGCAGGAGTCTGAAACGTGGGTGGAATATACAGGGAAGCAGAGGTGGTGTATTCAGCACTTCTCGTCTGAGCTTTGAGAATGCCTCAATCATCTCAGACACGGAGAGGAGTGTGATGTTAGATCCTCATTCATATAGGTAAATTCAGCTGCAGGTGAAGGAGCTAAGGGTACTTAATCACAAATGGTTGGGTCACCTTTCGCATACAGTTCCAGAATACTAAAATAGTTCTAAGAGAACAATGGAACATTTATATTTCTGAACACAAGAAAAAATAATAGAACTAGCATTTCTAAATTCATGATAGAGGCAGAAGGATTAAATCAAATTTCTGTTATGTTTAGAAGAAAACAAACATACTAGTTGGAGCACATATGAAGAAATATTTTTTCATTACTTTTGTAGAATACCAAAATAGATTTGATGAAACTTTATTTTTACTGAAACTAAAAAAAGACAACCTCAAAACCAACACTAAAAACCCCAACAAAAAACTCCCCTATTTCAATACCTGTTTATTATTTTAAGTCCCTTGTTCATATGCTCTTTTATAATATTCAGAGGTAAATGGCTTTTCCTTCATTGTTTACTTATGTGCTCATTCACAGTTTGGCAGTAGTCAGTTTATGTTTGCTTTTTTCTGAGTCATACTTCAATAGTCTCCCCATGAAACCAGTCTATAAATTTTCAAGTGCTTGAGTAAAACCCTATGTGATGAGGGCAGGGCAGGGTTTGGAGGCGGTAGTCATGAACAGCTGGAATATGTTAGTTGTCCTATTGAACATGTGCTAATATTGCTTAGGTTATAAGATATTTTTTTCATCCTTCTTGTTCTCAAGAGAAGAGAAAATGAAATTACATCTGTTCAATATTGCTGCCTGCCGTGCTAAATAGAAAACATGTCTCATGTGACTTGGCTGCCATCAATACACAGTGCTTATAGCATTGGTTTTCTACTGCTTGTGTGGCAAAGGAATGTACTAGAATGGAGTTATATAGCTGCTGTCCCTTGAGAGTGGGTTTCCTCTGTTGCTTGCACGTGCCGCCTCCCCACTGCCAGCAGGCTTGTTGGCTGTCTGTCCATTGAGCTCAGCCTTAGATCTTAAACTTTAGATAAGTTTTAAGCTCTTTGTTTTGTGCTCAAGGCTTTGTCTCATACAATCTGTTTTACATTTTGGGTGACATCATTACAGGAGAACTGTTATATTTGCCTCGGCTGTAATGAGATTATATGATGTTTCAGTGACTAAAGAACTGGCCTGTTATCTTCTTTTGTTTCCAAACCATCCGATATCACCTATGAACTGAACCATGGTGCACTCATTGACTCTGCTACTTTCATGTCTTCTTGTATGTCTTTCATACTGCCTGTTCTTCCTGATGCTTCAATGTACTACTACACAAAACACATCACCTTACCTCCATATTTTTCATTCTTGAAAAGACAGTTTCTGTTTCCAAACGCTGCTGTGATACTCATGGGAATGCTTGCTATACCACTGTCCTTCATGCACAAATAGTTCAGTAGCTGTATCCCATTCCATAGAAATCCTGAGTTTTGAACCGATTTCCACTGTACCTCACATCGTTCCCTCTGATTTACCTCATGGTAGGTCATAAAATAGTACCTCTAGCAGTACTGTTGGAGAAGTCAACCTCAGGTTTTTTCAGACCTTTCAGCAGTAAATGTATGTATGTAGGAAAACATTGGAAGTATACTATTCAACACCTATGCCTGCAGACTGATCTGTTTTTAATACAACCCAGGGTCAGACTGCAAAAGAAAAATATTTTGATTCGACTAAGGACAATTTGTCTCTCCTCAAGGGTGAGAGAGAAAAGCATGCTTTTTTCTTTTAAGTTTCTGCTTTAACTGCCAATCCTTTCAGATGATACAATTGTTCTCATAGCACTAAACATCCAGAAAAAGCTCATCTAATTCAAGACAGTGGTTTCTACCAGTCCTTCTGATTTCTGCCTTGAGATTATTACTGCACAAAGGAAGCAGATCTGGCAGAAAAGTAGCCAGTGCTGAAGATATGACGTCCCTTTTTCAGTAATTCTGGAAATGATGCAGTACATTACAGAACAATTGCACAGGAATAACTACCATGTGGTGGTAAGAAAATGCTGCAAATGTTTGTCCAGAGAGTGGTGCTCTGATCTCAGCTAAAGCAACTCGTTACTGTTTCATCAACCCTGTTGCCTTGGGGCTCTAGCAAATTCCTGTCTTAAATCTTCAACCTCACCTGGAGACACACCCCAGTATGTGGAGATTTGCAGGTGAGGAGTGGAATTTACTCATGAGGAAACAACTCGAAACATTCTATTTGAACGTGAATGCAAAAGAGGCCAAAGAGGATGGGATCTGTCTTACTATCAAAGCTAAAAATCAGATGACTGAAATTAAGTTGCAAAGATAATCTCACTGGTTTAGTAAGAGTGGGAGTATAGTTATGAATGAGCAGAGATGATCCTGCTTTTGCTGAATGTTACCTTGAGAGGTTTGGAAAGCGTAAACTGTTATGTATGAAATTGCCTTAATTTAGTCATCTGCAATAGCAATTACAAATGTGGACAATTCAGAGATCTGCCTAGTCCACCTTGACAAAATACATTATTTTAAAGGTAGAAACTGAAATACTTCATCAGAAGCTTGATTTTGTTCTATCAGAAGTTATATTTATAGTATTTGGGAACTCATAGCTGTTTAATGTTTTTGTTTACGTTATACCTTTTCATGCAGTCTTCTTTCTCACATGCTTTTATTATTTGTTGTGATTATTATTGCCTTGGTTTTGGGGTAGCAAGCACTTTAGTAAAGGTTCATTTCTTTGTTCTCTTCTTCAAGCAGGGTTCTTGGCAAATTTGTGGTTTTGCTAAAATATTCTAAAAAGTTAGAAATAGCTATATTAAATGTGATGAATAATTTGGTAGCACTTTTCCTCAAGTACAGCAGAGCTATGGTCAGAATAGCATGTGTGTTTTTAAAATGAAAAGACCACATTTTGGGGGGCACTGAGATGAAAAGCTCTTTTTCTGCCTTAGAGCACTCTTGCAAATTAGGCTTTGTTCAAGGTTTAATACCTGAAAAGAGTCTAATCTGTACTTCAAAATTAGCTGTTGTTATTCATAGGGTTATAACCCTCAATTACCTTACCTGCTGAGGTTTGCTGGACGCAGCTACATGTCAGTGACAAGGTGTTGTGTACTGTTTTGTTTTGGTTTGTTTTCTGGAATCTGTTATTTCCCAAGATGTATTTTCAAAGTTTGCCTCAGGGTTTGTGTGAGACAGCTGGTGGAAACACCACATTAATTTTGGTAGGAACTGAGCATTTCTTTTTGACCCTGGGTCCTACTTGTAGACAAGAGACCCTGTTCCATGTGTGAGAGATGTGTTTAGCTGAGCTGTGATACTCGGGTATGACACGAAATTGGGAATCACATGGCTCTATTATTTGTTCTTTTTCAGAAGAAATATCCATGAAAGCTACATTTTTCTCCTTGTCAAATCATTCTGCCTGGTTCCCCAGCTAGTTAAGCCTCCTGCATTACATGACAATGCTGGAGCATGACTCTAGATCTAAAATAATTGATGAACTGACTCATAACACTAATCATTTTAGGTCTGAAGTAATGTTCTGTTGTGCCATAATGAAGATGACTCAACACAGTTTCTCCATGGAGAGCATTTAAAAGGATAAACTTTTACCCTTGAGAAAGTTTTCTGTACTTTGCTCTTATTTCTTAATTTAAGTTCCATGATTCAAAAGACATGGAATTTAACTGAGTGCTAGTGTTTGTGGTTTTCTTCTTACCCAACTATTTACAAGGCACAAAGAAAAAGAAAGAAAAAAAAGCAAATTGAGACACCAGAAATGTTGGCCCTAAATCCTAGGAGTACCTTACATTTTCATACTGGGAAATCATATTAAGCCACTCAGATTGCCAGTGTCCTTAGAGTCCTAATCAGATCTGCAGTTAAATGTTATTATCTTATGTTTAATAGGTAACCACATCCAATCCTCATCCTGTCCCCTTCCAGTGAACCAGAGATCTTTCTTAACTACAGGACTTTCTTTCTCATTTATGAAGGGATAAAAGTAGCTTTAGGTTAAAGAAAGGATTGGAGTGTAGTTTTTATCATATTCACAATGGCTTCTACTACTGGGAGATTTTGGATGTGCCAATTGATATTTAGTACTCAATTTCTAAGAAACACACCAGTTCTTGCAAGTCTTTGCTTGCAGGGTGCACTCCAAGGCTTTGGCTTGCTGCACATGGCTCATGTTAAAGCAATGGCACCATGTACCGGGGAGGCAGACAGCAAATAGTCCTGTTCCTAAAACAGTTGCCTAAGATTCAGATTAAGCCTACAGGCCATTCGTAACACTTTTGAAATCCTTAGAAGCCGTGACATTAGTGTCACTGAAACCTAGCCTTTGGGCTTCCTTCTGCCTCTCACTGGTGCTGTGTGCTTGACTCTCTGAGTTTGGTATGAATTCCTTCCTGCCTCCAATATTAGGACTAGTCCTGAATCTTCACACTATGATAAAGGAATCCTTTATGGTAACCTGCGGTAAAAGTAATATAAAAATCCAGGTAGTCAGCCCTACAAGCTTGGATTTTCAAAAGCTTTCTTCCACAACTTTTCTGGAACTGGAATTCTTTATTAAATAAGATAGCCTTTGAGAATTTGAAGCTGCTTTATGATTTTGTTACAACTTTCCCGACTTCTTGATGGGAAAATCAGGTTTTCCATTTGCTCCTCATTTTCATTGCTGGTAGGCATATGTTATGTAGTGTAATATATAGCTTTAACTCTCTCACTGTTTTCCTCACCTTGGTTAATGTTAGATGCTCCTCAGACCTAACACTGGTTCCCTGAAAATGTCAGCTAAACTTTTCCCACCTGTAACCTTCTCAGACTGAGCTACCTGTGGAGTACACTCGTTATGGGCTAAGTATGTCACTGGCATTAACAGATATATCCCTGTTTATGCAACTTTTCCCTACCAGTGCCATCCTTTGGGCACAACGTCTTTCTAACGACTGTTTAGCATCAGGAATATTTTTTTTCTCTGCACAGAAGACATCTTACTGAGCTGCTGCATCTTACTGAAGCAAGTGCTTCCCACATGCAATTGCTAAGATACAGAATTCTGTAGGCAGCTATCATAATAGATAAATTGTAATGAAAACACATGGAACTACAAAGGTGTAACTGTGATGCTGTCAGATGGAAGAGAATAAAAAGAACAAAGTCTGCAGCAAATACAGATTGGGAGAATGAACAGGAGAAGGAATATCAGGGCACAGAGGCTGAGCTGCATTCTAAGAGAATGGCTGTGGTTAGCTTGGTTTCTAATGTAGACATATCTGTGTGGCATGAAGGTGTTGGGGTAAAGTATAGTCTGTCTATTATTAACTAAAGATTGTTGTAGGGCCTTGTTGTACAAAGACTATTTTTCCTATGTAGTATTGTGATTTGTTTCTCATAATTGTCTTGTCTCTCACTAAGGTAAATTCCATGCACCACACTGCCCACATTATCTTTCAGACAGATAGGGACAGCAGCAGGTATTTGTTTTAACACAAAGTATACTGTTTTACTTGAATGCAATGATTAATATAGGAACTTGGACATTCCTATTTTCTTCAATTGTTTTTCCCTAATGTCAAAATCTCTGTTGCATGCTTCAGCTATTCTATCCATTTGTGTAACTTCTGTAGCATCACTCTGACAATCTAGGTGTTACACAGCATTTAAAGTATGTTCATTACAAAAAAGCAGATTTAGTTGAACTCCCTTGTTTTTTTTAACTGATGCAGTTTTCCACATGCTGCTCTTGGACCTACCATGTCTGCTGCATTGGAGACCAGTTTCCTTTCACTTTTAGTCCGCAGCACTGTTGAAGTGCAATTTCACTGGGATAGAGGAGATTTCCCTAGAGGACGTAGGTTGTTCATGGTTAGCAAGGAACCTCAAGGCAGCGGCTTGTCTGGCTCAGGAGTACTTCTTAGCAACTGTGTTGTAATGGCTAACCTGTCCCTAATCTTCACTTCCTGCTACGTACATGGAGCCTCCAGATCCCATGATGCACATGACTGTGAGCAATGTGTTCCCTTTCTTTCCTTCTATCCCCTTGGCAAAAGAATTGTAGTTATTTTCCTTAAGCTGACATGGAGCAACCCAGGAATAAGGACTGAATATATTTATTTCAGCTTATCTGTTGGGAGTCTCCTATATTCTTATTTCCCTGCTTTAAACTAAACCAGAAAGTGTAACTAGTGACCAATGCAGTTACTTTTCACAATACATCCTTGAATTTATAGAGTGTTTTTTGCTTTATAATCAGAACAGGTTCATACCTCAAGGAACTCATCATCTTAAGTCAGACAGATGTGAAAAAAATAAATTAAAAGGCAGTACAACATGGAGCTGAAAGGAAGAACCTTGCAGAGACATGCTTAACAATTCCTTCCCAGGATTGCTCCACACGCTGCACTTTTGACTGCTCAGTGTTCAGACCTGTTCTTCTCCAACAAAACCAATATAGTTTGATGCCAGCTGTGGTTCTGGGATACGCAGAAGACAGAGAGAGCCAACTGACTTTATACAGACCATGAAAGAGCACACAGATGATGAAAAATTTAGGTCACTACCAATCCATTTTCCCCATTTAGAATACTCCTAATCTCTTGGCCTAGCCAGTCCCTCTTTGTTATGTGTTTTTAAGAATTTAACACTTGCCCCAGGTAGATTAAAATACAGATATAGAAAAGTTCAAAACATTAAATAGCTCCTCCACTAGAGCCATCTGCTTAAAGATAATAACTCTAAATTAACAATAATGAATGCTATACCCATACAGCATACAAACCATCTGACTTGGCTGTTTGATTCAAGAACCTCTGTCCTTTGTGTCTTTTAAGAGGGAGAATTTGTAGCATACCCACGAAGTTTATGAATTCCACTTCTGGTGGACTGAGTTAAGGAGAGAATTTCAGAAACCAGGATACCATACGAGTGATATCATTTATCTCTTTAGAAGGTAACATGTCCAATGAAAGCTACACTGCCTAATGATAATAACAATAAAAATGTAAGTAACTAAAGTATCTTTAATAATACATTAAGTAACATGTTTAAAATGTGTAAATATTGGAAAACTGGAATGTATAACAAAAATTCTAATTTAAATTATATCAAAGCTAGGATTTCATTTCCTCAGTACTGCAACAAGAAAAATTAAGGGTGTGATGAGTTTCTGCTGCAGTGAATTCTGGAACACATCATGCAGCAGCTTTACATCTTTAGAGCTCTTTATGAAACCTAGTAAGAAGCACAATTAGACTGGTGACATTTCCCCTCCAAAGATGAAGAAAAAGAATGTCATACTATGCGCTTTAAGCTATGTGTGTTCCATAACATTTACTTGCAGTGCTGAGATAACTAATAATAATTCTTTGGCCTCTTTCTTGCACTCCAAATTAATTCATTTAGATTTTCTCTACTGCACAAGTATGCTCAGGTACTGGGGAATTTTAAATACTTAGCCCATCTGAAAACATGATAATGCTGATATACATAATTAACTCTTAGCTTTGTAAAATTCTAATGATTGTAGTTATTATGTGGAAAATGACTCTTTTGTCTTTGTACAGTCTTATATGTCTAAAATACTGGAGAAACCTGAACACAAAAAGAGGCACCAGAGTCCCAGAGAGCTGAACTGTGCAGGAGTGCAAAACAAAGTCAATTCAGGTCAAACACCTTTCAGGTATAGAAACATCCACAATTCATATGGTGCAGAAGTTTAGTATCGAGCATTGCCTTTTTGAATAGAGATATTCCATTTATTCTGATTTAGAAATCCAGGTAAAATGGAAAGGAATAATAATTTGAATAAGGTGAAAAAATAATAGTGAGAGAAAAATAAGACAAACTGTCCTGGGTTAATGTATAATTAACTGACTACTTTTTAGTGCACCAAACTCCCTCCAAGTTCTGGATTTATTAAGCAAATTTCTAGAAACAGCTTTTAGCAAATAAGATACAGTGTTGGTTGTCAACCTGACTGGTTTTGATTTTACTACTAAACAGGCAAAAGCTTATTTGGAATTTAGAAATCAGTGTTCAGTGGTCCAGTTCTGGTTTCATGAAGTCAGCGCAACATAAAGGCAATATGGAAAATTCCAGAATGTACAGTTTCAGCCTGCTAGTACCTCATTTTTAAGATTTTAAACTTTCTCCATATGTGCTGTTATGTGTATGCACCTATGAGAGTAGACATAGTAACATTAGCCTTTGTGGGTGCTCTTGCTACAAACAAGTGGCCACCTATTTTGTCTGAGCTGGCATTCTTCCTGTGTAACATCTAGCTGTGTCTTTTTTTGTGTGTGTCTTACGCTGTTTATAACTTAAGCTTATAGATTTGCAGAAGGCTTAAGCCAGCCCATGAAAACTCAGCACTATTGTGGACAGGCAAATTTGTCTGGACATGATTTTTTTGCACATTTTAATAAATTTTGTAATTAAAAAAATACTCCCCAACTACAATTCTTGTTACATGCCTTAACACAATTAAAGGACAAGATATGGGCCACCTTCTAAAACTTGGTTGTATGTGGAGATAAATTTATAATCACTGCTAGAATCACTGATTGGTTGATATGTGACAGATATTCACAGAAATCCCATTCATCAGGAAACATAGTGGGTTTTATTATTCTTTCCAAGGGAAAGAAAAAAATTCTAAAGAGCAATCTTGAGAAGAGACAGCTGCCAAGTGTGCAATGCCTGATGAAAGATCTTTAAATTTGATAGTTTATAAGTGAGCATAAAATGATACACAGTGAAACTGCCTTATTCCACCAGTGCCAAAGGTTTGCTGTATCACAGCCTCATCCATGCCAGTTTTGTGACACTAAATGAGCAAAGTACTTCTGACCAGCTTTCCTGTGGGCTTTCAGCAGCAAAGGGGTTGGATGGGTCTGTACAGCTGGGTAGGGCAGCTATCATAGAAGCTGTCACACAGGTAAGGGACATGGGGGGCACAGTAAATTAGCTCAGGCAGGGGATAACTGCTGAAGAAAATGAAGTCTTTGTGAATCCGTGGGTGTTTAAGAAAGATGATAAATGAGTTCTATATTGAAGCATATCTGCTTTACTGAATTGAGGCTAAAGAGCAAACGTGGAGCTTGAGAAATAAGTTGTTTTAAAAGTGATTAAACATCTTTCTCTATTTCTTCCCCTGTGTCTTCAAACATTTTCCCATTATTCTAGAATGAAAAACCTGCTGCCTGGCATTGAATTTGGTGGCAAAACCACTGCAGTTGACAGTGGGATCACTTCTGAGTTGTTTCAGATGCTAATAGTATTTACACTTCCAGGAAAATAAGACCTCAAATCAGTCTTGTAGAAATCCTGACAAATCTCACTTATATTTCCTGCTCCCTTTCTTCCGTGTTAACTCATTGGCTGAGCTCAGCAGCAACTTCAGCAGTCAAGAGAACTTGGTGCTTTCAGCAGATTGTATTACTGTCATAACCATGGCCTGGAAGTCACCAGGTTCCTGAATATGTCTTCTGAATGTTTTCTTCTGTTCCTCAAAGACCTGTGTAGGTTTTTCTAAACTCAAAATCCAACATGTTCTCTGGTGCTTTGTTCTGTGGGAGGCAGTGGCAATAGGAATGCAAGAGATGATAATATTCTGGCTGTTTCCCAATATGTCCCCCAATATCTGCCTTTAACAAACAAGACTTTGTGAGAGAAATGTAGAACCCTAATAAGCCACATATAGTTAATTTTTAAGCACAATCAATATTATTGGATTATGTTGCTAAAAAAAACCCCAAACCAAAACAAACAACAAAAACAATAGAAAGAAGAATTATATTTGTGAGTTTCAGGACCTTAGTATATTTCTGTCCTTCCAGGTGCTTAGATAGTGCTTAACATTTCAGAATGTATTTTTGTCTAATGGAACTGCTTCTGGAGGGAAACAGTGGAAGATTTCATTGCAAAGATCTGTAAAATATCAGAATCCAAGAGTGGGTTTCTGTCTGTGACTGTTCCATGAAAGTCAGGATAATTCAACTGGCTAAATATGTTTTTCAAGATAGTGTCCCCTTTTATAAAGTTTTCAAATATACATTTTCAAGCTCAAGACAGAACAGGGTGTGAGAATACTCTTACTGCAGTCTGAGTACCAAAAGACAAGGAAGCCTAATGAGAAATGCACAGAATGATAATTCTGTGGCAGAAGAGTAATCTGCCATCTCATGTAAACAGAAAGGCCACACTGACCTCCTAAGTGCTTCATTTTGAGTAGGTTTCTTTTGAAGGATGCTTAGACCTTGACTCAGGCTTTTCTGGCTGTGACATTTGTTAATTATCTAAAAGAGTACATCTCTACAGCTGGGTATGACTGGGTACTACATCCTTATCAAATGGAAACACTGATGGTATGGTAGGCAGGAAAGACTCCATAATTGCTGTCCTAAGGTGTAAAGGATAAAGCCTATCAGTGAGATTTATTTTACATAGTGTGTTGCACCTTTTCAAGTGGCAGCATTGATATTTTCTCGGATAAATTAGTAGAGAGACTGACTTAGCAAAAGTTTATAAACTGAGACAACTAAATGATTCTCTGTCTAAACAGACTAAGCGATAGAAATGTTTTGGGACCATTTTGATATGTTTCTTTCAAGAAGCCAGTCTGTTAAAGAAAACATTGAAGTAAGACCACAATAAAAGAAGAGAAAATAGTACAGTAATTTAGATGTCGCAATACATTTTCACACTATCTTCAGGCCTTTAATAAAAGGTTTCTAGAGCACTAGACACCCTCTTGACACAACAGTTTAATTCAACAGGGAATAGCCATTGCTTAAAGAAGTGATACATACCATTACCAGACGGGCCCACTGCTGCATCAAAAAATAGTGTACTGACCCGGTACTGAATTCACCCTGCTTGCTATGCTTTTCATAAGAAAAGGACAAGCAGTGCAGGTAGGTTACATATTCCTAGCAGCATTGCATTTGAAAGAGTACAATTTAAAATATATCTGTTTCCATTTGGCAGAAAGTGAGTGATTTTGTTTTTCCATAACTTGGAATTCCAGGCACCTGTATATCAGCTGGGTTTTACCTACAAAGATGGAAAATTTCAAAGTGAGTGAGTTTAGTACTAAATGATCCAACAGTATAGGGGAGAGGCCATGTCAAGCGTCAACACTCGATAAAAATGTATCTTTTCATTTTCCTGTTCCTTAATGGTGAGTGGTTCCTTTATAACTCAGGATGACTTGTTCATAAAATCAGAGACTTGACCATGATTTAGCTTGCTATTTACCATATGTATCCACCTAATTCTTCAGTACAAAGCCAGAGGTGATGGCATATCTTTTAGTTAACATCTACTAATGTACAGATGAAAAGACTTTTATTTAATGGACAAGGCAGGGAAATTATGTGAAACTTCAAATATATTTTCATTTAAGATGATGAAAAATGTTAAGTTTCCCGACTCATTTGTCCACCAAGTCAGCCAGAAGCTGCTCTGCACAATAATCTAAATTACTGGTCTGTAGGTCTCCAATAGTTTGCCCTTCTAGCTATTTTCACTGTAGAAGTTTTCAGAAAGGTTAAGGGCTGAGTGTGTAGATTATATTTTACATGATTTTCCTGGTCACATCTGTTAACTACTTCCTTAAGTAAGGAATTGCTTTCTGATAGGTCATGTGGTCATAATAGATGAATGGTCAAATGCAGTGAACTTATACTTCCGAGGTATCTGCTGGAAATACAACACAGCAGAGAGGGGACAACACAGGAAGTTCCTAGAATGTGTAGGGGACAACTTCCTCACACAGTTGGTAAGCGAACCGACCAGGGAAGGTGCCCTGCTGGACCTCTTGTTTGTGAAGAGAGAAGAACTGGTGGAGGATGTGGCAGTTGGAGGCTGTCTGGGGAACAGTGACCACGAAATCATTAAGTTCTGTTCTTAGAGATGTTAGGAGGGGGGGCAACAATACTGACACTTTGGACTTTTGAAGGGCAGACTTTGACTTGTCTCAGAGGTCACTTGATAGAATCCCTTGGGAGTCAGTTTTGAACAATGTAGGAATCCAGGAAGGCTGGACATTTTTTAAGAAGGAAATCTTAAAGGTGCAGGAGCAGGCCATCCCCATGTGCTGTAAGACGAGTCGGTGGCAAAGACCACCAGCCTGGTTGAATAGGGAGGTTTGGCTTAAAATCAGGGAAAAAAGGAGGGTTTATGGCCTCTGGAAGAAGGCCCAGATAACTCATAGTGAGTATAACAATGTTGTTAGGTCATACAGAGAAATAATTAGAAGGTCGAAAGCTCTACTTGAAGTTAATCTGGCTGTAGAGGTAAAGAGCAACAAGAAAAATGTCTATAAATACGTTAACAATAAAAGAAAAGCCAAGGAGGGCCTCCATCCACTACTAGATTCAGAAGGAAATATGGTAATAAAAGATGAGGTAAAGGCTGAGGTGCTTAAGCTTTCTTTGCCTCAGTCTTTAGTAATGGAAACACTTGCATCGGGGAAAGTCACTCCCCCAAGCCAAGAGACAGGGTCCAGGAACACAATGTCCCCCCTACAATTCAGGAGGAGATGGTCCACGACCTGCTGCTCAACATCAATGTACATAAATCTATGGGCCAGATGGGTTACATCCTAGAGTGCTGAGAGAACTGGCAAGGGTGCTCAACAGGTCACTGTCCGTCATTTATCAGCAGTCCTGGTTGACTGGGGAGGTGCCAGCAAATTGGAGGTCAGCCAATATAACACCCATATATAAGAAGGGACGGAAGGATGATCCGGGGAACTGTAGGCCTGTCAGTTTGATTTCAGTACCAGGGAAGCTGAAGGAGCAGATCATACTGGGTTCCATTATGCAACACATGCAGGACAACCAGGTGATCAGGCCCAGTCAGCATGGGTTTATGAAGGGCAAGTCCTGTTTAACAAACCTGGTCTCCTTCTATGATGGGGTGACCCGCTTGTTGGATGACGGTAAGACTGTGGATGTTGTCTACCTTGACTTTAGTAAGGCATTTGACACTGTTTCCCACAGCATTTTATTAGAGAAATTGACTGCTCTTGGCTTGGATGGACATATGCTTTCCTGGGTGAAAAACTGGTTAGATGGTCAAGTCCAAAGAGTTATGGTCAACTGAGTTAAATCCAGTTGGTGGCCAGTCATGAGTAGTGTCCCCCAGGGCTCAGTACTGGGGCCACTCCTGTTTAACATCTTCATCAATGACTTGGATGAGGGGATAGAGTGCACCCTTAGTAAGTTTGCAGATGACAGCAAGCTGTTTGGAAGTGTCAATCTGCTTGAGGGTAGAGAAGCTCTACAGAGAGCTCTAGATAGGCTGGATAGCTGGGCCAAGGCCAATTCCATGAATTTCAATAAGGCCAAATGCCAGGTCCTGCACTTTGGACACAACAACCCCCCAGCAGTGCTACAGGCTTGGGGAGCAGTGGCTGGAGAGCTGCCAGGCAGAGAAGGACCTGGGAGTGTTGATTGACAGCCAGCTGAACATGAGCCAACAATGTGCCCAGGTAGCCAAGAAGGCCAGCAGCAGCCTGGCCTGTGTCAGGAATGGTGTAGTCAGTAAGAGCAGGGAGGTGATCATTCCCCTGTATGCGGCTCTGGTGAGGCCGCACCTCAAATGCTGTGTCCAGTTTTGGGCCCCTCTCTACAAGAAGGATGTTGAGGTACTGGAGAGGGTACAGAGGTGGGCTACCAAGCTAGTAAAGGGTTTGGAGCATATCTCATATGAAGGAAGCCTGAAGGATCTGGAGCTGTTTAGCCTTGAGAAAAGAAGGCTGAGGGGGGACCTTATTGCTCTCTACAACTACCTGAAGGAAAGCTGTAGCGAGGGGGGAGTTGGTCTGTTTTCCTGAGTGACAAGTGATAGAACAAGAGGAAATGGCCTGAAGTTGAACCAGGGGAGGTTCAGGCTGGATATTAGGAAGAATTTCTTTACTGAAAGGGTAGTCAGGCATTGGAACAGCCTGCCCAGGGAGGCGGTGGAATCACCATCCCTGGAAGTGTTTAAGAGACGGGTAGATGTTCTGCTTAGGGACATGGTTTAGTGGTGTTGATAGGGCTAGGAACAAGGTTGGACTTGATGATCTTGAAGGTCTCTTCCAGACGAAACTATTCTGTGATTCTGTGATTCTGTGAATGTTGGGAACTAGAACTGATGTTGTATTAAGAGATGTGATAGACCTGTCATAATGTTATGCCAGAAGGCAGTAATAGGTTATTTGTTCTACAAAGCAGGTCCCAGTATATTCCACCCATCCACTGTATTGCTCCTAATAA
The DNA here is from genome assembly GCA_028020825.1 of Podargus strigoides. Classification (NCBI taxonomy): domain Eukaryota; kingdom Metazoa; phylum Chordata; class Aves; order Caprimulgiformes; family Podargidae; genus Podargus; species Podargus strigoides. The sequence goes on along the minus strand of CM051663.1, from coordinate 30,349,716 downwards.
TACATGTTCACCCGTGGATGTCCACTGGAAGTATATTCAGTCCTTATTAGGACTCTGCCAAAAAGGTAGAAAAACTGTGCCATTGACAGATTACTTGCAGCAGCAAAAATGTTTGCAGGTTACTATTTTTTTTTTGCAGCTATAGGTACGTTGTTTTTTCTCTACCTTTTGCTGCTTTGTTGATACTACTGTAACCTTCTACTAGTGAAGCTCTTTACGTGCTGTAATCATGACAATTTTTTTGTCAAATGGAAGAGATTTTTAATATTTTTTTTCCCCAATTACAAGGTAGCTTTTCAAGTTCCAGTAGTTTTTGTAGATCTCTTCCACAAGTTTTTCAGGTCTTCAGCATGGTTCCTGAAATGTGGACACAAGGCTGAGTGTCGTACTCTAGAATTAGTCTGATGGCAGAAATAGAGTCAAAATTGTGTCTTTCTTATTGTACAGTGCCTCTTGACACTGACTCGAGTTCAGCTTGTTGTCCACCAGGACTCCCAGGTCACTTTCAGCAGGGTTGCTCCCCAGCCACACAGATCCCAGCCTTTACTGGGCTCTTTATTTATGTCATCCCAGGTACAGTACTTGGTTAAATTTCATACAGTTCTTGCTAGCCCACTTTTCCAGCCTGTCCATATGTATAAGATGGTTCTCCCTTCTGACGTGTTTATCTCACCACCTAGTTTAATGTTAGCAAACTTGGTGAGAATGCTTTCAACCCCATCATCCAGATCATTTATGAAGATGTTGGACTGTGTGGGGACCAGTTATGATCCCTGGGGGACCCTGCTTGTGACAAATAAATCTGAAATGCACACACGTGGACAGGTTTTATACTAATAGACTCACCTGAATATTTGCATGAATTTCAGGTATATTGAAAATCCCCAACAATAAGCACTTTTTAGAATTATTTTTACATATGTTAAAAATACAGTTTTTGCAGCTGTTGATCTCTCTTTTCATGAGCTTTATTTTTTTGAAGATATAAACTTTGAAAGGTTTTTGAGAAGACTCTTGGGGAAGATTTAATTACTCTAGTATGTTTCTGACTTTGCCTTTCATGCCAATCTGCTAAATATTTGTTTTGATATCTGTCGGTGTATATTCTGAGAGACTGATATACAGATGTTTTAGGGTTCTTTTCCTTTTGATTTAATGATGAACAATAATGAAATTCAGGTTACTTAAGTTTGCTTTGAAACTTCCAATGAAGTGGAATCTATAACTTCCTTGGGAAACTATTGGGACCTTTAATTACTCTGGCAATCAACAGACTGCATTTCATTTCAAAGTCCTACTTATCTAACCTCAGTTCCAGTCTCTGAGTTTGTCTTTGTTAGTAATTTTCCATGTTTAAACATCTCATACAAGGTATATTTTTTAGAAAAATATCTTGAATATCGAACATCAATTCAATTTTCTATTCCATAGTGTATTTAGTCTCATCTAGACTACAGTAATCACTGGAAATTTGAGCACATAGCAGACTTTTTTAAAAGGATTTAAAATCAGTCTTTTTTTTTACTCTTATTTGATCTTCATCTCACATGCATGGATCTAAGGTGTTTATTTCATCAGTTCCTTCCTCCTTCTCTTCTGTAACCTAGTGATCATTGCAAGCACTAGTGTTACACTATTAATACCAAATAATTGTGAAGGAAAGAGAACGAGAACAATGGTAGAAGGGAGAGAAAACATTCTTTAGCCTGTGACTTGCCAGAAATAGTGTGGTTTAGTACTCCGTGGTGCAAATCCATTCAAGTCATTAAAAAATTATTCTTTAACCATGGGGGAATGTTCTCCTACATTCTCTATGGATTTTGTGCTGGACTGTGTTGTCTGTAAGCTCCTTGCTGTATCTAGATGATCTTGTCCAAAATTCAAAACTATTTTCCCTGCCAACTAGCCCACACGCAGTCAGTGACCACAAAACCACATAGATCCTGTTGTAATGAGTAATTTAAATCTTACGTTCCAATACCCATTACTCACACGTCTCTAGCATCTTTGCCTATCTTCTTTGTGAGGGTTAGAAAAACCTCATACACAGTGCAAAAATCTGGCCATCAAGAGACTGATTCTGTAGGTAAATTGTTGTGATCGAAACTTTGCTATTTATTTCAATGAGCATATATGTTACCATAAGGTAGTGTGATTATCATAAAGCAGGATGTAGTGTTGGGAGTCATATCATAGATGAGTCACACTATCAGCAGCAGTTGTTTCCATGCAGAATAAGGCAGACTGATCATGATAATATCCTGGATGACAAGCGATAGCAACAAGGTGGCTACCAACTGAATTTCTTCCCAGTGGTGATTAGATCTTGCTCTGCAGCATCATAGTAAGCTATATTCCTCAAGCAAAACAATGCCTTATATAGAAACTGTCTTGGAAAGTTTGATAAGTCAATAAAAGTGATACAAAACCAGGAGCAGGAAAAATCATCTTTCTTTCCTTTCACTCCCCCATGACATGAATGCTAAATTTTTGTTTCAAAACTTGTGAATGTTTCCAGTCAGAAAGTCTCAAGACTAAAGTGTGATAGGATGGGTGGAGCACAGAAAAGGGCTTTTCTCTCACTTGCTGGTACCTCTCTCTCTCCCTGTTGAAAGGCAGTTAGAGTCAATTGTTTTGTCCAAGAGAGGAGGCAGATTATATGAAATCCATAATACTTGAAATTTCTTTCTTACAATTGATATAAATATATGCTGATTGAAATGTACTATAGTATTTGCTTTTTAAAAATAGATTTAAAATATCTATGATTTAATGCCATGTAGATTAGCAGAAATGCATTTTTAAAGATTGTTGGAGGTTTAGGGCATTGTATATAGAGGAATCCAATTAACTGTTGAATAAGAGTTCTGGCAGGCACTTCCTATCATGAGGGCAGTGATTTACTTTGCCTCCATTTTCAGTTTTATCCTTTGCTGCCTTGATTTCATTTAAAAGAAACAGGCAGGCTCCTGAGGCAATATTTTCTGATGCAGCTGTCCAGTCCTGCCATAATACCCATTAGTCTGAATGACGCAGAACAGAAGGTAGAACAAATGGATAAATACTTTGTATTGTAAAATACAATTAATCTAGATTCAGACTGAGACAGGGAGATTAACCTGAAGGAAATAAAGAAATATAAGATTTCACCTATTGAAATTACATTTCAGTTTCTAAATAACAAATGAGGTAATAAGAGATCCACACACAGGCCTGTTTTCTACAAACTATAGGACACAGCTAGTGATTATCACTTTTTCTTAAATATGCTTGATAAAACAAAGCTATCGTTCTCATAAGCTCCTTTGAACCACTGCATTTTGAAAGAGCTGGCAGTTAGAAATGTCGATTTTAAAAAAATCATTAGCCAAGACACATGCCAAAGTCTTGTGTTCATAAAGCAAATGCCAAAACTCTTTGCAGTGAGAAAACATGGCCTGTGGGAGAGGATGTAGTCTGGCTTGTCAGCGTGAGGCAGCCAATCAGAAAGGGTGCCTAATAGCAAAGTCTGAACAAGTTTGTTTGCCTTTCCTTTTATTGGCCTCTAAGGAATAAGTCATGTGGCTTGTTTTCTTCCTCCCATAGTGCCTTTTTCCTTCTAGAAAGAAAAGGTGCAATCCCCTATCTGAGGAGGACATCTATAGAAAATGCTAGTTGTATTAGGGTAAAAATAATGTGCCCTTAAAGTCTGACACTTGTTACTTTTGAGATAGTTTGTTTGTGTGTCAAACCTCTGGATTTTCAAAACAGTCTGGAATTTTAATGGAAGTGATATATGAAATTTCTTAGACTGATCTGAGGAGGAATAGTGGACCTTTGGGTGCTTACCCCACATGCGACAGTCTGAAAAGCAACCTTACTTACAATAGTTCCACCTATCATAAAACGTCAAGTTACAGCAGTGCCAAGACACATCTAGTTGGCAGGGTGACATCCTGGTCTCAGAACAAACTTGCAGAGCCACCGAATGAAGCCTTCTGACCGATACCCTGTTAATCTCATTTCTGAGTCTCCTTAAGCTTGTGGTCTTGGGGTGACACAGTGGTTTGGACTTTGGCAAGTAGAGTAAAACATTGCTAGGTTGTAGCTCAACATTATTACCAGAGCACCCATCTTTGTGAGAACATGCTTTTATTGGCAGAAACTTTTGTATTTACGCCCAGTTTATTAATAAAAAGCCTGATTATCATTGGAGAACCGCAATACATGTAGTCAACTAAAAACATCCCCATTCCATGTTTATTTTTCAGTGACAACTACTTTGATGTCTATCAGTCAGCTTTCTTAAACTGCTTGTTTGGCATGTTAAGGATATTGCATAGTGTTATTTTTAACCAGAATGCTGTGCAGTACCGAGTCAAACAGCTTACTGTAACTCGAAGCACGTTGCCTCTGTGTTATACCTCAACTAAGCCTGCAGACTGGTTGGTGAAAGCAGTTTCGTTTGACAAGATCTATATTCTATAACACGATGTTAACAAGTAGTAATTATATTCCCATCCTTTCATCTTTTATCTCATGCATTCCATATTAACTCATGTCCTACTTCACTTGGATTAATCGCGTGATAAGTATTTAGGTCACTTCCTTGCTCTTGTGAATAATTGCACATTAGCTGTCAACCTGTCCTTGTTTTTTTAACATATATTTTAAACTAATATTAGTGTGATATTCTTGCCTAGCTCTTTTAAGATTCTTGAGTGCAAGTCCTTCTAATTTTAAGAAAATTATCTCCAAAGATGATGTTGAACACAGGATCCTCCTTAATAACTCATGGGCTGGACGGGACTTTATCTCCTTTCCTATAACCTGCTGGTTTTTAAACACACAGACTCACAAAATACACGTAACAAATGTAAGCTGTTCTGCCTTTTCTGCATAATTCCTGCTCAGTGTACTGGTACCACTGTTACAATTATCCCTTCTGTCAGGGGTTTATACCTGGCCTCTAAATGTTACTCCTGCATTTTCACTCTTCTTGAATTACGATTTTTTGCTATATACTGCTTTTTTTTTTAGTTCCAAGTTCTGCTTTTACTTTTCTGATTTACTTTGCCATAAGTACTCAGCATTTGCTTTTTCCTGACCATAGTCAAGCCATCTAATCAAATCTTATTCTAAAATCTTCATATTTCCTTTTGGAACACGTATGCCTCCACTTTTTTGTGCCGTTTGATTGTTTTTCTTCAGTGTTAGACACTTGATTTCTGACTTCTGAGGTTTTTTATTATTCTTAATAGCCTACTAAATTTAGACTGAAATCCAAATGGTCAAGTTTTTAGATTTTGTGGTTTAACTCTTTAATCTGAAGACGGAGGAAGAGCTGGGATCAAGATTTGGGTGTGAAGGTCACCAATGTTTGTACAAGCTCTTGTAATATGTTGTACTCTATTTGACATTATAGACTGGACACACGCTAGAAAGAAATAGTTTTGAACAAATACAACCATGCAATAACTGACTGTGTGTCTGTCCCAATGTCAGTGCCATAGCACTTCTTGGACATGAACGTTAGCTGTCCTGTCTCTTTATTTATACTCAAAGGAGTAAAAGCAACGGTAAAAGCAACACTGGAAATTCTTAGTTAGCTAGCTTAGTTTTCAGGCATTTCTTGTCCTTGAAATAAACTTTGTTTTAAAGTTTCTGCTTTACTATTTGCATTTCTTCATCTTTTTAATTGGTAAAAGTTATGTTTCATCCTCAAGTGTCTGGGCCTTCTGGTGTATGGTAATGCATGTCCAGATAATGTACTTACAGATCTTACTATTTCTTTTACCTTTGGTGGTTTTAAGATTGGAGCTATCAGGATAAGACAATAAAACAACAGAGTTTTATTGACCAGATTTCAATTGAAGTGTAAGAATAAAAGAAAATAAGGATAAATGGTGAGATTTAGATCCCAGATTAAGTTAACAGGAGTGGTGTTCTGATGCCTTATAGCATTATGAAACCTCTGAAAGCTCTGGGGATAAATCGATGTAGCAATCTTCATGGAAGAATTTCTCAGCTAAGAGCAGCACAGTAATTTGTTCGGTCTGGATGATCGGATTTAATATTATTCCTAAATGGATGTTTTTTCTGATCTAGATCCTTTCACTGGCCAAATTTCCTAGCTGGATAGTAGCTTAGCTCTCCTGCTTTTCTGTTTCCTTCTTTAGTTCGGGTCTTTTCAGCTGAAAAGTTGTGCTACCTTCTAATACAGTTGGTTTCTAACAGGAGCCTCCTGGGGAGCCATACAATGCAGCAAGTTTCTTCTTCATGATTCACTGTCCTTGTGCCAGCATTACAGCGCTCCTCTTTTCAGATCAGAGACTCTCTGAATGGAAAAGGAGAGCTGGATTATCCTTTCCATTTTGCTATTAGATGTAGCCTTCTGACTCTTGGTAGGCTGCCAGTGGTAGATGTTTGGATTTTCTTGCCTTAGCAGGTACCAGGACTTTTTCATGTAGATGGAGAGGTCTTAAAGTCCTTCTGTCTGAGTCAGGGCCACTCAGCTAGACATAAACTCAGCGGGAGTCACATGTTCAACAGAGAACATTGTCTTTCCAGAATTTCAGATTTATTCACAGAGACTTTTTATTCAGCTTCAGCCAAAACAAAAACAAACAAGAAGAGTCTACCTCTTGCACTTTTGCTTCCAGCAGCTTCACAGACTGTAAACAACAGAACAAATCATCAGTCTACAGGCTGTCTTTCTTTCTCTTGGTAGTGCTCAAGATCTGGTTTCTAGTTAACAAATCCCTGCCTGTTCCTTCATTTCACCGCTCTGGCCAGATGAGATCAGCCTTTAGGAAGAAGAGGAGAATGGAGCTTCCTCCTTACTTTTTCATGGAATTTTTTCCAAATGGGGCAGTAAAATCTAATTCAGATCTACAACTGAGACCTGCTTCCAAGTACGTATTCCAGTTGTGAAATGTACACCCAGCATTAAAGCATTAAGGTCTGCCTCCTTGTCAGATTTTCCTGCTTTTGTTTCATCTCCTAGGTTGTAGCCAGTGCCTAGTAATGGCTTGCCGCAAACGTTTTACTGTCAAAGACCTCCAGGACTCATGACCAATCTCAGGAATTCTCTGTAATGCTTAAAAATAGTTATTTGTGTAGCTAAGTTTGTGTGGCGGTTTTTTTGTTTGTTTTTGTTTGTTTGTTTGTGGGGGTTTTTGGTTGTTGTTTTTGTTTTGTTTTATTTTGGTTGGTTGGTTTGGGGTTTGGTTTTGCTTTGGGGGGGGGGGTTTAACATTTTTTTTAACTTGAAGGTACTCTTGAATCGTATGTTCAAGAGTTTTCCTAAACTTATCCAAGCTGGAAATTTTTCCTTAAAAAACAGCAGATGAGATTATCTAATCACCTGCTCAAAATTCCATCAAAATATCAGTTACTGGGAATTTTGCTGATACTTACGTTCTCTTTGCTCTACATCAGGAGTCAGAATGAAGCTTCTAGGCTTTACAAAAAAAAAAAGCAAACCTGAACAATTTAATTAGAGATAAGATAGGCAGTTTCTATATCAACCATATATTGATGTGTTTGTGCACTCCTGTCTGACAGAGGAAACATGAAAAATTGTTGGCTATCTGCGTAGCCTTGATTTATCTTTTCTCTGAGTCCATTTAGCTTCCTTCTGTCATTGTGAACTCTTTCTAGGGCATTGACATCTTAGCCTAGGTCAGGGACACCATGGTATTAAAAACAATTTCACAGACTAAAGTATGTGTCTGACTGTAGCCATAAATATTATTTTCCCACATCAGCAATAGTGTTAAGGGATGAAACAGCTCTCAGTGTAAGCCAAATTTTCTTATTAAACCTGGTTCATGTTATCTTAATATTTACTTAAAATTTCCAGAGCTTTAGAAGCTCCTGTGTATCTTCTTGAGGCCTTCTCTTGCACTTAGACCTCATCACTGTCTTTTCGGCAACAATATGAACAGAAGCTTTGTATCCCATTAACCATAAACAGTCTCCAGTGATGTGGATTAACCTTTTTGAATCTCTCACAGCTGGTAAAGTACTGACTGAACCAGCTGACCAGAAAGTTCAGATTTACTTAATATTTTTGTATTTTTACTGTATTTTTTCCAATTCACATGAAAATTTACTGTGTACTTACTGTGAGAAATGGGATGAAAAGCTCATTTGCATACAGGTTGTATGAATCCTCATCACATGCATAAAAAGAACACTCGTAATGTTGCCAACACCAGAAAATGGCAGTGCAATATTAACTGCTCTGTGATGGTCTTGAACTCCATGACTCCATTCTTCTCAGTTTTAGTGCAAGCAAATAAAATCTGTATTTATTATTTTTGAGCAGTTATTAAGTATTTTCTTCTTACAACCATGTATGAGACCCCAAGCTTCATATGTTCCTCTTCTGGGTTATGCAAACTCCACTCTGAAGGCAAGTGTTCAATTCTTCATAAGTATGATACCCATCTCTTCCCTGCAGAAATACTTTTATTTAATAATAAATATTTCAATAACCAGAGGAATAGTAGAACTGAAAGTGAGGGATCATTTGATGAATGGCCCTTTATGAGAAAGCAAAGCAGAAAAGTACTAAAAGAGCTCTGAGGTAAACTCCCATTCTTATAATGCACATGTGTAAAGACTGCATTAAAGCTGAATTTCAGGGCCATGGGCAACTATGAGTCACATGGGCAACCCGTTTTGACTAAGCTTGAAATATTGTATATAAATAGCATATACAAAATCTTTGAAAATTATAGTCTTACAACAAATATTCCATATCTAAATTTCCACAATAAACCCAATCTCATTACATCTTAACCCCTTTGGAATTACCAACCCTTCCCACACTTCTCATCTAGCCAGCAGTGAAAGGTGTTTATAACGGCCTCAAAATTAGTTTTTTAGATACTGAAGGAAATTGAACTTGTCTGCTGACTCTAAAATGAGTAGGAATTCCTGAACCATGATATCTCTATAGTATTGTTGTTCTCTACAGGTATGAAGTTAACAGGCTTTTTCACTTGTTTGGAAGATGGAAATAATAAAGACAACTTTAGTAGAGAGCACATAGTAAGTTTGGAGTGTTGAACTCTGCCTAAACAAACCACAAAATCAGATCATTCGTACGAGTGAAGAACAGTGCAGCACCAAGTCTTTCACCTCTTCTGGAATCAGCTTTCACATGGTAGCACACAAAACAGGGGCTTCTGGTGGGTACCTGAGATGTGTTTCATACAAGGAAGGGAATTTTGACAAAGGCAGGATTATGGTCTTGTGTCCAGGCTGCCTGGGATGGTCAGCTTTAATCCTTCAACCATTTTACAGTGGGTTGGAGCACCTCTTCTATGAACACAGGCTGAGGGAGTTGGGATTGTTCAGCCTGGAGAAGGCTCTGGGGAGATCTTATAGCACCTTCCAGTACCTGAAGGGGCCTACAAGAAAGCTGGAGAGGGGTATTTTACAAGAGCATGTAGTGATAGGATGAGGGGTACTGGTTTTAAACTGAAAAAGGGTAGATTTAGATTAGATATTAGAAGAAATTCTTGACTGTGAGGGTAGTGAGGCACTGGCACAGGTTGCCCTAAGAAGTTGTGGCTGCCCCCTCCCTGGCAGTTCAAGGCCAGGTTGGATGGGGCTTTGAGCAACCTGATCTGGTGGGAGGTGTCCCTGCCCATGGCGGGGGGGTTGGAACTAGATGATCTTTGAAGTCCCTTCCAACCCAAACCATTCTATGATTCTATGATTTCTTCAGTTTATTATGACTAAAAAGGGTCTTGGAGCTCATCCTCTGGAGACATTATACCCACATATATCTTTGAAATTTTGACATGACTGCAGTGTGCTACAATAATGTTGTATATTCTGTTTCAACAACTGCTAAAATCACAGGAAAATAAAGTCCCTTGAAAACGACCTCCTCTACTGGCAAAGTATTTCATATTGCCTTGATGAAGAAACCTGTAATAGAAAGGGAAGCAGTTGAAATCAAATAACTCAAATACTAAGTAATGTGAATTTTATGTAGCTTTGCAACCTTTTTATGATGAAAGTGGGCCCATTCCAGTTGGAAAAAACACTCCAAAATGGATTTAATTGGTAGTTAAAGGCACAAACGACTAAAGAACATGGAAAATACAGTACATTGTTGTCCTAGCAGGTTAAGAGTTGTTTCTTAGTCTGAGAATAAAATCCCTTTTTCTGGCTTCTCAAGAATGTATAACAGTCCAAAGAACATTTCAAAGTGTGATACTTTAAAAAATTTACAGTTTCAAATACATAGCTAATAAAACAAACACTAGAGGCAATATAGGCCCACTGATGAATGAGGGGGGTGCCCTAGAGACAGAGGATATAAAGAAGGCAGAAGTGCTGAATGCCTTCTTTGCCTCTGTCTTTACTCCTGCAGGCTTTCCCCAGGAGCCCCTGATCCCTGTAGCCCCAGAAGAAGTCAGGATAAAGGAGGAGTTTGCCTTGGTAGGTGAGGATTGGGTTAGGGATCAGTTGAGCAATCTGGATATCCATAAATCAATGGGACCAGATGGAATGCACCCAAGGGTGCTGAGGGAGCTGGCAGAGGTCATTGCTAGGCCACTCTCCATCATCTTTGGTAAGTCATGGAGAACAGGAGAGGTGCCTGAGGACTGGAGGATAGCAAATGTCACTCCAATCTATAAGAAGGGCAAGAAGGAGGACCCGGGTAACTATAGACCGGTCAGCCTCACCTCCATCCCTGGAAAGGTGATGGAACAGCTTGTTCTTGGCACGATCTCGAGGCACATCAAGGATGAGGGGATCATTAAGAGCAGTCAACATGGTTTTACCAAGGGTAAGTCATGTTTGACCAACCTTATTGCCTTCTATGAGGAAATAACTAGGTGGATAGATGATGGTAGAGCGGTAGACGTGGTTTATCTTGATTTCAGTAAAGCATTTGACACTGTCTCCCACAGCATCCTTGTAGATAAGCTGATAAAGTATGGGTTTAGTGATCAGGTAGTGAGGTGGATTATGAACTGGCTGAAGGGAAGAAGCCAGAGAGTTGTGGTTAATGGGACGGAGTCTAGTTGGAGGCCTGTGACTAGTGGAGTCCCTCAGGGGTCGGTACTGGGACCGGTGTTGTTTAATATCTTCATCAACGACTTGGATGAGGGTACAGAATGTATCCTCAGCAACTTTGCTGATGATACCAAACTAGGAGGAATGGCTGACACACCAGAGGGTTGTGCTGCCATTCAACGAGACCTTGATAGGCTGGAGAGTTGGGCGGGGAGAAACTTAATGAATTTCAACAAGGGCAAGTGTAGAGTTTTGCATCTGGGGAAGAACAACCCCATGTACCAGTACAGGTTGGGAGCTGACCTGCTGGAGAGCAGTGTAGGGGAAAGGGACCTGGGGGTCCTGGTGGACAGCAGGATGACCATGAGCCAGCAATGTGCCCTTGTGGCCAAGAAGGCCAATGGCATCCTGGGGTGTATTAGAAAGGGAGTGGTTAGTAGGTCGAGAGAGGTTCTCCTTCCCCTCTATTCTGCCTTGGTGAGGCCACATCTGGAGTATTGTGTCCAGTTCTGGGCCCCCCAGTTCAAGAAGGACAGGGAACTGCTCGAGAGAGTCCAGCGTAGAGCCACAAAGATGATTAAGGGAGTGGAACATCTCCCTTATGAGGAAAGGCTGAGGGAGCTGGGTCTCTTTAGCTTGGAGAAGAGGAGACTGAGGGGTGACCTCATTAATGTTTATAAATATGTCAAGGGTGAATGTCATGAGGATGGAGCCAGGCTCTTCTCAGTGACATCCAATGATAGGACAAGGGGCAATGGGTGTAAGCTGGAACATAGGAGGTTCCACATAAATGTGAGGAAGAATTTCTTCACAGTGAGGGTGACAGAGCACTGGCACAGGCTGCCCAGAGAGGTTGTGGAGTCTCCTTCTCTGGAGACATTCAAAACCCACCTGGATGCGTTCCTGTGTGACCTGATCTAGGTATTCCTGCTCTGGCAGGGGGGTTGGACTAGATGATCTTTTAAGGTCCCTTCCAATCCCTAACATTCTGTGATTCTGTGATTCTGTGAATCACAAATATATTTTTTACAAATGTGACTAGGACTAGTGGAGTCCCTCAGGGGTCAGTACTGGGACGGGTGTTGTTCAATATCTTCATCAACGACCTGGATGAGGGTACAGAATGTATCCTCAGCAAGTTCTCTGATGACACATAACTGGGAGGAGTGGCTGACACACCAGAGGGTTGTGCTGCCATTCAACGAGACCTTGATAGGCTGGAGAGTTGGGCGGGAAAAAACTTAATGAAATTCAACAAGGGCAAATGTAGAGTTTTGCATCTGGGGAAGAACAACCCCATGTACCAGTACAGGTTTGGGGCTGACCTGCTGGAGAGCAGTGTAGGGGAAAGGGACCTGGGGGTCCTGGTGGACAGCAGGATGACCATGAGCAAGCAATGTGCCCTTGTGGCCAAGAAGGCCAGTGGCATCCTGGGGTGTCTTAGAAAGGGGGTGGTTAGTAGGTCAAGAGAGGTTCTCCTTCCCCTCTATTCTGCCTTGGTGAGGCCACATCTGGAGTATTGTGTCCAGTTCTGGCCCCCCCTGTTCAAGAAGGACAGGGAACTGCTCGAGAGAGTCCAGCGCAGAGCCACAAAGATGATGAAGGGAGTGGAACATCTCCCTTATGAGGAAAGGCTGAGGGAGCTGGGTCTCTTTAGCTTGGAGAAGAGGAGACTGAGGGGCGACCTCATTAATGTTTATAAATATGTAAAAGGTGAGTGTCATGAGAATGGAGCCAGGCTCTTCTCAGTGACATCCAATGATAGGACAAGGGGCAACGGGTGCAAGCTGGAACATAGGAGGTTCCACATAAATGTGAGGAAGAATTTCTTCACAGTGAGGGTGACAGAGCACTGGCACAGGCTGCCCAGAGAGGTTGTGGAGTCTCCTTCTCTGGAGACATTCAAAACCCGCCTGGATGTGTTCCTGTGTGACCTGACCTAGGTGTTCCTGCTCTGGCAGAGGGATTGGACTAGATGATCTTTTGAGGTCCCTTCCAATCCCTAACATTCTGTGATTCTGTGATTCTGTGATTAAAATAAACTTCATCTTAGAGGGTTTTGGAAATGCTGTTTGTCTAGTAATTGTATAAGCTTAGGGTGAAAAAGCACTACATGTTGTCTAGTGTTTGATTTTTCAGTAACACTATTTTTTCTCTTTCTCCCTGACACTTGGATTGTTATTTTCTGGCAATTTGTTTTCTTTGTCAATTCAGTTTTTATAGTTGCCAGTACATGGGAAAACATAGTGTTGCTCAGAGGATAGAGATCGAGTTGTAGTGTATCAAAAGATGAAAAAGACTGGGCTAGACTGACTGGAGAGGGGAAATGGGGCCCCTTTTTATAATTGAAGCTGTTCCTTCCTCATCTCCTCTTCTTTAAAGCCATACCCTTAATTGATTACTTTTGTGTGTTCATATGCTTATAATTTGTGAGAATCTGCTTGGAAGAGAGATTTCATTTAGTCTAGTTCCAAAAGGCAGAAATTCTTCAAACAAACAAATTCTTCATTTCAAACTCCTTTATCTCCTAGTTCAGCTTCTACTTAGTAGAAAATATGTGGCTGAAGCAGATTTTTTTTGCCTGGCTTTTATTAAACCTATAGGCATACCTCCCAGAATCCCTGCACTAAGAACAAAATCAGACCATCTGGCTCCAGAGCTCATTATATTGTATACAAACAAAAATATCAGATGTTCTGTATTCAGGGTGCACACACTCTTTTTCAAGTTGGCAGGGTAATGTTTTCACCTCCTCTTAGTCTGATATTTTCTCATTACAGACAGGCATAATTATGTTAATGAAATATCCCCATGCAATGTACTGTTTCAAACAGAACACCTAGCCAAGATGTCTTTGTATTTTTATTGTTATTCTTGGTCAGTGGTTTTAAGAGCTTGTCTTACAGCTAGATTACTTACAGGTTTCAACACATTCCTTAGCTCAATACCAAGAATGTTAAATGAACTACTAAAGCACTTATTGCATATTTCATAGATTTATTTTTTTTTAATGTTTAATATACAGGATGCCATAAGCTCACTTATTGTGGACTTACAAATATATAGATTTTTTTTTTAATCAAGTAGGGCCTGTTTGTGAGCTGTTTTTCTCTATATTCTCTTAATAGTATTTTTGTTGGTTTTGATATATGTGTAATGAAATTATAGGCTGGACTTAAAAAAATGGTGTAGATATGGGAGCAGTGGATCCTGTTTGAGTGGGAAAGATTTAAACCTACATCTAGTCTCTCTAACCTCAAGGGTACTCTGCAGAGGAGTTGTTCTTTTCTTCCTGGGAACTCAGCTTACTGAATTCCAAGTGCATGGAGGTTCTCTGGTGCAGTCCTGAGTCAGTGATGCATGTCATATCTAGTATTTCCTAGTGGGCATCTCTGAGCTGCTCCCTGTAAGAGCACTGAATCACTGTCCAGAACTATGTAGCTTTTTATGTAGTAAAAAAGGAGGCAGTGCTTACACTGTACATATCAAGGCAGCCTTCATCATGGAAATAAAGAGCTTAGTCTCCTAATGAAGTCAGGTCAGATACCTCCATTTAGACATATTTTTCCAAGTTTGGAGCTTAAACTGTGCTCCATTATAGTTTCATTCCACCACCAAAAACCTTCAAATGTCACTTAAAATCTTTTAAACTGATATATCTTCATGGACTTGACATCATGCATCAGAAATCTGTTTGCTACTAGTACTTCAGATTACTTGGACAGCCACCAATGCCACTGTAAGCTACATGCAGCTGGAAACAAACACTACACAAGTACTACCATTGCCACGTTACTGTGAATGCAGCGAATCTTCCAGGGAAATAATATCATGGTGCAAGAAATTTTTGTTACTCCAAGAAAAACTCCTGTTGTGTTATTTTAACTCATTACCACAACCGAGAAAATTAAAACACCCCTGCTGCTATATTTACACTGTGTGTATATTCCATGCTAATGCCATTGTAAGTTAGAAAACAAGAAGTTAGTATCTTTGGTAGCATCAGTCTCTGTCATGCTATTTGTATCACACTCTCCTTCAGCTTTTAAAAATGAATCCAGTAAATTGCTACTTTCTGTAGAAGCTAATGATCGTATTCTCAGCTGTCATAGATTGGTACTAACATCAGTCTCAAGGATTTGCTCCACATGTAGGAAGCCTCTCACTTTGGGTTGCATAAAACACATCCAGTTCTGTGCCCATAAGGGGAACAACATTGCCTGTAAAGAATCAGGTCACCTGTGACGCCATCTATTGTATAAACTGCAGTCCTAGTACTCATGTAAATTCCTGATATATGTGTAATAACAGTATATCCGCACCATTTTTTTACATTGTATAAAAGTATATTGTTACAAATAAGAGGGGTTTTGCCATGAAAGTGGTTTTCTGTGCAGCTACTGTGCTCGTATGTACGGAGTGGTAATTTCAGTGAGAAGTATGCACACAAATTTGAAAGTAAAGGAAAAAATACTACTTTTAGCATATTCCAAATAAATGTCCATAGACATTTCTAAATTTTTAGTTATATTCTGGTGGTTTTAATTAACTTTGTCCTTTTTATCTGATGAACACAGGCAAAAATATTAAAAAAATATATATATAAGAATATTTGAGAGAGGGAAAGAGACTGTTTTTTTCAGTTACATTTACATTAAGGGTAGACCATGATTTCATTTTCGTGAGTTTAAATGCAGAGTAAATTCATCACAAATAATGGAGTAAATACACCACCACCTGCTTACAGTAGCTGGAGATAATCTGGAAAATGTTTAATCCAGTTTTATATGATTTCAGCTTTGATCTGAACTGGGACATTGTGACTTTTCTATGATATTCACACTAACTTTTATAGTGCTACAAAGAAAAGCCAAAGAAATCATTATGGCTGGTAGCTCTCCAGTGACATCAGAGCCCAAACCTGCATTAACAAGTGTTCTCTGTGCTGTAGTCCTACTGCAGCCTTTCCATGTATGGGGTGGGAGCATGTAGGCATGGGAAGAGGAACTGGCTTTGTGCACACACTGAGGGTGTAACCTCTTTCTGTGAAAAACCCTTCAGCATTTTCTGGTTCTAACTTCTTTGTGTTTTACCAAGTATATATACAATATCCCTCCTCCATTTATTAAAAGAAAATTATCTCAGCTCCAAGCCTTGAAAACACATTTGTCTATGAAAACATTACAAGAATGAGGTATAATGAGGTATATATCTTCTTTAATCTTAAAAGCCTCCACTAATTTCCTAAACAATATGCCCATTAAGGACAAATGGCCAGTCCTACTGCACAGCCAGAAGCATTGTGTCAAACACAGACTGCAGGGCAAAACAGTATATAGTTGACCAAAGAAGAAAACGCAAACTGCTAAATATAGTCAGATAAGAGCAGCAGTGCTGCTTTTTCTTTTTTTTTGCTTTTTTTTTCCTCTTCTTTTTTTTTTTTTTTTTTTTTTTTTTGAAAGAATGAAGCACTTGCAACCCACAGAAACATTCACAGCATTTGTGGGGGTCGTTGTCAAACACTGTTTTGATCTGACCTAGGCTTGGTGACTGTAGAAGAGCCTTTATCCTTCAAATTGTTTGAAACAAGTTTGATTTGTCCAGTAACCTGTGCCCAGAGACTGGATCACTGGAGCCTCCTCTTTGTATTCTGCTTGTGTAAATGGGGACACCAACGTACTTTGAACATGCGAAAGAGAATTTTCATATCGACTGGTTGACAGATCTGATCAAACTTGCCTCCAGTAAAGGTATTTGCCTTTATTTCATTGTATAACATCTTTCTTCTGCCACCAAGATTGGTGTAATTCTGTTACCATAACGCTGAGCATCTACTGGACACTGATGTCAAAAAAAAGACTTCTGTGTCCTCCGTGTGTTCTGGATCAGATCCAAAACTGTCCTGCTGGACTAAACAGTTATAGTGTAGCCAAGTGGATAGACTACTGGCTTCTTACTGAAGAGAACAAGGTCATTTTTTGATGGCAATACATTTTCTGGGACATTTGGGGCAAATATTTTAATCATCATGAATGTTATCTTCCTCAGTCAAGGAATTATTATGGCAGACGAATTGAGTGTATAGATTACTTCCCTTCCCTGCTCCAGCACTGATCCTTTCAGAAACTGTCTGTATCACATGGGCAGAAAGAGAATATGCTGTCATTCATTTTTCTTCGTTATCCAGTTATGGCTATGTCTTGTCCTATTTTCTGAACTCCTCAAAGATATGCTTTGAGAATATGCTCCTAAAAGGTAACCATTTTTTACTTAGTGCTTCAGCTGGTCTTTATGGATTTGACCAGTGTTCAGCAGTGGGTGGGGATTTCTACTCTTGCGCAGGGACCCTATTCTGTTACACATCAACCAATATACCATTGTATGGTATACCATCAGTACTGGGGGAATCAGACTTATAGGTGATGGGAAACAGGACAGATCAACGAGACAGACCCCATTGTAATCTGTGCTAAACAGGACAGCTGTGTTTCTAGGGGAAGTTTGGAAAAGCAGTTTAGGAGTTTCAACAGAAACTAATAGTAAGATGTAAAGAATGAAGTATGGAAGTCCCATGGTTGTTCCCCATTAGATCATCTAGTTCCAACACCCCTGCCATAGGCAGGTGTCAGGCTTGTCAGGTCCTGAGATGAGAGGCTGGTGCCCCTGAGCTCAAAGGCCCAGCAATAAGCACCAGAGACACACAGGCGGGGGAATCACAGAATCATAGAATGATTTGGGTTGGAAGGGACCTTAAAGATCATCTAGTTCTAACCTCCCTGCCACCTCCCACTAGACCAGGTTGCTCAAAGCCTCATCCAGCCTGGCCTTGAACACTTCCAGGGATGGGGTATCTACAACTTCCCTGGGCAACCTGTTCCAGTGCCTCTATGCCATGTATATAAATAAATTGGTCCCTTAATTGGTAGGGAGATGCTTAGAGAAACACAAAGTTTGTCTGTGCTGTAAAGACAGCAAGATGAAAGTTGTGAGTAAATAAAGTTGGTTAATCTGAAGCTGACACGCACTTTCCAACTGTCACAATTCCCAACAGAGTTTTCAAATAAGAAACTGGTGTTTCATCAGAGGTGCTAAAAGCAGTATATATAAATGCATGGGAAATTTTCAAGTTTGTTGCCTGGGAAAGTATTCATAGGAAGGATCACTATATGTTTGCTCTATTGTTATGTGTTCTCTAGGTATCCACTTCTGGAGGCTCTCTGATTTGACCCTCTACAGTTGTTTGTATGCTTTTCATGTATCACAACCAGAGTGACAATACGTCTGTTTCAGTTTGAAAATGCATCATCAGTTCTTCACATTTGATGGTTCTAAGTAAATGTGAAATGCGACATCTAGTAAATTCCTACAGGAGCTGTGAGCCTGAGAACAGGCTGACACTCTACTATCCTGATTATGAAGAATCATGGACACATAAGACCATGAGAAAATGATATCAAATTTGAAAATGTTTGGGAAAATTTGCCAGGTAAAAAACCCCTCAGGTAACTTTATCTGTATTAGCATACAAACTTAAAAAATAATATATGACACCTGTGAGTCCAGTGACTGAAATGTGTCATGTTAGCAAAGTAGATGAGTCCGTATTTACCATTGTTTGACTTTTCATCATGTTCTCATGCTTGACTCTGAAGCTGCTTTTTATCTGTAATGATATTTGATGAGATTGCACTAGGAATGAGGAGTGGCACAGAGGAGAAGCTGGGTTGTGCCTAGACTATTGGTATTTACAAAGTTTGCTGCTGCTAATGACTAATCAACCCCTCTTTTCTTCCTCAGATTCATGATTTTTGTTGCACAATTATCAGATCTTTCCTCTTGATTTTAGTTGTTTCCTTTTTGTTTTCTTCATTCTTGCATGTTATTTCTTGTCCTCTCCTTGTGATGGTCATCCTTATTGGATGCTTTTTCCCACTCCCAGAAATGAACCAGGGGTAAATTATATAGAGTTAGCTGGGCATGTAGCTGTAGGAGGTGGTACCCTCTTAGGTCCTCTGGTGCTCTGGATCAGTATTGTGAATTAAGGAAGTTGACAGCAGCTAAAATGAAATGAAAAAAAAAAGTACTCTTTGATATTAAATGAACCTGAGACTGATTTTACATGCTATCAAATCTACAAAACAACAGTTTTTCTCCAATATTGAACTGGAATTAAATCTTCAAATTAAATAATTAGGTTGAATAAAAAATAGTCCATCCTCACGCATTCTAGAATATATCGGGGTTTTTCGGGTCTGTTACCCAGCCAAAGATCTGGATCAAGGCCAGTCTAATTGATGACTTTTAATTGGTATAACTAGAATTAATTTTACATCAGGATAGGCCCAGAATAATGTATCTGTTTTCAGTCAGATGGATTAGTATTCTGGCATGTTCTGGCATCTCTTTCACTACAAAATTATCTGTTGATTTATAAACTGAAAATTAAATATTACCTAAAATCTAAACCTCAGGTTAGAACCAATGATAAAATTTCCTTCTTACATCATAATTCTTCTCTTGTGGTGGCTTTTCTCCTTCTTCTAAGCATGGTGGCATAGTACAGATGTTTCGGGTAACAGGTCTTCTCCAAAGTACTGAAGATGGATTCAGGATTCTTAGGATTGGAAGTCTAGGACATTAATGTGTTCATAAAATAATATTTAGGCATTTTTTTCCTGATATATTCCCTAGCTACGTTTCAGGAGAGTATTAGCTTCTCAAACACAAAGAACTACACCTTCACATTCTGAACTAACAAGTTTAGAAAGGACAGAAATCTCACAGAAATGGATCAGAGGGGTATGTAGCATTGTGAGAAAAATAATTATTCTCAGACCTCCACTCATACAACACAATATAGCTTTAATATACAATTCCTATAGTGCTATACCTGAATTCTTGTTATTTCTTACACAATACTTCAATTTTTTACTTTCATCGTGGTGAGATCTGGATTGTGATTTCAGCTCCAAAAGTGATGGCTATTTTTTGTTTTGTCACCTTACACTTATATGAAAAAAATAGTCTTGAGTAAGATTTAGAGTAATTTTTGCATAAGTAGCAGTTAGAAGGATCATGCCCTCGATGTGCAATCTCTCCCACATGTAGCTGAGATGCTTTGCATTTTCATATTTATCAGTATAAACAATTTTCATATGCATTTAATTTCTTTAAAATGTATGCAGAGTTCAATTGCCTAACTGATATATATCCTTTTTTCCTTATCTACCATTTTCCATCATGTATACTAGTTTTAAAGAAAGTCTTTTTAAATGTATTTTGCTGATAAAGTCCTTGAAAATAGCAATTACTTAAAACAATATGAAATAGTATTTGAAAAAAAAATCCAAATTGCTATTTTTGCACAAAGAAAACATAACTTTTATTTCTTTCAATATTTATGAGCTGTTGGCCTTCACCTGATGTTAAGTGCTTCTCCAAAATAATGAAAATCAGGCAGCGTAAAGGCAATTGAAGCTGAAACATATTTCCCTTCATGTGATTAATTGCCATTGCTAAAAATCACACCCCACAGTAAATTTCATGTTTCCAACACTAGTTTATGATCCAGTCATTTTGTGTTGGGATTTGGCATTGTATTTTGTGTGTCTGTTTACACCAGTATCTCTAATAATAGATTAAATCATGGCAAGATTAGGATAGAGAGTGACAGCTAGGTAGTATATGTACCAAAATAATGAATTTGAGGAATAGACTTATTTTCTTTAGGCTCATGTGTTCAGTGCAGATAGAGATTGTTTCTGAAACTGAGGAATTCTTGGGGCTTTTAGCTTTAGATTTTTTTTCTTTTCAGTCTAGAAAGAGTCTAACAACTAAGTTGCAGTATAGTAGGGGGATTATATGTCATGATTCCCTTCAGTTACAAGAAACTGAACTTGGTGTCTCAGCATGTCCATCCAAGCCTGTATGTTCCTAGACTAAGTAGAACAGTCTGCTCTCTTCCTAGTTGTAGTACATCTGTCCTTCATAGTATCCGTAACTGAGCTGAATAACATATAGTTAGTATTCACTGACAAGTTCTGGAGAAGGGAATGAATGCAAGAAGATTTAGAATTGCATTAGCACAGATGTTAGGCTGTCATGGTTATTTGTGTTCAGTTAAAAAATCTTATATCCTTTTTTAAACCAAAATGTTCCCCCATCTTTAACACCACAGGAAAATTTTAATGAGATCAGTAAGAGCATATTAAATAGATTGCTTCTGTATCTTATAGCTGGACACATATCTAGACAGCAGAATATCATCCTGGGCTGCTGTTCTGGCAATAGAAAATCCGCTGGTTAAAACACGGGATGTAAATATGATAGGTAGCTTTTTCTGGACAGAGGCAGTCGTCCTGAAAGCCAGTGTGGCTAAGTAGTTTACTTTACTGGAGACAGAAGGAAAATGGTACTTGCATTTTCTTTGCCTGTCACTATTTGAACCACTTACTTGGAAAAGGAGATGAAGACTAGAAAAGGCAATGAACCTCTGGGAGTGATGAAAGATCGCTCAATAAAAAGAACTCTGAATACTGTAGAGAAATAGAAGGGACTAGTTGCTTTTCTGGAGATCTGGTTTAGTCTGGGAGAAATGACTGTGCTCAGTGCAGGAGTAACTGAATGAAATGTGACATGTTCTAGAAAGAAGGGAAAAAGAAATTATGTGACGGTTCCTGTCACAAAGTGTTTTATTAAATGGGAGTGAGTGGAAGAGCTGAGTTCTGAAGGCCTACTGGAGAAAACATCATATAATGTCAACATCCCCCACTGGGTTAGTCACCTTGCGCTTCCTTTGTACTCAGTAGAGGGATAGACAACACTTCCGGAGCTTAAGTCATCTTACCCTTAAGCAGATATCTAGAAATAGGTCAGCTGAATCACTCCACCTGGGAGCTAAGGACAGCTATCTCAGAAGTCATAATCTAAGTTGCAGACACCTTAAATCAGTAAGATGAATCCCAACCTTAAGGTCTCTGTTCCAGCTCAGTGTCTTGCACAAACAGCTATCTGCCTAGGCAGTTTCAGTTGTTCATCTGATTTGGCAGGACATGAAACAACTAGCTTGAGACAGAAAGTGCCCTGCAACACTGAGTATGTTGGGAAGCTCTGCAATATGAAGAGTGTAAGTGAATATGCAGTGGCCTTACTTGGACTACAAAAAGCAAGCTTCAGCATTACTGCTGCTCACAACTGGGTAGAGTTATACTGTTAGTGAGGGACTAAGCAAATTTTTGGGACTTTGTTATTGATGAGACATGGGTTCCTATTTATAAATTTTTCTGGCATTTCATTAGCTCCATGACAGGCCTGTTTATAACTCTGGGACACTTGAGTAGGTCCTGAGACAGTTACTTGATTACAGTACTGTCACTGCAGTAGTAGTCTCAGGGCTGAGACTTCGTAAGTGACGGAATGGAAGTGTTGCCAAATTTCTTTACTAGGAACAGACTTTTTAGAGTATAAACTTCTGCTTCAAAGTCCCCAAGTCCAAATCATGCAAAAATATACAATGATTATGATTTGAAGGAGATGAAAATCTCTCTGAACATGGGTGTAATGTAGTGATGCCAATTTACTCTGCTGAATAAACCAAAAATGCTCTAAAGCAGTGATTGGTTTCCTGAAATAATTCTCAAAAGTGTCTACAGTGTTAAACCAATCTGATGTGTCCAGATGCATGCAGCTGTGATACCAGATTCAGTCCCCAAATTGTTGTCAGCTATTATGTGACATGGCACTGAAGTGAACCTATTAATATTATATTAACGCTGAGGCATATGGCTAGAGGATATCAGACACTTATGGCTTAAAGTTTAAAGCTTAAAGCTGACATAATCCATGTGAAATTAGTGCTGCTGCATATGTGACAGGGAGGGTGACAAATTAGTTTATCTAAACTAGGAGATAGAAATAGTCAGTGGAAACCCTCACAATGGGACTGCTGAGTAAGCACTGTCTGCTTACATAAGCACAGATGGTGGGGGCAAATGAACTTCAGGAAGGTGAATATTTGATGAGATGGAAAAGAGTATTTCAGCACACTGTGTTACTAATCCCTTGCTTGAGCAATAGCTGATGAACATCACACCTGGAAAACTTCTGATAACTTCAGTGTTTTTAATCAACATATTCAGGGTGACATGACAAGTCACTGAATCAGCTCAGTTTATTCCCTGATGTGTCAACTGTTTTTTGATTCAACAGAGGTGTCATAACTGCCCCAGAACAGTGTTTCACATTTTGTCTTCTTTTTTCCTTTTTAAAAATCCATCTGAGTTGTAAGCCTTGGTTCAAGTGGATCACATGGCTTTTCATTTCATTAAGTAATGTTAGAGTTATACGGTGTTTTCCCTTTCTCCAGGTACATCCTATTATTGTTAAATCCACTTACCACTTACCCATTAACCCATTATCTTAGAGCTTGTATTGTTTTGCCTAGCAGCTAAAGAACAACACAAATAATAAAAAAGACACTATCTAATAAGGCTGAGATAAACTGTGTTTAATGTCTGCTTAAGGTTTTTTTTTATAAATGTCTGTCTGAAAGTATGGGTCTGGATGGCTTTTTTGCACTGCAATTGGAGTGCAAAATGAATGTATTCCCAGCTCATTAGGCACGTAAGTAATGTTACTTTAGTTAGTCTAACGGCCAAACCAATGTTTTGCTGGTGTTAGAGGGTATTATTTGTCATTGACCGACAACGTATCCCATTGTAAAACGGTTCAGGAAAGACATTTCAGTTCTTGAACAAGCACACTGAAATGTGCACAAAGCAGCACCTAGAGCAAGACTGTTCCATTTTTAATAGGCCAACATTTTCCACACAGGAGAAACAGATTGAGTGTGGCCTTGAGCTAGTAGAAACATGTCACTTCGTTAGTGTAACTCAATCTAAATGGATGAACATGATCAAAATGGTGTCCTTTATCTTCATTAGTTCAGGTCATATTGAGGCTTTATTCAGATATATGCATACACATACCTAGTCCCATTTTGTGTCCAGGATTCAAGTTGGAAAGGATTAAAAAGAAATCCCTTCTGCTCACTATGCATACCCACAGCATGGCCTTATCAACATCCAAAGACACTACTGTTTTGTGTTTCTAGAGAATTTCAAACTCTGTGACAGTCACATTATCTTTTAATTGGTGGTGCTACACAGGTCAGGGCAATTCACAGAATTGTCAGAGTTGGAAGGGACCTCCAGAGATCAGCTAGTTCAACTCCCCTGCTTTAAAGCAGGATCCCCTAGAGCACATCACTCAGGACTGCATCCAGGTGAGTCTTGAAAATCTCCAGAGAAGGAGACTCTACAACCTCTCTGGGCAGCCTGTGCCAGTGCTCTGGCACCCTCACCCAAAAGAATTTCTTCCTCATATTTAAATGGAACCTCCTGTGTTCCAGCTTGTGTCCGTTACCCCTTGTCTTGTCACTGGGAACCACTGAAAAGAGTCTGTCTCCATCCTCCCTCAGCCCACCCTTTAGGTATTTATAAACATTAATTAGATCACTTCTCAGCCTTCTCTTCCCCAGGCCAAAGAGTCCCAGCTCTCTCAGCCTTTCCGCGTAAGGGAGATGCTCCAATCCCCCAGTCATCCTCATTGCCCTCTGCTGGACTCTCTCCAGTAGGCCACCGTTTCTCTTCAACCGGGGAGCCCAGAACTGGACGCAGTATACCAGTTGTTGCCTCAGCAGGGCAGAGTAGAGGGGAAGAATGACCTCCCTTGACCTACCATGAGTCTTCAAGAGTTTACGCACTGAGGTCCAACTTTGGAATATATGGGACTACTCCCATAAAGAAATAAGCAGATTTAAGAGCAGACTGTGTGAGTATGAACCAAATAAATCAACATTTCTGATGTTCACCATGAAATGTGTATTACACTACTGTGACATTTGATCAATGTGTGATAACTACAGAGATAAGAAGGATGGGTGTAGGTGTGGGTGTTTGTATAGAAGCAATTTAGAAGATGATCAAAGGAGAGACAAACTGTCCAATGTATTTTTAGCCTGTGCTTTCTAAGCAGATGGTGAAACAAAGGCTATCTCAATGTTGCTTTGGAGTTAGAAGCAGTACAAATATGACTATGCTAACATACTGCTGTCATTGTAATAATACTAAAATCATCCCTTGTCTTTGAGTGCAACTAAAATATCACTCTGAGTTCTGAATGAGCAAATCATAAATATTTTAAAAGAATATTTAGTCCATGTGCCATATTTATCTATAGTCTCTATTAAGTAGTTACTGAACTAAAAATAATAGAATCGTAAAGTGGTTTGTGTTGGAAGGGACCTCACAGATCATCTAGCTCCAACCCCTTTGCCATATCAGGGACACCTCCCATTAGACCAGATTGCTCAAAGCCCCATCCAACCTGGCCTTGAACACTTCGAGGGAGGGGGCAGCCACAGCTTCTCAGGGCAACCTGTGCCAATGTCTCGCCACCCTCACAGTCAATAATTTCTTCCTAACATCTAATCTAAACCTATCCTCTTTCAGTTTAAAGCTATTACCTCTCATTCTGTTGCTACATACCCTGTAAAAAGTCCTTCTCCATCTTTCTTGTAGGCCCCTTCAGGTACCAGACAGCTGCTAGAAAATCTCTCCAGGCTGAACAACCCCAACTCTCTCAGCCTGTCCTCATAGCAGAGATGCTCCAGCTCTCTGATCATCTTCATGGCCCTCCTCTGGATCCACTCCAACAGCTTGATGTTCTTGTTATGTTGGGGGCTCCAGAGCTGAACACATTACTGCAGGTGGGGTCTCACAGAGTGGAGTAGAGGGGAAGAATCACCTCCCTCGGCCTGCTGGCCACGCTTCTTTAGATGCAGCCCAGGACACGGTTGGCCTTCGGGGCTGCAAGTACTCATTGCCAACTCATGTTGAATTTTGCATCAACCAACAACACTAACACCACATGAAGTACTCACTAAGCCCATGTGATTGTTAACTTTGCCAATAAGAAGAGCACTTTGGTTTGTTAACTATGTGTGTCTTTTCAGAAGTGTGACCTACCGTTAAAGCAAGAGGAAATAGAGGACTGGGTCATTTGACAACATTCCCCATAGAATGAAGTTTAATGAAATCTGTCCTATTTTGACTACTCTTTCAATATTTACCCTTCTTTTTTTTTTTTTTTTTTTTTCCCAATGCAAGTAACCTTAATAAAACCACTGATTTCAGCATTATGCATGTTCCACCAATTTTTGGCTTCTGTTCACAGTATTAGAGAAGTCTGGTTTAAAATGGCTTTTGTGAAGTATGAAATTAGCACAGAAATGCAAACACAGCCTGAAATAGAGCTGACATTTACCTTCTACATTAATTTGTCTGTTATTCACTTTAAAACAATTTACAGTATCTCAGCAAGCAGCCATAGTAATAATGATATAGTGAAAAGTTTCCTATTGTTTTTACATTTATCCAGTGAAGAATTGCATCTGTATTTCCTTTTTTCCAGTTGTACAAAAGATATTTACATATATTATTCTGATTAAGCCGGTGACTTCTCATTCTTTCAGAGCTGGTGTTTAATAATGCATTACATTTTTTGCCCCAAGAGCTTGGGAAAATTTAAAATGTTTGGTACAAAGTAAAAAATCTTTTAGTCAATAAAATTTGCTTAAAAGTTATGAGATCAGAAAACTGTATTAAAATGTTTTTTTATCATGATTGTAGTAGCAATAATAATAAATCCAGCTTTTCTAAATCTCTAGAAGTAAGAAAAATTTTATTTGCTTTTCTGAAGTCTTATAGAATCAGAATCATAGAATCACTATGTTTGGAAAGGACCTCTAGGATCATCAAGTCCAACCTTTATCCCAACATCTCCCTAACCACTAGACCACAGCCCTAAGTGCTTCATCCACTTGTTTTTTAAACACCTCCAGGGACAGCGACTCCACCACCTCCCTGGGCAGCCTGTTCCAGTGCCTAACCACCCTCTTAGGAAAGAACTTCTTCCTAATATCCAATCTAAACCTCCCCTGATACAACTTGAGGCCATTTCTTCTCGTCCTATAACTAGTAATTTGGGAGAAGAGACCAACACCAACCTCACTACAGCCTCATTTTAGGCAGTTGTAGAGAGCAATGAGGTCTCCTCTCAGTCTCCTCTTCTCTAGACTAAACAACCCCAGTTCCTTCAGCTGGTCTTCATAAGGCTGGCCCCAAGACCGAGCCCTGAGGGACACCGCTTGTGACCGGTCTCCAACTGGATTTAACTCCATTCACCACAACTCTCTGGGCTCAGCCATCCAGCCAGTTTTTAACCCACCAAAGAGTCCATCTGTCTAAGCCACGAGCTGCCAGCTTCTGCAGCAGAATGCTGTGGAAAACAGTGTCAGATGCCTTAGTGAAGTCCAGGCAGACAACATCCACTGCTTTTCCCTCATCCGCTAGGTGGGTCACCTGATCATAGAAGGAGATCAGGTTGGTTAAACAGGACTTGTCCTTCATGAACTCATATTGGCTGAATCTGATCCTCCTGTTGTCCGGCACTTGCTGCATGATCTCTCCCAAGATGAACCGTTCCATAATCTTCCCTGGCACCAAGGTCAGGCTGACAGGCCTGTAGTTCCTTGGATCCTCCTTCCTGCCCTTCTGTAGATGGACGCCACATTAGCAAGCCTCCAGTCATCCAGGACCTCACCCGACAACCAGGACTGCTGACAGATGATGGAAAGCGGTTTGGCAAGTTCCTCCGCCAGATCCTTCAGCACTCTCGGGTGGATCTCATCTGGCCCCATAGACTTATGGGTGTCCAATTGGCTTAGCAGGTCCTTCACTACTATTTCCTGGATTACAAGGGTTTTATTCTGATCTCCATCCCAATCTTCCAGCTCAGGGGACTGAATACCATAAGGATAACTGGTCTGACTGTTAAAGACTGAGGCAAAGAAGGCATTAAGTATCTCAGCTTTTTCCCCATCCTTGGTAACAATGTTCTCCCTCACATCCAATAAAGGATGGAGATTCTCCCTGGTTCTTTTTTGATTGTTAATATATTTGTAAAAACTTCTTATTATCTCTTGCGGTGGTGGCCAGGCTGAGTTCTAGCTGAGCTTTTACCCCGCTAATGTCCTTTCTACATGACCTAACTAAATCCCTATACTCTCCTGAGTAGCCTGCCCCTTCTTCCAAAGGTGGTAGACTCTCCTCTTCCTCCTAAGTCCCAGCAGAAGCTCCCTGTTCAGCCAGGCTGGTCGCTTTCCCCACCAGTTTGTCTTACCACACATACGGACAGCCTGCTCTTGTGCCTTTAAGAGTTTCTTCTTGAAAAGAGTCCATCCTTCCTGGACCCCTTTGCCCTCTAGGACTGTTCCCGAAGGGACTT
Source organism: Podargus strigoides (assembly GCA_028020825.1). Lineage (NCBI taxonomy): Eukaryota > Metazoa > Chordata > Aves > Caprimulgiformes > Podargidae > Podargus > Podargus strigoides. The sequence continues at coordinate 30,321,345 of CM051663.1, read as the reverse complement.
TCTCAACCAGTGTTCTAAACAGGTTGAAGTCTGCCCTTCGAAAGACCATGGTGATGGTTTTGCTGCCCCCCCTCCTAACTTGGCTAAGACAAACACCTTCACATTTTGTGTGGAAAAAATCTGCAGTTAAGACTTTTGTTCTGTGTTATACAGTTCTAAAAAATGACATAATAGACAAGAATATTCCAAAATTTCCACAGAAAATATCCTCAGTAATTAATTGTATAATTTTAAATATGATTCAATATAAATAATTTAAAATGTAAATAAAATTTAAATTTTAAATGTAGCTTCAATGAGATTAAGAATTCTTAAGAATGGAAAGAACTCAAGGAAATTCCAGGAAAAGTATTTTTTCATACAAATGTCAGTGTGATTTTATACCCTATGATATACCTTAGAATGGAGGTACAAATGATTCTCATCCAAAGGGTACTAGTAGTTCATACCATAGCATAGGCTGTGAAAGTGAGCCCTGGAATGCCTTTTCTTCATTTTCTTCTAGTATCTCATGTTACTGGACATTGGCCTCTCCAAGAGTTCATTACACAAATAAATGGAAGTTGGTTATTTTAAAAGTTATCCTTACAATAGATGAACTGAAAATCACTCTGGAACAATGATGGAAATCAAATTTTAGTAAACAGTGAATTGGTGGGAATCAGCCATGAAAAGAACCACAATATGCCTAAACCATGTGATAGTGCTTGGGTGCATGGAGTGTGATTATTGTCTTGGTGTATATCAATGTTGCAGAGCTGAAAATGAGAACTTTAACTAAAAAGTAAAGCATAATTGTGCTGATCTATTAGAGAACGATTGAAGGATTTCAGGTGCTGGCAAGGACATTCCTAACCAAGGACATTCCTAATCACATCTGCTTGTGCAGCAATATCCTCTGTCCTTGGCTTTGAATGTTTTTTACCTCTGCTGCATTCACATCTTCAATCACTATGTCTGTCATTTGCTGTCATTCCTACCAATGCCATATTTGTTAAGTTTAAAGAGTACAGAAGGTCCAGCAGGTAGGATCCCCTTGGCACTGTCCTGAATTCCTGAAGGTCTCTAAACTGAGCATCAGACTTGTTACAGGCTGTTCTTGAATTTCCTTCTGACCTTCTGGCTACCCCCTCCTTATATTGTACATCTGCACTGGCTTCATTCATCGTGGGTTTCAGCTGCTTCTTCACTTCTGCTCTCTGTTTTTCTGTAACTTATGCAGCACTTCCTGAATCCCAAAACACATTTCCTTTTTAAATGACACTTCCTTGCTCTTCATTTCTTTAGTCTTTAAAATGTTAGGAGTATTCTGTTTAAACATATTCTATAGAAAAACAAGAGAATATTTCTCAAGGTTAAATACAAAATGGCAAGTTCTTGTTTTAACTTGCTTTTCTTAATCCAGTGGCCTCATAAGGTTAACTGAAGGTGTTTAAAGGGGGTTTTGACCCATGCTACTCCCAGAACACTTTTCAGAGTCTTTCAAATCAGCTGGTTACATGAATGGCAACGTAAGAAAATGTTTCAGCTTGGATTTGTAGTAGTTAATTGGTCAGTAAACAATGGGCATTGTTTCTGTCCGAAATAAACTAAACATAAACAATTTAATGCTTTCCTATCAAGGTCAAGACTGGCAATAACAGGTGCTTGTGATAGTCACAATCTTAAAAGAATGCTAAAAGTCTGATCTATTTTGTTCCTCTGTGCTTATTGAAAGACCAATAGAAGAAAATGGCAAAGACAAGATTTTAAAGGATTCTCTCTCTATTGAAAGGAAATGAGCCAAAGAAAATAAATTCCCTATTGTTGCTTAATAAGGCATGGCAAATGATAATGGTAGTAATGAAGAATTATTGGGAAATGAAGAAGAAATAATAGGAAAAGTCAGAATTACAGTTTCCCATGGAACATCTATTTTTCTTCTGATGTGGATACAGATTTATTTAATACATTATGATATTGCAATAAAAAAAATCCTATTGAATATTGATCAAGCATACAATAAATTGATTAGCAATTGACAATCTGACCACCTTCAGGAGTAGATATCAATGTGGATGCCTCATCTAATCAAATTGTTTCTGAGAGGGCTCTATCTAGTTTGATGTGAATTCAGTCAGGTTCAACATTTTCACCAAAGATCTGAAAGTAACCGTAAAACCACCATTCCAAATCTTTGCAGATATTTTACGTTAGGCAAATAGTATATAACATGGATTGCTTGATATTGAAAACATATTAGAAAAGCCTCTTCTCACGCTGCCAAACGCAAAATCAGTCATCTGGGATCAAGTATTACATGTCATGTTTTTCTGAGCTTCACCCAAGTTGCGTGTCTCCCATCCCCTCTCTCTCTGCCTCTGTGTAAAAATACAAGAATTCTGCAGTCTAGTTTGTTGGCATTTTAGTATCTTTAAATGTTCCTTTGGCATTTGAATAAGTGTCTTCATCTTTCTTTTCCAGAAGAGAGGACTTAGTGTGCACAGAAGATATTTGCTGCTTTTTCTTTGCCTAAAGAAGCTGAAAGTAGCCTTACATTCCTGACTTTCAGTCACAGTGAGATAAGACTACAAGGCACATGGAGAAACCTCATAGTAACTACTGGGTGTATATGAATTGAGAGTCTCCAGAGAAAAACAATTTTCTCAAATATGGGTGTGTTTTCACAAAAACAATCAAATAAATCTGACTTGAATAAAGGCTGACAACTTCCTTAGCAGTCTAAGGTTGCAAGGCTTTTTCATAGAAAAGCTGCCCATATTTTTAACAAGGGCAAAACTTAACTTTCCTTGTTTCATTTAGTGCCTCATGGGTGAAATTTTGCCAAAACACTTATCATATATATGGGAAATTTCAGCCTCTGTGGGTGAAGTTTAGGAAGTGTGCGAGGAGCTAAAATGAATATTTTATTAGAAAGAGAAGTTTCAGGCAGTAATAATCCTATGAGAGATTAGCAAAACCAGCTTCCTGAAGCTCTGTTTAAGCCAGCAGGAGATGAGCATCATCATAGAATCATAGAATGGTTTGGGCTGGAAGGGACCTCTAAGATCATCTAGTTCCAACCCCTTTGCCGTGGACAGGGACACCTCCCACTAGACCAGGTTGCTCAAAACCCCATCCAACCTGGCCTTGAACTGCCAGGGAGGGGGCAGCCACAACTTCTCGGGGCAACCTATGCCGGTGTCTCACCACCCTCACATTCAAGAATTTCTGTCTAATGTCTAATCTAAATCTACCCTCTTCCAGTTTAAAACCATTACCTGTTAACCTATCACTACGTACCCTTGTAAAAAGTCCTTCTCCATCTTTCTTGTAGGCCCCTTCAGATACTGGAAGGTGCTATAAGGTCTCCCTGGAGCCTTCTCTTCTCCAGGCTGAACAACCCAAACTCTCTCACCCTGTCTTCATAACAGAGGTGCTTCAGCTCTCTGATCATCTTCATGGCATTTCATGTCCCTTCCAACATGAAGTACTTGCAGTACATAGACAGTCCTTTCTTTCTTCACCTGGGTGGAAGAGTATTTCAAATTGCCATGTACTGTCCCATGTTAAATTTTTCAACTTTTTCCTTCTCTTATCCTGAAAAGCCTTGGACATGTGTGTGAAACTGTCAGTGCTGAGCCATCTTCAGAGCACAATGGTACTCTCCCCAGCAACATGTTACCATGAGCATATTAGACATAGCCTTACTCTCCATACTGGCTCCCTGCTGGACTCTGAATTAGGCTGAAGATCTTGGTGTTCATGTTCAAAGATTTCCTAAGCCTGCAGCAAAGAAATTCAGGAGGAAAATCATATCCAGCTGTGCTTCTGTAGCACAAAGGAAGAGGGAGGGTCTTACCTGAGAGTCAGAGGGACTCCTGGTATTCCTGAGGACGACTATATTCATTACACCTCCCACTCTGATTCCATGAAGCATTACTCTGACATTGTGTTTTCTGTTGTAAACACATAGCAACATGCATGCAAAACAAACAAATAAACAAATGAAAAACACTTTATCAATACCAGACCTTTCCCTACTTCTTCCCTGGGGAGAGAGAAGAAAACAAGCAATATGTGACAGATGTTAGTCATTTTGCTTAGTGCGTGAGTAAAGATACACGAATGTCACAGAAATGGCCATGACAAGTAAGACATAAAATCACAGAATAACTGAGGTTTCAGGGGATCTCAGGAGATCTTTAACTCACCGTCCAGTTCAAGGTAGGGGCAGCTGTGAGATCAGATCAGGTCGCTCAAGGCTTTGTCCCGTCCAGCCGTGAAAACTTCCAAGGACATACATAGATGGGTCTGATGATAGAATAGAGATAGAGCAGATTGAATGTACTGGAATTCCCTTCAGAAGGTCTCCTTAATTCCTGAATTTTATTATATTTAAAAAACCCTGAGATCACCAATAGAAAAAAGTGTGGAAAGCAAGAAATAATATAGTAAGTCTATAATAAAAAACTAAAAAAAGGAAAAGTTAACACTTTAGAGAATAGTACCATTTAAAGAAAGCACAGTAATTGGAATGCCAGGAAACATAAATCCTAGGTCGTGGGTGACAATGGGTCAAATAGGTCAGTGACAAATATCAAAGACTGCTGTAAAGTTTGCTTATCTATTACTTCAAGCAAACTCTGTGTATGTGATTTATAAAATGCTTTATTATTGCTCTGATTCATGTGTGGAAATGCCTTTCAGAGACTGATGAGATTATAACCTCAAAGTGTCAGCTCAGCCCTAATGTATAGGCAGCTGAGTTGCAAGTTCTCATTTGCAATTTGCAGTGCAGTATTTTGAGGCAAGCCAAAACTGGTGATTGGGTTTACTGTAAGGGACCACATAGTAAATTAAGATGGTTCAACTACTGCTTTGTGAAGGACAGGAAAGCAATGATTTCACCAGCTGCTCCATGCCCTGTTCACCCTAAACCATAGTCAGAAACCTCAGGCTCTCAGGGGTGCCCTTAGCACCTGCTCTTTGACTGCTTAGAGCCAACTGGTGACTACTAGTGACCATCATCCAAGGGGGACAGCGGGGAGGGAGGAGGTAGGTAAAGACAGTGCTAGGGCTGTAATGAATTAACTCTGGTCTTTGGGAGCACTGAAGCAGGTTGGGTCAGATTTGGAAAACCTGGTGGACTCAGTAGGAGTTTTCAGCCAGCTGAGAATCAGCATCATCTAGATAGTGATGAAATTGGTGGAAATTGGATTGTGGTTTATGCTTAAAATCTTGATTTTGGTGAATATTATTCGGATGGCAAATAATGCAGAGAGATATGCCTATGGCAACAATCATTTTTACTGTGTAATTTGTTTCTCTTGGGAACTGGTATAAGTAACCCTTCTGCCAGTGTAAACCACATCTCTGTTGGAAACGGTGAGAGAAATACCGAACTCTGTCTTCCACCAAAGTTAAGAAAGCAAACCAATTTCAGTGATGACTCCTATAGAAGACTTGTTGTTATTTATTGAATAATTTTTTTTTCTTAATTATTCTAATTGGAAACACTCAGTTTTGAGAGGTTTAATTGGTCACCTAATCACTTGCCACTGTAGACATCAATAATCTGGTCTTACAGTGGAGAGAGATGTGTCTGTCTGTGCTACTTAAGGCTGTTTGGTTTAATATATGTACCTGTCATGCTAAACAAAATGTTTGTTGTTGGCTTCAGCAGCCACACAAGCTGTTCTAGACCTGGTGCTGCTGGGACCGGGCAGGCTGGCTGGCTCTGCAGGAGGAGCCAGCCCCAGGTGGTCTGCCATAGATCAGCAGCTGGCCCTCAAACTGATCTGTACCCACTGAAAGCCACATAGCCCTGTTAGATCCAGCTGGGAGGGGGTCACAGGATGGCCTGGAGGGAAGTATGATAGTCTTCGTCTGACTTCTCTGAAGAAGGAAGATACAGAAAATGCCCTTGAGCACCCCTTCCCTGCAGGAGTTGAGTAGAGAATCTTGCAGTGGGGTCCTTTTGCATATCTGTTACTGTTGCATCTCAAAGCCACTTTGGAGGAAGGAAGGTCTGAGAGAGAGAATGGCAGAAACTCTGAGGCAGCAGCTGTTTTGGCCTAATGGTGACAGTGATGATTACGCTGGAGGGTGACGGTGCTGGGCTGCTGTGTTTAACTCAGCTTGGGGGAGGAGGGATCTGCAGGCCTTGCAGATCAGAAAAGGGAGATTAGTACTATTTTTATTCCTTTTGGACAAGGGGAAGTGGTAGAGGAAACCCAGAAGGGGTTTCTGATGCATGAGATATTGGTTTGCCCCTGCAGGGTGGTAAGAGAAGAGCAGCTGGTGTGCCAGGACAGGGTGTGGAGCTGGGGCTCTACTGCTGTGGGACAGGTCTGAGGAGGAGGAAGGTGAGCTGTGGCCAGCACAGGAAAGCTGGTCTGACACCTGCTCACAAATGAGATTTCAACCCTGTCTCTTGCCATAGCTGAATAGACAACAAGAAGCTTTTAGCATGGAGTGCGGCTACGATGTCTGCTCTGCCTCAGGTTTGCAGTGACTGGGTGCCAGCCTGTGTGTGTCATGGTGTCAGAGAAGGCAAGGGCTGGCCAGCCCTCAAGGGCCGTGTGTTTCCATTGTAAGAAGGCAGGGGATATTAGAAATCTCTTCCATGTTATGAAGTCAGGCTGAGGAAAGAGGACTGTGTCTCCTGGGAGGTTGGCAGTGCTGCAGGGCCAGTGACTCCCTCTGAGAAGTTTCATCTGCTCTGCAGATCTGAAACACACTGGCTGCTGGTTAATAGTCTCTAGCCTGTGCAAACATCATGGATGGTTAAATATTAAAAAGAGGGGAAACTTGGTGAACCATGGAAAGAACAGTAATGAGGATGAGTTTTTTATCTGTTCTATTTTATATGTGGTTTCTCCATTTACATGTTCTTCAATCTGGGAACTTCACAGTTTATGAATTTCAGTCTCCTATTTTCACAGGCCCAGGTTTTCTGCAGTTTTAATGTCTATGGTCTCAAAACTCACTACTTCTTCTGAGTGCCCTGGCCTCTGGTATCCAAAAGGACACCACACTCCAGCTTTTTAAGAGGCACCAAACCTTTCATTCCAGCAAAAGCTAGTCCCTTCTCTTGAGAAACCTTGAATCAGCTTCTGAAGCTTGGCCTATTCTGGGCTAACCAAGAGTGCAGGATGACCTCTTAATCTTGCAAATGGGATTTATACCTTCAGTACTTTAACTTTTCTCTTGCTGTGCTCAATGGGAAGAGATATCAGCTGGTCTCTGGGTGAGCACTGCTGTTTCTGACTGAACATGGTTGCCAGAGCAACTGAAAAATATCTGGTCAGTCAAAAAGTGTCATGAACCATTATGAAGATCCACGCAAAGCACAAATTATATTCTAGCATGTGTTTTAACAACAGCAAATGACTCAAAACCAAAAAAAACCAAAAAAAAATTTTTTGAAGTGCTTGATTTTAGTATCACAACACGTGTGCTAAAAGCTGGTATAATGTTGCTAAAATTCAAAGTCCTTAAACCGTTCAAATTCTATTTTATAGCTACCGAGTATGAGTGCACTATGCATGGCTGTCTGTTTCCTTGTTGGTTCAGAGGATGCCTTGCCAAATACTGAAATGTTTAGTTAAGCCCTCGTGTTCCAATAATTGTTCTTTGCTTCTTGATGCTGAATCCTGTGGTTTGGAGTTGCAACATCATAATAGACTATTTTTTTCCTCTTAATTCTCTGGGAATGGATTTCCATACTAGAAGGGGAAAATAATTAGTGAAGTGGTACCTCCCTGAAGGAAAGAGAAGAACAGAGAGGGATGAAAGATGTCTGAAATAGTTAACTAATTGCCTGTAATGATAGATTTTGGCCCAAATCATTGTCTATGGAAATAAGCTCTATTGGTACATCTCTGAGGCTGGGGCTGGGAAGAGGGTTCAAAGCTTCTCATCCCCTCCAACAGGTCTGTAATGTGAGCACAGATTTCTACTGTTGGAATGTGGGAATAAAATCTCATATTCCTTGGTTCTTCTCTCACTGCTAGTGCTGGGGAGGCCCAGCAAGAATAGTGCTTGGCCTTGATTCTCCATTTCCAGAGGCAAGGGGGACAAAAAAAAAAAGAAAGGAGTTGACCGAGGGTCAGTAAGCTGAACAGAGGTCTAGAGCATGTTCCTGTGAAGAGTCTGAGAGCTGCATTTGTTTAATGTGTTGAGCAGGATACTAAGGGGTGATCTGATATCTCCCATCTCAGGAAAAGATGACAGAACTAAACATGGTGGTGACAGATGAGGCAACAATGGGCAGGGGCAGCAAATTACAGCTTGGCAGGTTCTGCTTGGGTATTCAGAAAAACTTCTTTGATAGGAAGGTAGTGCAATTCTGGACCATGTCATCAGTCCAAAGAGGTTCTTGATATCCATTGATGGAGGTTTTGGGATTATAACTCATCCAATCTTCTGTTGGTAATAGTCCTGTCTTTAGTAGGAGGCTGGACTAGAGAACTCCAGAAGTCCTGTCAAACTGATATTTCTGTAATCTCCTGTGTGTTTTCCATCTCTCTGTGCATGCATGTGTATCAGGAATTTGGACAGATAAAACTACTGTGCTGGAAACTTGTGGATTCTCATGTAGTGGTAGATAGATAGGACAAGGGATGATTCAGTCTGGTACATCCATAAGTGATATCATTCCATTCATCTGTATATGCATTTTGTCCAGTCTTCATGGTTTACTCCATGTTTCTTCTTTTCCTAATTATAATGGAGATAGATAGTAATTATTCTCCTTCACAATGGCTTTGTTAAAGAGCATTGAAATGAGTGGTGGTGGTGTAAAGCATTACACCAGACAGCCAAGTGGTATTGTAAATACTAAGTTGAATTTGGTATGTTTGACTAATGTTGGTCCGAGGAGAATTGGGCAATATCATAGAACCACAGAACATCCTTAGTTGGAAAAGACCTCTAAGATCATCAAGTCTAACCAGTATCCTGGAAGAATAAATCCGTACATTGACAGAAATTCCTTCTTTTGTGAAGTAATCTGTATTATCAGAAAGAAAAACTACTTTTTCTCTCCATTCTCAGAAAGAAAGACATTCTGATCTTCTGATCAGGACAAACTTGCTCTTGTCACCTACTTCAAATTAAGTTCTTCAACATTTCTAACTGAATTAATTGGCAAGGCATAAAATATGGTCCCACAAGAGCACTGAACAGTCCACTAGTGGAAGATGTCCTTAAAAGCCAGTGTCAACAATGGGGTGTGTTCATGTGTGTTCAGAAATTTTTCTACTGATCTCTTCCGAAGAAAGAGAAGAAAGCACAGAACACAGATAACCTTTCTAACCACAATCCTGTGAGGTCTGAGGCTGTAAAAGTTTGGGAAATGTGTTTTCTACCCCATTGTCACCTTCACTCTGAACTTCCAAAAAACATAGATTCCTAACTGTAACTCCACAATTTGACACATCTGGCAGGACCTACTTGGAAAGGACAAGTGGAGATTTGGGAATTGTGTGCCTAGGTAATGACACTCTGCAGAAAGCTTTGTGTGCTTCCAGCCAGCACTGCATTTGCCTGAAGCTGCTGCTTCAGTCCCTGTTCCTATAATCGTTCGACCTTCAAGTTTTTCACAAAATGAAGTGACATCACACAGTCTTTTCTCAACATATTTCGATGCTGTGAGAACCGAGGAGTCATAGTCTAGAGCACTACAATGCTGTGCCAATGGCTACTTCTATTCTGGGCAGATCAAAAGAAAGAGTGAATCCCAAAGCTGATGGGATAGGGTTCAAAGTAACTAAACAGGGAGAGAAGGGCAGGATGGGATATTTTTCTGCTAACAGAATTGACATGTAGAGTTTTTTGTGTGTTCATATCACTATTTTCCTGGGGGAAAGGAACTGAGTGCAGACAGGTAAGGTAAGTGTGCATCCTGGTCATATTCACATTCAGCAGTCTTTGGTTTCTTTGTACAGAATGCTTGAGAAATTGAATCAAAGGCAAAGTAATACATAAAGATGAAAACTACTTGGAACCACTGGATGTGATTCAGTATGAATCAGTGAGTCAGCAGGCTTGAGAACTGGGAATAATTTGTAGTGTAAAACAGAAGACCTCAAGTCATTGGAGCAAAAGATTTTAATGCAAATAAACCATAAGAATTCCTGTAATTTGAAGTTCCTGTGGTTTGCTGTACAGCAATATGAAATAGCCAAGCGAAATAATTTCAGTGCGGGACAAAAGGAGGACAAAAACAGTTGCCAAACTGTTGGCAACCAGAGTGTAATCCATGTTGCTTACTTAAATTGTTAGAAAATGACAGGGAAAATCATGGCTGCTTCTAGCAGCCTAGAGTGGAAAGGAAACAGTTCATGTGACCTATAAGGACTTGTCCCACACCTAGTAAATTTCTATTTGACAAAATGTAGTGCTGGCATTTCACCCAAAGTCATACTAGAGATGGTAATTATATTCAGGTGATTTGAAAATTTAAAACTTTCTGCTAAATCCAGTTCTTTAACATGGCCCTTTGTATGATAGGTTAAAAAAAATCAAACAACTTAAGATAGTTGTTAAACTTACTTTTAATTATAACAAATTATTTTATTTAGGCTTTTTAACATTAGTTCATCAACTTCTGTACTACGATTCTACTAAAAGAGAACACAAGTATTAGAAAACAATGAATATTCAACTACTTCCAGCTTCTGAAACTTGTTTTGTCTAAAGACAGCTATTGTTTTCTTGGTGTACAGCTGAAACCTGGGTGGTTACTTAGTGGTCAGCTCTGTTAAGAGTGCAGGTCTGAGTCACTATAATATGTTTGGAAGAGTTCCTGAAAGGTCTTGCTACATTGCATGCCTTCAAAGGGCAGTGAAGGATGATGCAATGACTTCAACAGATCACACAGCAGCAAGGTGATCAAATCAGCATGGCAAGTTTCAAAGCAGTTTGAACTGATAGCAGTGCATCTTGAAATGCTATATTAATACTTTTAGTTCATTTACTGAATCCAATGAAGATAAACTAATTGAGTCATTATATAACTAACATATTACTGATGGGAGATACCAAGGATCGCCCTTTCCTTCAGGCTCATTTTCTCTTTAGGTCAATGATTAATTAGTGTTTAATGGCTAAATTACAAGCAAAGTGGGCTACTAACTGCCAGATGGGTAACAGACTCTGCTAGTCTGAAGACTGGCCCTGAAGATAACATCATCTCGTTAGGGGGGGATTTTAATTTGAGGACTGACAGCAATATTTCTTTTCCTACAAGAAATTTGCTAGAACATATTCTCAGCTGGTGCACAAAATAATGGAATAGACTTAGTCCAATCCTATGCTAAGTGCTGGTAAACTTAAACAAGGTTGTTTTTTGTTTTATTGGGGGGGGGGGGTGGGGGGTGTTGTGTGTTTTTTGGTTTTCGTTGTTGTGGGGGGGTTTGGGTCTGGTTTGTTTTGTTTTTTAATACAGCTCTCTCCTCAGGAGCTTAATAAACAGCATATTTCTTTTGACAGTATTAACTATAGAGAACCATTCTGTTGGGTGACATGTCCCTGCTCTGGAAAACAGATATGGCAGTTCACAATGGAATAATTTATGTAGTTAACAATCAGGTGACTGCACTCTAACTGGGAATGGGGTAGAGGGGGAGCACCAAAGCACCTGTTTCCATGGTAAGTGATGTGGTTGTAATCAAATAGTTGGGCAGGAAACTCTCTATCCTGTCCACCAGTGGCATTAGGTATGTGTTTGATTCTTCTCTCTGGTTTGTAAAAGCTGAAGTCAAAATGTATTGCTGTCATGTGACCTCCTGTGGAGAACAACATTCCTTGGTGCTTGTTAAGTAAAGCTTGCTTAAATTAAAAAAAAATAAAAAATAAAAATAAAAAAAAAAATCCATTCTTGACTTTGTTTTGATAGCTTTAAGCTTTAAAATAATAATAATAAAACACCCTGTGGTTAATTATTTTAAACAGACACACTTTATCTTCTGCTTGTTAGGACTTGAAGAGAGCAGGAACTAACCTCTCTTAGAAAAGCCTGGGAAAGTTGACCTGGCAATATGCCCTGATGCTCAAGTAATAACGGGATCTACTGGGCTAGTAGGGTGGGGAGAAAATTCCAGTAAGAAATAACAAATATACTTCTTATGGTGAAACTAGTTGTTTCAATGGCTAAATGCCACTCTGCTTGTCTGGCTTTTGCTGACTTCAGACCTCATGTGCCATGTGTCCATGATACTTTCCCCTTCAGTTCTCTCTTGTGTGGAATATCCAGTGTTCTTGGCCTCATCAAGGGCAGCTTTCTTCCTTCTCTTACATGTTTTGAGGTCCTACTATTCTCCTTGGAGGTCTTTGAGATAATTGAAAACAAACAAAAAAATCCCAGTCATAAATCAACAGCCATGTTAACTTCCAAGCCTTCATGCACTTTGTAACCCAACTAAGCTTCAAGTCTCCCCTCAACAATTGGTCTTATTTGGTCTTCCAAAACTGTTTCACAGATATTCCTTACTTTGGAAAGAAAGTTAACAAATCTCCTAGTGAAATCACTACAAAAAGATAGTATTGCTTCTTTACTATGTGTTTTCTCAAGAAGAATTTTTGTTGCAGAAACTGTAATTTCTTTTGAAATCCTTTCTTGATAATTTGGAAGTACTATGAAACCAGACTATACAGATGAAATGCAAGGGGAAGGTTATTTGTAAAAAACAGAGAAGAGTAGTGCTTAGGAACAGGGCACTTTCCCAGACTAGGATTTTTACCCAATAAACTTGCTCTCTTGTTAATAGTGGGTAGCAATGGATGTTTGCAAACATTCCTCTGATGAGTGGCTTTGAAAAAAGGGCATACAAAAGTATCTTCATAACCACAGAAAAAACTCTTACTTTCTATCACAAATAGAGTACTTCCAGCACAGGGTTTTTCAGAAACACGAAGTGCTGGAAGCTGAGAGGAGGTAAAACCCTCCCCAAAATCCCCAAACAACCTTTTTTTTTGGGGGGGGAGAGGAAGTGGCACACGGACAGGAATCATTAAAATGTTTCTTATCCATATCCTAAGAATGACTTACTAGACATAGTATAATGAGCTAGGTAGTACTCCTAGTATGAATTAAGTAATTGTATATCTTCACATACTGTATCTTTTTTATTGGAGAATCCCAGCACTTTCCAGACTTAAGTAGGTCTTGTAAACGTAATTCAGTAAGAGTAGAATTGGAAATCTGCTCTGAATCTTCAGTAGATATGGACATAAATAAGAAACTTAAGATTTTTGAGAAGGAGGATCCTTGTTGACATGCACGTTATCTTTAAGTTTGTATGATGCTAGAACCAACTATATGATTTTTTGTTTACCTTGAAGTGTGTTAAGGGGGAAGATGTACACAGTCTGAAAGAGACACACTTTTGAATTGTTCTTATACATGTCCCTTGCCCCCTGAAAAACTGGAGTACACAACAAAGTTATCAAGTTCTATGTTGAAGCTCAATTATTTGATGGCTAAACTCTCCATCAAATTTCTGAACTAAGCTTATTCATGTTCGTCTTAATTTTTCTGCACTGTCTTGTAGCTTTTAGACTAAGATTCTTATTTCCTTTTTTTCCAGGAAGGTTGTATAAGAGGAGCTGAAGAGCTTTCTAATATATTGGTTAAATCTGAAGTCATCTGCCTTGAATACAAGCAGCTGGCACTGGAAGCAACATTTAGTGAAGCCTCACTAGTATTTCCCAGTTCCTGCATTTACTGCTTTCATCATACTCCATTACTGTTCCATAGAAGACATTTCTTCTTGGCTGCTACTAAGGTTCAAGTGCCCTGATAACTTCTCCCTCTTCTTCCCGTGTATCGTACTACCAAAGTTCACAGGAAGATTTTTTCTTAGTATGTCTGGATTAATGTATGCTTCTGCTTTGAGCTTAAGTTTGGCTTCTGAAGTGGGAAGCTTCAACGGGCTCTGTTCTGTGTGCCAGTCTCAGTGCTTTCATGTTAAACATCCTGACCTTGTAAAGTCAGAGCAGAAAGAATCATCTCTATTATGTTGTAAGGACACGATAACAATTTGAGAGTGACTACACTTCCCCTTTTTTATTTTTCTATAAAGTTGAAGAACTATTTTCTGCATAACACTCTGTGAAAGCTCGTGAAAGCCCTACTGATTTCTTGATATTTATACTTCTAACAAATGTGAGTTTTACTCGTCAGTCTCCTCCCGAACTTAACATAAGGAGATGCTGCCTCTGAAGAAAATGTTACTGTTACCCTTGCATAAGCTCTAACCCTCTGTTATGGAGGGCTGAGTTGCTTTCAGTCAAATCAATAAACTGAGAACTTGTCAGAAAAATAGTTTCTGTTCACTGGATGCATTATTCAGTCTTTCCACTCAGTATGTGGACTTAAGAGTTCACATGAGCAGAGGATGAGAGGGGACAGTTGGGACATCCTGCAGGTAGGCCTGTTTGTGAAAAGGCAAGGGCAAAGAGCCTGACCAGTACCAGCACCCAATGGATTAAATCTTTAGCCTCTGATGTCAATGGAAGAACTTGTTTTCACTTACTGTATGAAGCCCTGGTGAAAATGTCATAAGAGTTTTGTATCATAGCTCAAATTGCCTGACTATACTGCAGTAGGAGGAGAAACAGCCTTGGAAAAAACAGGCTTCCATGGCCAGCATTTGCAATTTATCTGCTGTAGAATGACTTTTTCCTTTAAAATGTTCTGTGTGAGTGGATATGCATGAGCTCCTTTCAATTGCTTGCCCTTTTTGCATTCTCTTGGGTTCATCTGATTGACCCCCTTCTTTCCATCTTTGTGGTCACATCCTTTCTGTAGCCATCATCAACAACTTCTATTCATTGTATCAGCTGTCACACTACTGACAGGGTTTTCATTATGGAATAAAGACAATCTTCTCCCTAGGCATATCAGCAAGCAAATCATTCTCTTTCCTGTGACCTTGTCAAACATCCTCATTCAGCTTTTCTTTTTCTAACATCTGTAAACAGTAATGACTCTAATTGACTCCAAAGACTTGACACCACATACAAATAAACTGTACCATATCTTTGCTTTGGTGGTGTGGGGGAGGGATGTGCTTTGATCTCAGTAACAGTATAAATAATGCTTTTCCTTGTTTACAGTGGATGACATTTGCCCTGGTATGCTTACGAGCAGAACCTGTCAGTGGGGACAGAAATGTCAAGGAAGTGGCATTTGACAAAAGATGTGCCTTACACATGCCGAGCATACTGCTGAGGTTTGTCTAAAAACTGAGCTAGGTGAAAGATTTGTTCAAATCTGTATCTGCTTGTTAACAGGTGATTGGGACTGAGCGTGCTGTAGTTGCACTTACACTTTGGCTGCCAGCTGACAGTGTACGGCCAGCCTTTGCTACAGAAGCAGAGGGCAGTGCAGCACACAACAGGATTTTGCTGCTTCAGGCTCTGCAGAAGTGGACCTCCATGAAGGCTTCTAGAAACAAATGTCTGAGGCTGTGATTAACAAAGCCCCTGAGATGAGATCAATGCTATGGAAGCTGTAGTGATTAAATAGGGAGCATAGGTTTCTTATTTAGGGCAGCTAATGTTGCAAGAGAGAAGTTGGAGATCACTCAGATGCAGTCTAGTAGTTTGTTTATTGAGTTCTAACCCTTAAATTTAGGTATGTAAAATATTTAATAAGAACAGATGGGTTGGCAGCCAATACTATTTACTACACTTAAAGTTAGTATGGGATACAAAGATTATCCATAACCTTACTATACGTATCTTAAATGTTACATGCATGTAAAAACCAACCCATTGATGTCTCATATCAGGTAAGAGATCTCTCAGCCTCAAGGGGTAACCTTGAGAGGTGTCTCTGCTCAAGGGGAGATCACTAGCACATAGCCAGCTGCTATGGATGGAGAGTTCATCAGATCCCAACAGCTGCAGATATAAAGTGGTTGATTTGTAGTCAGATTTTCTGCTGTGTTAACAGAGTTTTATCCACTTATCAGCCCAGTCTCCAGCCAAACTGTCTTTTTTTGGATTTGGTGCTGAGTTCTCACCGATAGCCTCACTCAATAGGGTGTCCTTGCTGAACATCTGCCTGGACCAAAGTTCAGTTAGTTCAAACATCCAGTATCCATCACAGCTAATGAAGAAGACAGTGGAGCCAGTGAAGAAGGTTCACCTTTATCATGCTACTTCTTACAACTTCTTCTGGTTACTTCTCACAAGTTCACAAATAGTCTTCAGATATGGTAGCAAGCTCAGAACAAAGAAGTTTACTTCACAACACATGTGAGTAAACCACAGGACCTTACAAGACAGGAGGTTGTGAAGGCAAAAAAATCAGGCTTTAAAATCAATTAGACACATTAACGTGGCTTCCTTCCATTAAAACATAGATATAGAATTCCCTTTGCCATAAATTGCTGAAAATCTGGAGGAATATAGCACTTGATCTTTTTCATTTTTCCTTCATGCACTTGCTCCTAGTCTCTCTTTTGCCAGATGAAATGAAACAGCTCTGCCCGTTCGCACAGTCTCCTAATGTGGAAATTCCTCAAAGCCTAGTGCTCTAAACACAAGTAACTGGTGACGAACTGGCAAAGTGATAAACACTGGAAAATGAAAAGGAGTCCCTGTGCCCTTGAGCTAAGGGAGTTTTTTCATTCGTGCCTTCTGCAGACGAAAGTTTTGACTACTAGAGAGCCTGTCCTGGAGTTCTCTTCTCTGTGCGTTTACCTTTCCTGAAGTAAAGCCTTAGTTCTGCTCTCAGAGATTAAATGATTTGGGCCTTGGATCAGAGACAGTTTTTAAGATATTGCCTCTTTTGACTCTTCATTCCCACAGGGATCTAGTAGGATTTAGGTTCCTTGGTGATGTTTGTGGATCTGGACCGAAGATGATAATAGATGCTCTATTTTGTTCAGCCTCAGCAGTGTCCAGAAGCTGATTTCAGTATTCACTGACCCCTGCAACAAACCCTTTTGCTGAACTCTGTGGGCTTCATGTCAGGTTTTCTGTGTTTATAGTAGTACTGGTATACAATAGCAATGGATAATGTTACTTGGTTTCTAATTCAAAAGTTTAGTGTGTATCAGAGTTTTGTGCCTTTAATTGCCTCATGATTCTCACCCATAGTTTTCTCCTCAGTGGTGTATGTAACTATTAACTAGATTAAGGATATTGGCTTTCTTTGATCTAGTAATGACACCCTCTTATGTTGCTAGAGAGCGTTTCAAACACAGGGGAAAATGAGGGTGTGCAGTAAAAAAAAAATCCTATTTTTAGCATCCTCTTATGTAAAAAGGGTAGAACAAATGAATCAATACCAAGTATAGAAGCAAAGTTATTGAACATGTAGCTATAGGGAATGCTAAACACTTGTTATATTTGCTTCAGTTAAAGGTAGAATCATAAAATGTTATTTTGTACATTAATCAGGCAGTCTTTTCCCACCTTTTGGACACTTGAATGTAGTTTAGAGAACATCTGTGTTTTTTACTTGCTCTGTTGCATGAGCTTATCTCCAACAGCGCATCCAGTTCGTGGAAAAGTCATTGTTTTTCCTCATACCAGGGATTACTAATATAGGCTGAGAGATCAAAGAGGGATCAGATGAACTTATTAAATCAAAATTTTGTTCTTCTCCTGTTATGCTCCTAAGTAGAAAATAGATGAGTGAAGGAGAGCATCAGGGAAATTAAAAATCATTTAAAAGCACATTTCTCTTAACTAGAAGAGTTTCCTCAGAGTCCTTGGAGATATTGGCTGCTCTCTCTGTCTCTGACTCAAAAAAAACATTCCTGCTCAAGTGCTTAAGGGTACACTTACCTCCTCTTGAACAAAATAGTGCTGGAGTCTGGGGAGGTCTCTGCTCCCACTTGCAGTTGAGGGTACTGCACTGGGCTACAGGAGACTAAGGCTACGCTGCATGCTGAATCTCTCCACATTTCACTGAACATGGGAAAGGAGCTTAGTCTGAGTAGACCTGGAGAATGCTTGTTGCCTGCACAACTTATCTCTCACCACAGCATGCCTGTAAGCGCGTTACTAAATTGTATTCTCAAGTGAAGATGCAAAGCTGAAGATCGAAGATTTATCTGAAGGATGATCTTTGTTAGAAATATTGTTTCCTTTTTCAAGCAGCCTGTCGATTTTTGGTGCCAAATAAATAAATTCCAGAGAGGAGGTGCTATGACAGTGATTTCCTTTCCAGTACATTTGTGCTTTGTAAAGATCTTCAGCCTCATCCAGGTTCACACCAGGTTCAAGTGTAATCAGTGTAGCTTGAATGTGGTCAGCTGGAGGACACTGCTCATCATCTGTCCCTCTCTGAGTAATGCTCTTGCTGACAGGCTTAAATGAACATTCACAGCAGTCCACTTAATAAGGAACTTGTAAACAGATTTTTCCTCCCATGTAACAGAGCAGTCATACAAATAGTGCTGTGCAAATCATTGATTTCTTTGATGTGACTGGTGAGCTAAAATATAAAGGAGAAAGATGTCTGTGTCTCTGTTGCAATCCTAAGTGATACTAGCTGAGATACTTGTGGATCTAAACAAACAAGTTCTGGTAGAACAGGCTATAACATTTTGCTTTGGATAACTGTCAGGTTTTTATGAAAGGGCAGAATTCACAAAACTGCTCGTCTGGGTTTTGTACTTCTAACCCAACTTTCAACAAGCTTTAGCCTGTCTCTACAGATGTCTAAGTATTTTGTTTAAACTTTGCTGATTTCTGTTAAATGAGACACTTACTATAATACAAGTCTCCGGGAAAAAAACATTTTCAAAATGAAAGGGTATGGTTATGGTACAGTAAGTCTTTAAATTTCCTCATGCCACCTATTGAATATTGTAAACCCTTTTGTCTCATCTGCCTGAAGTGAGTAAATAGAACATTTATTTTGACTCCTCTAGATGGTTGGTTTGGCATAATGGACCATTTCATACAGCATAATTTCTACTTTTCTGCAAGCAGCTGAACTTGCTGATCCCGTGTAAGCAGCTGACAGGATTTTAGCAGGAAATCTTTAATTAATTACTTGCTTTAAACTGGCAGCATATTGTTAGAATCCAACACAAGATCAAAACTTAAATCCTATGTTCGGAATGAGAGTGTTCTGGATACTTACATAAAGCATAGCCAAGTTGTTTTTTTTTACCAAGCTTGTATTTGTCAGCAAGTCTTACATTGTCTATGATATTGCATATAGATCTGTTGTACTCTTTATTAAGTAACTGTGTCCTAATCAAACATCAGTTGCTATTGCCAGTTCCAGTGCAAACCAATATTACACTTGGGTAAACAAGACAGCTTGTAATTTTGCATATCAAGGGAGAACAAGAAAGAAATGGCTGCAAGCCAAAGCAGATATCAGCTCCTCAGACACACCACCAAGAAAGAAGTAGTAAAAGTCCTTATAAAAGTAAAAGCTAAAGCAGCAAAAAGAAACAAAGGCTTAGTAGAAAATAGGAAAGATGATGATTTTATTTTTTTTAGAAGTCAGCTACTCTGTGTCTTCCTCTGTGGGAAGTAAGACCATCACTGAAACAGAAGCTGGAATAGCTGTGGGAGTCACTTTTGTCACTTCTTTACCTCCACTGCTACAAGGTATTAGTAGGGGAGCTTGTCAGTTGAAGGATTGCCAAGGATAAATAGTGAAATTATTTTAAACCCGTAAGACACTAGAAAAATTTAAAAAAGGGAAATTTACAAAAAAATTCACTTTGTCATCATATACAGTATGTTGCCCTTAAAAATTCTAAAAGTATTATTTTCAGGTGATTAGTCTTCTCCATTATGTAATAGTCATTGTAGATTTCCATACAAGATACTCCTGAAATAAATCAAGCACAGTGTCATCTGATAAAGAACTTGGACAGTGCAGCTTCTGCTTCTCCAATAGGCACTGTAGGAGCCATGAACTGCCACTCAAAACTGTACATTAAACTGTGCTCAACAACCAGAGAGCAAACAACAGAGAGAATATGGTGCTCTATGCAAGTCCAATGTGTTCAGAAAATCGAATTTTCGAAAGCAAGACAGCGAAGGGTCTAACCTGAGGGCTATTCTGTGTTTGGAGGAAGGCAGAGGAAAGAATGTTGATTTACACCATGACTGAGGCTGTACTTTTTAGTTAAAACAAGAATTATGTGGAATGCTGAAGTACAGCTACTGCATCAAAACTGAAACCCACTTCCCTCTCCCTTTCCTTCTCCCTCTCTGATGTCACTGTTGGTTTTTAGTAAAACTTAGAACAGCATGGAGTTTAAAAATAAGAGAAATTAAGAAAGTTAGTGTTGCATCAAACTCTAGGAAAGGTTAACAGACTAATGAGGACAATTAGAGCCTATACTATACCGAGTAGAATAATGAAGCCTCAGGAAACAAACAAGAATAATGTAATTTCACTAATCAACATAGGTTTGTGGGGAGCAGATATTGCAAAGCAAATGTATTTTCTTCCACTTTAATGAAAGCTTTGATCAACAATAAAGATGTAACTCTGAGCTTCTGAAAATGATCTGACATAGCCTGCAACATTTATTGATGTTTTCAGTTTTGTAGTTTCTTAGTATAGGTGGATTAAGAATTGGATTATAATTGACCTTAACACTTGATTATGACTCAGTGACGAGTCACATTTGCATTTTGTATTTTAACCCTGCAGTATATTAATATTCTACCAGGAAGAAAAAAAGAATATTTATACTGATAAAAGTGGCTAATGAAATGAAGATTGGGGCATGGGGAAGAAGAAGATGTATGATAGAGGGTGCTGTGGACTGATTTATAGCTGATTGCAAAGGAAAATCAGGTGTTTGAATACAACTAACTTTAAAATCTTTCTCCTGAGAAAAAGGAACCCTATCTGTAAAGAGAAAAGTCATATCTTTAAAAATAAGGATTCCCTCTTGTAGAATGGCAGTATGAAAAAAATAATTGACTATCATGGTGGGCAATGTCCTAGTCATGAGTTCCCAGCACAACTCTGCATCCCAAATGATTCATTGATTCATGCTGTCTTTGAGTGAGTGTGCCAGCAGAACTGGGGAAATTTATACCACCTCTGTCCTTAGAACTTGCCACAGCTGTGACTAGAATACTGTGACTGGTTTTGATGCCAACAGCCTCTCAAACTCTGGGCAGCTTAGAACCGTTTCCTAGAAAAGCTACTGAAGCTACTAAAGAAAATGTTCTCTGATGAAGAGAGGAGGAAAAAAAAGGAAAAAAAAAAAAAAAGAGGGAAAAATAATAAAAAATATGTAGGGGCTCCATTTCCTTAGTTTGGAATGGAGTTAGGGTCTAGCCTTTGGACAGTACCTACCAAGCTGAAAAGACCTCAAATAATTTTATCTGCTCCTCACAAATATTTTCAGAAGTCTTTAGTATTTGCTTGAGCTTTTGAGGTTTCAGTGTTACAATATCCAGAAAATAAAATCTCTTTCAAGTTGTAGATATCTGTCAGTCAGTGTGTATTTCTCTCCTAGGCAAGACAAGTTTACAGATCATGTCTCAGGAAAGACCTGAGGGAAAAATGTGAAACTTACCTTAACTTCTATGACACTCCTAAAGCACTGATAATTATAGATCGCATTAAAATGTAGTAGAATAACTTAGGTCAAACATACTTTTTCCATTAAAAATAATTATTGTGTAATAAGCAGTTCTAGCTTGGGTTTACTTTAGCCAATGGATGTCACTGTTGTTCCATTGCACATCAGATAGGGTACCTATCTGATAGTAGTGAAAAACATGTCTGTGCTGAAGTACCACCAAGCTGAACAAAAGTTACAGGTAGGACATTCTGCTGGTAGAGATGAGGAGGAAGTTTAAAATATGGCTTAGAAGAATCTACTTAATCAGCCAGGAAATCTGTGCTGTTTCCTCAGAAGAGCTCTTTTACTGATCTCTAAGTGTTGACTGCATACCACTGTTGCAGCCTGATGTAAAACTGCAAGGCAGGTTTAGAAGAACAAGACTGACAGGGGAGGAAAGAAGACCTTGCATTACATCTCAGGAAAGTTTGTATTTGCTCTGAAGCCCAGGAAGAAGAAAGGAATATTGACTGGCTCACAGGATAGAAAAGAATGACGACTTAATTGCTGTTGAATTTAGCCCTACCAAACTAGCATAATAGAGTGATGAGGTTAACGGTGTTAGTAACTAATGGTAGAATGGAAAGGATCATCTGATTCTGGGTGTCTGACTGCCTGGAAAGCAGTGCTAAGGGTAAAATCCAGAAGGAAATTGACTTTTTATTTTGCTTTTTATGAATGTGGAGGAAACTGTTGGAGTTGATTGTGTTGGATTTGATCCTACTAAGGAGGAAAATCTGAAAATGGAAGAAAATTTTAGGAGGAGGAAGAGAAAAAAATGGAGTTATGGGAGTTGAGGAAGGGAGAAAGCAGGGCAACAGAAGAAGGGCAAGTCACTGCCTCTTCCTATCAGTTATATTCTCACCAGTAAATTAAAATGGGCTACAACTCTATCTTGAGTGTTAGAGTATGAGTACATGCATACTCTGTCCACTCACATTGCACCAGAAAACCTCAGTGGCCTTGTCTGTACTACCTGTCAGCACAAGAGGAGGACTACTCCCATTCTCTGAAGTCCTGGGGCAATACTGGCTGGCACAGACCAAAACTATGTCAAGAGCTGTGTTAACAATTACACTGTAGTTGCATGTCAGGGCTTGAGCCTTAAACCTTGGCCAGGTTTAGTTTCTTAGGATAGACTCATGTGTTCAGGCCAATGAGGACAAGATTTGCTGATCTCTGAGGTCAACAACCTATCGAAGAGTAATGCCAGCCCTGACGCAGTATATACTTTATATATACTATATACAAGTTCAAAGCAAGACTTGAACTTGCCTTTTGGAAGCCCTGCTGTGAACATACTTGACTACTCTGCCCTCCAAATGCAGAAGAAGACCCCAGCAAACCCAGGGACCTGGTTCGTCAGTTCTGGAAAAGTTTCTGGAGGAAAGGTATGGAGTTGCTGACAGATTCTCAAGGGGACTAGATTAATGACTGCACAACATGGTGTTTTAGAGTGGCCGTCTGCAAAGCTTTCCAAAGAGTCTGATGTTGGATGCTAGATCCTGGAAGGACTTGTTATGGTCTGCCACACAGTGTCATCATGGATGGAGATATTGGAGCAACTGCTGCACATCTTCTCACTCAGCTAGGTGTGGGCCATCTCTCATCTTCCCCTTACTGGTGACAACCTCTTTGAAAGACCTTGTAAGTTAGTTCTTCTGCAGCGTTGTGATGACCACTTCCATGGGGACTTGCTGTGTGAAGTGCTTGATGGGAGAAGAGAAAACATGCTTCCTTGTTAACAGGCTGTGGTGATGCACTGTCTGCCTACAGCACTGACCAGTGGGCCCTTGCTTGCCCTGTGGTTCCAGGAGCTATGGGCTGGCAGGTGATAAGCAGTCTCCTGACTGTGTACACCTAGCACAGATGAAAGTAGAGAGCTGTGAAAGAGTGCTGCAGAGCACAAGGGATACAAGCTCAGCTTCAGCATGCCACAGAGAAAGCTTGTAGAAAGCTTGTTCTGAATATCATGCTCAGCACACGGAATGCGATCGTCCTGCTGGGTCTGACTCTTCCGTCCTGGCTCTTGCTTTCTGCTTCCTCTCCTGGGCTGCATAAGCAGGGACGATAACATCATCCCTGTCTGGTTAATGTTGCAGAGCTGCTCATCACAATTGGTGGCGGTATTTCCTGTCTCCAGGTACCAGTCTCTCGTTTGGGTTTCACAAAGTTTATTGAAGAGTAGTGGTCCGCCACTGTGCTTTGGGACATAGGCTGCCCTGATGGAGAGAGACGTGCATGCACACATACATATATGCTCCAGGAAAACAGAAGTTTTAGAAAGGAAATGCTGCTTGATTTTTGGAAGCAGCCATTTTGCTGTGCTGGATGGAATTGAACTGCTGTGTCTGAAGGCTGCAGGAAAGGAGGAGACTCGTAGGGCTTTTCTTGTTCACTGGCGATGAAGGTGTGGTTTTCATTTCCTATCTGAGCACTTGAATTAGCACAGCACGCTTTTGTGCTGTCCTGCGGAAGGAAGCCAGTGCTAACCCTGAGCAAGGAAGCCACCAAATTACCACCGTGTCTTAAAGAGGCCCCATTTTCCCCAGCGACCCATTGCCAAGTGTTGTTTCAGCCAGACCTGCTGAGCTGAGGTAAAGTCTAATGGCTGAGCTGTGGCTTGAAGTGGTTATGTGCAATGCTGAGAAGTCATAAACAGCTCTTATGTAAATGGTTTATGAGGGAGTGAGGAACCTTTAGCCATGTTAGATTTCTGTAAAGCCGATCTGAGCTGATAACTTTATACCACGCTATTCTCACAGATTATTTCCTCTCATAGAATGACAACAACAAAACAAGTCTTCCCCTCCCTTCCCCAAGCTGGATGCAGGGGTGGTAGGTTCTGCTGGCCTCCAGGGATGAGGGGCATATTCACACGCAGCTGAAGGATTGAATTCAACAGGCTGAACAGAGAGATCTGGACAAAGACCTGGTGTCACCAAGGGAATCACTGCAGTCCCTGGCATAGATCCTACATTCGATGTAGGTGTGCTGGTGACTAAAACTGTCTCATCATATTTGAGGAAATTAAATCTACTACTAGTAGTCTCTAATAATTAGTAACAGTCTCTAACTGACAGCAAAAGCAGAAATATTTGTTTTGGTTTTTTTTTTTTAAAAAAATTCCAAATAATGTTATTACTTTCTTGTTTAACTTGCACTGTACGCAGTTTTCTGAGAGGAGCCAAAAGTATCTGCTTTTGCCCAACAAACTGGGCAAGTTACAAAAGCAAGATAGAATTGAAGGCTGGCATGATGTATAGATACTTGAGACTGTCACTCTTCCCAGGAATTATTTTAGAAATCTTGTGCTATTTTTTCTTTGCAAACTTCGTTTCTAATATGGCTTATTTGCATGAATTGCATTCCTTTTCTTATAATATAAGACTATGTTTTCATGGAGACATAGCTGTGGGAACAAAAATAGCTTTTTAAAAGTTAATTTTAGAAAACTTGAATTGTTTGTGTATGAAAAGTCTTCTGGCAAACAGTTCAGGGGGTAAGAAACTCGATGACTTGCCATGCAGGAGCCACAACTTGGGAAGTCTTAAGGTAGGCTAGTTTCTTCTTTGTAAGTTTGTTATATTATTACTGTTTTTTTTCTGTAGTCACAAAACCCTACATTTTGTTAGGAAAGTCAGAATGATTTCAAAATTCTAATTTCCAGGTTCTTTAAACAGAAAGATCAGGAATCTGAACTAATCACTTGTTCTTATAACTGGTCTCTCCACACCAGCCAAGTTACTATGTTAGCAGATGTTGGCACCTTGGCCTGGCAAAATAGTGCAGATGATCCCTGCACTGCCTGAACACACTGGAACCCTAAAAAATAACTCAAAAACCCCAAAGTCCATCAGCTGAGTTTGACTACAGCACCCAGGTACATCTCCAGACTCAATATATTTGTCTCAGAATAATTTGGCAGTCTAGAAAACATCAGTTGCCCACAGTCAAAATGGGATTCTAGTAAATAAAAAATCCTGAAGCAGGGCAAATTCTGACATGCTTTACTGATGTGACTGTCTGTTCCATTGCAAAAACTTGAACACCTGCTACCGAGCTATTGAATACTCAGGAAGAAAGGCCTTCTTCCAAATGTCTGGAACAATTCCTTCCTAAAAATACTGTTTCTAGATGAGCACATTCAGCATGTCAGACATAGTCCAGAAATGGAAATCTATCTGCCTTCAAGTCAAACCATAAATCATGATATATTAAGGCCCAGACCCAAGAGCCTTCAAGATCATTTTGGCAACTTATTTTGAGATCTCAGATACAGACAGCTGTGGATTGATCCAGGGCTTTAGCCGCCTGCCTCTCCATAGTAATAGCCATTGCAGTCCACAGTGGGACACATCAGCACTTGCAGCTATGAACTTGTGGCATAATATCCCTTGTACATTTAGATCAGAGCTGTACCATCCACCGCCTATTTTATTAAGTTTAATATTAATATTAAGTAATATTAATATTAATATTAATTTAATATTAATATTAAGTTTAATATATCTGATATATTTATGTTATGCTAATTACTGTAGAAATTGAGCATATAATAAATGCTTAAGGCTAGTGCAATTTACCAATACTTTCTTGCTACTTTGGAGGGTGGTGACTTCTCTTTTCTCCGTATTTTTTTCTCTCTCTGTCTCTGACCATATTCTGTTAGCATAGATAATTCTTTTTCCATGTCTTTCATCATGTCACAGTGGCTGCCAAATGCACTGTTAATCGCCTCTTAGTGGGAGATTTTCTGCTGACCAGGCCAAAAGCACAGATGACCCTTTCTCATGAGTCCACTATCATCCTTGACAGTTTTACTGTTCATGATGAGCAGAGTTGCCTTTGGCAGCTTCTTGTCCCAAGTAGAGATTTGGAAAGGACATACTTGAAAAGGACTTGGTTCAGCTCTCACATTTCCTGCTACCTAAGGAGCCCACAGAGTGAACTTTGTTCTGTTCATCTTCAGCACATGGAAAGGGCTTAACTCTTTAGAATCCATTTCTTGGGAGGGAGCTACCTAAATGAGGTAAGTACAAAATGCTGAACTAGATTGATGCTTAACTTCAGGGGAACTTGTGCTTTTACTTTGGTGGGCAGGAAACATGTTAATCCCTTTGCAGCCAGCAACCTCCTTAGTCCAATGATAGTCAAGGAGCTGGAATGCCTACTTGGAGGTGGCAGCTGCCCTTTTGTCTGAACTTCCTGTTGAGGAACTCTGAGCTTTGTCCTGCTGGATGTTCCAGCATTTTCTTATGTCTTCTTGCTGAACCACTATCCTTTTTGCATAAAATAATTGTCTTTTGCCCAGATGACTGAGGCCATGAGGCTACAGCCTTATGTTTAGTGGTCTGTATTTGGAGGGCCTAGTATTTAGACAATCTCCTGAGAATTATGGGACAGTGCTGGAGGAGTTATTTTGACTTAAGTCTCCTGAAAATTTGGTGAGTTCTATAAACATGGCACTGGTAGCAAACTGTTAGGAAGATGGGGGAAATATGAAGCCAATTTTTATGCAATGCAAGTCCAGCAGAGCACCTCACTAAGCTGAAGATCCCAGGATAAGGCACCGGGAGTTCCACAAAAACTTGGGAAATCTTACTGGTGACTTCTGGAAACTTTTTGTACATCCTCAGTTAGGATTGCTATAGATAAATAATAATCATTTTACAGAAATTGCATAGCTAATGTTAGTTCTGGTACTAATAGGACTAGTTATTCAGCATACACTGCAAAGACCAGCTGTATAGCTATAGTTTTTAGAAGCCTTTAGGTTAATATGCATAGCACATGACTGGAAAGTAATACCCAAATATGTGTTGCTGTTGTGTTGTCTATCATACATTTTGCAGGCTAAGTAAAGAATGGAGATGCGAATAGTCTGGGGGGAGTCCCCTTGTCTGCCTACATGTAGCTGAGAGGACCGGGTTAGATTAAGAACACCTCTGCAAGCTGAGGTTACAAGTGCTCAGTGGGTGTGGGAGCCCTCCCCCGCTGCTATCAAATAATTATCAGTGGAGCCGGACCTAATGTCAAGGGGCATGTGCTGCCAAGATAAATCTCTCTTATCCTCATTACTCTGGATTAGATTCCATAGGAGGAACAACTGAACTTCCAGAACATTTTCTGAGTAATCTACTCAGTTAAACACCTGAGATAAAAGCTTCCTTCCACTATTCGTTGTTACCGTTCCCCTCATGTATTATCTCATGGATTCATGCTTCAGTTCTTTCCCTTAGCTCCTCCTTGTTTGCATAATTTAAAATTTTCTCTGTAATTTTCCACTGGGACAAACAGAAGCATTAGTAGAATATATGAAAGGCTTTTTCTCTGTTTCTCTGAAGAGAGCCTTTCACTCAAATCACACTGTAGTCAAAATTAGTGTGGGGAATCTGGTCAGGATTTGAAAAGAAAAGTAAATGAAATTAGGAGAGTCAGTTTTCCCACTTAATTGATCACCTTTTCTTACATATTTGATGAGCAAAAGTGTTCAAAGAACTAAAATTTAATTTTCTTTTTTTTTGCTTATCTGAAATAACTCTCTTTTCAAAGTAGATATTTAATATTTCTTCAAATTCAGATTGAATTACCTGTAGCCTTTAAAGTCTCATAACCTGGAACCATTTCCAGGTGCTCTCCCTTCCAGACACACTTTTTTCTCTATGAACTAAAGTGATGTTAGGGTTTTTAGGGTTTTATTTATTCAACATCTCCCCCACCACCCCTGCTGCCTGTCAGGGTTGGGAATTGCATCCTTAAATTGATGACAAGTGTAATGACTTTAAACACGGGAGACTTATGTTCTAAACTTTCAAGCCAGAGTGTGGAGAGGTGGGAATTTGTAACCTTTCTTACCTCCCAGCAAGTTCTGGTGGAGACTTTTCACTACTCAATTATATTTTCATTTGAGTAAGAAAATGGGAGCAGCTATAGAGACTAGGGATCAGAGATTACCTAGCATGAGCCCTTCGTTTAATTTCCCTTTTCATCAAAGATCTCATTTAAGGCAAATTACTTAATGCTTGTCCCTCTGTTAACGTCCTAGCCTGGGACAGGCAAGAGGTGAGGTGCTTTCCTTTCAAAGTGCATAAGTTCAAAACTCCTGATATACATGAGAGAGCTGAACCGGAGTCTCCAAAACACATGTGCATGAGTCACCTAACCACTAAGTTATTGTATACACAGGGAGGAGAATTCCTCCTTAACCAGCTGTTCTATGTTGTGTTGCATCAAACAAGCCTACAAAATCAACTCTCTCAGAGCAAGATAAGCAGATGAATTCTTATTTTCTCTAATTGTGTCAAAATGTGGGTCTAATCTGGATAGCTGTTTGCTCAGGACTTGTTCGGATTTCACAGTGTGAGTGCAAGATGGCAGCAGAAACTGGGGGGACGTGGCTTGCCAAAGTGCCTTTTCAACTGTGAAGGCGAATTGCGTACATGAGTGTGTTAGTGAGTGTAGCCAGCAGGTTGGGGGGCGATTATTCCCCCTTATTCAGCAGTCTTGAGGCCATATTTGGAGTACTGTGCCCAGTTTTGGGCCACCAGTACAAGAAAGCCATTGACACTCTGGAGAAAGTCTAGCAGATGGTGATGAGGATTTGGAGCATGATGTACAAGGAGAAGCTTATGGAAGAAGGCTTGCTTAGCCTGGAGGAGAGAGGACTTGGTCAGGGGAACTGGAATGAACTTCTCAGTTCATCTGCCTGATGGAGTTTAAAGAAAAATGGACCCAACATCTGCTAAGAGGTGTACAGCTACAAGATGAGAACTAACGGTCACAAATTGAAGCAACTTGTGTATCCTATGGGTGGCTATGCTCTGTACAGTTTCCCACAGAGGTTGTGAGATGTTTATTTTTGGAGATTTTTTAAAAATGGGACAGGACTTAGAGCAACCTCATCTTACTTTGAAGCTGGGCCTAGTTTGAGAAGGGGGTTGGATAGGATGACTCCAAGCATCCATTTCTTAACCTGAATTATTCTAGGATTTTTAACAAGGAGATTTGTTTATATGAAGTTATGTGAGTTTTGAGCCTGCCAATCCTAAATCAATGCTGGTCATAGGCATTCAAACAGGCACTTGGGCACCAAAGTTGAGTCATACATCTAGCTTTCCCACACTAGGGTTTTTTATTATTTAGTGTTTATAAATGACGGTCCGTTGTGGACTATTTTTTATGCTTTCCAGTATCATCAGATCTGCTTTTAACTAAGAGGCTACAAGGTCCTAGCCACAGCACCCAGCTATGCACAGGTTTTACTGGATTTACTGCTTAAACACAGGAGAATCTGCACAGCATCTCCACTCTTACTGTATGTACAATGCAGAGTCTGTCTTGTTGCACATGTTGGGTGGGTGCTGCACCCAGTGTAAAGTCATGCTGTGTGCTAAATAGTCGGCTGTCCAAGAGTGCCGTGCAAATGCAGGAGCACTGCTCATGGCACGGTGATCCCTTAAGATGGACTTCTCTGTCAGTAGTTCAAAGTGAGCTAGATGAAAACTAAAACCCTTGTAAATACATAAATCTGGAGTAGTGCCTGAACAGGGATTAGTTGCATTGTGTGCAGCAGGCACAGTATTTCTGGCATTTACATTCTGTGCCATCTGTGTGTCGCTCTTTGAACTCCACACCTGTGATATAACCTCATAAATCATGCTCTTTTCCTGTTTAATCTCTAATGGAGTAGATCCAGTGGCTAGAAAGGACTATTAGGTCTAGTAATCTGGACTCTTGCATGGCAGAAGCATATACGCCCATCCAATCATTCACTCAGACTCTAAGCTGTGAAATCTAAGTGTAGACTTTGTAGGGGGGAGGGAAATCTTAGATTTTGATGGCTCAGACCCTAAATCACACATTAATTTACCTATGACATCCATGAAACAAATTACTAAGAACTAATGATTACTTCTTGATTTATGACATTACATTGGCTCTAATTAAGTTTGTATTATTAATCATGTCCATCGTGAGTTGAGGAATTTAGATGAGGTATGATTGCCTGAGAAGCCTCTACCACAACAACCCATATCATTCTTTAGTCCAGGTTTTCACAGTTTAGTATTCCCAGAAAGCTATTTTGTGGTTTTCTTTTTAAAATAAAACACATGTTTTTCTTCATTATAATTTCACTCTCAATTATGCATAGCTAATGACCTGATGCACCAAATCTTACACTTGCAGGGTGCTTTTTTTGGTTTGTGCCTTTTCAAGTAGTTCAAAAATGTAAGTTAGGCATTATTTGTTGGCCTAGTGCCATATGAATTTGGGCAAAGTTTTTAATGTATTGGTTTTGAATAATCCCTAGTAATTACAAAGACCAGAAACATTTCTGCTCTGTTAACTCACATCTCATGATTGCTGAATCTGGATATTTTCTTAATTGATCTCAGTTTAGTAACTGGTACATCAGGACTGAAATACCTACATCTGTTGGAAATACATGTCAGCTGAGAACTTAATGTGTGTACCTATATGTATACATAGTAGCACAGATAAAGCATTATATAGAGTAGTGCGAGGACAGAAAAGATGGTTAAAACTGACTAGCTCTCTGTCCTGGTTCAAATTTAGAGGTTTGTGTCTGTTTCCATTACTGCTCAACTTGGTGTCTTGGCTGGAGTTCCTCAGTGTTATTGGTGACTTTTTGTTCCCTGGACTTCACGTGGGACTGTATTTTCCTGGTATTGACAGCGTTGACTATTATTAGTATTTATCAAATCTCCTTGTTATGATACCTTCATCTTAGCTTACTTGCAACTTGGCCAAATATTAATATTTTAGGCTAAAATTTAGCATTAGTTGATATTGGGCTCACTTAATTTTTTTTTTCCAGAAAGTTTCAGCCAAAACATTTTTGCCATTTCCAAGAAAATGCTGGAGAAAATACATTGTGTTGCAATGTTAAAACAACCCTGGCAACCTTTTATTTGACTGTGTACTGTCCATGCTTTGGAGCAAGGAGTTGAAATTTGGTCAGAGTGCTGTGGCCTTTCTGTCAGGAAAGTGTTCCTTCCTGTCCCCTTGAAAAATTTTGACAAAATGTTTTGGAAACTCTGAATCTACACATGCAGAAGTTTGGCTTCTTGCAAGTGGTCAACTAAAATCAGCTTAAATTATAGTCTATCATAATTTTGACTGCAAACATGCTGTTGGTGTGCAATGTTTCACAAAATTGCTCTGTATATCTAGAAACTATATGCCCATACAGCAAAATTTCACTTCTACAGTTTCTTGTATGTGGTGACTGGTACAAAGGGGAAAATAACTGTTTCAGTGTGGAGGGGAACACAAAGACTGGAGAGAAATTGTTGAAACAAGATGGACAAAACCAAGATGAAAACAGGTTAAAGATAACTGTGTTCAGGGATGATATGCAGAAGAGTAAGAACAGGCAAACAAAAACTGTGTGCTTAAGCCTAGAAGGAAATGCAAAGGACAAATGCTTCAAAGACTCTTCAACAAAATATTTTCCTCTTGGGCTGTAAATCTGAGTGCAAAAGGAATTAATCTGAAACATTTTATGCTCGTGGTTTTGCCACCTTCAAGGCAAGTTTTGACCTTAACATTAATTTCTGAATCTGTTTACCATTTTTGAGAGGACTCATTCATTCAGGACCACTTATTTTCACAGAACGTTAGAGAGCTCTTTCTTATTTGTTGTCCACTACTCAAGGTGGTTTCAGTATATGATGTAATCATAGAATGGCTGAGGTTGGAAGAGATTTCCAGAGGTCAACTCAGACAAGTGCCTCTGCTCAAGCAGGTCACCTAGAGCAGGTTGCCCAGGAACATATCCAGATGTCTTTTGAACACCTCCAAGGATGGAGATTCCACCAGCCCTTTAGGCAACCTATTCCCATGCTCTGTCCCACTCACAATAAAAGAAAAATAAAAAGTCCTTATGTTGAGCAGAAACCTTCTGTGTTTCAGTTTGTCCCTATTTTCTTTTGTCCTGTCACAGGGCATCATTGGAAAGAGCTTTGTTCTGTCTTTTTTACAGGCTCTCTGCAGATATCTGTATACCTTGATGAGATCCCCCTTGATGGGAGATACTCTAGTCCCTTCATCATCTTAGTGGTCCCGAATTCATGCTGACTATTCCCAATCACTTTCTTGTCCTCCATGTGCCTGGAAATGGTTCCCAGAATTAGCTGCTCCATCATTTTCCATGGGATTGAGGTGAGGCTGACTGGCCTGTAGTTTCTTGGGTCTTCCTTTCTGTCTTCTTTGAAGATGAGCAACACTTGCTTTCCTCTAGTCTTCAGATGCTTCCCCCAAATACAGTGATCATCCAAAGGAAAGAGTCTTCTCAGTGCCTTCAGTCAGGTCCCTCAGCACTCATGGGTGCATCCTATGAAGGCCTATGGACTTATGTATAGCTGGTTTGCTTAAGTGTCTCCTAAACCGATCCTCTTCCACCAAGAAGGCTTCCTTGCTTTAGCCTTTCCCTGGTCTCCAGGGCTTTAGATTTCTGAAAGCCAGACTCATTAGTAAAGACTGAAGTGAAGAAGGAACTCAGGACCTTAGCATTTTCCATGCCCTGTGTTACCACGGGACACTGCTTCATTCAGCAGCAGGCCCACAGTTTTCCTCATGTTTCTTTTGCTACTAAAGCACTTACAGAAACACTTCCTATCCTTAACATCACTATCTAGATAGGCTTTGACTTTCTTAACTGTATCTCTGCATGCTCAGACAGTGTATTTGTATTCTTTCCAAGTTACTTGTGTCTGCTTCCACTTTGTGTATACATATTTCTTGTGTCTGAGTTGCCAGGAGCTCCTTGTTCATCCACACGGGCCTCCTGGGTTTTTTTGCTTGACTCCCTACTCATTGGGATGGACTGTTCTTGAACTTGAAGAAAATGATTCTTGAATATTACCCTGTTTTCCTGGGCACCTCTTCTATCTAGGGCCTGATGCCATGCAACCCTTTAAAGCAGATCTTTGAAGAGGCCAAAGTCTGCCCTCCTGAAGTCCAGGACTGTGGTCCTGATTTTTTCTTTCTGACTCGGTCCTTTCCTTCCTTGAGCCTTTCCTTGTGTGAGGTCCAGCAGAGTCCCTCTCCTCATTGGCTTCTCTGTCAGTTGGGTAAGGAAGTTGTCATAGATGATCTCCAGACACCTCCTGAACTGCTTGTGCCTTGCTGTGATGTCCCTCCAGCAGATATTGGTCTGTTTAAAGTCCCCAGTGAGGACCAGGGCCTGTGAATGTGAGGCTGCTTCCAGTTGTCTATGGAAGGCCTCATCCACTTGTTCTTCCTGATCAGGTAGCCTATAGCAGACACCCAGTGCAATGTCACATGTATTTGTCTGCTTTGTCTCTTTAATCCTTACTCATAAGCTCTCAGTTGGGTTACCCATCACCACTCAGAGCTCCATGCATTCCTGCTGCTCTCTCACATAAAGGGCAACTACCCCACCTTTCCTTCCCAGTCCGATGATCCTAGAGTCTGTGTCTCACCATTGCAACACTCTGCTCTTGTGAGTCATGCCACCAGGTCTGCAATAGCACACAGATTTCTAATTCCTGGCATTTGTTATCCAGGCTGTATGCGTTACTGTACAGGTGCTTCAGAGAGACACACACAGACGCCGATTTCCTAAAAAGGGTCTGAAAGTTTCCCCATAATGGTACCTTGCAGGCATTTCCTCGCTTACATGCAAAAGTTTGAAGTGACTCCACTTCAGCCCTGCTTTGATTTTGTGTTTCCTTTCACTTATTTCATCCTAGGATCTTTGCTTGTAAACCTTGTCTGCCACTGCCTCCCAAGTCCACTGGTAGTCCTCTCCCTGTACTTTCTAGTTTAAAGCTCTTCTTCCCGGCTCGGTAAAAAATACGTTTTGATCATTTACAAGGGCATTTCCTTATGTCACTTTAAATTTTGAGTGCTGAGCTCTGATCTCAATAGTCTTTGCTCACTATGTGAAATAAATTTACAAAACACTTAAAAATGGAATGTTCTGCACCCAATTAAATAAAAAGGAAGAAGCACTCATGTTTGCTTACATGGAAGACAGAGTGTCAGGAAGAGACAAAAGACTTTACCCTGTAGTTCTGCTTGTTACATTAATATGTTTTGGGAGCTGTTGCCAGAAACTTCCTATTCCATTCTTACAGCTTATTCTGTTCAAGTTATTAGGGGGATTCTCAGGAAAATAACTGTTTGCTCAGACATAGCACTGTCTCATTGTTATGCTGATCCTGAAGTGTTTCTACAGGGTGCAAGGGGTAGGACTTCTGAAAGCTGTCTTGGGTGCAAGATAGGTTTTGGAATTCCTTCCACCCTTCCCCTTTTCTGACACCAATAAACCTGGTCAGTTGTAGGTATCTGCAGTTGATCCAAATTTTAGTTTCTCCTTTTTTTTCAATTACCTTTTATTGTCAAGCTACAGGTATAGCCTGACTTTTTTGTGCATCAACCCGTACCCACCTAAACAATCACTTGTAATACATACCACGTGAACATTGAAAAGGAATATTCAGATGCCACTGTGTTTTGCCAATTACTAGGCCTAGTACAAAGGGCGCAGCCAGCAGTAGAACAAACCAGTAACCAGATTGTATTGCACGCAAAAGGGTCAGTACATGGGTGATCACTGGGGGTACAAACAAAATCAGGTTACATATAAGAGACATCAACGCCAATGACCCCAAGAACAATACTACACGGCCGACAATCTGTGGAACAAACAAAGCAACAAAGACTCCCATGGAAGAGATGGGAGACAATCAAGCCAAGAGGCTGATAACATAGGACAGAGGCAAACTCATGCTGTTCCCACAGAACCTGTATTCACAAGCACCAAACCTGACCAGGGCCCAGCTGCAGGTAGAGTCAGGAGGTCCTTCCTCAACAGGGAAACTGTAAAGTGCATCCGCCTCACAGACACTCCAGCCTTCCTGCAAGTGGTCCCAGCTTTTATCTCCAAAGCAGGACACCTGACACTCATTTACCTAATGTGGAACACCTGGCACTCTTTTACCCAAGGGCTTTCCCTGTAAGGTCATCCACACCTTGAAGGAAAGACAAAAGGCAAACTCATCCCCTCCTTTTGAAGGACCATGGGAACCACCCACATGTCAACCTCAATTCAGGGCCTGGGGTTCAGACCCCGGCACTTCAAACTGTTCATTGTGCTTACACAAAATGTCTGAAAATACAAATAAGAACTGGAATCCTGAAGTTCTTGATTGCAGAAACAGCTCTTTTTGTACAGATTCTAATTTTTATGAGAAACTTCGGAACAAACTGAAGTCTTTTCTTGAGTGGTCTAGAGGATAACACCTCTGAGGACGGTTTGAGGGAGCAGGGCTTGTTTTTGATTTGACAAGTAGGAGACTAAGAGGAAATCTCATGGCAGGCAAGAGCAACTTGAGGAAATGATATAAAGATAATGGAGCTGAACTCTTCTGAGAAGAGGCAGGCACTGTAACAAGGGACAGTGACCACACATTGGTGTTTGGGAGGCTGGCCATAAGGAGAAGGGGAGGTGGTGCAGCTCTGGAACAAGTTGCACACAGGACTGTGGAAATTCCATTCTTGGGTCTGTTGTGGCTCTGTGTAGCCAGCTCTCAAAAACTTCCATCCTGGTGTTTTTCACACACTGACTTCAAGCAGTTTGTCCTGGATGGCTTCCAGGGGTCCCTTCCAGCCAACGTTTCTATGATTCTGTGTGTATATCTGTGAGCTTCTGCTTTATATCTTCTAGATTTTTGACATCTGTAAGGCTAGAATGTCAAAGTTATTTAGATGCCTAACTTCTGTTGAACTCAATGGGTGGTATGGAATCTTGAAAATGGAAGGAGAAGTAGAAGAATAAATTTGCAAGATATTTTCTTCATCTTAATCAGTTAAACTAAATTCTATATACTGACTGCTCAGGATCTGACTAGTGAGGAAGGGGAGAACCTAGTGTTTCCCCTCATCAGAAAACAGTCATAAAAAGGTACTATGTAGTCAGTCATAGGAAGAAGGCCAGGCAGTAAGGTGGAAAATCATACTATGAAGTAGCCACAAGAAGTTAATCATGACTGGTGCCCTTTTACTCTTTCTGGTTAAATGAAATGGAAGGTAATAACAAGAGATTACTGAGGTGACAGCTCAGTTTGCAGCAATTTTCCTTGGACGAGATTTGGAGATGAATAGCCCTTTTTTTTCTTCTAAACATGGAAACAACTGTTTACCTTTCTCCTGTTTACCTTCCCCTGGGAAAGAAGATAATTATGCAATAGCAGTGAAAGGAAGAGTGCTTTAAGAAAACTCACTTTTTTCTATCTCTGTCCAAAACCCACATATTGGTAGGGAGTTTTTCTGTTCAGGCTTTAACTTCTCTGAATGGAAATATAGAAAACAGGCCAAGATTGATAACTTACCATAGCCTGAATATCCATTGGGGAGGACTGGGTTTGCAGAAAACTGGACAGCCAAAGCCAGATAACTTCTGGTAAATCAATTACGGGCTGGAGACAGAAGGATCCAAAACCACTCAGAGATCCACGAAAATTTAATGACTTCACAGAGCAGTCTGAGCCTTTAAACAATGAAAAATTTTGTCTTGATTGTGAAGTTTCCTATCCTTTAAAATGAAGATCCTTCAAAATTAGGAAAATGCAGGCTCTCTGCTTTATTCAAAATTTATTTGAATTTCTGTGTGTATGCACACATGTCAATGTTTCACAAACACATGCTCCTCTTAGTAGATTCTTAGTAGTTCTTTAGCCACCCAATCTTAGAAGACTCATCTTTTCATTTTTAAATGTCCCCTGTCTATTGTAGAATCAAATGTAATGTCTGGGATTTAAATTTCATCGAGGTCTTCAGTGATGGCCAGCTAGCATCTGCAGAGCAAGTTGCTTACCATAAATATTAAATTTGTAGATTTTTTCAAAAATATTTGCTCATGGCACTAATGTTTTTCCTTAGTCAAATTCCAGTGAGATTCTAGGCCAGGACAGCACAGCTGAAAGTGAAATCCAGTATTTTAAAATATTTTTATTTGCTAATCTATAATTCATTTTTACAGTCAATGAGTTATTTTCTATTTTTAATATCAGGAAAACAGGTTTGTTGTTAAGTGATGGTAATAGGTTTGCAGCTAAAGTATTACAAATGTGAGTGGGAACTGCATGCTATTTGAGGTGTATCCCAAGGTCAGGTTTATGTTCATTCTGAAGAAAAACACAAGTTGAGATGAAATAAAGAAACTTCAATAAGTGCATGGTTATTTTTCATTTCTTGGCAGAAGATGCAACTGCTAGCTGCTCAGAAACTGGGGTCAAACTAAGAACCTCTATCCCTAGAGAATAGATTACTTGAAGTTTGTTCCCAGGATAGTTTTGCCAGGTTTCCCACTCCCCAAAATTGGCATAAATCTTTAACAACATCCTCAAACTTGCTAAATTAGAAGTAGATAGTTTCTTGTATACCAAATTCAGGAAGATTGTATGTGATAGTTATCTGCACACTTGCTTGAGAATCCAGGGAGAAAAGTTAGTTATAGGCAAGTAATAAATCACATCAAATTATTTTCCTCTGCTTTTTTCCTAATGGTGATTAGGTTTTAAAATTTTCTTGTGAGTAACTTTTGAATACTTAGTTTATTAGCGTAAACTGAAAACAAGTAGCTTTTACAGTGTTTAATAAATTTTCATAGTAAGAGTCTGATTTTGGTGGCTATTTGTCCCATTCTACTTGAGCTGTGAAATAGCTGTCATGATATTGACACGAATAAATTTCTACTGTCCTTGTGCTTTAATGCTTTCAAGGAATCAAAATGAACTTATGTTTAAAAGGGAAAAGAAGAAAGTTGGCATGTGATCTGAAGTGACATTTTTCCTCAAAATTGAGGTTTATTAAGACTGTGGTTCTGTTAAGTAACTGACTAAATTATAATACTTAAAGAAAATAATCTTGTAAGGCCTCAAGGATAGTCTTTAGTTTTATTAAAAATGGTTTTATTACAATTCATACTCAAACTATTAAGAGTCCTATCTTATAGAAGTAAATTTAGGCTTACGGGAGAGTTGAGAGAAACTATGTTGAAAAGCTCAACATCTTTTTTCTGCTATCAGCTCATTGCTAATAGCCTTCAAAATTCTTATACTTCCCTGTGTGAAAGAGAAAAATATCTATGTAAAAATGAATTTAGCTTCTGTTGCCCAGGTATTATAAACAGCATTATTTAAAAAGGCCCTTTTGCAAAATCTGTATGAAAGGGATGTACTACAAAAATTATTTACTGCATAACATCGCACAATTATATGATGTGGTCCTTAAAATGGGAATTTGTAGGGCAAAACTGCTAATCACAGGAAGCAGAACTAGAGGGGACCTCAGGACTTCTTTTAATTATCTCTAAGCCACAAGGCAGGATCAACTGTACCAAACTTACTACTGAGAGATGTCCTCGAAGACCTCCAAAGTCGGACTCTGTAAGCTCCCACACAGTCTGTTCCAAAGATTCGTTCTCCTTCCCACTAGAAAGTTTCCTACATTATCACAGTTTGGAGGTTTTTTTGATTTATCTCACTGCTGCTTTTTCTATCATGATCAGTATAGGCAATATCAATATTTTTTAAAAATTATTTTTAAAGCTAATCAAAATAAACTCAGTTCTATATGAGCATGTTTTAGCTGTGTCAAGATAGGAACAATGATTCCAAAACCAGGATATCTTTGTTTCATTGACTGAGAAGAAAGTAGAGGTTACAGAATTACCTGTAAACTGAGAAAATGTAATATAAATTCAGCAGGAGAGGCTACTTTTTTTTTTTTTTTTTTTTTTTTTTTTAATTTTTAATGCCACATCACTTTCTGGCGTTATCTTGGGTCTAGCTTTGTTCTTGTAAAAGTTGAGAAAGTTTTTACCATTGGATTTTGTGAAATAGGTTCTAAGTACAAAAGTTTATTTTTTAGGGGCCCTGGGAAGACCAAAAGGCAGTTTTCTGTAGCAAGATTAAATCAACAACTGTTGTAAAAACCAACAATGCAAGTTTTTCCTTTTAGACAGTGTATGACTTTTGGAAGTTATGTAATTGTTAAATTTGCAAAGACAAGCAGAATATCATAACTGCAATGCAACATCATCATGCCTGACCAAACAAAATAACAACGAAACCATAAGATCATTTAGGTGTGAGCGTAATATACGGATTTAGAAAGCTTTGAGTACACCCTTCCAGGTCAGCTGCAATTTAGTTGAAGAATGTGAAATTTTTTTGTATGCCTGAGATAACTCAAATGTTTGCATAATTTTAAAATATTCTTGTCTTCTTTGTCCTTTGCTTTGTTAATAGAATGACAGGACTTTTGTTTATTATGAGAATGTAATTTTGGATTTAATTTTTAAAAATTCATCATTAATATTCAAGTATATAATAACTAACGATAATAAACCCCTTCCCAGAAGAAGTGGGGTTTCCTTAGTGTTTCTTAGTGGAGCAA
The DNA here is from genome assembly GCA_028020825.1 of Podargus strigoides. Lineage (NCBI taxonomy): Eukaryota > Metazoa > Chordata > Aves > Caprimulgiformes > Podargidae > Podargus > Podargus strigoides. The sequence goes on along the minus strand of CM051663.1, from coordinate 30,281,329 downwards.
GAGCTCAGAAGATGAAGAAATAAATCTAACACATTATACATAATGTAAACCCAAGCTAAGGCTCCTCAGCTAAATGTAAATAGCCAGCAGGTTGCCTTTTACTACAAACAGTTTTTTCAAACTAAGGCTAATACCTTCCTTAATGTTATTCTTGCTCTTTTTATTGTTTTGGGGAAATCATGAGTTCAGCTGTAGGAGCTTTAGGCTGTCTAAACTTGCTGCAAGTGTTCTGTACTGTAAGAGCTGCATTCCAAGTTTTCAGTCATGCAAAAAAAGAGAAAATTCCAGTAAGTATCTCTTTCAAGGTCAGTTTGCATTCATCAGTGAGACCAGATAATCAGACACACCTAATACTAAACCCGTTTAATACGACTAAAAGCCTTGGAACCTTAATACATGAGTCCTGGGACCATCAAAGCCCGAATTCCAGATCTTCTGAATTACTTGCAACTTGAATCTAGCCCAGAAGGAATCTGGAGTCCTGAGGTGCTTATATTTTTTTCTGTTAAATGTTTTCTAATGATTTGGTTGTCTGCTTCTTGGCAGGCCAGAATGGTTCAAATCTTGTTAGTGCTGTACAGTCAAGCACCTAACTCATACCTAGTCTCCCTGTATTTCATAAGGAAGGTATTCTGCTCTTTGCCTCCCTTTTGGATGCATAACTGAAGTTGACATGATATTTGAGTGTCTCCTCCAGCAATATCCCACTGCTAGCAGTTTCTTCTTTTCACATTCCCGTCTATTGGTTGCAGGATTCACCCAAAAGCCCATAGAGGGATATGGCCCTATTGCCCAGAGTTAGAAGTCAACAAGGAGGCCATAAAACTACAGATGGGATATAAATGGGAATCTGTATCTTTTGTGCACTGATTTTAATATGAAGAGTACTAGTTAGGGATCTCAAAGCATGACCTATGAAAACATCTTTAGCTGCTAGTACTTGTTGTATACTCTCTGTTTTGGGCATCCTGGAGGTCTCTGTAAACACATTGCCTCCTTAGGTGTCTAAACATGAAAAGTGCAGAGGCTATCGGGAGGAAGTTATAGAATGGCCACTGGTTTTCCTAGTACAACTGTTTGAGTATAAAAACTGTAAACTTCTCTGGGGTGCAATTATCCTCAGAAAGTTACTTAATCTTAAAACAGAAATGTTGAGAAATAGTTGTCCGCTGTGTAGAATGGGATAATACTGTGAAGAGCATGGTGCATCCTAAAGACATGCTTCTTTGTGTGAGGCATGGTCAGAGTGTGGGAGAGGAGGTAGAAGTAACCCAAGGAACTCCTGTGGGAGATTCCTGCTTTTTGGGCTGACAATGTAATCATAACTCTGATAAATGGCTCAAATTCTTTCTTTATCTGTATTCAGAAAGATATTTGCAACCAAATGTCATTACCTCAGGTCATCTTTCTACTGATTACTATTTCTCTAGGTTCTTAAAAGAGCAGCGAGGTTTCTTGTGCGTTCTTTTTTTAAACTATATCTGTCATGCCAAGGTTAAAAAGCTGTGGGTAAATAAACATGCTGTTGGTACTAGGCAGAACAGCTAATCTAGAGTGAAGCTGATTTATATGTTCTGTGTTGTAAAACACTGGGAATTCTCAAGCAGAGATCAAGGCTGTGATAGCACAGTACGCTGATGTTGCACAAAAATAAAGATCTTCAAGCTTATGTAAAGAATATGAATTTTCTTACTGGTTCACTAACAATTAGCATTTCATCAAATCTCCTAAGATTCAAGCTCATCCTACACTGCAGTCATAAACTCTGAAACTACAGGACGTACATATGAACCTGACATATGAGCGCAATACCTTTCTCTCTGACATTTCACTCTATTTCAATTTGATTTCTCTCATGAAAGACAAGGGGAAAAGGAAGCTCTGAAGCATTTGCAGGGCATCATGTGAAAGTAATTGCCAAGTTTACAGCTAGATTAATCCTTCACTGACATCAGTGGGAACTCCTCTCCAGAGTCTCTTTGGAAACTTTTTTACTTTTAAGTGAAAAGTTCAGTAAAAACTCATGACCTCAGTCACATCCTTTCATGGCAGTAGGAGAAGGCTAACACACTAGTCAGGAATACTTCTATTTGAATGACATCTTAAAATAGTACATTGCATTGTTTCCTCCATGTGTCATGATAGATATTTTTACATAGAAGCAACCTATACTGTGGGTGACATTCTTATAATCAGTTTCATTATCTTAAAGTTTTATGTAAGAAGTTATATGTGTGCATGTATGTGTATATATATGTGTATGATCGTATATCCATACGCAAGCCCAAGGACGGAATCTGCATTGTTTTTATCCAACAACAAAAGTGAAGGCATTTCTCAGCTCATTCACTTTCTGAACATAGAATCTGATGTTTAAAGAAGAAAATAACAATAAAGGAACCATAGTGTTGAAGGCAGATTGGTGTGCTTGTCTCATTCAGTGACCATGTTAATCCATAAATAAGTAAAAGACAGCCATGACTATGTGATACAAGAGTGAAAGGGATGACTTCAGCTTCCTTTGGAGCATTGATTAGTATGTTTCTAGGTAAATCACAGCTGGGGAAGAAGTGTAGTAACAAATTATGGATGTTGTGTTTTTCTTTAACCTGCTTAGGTTCCATCCTTGTTTCTGCTTTGCTAAGTACTGTGATGTCTTTGAAGAAATCCCAGGAGGCGACACCAGGGCCTATATGAGATGATGAGGATGTATAGCCTGCAGGTGAACCTAAGAATTAAGATGTGTGTGCAAAAGCTTGCTCTCATTTGTAGAGCTCGGGTGGCTGAGAGAGTTGAGCTGAATGGTTAGAGCCCTAGCTGAGACTCCTCAGTTTTAATGCTTGGTTTTTTATTTGCCACCTTTGTGTGGCCTTGAAATAGGGATTTAATCTCAGGTTTATCATATCCTGTGACATTCCCAGCATCTACTGGTACATGGGCTTGTTCAGTCCCAGGAGAAGGAGCTTCAACCAGGTCTTGGATACCTTTACTCTGGTGCTTGGAAAAGGGAGGCTGGGAGAGTGTAAGTGAGGTATGCTCAGATGCAACATTTATGATAAATAAAATTACTGCACACTCCAGGAAATTCTCCCCTCTGGATTTCCTACTTTGTTGAGACAATGTTGGAAAGTATTCGCAGCAATGGTTTGTTCTTTGCTTTTGAAAAAACACCCCATGAAAAGCAACTGGATTTTTATTGTGCTCTCTGAAAGGAGAACTGCACGTGCAGGGATGGCAACGCCCGCGTGACAGTGTGGATGTAGGCTCTATCTCCAGGGCCGACCACATGCTTGGTGGGGTTCCTATCAGGAAGCGCTGGGTACCATAGTCTGGTGGGAGGTGGTGTTTTGGGGCACTGGAGCTCCATCACTCCTTGACACTGAGTCACACCTCACAGGCCTCAACCTCCAAGCTGGGATCCCGTTGTTCATACTGTGTCTGTACAGGACACAGCGCTGCTGTGGGGATCTGCTTCAGGACCTCTCCCTGGCCACATTCCCCTGGCGGCAGGCAGGAGAGACAACTCCATCCTCTTCCTCCTTGTCATCTGCTGGCAACACCTGCAGGACACGATGGGCAGGCCTCCTGCAGAGTGGGCACACGGCTCTCATTGCAGCCAAAGCAGAAGCGGTGGAAACATGGGGAAATGCAGGCTGTGTGGTTGATTTCTCTCAGGAATATGGGGCATGGGTAATCTTTTGATGCCTGTGAATGCCCTGCCTGCTGCTGCTGGCTCCTGCTCGACATCGTGGCTGAGCTGCTCTCCCCCAGAGCTTCCTCAGCATTCGACACTATGTCCTGCAAAGAAAGGTGTGCAATGTGGCAGAGCTTTCCTCCCACTAGGCAGAAGAAAGCAAAGAAAACCCAAGCAAGTGGTGAAAGACGGTCACCAAAAGGGTTTTTTGAAGGCTGAAAAGCAGCAGCAGCAGCACTAGCAAACCTGTGGGGCAGCCAGACCCATGGGCTGCCCTCCACACCTCCTCCTCTGGCCTCCCCCAAGGCACTCTGCACACCAGTTCCAAACCCCCAGACCCCAAAATTAGCTCCCAGGCAACGAGCATAGCTTAAGCTAGCAGAGGGTACCTGAAGCCTGAGGTGGTCAGGGAAGGCAGGGAAACTTGCCAGGACCCCTCAGTGAGGCAGAGATGAGAAAAGCAGCAGAAGAAACAGCCTTAGCACAGTGCCCAGAGCTGCTGCTGTCCCCAAAGCCAAGTCTCAAGCCCAAGTCCATGGTCCTGCTTGAGTGGGCACGCTGTGTATGTGCCTGCAGGAGCCCGGGGCAAAATGCATTGGGACATTCCCTGCTAAAGAGCAGTGACATCAATGCTGTCACAGCCGCTCCATGGTGACAGAACTGTGGGCTCTGGGGCTGCTCCCACAACCATCAACCAGCAATATCCCAAAGGAAGAGAGCCACTTCTTTACAAGAAAATGGCCATCTTTGTGTGGCCTCGTGGGGGCGGCAGGTGTCAGGCTTGTCAGGTCCTGTGATGAGGCTGGTGCCTCTGAGCACAAAGGATCAACAAAAGGCACCAGAGACATGCAGGTGGGGGAAATACAGAATCACAGAAAGGTTTGGGTTGGAAGGGACCTTAAAGATCATCTTGTTCCAACCCTTCTGCCACGGGCAGGGACACCTCCCACTAGATCAGGTTGCTCAAAGCTCCATCCAACCTGGCCTTGAACACGTCCAGAGAGAGGGAAGCCACAGCTTCCCTGGGCAACCTGTGCCAGCGTCTCACCACCCTCATGGTAGGTGTATTTATTCATTTTATATATAAAGAGAGGCTTTATTAAGCTTTTTCTAACCGATAAGTATTTTACAGTTATACCGGCTGAATTTCCTTGCCATGTTGTTTTGTAATGAGGCATAAATTTGATAAAAAGATTGGTAACACAACCTTCGATTACTTGATAAGCTGTTTTTCTCTTATTTATATGCAAAATAGCCACCCTATCTTGGTGGTTTGCCTACACTTAGATTATTTTATTATCAGTTTTATGTTTTAGATTGATCATTGTCATTACTGATGTGTGAAACTTAATATGTCAAACTCATATCTCCAAATCTCTTTAGCTGGCTAATTTCCCTTTAAATAAATACTTTTGAGGACAGCAGCTTGAGAAAGAAATGCAAACAAACCCAAAATTTACCTAAAATAACAGAGGTGAGACCAGGCAGTTAGTGGTCTCCAAGCTGCTGTGTGATCTGTCAGACTACATGGCTTCTTATCCTATGTGTAAGAGCAGCTCAGCTCTGCTGCCTTCTCACCTAAGACTTTCGTTGGTTCAACAATGTTGTCTTCCTGCTCAGACCATCTTCCCACCTCACATATCATTTTGCTTTGCTCTGTTTATGCTCTGTTATACAGAAAGCTAAATTATTTTCATCCCTTGAACTTTAAAACATCATAGACTTTGCTGCCTAATCACTTTTTTCTTTATATCCCCTTGTCAAAATATTGAATAATTTAAGTAACACCTGCGCTGAAATGAATCTTTGAAGTGTAGCATTACAGTCACCACTCCAACTGTCCTGTCTTATTGTAGATGGCTGTAAGGAAAATAGTCCATAGTCTTTTGTGGCAACCAGCAGTGTTAACTAACTGTAAATCTTGCAATCTGTTGTCCCAGTGGAGGTGGGGGATGGTGATCCATGTAGTAGCAAAAACATGAGGAGTAGCCATAGGTTGGAAGCTACAGAAGGATCAGAGCATGGTCAGGTGGGAATTAGGGCTTGTGCCCCTCAAAAAAGTAGTGGAAAACTAGCCCAGCTGAAGTAGGTCTACACAAATGCACACAGCATGGGCAACAAACAGGAGGATCTGGAGGCCACAGTGCAGCAGGAAAACTATGATATAGTTGCCATCACAGAAACATGGTGGGAAGACTCACACAACTGGAGTGCTGTGGTTGATGGCTACCAGCTTTTCAGAAAGGGCAGGCAAGGAAGGAGAGATGGTGGGGTGGTCCTCTATGTTAGAGACAGAATTGAATGCCTTGAACTTAAAAATGTGAATGACAGTGTGGAGTGTTGGTGGGTAGGGGAAGGCCAATAGAACAGACATCTTGGTGGGAGTCTATTACAGACCCTCCAACCAGAATGGAGAGGCTGACAAAATATTCCACAAACAGCTGGCAGAGATCTCATGTGATTGCTAGCCCTTGTTCTTGTGGGGGACTTCAACTTCCCAGATGTCTGCTGGAAATATAACACAGCAGAGAGGGAACAGTCCCAAAGGGTCCTAGAGTGTGTGGAAGATAACGTTCTTACACAGCTGGTAAGGGAACCAACTAGGGACAGCGCACTACTGGACCTGCTGCTTGTTAACAGAGAAGGTCTTGTGGGGGATGTAAAGACTGGAAGTTGTCTTGGGCAGAGTGACCATGAAATGATAGTTTTCAATTCTTGGAGAAACAAGGCGGGGAGCCAACAGAACTGCTACTCTGGATTTCCAAAGAGCAGACTTTGGCTTGCTTAGGAGAATGGTTGCAAGTGTCCCTTGGGAGGCAGTCCTGAAGGTCAAAGGTGCACAGGATGGCTGGGCATACTTCAAGGAGGAATTCTTAAAAGCACAGGAGAAGGCCATCCCCAGATCTGAAAAATGAACTAGCGGGGAAGAAGGCCAGCCTGGCTAAATAGAGAGCTTTGGCTGGACGTCAGGAACAAAAGGGAAGTCTATGGCTTTTGGAAAAAGGAGTTAACAACTTATGAGGAATCCCAAAATGTAGTGAAGCAATGCAGAGGAAAGATTAGAAGGGCCAAAGCTCAAGCGGAACTCAACTTGGCCACTATGGTTAAAGATAAGAAGAGGTTCTTTCAGTACCTCAACATAAAAAGGAAGACTAGGGAAAATGTTGGCCCACTGATGAATGAGATGGACAACCTGGCTGTGGAAGACTCAGAAAAGGCAGAGTTACTGAATACATTCTTTGCCTCGGTCGTCATTACTAAAGCAGTCCCTCTTGAATCTCAAATCCTGGAGGCAAGAGGGAAGGTCTGGAGAGAAGATTTTCCCTTAATAGAGGAACACAATGATAGAGACCTTGATAGAGACCACTTGGCAAAACTGGACACATGTATGTCCACGGGCCCTAACAGGGATACACCCACGAGTGCTGAAGAGAGCTGGCAGATGTTATTGCTGGGCCACTCTCCATCATCTTGGAAAGGTCATGGAGAACAGGAGAGGTGCCTGAAGACTGGAGGAAGGCCAACATCACTCCAGTCTACACAAAGGGCAAGAAAGAGGACGCAGGGAATGACAGGCCCATTAGTCTCACCTCCATCCCTGGGAAGGTGATGGAGAGACTCATTCTGGAGGTCATCTCCAAACATGTTGAAGAACAAAAAGTCATTGGGAACAGTCAACATGGGTTTACCAGGAGTAAATCATGTTTGACCAATGTGATAGCCTTCTATGATGTTATGACTGGTTGGCTGGATGAGGGGAGAGCAGCAGATGTCATCTACCTTGACTTCAGCAAGACTTTTGACACTGTCTCCCATATCAATCTCATTAGGAAACTCAGGAAGTGTGGGTTAGATGAGGGGACGGTGAGGTGGCTTGAGAGCTGGCTGTGTGACAGATCACAGAGGGCTGTGATCAATGGAGCAGAGTCAAGTTGGAGGCCTGTAACCAGTGGTGTCCCCCAGGGGTCAGTACTCAGTCCAGTCTTGTTCAACATATTCATCAATGACCTGGACGAGGGGACAGAGTGTATCCTCAACAAGTTTGCTGATGATCCCAAGCTGGGAGGGGTGGTGACAATCCAGAGGGCTGCGCTGCCATCCAGCAGGACCTGGACAGGCTGGAGAGCTGGGCAGAGAAGAACCTCATGGGGTTCAATAAGGGCAAGTGTAGGGTGCTGCACCTGGGGAAGAAGAATGCCAGGCACCAGGATAGGTTTGGGGGGGACCTCCTGGAAAGCAGTTCCGTGGAGAAGGATCTGGGAGTCCTGGTAAACAGTAAGTTATCCATGAGCCGGCAATGTGCCCTTGCCTCCAAGAAGGCCAATGCCACCCTGGGCTGCACAGGGAAGTGTGTGGCCAGTAGGCTGAGGGAGGTCATTCTCCCCCAGTACTTTGCCTTGGTGAGGCCAGAACTGGAATACTGCGTCCAGTTCTGGGCTCCCCAGTTGAAGAGAAACGGTGACCTACTGGAGAGAGTCCAGTGGAGGGCAACGAGGATGACTTGGAGCATCTCTCCTATGTGGAAAGGCTGAGAGAGCTGGGACTCTTTAGACTGGAAAAGAGAAGGCTGAGGAGTGTTTTAGCTAATGCTTACAAATACCCAAAGTGTGGGTTGAGGGAGGATGGAGCCAGACTCTTTTCAGTGGTTCTCAGTGGCAAGACTAGGGGTAACGGGCACAAGCTGGAACATAGGAGGTTCCATTTAAATATGAGGAAGAACTTTTTTTCAGTGAGGGTGCCAGAGCACTGGCACAGGCTGCCCAGAGAGGTTGTGGAGTCTCCTTCTCTGGAGATTTTCAAGACTCGCCTGGGTGCAGTCCTGAGTGATGTGCTCTAGGGGATCCTGCTTTTTAAGCAAGGGAGTTGGACGAGATGATCTCTCAAGGTCCCTTCCAACTCTGACAATTCCTTGATTCCGTAAATGAATACAGTTGTTGCTTCAAACACTAAATATAAATATTTCTAGCTAAGGATAACTATGCATCATCTGCAGTTAGGTATATAGTAATTAAGGAGAAGCTGCAGAAGAAAGCAGAAAATTCTTCCAATGTGTTGGCAAGAGATAATCCTTAAGGAAAGATGAAATTAGAGTGATCCAGAGAAGTTTTGTTAGATATATAGTATGTGACAATACCTTTCAGCTGAAACAAAAATATTTGCTGAAATGGAATAAAGTTCATCACTCTATAAAGCATGTGTTTGGGGAAGAAAAAAAACCTACTTGTTTCCAGAATAAAATATATTGGGGTTTTTTTTTGTGATACTTTTGACAGATTTTTTAATAAAAAATCTGTACTATTATGCAGAATTTAATATTTCTTTTCTTCAGCAGCCTGAAATTTCTAAACCAAAATATCTTTAGTTGCAGTATTTTAGAATCTTAGTTTTCATTTCAAAGAAAGTATAATTAAATACCTACATGTCAGACACATCTGAAATATTTCCTTCAATATAATCCTAGCAAAAAGTCGTACCAGCAATATTTTAAGGGTACCTGTTGTACACATTTTCAGTAGCTTTTCTTAATTATAAGGCAATGTGTTTTGAAATAATACCACCGAAGAGAAGTTGTGTTTCATGAAAGTCATAGACTATTATTTGTTCTTGTACTTTATTGAGCCATCTTGCCATAGTGTAACTATGACTTTTGCAGTACAAGTGCAAAAGTTTGGATATGTTTTGGATTTTTAGTTGCCATATACATAGCATGTATGTTTGCCTTACCCAACTCCAACCAATCAAACCGGTTTTTGTGAGCTTTATGTTCTGTAAGAAAAAGAAAGATGACATTGACTCCTCAAGCTGTGGTTTAGAAGTATGATTTCTGTCATTTCCCAACAAGTAAACAAAAACCTGTTTTTATGGAACAGATATACTTTATAAATGGTATTTAATTTGTATTTATTGTACCTGTCACTAAAATACTTCAGGGAAAATTACATGTTTTCAATACGATTTGAGAATACTTGGTTCTAAAAGACTTATTTTTAACATATTCCATCCTGTGAATTTCTAATGTACAGGGTAAGATGTTTTTTCTACAAATGGCCCTTTGGCATTGAGCCTGAGGTTCATCCAAGGTTCAGATGCTTCATTACCACCAGGCAGGAAATGAGCAAGTTAGACTTTAGACTAAGATTGCTCTGCAAATAGCAGGAGAATTTGCTGACTAACATCTGATCTCTGATTCATCACTTATAATTAACTCTGTTATTCCAGACAGCTAGAAGTATTGTAAACATCAGCAGTAAACATTTCATTTATGTGCTAGATACCCAAGATTGGGTATAGAGGCATGGGTAGAACTAGGTAAAAGGAAAGATTGGGCAGATAAGGGAAAAGGGGGGGGAGCTAGAAAGGTGGGGGGAGCTAGAAAGGAGATTATAGAAATCACATAAGAGTTATGCCATTATAATGTTACTAATTTTTTAATTAACATATGACAATTCTTTGATATGTGATTAGGAATGACACATCTTTATGTCTCAACATGAATATTCCCATTTCTGCTACACGTTCAGTAGCTTCTGCCTAAGTATTCTGCTTAAAAGTAAGAGTTGCAGAACCAGTATCTTCGCTTTTTTACTGAGTTCTAGCCAAGATGGCTTTATAGAGCCTGGTACTGGAACAGTTAGATGGAAGACAGAAGCATAAATCTCAAGGAACCTGTCACAAATGAGAGATGCATGGCAGAAAGAATTTCATATGAGAACAGACTGTTTGGCCTAGCTATGATTTTCTTCCTTGATCTCTAAAATGCTTTATTTGACTAACACTACTGAAAACTAATTAAACAGTTATGCACAAGAATAATTCTATTTAGTAAATCACTTCTTCTGTAAGAATCCAAGTGATTTCATAAACATCACTTGTTCAAATACGAAGTAGGACAATTTACCAAATAAAGGCAGGAGAAAATGTATTCACTTCTTATTTCTATGGCTTTTTTTTGTACAGGTGCTTTAATAATTAATGCCATCTTGATAAAATTCTGCACTTGCTCATCTCAAATTAGACATTAAAAAGTTTTCCATCTCTTTAAGTTAACTTGCTTTTATTCATGTTTTACCATAATCTGCTTCTGACTGTTCTGGTTCAGAGTGAATTCAATGTTCAATACAGATTCCTAATGGTGTTTGAGTGCCTGGAAGTAAGTGGGCTGATGTGAAGGTGGAAGGACCACCACAATACATTTAACCATGGAATAATTATTGCCATGATTTATGATCTAGAGTACTGAACTAGAATAAAAATGAAATAAATACCAATAGTGATCTGTACAAGGTAGTTGTAACCTAGTTTGAATAAGGCTAGTTTTCTAGCTCTATATATCTTAGATTTCAAGTTGTAGAATTAAGTAAAAGGGATGTAGACCATACATGAATGATGAAGTCTGATTTTGAAAAGCTGTGACACATGGAGTGTTCTATTGATTATTCAGCTGAATGTGACCTCCCAATGAAAAGATGTGATCAGATGGAAGAATATGATCCTGAAATGTGTGAACAGGAATCTTGAATGTCATATAGGTTCCATCTGAATTTGTCAGTTGCAACACATAATTTGTGAATGTTGAGTCCAGTTTTAGCATCAGTCTACAAAGGCTATCAATCAACAGAGAAAAGGCATAATAATAAGGATGGAATTGGAAAATATATCTCCTACTGAAATGCTCAGGAATTTCTGCCTTTTATATTTTAAAAAAAGTTTAATAATGAATAATTTATTAGTGTATATTAATAAGTATTTAAATCTGGAACATAAATTTTCTAATAGAAGGCTCTCAAATGTATTAGATATGATATCCAAGCACTTTAAATTGTGTCTTGATATTTACAGAGGAAAAAAAATATTTTTCACTGAAAGGTTAAGTAATCATTGGAAGAACTTGCTAATGGTGTTGGTCTTTAGTAATCAGGATTACATGTCATTTTTGGGGGGGAGGAAACAAAAAGTTCTACATCTAATCCATTAAATTTAAGATGTGTACAGTGCAAGAGATCAGATTTAGACAGTGTTCTGGTCTCTTTTTTCTGTGATTGTTATATATCATACAAGACTAATCTACATAATTACTTGTATTATGTACAACACTAGATAAGACTCAAGTTACCTTTCTGTTGTAGAATGTATATGTAACTATTAAATCATGTGTCTGTAGACTTGTGTTTCCAAGAGTTCATTCCACTCAAAACACCATATACCTTGAACTGGTGAACTTTTAAGCTCAAGGAAAGACATTCTGAAGTCAGTAGATGTGTTTATGTGTGTTGATCATTATGACATAACCTAGAGAAGTAGGGTCCAAAGGAAGAAGTGAAAAAGTTCATTTCCTCAATACTATAAATAGCCCATTTTAAATGAAAGGATTTTTTTTAACGCATAGTTTAAGGACATCTAACAAAGCTGCTTTTTTGTTGCTAGCTGTTTTCTATAAACATTATTTCCTTAGTCAGCTAGCAAGCTTTTTATGTAACTATTTGAAAGATAGCGTACAGTTGGAACATGCTTTTTCCTATGCAAACAAATATATTAGCTACTAATGTAGTATTTTTTTAATAACTGTAAAAAAATACATACATGAAAGTGATGAAAGTGAAAAATACTGAAGAAGAAATATCTTATTTGTTATTTTACTTCTGTTCTACACAACAACAGATATAAATATTGCTGGAAAGCGAGAAGGACTGTCAAAATGCTGCCAAAATTAATTTTGCTGGAAGCCTTAGGTTTGAGTCATCTAGACGCTTACTCTGACTAAGAGTAACACCTGATCTCTTCTTTCATCAGTCTTTCAGTACTTCCAGAAGCAGAGTGCATTCTGGGAAGAGCACAAGAAAAATAAATAGGTAGGTAGGTAGGTAGATGATAGATGATAGATAGATAGATAGATAGATGGATAGATAGATAGATAGATAGATAGATAGACGGATAGATAAATAGGACTAATCCAACCTGATACAAAACTAAGTGAGCACTCACCAGTTACAGAGAAGTTAAGAAGCTGATTTTTTCCCAAGATAGGAAGAATTAATAGGAGAGATTGTACTCAGCGTGGTAACTTGGAAGAGGAATGGAAGTGTTGGTATTGCATCCCACGGCCTCTATCATTTAAGTCCATATCCTCTCCTCCATTAATTTCAAGTTTTGCATTGCCTTGGTGTCGGCAAATCATGCCCCTATTGCCTTCAATATGCAGACTGTGGCAAGACTTGAAAGAGTGGAAACAGGTCCTGGGCATGTGATTCAGTTAGCTGAGGGTAAAATTCTCTAGTGACACTCAAGATATCCTATTATTTTTGTAGAGATCCATCTCAATTATCCTGTCCTCTTAAGAATGCAAATACCGATCTCATTCAGAAGCAAAGCTGCTCTACTTAAACACTTCGAAAGCTTCCTGTACTGGTATTCTAATGCATGGATCACATATGCAGTTCTCATAGCTTAAGTATTTGATTCCTGGTACATCATTTTTCTAGATGTCTGTGTGATAAGTGGATATCCATATGCCTCTGGGTTTAGCTATGGCAGAACTGCAGCTGCTTAGATGGGGACCTCCATAATCTTGCCTCTGGCTCATGATAAGGCTTGTTACTTGTTGCCATCACAGAATACATCAACTAATTTCTTTCCTGCTCCAGGAATTTATTGTATGGTTTTCCTTGCTGTTGCTCTTTACTGGGGCTGAGAATGGGGAGCAGTCCTTAGAGGGTCTGGAAGAGAAAGTGACTTTGGAGAGCAAGGACCTGTAGAGTTATACTTTGGCTGGGCAGACCCTTGTAATTGTGAATAGAGGTTGCTGCATTCCAGAGATGTTTCAGGTGGCAGCTTAAGAAGATAAAACAGTATGAAATTCCTGTTCTATACTTAGTACCTACAAGATGATATCATGGCCAGTTTATTCACTGCAGAAAGCAGGGCTGATAGAACGGTCTTCTTATTAATAAGTTATTAAAGGAGGCTAGAGGGATGAGCAAACAAAGCTGGTGTACGTACTCCCTCAAAATTCCTAACAATGAAGATGAGAAAAAAAAAAAAATAATGGGGAAAAACCTGTCTGCCATTAGGGCAGACTTTTCTCAATACCTGATGAGGTTTTGGTAGACATAACAACCGTCTGCATGCAGCCCTTACACTCAGGGGAAATCTTATTAACATGTGTAAATACCTGAAGGGACGATGCAAAGGCGACAGAGCCAGGCTCTTTCCAGTGGTTCTCAGAGACAGGACAAGAGGCAATATTCAAAAGCCATCAGGACATGGTCCTGGGTAACTGTTCTGGGTGGCTCTGCTTGAGCAGGAGAGCTGGAAAAGATGACCTCCAAAGGTCCCTTCCAATCTCAATAATTCTGTGATTTACTGCAAAGGCAACAGATATTTATCCTCTCTGGCAGCAATAACAACCATGGTGGTGAATGGAAGGACACAAAGCCCTGATTTTTCAATTTGAAGTGTGTCTGGAGGCCTCAAAGTCTCCACAGAGGTCAAGCTACAGGGCAGTGGCAGGGAAGAGTTTCCTATAGTTTCATGCTTGCTCCTAAATTCTGGAAAGAAGATTCAAACCTATATTGGGACAGGACTTCTCCCTGGTATGTTTTTCAGGGCTGCAGCATGGTAGGTCATGATAGGCATATCCTCCTATGTGAGAATAGTATAGAGAAACTGAAATAACAGGCATTTTCCTGAAGACATAGTAGCCATCAGAAGAGATGCTGATGTATGAGGTGCCACTGGTTTCAGCCATGAATGTCCCCTGAGACAATCAGACAGACCTACTTTCTTGGGAGTACTGGACGGGCACAGTCTGACTCACGTTATGAACCTAAATTGTTGCTTGGGTTTCATAAAACTGCCCATGCTGCTGCTATGAAAGAGTTCATTTTGTGACAACTATAATTGCAAAACACACAGGAAATAAAAATGTCTGCAGTGTTATTTCTGTTTTACCTAAGGTAATGGGAAGAGTCCAGACCCTTTAGGTCAGTCATTCCAGTGTGGGAAAACTCTCCAGTCTCCCAGGAGCTGACAGACAGGTTTCAGTCCAGTCTTGGCTGGCTCATGGCTTCCCTATGCTGCTATCTATAAGCTCTTTTTCGGTCTTCATTCTTCTGGGAGTAGGTTGGTTTATTTGATCTTTACTGATTGCCCTCATACTATCTGCACTTAAGACATCTGTCTGCAATTCATCCTCTTTAAGTGCTGTCCTACCTTGGGATTGAACATTTCTTCCAGAAATTTCTTGTTTATCTCTGTGGAGGACGAGGGGCTACCTCTGTGCTGTTTAGAGGGCTTTGCTTCAAATGTTTGAACTCCTGCAGCTGTCTGCCCATGTTGCTAAAGTGTCACAGGAAAGCCATGCCCTGTCTTTGGCAGGTCTGTGAGGACCATGAGGGCTTGTTTCCAGCATCTGCTCTGACTTTGGATTCAGGTTGACAGAGAGCCAGATGTTAAGCAGTGCTCTGAACTGGTATATGCAAATATGAGTGGACTTGATTTGTAAATAACCACCACATCATGCTTAAACAATTTAGGAAGACAAATGGGATAGCATGGAATAGGTTTAAAGAGTAAAAAGAAATCAAGATATCTCTTCGTTATTTGACAGCTATGTCATTAGTGATTTAATAACAACAGCAGAAAGCCATGTCCAAACTGACAGGGAAGGAACTAGAAGTAGCAGAAAGGGTTTCACAGTACCCAGCAGGAATGGAAACATCAAGAAGCCAAAAGCAGAACTCATGCACATACTGAAGAACAGAAATTAGTTTTCAACACCCCTAAACTGAGGAAGTTTAGCTGCTGAGGGAAAAGATTTACCGCATTACTTGAGTGGAAAACATTCAGTACCACAGAACCCAAGAGAAAGTGAAATAATTGACACATGAGTTCAAAGAATTGACGAAAGCACTTAGCAATATGTCCTGCGTGATTAAATAACCTTCCTCAAAGGTCAAGCAGATTTTTCTCTGAAGTCACTTGATGGGTTTTTTTTAACACATTCCCTTTGCAGATTTTGGGGGTGATTTTACTGCCCCGGAAGTCTCCATCGTTTGGTTGAAAGTTACTGCACCCAAGAACTAACATCTTAGGAAAAGTAGTTTGACTGTAAGAATGTTTTGCTATATGAGACGGGAAGACATGATAAAGCCTGCATTTGGGGATGAGACAAGGAAAAGTTGCTCCTTACTGGAATTTTGCTCTGATGTAACTAAAATTCTTGAAATATCATCAAAAGACAAGGAGGAACTTGAAAAGATGAACCCATTTGATTTTATGGATCTTGGTTATAGAATGACCCTAAAGATGTTATACAGACTAATAGACAATAAAAAATTCTAAACACTAACCCTGATATGTCAGTGCAACTCATACCTCTGTGTCATACAGAAGGAGCATTCAACACTGCAAACCAGCTATGCTGGAACTTCTGCTTTAAGTGTCAGAAAGCCAAGCTTTTTAAAGATTGCATGGATAATTTGTATTATTAGCAAGCTACTTTTTAAATAGTAATACATGCAAAAAGGCAAAGACTAGAACCTAACTCCTTTGTACCACAAACTCTGTATGGAAAAGTAATGATCCTCACAAAATAACAGGAATACTCTGCAACTATGTTTGGATAATAGAGGTCCTTGTTTTTCCCATGACTTTGTTACCCTTCACAATCCCATCTCCTCCTTGATACCATTATTGCTTGGGTTCAGACTTGCCTTGCTTTTCCTGGACTATTTTCAAGAAGTAATTTTGGTTTATATTATTCCTTCCTGACCTATTTCTTCTGCATTGTAAACTCTTCTGTAAGTTTAATTAAGCTAGCTTGGGGCTAATGATTTTTGTTTTTAAATGTGAGCATGATGAATCTGTGGTTTTTCTAGGCTGTTGTTGATTTATTAAAAAAAATTAGACAGTGGAGTTTTCAGGGAGTTTCTGGGTTTTTTAGAAGGTTACAAAAATGAGTCATTGTGGGCACCTGAAATCCAAATACATATATCTGACTCAAAAAAACATTTCTGAAAGTCTCTGCCACAAATTATGTTTTAATGAACTAATTGAATAAAACAAAAACAGAACAAAAATCCCATAATCTTAACCACTTTCTCTAAAGAAGCAAGTATAAACACCACAAAAATGCTTAGTTTATGTACCTGGAAGTGTTATGAGGTTTATGGTTCTGAAAGATGTCAGTGTACTGCATAATGATGGCAGTATGTGGGCCACAGGGCCAATGCAGACAATCTAGGAGGCTGCTAGATTATTGTTTTCTTTCATAGTTTAGAAGTGAAACATGTTATTAGAGGTTAGATGGGACTGGGAGAGGCAGCATGGCAAAGAATCCAGGTGATCATACTATTCATGTTACTTTTCCTTTTAGCAAAACAGTATGTTGAAACTCTCATTGTACTTGCGATTCAGGAACTTATGCTTCTCCAACGTGCCTCTCTTGGGAGACTGTTGCGTTCAGCCTTGCCTTCTGGTAGTCAGAAGCTCATGTACTATGATGATTACTATTTTCTCCCTTGGTGCCTGTGCTTGGACTGTTAAAATTACTCATGATGCAGATTTCTCAATATTCCTCACACTTTCAGGTGGATAAAAGAGCCTTATGGGAAAAGCAGTAGTTGCAGAACATATATACTATTGTAGGAGTGGCAGGTAAACAAAGTTTATGCAGCTAGTCCCAGCTATAAATGTCATTCCAGGAAAATACATAAAGGTTTAAACTTTATACTTGGCTAAGAGTTCTAAAACCTAAACTAACTCAGCAAAGAGGACTGTTTATGAAGAAGAGGATTTCACCAATGTTAGCAGAGACCAGAATTTATCTACTGGCTGCGATATTCAGCTAAGTCTAGATAGTATGTCATTTTCAGATGCTTTTTCCTTTGGGCTTGTCTCCGAAGACCTCAGGACTGACGTCAAAGTGGGAATCTTGAATGTTAGTGCTCTCTGGTAAATGGTATGAAACAACATATCCAAACAGCTCCACCGCTGGCTGTTGCCTTCCCACTGAAGAATGTTTCCTCAGCTTTGTGACTGAGCTACCTTGTGCCTCTCTAGGTGCTCCTGAGCCTCGTGCACTGCAGAAGTGTTTCTGCCATGTGGGAAGGATTATTAAGTTGAAGCTGACCTGGTCCATAGGTGAGAAACCAACTGCAAACTGTTGATTTCTCTTTTTTCCTGTGAATGGGTTCCTTTAAGGCTGCTGTCTCCATTCAAATCCTCATCAGTTCACTGGGGATGCTACAGCCATCATTTGTGCTGTGATGTTGGAAGTTGGGTAAATATGATGCCTTGCATGGATACATCAAATGTGCCACTACTGAACAGAAGCTCTTTTGTAAGCCTGTGGCCATATTGCTAAAGCAGCTTTGACTTCAGTATTTGGACCAGTAGCTGGAGGAACTCTAATAGAGAGGACTCCCTGAGAAACCACATCGTGTGGACTTGGGTTCTACTAAAATGCCATATTGGAATTTATTTAAAGATATACCCAAGAAAGGGAGTTGTGACATGGCAACAAATTTCCTTCAAACTTGGAAAAACAATATGGATAAGGTTGCTCAAATTCAGACAGCCAGGTCTCATTCCCTTGTGTCTTAAGTCAACAGATGCAAGAGCAATAGCCACGTTCAGATGTGTGAAGTAGAATAAGTTTCAAGATATTTTATGAGGTAACAAAATTAAGGTAGCTTCTGACTCTACATACCATCATCTATGGTGTGTACTAGCGCAACTCTTGGACTATAGCCTGACACTGATGTAATAAATGGGTATTTCAGTGTAGGACAGGTGATGTTACTGAAGCATTCTGGAGATCAAAGGGAGATCTGTGCGTGCATATAAATTGCTGATATATTTTTGCTGTATTATTCCTGGATTTTTAGTTCTAACTATTTTTGTTATTGTTTACTGGATATAGTTCATATGTGCAGCAATACTTGTTCATGTTCATCTTGGATAGAAAGAAGAAATGGCAAGATAAAACACCATTTAATTTTCTGTTGCACACTGTAGATCATAAACTCTCAACAGTCACCGTCTCAAATGCATAGCCAGGATTAGTTATATTCCAGACTCCATACCTCCTTTTCTTTAAAGAAAAATTAAGAAAGTACTATTATTTGCAGCGTATTCCCCTCTTTGAACCAAGTAATGCATTAACCACTCAATAAAAACATGGAAAAAATGCATGATTACCGTAAGATTGAAGCAATTAGAGCTTAATTCTATTTTATTATTTACAGACATGTAAAGCAGCAAAATTGGATTCTTTGCACCATCTTTATCACTAAGTGACAACAGTAATAAGTAAATAGTATAATCACATGAACCTGAGCTTCTGCCACACTGTTACATGCATATCATCCACAGATAAAATGTAAGCACAGATAAAATACAGTGCTGTACGTTAAGAATAACTTATGCAATAATTTAATAACTTACACTCTATTATTTAAGTATATTATTTTTAAATTCCTGAGGCTTTTTATCAATTCGCACTTAATCATACTCATTGTCAGATAACAATTAAGAAAGGACGTGAGGATTTGGTTTGTAGTAAAGGAATTTTATTTCTTGTCATGATAGAAATACTTAAAACTAAAAGCAAGAACATGTCAAGTAGAGAGATATTAGCATTCCAATCAAGAGATGTTTGGCTAAGAGAATGATTTTCATTGAGTTAGAAGTACTTACCAAATAAGAAATGCCTGTTAAACTTTGCCATCTTCTAATGATATAAGATTAGAATATCAAAATGTGTGTGAATGATAAGAATGAATCAGAGGAATAAGTAGAATTACTGATACATTTCATTGAAGAAAGTTTGAGAGCCCTGGCAAAGCTGACAGACTCTGCCATAGTCATTTTCCCTAGTCCCCATAAATGAAGGAAAAGTACTCAATACAATCTTTCTGTCATAAAAATTTACATTAAAATTGCATTAACCCTCAGCAGAAGGAACCTAAAAAGCACAGAAAATTCATATAACTACTGTTAGAAGTGAGACTGTGAAAAAAAAAAAATTGTGTAAACACTTATTGTACTTTCTGGCACCTGCACAAGAAGTTCAGACACCTCACTGAGGTGGCACAGATAGCACATATTTTATTTCCTTTTCTATAGAAAAGTCACAGGATGCTTAGAGCTTTGCTCAGTCCCCATTTCATTTTGAGTGAAGCTGCTACTCAGCCTGTCACTTCCCAGCCTGAACTAACACAGAGTAATTCTGCCCCAGTGTAAAAACTTATAGTCTGTCTTTTTGATGCTTTGCAGTATTAAGTAAATTAATTGTGAGGGGAATGAAAAAGTCTTCAATGTTTTATGTCTACTTGATTTAGGGTGACACGTCAACAGAGAAAAAAACCGTCACAAACTGTGGCTACATTTACTTTTTATGGTGATGGTATTATGCCTGTATGAATGCTATTCTTTTAGAAGAGATGACTTAATGACAGTGAGTTCAATTAAACAAAATTTAAAGAGGGAAAGATTAAGAAGAGGATGATATTCAGTAATGTTCTTGTTTGAATTTCTTTTTGTACATAAACTCATTGCCTTAAAAGTGAAAACTTTTTTTTTAATAATGTGTTGCTCTGAGAGCATAGTTGCTGGATACTGGATATGATAGATACAAAAAGATGAAAATAATGAAAATATCATACCAGTGCACTCATTTTAAAGCGGTCTGTCCTGACAATCATATCTTTCCTGTGGTCCTACTCAGCCAAAGAGGTGTGTTCTATACAGTGTAAACAGTGTATGGATTTCCCCACTATGTTGTGTTTATCTTGCAAAATTAAAGGCTGGAATGATCCTGAAATACCTAATTGCCTTTCAGCTGCAAGGTGGCTTTTGATGTTAAAGATCTAAGCTGCATATTCATTGCCTCTGGGTACAGGAATTAGATTGCGCTATATGGTAAATATTTAAACAGACATGTTTGAAAGTCTGCTGTATAATCACGAAGTTAAAATATCCTCTGCTCTATCTAATCTGTATCTGGCACTCCTAGGGTAGGTAAGCGTACCTTTGACGTATCTATTTAACCTCTGCTTTACAAAGACAGGTTGGGAATGGGTCCAATTTCCAATTCAAAATAGATTTGCTCAAATATTACTCAAACTTAGCCCCAGTGACAAGGCTCCAAAGATTTGTTCCAGTAATGAGGAATAACAGTCTTGGCGGAAAGGCTTCTCATTCCCCTGGCCACGCCGTGGTGAGTCCCCTTCTTCACAGACTGTGTTCCCAGCAGCAGCTGCCCTTCGCAATCACTCACGAGCTATCCTCTTGCAGGCAGTTCCTTTTACGCAAGAGCCGGAGTGAGCTCTGCCTGATCTCTGCATTCAGTATGGGGACCAGAATACTTGTGTGCTGAGAAAACAGAAGAAAAACTGAATCACGATCATACAGACAGGGGGTGATTTAGTTGGTCCACAGAGAGGGTCTGTGACATCCGTTATACAGAGGATTTTGCTAGGAATGTGGAATGGCCGGGAAATCATCTTTCATTGGTATTGTGAGGTTATTCAGAACATGAGCTGAAAATGAAGCATACACTTACCTCTGTAGATAGTCCAAAATAACAGAATGGAAAAACTAAATAGTGCTTATGTAGTGATGCCAACATTGAAGTCTAATCATGGTCATTGAAACGCAATTATTTTATTTCTGATCAAAGAAAGAACAGTCATATCTTGTAGATCCACATTGTCCACTTCCAGTGCCATGATATATCTTGACAGAATTTAGATTGTAGATGAAAACTTTTCTCAACTTTGCTCGTCACTGTAGAACTTTTTTTTTTTTTTTTTTTGTGTGGAGTAAAAATCAGGAATCTTTCTACAGTCTTATGGAAGAAGGAAAAGGCACATAACAATCCAACAAATTATATGCGTACCCTAACAAAATACTGTATTGACAGTCATAACTAATCTTAAATTGGGATATTTCACAATGTTGTCATCTTTTTCCTTCCACACAGAGTAGTTTGCCATTCAATTCTGTATCTCCACAGTTGTTCTATTCCAGTTAACCAGATTTCCTCCAGGAATTCCTGCTGTCAGGCAAAACTCCTGACATATGGTAAAAAATTAAGAGGTCGATGAAGAATGCTGCCCAGAAACCAGTCATCCTGGGCTGAGTCTGGAACAGAAAAAGAGAGTTGTGAAAGAAATGGTGGAAGCAAGAAAATTGCTTCTGTAAACTTCACTGATGGCATTAAATACAGGAAGGGGAAGACTGAATAAAGGAGGATTTGGCATGAGATAGAGGAATACTGAGGGACAGCAGAATGCACAGTAGAGAAAAAGAAGTGTTAATATCACATGGCTTGGAAAATGCTGCAGTTAAGAAACAAATGTGCGTACCAATTCAGAATAGAAAATTGGGTGTAGTCGGAAAGAACCAAAACATTTACTAGTGCAAGGAGATGAAAGGGAAAAGGAAGGAATTTGAATTAACTGAAAAATAATCCATTAACTCTGAAAAGGCACCAGAGCCATGGTAACCTGGTGAAACTGTTGTTATAGGTGGAAAACCAGCCCTGAATAATACTGAGCAGAAAAGACAGAAAGATAGATTGATATGATGAGGTAGTTTTGGAGAGAAAAAAGTGCCACTACGAATTATGACGTCTGTTCCCCAGAAAGCCTATTTACAGCCAAGTCCCTGCTCTTCCCTGATAGCCTGATCATTAAAGCAATGCATTTAAATTGCTTCAGGTGTATAATGATAAGCTGGAACAGCAAGCTAGGGAGTAATATCTTGGCTCATGTGTAGATTCATGGAGACAAAAATAAATCTGAAACAGAAATTCGATTTCAGAAGGATCTAGTTTGCACCAATGAATTCTAAGATGTGAATGTAAAAGCTGACTGTAATTTCTCAAAGTCAAAGGCATAAAAACTATCCAGAGCATGTATCCTAAGCAAGGGGAATACTTGAAAGTAAGTGCGCCCAATCCAGACAAGTGGAGATCTACCTCAAAAGATCTACCTCCTTGCATTAAGCAAGATGCTTATAAACAATGTGTGAAAGAGTAGGCTATGTTAATTTGGAGAAGGAGTGTTGCTAACGTGGCTGTACATCATTTGAACCAGACCTGGCTGGATAGACCAGACCTGGACCACAGCCATTCAATTTAAAACACAGGGAAACGAACTTGCATCTGTCTCCATTTGTCCAGTTACACATACCCTGCAATGTAAACAACTAATTTTCTAATATTAGCTCATGCTAATTCTTTACAAAACTGCATTTGACTGCTGTCCTGGCATAATACTTTAAAGCAGAAGGGTACTCTGGTTGGAACTGCTGTGACTTCCCAAGCAACAGCCTCCATTATACATGAGTTTTGCCTGCTATTCCAGTGCTGTCCATATTAATAATGCATTTTACTAGCTAGATGTGCTTTTCTGTTTGGAGGTTTTTTTGTCTTCTCTGGTAACTGCAGCCTGTGCTTTGGCAAAGTTGTGCATAAGAAACTACCCGCCTTACTGGCATGCTGTGCACTTTACAAAATATTGTGAACTTCTTTTCTTTCTTTTGGTTAGTCTTACACTGATAAATATGTGATTAAAAAAAAACAAACAAACAAAAAAAGAGTAGGAAATAATCTAGTTTATCTCTCAGCTTTTGGAAAAAAAAATAAATATACATACTTGTGTAACAACATATCCAGAAAGGAACTTTACTGTGTTTTTTAAATTTGCCTTTTAATGATGGAAAAGACCATTCGTTATGTAACAGCTAGACGTACTTGTCAGCAACGTTATAAAAAACAGTTTGGATGGAAAGAGCGACAAATGTATCCCTGATGTTAGCTGACTGTAAACAATTCAGGAAGAATTTGACCCTTGGTTGCCGATGGGATATTTCTTTGTCTTCTCAGCTTGCTTTCCCCACTGAGGCAGCACTGAGAGCCTCTTGACAACTCAGCAGAGATGTATGAGATGGTGGAAACAGCCCAAGCTGAGAATGGGAAGCAGTCTGGAGAGGTGGTATGGCACCACTACTGAGCTAATTTGCCCAACTGAGAGATGGAGATGAATGGCTCAGCTCTAAGGCCACACTGACATAGTTTTTGAATGGCCACTTTAGTGCCTTGCCACAGTATCAGACCTTGCTCATAACATCACTGCGTACCATTAAGGGAGTGGAACATCTCCCTTATGAGGAAAGGCTGAGGGAGCTGGGTCTCTTTAGCTTGTAGAATAGGAGACTCAGGGGTGACCTCATTAATGTTTATAAATATGTAAAGGGTGAGTGTCATGAGGATGAAGCCAGGCTCTTCTCAGTGACATCCAGTGATAGGACAAGGGGCAATGGGTGCAAGCTGGAACATAGGAGGTTCTACATAAATGTGAGGAAGAATTTCTTCACAGTGAGGGTAACAGAACACTGGAACAGGTTGCCCAGAGAGGTTGTGGAGTCTCCTTCTCTGGAGACATTCAAAACCCATCTGGACATGTTCCTGTGTGACCTGACCTAGGTGTTCCTGCTCTGGCAGGGGGATTGGACTAGATGATCTTTTGAGGTCCCTTCCATTCCCTAACATTCTGTGATTCTGTGATTCTGTGATACCATTGTTCTGCTTAAACCTGCCTGGTGCCATCTTCAGTTCTCTGACATAGTGATCATCCTTATGATTTTTAAAAGTTTTTATAAAAAGTGTAGAACTCCACATTTTAAAAATGGACTCTTATACTAGTGCAGTGCCGGTTCATACCTGACCAGAAGAAATGTACCCAGTAGAGATGAACAAAGGAGAAACCATGTTTCCTCCTCCTGCCTTTCAGTGAAGTGTTAAAAGGTGCACTTGAATCTCCACAACTTGCAGATCTCCAATTTTGCTGTATCTCGTCACTTCTTCTCCACTTTCTCAGTGTTTTAATATAGAGGAAACATAATCAGACTTAGGTTTTTGGCAGGGGATCAGATTATTTCAATCTGAAGGACACAGCCTAAACCATTTCAGGATGTTTCAATTTCTTTTTAATTTTTGTAATAATTTGAAGCAGAACAGAAGTATTTTTAAAATCATCAATAGTTTCAAGTCATAGGAGAAGTCAAGCAGGCTATAGATGACTCCATCTCTGTCTAGACACAAGAAGGAGTCATCTCTGGATCCTTTAATTGTGGTGATGCTTTATTTGAAACAATAGGTTTTTTACTTCCCACACTGTGTATTGACTCTAGAAGTAAAATAAGAAATATACCAGTCTCGACATGAACACTCATTTGAATTGTAGTGTGACACAGAGGAAGCTCAAAGGTGTGTGGGGTCTGACAAACCATATTTCTTTATACAAGATTGTAATAAGACTTTCTAGGTGTTTTTCCTCCAGTAATGTGTTTTATGATCTTATTATGATCTTATGTTATGACCTTCACAGGTAAGAGACTCTGAAATAAATCAGTAAATTTTGCCTTAGTCTCATATCCTGGCATAAAAGTCTGCTAGGAGAGATCTGGAGAAGATGTTAGAAGCTGACTAACAGCCTTGTGAATGCATTTGGAAGAAGCTCAGATGTTTCTTTGACAGAGTAAATTGTATTTTGGGCAGTGTTTCGGGAATGTTTATTCTAAGTTACCAGATATATCATTACCAAATATGGCACAATGTGGTGGTTTTAGTGGGTCTCTTTCCCTCTTGAAGAATTTACATTGAGGATCCATCCAAGTCCTGTATCTTCTGCAAATCTGCTCCTCTGAGCAGATGAAGACAGTAAGTACATGCGAGAACAGGTAAAGCTGGGGTACGGATTGTGCACATCTACTCTAACATTTATAGTATCTTAATTTTAATCTGTTCCCAGATTCACCTAGTAGTCTGGCTATGCCAGACATTCCCATAATATCAGTCCTAAACCCAGAATAACCTCTTGGTTGCCAATTGTATGACATCAGAGTAAATCTAGTTTAAGAGAGAAGATTGATTCTCCTAGTAAGAATGGTCTTCAATGCAGTTCTTGAAAAGAAATCAAAATTCAGTTTGCCCTATAGACGCCAACAAAATTTCATTTTGTCTGTTTTGGAAGGGGAGGCTACAGAGCCCCAGCACTCAGGGACTGAGCACCTCTGGGTGTCTGGGAGACTGGGGGCTGGCAGAGCTGTCCCTTGGCTGTCTGGCTGAGTGTCAGGCAGGCAGGCAAGCAGGCAGGATGACACAGATGACCTGCAGATCTGACAGCGTGCTTGCACCATAAATTCTAATGATACTCCAAACATCCATGTTTCCAAACAAATATGGTGCATTTGGAAATAAACTCCCAATACTACTCTTGTATTTGTCCGTAGTTTAGACTGTAAAAAACCTAGTTTCCATTTCGCTTGGGGATGAACAAGGATGAAGATGCTGGTATACTAAGACTTGTGCCATAATGACTTCAGTAAATGCTTTGTAGTGACGCTTGTGACAGACCAAAGCAGGATGTTTGCTGCTATTAGGAGCATAACATTTTTTCTCAGGCTTAAGATAAATCTGCTGGTTTTTTTTTTTTTTATTCTCCTGTTGTGGGCTATTGCAATATTAAAAAGAGTTATCATGAAACCAGTGTGCAGATGACCTGTTGACAGTGAGAGAGATAATCCACACAGAGCTCTCAAACTGTCAAAGAAATAGACGTATTATTGAAATAGATTGAGTGACAGCATATTGTTTACAATGCAGGCAAGTGAGCGGGGTGAGGAGGAGAAAAGGAAAACAAAAAAACTGAGTGTATTTCCTGATGGAAGGGAACAGATATGAAAATAAATAACGTCTTGTTCAATTAGCAACCAGCTTGAGCATCTGCACAAATATGTCTAATCCAGCAGGAAGGATATGTACTGGTATTTTTATCACAGAAACACGTCCTGCAGTGATGATCATGATAGGAAAAGATGTTATAAATTTGACACACTTCATATGCAGCACATAAGACATAATTAAACATAACTGAGTCAAACTACACCTACCAGTGTGGCAGCACATCAGAGCTGAGCCTCATTTTACTGGGGAGATGATGCAGATCATCATACAGAATATTTTTCACACTGAAAGAACTCATCATACTGAAATTACTTTCCTGAGGAGAATTTTTTAGTTTAAGCATCAACAAAGATGTGGGTTTTGCCTGCATTTCTCTCCACAACCTGTCTTCAAAGCATCCAGGAGCAGAGGGAGCTCTGCCTATCATCTGTGAACAGCCCAAGGAAGGTGCAGTTGGCAGTGTACCTGTCACCAGGCACTGGCTGCAGAGGGTGTATCTGGCTGCACAGGCATCTGCTTCACCAAACCCACCCTTTGCTTAGCCTGGGTGAATGATCCTTTCAGGTAATGACCTTTGTGGCTGCCTCAATTCTGCTGTCAAGACTGATGGGTTGCTGCTTTCCTAGTTCTCCAAGTGGACCCCCAGTTGGAAACAGGAATTCTAGCTAAGCCTCCCGAGATAGCTGGTAATTTTGTGATAAAATGCACCTTTTCTGAAAACTCTCTGTACTCTGAGGCATCTCTAGTCAAAACTACTCTGTCCAGTAGTCTGGCTAGGCAGACCAGTACTTTCAAAGTTAATTTAGGCTGTGAGGGGTAGAAGTTCAAGCTGCTCTTTTATCTGGCATAGAAACAACAGCCATCATCCTTACAGGATGGAGGCTACTGCACTAAGCTATAGTATTGTAAGAACATTTTCTTGGTTCTTTTCTGCATTCAAATTATCAGGCACCTCTTCAAACAGTGATCTGGTTACTCAGTGTTGCAGGAAAACTGACTTATGGCATATTCAGTCATTCTTTCTCTTAATTAGTGAATAGTTAATGAACAGCTCCAGTAGGCATAGCTGGCCTACTGTGGACTACTTTGGGATGTCCTTCAGAAATTTGGCACATGGGATCAGGCAAAGCCATGCCTTGGCTTCATTCTCTGTGTGCCAGCTGAGAGTAGGTTAAGGCATGGGAGCAACCAGTAACTCTTTGTGGGTGCCATGTGAAACACCAAGTGATAGGTACTATTTATGAACAGTAAAAACCAGACACAGACCACACTGTGGTGAGGACACTTGTGAGACCTCTGATACAGAATATAAAATATGGCCAGAAGAGCACGAAAAGTCTAGACTGAGAGAAGCCCCTACTTTTCCCTATGGTAAATGAGCAATTCCATGATCTCATTAAGTTCAACAAGGCCAAGTGCAAGGTCCTGCACCTGAGTTGAGGCAATCCCAAGCACAAATAAAGGCTGGGCAGAAAATGGCTTGTGAACACCTCTGAGGAGAAGGACTTGAGGGTGCGGGTTGGTGAAAAACTCAACATGAGCTGGCAATGTGCGCGTGCAACCCAGGCCAACCGTATCCTAGGTTGCATCAAAAGAAGCATGGCCAGCAGATCAGAGGAGGTGATGCTCGCCCTCTACTCTGCTCTTAGGAGACCTCACCTGAAGTACAGTGTCCAGTTCTGGGGCCCCCAACATAAGAAGGACATTGAGTTGTTGGAGTGGGTGCAGAGGAGGGACACAAAGATGATCAGGGTGCTGGAGCACCTCTCCTATGAAGACAGGCTGAGAGAGTTGAGGTTATTCACCCTGGAGAAGAAAAGGCTCTGGGGAGACCTTACAGCACCTTCCAGTACCTGATGGGGCTACAAGAAAGCTGGAGAGGGACTTTTTGTAAGGGCATTTAGAGGGACTTTTTGCAAGGGCATTTAGTGATAGGATGAGGGGTAATAGCTCTAAACTGAAAGAGGGTAGATTTAGATCAGATATTAGGGAGAAATTTTTACCTGTGAGGGTGGTGAGACACTGGAAGAGGTTGCCCAGAGAAGTTGTGGATGGCCCCTCCCTGGAAGTGTTTAAAGCCAGGTTAGACAGCGTTTTGAACGACCTGCTCTAGTGGGAGATGTCCCTACTCATGGCACAGGAGTGGGAACTAGATGATCTTTGATGTCCCTTCCAACCCAAACCATTCTATGATTCTATGATTCTATGATTGGCTTGGCTGAAGACTAATAGCTTTTCTCTGGCAAGGGAAATATTTTCACATTGATTATTTAGTACAACCATAATGAGGGATCCTATTCTGATCAGTTTGTTCAGCCTGATAGTCACCATTTTTTAATGTTAGCAAAAACATCATTTTTGAGACGTCAACTTTTATGTTTGCTCATCCCTGCTATTTTTAATGAAGTCCATGAGACTGAATGAAACATCTATGAAGGACTTGATTCTATTAGCCACTTACAGTATTGCACTTGCAGTAAATTTGGTTAATGAGGATCTATGCAAATTGTTCAGTAATTCATGTTTATGCAATTGCTAAGGGAACGACATCCAGATAACACACAGGAAAGAATAAACCCAGCAAGGGTACTCAGCTGGAGTCAACAGATATCAACAGATAATCAAACACAAATGATATATATTTGCATATTAAATTCAGTCCTGATGCAAATGGACCCAAATATCACTAAGGCTAATGGGAGTTGCTGTCATAAAAAGGTGGAATCTGCCCATCTGCTTTTAAGAGAAGAACAGCTAATAATCAATCAGTAGTTTAATTGCTCAGATAGATTCACTGTTCTCCTAGATGTGCACTATCCATTAGTCTACCAGTCTCAAGCTCAGCTGATGAAAGATGGGGAGAAAAGTGGTAGGAAGGAAGTGATGAAACATTGCCACTAACTGTATTAGGGTGACAGATGCTCTGGAGAGAAAAATAACTCCTCATGAATGACTTCATCACTTGAAGTAGATTACTTTTAAAGGTTATGCACTATTCAATTAACAATCTGCGTCAGAATCAAAGGTGCCCAGACTGCCATATACCTTAATTTCAGTCCAGGGCAAGGCAGATCAATGAGGAAACTTCCCATCCCTTGATTCACCGCAATACTCCCTGTGACTTTGATACTGTTGGGGGACTGTTTTAGAGGAAGAAAACCCTGTTTCAGTCTTGTCCATACCATCTATTGGAAATGATACCCTGTGGATACTGTCCTCCAAACCTTTCCTGGGCATTATCCTGGTGAGTGCTAGTTGACATGTGCCAAAATTCTGTCAACAACTATGATAACCAGCAGGATGGGTCATCATGAATACAGTACTCCAACTTGTTCCTTGGTCCTTTCTTGTTTAGTAGTACATACCTAGCTTAGTGTTTGGAGCAACCCCCACTGGCCTTTCTACCCATGCAAAAGGAAAGACCACAAAAACATTGTGTTGTTGTCATTTTTTCTCATGTGTTTTCTCCTATATCCAGTGATATCTCAAGGTGACAGGGGACCCATTATAATCTCCATGAGTTTGGATACCAGGGTTCTTGAAAAGAAACCTCTCAGTTTTACCCCCTCAATAAGGGACTCTAGAGTCTGAAATCCCACTGTGATGTTCATTAGACAAGGGGAAAAGGCCCATTATTTCCTTATCATTATTCAATGTAAGGTTTTTTCTTTTTAAAATGGAAGATAGTTCTCAAATAATTGTAAAGGAATAAGTCAGTAGGGAGCGGCCTTTAAAGGTCACTTTAAATGAGTGTAATATAATTAAACGAACTACTAAGAAACATGTTTTAAAATCTCATTAACCACATTTCTAACTGTCACAGGAATGTTTACCCAAATACCACTAAGAAACACACCGAAGTAAGGTCAGTCTCCTTAGAAGTGCGTACAAAAGGATATATATTTTTTTAGTATGAATCCAGGGAATGAAATGATCTCAGAGTTGTTCTAGTTTAGACTGTATGGAGAAAAAACATTCTACATTTTAGTTTTAGACAAAAACTGAGTAGAATGGAAGAAACTGTAGTCTTGTAGTTCTTCATTTCACCTCATTAAGTCATGATATCTACAGGCATGTTGACAAGGTTGATTTCAGACACTCTGACGTGTTACACATCTTCCTGGAGAAGTTGGCGTACGAGACATACAGTGAGGCCTGAAATAGAAGGAAGCAAGTTTGCTATATGATTTTTACAGTGTTTGGCACAGACATACTGTTACAACAACAGCTATGAAAAAGGTCTTATCAAATCTGTTAGGGATATATTATATGGCAATTAAATTATCAAGAGTTCTAGTGGCAGCTCCAATGGTGTTTCTTACAATGACGTGTAGAAGTGCTAGATGCTACTTGAGGGCTCTCCCTAGTTTCCAGAGAATACAGGAAGGATTTGTGCCAAATTTCCTGCCATGGGGTTAGCAGGAGTAGAGTTACAAGCAGCAGTACATGAAAAGGTACTGCTAGTTAGTCCCTAGTCTTGGATAATGTTGGCTGTTTTCTTTGCTTTATGTGGTTGTAACACACTTTCCTCCTGAGCATTCCTATTGCTCCTGTGTGATGTTTTCTTACCAGAATTCTCATCAGCTTGCAGGTATTAGAAAGTGAAAATATCTAATCAGAAAAACTATATAACTTAACAGGTAATGAAGTTGTTTGGTTTTGTTGTGGGGTTTTTTTCTGGTTTTTGTTCTGTTGGCTTTTTCTTTTTAATGGCAGCTTAAAGTTAATGTTTGGAATAGATACATATTATAAATGCACTCTGGAGTTCCTTTGCCCAAACGACAGCTTCTACAATCAGCCAATTTATGATCTTTTACAAAAGGGAAATTCCATCTCTACCTCCTCTTCCTTCCCTTATCTATACAAATAGTCTCTTAAAGGTGAGAACATCAGTAGAGCTGGACAAACTGAGTCAGAGTAAAAGAACTGGAGGGAAAAAAAAATCAGAAACTTCCACAATTTTTGTGATTTGTGTGATTTTTGCTTGTTTTTTTTTTCTTCTATAGCTCCGTGTTAAGGTCTACATCCCGGCTTATCTAGTTTTCTCCTCTCGTGCACAGTGAGCAGAAAGCAGAGAGAGCTGTAACTCTTGAGTGTCCCTGGAGAAGGGGTGCTGGGAACTAGTGCTCCTCTCAGTGTCTTACTGAGAGAGGAAAAATGAAGGGGTGAAACCTTGCCCACCCTGACTTTGAGCCCAGGTTGCTTAGGAGGGTGGGAACTATTGAAAGAGAGGATTTCTCCTTCCCTGAGCCACTGAGCAGCAGCAAAAGAAGTCTGATGTCAAAAAAAATAAAAGAAAACAAAGAAAAAAAGAGGGATCAACAACTCAGTCCCTAGAGAAGGCGGAGAGCGATGACCCTGTCATGCTTGCCTGCGCAATGCCCTGGGAGTGTGTGGTATGGCAATGTCAGCAAAGCCCATTAATCACTCCTGGAGGAGAGAGTGATATACTGCTTCCAGTTCATTATGATAAACAAATTCTTAATCTTCTCTTTCCTGACCTATTCTGAAACAGAAGACAACTGGGAGAAGCTTGGCCTCAGTCCTATCAGTACAAATGCCTTTCCCCTGGGTTGGATAAGGCACCTTGCCTGTGTTGTACAGGGGAACAGATGCATTATGTGAGCTACTCAAGGGGGATGACACCTACAATCCAGACCCATTCTGCTCCCTCTGATATTCAAAAAGGTGCAGGTGACATCTCTTCTGTTTCAGACATCTCTCTACACATATACATCTACCAGACATGTATCTAAACTGTATCAGGAAAAGTTTTCAAAGCTGTAATTTTCTAGAAGAAAGTTAATTTGCTCACCTTTAAATTAAAATTTAAATTAAAGAGGCTCATCTAATAAGTATGATTAGTTTCACTCAGTCATTCATAAAATTACTATGACTAGTTGGAAGAAAAATGAAGTTTGTGATTGAGTTGTTGACTGCTTGTCTTCAAGCATTTATTTGTTGCATACTTTGATTCTTTAAGTGCATATTTTGTTCTTTATGGGTTTTTCCTGGTTCTTTAAGCTTTTGCCTCTAGTGCTATTGAAGTTTGCTTTGTATATTTGCTTGTACATCTTCACTACTTATGAAATGGAATTAAGAAACCAATCTTACATTATATGACTTATGAACTGGCAATGAATAAATGTGGCCAGGAAATAACAATGATTTTAGACATCATATCTAAAATAACCTTTTACAGAAGGAGTGGAAATAATTTATTTACCAATTTTGAAGTAGGGCTTTACCAACTGTATGAACAAAATAGCAATAGTACTGTCTGCAGCTACACAGATCCCTTCCTAGCTTGCACTCCTTAACCTAACTGTTGAATCAGCCTCAGATTTTGCGAAGGAGACATGCTCAAGCAATTACAAATACAGAAATTAAAATCTATGAATTTGAAAAAACATTTTAAAAACTAGATTTCATATACCGAACATCATAAAAATACTATGAAGCTTCCATTTCTCTATCTATCTGAGTGTCTTCATGAAACTTAATCTAGAAACTCCAAGGTTATTAAATCTTTGGCTCTAAGATACATTTTCCGTTTAGTAAATTACAATGCAAAATGTGTGGTGTACAGTAGTAAAGTTTATTAAGTGCTAGTACCAAGGGTTCACTTAAGGTAAAGTCACTGAAATGCATGCTGTGAGAGACAGCTACTGCTGTCTCTCTTCTCAGACCATCACTCTGCCACTGAGCTAATGGACTAATTCTATATTTCAGTCCAGACGCAGACATTCTTGTAATCGTCTGCAGTCTCTTACTAAATGCTTCATTCAATAAATAATTTTTAGCTTCAACTCATTTCCTCCACTTCAATACACTGTGTGTTCAAAGATGTAATTAAAAACTAGTGCTGTTGTCTAACATCAGTTTAGCCTAGTAAACAACCATTCACCATCTGGAGACTAGGCTATAAAAAAAGATAATCTAAGAAGCAAAGCATATTGGTATTTTATTTCCCCTGAAATATATAGCCTTCATTTTCATTTGTTTGCTATAAATCAGGAGCAATTCTGTTGTATACTCACCATAATTGTATATTAATATATGCTTGTATACTAATATGGCATGTATGAGACTAGCTGTGCAGGAGAGAAAAAAAGAAAAGCAACAAAGAGAGACAAATCCAAGACCTTATCCCTGCTCTTTTGAACTGCTTTCTACAGAAGCATCTCTTCTGGCCCAATAATAGGAGGCAAAACTTTCTTCAGCCTGATGTAACTGGGTAAAGGCAGCACCAAAAAACATTTGGCTTGCTTCATCCAATGGAAAATAACGTAGAGCAGAAAGAGGATTCTTGTAAACGATGCATTTTATCACAGGTCTCATGATATATAGCTTGATCCTGAAAAAAAAAAAAAACAACCAACAAAAACCCCAACAAAAACTCTGGTTTCTCAAGGCTTGTGAAAATCTTGCCTTTGTTCCGTTTTGTGTTTTTATTTGCTCATTGCTGATGTTGGTAGAGAAAAAACAACTGGTAGAATGAAAAGCACATTCTCAGAAGGCCAATAAAAGAATGCATGATTTTTCTTTATCTCTTTATTTTTCAGCCTAGACTGTGATTTTAGGTCATGGTAGAGGAAGTGTTATATGACTTTTATATGCTCTGGTCTGGCCTTACTTGAATATGCAACTCCAGCGTTAAAGCCCCTGAGGAGGTGATTAGGTGTTACGGCTCGGCCAGCCTCATGGCTGACTGCTGCCAAGAGGTGAAATCCCTTCCCTGTTTCCCATTCCCCTCACTCCTGCTGTGCAGCCCCATCCCTGTCTTTGCACATATTTTGGCATGTGGTTGGCCACACTGTGAGCTGACTGAGCTTGCTAAACAGACATCACTGTCTTTGCACTGGATTAGCTTTCTGACACATTAGCAAGCTGAACTGGCTCACCAGAGGGGCTGACGAGAGCAAGAATTGGTGCCAGGGAAGGAGTAGGAATATTCAGCTTGAACTAGAGGCTAAAGTGCTAAGAAAAGGAACTTTCTGGTTTTGGTGGTAGAAGACCATGAGATTCAGTTGTAATAGCTAACTGTACCTTGAGAAGCACAAGCCGTCTAACTTGAACAGAATAGCAAGATTAATAAAGCCTTGATGCCTGCTGGTAATAAGGCCATTGGTAATTTGGGGCTCCGGGGCTTTTCTGGATTCTTCTGGATTTCGTCCTTTTTAAAAGAGCCTTCTGACATTTTTTCTTCCTGCTCATGTACATCCCTCAGTGTACCTGCTTGTAGAGCTTCTGAGCAGTTTCTCTATGGTTTTCTGATTCTTTTTTTTTCTGGTGCCCTTTCTATATACATCTTTAATGGTAATTGTATAGCTAGTAAAACTATTGCAAGAGAAATTTTCTGTATGGTTGTTACAGTTTGTTCCCATTAAAAGACAGTTCTGTTGGGGGGAAAAAAAAAAAAAAAGATTTGTAGGTGCTAAATAAGGAAGTCTAAGGAAACATCTTGTCATGCCAAGACATCTTTTAATTTTGAAACAAGACTATTCATGCAAAGTAAAAGAAAAATAGCAAACAGATTTTACGTGCTCCCAGACAAAAGCTATGTCAGATATAGAAACTGTATATCTCTATTAGTTCACTACTTAACATTTTCCTTCCTCTCTATATTTTTCCTCAAGAGAATGCTCTAAGTATGGGGGATAGCTTTGGAGACGGACTTTTTCCTTCAAGAAATAAGAAAGGACCACCTGTAAACAATTGAGTGACCTTGAAAATAGATTAATAAAAAGACAGCACATACTAATCACTGTTCTTTGAGAGTTTATTTTCATCTGCCTTGTCAAGTTGGGAATTGCAGCTACTAAAGCAGCAACACAGTTTCAGATCTCATTTCAAAGACTTTCAAATGAAGAATTGCCGGTTGTGACACATGCCCTTTTATTATCCTAAAAATGATTGATATCTTGCTAGAGGGAACGGTACCTGTGAAGTGTTACGCACCTTTAAAACAATCCCCACTGCCTCTGCTTTAAATAGTACGGTACTTGCAATGGAAAATGGCCAAAGAACAAATGACTCGCTTTTCTTACATATCATTCCTAGGTATGTGGTTACTGTAGAGCTCTCTTCAGGATGTACTGCACATATAGAGAAGTATATATATCAAAATATGCCTATATGCATATAAAGTTGTCTAAAAATAACCCTGTAATGGCACATATGCATTATAGAACCTGACTTAGAACAGATTTTTTTTAAAAAGTCTGTAAAGAGATAAAAAACAATCCTGGAAAATAGTTCCAAAAGGAATGTTCACTGTAATATCCCTGATCTGACCACTGAGGAAGTATGAGGAAATGGACCACCGGCAGCAATCAGATTCATATGTTTTTCCTAAATAGCATCTTCTATTGCCACTGTTAGAGGGAGAACACTGGATGTAAATGGATCATTGATCTAACACAATAAGTTGTTTTTTATGATGGGAAACGAATCAAAACTGTAGTTGGCTGTATGGGATAGGAACTTAAAAATCAGGCTGTGGCAATTACTTTGTAGGAGGGTGCATATTTTTATTTGATATCTCAGTTTCCCTGTCTTAATAAGATATTTTCCAAATGGTTATTTGTAAGATGTTTCCTGAACTGAGAAAGATAAGAAAGGATTTGAAAAATTAATATTCTTATTTTTTTCCCATAGAAAATTTTGGAGGGAAGGGTCTGCTAGAAATGTTGTCCGTGTTGAGGCTGGGGCAAATTTGCAATATCTCCTTATCCAGAAGTGAAACTCAGATTTCAGCTAAATATTATAAAAGTACCGTACAAAGATTACTTCTCTTATTACTCTTCCTCAAAAGTGATTGCCAATCATACTGTACTTCATTGTGTTGCCCTGCAATTTGGCTTGGATCCATGTTTGCCTACACTAGTAGCCTTCTTTTTTTTCAAAGTTCCAGTTTGCCTAGACTGGGAGGAACAACATAAGCAGCAATCTGGTGTGCTTTCCCTCAAATGAGGGAAAGAATGAGACTCAAAGGGGTCTCTTCAGCTTCTGAATTTCATTATAAATCTTCACCTCAAAGATCAAGATCTTGTAGATGAGGTTTCTTAACAAACTTATTTTGTTTTATATAGAACTATCTAGTGAATGAATAGTGGAGAGGTAACTGAATGACTTCTACTGGGAAAAGAAGAGCAAAAACTTGTTAATTCCACTGCATGAGAACACTCAGAGATACGACTGAAACAATCAATTTTACCTTAACAAACTGTGTTTGATAACTATTTTTAGTTCTGCCTCATAGATGAAGTAGATAGAAACGCACTTGGAACACAAATATTTCCTGTAAGTATAAGACAAATACCAGTCCTGTGAGAACCTGTTCAGAATTGGCTGGGAAGTTTATACATCCTGTGCCTGTGCAATTACTTTTTTGCTACATTTTGAAAGATTAGCTGCACGTGAAATTTCAGTAAAAACTCATGTGGAATATTCCATCCCTTTTTATCAGCTCTTCTAGTCAGTTTTGTTGATAGGTGCTCTTCAAGGCAGTCTTTTCTCTATACCAAAACAGCTGATATGTGAGCAAGTGAGATCTTCTGTATTGCAGAGAGAGTGACTGACATCGACCTCAGTGAACCTCACAGCATATGCAACAGAAGGATGCTCTGTGCACATATGCTGGGCATTTGAACTGTCAAACTCCTAAAAAGCTGCTAGATGACAGCACAACACTACAGCCAGCAACCAAACCCGTGCACTGGACAGGTCAGAGGTGGGTAGGCTCCTCCATGTGGCAAACTAGTGAAGGATAGACTGGTGAGAATGATGAGATGTGAAGGGTGAAGACTGATGAAACATGAGAATGATAACAGGACAGATAAGGAGCTTCAGAATGGAAGGAGACAAAAAAATCTCCATTAGAGTGGGGCAAAGTGGGTTACAGCTCTAACATATTTAAAACCAGGTTTCTCCAAAGTATCAGTTATTTCTTTCTCTCCTTTTTTTGTATAAATTCTTGCTTTGCAATACTATATGGAACAGTGGTAACAGAGACCTATTTAGAAATACTATGTGTGCCTAATATATAAAACCCCTTTTGCAACCACTGCTGGTTTTATAATTGCAGGATCAGACCAGTCACTCCACAGCAGTGGTTTTCAAATGGTGGTTTAATGTTATCTTCTGTGTGCTGCTTACCCAGAGAGCAGATGTAAAATATAGACAAAAGCATACACTTATCTTCGACACAACATCAACCAAAGTCCGGAAAAAGTTTGATCATATGAAGAATCCATGTGATGTAAAAATGATTCAACAAGAAACATAGACAGCTAACTGCCGAATCATGTTTTATGTTCTATTGCTCAATTTGAACATTTTGAAGCTGTTCATATTATTCTGAAATTGCATCGTATTCAGGATCAGGAAGCTGGTTTTATCAGTTGAATAGTGTAACTCTAAACTTCATGGATGTTCCTGCAAGATCAGTAACATATTTCAGCAATCTTCATTAGTCTGCTAAGTTGCTAACGAGGATTAATAAATATTTCTACTGAACATTGCACCCTACTGTCAAGGCTAAGAAGTTAGGCTGATATTTAAGTTAAACGCCAGGTTTCAACCCACTCTGCCTGCACTGACTAAGAGAAGGGTGTGTATCTTTGCTAGTGGCTTGTTCAAGATATTAGAGTTGAAAATGCAAACTGTTGCCAAAAATAAAGATGAAAATGATCTCTACTGTCTTAGTGACCACATCTGGTTTTTGTAGGAATGGAAGGAGGTTAGAGCTTCTTTTCAGGATGTTGAAAAGGCTTCAAAAGGACTGAAGAAAGTGATCAGTTTTGCTCATGATTCTTACCCATAACTGTCCTGGACACATGCTAGAAGTAAGATAAGGTTCCTGAGTATGAGGTGCGACCTTCTGATACAGTTGAAGCTTCTTCAAGTAGCCAGACTGTCCCATGTCTATATAAAGGTCTTGTATAAGCTTTTAAAAATAGAATGGTTAGACACTGTCTTGAGGGACTGAAAAAAATGTAGGCTAAATGCGTCTCCACAATTTTTCCCAAACCTCTGGTTTGCATCCAGCTTTAGAAAGCACAGTTCTAGCTATTACAGCTTTTTTTCTCTAGTGTTAAGATCCAGGATTGCCTTTGCCTGCATAAACTCCATATGATTTTCTCTGCTAACGCATCTCAAGTAACTGTAACTTGGCTCAGATAATTTTCAGAGTCTCAATTTGTCTCCACTTCAGTTTTGTGATAGAGGGTGGGACTTTGTTTGAGAATGTGTTCCAAATATACGCACGTTAATATAAATATAATATGTATATAGTATCAGAAGGTCCTTCAGGAAGTTATTATTATTTCCAAATTTGGGGTCAAAGTGTATTATCATAATCTGCTAAAATCAGATTAAGAATAATTAATCAATTAATCAATAAATTTAAAAATCAAGTATGCATGGGTGAATAGTCTATATAGGAAATAACCTGTTCGTCATTGCTGAGATGACAAGCAACTGCCATTATGGATACCAACACTCATCACTCTCTTGAGAGTATAGGTATACCCGGATAACTTTGATACACTGCAATCTTCTTTTAGGATGATGCTGTTTAGAATCATACATTCTGGAGTTTTTCATCTGAAAAGGAAATATTTCATTTTCTAGCAGGAAAATAGGATTCTACAGCCCTTAATAGGCAGCCAGACAGAAATTGTGATCAGTTCTTTGGAGAACAGTTACTGAAATTATACTTACAGCTGCTTCTCACAGCAGATCTAGTGCTCTCTATGTGTTCTCAATGGGGAGAGATGAGCAGGAAGGAGCTTTTCTCAGGATTTACGGTTTAAAAGGAGCATGTCTATTCCTGGTTTTCTATCCAGTGTTGTCTTTAGGGAGCACTGACATTTGGATCTGTTTGGGGATTGTGGGTAGAATATGCCAAAGAAGATGTAGGTAGAATCTCCTTGACTGATTATTTGAATCTGATGCCTATGACTACGCTTTAACAGAGGCCCAGAGGATCAGATGAAAATCACAAAACCCAGGTGGTATTAGACAGACTCATGCAGACATATGAGATGGGACACTGTCAATATCTGGAGCCATGTGGTCTCTGGCTGGGAACCTGGAGCTTTGCAAGAGAGCCCCAGGATGGGAGAGGAGGGACTACTGCCTTTACTGTACTTCCCAGACTAGTAAGAGTTGGTTTTATACTACAGATTTTTTTTGATTTTTTTTTTTAATTCTTGTCAGTAATTTGATTGGCTTCGAAGAGTTTAGTTTGTCTGCTTTCCAGGCGGTTAAACTTTCCCATGGCCTGGTGTTACATTCACTGTAATTGAAGTTGTTTTGTTTTGCTTGAAGAAGCCACTGCTCTGTGAGACTGCAGATATAGCACAAAGATACTTGTCTTCCTAAGTTTTTGAGAATTCACCCAGAGCCTGCTTGGATAGTGAGTATTTTATATAGCAGTTTTAATGAAGACAGGACACTTGTGTGTTTTTCTGGAGAGGGGAAGAAGAAGATGAAAGAACAAGCAGTAGAAGTCCTTTAAGGGTTAGTCCTCCAAGGATTAGTTAATTTTCCCTTTGAACACCATAGCACTTGAACAATTAAACTCTTCAGTTTTGGAGTATAGAAGGAGATTGACATGTTCATTAGGCTCAAGCCAAGTGACTCAGGCCATTAGTTTCAGTTTCTGAAAGCACTGTTGCCTAAACAAAGGTTTTTGCACACAACCATATGTTTGAGATAGACTGCTGTAAAGCCAGGGCAGGCTGCACTGTGAAAAGCAAGGCATCGTATCCACTGTGTGTGTTAGAAAAGCTTCTAAGTCTGCATGACTTTCCAAGGATAGAATGAAGGGGAGAAGCCAGGGGATTTGATCTCTGTCACAGCACACTGAAGCCAAACAGTCGCTCGTTGCAGGAGGGAAATAGATGGTAGCAGTGCAAAATTCTTTATAGTGTGGTGAGGATGGCTGCAAGGACAACACTCGTCATCACTTTTGAATTGGTTTAATAGAATAATCCATAAGATTTCTGCAGGGATATATTGCAGTATTTAAAATTAGAGCTGTGGGAACTCAGTGGGGAAAAATCCTCCTGGCAAGCAACTTGCACTTGTTTTTTTGTTGCTTTTTATTTCTTTAAGAAATTGAAAATCTCTTTCAACTTTGTGAGGCTGAGCACAGTCATAAAAAAGCCCACAGAGAATTCAGATGCCAAAGAAAAATATCAAAATTAGTGGTTGGACAGGCAAACAGTGGGTCTTGATATTTTTTGTCATCATTGCGGAAGGGATCACATGCAGTAGAAGGAATGTGGGCAGTACAAAGTCTTCACCTTCAAGCTTGCTTGCCAGTCAGGTTTTTTTTCTAGCACAAGTCTGAAACTACCTTAGTAAAGGTCGGTTTCATGTGATATCAGCCAAGACTAAGTGGAGAATGTGGAAGAAGGTTTTCTTCCTGGTGAGTGAATTTTTCAAAACAATTGCTTACTTCCACTGAGTTGTTGCTGTGTTGAGCACTTTTCCATGACAACCCTTAGTTCAATTA
Organism: Podargus strigoides; assembly: GCA_028020825.1. Taxonomy (NCBI): domain Eukaryota; kingdom Metazoa; phylum Chordata; class Aves; order Caprimulgiformes; family Podargidae; genus Podargus; species Podargus strigoides. The sequence goes on along the minus strand of CM051663.1, from coordinate 30,240,355 downwards.
CATCGTTTAAACTATTCAGTTCTATCAAACATTGAGTCTTTGCCAAATAGTTATACTGGTGCTGTATATAAAAAAATTTGACAGTTTCAGTGTCAGAACCTCAAAGATTTCTGAGTTGTCCAAGTCCATTCATAGATTTTGTAGCAACAGGACAAAGAGTAATGGTTTTAAAATAGAGGGTCAGTTCAGACTAGATATAAGTGTCCTGGTTTCCAGGAGCAGCCCCCCAGCCCAGCCATGGCAGACAGGCCACGAGCAGCCCCCAGTCAGCTGGGAGTTTCAGTCAGGGCAGGTGCCCCAAGCTGACCCACAGGTGTATCCCACACCACTGACATCAAGCTCATTATAAAAGGAAGGAGTTTACTGAGCATGGAGGTACCTCTTCCTGGGGCTCCTCCCTCTTGGCCTCCTGCTCCTTCTGCTGACTAGGACTAGGCTGAGTATAAGTTCATACACTTTATGTTGGTATTTGTATTAGTTTTGTTATTTCATTAAATCCATTTCTATTTCAACCCATGGGGCTTCTCCTTTTTTTCCCCAATCGTCCTTCTCAGCTGGGGAGGGATCATCACGTGATAGAGCAACTGCTACAGTTTAGCCCTGGATACAGGCTAAATGTAGACAACATGGAAGAAATTTTTTACATTGAGGGTGATGAAACACTGGAACAGTTGTCCAGAGTGGTGGTCGATGCCCCATCCCTGGAAACATTCATGGTCAGGCTGCATGGGTCTCTGAGCTACCTGATCTAATTGAAGATATCCCTGCTTATTGCAAGCGTGCTGGACTAGATAACCTTTAAGCATCCCTTCCAATCCAAAAAATTCTATGATTTTCCAACCACAGGATTCTAGCTGCAGAAGCAGGTGTATTTCATAAATGCAGGTGGCAAATAAAGTTCATCCTGTATTTTCCTTTTTTTTTCAAATGGGAGAAGAGGAGAGAAGAAAAGCAGAGGTCTTGTTCAAAGTCATAAAATTTATCAAGAAGGGGAAGAATCACTAGCAGCGTATAAGTATCCTGAATCACACAGCTCAAGAAGACTATAGAGCAAGAGCACTGGAGTGGGTTAGATATTTCTCAGAAAGGGGCAAGGGGTTTGTGGTGTGCACACTTGCAGTAAATCCAGTTGCAGAACAAGCACAGGTATCCACCTCAGGTGTGCTCACAAAGCCTATATGAATTTGCCTTCCTAGGTCACAGAGCTTTCCACTGGTTAGAGGTTTACAGGAATGGTTACAGAAAATCCCTACAAGATCCTCAGAGTCACATGAGCAAAAATGCTGTATATATACAGCAGTGCTGGCGTGTGCCCTACTCAGGCAGAGTCAAACTGGCCTTTGAAACTCCTAGAAGTAAAAGTAGTATTAGTACTAGTACTCCTACTACTAGAAGTCAAGGTGAAATGGTTCACAACTCAGCAAGTAGACTAGTCAGTGAGACAGACATACAGTTTGCATCAGTTCATACTGCCTTACAGAATTACATGAATGCAGCCATTTTGCAGTCTCTGTCCTTGTATTCAGTTCTCTGCATTGACTTCAATGTAAACAGATTTTGCCTTCAAGACAATGATCTCTCACAGTATTAAATAGGATGAAAGTCAAACTCTCATAATCATAATATAGTCTGAGAGTTTCTGATCACTTACAAACCAGACATAACTGGGAAAATAAACTTATATTCTTATATAAAAATGCAAACCAATGAGAGTTGAGAACTGTGATCAGATATAATTTAGTATAAAAGCCTGTTTAAAAAGTGACATTTTTTGCATCTTCAGATATTCTTAGATTAGTCGGAGTTCATTTTTTATGAGTTTGGAAAACACAAAGTGTGAACCAGAACTTAGAAAAACCCTCTCAGAAAAGCATTTCTGTAGCTATTATGTCAAACATTTCTTGAAGAATTGATAGATCATCATATTGTACAAATATATGAAAGTCCAGAATAACGTGGGTCACCATAAACATCTTGGGTGTTCTTGTACGCCATTCACAGTGTTAGAAAAGAGCAGCACATGCTCAGTGAATATGGTTGTTTCCCCACTTTCAGTTGTTGATAAATAGCTCAAGTCCAACGAGTCCTCAGAGATCCATCACTTAGATAAACACTATAGAAAAACTAGAAAATAAAATGTGGAATTTTAGACACGTTTATTTATAATGCTGTATGTTAACATGCCCTAAATCGTCTTCAAAATAATTTTTGGCAAAGTGACTGTCGCTCAGTATTCAATAAATTTTGTTTTCTCTCCCAATTAAGTAGTATATTATGACATTCAGGAGGGGCAGGATGAGTTTGCCAAAGAAGAATCAGATACTCAATTGCGGCCTTTCTTGGGCCATGTTTCGGAAGGGCGTTTCTGCTGGAGGAATAGATTTTGCTTTGTTTTGACAGATCCACATTAATGTAAAAAAGCTGGCTCATGGAATCATGGGGCTTGCTTGCTTAATGCCTAGTATGGCTCCCTAGCAGTAGATTAAAAATAGCAGAACTTGGCTTTATATATGGAAATACAAATTGCGATGATGGAGGCAAATCTTTCTGCATTGGCAGTTATTTTGAACAGATTATTTTATTAGTTTTTTTTTATTTTAAGGGGAGGAACTGAAATGTAAATGGTGATACCATCTAAAACTGCTGCAAGCTGTCTGCTAAGTAAAGGCCAAAACTGCATATGCAGGGTTCTAAAGTTAGACAGATACATTCTCATCTCTGTTTTGACATTTTTGTAAGTTCACTCACATTCAGAGTGCTGAGAGCCTCCTGATTGCACTAAGATAAATAGAAGCTGCATTTCTCATCATCAACAGTTACATGCCAAAATACGGTTTTCCTGTCCGGGCTATCTGCAGACAGAAAATTAAGGTAGGTGATCTCTTGGCAGTACTTGAAAATAAGCTTATTTTGCTGACAGAAACATTCAGCTGTGTTCATGTAATCTGTTACCTATGTCACATATGTATGAATCCAGTAGGTAATGTTTTGAGTCTAAGTTTTTCTCACAGTATTGGGGCCTGGAAAGAAATTGGAATTTACACTCTGCTTTTGGAGAATGAATTATATTCCCTTTCACCGTCAGAAAACTTCTAGCGTGGTAAAAACCTCTATAAAATTTTTCCATCCTCTAAAAATAACTGACTGCTGCCTAACACAAAAATCATTAAATGATTTATTACAGATCTAACCCCTTCATAATATGTTGACCTTATTAAAATATCAGCATCCTCTAAGATGAAAGAGGCCTAAAGTGGCTATATTAATCATAGATAATGTTATTCAAATGCTTTTCTACCAAATAAGGATGTTAAAGAACTGTAGCAATACCCCGGGATTCCACATTTACTATTAAGCTCTGTAGAATAAACATTCAGGTAGTGAAAAGAGAAATCAAACTCTTCTCCTATCTTATAATATTCTAGCCTTAAAAAAAGAATGCATTTTCAGCAGTTCTGTTTCCATCCTACAGAAAGTTCTGGGGAAGAAATATGCAAATATCCTGATTTCCATATTCATAAAAGCTCCCAGGCATGGAAAGTGGATCTTTCTGCCATCAGTTTCTTGTTTTGTGGTCTACCACCAGCTAAATCACATATATTTTACCTCAACCCTCTAAATAAACATTCCCTGCACACTTGGTGGGAAGAGATGCCAAAGATACAGTGTGAGACTGGTGTTCCTGGGGGCTGGGAGGGTAGTGAAGAGACACGTTCATAACCAGTAAGGGGAACGTATAGTGTCTTAGAGGCCAAATTAAGAAGACCATTCTTTGATTTCCTGAGTATGTACCAAATCCAAACGAGTTCCGTCAAGTGATTCAAGGAGATCTGACCACCTAAATGTCCCAAATTGCCTTCTAGACAGTACAATCCCTACCTATTGACTCTATGTGAAGAAACCTGATATCCACATCCCTTCTTTATCCCAGTGAAGGTATGTTGGGGGATTGCTGAATATTACTGGTTTGAAAATCTTCCAAGGATGTTTTTGATATTCCTTTGAAGAACTTTGATAGAGATGCACACGAGGTATTTTGGGTGGCAAAGGCAATTAATTCACTTCAAGCTAGAGCCTCCAAAGAAAATATGAACAGTCTGATCTGGTATGTGTTCCCAGGCAATATTCTGCATGGCTGCATCTGTAGAATCCAGCAGGTTTAATGCAGTTGCCACAAATAACCACAAAAAAAGACAAAGTATTTCCATTGGTACATCTTTTTACAGTCTCCTTGTCCGCTATGATCTCACCGCTGTCATACAAGTGTTTGATTTTTTAAATAAAATATTGTAACATTTAAGACTTTACACTAGCTATGCCCATGCTGAGAAAATAGGCATTAAAACTAACCTTTGACTTTTTGAAAACAGTTCTTTAATTGTTTCTAAACAGCCTAATAAATTACTCTCTATCATGGAATTGCATTTTGGCTTGGAAACAATGACCTTGCAGATCACTCTACATAAATTAAGGCCCGAGATTAGTTCTCAAACCTAGTCTTCTGCTTTGCCTGGTTTATACCTCTGATCATGAGATAACAGTGCAGCCATTCCAGGCAAGCACAACAGAATAGTGGAAAATCTCTGCTCTGTTCACAGCAGTAGTAACAGATTGTGCTACTAAGTAGAGCAGGAAGTTTTGAGATTGAGTGGGCTGTTCCTGAGGCATGTGTGAGTCAAGACAGAGGCTCTAAAAACAGCAGAAACAGAAGTGGTGTAAGAAAAGAAAAGGAAAAGCATAAAAGATTCTTTAATATATGCAATAAATGATACTGTTTTTCCGAGTGTATTGTATGGTACACAATACTTCAAGGAGGACGCTGGGCAGCAGACTGGAAGGTGTCTAAGCTAGGAGGCTTTCTTCCCAGCTGCTAGAGCGTATTTGTGTCATCTGGGTGGGGAAGGTGACCTGTTACAATCCAGAGTGTGAGAGATGTCACCAACAGGAACCCTGCAGTTTACACCATGAAAGCAGTACAAAACACCGTGAACTCATTCTACAAATATGCAGGATAGAAACAAATTGCAGAGTCTGGCCCCTTCTGTTTCTTGAACTCCCCTTCATTCCCAGAATGTAATTTCCCCATTCCCATTAAACACTTTGTAGAAGATCCAATGAATGGATTTTGGATTTTCAAGTTTTTGTTGTTGTTACTGTTGTTTTTGTAATGCCCTTTCACTTCTGGCATGCCTTTGGATCACATAGCTAGTTCTGAACCCAAGGAGAACAGGAAATGTATAACTTTTGGATGCAGTAGTTCAGACATGGTCTGCTTAGTGCTCAAATTTCTCTGTATGGTATGTGTTCCAGCTTGCACTGTAGCATGTTATTGTATAACATCTATCAAGACAGTACCAATTAGAATTATTTTTAGAATTATTTTTTTTAGAAGTAATTGTCCCCTAAGGGACAAATTAAAGAAGTTACCTGGAAGAACACATGAGTGTGCTAGCATGCTTATCCAAAGGCACTCCGAGTTCTCCACTTGGCAGTTACTATGATCAAAGCAAAACTGGAGGGCAAGTTACCAAATGCCATATCTTGTATAAAGCTGAATCTTGAAAGCAATGTCTTGTCTTTGGTTGAAATAATTATTTTGTAAGTGAATCTTGAAGCTCATTTTTGCGACTGACTCAAAGATACCTGACTAGAAGCAAAAGTTCAGGTTCTGTTTTCATTAACTAAGTAAATTAGTCACTGAAACACTCAAATGTGTTGTTTGTTAACAAATCACTGGAAGTTTTGCTCTATTAAGGATCTATTTGTTCATTTAAAATGAAAAGGCAACTGTTTAGTCTGTTATGTAGCCATTACAGTCACTATATGGCTTATTCTATCACCCTGCTGTCTTTACTGTTTAGTTATAATGAATTCACCAATGGTAAGAACCTGGAAGAGCTGAACTTGAGGAAACTGCATTATACTGGTGGGGCAGGCAGGGAAAACAAAGAGAAGAATTCACAGACTTTGAATTCACCTGTGTCCTTTGGTGGAAGTGCTTGTCACCACTTGGTGTGTTCAGCCTAGAGTTCTGAGATTACTGCAGGACATGAAGGCCTTATATAGTGGTACTAATGAACAGAACAATATGGCATCTTACCCTGGTTAGACAATGACCCATTCTGGCTCTGAGTGACCCTTCCTCATTTATTCTTGCTTCCATCACATCTTGGCTGTGTTGCAGCAGTTGTGATGAGCAACTGCAATAAGAGCTTCCAGTTTCTTGTAGGAACGTTCATCTAATCAAGAAAATTTGCAGCTTGTCTTCTCAAAAACAGAGGCATGGATTGTAGGTTCTCTTGTTGCACAGTTTTGTTCTCAGGAAAATACCTACCTGCTTATTCTCAAGCAAAGGTATGTTTAATGAAGTCTGTCAGAATCTTCTGTCCTAACAAAATGAATGTGCTAACGATAAATATACCACAAAATATTACTGGAAAATAATGTATTTCAGCATTTAATCACCTTCAATGAAGAGGGTTTTATCCAAATATATCTAATGGAGATTTCCCATGCTGCAACTTACGTCCATTTCCCGTCCTTTCACCATGGACATCTGAGAAGAATCTGACTCAGTCTTCTTTCTAATGACTGATTAGGTAGTTGAAGACAGAAATTATATTAGCTCAGGCTGAACAAAACCAGACTTTTCTCTCAGCTTTTTCTTGTACATCAAATGAGGGAGTATGGTGTGCATTGGAAAGGTGCCTGTATGGTGATGTAGAGGCAGAGTACCTGGGCACATGACATAGTACACAAAAATATCTACCTACGTGCATGAATAATAATTCATGGTGGTAGTAGTTTATAAAACTCCAAGTCCTCCTTGCCTTTAACACAGAAGTGATCACGGAGTTTGTCTATGCACGTAGGATTTTTCTGATAAAGCAGGTAAAGAGTAAATATGAGCACATAATATTGATAGAAGTGTGCCTATGGTTAGCCAGTGCTCAGGGCTAAACCGTAGCTGTTTATCACCCAAGACTCCCTCCCCAGTTGGGAAGGAGAATTGGTGAAAAAAAAGGAAAAGGCCCGTGAGCTGAAGTATAGACAGATTTAATAGAATGACAAAACAGGGAACAACAATCAACACAAAACATAAAGGGTTCTACTCATCCTGGTTCAATGCTGATGGCAGAAACAGAGAACCATCAACAAGGAGCCTCAGGGAGAGGAGGAGAAACCCCATCCTCACTGAGCTCCCTCCTTTTATAATGAGCATGACGAGGTGGTATAGGATACACCTGTGAGTCAGCTGCCTTGATTGGAACTCTCAGCTGACTTGGGGCTGCTCATGGCCTGCCTGCATGGCTGGCCCATGGGGCTGTGCCTGGGGAAGCAGGACAAAGTGGCAGGTGAGTGTCTGTGTATAAATTACCTACAATACCAAAACTGCCCCTGAATGCTTTATAAAGTCCCTCTACATGACCAAAAAATAGCAGATGAGACTCTCCTGAAGCACAGGCTCCATCCAAGCAGCTGGGATTGTGTCCTCTGGAGATTTCCAGCCCAGTTCCTAGGGTGTCTACCATGATGGCAAAAGATGGTAGAGATTTTGGGAATAGGAAAACCTCAGAAAAGAGACCTGGTGGTGAGATTCTTTCCATAGGAATTGAATTCAGGGGTCACTTGTATCCAAGCAATGAAGTAATTAGTTTCTTGCCCTATGTTATAGGGAAGGCCTCCTGTGTTGGGCTTGTTTACTTGGATTTTGCATGTTGGAATGGATCTAGCCCTTAGATACTGGATCACTGTAAGAGATGTTCATTTGATCTCGCACCATGAGAACTGCCAAAAGAAGGAAAAGTTGCCAGAAAACAGTAGCACTGCTAACACTTTATGTGCTATAAATTATAGGAAAATCAAACAATGAAAAATGCAAACACTTAGAATTCTGCCCTATATAAAGTATCTCCTCAGTGATTAAGAGACTTTATGCTTTTAGGGCAAAGTAGGAAATATTTCTTAAAGAAGAAGTGCTCTCTCTGTCAACCTGTCTTTAACATTTTATTTTGCATTGTTTTGAGCTGTGAGACTTCTCTGATGTCAGCTATGTTTTGATAAACAACAGGCACTAAATAGTAGCTCTGAGTGAAAAGCAGTACGTTAGAAAAATGAGATAGGCATCTTAATGTTTGTTTGATTCTCTTTTAGAATGAAAAAAGTTCCGAACAATCTAAATGTGAATTTATACTGTTCACAACCAACTCCTAAAAACCTCTGTTTTCAAGAAACCCGTCCCCAACCCACTCTCCACCAAACCCAAACAAGTTCTTTACATTTGAGCTAATATGTTGTGTCAGGTTCTGTTCCAATGTAAATTCAGTCAAGTTAGGAGCCTTCAGCAAGGGGCCTGATAACAAACACTGACAGCGCCAGGTATCATTGTATTAGACTCTCAGGGATTACATAACATCAAAAGGAATACCCAGATTGTTCAACAGAGGCTTTGTTTAAATATATACATATATATATATATATATATATATATATATATATATATCTGTGTTTAAAGCAATTTTTATCACTCCTCGAGAACACTACATTGGTTTCGGAGGAATATTTGGCAGGATATTTTGTTGGTTAAAATGCATACAAGAATGACATAAATTACTATAGCAAACACTCCATCATTTGCCCTCTGGTTATAGAGGAAAGAACTAATATCTCTGTTCCTCTGTTCCATTATATAAAAAGGTTGGATCATCACAAATGGATGTTGGAACAGTTCACTGTACCGGTGCAAGAGCTTTCAATACTGTGCTGGCTTGTATGCTTGGATTCCCTGCAGTGGCTTTAGGGCAAGGTTTGGTACTTGAGGGTTACAAGAAAGAGCACCATCATTTATTCCCCTTCACAATTAGTGATACACAACAGGCATATTAGATATTAATGGAGGTGCTGAAGGGATTGCCCTGAGAGCTGCTGAGCTCTGTGGACTTGTTTCAGCTATGTGCCTATAGTCAAGCTGAGGAATAGGCTCATTGGCTATACTTGTATCTTAACGAGCAGGACAGAGCATCCACAGTGCTGAGACAGCTTGGAAAACTATCTCCGATAAAATGGTTATGAAAAAAGACAGAAGAGATCAGGAAGAAAAGTCAAGGAGGGACAGGAAATAAGCTGAGATTTGGCTGATGTAGAGGAGGATTGAATGTAGCTGTGGTCTGATAAGGGAAGGGAATGGGAAACATTGGTCCAACCATGCAACGTGAATTGTGAAGGTAGATGTGGAGTTGCTTACGTCTGAATACGCAAAGTCTGTATGTGTGACAAAATACAAATTATCAGACTGACGGGAAAGGAAACAGACTGGCAGCCACTGCTGCGACAGATGAGGGAGTGCTGACAACTCAGTTTATATCTGAATTTCATTAAGGTAGACTATGTTGAAAAGGGCAGTATATTTATAGTTTTATTTCCATAAAATAAATTTACTGCAAATTTTAATGAGAACACAACTTGACTAACTTCCCTGGTATTTAGGACACATTTTATTTCTGGGGTGTTGGCTCAGTTGTATCATGGGGGAAGAGCTTACATGCAAAACTGGATGTGATAGGAATATTAAACACACAAATAGTAACACCAGGTGTAGTCTCATGCAACTACATAGTCAGCTTGTTCAGGTAGTTCAAGTGGCTGAAAAGTAGCCCAAACCCAATAAAAATAGAATCAAATCAACACCTTGACTTGGTATATGTTGAAACTGCATGAAAACAGTTGCTGACATGCAGGGAAGACGCAGCCATACAGCAGCCCAGGCTGAGCTTGGCTTACACTGTTCTGTAATGGCTTCGGTGACAAATATGTGATCAAAATAACAGATACTCGTACCACCATGATCATCTGCAGAGATAAAAAGCTGAATTTCAGAAATGTAGAAACATATTGGATGTACATTGAATTAATAATGCACAGTGACTGAGAAAAAAATGTATAACGTGCCTTATGATTGACACTAGACATGCAAGAGGCAATATAAAGATTTTTTAATGAAACCACAGTACTCAGGACTGTCGGAAACTAGAATTTCCATTCTGTGGATAGTTTAGGCACTACAAAAATGCTTGTTCCAATTTAAACTGGAACAGAAAGTAAAGCTTTTCAGTGAAGTAAAATCTTTCAAATATTAAAATTTATGACTCATAGAGCATTTGATGTTGAGAATATGATTATGAACGTTTCAGGAGGATAAAAGCTGTTGATGTTCATTGTTCAGATGAATTAAATTATGCACTCTGGGGTTTTCAGTTTTGGTGGTTTTTTTTAATTTTAGCCTTAATATTTTAAAGCAATACAAATATTAATGAATAGTCAACCTGAAATATTGTCAGACTGATATATTTTCCTTTACTAAAACAGCAACATCACTGTGTTATGAAAGAATCAATCAGCATGTTCCAGTGAAATGTTTAATTTTCAATGAAACTGCATTTTCTTGTGGGGAGAAACTCTTTCATTGAATTTCTGATCATCTGTACATAGCAGAAAGCAGCTGGAGTAGTGTCTTTCTGCAGGCACTGCCAAAAGGAGCAGTGCTTCGAAGCAGGGCATTTAGCAGTCTTTTAGTAGCTGTTTTATTGTTACCTTTTAGCACTTGTTTTAAGTTGAAATTCTTCCAATGATATTGCTTGGTCGAGATCATGGATTTCTGCAGGAAAGTTAAGAAAACACTAACTTAGTGGTCTACCTTTCAAAATTCAGATAATTGTCTCATTTTAAAACTGCCAACACATAAACGGCAATTTACAAATGTAGCAGATTGAGGGAAACCATGGCAAGCAATCACATAGGGAACAATATGATCTTGTGAAAAGCACTTTAATGGTGTTACAACCCGGTTTATATATACAGAGCACCAGATCAGGAGACTCATCTAGCTACCGATTGGCTGATAGTACTAGCGCGAAGCATAGATTGATTTACAGCCTTAAAGCATGCGTTTACACCGTCGCTCCTTTTCCACCTCCCCGTTCTGCTTCAGCATCCGGGTCAGGCTCAAAGGTTGGATTGCTCACATGTCCATTGCTTGCTAAAAAACCCTCAACAGCAGCTCTCAAACCAGAATACATCTTGAATGGAAAAAGGCAGTGGAGAAAAGGCAGGAAGTGACTGTGTTAGTGTAGCCAACCTCCTGAAGTCCCAGGGAACCGTTTCAAGACCTCAGCTAGAGTACTGCATTCTTATTTGCGATTTGCTCTTAGAAAGCATATGTGAACAGGGTGGAGACTACCAAGGAGATTACCCTCACTTCACTTGAGTTATGAAAAAACTGAAATATGAGGAAAAAATGGAAGGAAGTGGGATCGTTTAATGCAGGGAAGAGAAGACTGAAAGCAAATATAAGAAGTGTTCTGAAATATGTAGAAGATTTGGGGCAGGGGGAAGCAGGGAGAGAGGAGATATACTGTCCCAAGTATATTTGGGGACCTGATGGAATGTGATAGGCCTAAACTGCAGCAAAGGAGATTCATATTACACACTGGGAAAAGCTTTTGGAGAACAGAGCAAAGCAGTGGAAAACTTTTTGTGGGGAAACCACAGAGATTCTGTGATTGGAGGTTTGTAAGAACAGGTTGGGCAGACATCTGGCCCAATGCTGTGGACAGGATCAGGCGATCTCTGCAGGACTGTTCCATTCCTTGTCTACATCTGTAATTCTGTGATTCCAAACCATGTTGGTAGCTTTTCCTAACCTTGGGATGACTAATGCACTGAGGCTTCTCCTTCTCTACTCTTAGTCTAGCTCTTTAATCTCCTATTACTCAGAATATGTCCCCTTTAGCAAGAATGAAAGATTTTGTGGACCATATGAGAGAAGGGGTGCTTTAGTGTCACTTCATAGAGACCATACAGGATGAAAATTTTCACTTAGTATTTGGTCATCAGATAGACAGACTCTTTAAAAACTATTAGAACCACTATGGGAATGTAAAGATACTTAGATGGTGGAAATAAACCTCTTGAACTTGAGGAAGTCACATGTTGGGAAAGGAAAGATCTGGCTATAGATCACAAGAATTATGTTATAATATCCACAGTCTAATAAAAGGAGCTGGATAGCTGCTGAAGAAAAGTTCGGAGTCAGTCATTTGTATTCCAGGAAGGTAGACTGCTGGTCCAGAAATGGCAGTGGAAATCCATACCTCTATAAAGATCAAAAGCCAAAAAGGCACATGTTTATTGATTTAAAGCACCTGGCCTTTATGCCAATATTTTGGAAATTACTGGAGGAAATCATTCTGGAGGAAATTATGCCAGAAGTAATGATCTGGTGGCAGGTGAGAAGGGAAAATAAGACCACCAAATAGATATACCAGGATATATTTGCTAGGCTGGTAAACAGTCTCTTGCCCCTCTCAACATAACCAATTTAATCTTGATCAGCATTCATAGCCTATAGAGGAAAAATGCCTGCAGGCTGGAATTTATGCTTTCAAAGCAGGAGAACTGTTTTTCTAGGTTTTTGTGCATGTAGGTATCACTGCAAACAAGAGCTTTACAGGCAGCTATGTCAGAGCACAGCTCGGTGCAAGGCTGTTGTGCTTAAGGGAGACCAGGGTGAGCCCACATGACCATCTCTCCATTTCAGTACTCAGCACCGCAGAGCCAAGCCAGTTTCTTTGCATTCCAGTCTTTTCATTGTTTTTAAATGCCTCCACAGAAGACAGGAAGAATAACTGAATGTATTGTTCCTGATTGTACAAGCCAGCCTGATGAAGAGAATCCTATTAAATCATTAGAATAACATTTAGAAGCTTAGCCACAATTCAGTCTCATCATAGTGATTTAAATAAACATAATTTTCCTGTTTCTTGCACTCTAGCAGTCGGGAGCAGGTGCTGGCTCTCTGTAGGGACTCATAACCTCATTCTTTGTTGTATTCTTTATTTCTATTGGAACAAGTATCTGCTTTAATCCTGAAATTATTTATATGAAGCTGGAGGCTGTTCTTTGAATGTACAGAGTCTGAAGTTTGTCTGTGTTTTGCCTGATACTAATTATTTTCTCAGTTTGTCTTGGCACCTTGCTGTAGTAATGAGTATTTACATTGAATTCCCTGCTGGCTATGCTGTGGAAGGAGCAGGCACATGGACAAGATAGCAGTAGGAAGGGAAATATATCAAATTAACTACATTCCATCAGTAAAGTAATTTCATTATCATATTAAAATTACTGTGACTCAAATAGAAATTGGCCTGATAAATTTGGATCTGTTTTTTGAAACCTCAGTATTTATTGTTTGACAGACTAGATATTTTGGTTCATGCCCAATATTACATGGTAGAGATTGGAGTCATGCATGAAACTTGGATCATGTTTTGGTGCCAGATAGCCATACACAGCCCAATTTTACCAACTAGTTCCATAGTTCTGATCTTTTCACTCACATTTTTGCTTTTCGAAGATAGAATACATGAATTATTCAGTCATTATGAAAGGCCTTCTTTTTCTCAGTCCATTATCTTGATGAAATAAGCCTAAATAAGAAAAAGAACATGCATTTATATTCCTGAGAATTCATCGTTTTCTGTAGAAAAGTCATTGTATATAATTCATTGCTGTTTGCATCAAAGCATTCTTTCTTCAAAATAAAATTTATTACATCTATTGATATCTTTTATGCTTAAATAAGAATAATATTCATCTTTAAAATATGATGGTTTGTTCTTCTAAAGTAGGAAAATTCAGGCTCATCACAGGTATTTTTTCCTGTATGAAATCGTGTACTTCTCTAAATTACCTCTGTTTATGCAGAACATCACTAATTTATAACTGCAGTTTACAGATTGGATTACACTGAAATGAAAAGTGTCAAAGTAGATCTTATAAGACATACTGCTTTGTGACAATGTTGTACAGACAGTAATAACTAATACAGATTCTACCAAGCTGTGTGGAGTGGCTGTCATGCTGGAGGGGAGGGATGCCATCCAGAGGGACCTTGACAGGCTGGAGAGGTGGGCCCAGACCAACTTCATGAAGTTCAACAAGGCCAAGTGTAAGGTCCTGCACCTGGGTTGTAGTGAGGCTGGTGCTGGTCTCTTCTCCCAAAGTACTGACGATAGGACGGGACGAAATGGCCTCAAGTTGCATCAGGGGAAGTTTAGGTTGGATATTAGGAAGAAGTCCTTTACTGAGAGGGTGGTTAGGCACTGGGACAGGCTGCCCAGGGAGGTGGTAGAGTCACCGTCCCTGGAGGTGTTCAAAAAACGAGTGGATGAAGCACTTGAGGCCATGGTCTAATGGTCTAGTGGTTAGGGAGATGCTGGGATAAAGGTTGGACTTGATGATCCTGGAGGTCCTTTCCAGCCATGGTGATTCTGACTTAAATCCTCAGTCAACAAACATGCTTCTTAGATCCCAGACTGAATCTGTCTTATGCATAACAAAGCTCTTCTCCTTTTTCTGCTTTTAGAATACTGCCATGGAAATGCACATACTTTGAAAGTGGAGAGAGAAAACTTTATATTTACTATGCTGCCACCTATTCAGCTATGAATCATTTGCACTAGTTGCTTAACACAACAGAAGGGAGATGAAATGGTAAAGCCAGAACCAGAATCTGTGGTAAAATCACAGCCCTATCAAAGCTAAATGGAGCTCTGTATAACTTCCTTAGGTGTCCCAAACATAGAATGAAAAATTGAATCAATCAAACACAGAGGCTGATTTTAGACCACATCATAGTGTTTACTTAGCAGCACCTGCCCTGAGTTGACTTGCTGCTTTTCTCTCAAACAGGGCATTACTCGATTTGGGTAGTAGAGCTACTGGTGAAGTCACATTTTCTTCACTATTTTGTGTGGAGGAGCTGCATTGTCAATCCTTATATTAAATATGGCTCAATGATAACAAAAAAAAAATCATGGAAAAATTTGGTACACCTGGCAGAAAATATGCATTAAAAGCACTGTGTGTATTTTCAAATTGAAGAATGATTCAGATTTAAAAAGATGACTGCTGTATGAATACACACAGATCTGAAGCCTGTTGAAAAAAAAAGAAAATTGGATTTCTCTGTTAAATTAAACAGAATAGTGTCACTAAATAAAAACAGACTTTTTTTAATATTTGTTCATAAACTGAGTATTTCTAATTATCATATTCACTGAAATACTCAGAATAGGAGGTGTGGCCAGACCACTGTGAGATTTTGAACTGTAATATAATGTCTCACTTGTTAGATTTTGTATCTGAGTCCTTAATTTCAAACTCATCTGAAAGTGTGTGTCTGTAAAATTAACTGATAAAACATCACTGGAGAAATGAAGGTAAAATGGTTAAAACCAACTGGGAAAAGGTCTGTAACACAGCTTTAGACTAAGACAACAACAGTGGTGTGTTTTTGTTTCCCTTAATCTAAAGTCTGTGATTTTTCAGCTGAGTTTATGCGTCTACTCACAGAACAGCTGTGGCTGTTCATTGTGGGCCAGTTCTTTAACAGGATCATGCCACCTGATCTGAGAAAGACCTGAGAAAGGTCTTCTGAGTTTCAAGTAGAAACAGACAATGACCAGGTTTCTAAAATCGTGTTGTTCAATAAGAGATACTGAATACCCTCTCTGTGGTATGCTGGACTGCATTTTTCCTGTTTTACCACTTCTCTGTTGACTAAAATATTCCACCACAGTAGTCCGTTCAAACTGGGCAGTAAATCTGGCATATGTATTCATTGGAACAACCTGCTCACTTACACTTGGTTTAGGTAAGAAAAGAAAAACCTTATCTTTTCTTTGGAATCTTGGGCTGAGTGAAGATGAGCTAATTTAGTGTAAACTTCAGACAGACTGAAGTTTCAACTACTCACTCTGTGATGAAGTTGAAAATGAGCCTGTTTCTGCCTAGAAGCAGTATCACAAGGTTAGTGTGGCACAGAAGCTGAGGCAGTGAGCTCTGCTGAGAATCTGGATAGTGGTGAGCATGCAGGAAAGCAAGTTAAATAAACACTCTGAACCTTATCTGTGCATATCACAGTGTCAGAGTTGTCCACAAGGGACTCTGCTAGTTGCAGCCAAGACATCAATGAGGCTTTGTGTCTGCAGCCTGGACTTTCATCCTTTCCTTTCCATTTCCTACCTTTTTCTTCACTTATCTCTTCCTCTGCCCCCTACATTTTTGTCTGTCCCTTGTCTGTTCCTTTTTCCCTCTTGCAGGCCCACTTTGTAGAATGATAACTCAATATTATTTGAGTTTATAGTTAGGTTTCACCTCGGACTTTATTCTAAATAGATTCAAGAGTAGGCCAAAGCTGTGTAATAATACAAAATGAAAAATCTCAAGGGGCTCCCAGATGTGCTACTCTCCACTTTGGAAAACCTTCCTGAGACTTCCCATTATGGCTCTGTATTCAAATCTAGTGCTTGAAAATGTTTTTACTTAGTTTTGCAGAGCCCTAGAAGTGGAAGGACACTGGATTTACAACAAGACAGCAACTCGGTCATAGCCTCACTCACAAGTGACAAACCCAGTTTACACCACAAGGAAGTAAAGGAAGGACACCATCTCGTGTAATCACGTACATACACCTGAAGTGCTTTCCCAAGAGTATGATAAAGGATGAGGCAATATGAGACAAATTTTCTTACAGGAGTAGAAACTGTTGGACTCATTTTTATGGAACCCAAATCAATATATTTTAAGAGGGCATTGCATCTGATCTTGAGTAAAGCTTGTTATTTCTTGAGGAAAGATTTTATATGGGGCAGTGGAACGTGACTAGGATAATTTTCTCTTCCACCTCTAGAGGAGTTAATCCATTTCTACAGTCCTGGATCTGCTATACTTCCCTTCTAGGTTTTTTGTTTTGTTGTTTTCCTTGAGGTAAAAGGGGTGTTTCATGGATGTCTTGTTTAATCACCTTCTTTGGTGATAAATGATGGTCAATCTGGACAACACTAGATGATTAATGGTCCACTGGTATGCAGTGTCTTCCACAAATGTTTCTGGTGGCCTCTAGGAAGCCGTAGGAGAAACATGCCTGTGTGGCACCATTGGGCTGTTATTCCCTGTGGTACTCCTGCATGTAGACACAGGCTGACTAGAGCTCTCCTCAGCCTGGGAAGATGCCAAGTGGGTGAAGCTTCTGTTTCGCCTCCACAGATGCTCTCTGCATGACTCATCTGGCACCAGGGCTGCATCTACAGTCATTTATGTCCTTCTATATTATTCAGAAATAATGGGCATGCTGAAAAATAATTTTAATATTTTCTTCTAAAAATATAAGATAGATACATATCTTGTAGTTAAAGGTAAATAAAATCTAGCTATATAGTGTACCTATAGCTTTGAATTGGTTTAGAGTAGAACTTAGTAGCCTTTTATGTGGAGTATAAAGATTGGTTGATGGCATTGCATTTTTCTGTAAAAAGACATGTCTTTTAAAATATTCTTCAGTTTCTTAATTTATTTCATTACATGTTTGTTATCTCTTGGCTGTTATTTCAAGACACAGAAAACAGTGTCTGGAACACACTGTCTTTAGTGCAAATGTTCTGAAGAAATATTTTCTAATTAGAACAAGATACTTCAGCAGCAGTACAACTTTTAGGGGAAAAAGAAATCCAAAGCCCCGTGTGTTTTCTTTTTTTTAATAAAAAGACGAAGACTAATGATGGTGGTAAAGAAATAATGGCTTGTCCTTCATGACAACTGATGAGATTACTTAAGAGGATATTCTTTTAACAGTTAGTGATTTTGTTAATTGTCAGCATGAGACCTAATTCAAGTAGTGACAAGCAAGTTAAATAACAGAGAATTCTCTTCTCAAAAGGACTGAACTCTTTGAAACTGAAAAATAGACATAAGCCTCTGAGGGGAGAGGTGAGATTTGGACCAGAGCAGTGCCCATACTAGGGAACACCATATCTACCAAGTAAATGAAAGACCATGTTGCAATGCTGCTATTACAGTAAAAATACCTTAAAAGACCAGAAATTAATTCTGAGGAACTCAAAAGGGGTCAAGGTATGAAATAAATAACTGTTGATTCATGGATGGAATTAGGAAAACACAGCTGTTCCTCAGCAAAATAGGAAACACCCTGAACACAGAGAGGTACAACATTTTTTAGTCCTCCCTCAATGGTGGTTATTTAGAAAATAGACATTCTAGAAAATAAAAGGATTATCTGTTTTAATTATCAAGTCATGTAAACAGTGTTTCTGTCATCATGCCTGGAGGGAGTGGACCTGAGTTTCTGAGAGTCTCCTGTTAACAGTGACAGATTCATTTGTCCAGGTCCCATCCACGCTCCTGTCCAAATGAGGTTGTCAGTAATGGTTTCTCTAACTTACACAGTATGTGAACATTTAAAGACAGGTCCTCATTATACAGCTGACAAGAATATATGTATAGAGAGGAGGGAAGCATCTTTTTTAAGGGCCTGTGTCCCCTAGAGCAAAGCCAAGAACAGGTACAGTGCTTCCACTCCAAATCAGGAATGATTTAAATCTACTGCTGTGTATTCATCTCAGTCCAGTGAAATTTGTCTTCAAAAAAATAACTGCAAAAAGGTGTGTGATTTTGTACTAGAGTATTTCTGGTTCAGAATATGGCTGAGAACGCTAGACAATTAATATTACTGAACGGGAAAAGAGAATGGAAGAAAAGACAAGACTGTATATTAGTTCTTATTCTGAAGGCTTTTTAGTGTGGAATGGTATCCTAAAAAGCAAGCTTATTGAGAGCTAAACCTTACAGTATAAATAAATGTCATCAGACTCCTTTCTATAAGGAATATCCATGAGCATTATCCACAGCATAACATACTGTGTATGAATAATGATAACATTCAGGAAATTTTCTATCACATCATCCATAACCTGAATGATTCATTATTTTTATCTAGAGAAACACCACCCATAGTTAAACCACTGTAAAATGAGAAAACATAAAAGCAGATGGATGACCTTCGATTATATCTGAGAAATGCCTGTTTGTAGAACCATAGCAAGACCAGGACAAATTTTATTCTGAGATACAATAGCATAAACTTGTAGCAGTTATTCTGTGAAAAATATAGGAAAGAATACATAAAAACATATTTTGCAGAATACTGAAAGCGATTAGGTTATGGATCATATGGAAATGACTGTCATCTGGATGGCTCCAAGTCAAATGATCTAAGTAAATCATCATAATAGCATTATTTAAAACAGTTAGAGATAGAAAATTCACATGGTTATTATGATTAATAATGATGTATGGTATATTGATGAAGAGAGATTTTACATTTCTCTATCCAATACAGAGATAATTCAGGTGAAGATTTTTATCAATATTATGTATGAAGGTTAGCTGATTTACTAAATTATTGTGATTATATATTATATTGCGAGAATATCCCAGGGTCAAAAATAAGATGGTGCAGTCACATAGTGAAATCTGTGTGGCACTTCACTGCACGGTTTACATTAGTTATTAGCCATTCAAAGTAAAATTTAAAAACAAGCAAGTACAAATCAACATATTCCAGATGGTTTTTCAATTGTAAAGTCTCCAAATATTTTGTGTGTTGACAATGACTGACTGACTTAGAGCTGTAATTTACTCTGGCAAGCACATCCTACACACCCCATCACTGGCAGAGATAAAGGCTCAATGAAATTTTTGAGCTTAATCAATTTGCACACCCACTTCTGCCTGTGGACAGACTAGAAGCTTCCAGCTAGCTTTGAAGAAGACCTGGCTTCTCCCTAGCAGAACACCTGTGCTGGCTTGTGAAATATTCTCACAGTCTACATGGCAAACTCTGCGGGGTCAGGGCACGAGCACAGCACTGATATTATTCTTGCCATTAACGTGCTGCCTGGAATGTCACTGGCTGATCCCTGACAATGTTGGTAGACTCTCTGTGGGATAGCCCAAGCTCAGGCAACTCCTGGAATTGAAAAGGGGCCATAAGTTTGGGTCAGAAACAATGCTTAGCCGTATGGACATAAGCTGGTCAGCGTTGTGTTCAGAATTAGTTTGTTGGTGCAGGTGAACTCTAACTGTATGATGGTACACACCTCTGTCCGAAGGATCCTGCTAAGTAAAGGGTGCCAGGGAGCAGTCCTTGACCCTAAGGCCAAGTTGTGCAACTGCCATGTATCCATGCAGTTTAGGAATAACACCTTCTGCAGCTGATACCTGTGTCCATGCAATATAACCTCTGGATCTCTTCTGGGCTTCGTGTGGTAGCTTTGCAGCCCAAGGCATTATTTAATGTGCACTTCTCGAGTTTAAGCTGTCTGAGAGAATGCGAGAACTGTGTTGCAGGCCACTAGAGAGATGGTGTAACAGCACAACATATGACCAGGTGTATTGCATACTTCTGGGCTGTGGCATAAGGCAACATGGGAGATCTGAGGGTTCAAAGTCTGCCCAGATAGAGTTGAAGGATCGTGTGGTAGAGGGAGACAGTGTTAGTCTCTGTGCAGCCTTGGAAGCAGTCTTTAGGATGAGCCATTATCAGAAATCTTTCCAGGCTTTTCATAGGAGAGAACAAAAAAGCCTACCAGCTAATCAATGTGGACAAGCAAGGGTCAGTGTTTGATATTGCCTCTGACTGACCAGCATGTATATACCTAAAGTTACATGTGTTGCCGCAGAATAATCTTGTGTACTGAAAAGGAGAAAGTGCTCTGTACACTCTTCCATGTAACACTGCTTTCTTCACACAGGATTACTCTTTCCCCAAGTAGTGTTGTCATGTGTCTGACTTTCGCAAGACCTTTTCCCCTGAAAGACTTTGAAGTTTTCACTTAATTACTGAAGTGCCCAGTAGTTGTGTCAGAGCAGTAACTTTTCCCTAACTGCCAAATATCTGCTACTGTCATACATATCCACATCAGTTTGGCACTTCAGCGTACATAGAAGTGTAGTGAGTTGGATGCTTCCAGGAAATGCTGGCTCTGCAGCTCAAGTGCTGAACGTGTTTGCATACGCAGAGTCCTCCCAACAGGCCCAGACTTCCAGCAAGCGCTGGAAATCCCAGACAGAGACATGGTAACCCTGTTTTTAGTGAGATGGAGTGGTGACTGATGAGCATGCCTGATGCCTTAATCTTTGCATATGTTGGCTGTTTTCTGTTTATCTTGATGTAATTAACTGAGCAGTTCCTATATCAGTTCATTTAGTGTCATGAGAATTGGTATCTTCCTCTTGTATCAGTTGCAGCTGTCCTTTCCTGATTTGACTCCAGTGCACACACTGTACTTCTTGCAGTGACTCATACGTTGAAATATGTCTTAACCACATGAAAACTCAGAAGTGACCTAGAGAAAGCACCCAGATACATTCAGATATGGGAGTGGTAAATAATACTTAACACAGACCAAAAGAGCATGGAAAGCCAAAAGGACTCGCTAACAGTGAAAATGAATGGGAACAAGCTGAATTATTCATATTCCTTAAGAATAAATGACCTGACACATATAGATCTGTCTGGCTGCAAATTATTCTAGGAAGGAATTTCTAGTGAGGCAGTTGATGTTCACAAGAGATTGCAGTACAGCTTATGTCAATCAAACTCAGAACCAAAGCTCATTTTATCTGTTAGATACTTAAGACTTTCCCTATTGATTATCCATCGGAAATAATACACACTCCAGTGGCAGCCAAATTTTATCATCTTTTTTACTTTTCTGAAAAGTTTATTTGTATTTTCATGTAACAACAGGTGTTTCTTTAGAAACTGAGGTCTAGCAGGTTGTATATTTCTGCTCCAAATGGCAAAACAGTCTCTGCACAGTCATTCAAACCTGATTGCAAATTCACACCTCATGCAAGTCAGCCTACTGCAGTGTGAAACTTCATTACAAACTATAGAGGGCAGGTGAGGACTGCAAAGCTGTGGATGAACTTGTACTCTTACTGTTTGAGTGCCTGACATAAGGCCTTTTCTTATATGGACCTAAGCCAGATATTTCTTCCAGCTGGTGACTTGCACTGTCTCCCTGTGTTGAGACACGACTTTTTAATTTTCAAATGCATTAAGGAGTTCATAATTTAAGATAAGAAAAAGCAAACATGGGTGAAAGTTGCTTTGAAGATGGATGCTAACATCAAATATTAACAACGAAAGTTGTGTAAAAGAAAGGCTATTTTTTATGTTTCTCCTTTCTTTTGTTTTCCTGCCACCAGAGTTGAACTTGAGTCAAAAGTGCTCAAAGTATTTATAATTCAACCATTGACTCCTGGCTGATGTGTGGCATACAGTTTCTCTTGGTTCAGACCACAGTGTACTATGTTTTCTGGTGCTGCCTACATATTTAAGGACAGCAAACTGCAGAGCTCTACAGATAGATGCAAGTAGAGTGCTGAGTGAGAAAGCAGCAGTGTATACGTTTACTCTGCTCTTTCCAAATGGCTAATGACAGTTATTTTGGAATAATTACAAACATTGTAGTCAGGGGAAGAGTGAAATCAGACCAATCATTCAGGTCTTGTATAAGCATCTGGCAATATAACATTTAGTTCAGTAAATAACTTCTTTCCAGTATAGAGGTGAAAAGAAAAGAAAGCACAGATGTTTAGATCTTTTAGATAACACAGATGCATAAAGTAACTAGTGCAATGGGTGGAACAAAATATCAAAAGAGAGGAAAAAAGAAGTTAAATATATACAAAGGGATTTTTAAACTGGTATCAGAGGGAAGGTGGTAATGGTGAAGGAATGCAAGTTTATTCATTTTCCTTCTACTGCATGATGTCTTTTTAACAAAGTCTATCACAAGGAAAATCTGCCTGGTTTGGAATTTTTTTAGAAATAGTTACTTTCTAAAAAGTTTGAGGAAGTTTATGAAGGACTGTAACCAGGTAAAAGGAATGGTTTTAATTTATACTTTTGGCTTGTTTAAACTAAAAATTGAATTTGGAAAGTAAATCCTATGTCCTCATTTTTTACCATTCTCAAAAGTGGGAAGGAGGAGGGGAAACAGTAATGAAATCTATTCCTTTCACAGTACCTAACCTTGGTTTTAAGATTTTTCAGCCATATAAGTAGAATAAAATGTTAATGCAGGTAGATGGTCTTATAAAATGTTTCCTTTCTTATTTTTTTAATTGCTTCTCATGTCTGTGATCATCAGGTAACAGCTCCATTTTGTGATGAAAATATGAAGTGAATGACTATTGTACAAAGCATGTCTGGATTTAATTCATAGAAACAGTCTAACCTTGCTAAGATTTACCCTCAAAGGACAGCATTTTCATATCGAATGTGTGTCCATTTGATGACTGCTACTGGCGATGTGTCAATAAATAGTTTTATTTTCTAAGCACAGACTGATGCATTTCCAAATGTGTAAATGTAACCATATATTTACTGCAGATGGTAAATTCCCATGAGTGAATTCTCAAAATCACAAGGGGATGTATTAAATCTTCAGAACAGATGAGAACAAAGCTGGTTTCTTTCCCAGAATTTTCCTCTCATTACTGAAGCTGAGATGCTAAGCTCATACACACGTCCATTCCCGACTTGTTACATATACAGAAAGTCCCAGTGCTTTGAGAAAAGGCATTTGGTAGCTGCTAATGTGTTAATCAATTGAGTATTGGATTAGCCCAGTGGTTTCCTGAAGCGAGTGCATTACTGAGAACAGCAAGTCAATTGACAATTTGCTTGATTTGCTTCTGTAAGAATTTCATAACCAATGTTATGAATATTTATCTGATTTTTGTCTCAGAGAACTGATCAGTCCTCCAGGCTGAAGGTATAGGTTTGCTGATAGCTCACGGACCTAAGAGTATTGGCTTTCTTTATTAAATATAATTTATTTACAAGCAAGTCTGAAAGCAATCTTTTCCCTCCTCAGCCTTTCCCAAAAAATTACAGATAATAGCTAGAATCAACTTTCACCCTCTCAGCTTACATTTTGTATTGGACCTTTGCATTTATGGCTTTATATTCCTGAGTGCAAACAAAATTGTGAATAATGCAAACTACACCATTCTGAGTTCTTCCCGAGACTATAGCATCTGTAAAATCATCCCAAACTGCCATTTCTCTGGTTTGAAGATACATTAGAAATTATTTTTCATTCCTGAAGTATTCAGACACTAGTCAAGACAGCTTAATTTGTGCTGAACAGTCAGGAGTGAAAGACACTCGCTAGTGTCTGCTTCTGTTTTTCAAGCTCAACACCAGATTTCTCAGATTCTGAGCTCATCAAGTAGTTTACCCAGAAAACAATTTATTTTCTTTCTATTGACATTTTTTGAGCATTATCTTCCCTCTGGCACCATCCTTCTGTTTTGTTTTTTCCTTTCAATGACACAAATTCACAAAGAGGAGGAGCTGAGAAGTTGTGCTAGGCAGTACGTGTGCAATATGGGACTATGTCAGCCCGTACACCTCAGATTGTAACTGTAGGCAGTTTCCCTACCCACAGAATACGCCAATGAGCATTTTTCTGGGTGGGGAAGAAAAGCTTCCTTCTTGAGAGCATATCCTCTACTCCTGCAGCCAATGGGAGCAGTAAGCTCTATGCACAGTTGCAACTGGCAGGCACAGTTTGGGAAATCAGCTTCAAACTGATTCATTTCAGGGAATTCTAATGCTAATATGACCGCTTTGCTCAGAAAACTGGGTTAAAAAATCACAGGAAAACACCCTTGTTTAACCTGTTTCAGAAGTGCTTATGACTGTAATTAAAGGACTGTAAGCATTGAACTTGACAACAATTTTAGATGTTATAGTTCTTTTCATACCTTGAAACCACTTAATTTAATTTTTGTCTGAAGAATTAGATCAGTTCTTCCTGCTTTTATTTTTATCCAGGAAGATTAGTTTATCCCTATTAGAGACACAGTTATATCAAGCCAGGAGAAAATTGCCTTAGGAAACACCAATGCAGCATTTTAGAATAAACCCTATGCTACACTCTCTGTCTTTGGGATTTCCACTGCTGTAGGCAACATTACCTTCATTTTCTGTTTCTCAGTGAGCAAGACAGTATTTGGTTTTGCAGCTTTCTGAATCACTTTAAGATTTTAAAGGATCAAAGTAGTGTCCAGTGTTACTGTATGTATGCATCAATCTGATCTTTACACGGAAACAAACCAGAATTGACTCCTTTGAAGTCCCTGAGGTTGTCTCTGTATGGAAAACAGACCAGAAACAACCTTGGAAGTTATCAAGATTGCTGATGGGGAGTGGAACAAAAGACTATCTTGTTTAGTGTTAGCTTTTAGCTGACTAGTAAAGAGATGAGTCAAAGTAAACTTCTAAACACTTGGGCACTTCCCTTGACGTATTTACTGTAACATACTATTGAGCAGCAAAGTAAAAAATTTCCTTGTTACCCAAACCATTGGAAAGTTCCTGTCTTTATGATAGACAAGAGTTAGCAATTCTTTCAACTGCAGGGCTGGGGAGCAGGCCAAGATGGAGGTGAAAATGGAGAGGTACAGTTGAAGGCATAGAAACAGTCTTTCCTTTCCGTGGAGGAAGACTGCAAAGAATTGTAACTCTTTCAACCTCCATACCTTCATTTTTAGGGAGTGAAGAAAAACCACAAAAAGTCTAGGTAGTTATGATAAAGATCCTGCTGGCTAGTTCCCATGAACAAAAGTAATACTGTAGTTGTTTATTGTTGTAAATGATGCTTTGATACATGGATCCAACAAAAACTTGGTTTGAATTAGCAGTGTTTATCTAAAAAGCAATGAAACATGATGTTTAAATCCGAGATAAGCAGGGAATCATGCTTACATGCTTGTATAATTTCTTATGGAAAGTTCAGTGGCAAAAGTTACCAACATAATAAGTCTTTTACAAATGAAATAATGAGGAAGTCTCTGCTAGGAAGTGCTTAATTCAACTGAGAGGAAGAATTTCTAATTGGTGCAAAAGCCTCAAAGCTCCCATGGCGGATTGTGTAAAACTGATACACCAAAAAAAACCAAAGGGGGAAGGAAAGGCAGCAGAGAAGGTAAGAAATGTACAGACAAGTACTAACAGAGAATTAAATTGTGTATCTAACAGATTGTGAGGGCTTAGGATGTTTTCTCTGTAACAGCTGACTGACAAACTGAATTCCCAGAATGAGGATCTGCTAGGGAGAAAAGTACCACCTAATGAGTATCAGTCTTCAGGGCCGGCCAGCTGGCCACCAGCTGAGTGGTTAATAGATTTGTGCCCAATGGCACAGAACTTGAGACACTGAATATTGCTCTTTCAGAAAGGAAGGCTTCTCTGTGTCTTCTCCTTGTGTATCTTAATTAGGAAGGATCAGATTCTGTACTTTGTTCACAGCAATCAACATTTTACTCCCCAAGAGATGTCACTGGGACTTTATGGGAATAAAGCTTCAGGCAATGAGCAGAACTGCTGAGCAGCTTGGTCCTCCCTGTCGCTTGCTCAGTGATACCTTTAAATAAATTGTTTTACAGAGCACACATTTGTTTTACCATGTTACCTGTTAAAGTTGTCTTAATGATCCTATTCTTCTTGTTCAGCCACCACAAATCAAGCATGACTACATAAGTTTGTAGCTAAAAGGCAAATGTGTTAAGCTGAAAATTCAATTAACGGTTTTCTACTTCAGATGAACTAATATAAAATTTGAAGTAATATTTAATGTGTTGGAGGTTTCACGGTCATTGGGCCCACAGTTTCAATGACAGAGATAGGCCATATCTGACCACCTTCTTTTTTTTTGAGTCTACCTTTTTACTTCCAAATGAGAGCAAGGATGAGCTGTAATAGTGCTGCCACTATAGACTTTGTCTCCTAAGCAGCTTGATTTGAAAGTGAAAATTATACAGTACCCATCTGGTGAAAAGCTCATTTTGTGTTGTGGTCTGCCCCTATTCTCAAATGTTATCAGGGAGGTTGGTGCCATATATCTTCAGAGAACACCCAATCTAAGACATTACTTACCATCTCTGTCTTCAAAACAGGGAAGTAGAAAGAGGTAGAAATAGATTTTGAGAGATGCAAAAAATAGATATGTCTCCAAATGTCAATGAATGATAGCCAATGAAATTTAAATATTCAATTTACTTATCTGATTGAGAAAACCTCTCCCTAAATGACCTCCCTGACCATGTATGGGCATGACAGATCCAAGAATCAAGAGCAGAACTCCTAGAAACAGTGATTAGATTAGCTTTTTTGTCAACACCTTACTGCTAGTCTAGTCCCCCACATGCCAAAACTTTATCTCTGCACCTCACTCTAACCTCAAAAAACATAAAACTAAAACTTTCAAAATGTCCTGGACAAAATAAAAAGTAATTTTTAAAAACGGACAACTTCCAAGCACTTTTAAATCCTAAAGGGATTTTCACAGGTGCCGGTCTCTGAGTATGTGAGTTCCATAGACTCCAGAAAGGAACTATTCCTTTTAACTCATAAAATCACATACAGAACAGAGATACCCACACTAAGACCTAGGATATGTCCAGCAAGTCCTATTTCAGAAGTAGCTTTTTATTCAGCATCCCAGACTTTTTGTTTTGATATAAACAATACTGAGATATTTTAGCTTTATTGATTATTGATTTATTTGCATTGTTCTTTCCTCTCACACATTAAGGAAGAGTCTTTTTTTCAGGCATGAGATAAGGGCAGTTCCTGCTGTAGCAAGCATACAATTGATTAAGGAAAGAGTGAGGAGAAGGAAAAGACTCTGGGAAGGCAGAGCATTTAGCTTTTTTGCTTTGGACCCTCAGAATACACTCTAAAAATGTGCAGAGAGATTAAAAATAAGCATTGAGAGAACCGAGTCCTACTCAGTCCTGGACAGAAACCTGAGCCAATAGTCAAACCTCACACTGTAACTGGAAAATCAGTAAATTTTGGCTCTGTCAAATTCTGGCTCCAGTGAATCCCAGGTTAAGAGAACACTCTTCTCAGTCCTTTGCTTCCCAGCAGCACATAGTTCATTGCACAGGCTCTACGCTGAGAAAACCTGACTAGCCATAGTTGCTGTGGTGCCTAAAAAAGGCAGTCGTTTCTCCAATAGCTAAGCTAAAAAAGAAACTGAAGAGCTACGAATCAAGGTCAGCAACTCAGTTTCCACCAAATATGGTTGGTTTAAGCACTAATACCAGCTATCTCTATATTTTCCACTTCGATAAAATGACATTTTTGTACCGGTAATTACACTGAAGCTAGAAGGATGCTTGTTTTTATATATCTACTGAAACACCAGCCTTTGAATCTCTCATCTCCTTGTGGAAGGAAAAGCAGACCTGTGAGGAAATGTAGAAATCTCAACCCAACAATCAGGACACTTAGCAATTGGTGCTGAGCCAAGCTGGTTTAGAGAAGCTGACGCTGATTCAGAGGGGGGCTGGGAGGTGGGAGTGATGTGAGCCCCAGATCTGACTCATTACTGAAGAGTTTCTGAGACTTTCTGAAATTACTGATAGTAGAAGTGTGCTCATGGCTGGACAGTTTATGTGTAGAAATGAACCACTCTCAAGTTTCTTCATAGTCTGCAGGGAGTGACAAACTGTTTTCTTTAGTGGGGTTGCGTTTACCTGAGCATATGTAGAACAACCCCAAAGACAACTGTGGAACATTTTAGAGAGTCAAAAAAGTGGTGGGTTTGTGTTTATAGATTAAACTGCTGTGATCTAAATTCATAAGAGAGATTTGAGGACTTATTTACGTTGTAAGTATGAAGTGGATAGACTCTGTCCTGGAGACACTTCATTTAAGATAATCCCTGGAGGGTTAATGCTACCTCCTGTAGTATTCCCTCTACAGCCTTAGGTGGATGGACATATTGAGACACGTTTGCAGAAGCAATTGAAGTGAATTGCAAACCAAACTGCCTGTTGCCTACTTGTGCATAGCCTTTGGATTAGTTGATACATGCTGTCTGGGAAGCTCATGCTCTCATGAGCAATGAGGTGGTTTCAGTAGGAGGGGAAGCAAACCCAAAGTATAGGGCGAGGCCTTTCATGTTCAGCGCTAAAAATGTTAAACTGACAAGTGTCTGAATTCTATTTCTGTATAATTATTTTAGGAAGCAATCACTAAAAGCAGTCACACAGTCAATTCTCCGGTGATTATCGCCTTTGGTGGGTCAAGGTCATGTCAGGCTCAGGGCCCAGAGTGCTGTCCCAGTGGTTTTGTCCAGTGCATGGCAGTTTACTTCCAAGTTCCCTCAAGGCTGGAAGCTGAAAACAAGTTAAAAACTAGTTACTTGGTTTTGCTGTGCAGTCTGTGGTGTTTCTGCAAGGGGTTCTGCCAGCACTTTATCCAAAACGTTTGGGTATAAAACTTCACAGGAACATTCTATTAATATTCTGAGGCTGTGTGTATTTGTCCAGTTGGGCTGATAACTTGGCAAGCAGTTCAATACATGTTAATGCTTGTTTTTTTCATTCAGGTTTTATTAGTGAGTGAAAGAATATATTGTGTATTTGTTATGCTACATCCATTTCCATTTCTATTTCTGCATTTACACGGAGTAGATAAAAGTTTTCTTTTTGCTCTTAGCACTACAAATGAATTGGAGAAAAGCAGTGTCAGATGTGATAAGTTACTTCTTAGAGGCTGTTCTTGAAATGAAGTTCACGCATCAAACTGCCTAAAATTAAGTTTGAAACTTTCTTCATTCCTTAACCTTTAGAAATTAAAAGGGATTGATATGTTCTGAAGACAGATAAGTCAAATAGAATGTTATCATTTGCTTTTCTGTTGCAGATTTCTTTTTTCTCTTTTATGTTGTTGTTCAGACTTTTTTAGCTGTCATAATATTTCCCTCTTTTGCCCTTCAGTGGGTCCGAGCATAGAAGGGAGTCAACAGAGAACAGGAGAATCAGCTAATTTATTTTCAAACTTAAACAAAAGTGTTCTCTTCTAATAACAACTGGAGAGAAGAAACAGCACTGCTAGAGCAGTGCTTATAGTACACCACATTTTGCACGAAGTGTTTAGAGTGCAAGTTTGGCAGAGATCTACTATATATATAGACACAGTGACAGGGTAGTCAGCTTTGATTAATGGAGGGCTCTGACCTTAAGACATATTTTAGTGGGGATTTTTCTTAATATGCATCTGTAGTCAGGTGATCATGAGACAATCTAGGTTTGTTTGCTTAGGTGTTTTCAGCTCTTGCTGTTACAGGACTGAGAGCCTGTACTGTGTGCACTTCAAAGGTTCAAAATAAAAGTTCACAACATGACAGTCCTTAATTGTGCCATTGTTTTTTAAATCAAATTATTTTCTGAATACTTGGAGTTAAGCATATAGGACAAATGTTTCATAGAAATCCTGCTGATAGACGTGGGTTCTGCTCCCTAGAAGACGCTATAATATATGACTTCAACTACAATTACTGTCAAACACAAATTTTCCCATGTGCATATTTGGTTTCCACCTCCCATAAGAGGGAACTAAAGCACAGAAGAGCCAAGGCTTCCACCCTTTCTCCTCCACTGCTGTCCCATGTCCCAGCCTTAATCTGTCTCCAAGGCAATGAGTGGTGACAATTGCAACCTGACCATTACTTCCTGCAACGTGACTGTGCCCTTTCACCAGGAGCACGTCACCCTTCCCTGAACCACCGACAGAAAGCCCTGTCCTGCTGCCTCTGCATGCCTTGCAGTCCCAATGCAGGCAGAGCTCTGCTCAACATCAGCAGAAACACAGCACTGGGCCTTCACATTGTTCCCTCCTTTGTATATGATCAGCACATCATAAACTCCAGATGAATTTTTTCTCTAGAAGGCATATTGGCATTTCCAAGCAAGTAGAAGCTACTTTGTTTCTAAATACCATCAAGACTGCTCAGAAGGCAGATGGTTTTATTGAATTCAGCTGGCACAGTGTGCTTTTCAGCCCTCTTTGGGAGTGGGTTGCAGTAGGAGCAAGTAAGCACTGTCACTTATAGTAAGACTATGGTAAGGAGTCTTACCTAAGGTAAATAAAAGCTCTAACATAGAGAGCCTGTGGAGCAACACTAGAACCATTCTTTGAAGGTGCTTTGTGCCTTTGCCCCTTGAACAACCTTGGTTAAGGTTCGAGATTGACTTACACAACATATCACCAGCTCAGCAGAGATATTTGCTGAGTGCCAAATGCCAGGGCATTGCTGTTCCCAGGTTAATGCACTTCATTTCTAAAGAAAGCTAAATTCCCCAGACACAGTGCCACAAAGACAGAGCTGGTTGTGAGTCTAGTCAGAGCTGGCTCACACTTGAGGCACCCCATGGCAAGGTGTGGTGGTAGCATGTTCTTACGCAACTGTAAGTGCTGCGGTGCAAATATTTTACAAACCTGGACTCCAAACAGAGAACAAAAAACTCAATATTCAGGAACTTTGGCTCTATAAAGAGTACCTGAAAATGATGGAACAGCCTAAGAAAGTAGTATAAAAAATATACAATGCTGTGAAGTCATCTGGTTACAGTGAGATAGCAGAAAACACATCTAAGCGCACCTCCCACCTCTCAGAGCTAGGTGACTGATTCGTCACTATAATGGAGGCAATGACATCCATTAGAATTTTGGCCTTCAACTCATTCCAGGGAGTAAGCTTTGACAGTGCCTTTTGAAAGGCACAGGCTGGGCTCACCCTTTTTCAAGAGGCAGTAGCAGTGTGACTGGCCTCTAGTATAATAACTGCTGAGTCAAAATGCTTGCCTGTCAAGCAGGAAGCCAGAGTCCCAGTCTTTCACAGCTGGATGGATATGTAAAACCAGCTCTCAGCCCTCATTTCTAGGTGCTGCAGTGCACTCTCTGAGCAAGGAGTTCTGGGCAGGAGGAACAGAGAGCTCAGTTCAGCTTATATCTGCATATCTGTAGCTTGAGGAACCTTAATGCAAAGTACAGAGTTAAACCCAATCTTCTTAGATCCTCATTAGATTAACTACGTTAATCAACATCTTTTTCTGTCACATACAAATTCAATTAAGAGAGTGTTTTCTCTGTAGCAATTAAGCAAGACATCCATTTTCAGGAAATGGTCTAGGACAGAGGGATACTCGACCTGGAGCGAGGTGCTACAGTTGTGGAGAGACCTGGTGCTGCTCTGGGCAGACCCTGGGCAGAACATACTCTATCTGAAAAGATCTGAAGAAGCTCCCTGAGCCCCACAAAGGCCATCATGAAGCCTATTTTGAGAGTCTCTCCAGGCTTTGCATAAACCCCACCATAGCAATAAGGAATGGATTCTCCTTGGGAGGAGTGAAGGCAGAAACCTACTAGGACTTTTGCATTGCAAGGCATGACTTTCAGAAATGTGTATTGGTGATGTGAAAAAATATATTACACTGCTTCATTCTAAAAACATTTATATCTACTTGAAGGTATGGACATGAAATTCTCATCCATTGTATCAGGCTGTCTGTGTAAAGCTTTTGACAAATGTTGCTGCTAGACTCGGCAATGAAGAATAACATCTATTATTTATTTCAAATTATATCACTATCAAAAAATGATTTAATAAAGAGATGAAATCTTTCCATGGAGTGACCTCAGTATAGTATTTGCTTATCAGAAAATGTATTTTATTACAGTTCTTCTAGAATAAGTCTATTAAAGGATATTTTGCTAGTCATAATGGACTTCGGCCATTTCAGAATAATGCACTAAATTGATCCCAGGTGGCTCAAATAAATGGTCTGACTGGTGGTAGCAAGATTCCCGCTCACAGATATTAAGCTTGTGAAATAAATGAGGAAACGTAAGGCAGCTGAGTTCAAAAGAGCATAGATTATTTAGGTGACTGGATGAAGTATGAACATTCTGCCACATAGTCTGGGAGCTAGAGAAGATGAGGTGAATCAAAGAGTGTTCAGAAAAAGGAGGCAAAGATTATTTTAAGGAAAAAATCTGAAACCTTCTTTCCCATACATGCAGGCAAATAAGGATATATCTTAAATTAGCTGAGATTTTGTGACTGCAAATGGTATTTACTTTGAGTTCATCTGTAATGCTGGGGAACATTCCTGATCACCGTAGAGTATTCCCTAATCCATAAATGTCCAGCAGATCCTGTCACTTTTATTCAATGGGTGCAAACACCAAACACGTGCTTAGCCTGACAGCTCCTGAAAGAAAGTCTGCCAGAAACATCAGGAGTCACCAGCAAGTGGGAGTCACTCTGAAAACAGCCTTGGAGAAAAATGTGGTCATTTCAGTAACTTTTCCCTTTTCTAACCAAACAATTTTTTCTAGATGATCACAAAACTGTGACATTTTCTTGCAGTCCCCTTACTCCAATACCTCTTCTTACCTGACACTGAATGTCTTGGTATACTTAGACGATGAACTCTGGTGGGCAAGGACTGCCTGTTCAGTAGATATCATGAGCTCAGCATAACATATCCTGACTTGGTATTCCATAAGAACAAGATCTAAAGCTTAGGTGAGGTGATTTTGTTTTCCATTAGAGGATTTATATAAAAGCAGCAAAATTGTGAATACCTGGGTACAAAGTGGTACTTATTCACATTAGAAAAGAAATTATTTACTGGAAAATTTGAAATTAAATATTGTTGATCCAGGCCCTGCTGCAAATCTTTTTTTGTTTGAGAAATTAGCTAATTTATATTTTGTTTACCCTTGTGACATTTTTAATATGTGTTAAATAATCACTTTCAAAAAAATCTGAAGGTTTCTTTACTAGATGTATCTTCAAGTGCTTCAGTTAACACATGAAGTAAAGATTCCCAGGTTATGTATTTGAATGTATAACATAAATTGACTGAAAAAAAAAAAGAAAAAGAATTTAGAAGCCACATTAATATGTCATTAGAGAAGTCTGCAGAATGTAAAAAAGAAAGAAAAGAAGAACAAGGTAAACCATCACGAAAGGATGGAGAGTGGGAATTTTTCTTGCTCCTCCAGTTTCTAATGCTCTTCTGTGAAACCTCATTAAAACATATTTACTTCCTTATATCACATTTGATATTAATGCTGGTGCTTGTTTATAAAGACATGAACAAGCACTTTGTTATTGGGCAAGTTCTTAACAAATAAAGAGGACCCAAATGTTTTGAAACAAAGAGTTATTCATGGACAATAAAAAAGCAAAGGTAGGGTGCAAGATAAGATCCTCAGCCTGATAATTTCAACATAATATGGCATTATCCTGACTATCAACGTTTTCACCAGCCAGACAAGTATTTAGTTACCTCACAAGGAAAAAAGTCTTGTGAAGTGTCAAGCCAGAAAACCAAGGAGAAGGCAATCAGTCTAAAAACGATGTGCTAATCATCAAAACAGTTTGATTTACCATAAGCCATTAAAATGTTTTTAGGATGAGGGTTCTTTGTGGGAAAAATATCTCTTAGCAGGGTAGCCTCTGTGCACTCGTGGTTAAAATCAGGAACCAGAATGCTTCTGCCTTTCGCTGTGGGACTGGAAAAAAGAAGAGATGTTATCATCAACACAACTACTTCTGCTACTTTAGCATAAGATGTTCTTAAATGAAACAAAAAAAAATGCTTAATATGCCTACAACAGGAAGCTCTTATTGTTGCATATAAATATTATTCTGTGGTTGGGAGATAAATATTTTTAATGGAATCTCTTTTTGGTTTTTATTTTGCCTTTTACTTTGTCATTTGTAAAATCAGAAGAACTGAAGTTGCTGCTATGCTAATGTGTTGCTTTCTTAATAGCAGTTATTGCCAAGAATTTATTCCAGTACATTTTAAACTGAAGTTTCCCAAATCAAGGAAGTTCAAAACAGTAGCTAGGATGACAGAAAATTGTGATTTCATAGAGCAAAACCTGGTCTGATGCTTTCATACCAGAAATTTTTTTCAGTCCCTTTTGCAGCCTGCTAATTTTGTTAACATTTTTGCTGTTTGGAAAGAGAGGTAAAACCAGTATTAGCTTTTCTTTCTAGTCTTTACATCTGCTGTCTCGTAGCTCATAGGTAGAATGTGTATGCAGCCCAGCCAGGATGATTGCCTTGTCCTGTTCTTAGAAATCTGATGCGGAAACAGCTCTTTAACTGACCCAGGGGAGATTTGAAAATACAAGAGAATATTACATGTGTAACACCAGAAGTATTAGATGACATATTGGTAATCTGTTCAGATCACAGTAATATCCTTTCATTAAATGTATTTCAAATTATCACTGTCTTTTCAGAGAGTTTTATAATAGCACTAGATAATGTCTAGTTCCCACTGAACTAGTTAAAGACAAAGCATATGATTGCGTAATTTTAACATTTCTGGGTTTTACATGGTTTAAACTGTTTAGTGTGTACATTAAACTGCATCTTCCACACATAACACAATACTCAGGTAAGTTAAGCACCTCCAATTTTTCAAACTAGCCTTTAACATCTGCTGATTTAAAATATTTTTCCTACAAACACTGAATAATTTCCAGATTAATTTGATTTTTTGAGGAAGACTTAGTAACTAGTAGAGTGTGATACAGCTCAGGCATTCAGATCAGCAATTGGTGACAGGCGTCTTGTTATTGAGCAAAATGCCATGCAAAGATAGTTGTGTACTGCCTTATCACAACTACATTGAGGCTGGAAAACGTCAGCAATAGGCTGAAGTTCAAGGCTCCTGTTGATAATGTTTTCAATTAATAAATCTTTACTTAAATAGAAAACTACACTCCCCTTTTTGTACTAAAATGACTTTTCTTTTCACTATTTGTTCTTTCATTTATTTACCCATGACATTCTGATTGATGTGATAATGCAGAAATAGCCTAGTCAGGTGGCCACAAAACCTTTTTCTTCACGGAGATCTCAGTGACAAAGCATGGGAAGTTTACCTCCTGACGACAGAACAGCTGTACTTGAACAGGGACTGACTGCTACTACAAAGTATTTTAGTAGAAATCTGCAGAACAAAAAATTGAGGGTGTGTTTTAGGGTATCACTAGGTGATAGAATGGAAGGGTTACTGATAGAGCTGTGAAAAATCAGGCTAAACTGCAATTAGAAACTATGTGACATTTAAGGAATACATGCTTTTGCGACAAGGCAACAAACCAGATGGTTTAGCAGACTCTTAGCAGAGGGTTTCCATCTCTAATGCATATACTCAGTCAGCGTTAAAGAACATTTATTTCTTCTAGTCATGTACTTACCCAGGCTAATGTGAGGAGAGTACGTAACTAACATGGGAACTGAATCGAAGTTATATTAATGCTTGTTTATAAAACGCTCTGAGATACTCAGGAAGGAGAAACCTTAGAACAGCAAAGCATTTCTGTATATGAGGATAATTTAGGAAACATCCTTTGCCTGCTTCTGCTTTGGTTTTGATAGGATGCATGTCTGTAAACACCCACCTGCAAAGTATTTGAACCTCGGAACTAATCAGAGTAACATTTTTCAGAACAGTTGCTGCAGTTTTTAACTTTAAAGATTAAACTTTAAAGCTTTTGCTATAAAGATTAACAATGTAGAGGGTAGATCTAGATTGGATATTAGGAAGAAATTCTTGACTGTGAGGGTGTTGAGACACTGGAACAAGTTGCCTGGAGAAGTTGTGGCTGCCTCCTCCCTGGAAGTGTTCAAGGCCAGGTTGGATGGGGCTTTGAGCAACTTGGTCTAGTAGGACGTGTCCCTGCCCATGGCAGGGGGGTTGGAACTAGATGATCTTAGAGGTCCCTTCCAACCCAAACCATTCTATGATTCTATGAATGTCACATTTTAAAATCTTTACTTGTTGAAAGGGCTGGGTGCTCTCTTCAAGCATAGGTGACAGACTAGGAAATGAAGATTAAAGAATGAGGCTCTCTATCTCCCTGGCAGCAGCCGCGGTGCAAGGAGATGTTCAAATTACCAAGGTCTCCCTTGAAACTGATGATGATAGGAACCAGAGTATTTTATCTGGAGGGATGATGTCTGTTGCTTGTAGTACATGACTTGTGAGTAGCAGACTTCTTGCATCTTGGGACATGAAACAACTGTTACCTTGGTTGATGTGCTGGGATTTGGAGTAGGATCTCTAGACCTAAGCTACTGGAAGAGTTGAACTATCCTTCTGCAGTAGTAATAGATCATGTTCCACATAGATCAACGCAGGGAGAGAGCTGGATTGGTGATAAGTACTCTAGGGCTCAGTGAAACCCCAGACTAAAAATTGTGTGACCTTGGTATGGCCCTACTAAGAAGGGAAGTATATTCTTCTTTCCCTGTCTTCCACTCCCAGCAAACCTCCACCTGTCTGCTCATCTAGAAACAGGACTTCAAAAGGAGTGATCAGATAGCAGTCAAAAATTATGTAGCTATTCTTTTTTTTTAATTTCCTATTAAGGAAAAATTGAAAAAACATGTTTATTTCTAAAGTTTAAGGAGATTTCCTCAGAAATATAGGCCCCAGCTATGTGGTAACTCCTTGAACCTACTTAGTCTTCCGCTCAATAATCCCATTTATAAGTACATAAGCACATCTATCACAAAAAATTACTGTAATGCCTGTTTATCTGTAGGGCTCAACCTTCTCTCTTTGATGCCCTCGAGGATTTCCTTTTGGCTTCAACAGGATGGGGACTGTAGTCCTCAGGGGAACCACCCATCCTCTCAGAATTTGTGGAAGCTGTGCTTGAGGTTGCAGAAGGAAAGGGGTACTTAAACCTGTTATTTGTTTCCCCTTATCCTCCCAACAAGAGCATGCTTTCTCTGCCTGCAGGTGCCTGCCTTTGTGGAGGAAGGCCAGGGCAGAGCTCCGTCTCTTTCTTCCATAGGTCTCTAACCAGCTGCTATTTAAACTAACTGCAATTCGAAGTTTCTAAACAAAACCCTGGTTGAGGGAGTGTTTTGAAGGTACCAATTTACTGTTGTCAGCAGCTGCTCCACTATAACAGAGCAAAACCACAGACTCCCACTGTTAAAACTACAGACTTTATTTCTATGGCATTGATTTTTTCGGTCTTACAAATTAAGCTGAGTTGCTTTCCACTTTCAAAACTGACAGAGAAGAAACAGGATGCCCCTCATTTCTCTTGCCTGTAAAATGAGGCCTTTACACAGTTTAAAAAAATTCAGCAAAAACCACAGACCACAGTTAGTAGCAATGAATTACTGACCCAGAAAATGCTTGCAGAGCTGACAGTGGTTTTTGTGTTAACAAGTACTTATTACCAATTACATACATCTAAACTATGATAACCTCTATGCTGCATCTAACAATCATGTTTCCTTACATTGGCCATGATACTGCAAGTGTTCTCAAGATATGCTTATCTGTATGCACACAAGTGGGCTCAGGAAAAGCTGTGATACTGTGCTTAAAAGATAAACCTGCAAGCAGTCAGGTATTCAATTTTAAATTACGATTTTAATGGTTCAGCACAGACAGGCAGGATATTTTTCCATGGTAGAGAAGCCCCCATTAAGTGGACTCATTAAAGAGACATTTTTTTATCCACTGGGTTTAGGTGTAAATCTGAAGGTATTTATTTTAAAATTACCCTTTTGCAACATAACAAGAGTATTTACAGGATAACTTTCTACTGTGGCAGGAAGATGACAGGGTTTTTATGGTTTTCACAGAACAAAGGCTGCTTCTAAGAGCTGTCTTATTTCTTCTCATTGGATGTCAGAGCAACATTTCTAGCTTTCAGCTGATGACACAAATTTTGGAGACATTGGCCATAATTATCCCTGTTGATAAATGGGGTAAAAAGGCAGAGAAATGAAGCAACTTGTACAATGACAAATTGGCCAGATGATTATCTCTTTTCTGATACCTCATTTAGTACAATAAAGGGGGTCACCATAGAATGGTTTGGG
This sequence comes from Podargus strigoides, assembly GCA_028020825.1. Lineage (NCBI taxonomy): Eukaryota > Metazoa > Chordata > Aves > Caprimulgiformes > Podargidae > Podargus > Podargus strigoides. Next base: position 30,201,677 of record CM051663.1, on the reverse strand, counting down.
TTGGAAGGGACATTGAATATCTCTTTCCAACCAGGGACACCTACAACTGGACCAGAACTGTGTCCTGTATAAATCTTCATATCCCTGGCTATATGAAATCTGACAGCTGCTCCCAAATGTATATAAGGGTATATAAGGGTATAAGGTATATAAGGGTATAAGGGTATAAGGTATATAAGGGTATACCCAGACTAACGAGATGATGTCTCATAATTACAAGAAATGGAAGGATCACTCCAGAGGATATCATTCCTAAAAGATATCCCAACATTTTATATAAGTAAAACCTTTTGCATTTCATTTTTTTACAAGCTCGGGTTTTGAACAAATAATCACGCTGCCTTTGTTCCTTCTCTTTATTATCTGTTTCACATATTAAAGTGTCTGTTGAAGATTTTTATCAATAATTGTATGATTCTCATAGAGTGAGAGAAAACAAAGGTGTGAAAAGAGGGCTGAGGAAGATTACAAGAGGTCATCTTTCTGTCCTGAGGCAGGATCAGCTCTTTCTAAACCACCCCTGATGTAGTCATAAAACATCCCTAACCGTGTTCTTACAGTTGTTGACGGAGAAGTTTGGCAAACTCCTGAGACAACCTGTTCCTAACTGTCTTCGTTGTTGCAGAGTATGTCTTTGTGTCTAACTTAGATGTACTAGCTGGCAATTTAAGCCTATTATTTTCCCCTATCCACAGTAGACATTATTACCTTCCCTTTTGCAACAGCCTTTTGCATATTTGAAGGCTGTTATCATGTCTCCCCACAGTGTTTCTTCTCTTTAAGAGTAAACAGACACTGTTCTTTCCTCACAGGTCATGTTCTTTAGACCTCTGACCTGTTTGTAACTCTCCTCTGCACTCTCTCCATTTGATCTGCATTTCTCTTGGGAAACAGCTGAGAACTTGCCTGCAGCCCATGAAGTGAAAAAATTATTCCCTCTGCCTCAGATATGAAGCTTCTGTTTGGACATGTCAGTAAGTTTGGGTGGTTTTTTTTGCTTTGTGTACAGTTTATGATCAGTTTTAATAATCAATACCTTGTCTGAAAACCTACAGTCTATCATTCATCTCTACTGAAGCATAGTGTTTTGGAACTTGCTCACACTTGGATTTATTCAAGAACTTGTTGAGTTTGAATCCTGGTTCTCAAAATAACTGAAACACTAGTTGGTATTAAATCCCAAACAGACTCTTTTGAAATGGTACCCCATGCATAACTACACAATGTGGTGGTAAATATATAATAACCACAATCTGGGGTTTTGAATCAACACCAGCTCTTGCCTAGAAATATTGACTGTTACCTTTTTAGGTAGGCGGTACAGACAGAAGAGGTCCTCCCCAAATTAGTGTACCATGCACCTCTCCTTTTCTCAAAAGCTGTTATTTTGCCATAGATGCAAATAAGATTTGTTTTATTGTTCTTGACAAATCAGCACTAGCTTTAACTTATTTCTGTGTTATTTTGGGGATGCTTATAGTGAATCGATTTTTTATTTTAGGTTAGGCTGACCAGTCATCAGTCTCCTACCTGCTCTCATCCTGTTTTTCAAAGCTGGGCATTCATTTGCTCTTTTCCATCATCTGGAACCTCACCCAGCCATAAATTGTTCCCTGAGTGCCCTGGAATCATTTCACTCCCACTCAGTCCAATTCAAGCATGTAGTTCATGTAAACAGCCTTTTCTTTTCCTGATTCAGGCTGACTTATTCCCCCTTTGTCATTCTTCTTAACTGTATCAGCTTTCTTACCCTGTCAGTCTTCTTACTGAAGGCATAAAATATGTTGGCCTTCATTTTGTTCACTGTTGTTAGCTTTCCATTCTGACTTTCTTCTTACCAAAAAATGTGACTACAGAAATTTCCCGTTTGCCTTTTAAATTTCTCGTGTTCGATTTTATCCCCACATGCCTGAACTATTTATTGAAATACACCCTCTGCTTGGTTTTTTTTGCATATTTTTCACTACGTATTTCTTATCCTAAGCTTTAGGTAGAAAGGTGGTCTCTTACTATGCTTGCCGTATTTTCTCTGTGATTGATAGTTTGCACTTTCATTCTTAATTTTGTTGAGAAACCACCAATCTCTCATTTAGCTCTAGAGGTCTTGAGGTAGAGCTATTTTTATACAGGTAATTATTATGCATGCTGGTTCCTGTAGTGGGGTTGCTCTCTGCTGGCATTTGCTTTGCTTCCCCATGCTAAGATCTGGAGGCAAAGTGGTAGGAAGGCTATTTACTTTCCCTTTCTCTCTCTCCATCTTCTCAGAGTCCAGAATCTCTTTTGCAATAGTACCTCTCATCCTCCAGTAGCAATTTGCACGTCTTGAGAATACTTACCCTGTTCTTACACACCTGTTCTCACTCTGTCCTTGCTTTAGGATGATGCAATCCATCCCGTTCACCTGCACAGACTGATTCTGAAATAAAAGGATCAAAGAGTAATTTGGGTGGCAAAGGAGGGCTCTGGAAGGCTCTAATCCAACACATTTTTCAGAGCAGGGCCCACTTCAGCCAGATCAGTCTGTTTAGGACCGTGTCTAGTTTTGAAAATCCCAAGGGATGAAGTGTCTGCAGCTTCTGTGGACAGCTGGTTCCAGTGATGAACCACTCTTACTTCCTTATGTCTGTTTGGAATTTCCCTTGCTGCCACTTGTGACCACAACCTCTTGCCCTTTCTCTGTACAAACATCAGCAGATGAGATTTTATTAGCTTTTATTGTGTGTTGAAGGGTATTGAAGCTGCAAGGATATGCAGAGTCCAGACCTGGTCTGTGTAGACTTGCTAATGATTATTCCTTTTCACTCTGTACTTTGAATGGTATCGCCTTAAGTACTGGTGGTTGTTTCAAGTAACCTATTAATTTGGAAAAAAGTAAAAGGTGAGGTGGCATGGTGTGGTGATAGTTTTGGTTAGTGAAAATACTACTCTGAAGGTGCAGAGACAGAAAGAAAAATACAGCCTTTCACTCTAAAAGGAAAGGTATGAAATTTTCCAGCTGAAGTTTTCCTCAAAACATTAAGCAGAAGTAGTAGCAAAGCATACAAAAGAACAACAACAAAAAAAAATAGGAACCTGTGATCAGTTAATGCATTATGTAAGTTGGATAATTTCTCTGGGTATCTTATTTCCAATCTTTGGCAAGGAGCAGAGCTACCAGAAGTGAGATTCAGGGAGTAGAGATAAAAAAAGAACACAGTATGCTGGAAAGTAACGAGTTATATCACCTTTTCCTTCTATGAATTTATCTCTTGTTATGAGAACGTTCCTTTTTTGCTCTCCCCACATGTTTGAACATCAAGTACTGATCATAAAGACTGCTTTTATTAGATGAGAGACTGAGCTTTAGGAAGGAGACTGCATGGCATTATGTCAGAACTGAGGTTAGGTTAAGAGGATAATCATGTTTTCTGTTTAGTGGCAGTGTCTTAAGGGATGATAACTATCACCTCTTAGAATGATGTGAACCTCAGTGACACCTCTCAGGAACACTATCCTTCTCGCTTTACTGAGGATTAAGAGTGCCCTGTAGTAAAGTGCTTTGTGATTTTCAGTTAATTTACTAGATATTAGGTTAAAGTACCATATGCAAATACTAATAACAAGTGATGAGTAGGTATCAGAGACAAATAACATGCAGTCATCGTCTTTCAGCAGACAGAGCAAGCTCTGGGAAGCTGCAGAAGGGTATTGATGGACTTTTGTAATAAAGACTTTCTATGGGGAGTCTCCTATTGGCTGAACACTACTCCAGACATAAATCAGGACATTTCATGGATCCTTGGGCTCTTCTGAGGCTGTTTATTCCCATTGTATAATTAGTCAGACTACAACTCCATGCATGGCAGAAAATCTGTATGTGTGCATAGAAATATATCTTGGGCAGAGTGACCATGAAATGGTAGAGTTTTCAATTCTTGGAGAAACAAGACAGGGAGCCAACAGAACTGCCACCACCAGACTTCAGCCTGCTTAGGAGCATGGTTGCAAGTGTCCCTTGGGAGGCAGTCCTGAAGGTCAAAGGTGCCAAGGATGGCTGGGCATGCTTCAAAGAGGAACTCCTAAAAGCACAGGAGAAGGCTATTCCCAGGTCCTGAAAGACGACCTGGCAGGGAAGAAGGCCAGCCTGGCTAAACAGAGAGCTTTGGCTGGACTTCAGGAACAAAAGGAAAGTCTATGGCCTTTGGAAAAGGAGGTTATGAGGAATACCAAAATTTAGCGAAGATATGCAGAGGGGAAATTAGAAGGGCCAAAGCTCAAGCGGAACTCAACTTGGCCACTATGGTTAAAGATAAGAAGAGGTTCTTTCAGTACCTCAATAGGAAAAGGAAGACTAGGAAAAATGTTGGCCCACTGATGAACGAGGCGGGCACCCTGGTGGTGGAAGACACAGAAAAGGCAGAGGTACTGAATACCTTCTTTGCCTCAGTCTTCACTGCTAAAGCGGTCCCTCGTAAACCTCAAATCCTGGAGGCAAGTGCGAAGGTCTGGAGAGAAGAAGATTTTCCCTTGATAGAGTAGGATTGCATTAAAGACCACTTGGCCAAACTCGACATCCATAAGTCCATGGGCCCTGATGGAATGCACCTGCGAGTGCTGAAGAGAGCTGGCAGATGTTACTGCCGGGCCACTCTCCATCATCTTGGAAAGGTCATGGAGAACAGGAGAGGTGCCTGAAGACTGGAAGAAGGCGAACATCAGTCTACAGAAAGGGCAAGAAAGAGGACCCAGGGAATGACAGGCCCATTAGTCTCACCTCCATCCCTGGGAAGGTGATGGAGAGACTCATTCAGGAGGTCATCTCCAAACATGTTGAAGAACAAAAAGTTATTGGGAGTCATGGATTTGTCCATGGTAAATCATGCTTGACCAATCTGATAGTCTTCTATGATGTTATAACTGATTGGCTGGATGAGGGGAGAACAGCAGATGTCATCTACCTTGACTTCAGCAAGGCTTTTGACACTGTCTCCCATAACATCGTCATGAGGAAACTCAGGAAGTGTGGGTTAGATGAGGGGACAGTGAGCTGGATCGAGAGCTGGCTGTGTGACAGATCACAGAGGGGTGTGATCAGTGGAGCAGAGTCAAGTTGGAGGCCTGTAACCAGTGGTGTCCCACAGGGGTCAATACTTCGTCTGGTCTTGTTCAACATATTCATCAATGACCCGGACGAGGGGACAGAGTGTATCCTCAGCAAGTTTGCTGATGATACCAAGCTGGGAGGGGTGGTGACACACCAGAGGGCTGTGCTGCCATCCAGCAGGACCTGGGCAGGCTGGAGAGCTGGGCAGAGAAGAACCTCATGAGGTTCAATAAGGGCAAGTGTAGGGTGCTGCACCTGGGGAAGAAGAATGCCAGGCACCAGGATAGGTTAAGGGGGGACCTCCTGGAAGGCAGTTCCGAGGAGAAGGATCTGGGAGTCCTGACAGACAGTAAATTATCCATGAGCCGGCAATGTGCCCTTGCTGCCAAGAAGGCCAATGCCAGCCTGGGCTGCACAGGGAAGTGTGTGGCCAGTAGGTCGAGGGAGGTCATTCTCCCCCTCTACTCTGCCCTGGTGAGGCAACAACTGGAATACTGCGTCCAGTTCTGGGCTCCCCAGTTGAAGAGAAACGGTGACCTACTGGAGAGAGTCCAGTGGAGGGCAACGAGGATGAGTGGGGGATTGGAACATCTCCCCTATGAGGAAAGGCTGAGAGAGCTGGGACTCTTTATACTGGAAAAGAGAAGGCTGAGGAGTGATTTAATTAATGTTTATAAATATCTGAAGGGTGGGTTGAGGGAGGATGGAGCCAGACTCTTTTCAGTGGTTCCCGGTGACAGGACTAGGGGTAAGGGGCACAAGCAGGAACATAGGAGGTTCCATTTAAATATGAGGAAGAACTTCTTTTGGGTGAGGGTGCCAGAGCACTGGGGCAGGCTGCCCGGAGAGGTTGTGGAGTCTCCCTCTCTGGAGATTTTCCAGCCTCAGCTGGATGCAGTCCTGAGTGATGTGCTCTAGGGGCACATCTGCTTTTTAAGCAAGGGAGTTGTACTTGGTGTTCTCTGGAGGTCCCTTCCAACTCTGACAATTCCTTGATTCTGTGATTCCGTGAAAAATATATAGCCACTGTCATAGGGTGCTCACTGGGGCCACCACTTATGGGTTATGAGCAAACTGAATGAATTTTCTATGCATTAGGAAGCCCTTGAGCATCAGGAAGTAGTGTTCCCTCACAGACTATCATGTCATCCATACTCCTTGCTGTGGAAAAGAACTAAGCAAATAAGGACTGCTAAAATCCAGATCACAAGGTTTCCTTATTTCCCATTTAGCCCAGCCCTGTGTTGGCAGTATAATATCTAGGAGGACTGTGACCAATTTTGACTACTACCAGTGCTTGTCTTTTTGGCTCTTCAGAGTGTATGCTTTGTGTCTTGGAGACTTTAGTCATGAGATATTGGTGTGCAGCACATGTCATCAGGAACTTGTACTTGGCGTAAATCCTTTGTGATGTTTTTGAAGGCATGCATAAGATGTATTGAGTCTCAAGAAGATAAATGCAATGGTAAAATAGCCATGGAACTCTCTTTAAATCATATTGTCCAAGCTGCTATGTATTACAATTTTTTGAAATAGAGGATTTCTGAGTATTTATATGATGCTAATAGGGTACTGCTTAGTAACAAATAGCCAAATCTTGGGATAAGAAATTCTCTTCTGATTCAAAAGGGCATAAAAAACCAGCATTTCCATGAAATAATTTTTGAAAAATCACTGAAACTTGCTGTTTCAGTAAGGCCAAAGCACATGATTTTGATTTTACTGCTATTTCTGATTAGTCCAAGTGCTCATTTGGTTGCTTCCAAGGAAAATTCAGCAAACAATGAAAAAACTTAATTTCATATTTTCTGATGGAAGAAGGTTTAAAACACATACAGACAAACTGAGTTGAATTTTAAAGTGAAATAACATAAGAGCACTTGACAGTCTTGCTTTTAAGACTTATCACAAAGACTGAATTATAGTTGTATTAACTGTGATCTATCACAGGTAAACAGCAATCTAGAGAAATAATTCATCTAAAGTTTCTATGTTAATACTAAAAATTGTATTTGTGATGCAGAAATAATAACAGTTTAAACTGCTTCTAGTCTATGGAGTAGCTATTTCAGCATACATCTTCTGGAAAAAGGTATGTATAAGGAATATATAAAACTTGTAACATTTATGATCTCCCCAAAATGAATGTTAGCAGTTAAAGTGTCTGCCTGATATAATAAAAAAACAATCCCAGACTGCCTGGTAATTTTTTTTCTTGGTATATTTGATATGAAGCCAGACTATCAAAATGCCAGCAAATTTCTGAGCTCTGTTGCCCAGACTCCAGATATCTGTCTGGAGACAGGCATGTTCAAAAGTGTGTGTGGATGTGCATATCTGCACACACAAATGGTTCTTATGGAAGTGTGGCACTATGTTTGACATTAATCTCAAAACAAGGATAGCTGCTTCATTTCTACAAAACTGTTTACTGAGCCTTTCAACTTGCCTTCTATTTCAAACAAGTTGTCAGACACTCTTTTCCTGCTGGAAATTAAAGAGAGGTCATTAGCTACTTTTAGCTACTTTGGAAAAGTGAGTGTGTTGTTTTCTCATAAGCTGCGTTTTCAACAGTGGCCATCACTCACTTTGTCCAAACATACTGAAAAAGACATCTCAGTGTGTAGATCTGTTCTTTATACTCAGGTGTCACTGAATGACTTCCATCTTCTGTGGCATGAATGCATCCTGAAGTGGTTTAGCTTGTACTGGCCAGGATCAGAATAACAATGATATTCCTACTCCTGCCTCTATCTGCATTGCTGCCCCAGAGCTTCTGAGGAATTCAGATTGCTGTTCACTGATGTAATTCTCAAAGGATGGTGGTTATGAAAATCACCCCTTACACTCTCAGAACTACACAGAAACACAGATTATTTACATAAAAAACAAGAATCTAGTTTCTGGGTTTAGTTAGGAGCAGAATATCATGGGACAAAAAAAAAAAAAAAAAAAAAAAAAAGAAGAAGAAAATGGATCAGCTAGAAGAACAAATTAAATAAAAAGCAAGCTGCCAAGTTTGGGAAGGGTTAAAAGAACATGAAGACTCCTACAGCAAATGGTAGGTTGAACAGACAGGGGAATCATGAAGAAGATCTGCTTTGGCCAAAGATAAACGAAGGAAAGAAGGAAATAAAATGCTAAAAGCTTTGCCAAAATGTTGCTCAACTTCTTGTAATTTGGGGACTTGACTTGCAAAACATCAGGTCAGTTGAACAACTTTTTTTTTTTTCCTTCAAGAACTTGTATAAAGGAACCACAGCAAAAAGCAATGAACAGAGCTTAACTCTAGAGTTTGGATACAAATCAGGATGTGGTGAGGTCTGTTTATCAGAGTCTCAGATGTCTGATGTTCTCCTATTACATTAAGGATATACTTGCAGTAGCTACCCTGTAAGGATTGTGCAATGACTCTTATGATGTGACCTTGGCAGTCTCTGTCCTGTTCCTGTTAGGCCTTTGTCAAAAACTCACTTTTTCCCATTTGGCACTTAGTGTAACCATCTTGGGGTTGCATTTCTCACATCAATCCAGCCTTCTCCACTGTCAAATGTGGGCAAGTCACTTTTGAGAATGGCATTACCTGGGGCATAGATTGGCACCCGCTCGTTTTGAATGAACATGTTGAAGGAGTGTAAGGAAGTGGCGAGTGAGAGTCCTGTTGGGAGAAGGTATCAGGGAAAGTAGCAGCAATATGATGATGATGAAGCCAGTTATAAATTATCTTTCTTATTCTGAACATGCTTGCAAAGCAAGGATAGATGACTTAAAAACCTTTTCTGTGGTTTGCCATGTCTGTCCTTTTTGATCAAGATATTATCAAAATCAGGCATGCTAACTAAAAAGAAAAGTTTTCAGAGATTTGTGGGGTTTGATGAGAATAGTTCCTTTCTGATTTCATATCAAGACTGCTATTTTAGCCTAATTATCAGCACTGTTAGCAGAGAAACATTTCTGGTTTGCACAAAATGCTTCCTTCACTAGAAGATCTCAAGAAAAAATCTTATGAAAGCAAGTCCAAAGAAAGGTGGATAAACTTTTTGACTGACATAAAGAATAGGGAGAATAGAGGAAGAAACAGAAATTAGCAAAACTTTGAACTTTCTTGCTGCTTGACCTCAAAGACTATTGTTTCTATGGCAAACAGAAAAGACGGTTCTGACCTTCAGTTCATACAAGAAAAGATTTACATGGCAAGTTGATCAGTTTGTGGTGAAAAATTTCTGTCTAGATATTTATAATGTTGTGATGTCTGTCTAATACTGTTCTTGAATGCACTGGCAGTCCCTCCTGGCTCTGGGCCTCATGAGGTCTGGCTGAGAACAGAATAATTTATAAGGCAGAGTAGAGGTTTGTCATCTATATGAATAAATTAAACAAATGCAGGACTTTCATCTAACATCAACATCAACTGTATAGGCTCTTCCCATATTACTAAAATCCAGCACACAGTACCTACATACAAACTGTATGTGTATTGGGTCTGACTGTATTAGGTACTGGCCAGTACTGGGGGATCACCTGAGTAAGTAATCTTTATCCGTCCCAGAACTGTGTCACATTGCTTTGATTGTCTGGGTAACAAGTTCCACTGCTTGGGAACCTCTTCTGATTTTCTGCTTAATTTGCTAATGTTAACTTTGCCATAGTGTTGGCAGCTAGTCAAATCTAACTGAAAGTGTTACGCATCTGGAATATGATGGCAGAGTCCCTGCTGTGTGCAGGTCTGTCAGAGCTCCCTGCTGATGCTCGTGTTTGAAGAGAGTGATCAAGACAAGGAGAGTTCCACTTTGACATTGTAGAGAGGATGCCTACCTACCCGTCAGCTGATATAAAGCATCAAACTACCTTTTAGGCTTAATCTGAACCAAAGGCTTTCCTGAGTGAATGGTTTAAAAATAGGCAAAAATCTAACAGAAAGTTACAAGAAGGTCTGCCTCAGGTGAATGTCTCACCTCTCCCAGTGACAGCACACACTCAGGGTATCAACATGCACAGAAGGTGTTTCATTCATTCAGATAAGTCTGCGCCAAGGAGCTGAACTCCCAGGGCCAATGAGAAAGAATCATTTGTGCTCCATTGTATCTGGTTGGATCTGTTGTTCCTAGTAGGTGTGCCACTTATTTCTGAAAGATTGCATTAGTGTTTGTCACCTGAAGGACAGTATAATGTTTCTTCTTTCCCTTATGACCAATCATTCATCAGTGCATTAAATGCAGTACAAGATGGGGCATGAACCTCTAACACTGTGTTTGGCACCAACAGAGCAGTTCTGTAATCTCCAATGCTGCTGTTTGTTCTTTTGTTAGAGACAGAGGACTGCTCTGTTTGTCCAGGTTCTTGTACTGGAGCTTATCCTGGAACATTTCAGGTTATGCAAGTACGTACAGATTGAACAAGGCAGTATTTGATAAACATGTAATTGCAGGCTACGTAAAAGGCTTTAGCATATACCTGCCCCTGTGGCTCCCAGGGCCAAACTCTAGATTGTGAAAATACCATTCAGCGACCATAAGACCTTGAAAGTGTCCAAAGATTATGACTTTAGGAAGCACCAAGAGCCATGTGAGGGCTGGGAAAGCTCCAAATTTTTCCCTCAGCCTTACCTATATCCTTTTATGAGCATGCAATACAGTGTGTGTTATGGACAATTTGACTAGGTTGGGCTTGGTACACAACCAGGCAGCAACTCGTGTCACCTATCATACACCCAGGAGTCCATATGGTGCTTCACAGCCATCAGCATTTTGCTTATCTGATGGAGAACAGGATCCTGGAAAGCTCTGCCTCTGAAAAAAGGTTAGAGGTGACAATGGACAGTCTCCCACACTCTCAGCTGAAACCACATGCAAGTTCTCTGGGACTGACAGAGAGTGCTGACAAATTCCACCTCCTACACATTGTAGTTGGCAGATATTTGTGAACTCCTCATCCCCATTCTTTACAGCAGGGCTGTTCAGTGACTTCTGCTTAGGTGATATTTTATTCCTCTTCCAAACACTCTTTCCAGAGACCTAGGCTCTGAAGAGCTCTGTTGTTGAGGGACCATCTACTTGCAGGAGAGCTAGCCAGGCCTCCAAGGTGTTGGATACGCAGCTGTAGGGTACTGCTCATCTCTCCTTTTGACATGGGTTTAACTCCAACTGTTTTTTTCTTTAAACAAATGTCTTTGCAACTGGGATATAGTCATTATTTTTGATTTTCGCTCAATTCACATTTCTTTTCGAGGTGGAAGAGGGAGGAAGTTCAACAGGACAGGTGGAAGGAACACAATTCTGCCACAGTAGAAGGGAAAATAAAGTCTTTATGGATATAAGTGCAGATCCACCCAGGAACTGGGAAAACGTGGACCTATCTCTCTGCACCCTGTGTAAGGTGTCTAACTACTGCCTATTGCCCAGAATGGGACTGTCACCCACTTCCTTCTGCATTATATGAGAAAGAGTTTCCTTGGTTCCTTAATTCTAGGCTGAAGGTCAGGACATTGAAGCTTAGAGAGTGGGGAAAGAGAACAAAACACTATAATGCAGCATAGGGATTCACACACAACCTATGGGATAGGCAGTAAGACAATCATGTCTTCAGGGTGTATCCAAGCCTGCTAGGATGTCCATATTTTACTCTACATGGCCTGCTTTTCAAGGACCTGGCAGCTTGCTTGGAGCTTGTTTCGGATACTCTGCAGCCTGGTCTGCTCCGAGTGGCCAAATCATCCATTTCTAAGCATTTCCTGTTGGTTTGCTTGGGTGATGGATTGTTTGGGTTTTGCTGGGTGTTATCGTGAGATAACTATTTTTACCCATGTGATGTACAGGGAGTTCTTCTAACAGTCACATGAAATACAGCTAGCGCTATATACTCCAACATTTCGCATGCATACTTACAGAATAAGAGCATGTTCTGGGAGGGAAGAAACCTTGACTGTGGTCAAAAGCTGAACATTCCTTGCATCTAAACACTGGAGTAAATCCAAGAATTTTGCTTATTACTGGTTAATAAACTAGTTTTCATCTGAATTAATTTTCAAGGCACCTAAAGAAAGGTGTTCAGTATGTAGGAGAGTAGGTCACATATTTTCTAATGGGATTTTTTTCTATTGCAAAACTCTGGAGAACATCAATGTCTACACATCAATTGATGCCAGCCAGCAGAAGGGCCAGTTTCCCTGTCTGATCTTCTGTTACTGAGTTACCCATAAGCACCCTCGATTATTTGCTGTTGAAGTCAAAAAGTGTAGGAACAGATCAATAGATTAATTTCTTACTCTCACAGAATCTTCCTGCCACCATTTTTAGTTGTAGTTGCTACTTGTTTTTGTTTCTATCAGAAGACATTTTCCCAGTTGTGTTTTGGTTTCTTTCCCAAGAGAAAACTGAGGCATGAAAAGTTTACTTTAATCTGGAACATTGGTTTTCATAGACTAATTGGATGCTACTTGGTTTTCTATTATAAATCCCAGAGCTACTTCAATGCACAATTAGGGGGATAGAAATGTCAACACCATAGCTGTACAGTACATAGCATAACAAGTAAAATGCAAATGTTCAGGAACATTTTTAAGTTGTCCATGTAACCAACAAATAACTGAGTATAATAACTTGTAGAACAGGAAAAAGGAACTAATTAGATTTAGGTTAACCTGCAGTGAGATTTTTTGCATCTGTATTTTAGTTAGATGTTGGTTAAATGAAAAAAAAAAAAAAAAGGAAAAAGAAAAACTAGAAAAACTATATAAATTCTCCTCTTAACTTCTGGTCTCATCATGTGTACATAGATAGTAAAACTGTAGAGTTTATTTGCAAACCACTGCTGATACTTCTCAACTACCCCAAAATACAGATGTACTTGAAAATGAAAGATGTTAAATCAATGACTCAGGACAAAGAGGTTTGTTGTTTGGTTGTTTTTTCATTTTTTTTTTTCCAACTGGTAGCACCTAAAACTGTTCAGATACAGTATGTAAGGGAGTAAATTTTTGTCTTTCATTTGCAGGTATGTGTAAGAGCATTACAGGCAAGCGGAAAGACAGAGATTGTCCATCTGGGTTTTGGAAGAAATTCCCTTCACATATTTCTCCAAAGAGAGGGAGGAAGGGGGATTCCTCCATTCAGAGGTGTAGGAAAACTGGGGCTGTACCTGGAGGTAGCAGGAGGGATATGTTTTTGTTTGTAATGGTGCTGTTGAGATACCTTCAACCTAGGTTGGTTTTCTTTGCTTACCATACTTAGAACAGTTGTCAGATTTGTTCTTAATTGCTAAGTTTTCCCCTGGTCCAAAAGGCAAAGATTACTAAATTTGGGGTTTGTTTCCCCTGGTTTCCCCTTTGTCTATCATATAGAACATGTACCACAGGTTTTCCAGGGCAAATTTCATCTGAGTATTCTTCTCTACTGCAGGAGTCCAAGATTCTAGAGACTTTTTTGTGAACTGATATAAATGTTGAGGTCTGGGGAAGGGGTTTAAATGTTCCATATATTCCCTATAAAGTTATGTTGGGTATTTCATGGCTTGCTGTCTGCAGGAATTGAGTGAGGTGGATTGTCAGTGACCTTTCTTGACTCACCATGGTTATCTGCAATTGTGAGGTCTAGACTTGGTGACTCTGGTGGCACCTTCAGTTGACCATGCCAGAGTACAGTAGTAAGCATAAGAATTGCCCATCACAGGACTCCCACCATAAGAACAAAGACATGGGCTGAAGTGGAACATTGCTTTGGGAGCTCAGGCCTTCAGACCCTGACCACTGGGATAAAGTATTTTGCATCTGGTAGGCTGGACAGGGATGCCCTGTTGGAGGGAGGCTGGGCTGGGCCCAGCACACTTGGGATGCATCCTACCAGGGCCCCTTTGACAGTGATAAGCTAGTGCATCCCCTAATATACATTTCCCTTCCTCCTTCCATGTTGCAAAACAGACTTGAAATTAGTCCCTGAAAGAACGTGTCAAGGAGAAATGATTTGACATTTTTAAAAACTTACGTTTCTTTATAGGCATTTTTTTAGTGGGGGACTTTTTTTCAGTCTGGTGCTAATAAACTAGAAAAACTTTTGGAGACAGACAAATACATATGCATCTAGATTTCCAGTATCTTTTCCCCTTTATGTCCACCTTATTTCTAGAGAGATTCTGCTCAAACAGTGTATGTGTGTGCATACACATGCAGTGCTGCAGCACGTTTGTATTCCCAGAATAGTCAGTATGTTCTAACTGCAAGTCCCTCCATCTGTGTTCAGAGTAGCAGCATGCAGCCCTGCAACCTCAGAGGGTTTCAGCTGGACTGGGGAGGAAAAAGTAAATGTATTCTCTCTGTTGAGAGCTGCAGTTAGAGGGAAAGGTAGTGGATGGGCCAGCTGGCCAACATGTTTTTGGAGAAATCAAATTGCTGCTGTTTGCTCTGGGATAGTAGTTAATCCTGTCTCTGGGACTTGAACTTGTTGGCTTTGGAAGAACTGGGAACAGCGTTATCCTTGTTAGCAGACTGGAGCAGGTTACAGATTTGTCAGGATATGCTATTCCTTTCTTTACTTCTCCAAAACCGACTGAAGGCCCTAAAGAAAACAGAAATGTAGATTAGGAGAATTAGGTTCAAGCTGCCATAATCATCTCATGCCAAGTATCTGGTTCAAGCCTGGCTCTGTGGTGAACTGAGGATGGGTGAAGGCAGTCCTTTGAAAGGCTGGGGAATGGGAGTGGACAACTTTCTTCTGTATCCTCATCTGGGAAGATGGTGGGTGTGTCAGTATATTTTGCATGAATAGCCTCTGAAAGCTGCTGCCTGTATAGCAAAAAATTATTACCAGTATGCTTTTAATAGATTTTTAATTGTTTGTACATCAAACCAGAGAGATAAAACTTTTTCCATTGATATCTCTGAAAAACAATACCTTACTAGCCTTTATATGTCTTAACAATACTAAGCTATTGACCACTGAAAGAGCTAAAATACTTTCACTGCTTTCCCTTTATTCTGTAGAGTCCCTTTTATTTACTTTAATAACCTCTTCCAGTGACATTTGGCATGGCCAGCCTCACATGCAGGTGTGAGTGTAAGCAGCCAGTCTAATGCAGTGAGCTGACTGCCCAGGCATAGTACAGCTTACACTGTAGTTTTAGAGTATGCTACCTCTACGTTATTGCTACTTGGTACATTTTCTCTTTTTTTTGTTTTTTTTTGTTCTATTTCTAGAATTAAGAGCAGAGTGGAGTGTACACACTATCTTGTTGTATCACCTTGCTGCAGGGCTCTGATCAGAGGACACTACAAATCTTTTACTAATCCATTAGTACCTGGTTAGGTTTATTAACCTGTTGTGATGCTACTTCATGACTAATTGTTTATCTCTTTGTTGATAGTTTTGAACAAATTAGTGAGCAAAAATCTGTCCTGTGCCTTCTAAGGTAATGGTCTTTTTTTTTACTACCTTCCTAATCTGCCATTCTGATGAATCATAGAATCATAGAAGAGTCTTGGTTGGAAAAGACCTCTAAGGTCATCAAGTCCAACCCTTTACTTACACTGTCATAATGTGCTGAACTTTGCATTTTGCAGGCCAAATCATCCCATTTACTCAAAGTTCTTTTAAGTTGAGAGGAGTTTACCTCTGTTAAAATGTACTAAATTTCTTAAAAATAAATTTTGTAAGATAATTCAGATTTTCTGAGATTGCCTGAATACTAAATGCATGAAGCTGAAATAGCATTCAGGAGCTGCCTGCAAACAGTGCGGCAGCGTAAACTGAACATTCCCTCCAACACACTGGTCCCCTCACACTGGCTGTCCAGTTGCAGGTCCTCAGCTGCAGCCAAGTGAGAGACCTACCAGATAAGAACAGGCTGAACAACATAAACATCCCCCAGTCAAGGCCTATCGAGTAAGATAATTCAGGAATATTATTTACATTACCAATGTACCTGAACAAAAATCTCTACTTTGAATATCTGAAATTAGGACTTAAAGTCTATATTTGGATTCAGATTTGACTGGCTAATTGTTAGTCATGAGCCATGAAGTTAAGTCCTTCCTTTCGCTCTGTGGCTTGCGTCCATCTCTGATCCTGCAGGTTAGACCTATTTGATGGGATTACTTTCTGAAGGCATTTCTAAGTTATGTGCTTCTATTCATCAGTTAAAAATGACTCCGGGGTATTGTCTCTGAAAGCTTTAAGTGCTGTTTTCCACATGCCTGTGGATCATTCCTAGGATTATGGTAAACTTGTAGTCAGAAATTCCTATTATCTATGCACCTGGTATTTTAATACTCAAAAGTAGTGGTTTTCCAAGAGAGAAGAAGCGTGAATTTTGTCCACTGGAATCTACAGAAAAAGATATTCAAAATAATGGGATAGTTTCTTCCCATCCTTGAATACTCAGATGTTTATAGTTATCATTTTGGGTCAACAACAAATACATGAATCATCCTTTCCATCTTCAATAATATTTAAAATCAAAGTATTTTCACTAAGAGTTATGAGGTTCACATTTGGCTATATATTTTGAAGTATCAACCTCTATCTCATCCAACCTCAGCCTATAAAGTTAGGGTCAAATCTTATAAGGAGTTTACATTTGAGCATTTCCAATTTAAAAAAAAAAACAAAAACCACCAAGCAATGAAAAATGTGGAATTGCTTTATGTATTACTCCCTAAAGATAAATATTGCTCAAGTTCTTTGCCAACTCCTCTGGCAAGTAAAGTTATTCCAAACAATAATAAATGCATACCAGTAGCTTTCCACTTTATTTGTGTTGAATGACCACTTATCAAATACTTTTCCCAACAGTTTATTTCCAAGACTGCCTAAAATATTTTTAACTGTATGATAAATAGTGAATTGACAGCAGGCTCTCAGAATCTACTTCTCCAAGAGATGCATGATACTACTACTTCTAGGAAACATGACACTTGAGTTAGGGTGACTCGCTGTGGCTTTGAAGGGGCCATTTCATTGAGAAAGGAACCATCTGATCATTTGCAAGCTTCAAATAACAACTCTGTACTATACCTGCAATGTGCTACCAAAGCAGTACAGAGCTGATCTGAAAAGCAGTTAATTTGATTTCTATATTAGAAGATAATAATTTCATATGATGCTAAGAATAAAGATACAGCCAATGTCACTAGTATAACATCAGTGCTGACAGTGAATACAAAATTAAGCAAATAAGGTAAATGTACAGATGGAAAATGTGGTGGAGGGAAGCTTATGCAGTGTCTGAACGAAAAAAATGAAAAAATTCCGACTGCTAAGGGGGAGCATGTACCTTTAAGCTACAAAATGCTCTGGATAAAAGATAAAATATGGATCTGTTTATAGTCAAGCATCTGGCATGTGTTACATGGCTAGCTTTGTTTGAAGAAACTCTACCAGTCCTGCATTAAGCCAAGTGTCTCCCTATTAATAAGATCTGTAGTTCATAAAAAAGCAGCCTACATGCTGCCAGTTCAAGTGCTCTCAGAAATATTCTCCAAAATGTCAGCAGTTCAGATTGCTGCCCTTGTGCTAGTGCCACCCGTGCAGGGGACATCTTTCCCCATTTGTCTGGGCATGGCTGCGGTGTCAAGGATGTCATCCAAGAACTTGTACCTTCATCTGCCTGCTGTGAATTTTCTCTTTGATTTTTAAATACAAGTAAGGGCAGTCATGAAGAGTAATATTATTTCTACCTTGAGACTTCACCTTGACTGTAAATGTAATCTGTACTACAAGGTTCAATTTCCTTTAAAACAGTACTACATTAGAACTAATATTCCCCCCCTCCACTCCTCTCCTATCACACTGTTTTTATGAACTCAGAGTGAAATGCTGAGGTTAGTTCTTTGCTCTTTACTGCTGATAATAACTTTCTACTCAATTTCTTGGGTCAACATGCAGATTCGAAATTAAGCCGACTCACCTATCTCTGACTGTGATCATCTACAGCAAGAATTGTCTTGCACACTAATGGATACATTCCCTCAAGTCCTGATTTCACATTACCATATGCTCTCTTTCATGCACAAAAAGCAAGTTCTGCAGTAAGATTTTCAGCAGCAAATGAGGCTCTAAGGGGAGTTACTAATATTTATAATAGTTCATGTTTTCTTGAGAACTTTAACTGTTTGGGGAAGGAAGGGTCAAGAGGTTACATTTTTCTGCATTTCTCCCTCTCTGTGATTCATCTGCATATGGACCTAGACCTTTTCTATAACCATGCTCTCTTGGGGGAGGTTTGGGACAGCCCAAACAGTTATTTTTATCAACTCCTCCACTCTTTAAGATTCTGTTTTTAAAAGTGAAGGAGATAAAGGCTTTCAACACACTAATCCCAAAACTGAAACTGTAAGCAGTGCAGCCTTCAAGCTTGACATGAACATGACATAACATGATTGAAGAGGAGCACCTGGGGCATTACAGCCTTGAAATTTCTGGTCTCCCCTTAAAAATCATTTATTAAAATAAAGCAGCTAGAAGAAGACTCCATGTTCTGTAATAGATGTTTAGCAACTCTGCTGACATATAACACTTCCTCTGAGTTCAGGACAATTCACAAGGCAAAATTAATCCATGTGGTCTGAAAATAACCTTTGGCACACCTGTGTGTATTCCTCCACCACACTCTCTAGTACTGACCTGGGAACTTCCAAGCACATGAGTAAGGATGACAATCATACCACTAACTTTCCTGGGATCCAGACTAAGCCTGTAATCCTTAGGCTGGTTTTTAAAAGAGTACTCAAATAAGATGCAGTCACATCCTTCCTTATTTGCCTGAAATTGAAGGATAGCTCTTCACTAAGTGTTATCCAAAATAAACTTTCCTTTTCTCTTAATCCATCAAAACAACATTGTCATTCATACACTGTTCTGTCAGTCATTTGTATACCACATTTCATGTTCTGTTTTACCAAACAGTTTATATAATTAAACTAAATAATACCTTTAGGCTTGAATACACAATATGGGAGCAGGTCTGAACTAGAAATTTTGTTCCAGCATCTCTTCATAAGAAGTAAACTCACAGTGTCCTCATATACCACTGAGCAAGCTACTTGCTCTGCTGGCATGCCTGCTGCAGAGTTGTGGCACTGAAGGTTTTGCTGCTCTTCCTCTTCTGAGTGGGTCCCCAAAGCCTGTATTTGTCACCCATCCTTGATTACTAAGCAGGAGAGTGTCTCCTGCCAGGTAATTCTCCTGTAAGTCCTTCTCTGTGTTCCCATGACCAGCAACTGCTTAAAAGAACTCCACAACTTTTTAACCAGAATTTTATTTTTTTCCTGATGATTCCTATCGAGCAGCAGAAGAGTACAAAACAGCAAAAGGCCCATACATCTGTGTCTTAGCTTAATATTATGATTTTCATGCAAGTTTGGGATAAATTCCTCTTCTCTCAAACTGTTACCTCTAATATGGAGGAGATGGGCAACCCCCACACAACACTTATGGTCCCAGTCCGCCAGAAATACATTAGCTTCAGCTTGCCTGTTTTTCCATTCTCCTCAGCTAATTTATTTTAGTAGTATAGCATTATCTGATCGTGGCTTTACCCTTGGAAGAAATAAAAATCTTACATGCTTCTGACAGCCAGGTGAGGGAAATGTCCCTTATAACAGCACTCCCTTCCACATACAGTCCAATAAAACCAATGTGTAAAACATGCTGGGGTACAAATGTACAGTTTAACTTCTATTCAACAGTTACTGCTTATGGTTATGCTATTACCCTTTAGCAGCTGCAAGGTAACTGGCCTCTCTTTCATGGCCATACTTACGGTATTTATACAGACTAATTGTGAAATCAGCCCCTCTGTTGAAGTTAGTCCATGCTTCTAGCTGCTGACTTCTGTGATCCATTCCAAGTAATACCTTCTAATAATTTGATCCAAACCTCTCTTAGGTGAGAAGTTTTCACCAGTCACTTAGGTCTTGTTATTTTTCCCCCTATTTCTTTCCTTAATGATATCACTGATGTCCTTCTTCGAAAAAGTTTTGTATATTTTTTGCACAGTTAGCATGCTCTAACCATCTTTTGTCTCTCCTAACTGTGACTGTGCTGCCTCCTCACATTGACTTATAGGCTTCAGGACAGTACAGGGTTTCTGTAGAGTTGTGTGAATTAGTCCTGCCTCTAACATGCCTTGACCCCAGGAGACAATGCACATGCCCTTTGCCTGGCTTGAGAGGTCCTCAGTGCAAGGATGGTTCATGGAAGCTTCTCATAAGAGGTGGGATTTTAGACCTCCTTTTATCGTTCTCATTCTTCTACCTTGTGTGAGAAGGCTGGGCTGGTGAAAATGCTGTCATTGTCTATGCTGCACTACTGATGCTGACTGTAGAGGTAATGTTTAGCTCATGTCGTCACAGAGTTGTGTAAAGGGGCTGCATTTGCTCAGTGTCACTTGCTAATGCCACCCGAAAATTAGACCTCAGTTCACCAAAAAGAAAAAAAACAACCACAAGAGACATCCAGGGGAAAGGAGAAGTGATCATTTAGTTTGCTTAGGACAGTAGTGGATAATGAATCGTGAATCGGATGTTGAAGGCTAAAAGGATGGTTCTGTTTACCAGTCCAATATCACAAAATGCATTCTCATACAAGGTCTGTACAAAAGCTAAACACAATTCAAAATACATTGTGCACTTAATCAATACTAATGACATCCTCCTTAATCTGGTTTCAACTGTCTGTCTCTGTGCTTCTAGGGAGAAAAATTTTCTCCTGAGGCATTAATGACTGAACAAAAGCAACTTCTGGAGCTTATCAGATTCTAAAATTCTGACTTATTTGTCTGCTGCCAAAGGCAAGACAGTGGATAAAAATAACCTTTGTCTGGTCCTAGAGGCCAGATGCAAAGCACTGCCATTAAAAAGTTGTACCAAAATAGACGAAGTTATGTAGTGCACTGCTCAAGAGATGCTTAAAAACATTAGGATTAAAGTAATCATAAGCATTTATCAACTCAAAAGTATGTGAAATACTATAAGTAGATCATAAGGAAATTAATTTTGAAAAATCACCTTCCTTTAATACAAAGTTTTCTAAATCAGCTCATGTTGTTGTCTATTCATAAGGAATTTGGCAGGCATGTACCAGTTCAACTGGTATTTTTTCATAAAGCCAAGCAAAACAACCAATATATTTTGATAGTCTAGTCTTTGGCAAACCAAAAAGTACAGAAAACCAGGATTAAATCTTCCTTTTTTTCTCCTTCTCCACCACTCCCAGAAAACTTTGTGGCTCTCAACTGGTATTTCAGCAAAATTTAAGTGCCATAGCCCTAATCTGTGATTTTATAGCCACCCACTCAGCATCTGTAGGGCCTCTGAGCATGTTCAGAACTGCCCAGCATCTTGACAGGGCTGAGGTGGCTGGCACCACCATCATACTTAATCTCAGCCATATCCCAGACCTGGCCTCCTTCCCACGGAGCTCCCCACGGGCCCAAACCCAGGCAATTTTCCCAGGCAGCATCTGAGAGGCACCAATGGGATCAGGCTCCCTACAAAATGTATTGAGTGCAGTTACCTTCTTTCTACTTTTGCAGTACTTGCAAAATGAGAATTGTTCATGGTGTCCCGTTCTCTTTTACTCCTCATTAAGATAATAGTCTAGTAATTGAAGGATTCATATAGGAAGGAGTGGAGGGTCCTAGATTCAACATCTACTCAGGGTGAAAGTGTTACAATTCCCATCTCCAAGTATGACAGGACAATTGATTTGAGAATCTTTTCATAGAAAGCAAATGCAAGTGCCAGCACTTCTAATGATATCAGGGTATTAGCTACAGTTCCCAGGAAGCATGAATAAAAACATTTTTGCAATAATCACTCATTTGCAGGGACAACTTCATACCTTAGGGAGAAAGATGAGATGCCTTAAAATAGGTCTTTTCCATTGCTGATTGCTTTTATCGTTCATAGAATGAATCTCAACAAATGCCATCAGAGAAAAATCATATTTAAATGTGCAGGATTGGAGGTGATATCTCTAACATTGTTATTCTTCCTCTGCTTTTACTGAATTCTGTTCTTGTTTGCCTTAGTGAGGCGTCCATAGTTGTATGGGAAAATGTTTCATCAGTGCTCTGTTATTTTGGAAACTGAAAACTTTAAGTCAAAAACATTTCCACTGGAAACCAAGAATTTCTGTTTGGGAGGGCTGCCCAGTGCCTGTTGCCCAAGTAATCTGCTTGTCCTATGCCACAGGACTTGTGTATCTCCTGGGAGAGGAATGGGTGAGGTTTAAAAGTCAGCATAAGAAGGCAACAAAAAAAGGAACAAATGCATCTTCTTGCATCTCCTTCTGTTGTCTGACCAAACTCTACAGAGACGTGGAGTGGCTCACCATGAAACTCGGGAAAGAGACTGCATCAGGCTCCACCCTCTCCATTCCAGCTGCTGCTGTTTAATGCTTGCTGCGCAGCCCACCAAAAATCACAAAGAGCTTCGTAAAATGCATACAGTTCATAGTTATCTGCTTGTCCAGGTCAGAGCTACTTATATTTTGAGCATGGTCCAGGGAAGCAAATGAAGCCATGGAAGGAGGCTTGCCCTAGTTTATTGTTAACACATCACTGAGGTCAGAGGGGAAGAACTTTTTAGGCAGGAGGAAGTCTTAAAAGATTTGTGAAAAATGCCTCTCACTTTAAGTATTTTTCTTAATGTAAGACACTTTCATAGTTTACAGAAGTTATTACTTGAACTTACAGCTCTACCAGCAAGTGAAGAGTTGAAGAAAAGACAGAAAAGGTCTTCTGACTTTAGCAGCACTGCTAAAATTTGGACCTGGATTTCCCCAACAGTTTGACCCTTTTAATCTTGGAATACAATTGAAGTTTTGTGATTTATTTTGACAGACCTAGAATTTGGCCTTCTACGTAGTACTTGTCCTACTTGTTCCAGAGGGACTACATATCACTTTGATCAACACTCAAAGTTGAAATTTTCCCCAGAGCCAAGAAAATAACGTTTACTGAGCCATAGCCCATCAAATATTTATGAATCATATCACATTCAACAAAAATAGAAAACAAAACTGTCAGAGAAAATAATGTTTAGATTTATTTCCCTCTGTTTGATTCCCATCTGAAGTGAGTTCTTCTGAAGATCTGCTTAAATATGATCCATGCTCTTTTCCACACAAAACATGCACATTTCTAAATAATTATAAGACGCTGCTGTGTGCAGCATATGGGATGTGCAAGGCAAAACTGATGACTAACACTGTAGGCATTATTTATTAACTTTAATTCATACTATCTCATATCCTCCTGTCAGCTCACTCCTCCTCCTCCTTTTTTTTTATTATAGGTGAATGAAAACTGATGCTTTTGCATTCTTTTTAAACCATTAATATATGTTAATTATTTATGGTAAGGCATCACAGTGAATAACAAGACATATCCCTGAAGTTTTCATCTTCCTCGGCTTAAGCATTGTTTAAAGCAAAAGGCATTAAATGATCCCAAACAAACAAACAAACAAAACCCCCAAAATACCCAAAAATAAATCGACAAACTTTTCATGAGAATTTTAAATGTCTAAATTTAAGGGAAACAAAGATTTTCAGCAGTGATTCTTCTGAAACAGTATTATAATCATGTATTCTCAGGTAACATGTCCAAATGTGCTTTCAAAAGCTGTTATATCACACAAAAAATGTACAAGAAATGGGAAGGGACTGTCGACATAGACTCAGAATGCTGCAGTGATTTCAATGTGAAGTCTATGCGAAAATAAATATTATGAATATCTTTAGCGACAGTAACTAAAAACGTTTAGATTCAAATAGATCTTGCAGACCTAAACCTCTAGATCTTTTTTCCCCTAAAACTAAACCCCGCCCTAGAGGCTGTGACCCAATAAACCACCATATGCTGTCATGTGGCTGCTGAGAGCACCTACCTGCTTCAGGCCAGGTCAGGAGGTCTGATTAAGTGAGATTACAAGCTGGGAATCTGCTCCCAGGGCAGTACTTCTGCTCTAAAACCCAAAATGGGCTCATTTAAAAAAATAGCCACAATGTCTTTAACATTTATAACAGAGCAAAGCCTTAGAGCCTTCCTTTTGCAGCGGGGAAGTTCCAGCTTCAGCTCCAGTCTCGCTCTAAGGGAGCTGAAACCTGTTGTCCACTCCCCCAGGAGAAATGTTGGACACTGGTCAGGGAGGAGTATTTATTACGTCTTACTCCCCTTAAGGTTGTTAAGGGTTGACGATTCAAAATGTCAGAGAAGGACCCTGCAGATCACTGGCTTTGGTGGTCAGTATGAGCAGGTATGGGATTGCAGACTGTCCTAGAATGACTGCAGCAGTATTTTAGCACTTCCATGTGCATCATCTATCCTTTCAGTAACACTGCAGGGAAATGAAGTGGCCATGGTTTCATCTACAAAGCGAATCAGCACCTCTTGCTGTGAGGGCCACTGAGATCTATATGTAACCTGAATTAAGTGAAGTTTTTCAAGGAAAACTCCGTGATTACCCAGGCTGCATACAAGTATTGTGCAGACCAAGCCTATGTACCTGTCACTGGTTCCCCATACAGAAGCACATTAGATGTATAAGAACAGCAAGACTAATCCCTTAAGGCTTGGACTTTTTGTACATCACAACTACTAGTTAGTAGTATTTTAATTTCTATGGAACGTCTTTTTGTGACCAATGAAGTAGGCTGAAAAGCTGTTTCTTCTGTTGTTTCTGATATCTACAGTCAGCCCAAAGGACTGCTTTTATCTCCTTAGAGTGGACGAACTAGAGCAAAAGAAATGGAATTATTTGGATCTGAAAGTCATGAATCAACTCTGATGAAGAATGGTTCTTGTCAGTGTTGGACCCTGTCATGACTTTCTTTGCATTTACAATGGAAGTTACGTTACAATCATGAGACAAAGATGGATGAAGATGCACCATACCCCCTTCCAATTATGTGGTAAGTGGTGAGAAATGTGATTCATGTCCATAAGGTACTAGATGCAGCAAAGAAATTAAAAACAGACCTTTTGTATCTCTAACAGAGAAAGCAAGGATTGAATCCTGCAGCTTTAAAAAACATAGTTATGTGCAAATGTAACAAAAACAGTTTAATAGTATTTAAAAAAACCAAACAACAAAAAAACCAAAAAACAAACTGTAGAAACCTCTGACTTGAAGAGGATAGAAATTAAGGCTAGGAGGGGGTACTTTGGGATAAATGTTTTCTATGTTGTTGCTTTTAATTCCTCAAAAGAACTCCTATCCCAGTCAGCTACTTTGTGGATATCATCAAGTACATCTCCAGCTGCAGAGCTAAAGTCATAGCCATATTAGTCCAATAGTGGTAAATCTATGAGACAAGGAGAAGTGGGGTCCTGATTTTGAAAGAAATGTTTTCACAGTTGCAAGCCACTGCAATTTCAGGGAGAGGAATTCATCTCCTCAGTGTTTTGAGGGGCAAAGTTTTAATGCTGTGAAGCATCCCAACTGGAGGAGAGGACACCTCCCTGCACCATGTTCAGACACTGGCCCCATGTGAAGCCCACATCTGTCACTGAGCAACGTATACCAGTCTTACCCTGGCTTGAGTTACCTTCATTCAGCTACAAAGGAATGAGATAGAGCTCAGCTTTGGCTAAGAGCTTTCCAAAACTTCAGTCCAGTCTCTTATATGAGTCTGAACCAAACCTGGTTTGAGTTTTCAGGAATGCAAGTATCAGGGTGAATAATTTCCAAAATGAGGAAAATGTCACCTTGTTATCCTACATTTTGTGGTTGCAGCAAGGGTTGGGCATAGATGTGGTTGAAAATTCTGATGGAAGCTGCTGTGACAGTATTTCCAGGCCAGTAAAACATAGGAAATGCCAAAAATCTTTGGGGGATTGGGGATGATGAGATTAGCACATTAGTTTTATCTACATGTAGAATTCAGAGAATTTGTCAAAGACTCTATTGAGCTTATTGAAGAAAACTGAATCTTTAAACCTCTCCAAATCCCACTGTAGATTCTCATGAGCTGAACTGCCAGGACTCTGGCAGGAGAGAGTTATTATACATCTGGGAAGAGCATGTGATAATTTCCGTCTTCCTTCATAACAAAAAAAAAACCCCAAAACATTTTCACTTCACTAAATGATTAAGCAACAAAATGTCTTACACTACAAGATGTTTTCATTGCATTGCCTTTGTTGTAGCAAACTTTGAGTTAATCAAACTACTAAAATTTTTGAGAAATAATTTGGGAAAGTCATAGCTATTAATTACACAGCCCCTTCTTAAACAGGGTACCCTTAGGAAACTGTATTGCTCAGAAATTGGAACAAATACATATACGATTATACAACAAAGCTAATGCTTAACTGAATAAACTCAATTTTAAAGCAATAAATATTTGTGAATATTGTTATTATCAGCAGCCACAGATATACTTCTTCAAATTTCTGGGAGTTTAGCAGGTTAGTTAGTTGTTCAATCCATTTTCTTGTTTACTTTTTTGTGAATAGTATTTTCCAGCTAACAGAAAATCATGAAGTATCTCTGATGACTTTGTTTGGTTTTGGCTTCTTGGTTTTTGCCAGGGAGGCTTCCTGAAATTCTTTACCAAAGTGACAGTGTTAATCTGGTCTTGCGAACACTGCACATCTTTGATTGCATTACATGGAATCATAGAATAGTTTAGGTTGGAAAAGACCATTAAGATCATCAAGTCCAACCATTAACCTAGCACTGCCAAATCCACCACTAAACCATGTCCCTCGGCACCATATACACACATAGAATCATAGAATCATAGAATGATTTGGGTTGGAAGGGACCTCAAAGATCATTCAGTTCCAACCCCCCTGCCATGACAGGGACACCTCCCACCAGATCAGGATGTGGCTCCATCCAGCCTGGCTTTGAACTCTTCCAGGGATGGAGCATCCACAACTTCCTTGGGCAACCTGTGCCAGTGCCTCACCACCCTCACAGTAAAGAACTTCTTTCTTATATCCAGTCTAAACCTACCCTCTCTCAGCTTCCACCTATTACCCCTTGTCCTATCATTACAGGTCTCTGTAAAAAGTCCATCCCCAGCTTCCTTGTAGGCCCCCTTCAGGTACTGGAAGGCCACTATGAGGTCTCCCCCAGAGCCTTCTCTTTTCCAGGCTGAGCAAGCCTAACTCTCTCAGCCTGTCCTCATAGGAGAGGTGTTCCAGCCCTCTGACCATCGTGGTAGCCCTCCTCTGGACTCACTCCAACAGCTCCATCTCTTTCTTGTGTTGGGGGCTCCAGAGCTGGACACAGTATTCCAGGTGGAGTCTCATGAGGACAGAGGGGCAGAATCACCTCCCTCAACCTGCTGGTCACACATCTTTTGATGCATCCCAGGGTACAGTTGGTTTTCTGGGCTGCAAGCATACGCTGTTGGCTCATGTTGATCTTATCGTCCACCAACACGCCCAAGTCCTTCTCCCCAGGACTGTTCTCAATCCACTCATTGCCCAGTTTGTATCTGTGCTTGGGATTGCCTTGACTTTATACTTGGCCTTGTTAAAC
This sequence comes from Podargus strigoides, assembly GCA_028020825.1. NCBI lineage: Eukaryota > Metazoa > Chordata > Aves > Caprimulgiformes > Podargidae > Podargus > Podargus strigoides. The sequence goes on along the minus strand of CM051663.1, from coordinate 30,174,108 downwards.
TTCATGAGGTTGGTCTGAGCCCACCTCTCCAACCTGCCAAGGTCCCTCTGGATGGCATCCCTTCCCTCCAGCCTGTTGACCACACCACACAGCTTGGTGTCATCAGCAAACTTGCTGAGGGTGCACTCGATGCCACTGTCCATGTCGCCAATAAAGATGTTCAATAGCACCGGTCCCAGTACTGATCCCTGAGGGACACCACTTGTCACTGGTCTCCATTTGGACATTGAGTCAGTGATCGCAACCCTTTGAGTGCAACCTTCCAGACAATTCCTTATCCACCAGGTGGTCCATCCATCAAATCCAAGTCTTTCCAACTTGGAGACCAGGATGTCATGTGGGACATTGTCAAAGGCCTTGCACAAGTCCAGGTAGATGACATCAGTTGCTCTTCCCGTGTCTATTGACGCTGTTACAACATCACAGAAGGCCACCAGATTTGTCAGGCCTCCAGGGATAGAGTCCCCACTGCTGCCCTGGGCAGCCTGTTCCAATGCTTGATAACCCTTTCAGTGAAGATTTTTTCCTAATATCCAAACTAAACAGATCAGAAGAAAAAGGGTCATTTGTTTATGTTTGTTCATGATGAGTCGTGTCAGGTCTCTGGGTCAAAGTCCCAAAACTTTAAACCTGTGTTCTACAGATTGTCTAGTGACTCTCACCATGTCGCTTGTGTCAGGTGGTACTTTACCTACAGAGACTGGGAGTCACCTATGGAGATACAGCATCTGGAGAGCCATCAAACTGCTGTTCAGAAAATCGTTTAGAAACAAGGTGAACATGGGCCAGTTGACACATGCACTCAGAGCAAAGAAACACAATGGTCCCGAATATTTGTTAGCTCAGCTGATTCGTCTCTCCTGCTCCCTTGATTGTATAAAGTTTCTTTATATCTGTGAGTTGCTAGTTGGACTCTCTGTGTCAGTAAGAGCTCACCACAGCAAGAAAGTGTTGCAAAATCTTCCCCCTCTTGGGGAAAGCAGAGAGGAGGGTGTTTGAGCCTGTGTGTGGGGAGCAGAGGGCAGGGAAGGGAAGGGAAGTCCCCCCAGGCAAAATATCTAGAATTTAAGTTTTCCTCTTTTACAAATTCTCCCTTCCCATTTATTATTATTATTCATCATCTCTACAATTTTATTTATTTCATTGGACTTTTTCCCCTATTATTTTTTCCTGAAAGTTAAAAAGACTGTGTGCCAAGTTTTGAATGAAGACAATTCAGTATGGAGACATTGAATACTTCACACTAGCTAAAGATTTCCATCTCTCCTCACTTTTGCCCTCACTTTTACACTAAATCAAGTTTTTGTAGCTGGTGGGATTCCAGCCAGGCATTGAAGCTCCGTGTGCTGTAGCAGAACTGGGGTTTGAAGGGCAGAGGGCATATTTCACAAGCGAGGACACATTTGCACAAGCTGCTCTCACTTCTTGTTCTGGTGGTGCTCTCAAGTGACTTCACCGGGAAGGCATCCCTCTTGAAAGACATGGGGATTGTTATCCTGAAACTTGTGGTGTGGTAGTAAAATTCAGCTGCCGTACCTCAAAGTTAACAATTTAGTTACAGGATTTCAGAGGTTTTAGAAATATAATAGAAGGGATTTTTTGGTTCCTGGAGAAGAAATAGCTGAATAATTTTGGGGTTAACTATGGGTATTCCATTGGAAGAATTTATGAATGAATGCTGCAAAGCCAGAGTGGTGTAATCTAGACTAAGGGAAAGGTATAAATGATAATGAATGAAACAGCTTCCCAGAAAGAGGTATTATGTTGATGATTATAAGAATTACAGTTGTCTTTCCTAGAAGGGTGACAAGAGAGGCACCTTCTGTGCAAATTTCTCCAGACTACTTCATCACCTCCATGAATCTCTTCTTGCAGAAGTGGTGTGACACCAGCTGATGGTCTTCCTCTGGTGGGCATACCCAACCTACACATGTGCTGGGTCTCAACAGCTCTTTTTTTGCAACATCATACCACTGAGGTAGAAGTGTGGTGTCTTTTAAAAGCACTAATTTTCAAATTAGTTAATTTTTTAAAAAAATTAAGTAGCCCAATTACTTCCTCAATTATCACCAGCATATTGAGCCTCTGGAAATCGGCACCTTGCATGCAGGATGACCACATTTCTTCATTTCCTGTCAACACTTTCACAAAGTCCTCATTAGTCTTGTCAGGACAGTGATGTTATAGACCTATTCTAAACAAACAAAACATGAGTTGTATCTGAGTCTTTGTGTATGTGTTGTATTTACAGACTGTTGCAGTTGCTTAAGAGTTGATGCAAGAAACTAATTTAGGACTAGCAAATACAAGGGGCAAGTATTTACTCTCCTTTAACTCACTCCCTTTTTTCAGTGAAGTTGGTCCTATTTTTTGCTACTGTATAGAGTTATATAGAGTTATCTTTTTCTGATTTCTGTGTATAGAGAAGGATTAAATACCTTTGCTTGGGAACAGTCCATGAAACATACTTAACTGTATAGTGTTGATTTCTCTGAGTGTTCACTTAGATTACATAGTAAAAGTAGCTGAAGATGGCAGTGGATGGAATCCTGTAGCTGGCAGATACTGTTGTTTTTTTCATTGTTTCACAGTGCTTTCGGAACAGCTAGATGCTCTTGCACCTTTTAAAAATGCATTTTTAAATTAGGTTTGTGCCCATCTACCAAGATGATTCATAGCTACAAGAATTGCCACCGTAGAGTTGTATGGGAAAATCACCACAACTATTCAAATAGGGTAATTTTGTATTCATACATTTATTAAGTTTTCCTAGTACCTGGACTAGTTTTTACTACCAGAGTTTATTTATTAAAAAATATCAAGAGGTAGAGAAATGGAGCTGAATCTTCCACTGTAAATTCTTTAATAAATGCAAGCTTCTTGGTAAAACTTTGACTCGATTCCTTCACAGATGAATGCTATTTCAGCAGATCCATTTTGAATTTTATATACATCTGAATATGGAATAGTAAGTTTGGTTTTCCAACAAAATTATCAGCATCTGTCCCCCTTTTTAAAGCCTCAGACATAGCAAAAATTGTTTGCATTTCGTTTGATCACACAGGGTGAAGGACCCTAGTTATAATCATCCTGAATTTTCATATTAGTCTTAATCCTTTGCCAGGGTTACCAGTTCCTGATTCTGCCATTCTTAGTATGCAAGTGTCCTCTGCTTTGGTAGATGCTTCCCTCCCACCATCTGCTCTTTGCTCCACTGGCAGCTCTGACAAAGCACTCCAGATTTCCTCACAGATTCTGTTATTTTAGCTCTTAGAAAGGATATAACATTGTGAACCAAGACACTATTGCACACATGATGACCTTAAGAGAATTCTCTGAGTCTTTGCTCTCACGAGACTCTTAAAAAGACTTTTTGTACTTCAGATCTCAAAAGAGACAGTCTTGTGTATTTTTTTCTCTTTCTGAGTTATCATCTTTTGCAACCCTGTGCTAGAAGCTATTGCTTTGTATTAGGATGTTACACTATACAATGATGATACTGGTCCAGTTTTCTATACACTATTAGAGCTATAAACATCACTCAAAATTATGCTATGTCTCTTTTAAGAAAAAAAACCCCATAATAAGTCAACATGTAAAATAAACATGATAAAGCCTTGCCCCTTGATTCTTAATATTTAATCTCCATTTCTATCAGATATAAACTGATTGATTGACAGAATCTTCAACACTTTCCTCCCATTTGATCTCCCCTCCCTTCCAAAAATCTCTCAGGATAAGTTGCAGTAGGTGTTTTGTTCTGCTTTAGGCTGTAAGCATTTTACTTCAGAACAAGTTCTTATTTATTTCCATGGCTTTGTCAGGGCAAAAAGAAAAAAGCAGAATAGGCAAGGTAGAAAGGGCGGTGGGGTGGTGCTCTATATTAGGGAGTTTTTTGATTGCATGGAGGTCAACAAGTGTGATGGACCAGTTGAATGTTTATGGGTAAAGTTGAGGAAGGCCAACAAGGCAGACATCCTGTTGGGAGTCTATTACAAACCACCCAACCAGGATGAAGAGGTTGATGAATTGTTCTATAGACAACTAGCAGAAGCCGCAAAATCGCAAGTCCTTGTTCTTGTGGGAAACTTCAACTTACCAGACATCTGCTGGAAATATAACACAGCAGAGAGAAAACAGTCCAGGAAGTTCCTGGAGTGTGTGGAAGATAACTTCCTGACTCAGCTGGTAAGTGAGCCCACCAGGGAAGGTGCCTTGCTAGATCTGTTGTTCACAAACAGGGAAGGAGTGGTAGGTGATGTGGTGGCTGGAGGCTGTCGTGGGCTAAGCAACCATGAAGTGATACAGTTCTCGATTCTTAGCCAAGTTGGGGGTGGAGGCAGCAAAACCATCACCATGGACTTTCGAAGGGCAGACTTCAACCTGTTTAGAACACTGGTTGAGAAAGTCCCTTGGAGAACAGTCCTAGAGGGCAAAGGGGTCCAGGAAGGATGGACTTTTTTCAAGAAGAAACTCTTAGAGGCACAGAAGCCATCTATCCCCATGTGTGGTAAGACAAACTGACGGGGAAAATGACCATCCTGGCTGAACAGGGAGCTTCTGCTAGGACATAGGAGAAAGAAGAGAGGCTACCACCTTCGGAAGAAGAGGCGGGCTACTCAGGAAGAGTATAGGGATTTAGTTAGGTTGTGTAGGAAGAACATTACGGGAGCAGAAACTCAGCTAGAACTCAACCTGGCCACTGCTGCATGAGATAATAAGAAGAGTTTTTACAAATATATTAACAACAAAAAAAGAACCAGGGAGAATCTCCATCCTTTATTGGATGCAAGGGGGAACATTGTTACCAAGGATGAGGAAAAGGCTGAGGTACTTAATGCCTTCTTTGCCTCAGTCTTTAACAGTCAGACCAGTTATCCGCATGGTATTCAGTCCCCTGAGCTGGAAGATTGGGATGGAGATCAGAATAATCCCCTCATAATCCAGGAAATAGTAGTGAAGGACCTGCTGAGTCAATTAGACACCCATAAGCCTATGGGGCCAGATGAGATCCACCCGAGAGTGCTGAGGGAGCTGGTGGAGGAACTTACCAAGTTGCTCTCCACCATCTGTCAGCAGTCCTGGTTATTGGTGAGGTCCCGGATACTGAAGACTTGCCAATGTGACGCCCATCTACAAGTAGGGCAGGAAGGAGGATCCGGGGAACTACAGGCCTGTCAGCCTGACCTTGGTGCCGGGGAAGATTATGGAACGGTTCATCTTGGGGGAGATCACATGGCAAGTGCAGGACAACCCCCAGCATGGGTTCATGAAGGGCAAGTCCTGTTTAACCAACCTGATCTCCTTCTATGATCAGGTGACCCGTCTAGTGGATGAGGGAAAAGCAGTGGATGTTGTCTACCTGGACTTCAGTAAGGCATCTGACACTGTTTCCCACAGCATTCTGCTGCAGAAGCTGGCGGCTCATGGCTTAGACAGGTGGACTCTTCGCTGGGTTAAAAACTGGCTGGATGGCCGAGCCCAGAGAGTTGTGGTGAATGGAGTTACATCCAGATGGAGACCGGTCACAAGCGGTGTCCCTCAGGGCTCAGTTTCAGGGCCAGTCTTGTTTAATATCTTTATCTGGATGAAGGGATCGAATGCACCCTCAGAAAATTTGCAGATGACATGAAATTAAGTGGGATTGTCAATCTGCTTGAGGGTGGGAAGGCTCTGCAGCGGCTGGAGCGATGGGCTGAGGCCAATTACATGAGGTTCAACAAAGGCAAGTGCCAGGTCATGTACTTGGTTCACAACAACCTCATGCAGTGCTACAGATTTGGGGAAGAGTGGCTGGAAAGCTGCCTGGCGGAAAAGGACCTGGGGGTGTTGGTTGACAGCCGACTGAACACGAGCCAGCAGTGTGCCCAGGTGGCCAAGAAGGCCAATGGCATCCTGGCCTGTATCAGAAACGGTGTGACCAGCAGGAGTAGGGAGGTGATCGTGCCCCTGTACTTGAGGCCACACCTTGAGTACTGTGTCCAGTTCTGGGCACCACAGGATAAGAAGGACATTGAGGTGCTGGAGCGAGTCCAGAGAAGGGCACCGAGGCTGGTGAGAGGTCTGGAAAACAGGCCTTATGGAGACCGGCTGAGGGAACTGGGGTTGTTTAGTCTGGAGAAGAGGAGACTGAGAGGAGACCTCATTGCTCTCTACAGGTACCTAAAAGGAGGTTGTAGTGAGGCTGGTGTTGGTCTCTTCTCCCAATTTACTAATGATAGAACGAGAGGAAATGGCCTCAAGTTGTGTCAGGGGAAGTTTTGGCTGGATATTAGGAAGAAGTTCTTTCCTGAGAGGGTGGTTAGGCACTGGAACAGGCTGCCCAGGGAGGTGGTGGAGTCACCATCCCTGAAGGTGTTAAAAAACCAAGTAGATGAAGCACTTGAGGCTACGGTGTGGTGGTTAGGTAGCTGTCAGGATAAAAGTTGGACTTGATGATTCTGGAGGTCCTTTCCAATCATAGTGACTCTATGATTCTATGATTTTATGGTTAAAAGAACCTTTTACTTAGGAAAACGTGCAGCTTTGGGTAGACCAGAATTATTACTGAATTTGTCTGAGATTTGGCAAGATTAGCCAAAAGTAAAAGGACATTTTAATTTCACTTTCGCAAGCAGTTCTAAGTGCTTTCACCCTACTCCCCTATTGGACTCCAAACTAATACACTGGGTTCATGGGGCCAAGATAAGTTTGCAAGGACAAATGGAGAATGGGATCTTGAAAGAGCAATACATTCAGTAAGGTAAGAGCTACTGCTAATAGGTCACAGAAAAAAAAAAGCCAAAAGGGTAATTCAGACCCCTGAGACACTCATCTGAGAAGTAGGAGCCCTGGATGCTGCTTTTTCTGTGCAAACTCTACATGCCAAAATCAGTAGCTGTCATACATGATGTGTGGCTGAACATCAGCATCAGCACCTACTTGTAGTCCTCTATTTAAAACTAAAACATTTTCTGAGTTAGTTGCAGTACCTGTAGTATTTAGCTCGTCCATGCAGAGAATCCCTGGGTTCTATCTGAATATTTCTTTCTGGACCTCATTGGCCATTTGCTTGGCAGCACCACAAGCACCAGCAGGTGTACAGAAAATAACCTGGCCAAGGCAGCCCTGCAGACTGCTGTAGAGCATTCTTCACAGCTGCAGGACAGCAGGCTTGAGCCCTTTGGCTCCACAAACAGGATGGATACCCCAGGAAGTCTCCTGTTATAGAAAAGATGATTGCAGATGGCCTGCTTTAGTGCTTTCAAAGAATAACTGTAGGCATTTCCTCAGAAGATAATGCTATGGTTTGCATCCCACAGGGAGGAAGATTTTGGACTCTACAGCCACTTTAGATACCAGAGGATGGTGTTTAACACCAGAACGGTGGGGTCATCCGTCACAGTCTCATTCTCAACCTTTCCTGCTGGGCAGCTACCTGCCCAAAGCACAGATGTTTGTATCGTGGTCCTGAGACCACTGATTCTTTCTGTAAACACCAGATGTTGAATCTGGGACCTTAGATTGTACACCAAGAACTCTGTACCTAAACTAGGGGTACTTGTGTTCTGGTTTGGATTTGACCTCTAGTTTCGCTATTGATTTTAGATCAAGATGCTCAACACACAGAGGATCAGCATCATAATGATTAATTCACACCTAATCATTCAATTGGTTGTATTTTCACACTGCATAAACATACATACATGATGAATATACATCCTGTCCATGAAGCTTCCCAGAATTTTGTGATTCACACTACAATTCACAATATGTTTTAGATCTAGATCTAGAAAGTCTGTATCAGCTAAACATTAATTTGCAGCAAATACTGGAAAAAAACTGGAGTGGGGGAACTAGCAGCTATTCATTGACTTCCTGTTCAATTAAAGCTTACTGCAACATTTTCCTGCAAATGAATGAAACTACTTGTTACCTACTGATTAGCTTTGGCTGACTCTTCCCCAACAATAAATCAGCCAGGCACTTTGACATTAGACCAAGACGTGTAGGAGGTTAACACCCTTCTGATTAAGCAAATAATTTCTATTTTAAAAAATCAAACCTTGAACTGAAGAATATAATTATATATATTAAAAAATGTCTCATGAGTAGTATTGTTTCTGACATCAATGCAATCTGACATCATCATCCTCTTGTCTTTTCTTGTATGTCTTTTTAAAGAGCTGTCTAGAAAGGGAAGGCAGTAACAAAACTGGAAGAGATTCAGAGGTGTAACTGACTTTAACAGAAAGTTCACTCCATGGTGTGACTTGATATTGCTTTATTTATTTGTGTACACAAGAAAAAAATCAGTATTTGCTGAGTCATGTCACTCCAGAAATTCCAGTGAGGAGCATCACGAAAACAAGATCTAAAACAGCTGTTAGATAGCTACACACAGAAACCTAAAGTCACCCTACCCTTCTCCAGACATAACCTTAGCATCCAAAGGCAGAGATATCTGTGACAACTCTGTGAGCTGCAGTCTCACACACTCCCTGTGGGCACAGAGATAGGACATTTGGAAATGGGACATTGAGGGAATGATAGTGTAGGACATGCACAGGTCTAGCAGGGCATCTGGGGAGCTAGTTTCCCTTTTCAGCCTGATAGCACATATCCAGACAACTCATCACAACCAAGAGCTTTCTCTAGCCAAGGAATAAACAAAGTATTTGAGCCCCATGTTCCCCTGCTTCAGCAGTGCAACCTGTAACCCATTCCTGTGTGTGTTCTACCCTCACCTCTTCAGATCCACAGCCATGCTTCCCTTTATCCCTTGTATTTATTCAATATGGGCAGCAGTAAGAGCAGCAGCAAACACTATAGAAGAACGTCAAAAGGCACCATCAAATCTGCAAGGAGGCAGTGTGAGAGGAATCCACCCTGAGCACCCTGTGGGGGTCAGGGTAACACAGGTGCTGTTGCTGTCAAAAGCATTTCCCCTCATGAGTGACAGCTGTGGCTGTTCTGTTTGTGCCACTATGGCACACATGTGGCAACTAGGGTGGCACAAGCGGCTGAAAATCTGACACAGACAGAGAGGCAGCTCTTGAGGCTGCAGAGAGGAACAGAGGAGAGTTAGGGATGAGTAGGATGTGTCTCTGCTGGCTCTTCATCACCTCTAAAGGGGATCACTGTTTCTGCACAGGGTGGGTCTCTAAATGTGAAAGTAATAAATTAAAAGCTAAAACTTAATTAAACTCCTTAACAACAAATGAAGCGAAGACCTTTTATACGGCTGTTCCCTTATTCCCAGTTCTGGCAATTTAAGAGAAAACTAAAAGCCTCAAGTTTCATTTGGAAAAGCAGAATTCGTTCATTCTTAGTTCTCCTAATTTTTTTCCTTAACAGTTTTGTTGCCTTACTAGGTGCAACTTGTCAAGTTCAGAATGTGTATTTAGATCTCCTTTAACTTGTTTCTTCTTAATTTTGCTAATAACACCTTGAATGTTTATGAACAGAGATTATAAAGTACCTATTGGTAACTAGGAAAATATTTAACTGTATCTTCAAGGCATTTTCTGTATTGCTAATACTTAGCTTTCTGTGTATTTTAGCTTTACTGAACACGTATAATAAAAATGCCTGTATGGCATCTTACACTTGGCTTACACAGAACAGGTTTTTCTCTGTTATTGGGACCTCTGGGATAAAACAGTTAATTCTTTTTTCTCTATATCCAATAATCTTTATTTACACAGTGCCGTGCTTAATAGGTGAAGTGTGCCAAAAACATGCATCCCTGATTTTATGATACTTTCTTCAAAGGCAAGTATGTGGTGAATTACAGTATAGAGTATGGCTTTCCTCACAGACATGTCAGCAGCTAGTCCTACATCCTGTTAACATGTGTTGATCATGAAAGACATTCAAAACGCATCATTAGGATTGCTTTCATGATGCTGACAGCAAGTCAGATGCATGTATGGCCAAAATAGTAGTCACATAACTCTGAAGATACTCACTATGATTTCTGCATCATCAGAGCCAAGAACAGGCCTACCCCATTTCAGGGGATCCCAGTTCACTTTAACTTTTCTGAAATACTATCTACATGAGGAAAAACTGCGATGAACAAAAAACCTTCACACCTGGAAAAGATTAAGCATATAACTGCATTTATCAAAAGGCAGAGACAAACATAATGTTTTGTTTAGTTCTCATATTGAATTTTTTTTTCACTTGAATTAACATAGTTGATATTGTCTCATAATCCATAATATGGTTTATATAATGCAAGTGCCTTCTAAGAGATAGAGTGTCAGGAAGAGACTGCAAAATGTAATCTTGTAGATTTGGGCTAAGAATGATCTTAATCTAATTGGGTCCTTAGTCTCTTCTCCTGTAGCTAAAGAAAAGGCACCATAATATTGCTTTATTTGATTGCAAGCTCTTTAGTATCTTCCCCTGTGTTTGTACTCTGTCTAGTACCATGGAGACTTCTTTCCAGCTAAAGGCCTGTGGGTGCTGCTGCAATATAAATAAATGAGAATAAGGGGAGTCAAATGAAAGGAGAGAATGTTATAGTCATTCTGCATGTGAAGGTGATGTACTCTCCTTCTAGCAAAAACATTCCAGGTAGAAATGTGGACATTTCCTCAGAAATAATCATCCTTGTGGCTGATCTTGCTTTAGGAGAGAATTAGGCTGCGGAACTTGCTTATAGTTGAGAACACTCCAGGAACATATTTATGGCATGAGCTTGCCCTTTTGTCTAAAAAGTAATAAACACCATCATGAGAAACAGCAGAGTTGAGGAGGGTTTAAAGGTAGGAATTTATTAGAACAATGTTTCCTCATACTTAGGACTCAACTTTCCTCCACTGAATCTTCATTTCATTTCCTTGTTGCAAACGATGAGAATTACTCTCAAAAAAACACCTGTCTCATCCTACTGGTTTGTCTAGAGGTCTGCTGTAGAGCAAAATCTCATATCCTTCATCTGGAGTTGTGGACATGGGAAAACAGTAATCTGCAAATGATAATACAAATGGGAAAACAGTGCATGTTAGTCTGAAGACCTATTTAGTTACTTTGAAAAACTACAAGGAGAAAAAGACTCTGAGTTCCTCAGAGCTCTGTAAACAAAGTCCAATGTTTCAAAACATAAAACTTGTAAATAACACACTTTTCAGCACCATAATTCTGCTCTTGGGCTTCCAGTGTAGCTCTAGGCTGTGCCCACTCTTAAAAGCTGTGTGGGTTGGAGACCTGAGCTGAGTGTGGTGAGGTAATGCAGTGGAGCAGCGTGGCTCTGGCTTTTGTGATCCCCTTGAAATGACCTGGGGCACCCCCTCCTAGCAGAGGCCCCGTGGGAATAGAAACACTTGAATTCTGTTTGCTCTAAGTAGTCTTGAGTAATCTTTGCAGAGACATACCACACTATTAATGTTATTTAAATATCCCTTGTGTTCCAAAGTATGTTCCTATCACACATGGAAAGAAAGCCTGAAGGACCTCCCCAAAACCCACAGTGGGTGTGTGGAAGACCTTGCTTTAAAATTGGATCTCTTTCACTCCCAGACCTGGGTTTTACCCCACACGATAGGATCCTCTTCACTTTATTTCATGTAATCTGCTGGTTGGCCTCAGGACAGCCGGAAAGAAGTGCCCAAGCAGCTTCTCAGGTTGCAAACCACTTTTTCCCCAAACAAATTAATAATTCAACCAGATTTCTCTCAGGGCCCTGTACAGAGCAAGGAATGAACAAATGATTTTTCTCGTACACAGCCCCTCCAAAATGCAGAGACTGTTACTCAGAAGTAGTCCTGTGACACCTAGTTTACATTTTCATACGACTGTGTAAATATACTCCTCCTCTCCATGCCCCTGTGGGGTAGGACAGTAAATGTTTGATTACCTCTTCACAGCCAGGAAAGCTGGAATAACCGGTGTGTGATGGTTAGATACAGCTCTGAGCTGCTTTGACAGAGAAAAATCACAGTCATAGTAATGTTAGTTGGTAGAGAACTCTGAAGAACGTTTAGTCCAAACTCCTGCTCTAAGCAGGACTATTTCCAGCACTAGATCAGCTCACTCTTGGCTCTCTAAATATCAGGTAACCACTGACATTAGGAGAGATTCTTCAAAATGTTACAAAATATCCATAGTATATCATTTTGGACTGCTGTTGTTTTTTTCTCCAAATCATAGCTATTTGTTTTAAAAATGCAGTTAAAACAATCTTTATTTTGCTGCTACACATCAGAGAGGCTATAGAATGTTGTTCTTTGGTAGGTTAAATCCTATTTATTTTCTGGCTGAATGAACTTATAGGCACGTAGAAGCACTTTCAGTAACCTCCTGTAGCCTGAGCACATCGTTTCTTCTCATCCTACACACTGGGCAGGTTAAGAGACATGAGCAGTGAGAATCACTGCAAACATGAGTCTCCTCTGCTTAATGGAATATGACAAGTATTAATTTTAACTATTCATTTTTTTCTTCCAGTACTACCTTTGACAGTTTTAAGCAACATGTGTACTTCCAGCCCAAAGGATTCACCGTGGATTCCCACAGTGAACATGCAATGGTTATTTTCTTGAGGAATTCCCAGAGCACTGAATGGAAATGAACCAGTGAATGTGGTGTTACTGTGAAGCAAACAGTGCTGAGGATGGTTGGCAGGAAAACGGTTGATACATTATCTAAGTCGCAGGCTTATTGCCTGTGAATATAATGCTGTCAGTGAGATACCTGGAATTCCTTGGCAGTCCTCTGCTGCCCTGGTAAACATGCTCTTTCACCCTTTCTCATCCCAGGAAGCTCGAAGTCAACAGACCATTTTGCAAGTCGTCTATTGCTCCTTTGAGAAACCAGGAATAAGAATGGCAGTGGAGGACCAGCCAGGGCCATACCAGAGGTGGCAGGGTTGAGAGGACATCTCACTGGACAGCTGACCTCCCAAAACCCTAACAAGAGAAGGTATTTCCATTAACCGCAAAGAAGATAATTTAGGTTTGTTTTGTTTGGCAGCAGTGCAGTGGACAGCCATGCAGCTGTGCCAGCAGGAGCAGAGGATGCCATAAAGCTGCCTGGCTGGATGGGTGCAGTGCAGACTCACGAGTCTGTCAGACACGTAAAACACACGAAGGGGATTTTTCCTGTTTTAAAGATTAATTTACATCGGAGAAGGGGCACACTGACTCAGTTACTCTTATCTAGCCCTGTCTAACCACCTCACAGTGCCTCTCCTGCATAGACTTTATTTCCACTTGTTGGACAAAATCTCTCTGCTCAGGCTCTTGATCTCACTGTTCTCCCAGGTATCTTTGGAAATCCAAGTGTATTCAAGTGACAACGTAAGCAGGTTTTTCTCCATTTAGAATCCAAGGTATCCTTGATACTTGCAGCTCATTTAAAAGATGACAGCCTTATGCTCCACTTGTGGTAGCACATGTATGCATTAACAAACCCTTTATCAAATCTGTTTGACACTGATTTTGCACAGTTTTCACCATACAAGTCACTGAATGTTCCTGTGCTTCCATTTTGCTCTTTCATTCCAGTGCGACTGAATTCAGTAGAGAAGCTACTGCTTTATATTACAACTATGTAGTGCGAGGAAAAATATTGGACTTGATGATCTTAAAGGTCTCTTCCAACCAAAATAATTCTATGACTCTATAATATGTCGCAGCCATGGTTTTAAAATAGTACTTTTTTTTTTTTTGGCAAATCTACCATATGATCATTTTCATCTTCTAGTAAGCAATAGAAAAGGGTCAAAGGTGAAAACAGCAGGAAACTACAATTTCTGACTCTGCAGTCTGCTTACCTGCAGCTTTATGTCATGTCTAACTGTTCAAGGGATGTTCCTGCACTTACGAAAAGGTGGAACTTCCTTTTGTAAACATGCATGAGAAAGTGTACAGGAAATGGCACCCAATTAAACTTTATAGCACTTAGATAATGCTGAAGCCTACAGCAAACTAACTAATAAATTATCAAACCAAATAATACAAAGCATCATACCAATAAATGACATCTCTTTCTGACATCATAAATGGTAGAATATTGACCATCAATAGCCCCAATATAAACTCAAACCAATAAAAGCTCAGTATCAAGAATAAGAACAAGGAAGTTCACAGTCTGCTGTCTGGCATGAAGGAATCTGGTCTTTAAGAGGTGCTACAAAAAAAAAAAAAAGGTTGCATGTGTCTGACTACAACCTGTCCTTTCAAAAACTGAAATGTATTTCCCTTCATGAAAACAGAGATTTTAAAAAATCTACACTAAAAAAACCCACTACAAGTGATCTAATTTTCCAAAGCAGAACACACTAGAACAGAGTATGGGCATTAGCAGGAACATGCAGGTCTTTTACAAAGTTGAAATTTTCACTTTGTGATTAAACAGAACTGAAACACACTTAGGAGTCATGCCCTGAAAATATTGAGTCAACAGGTCCAGTTTGTTCCAGATAGACATCTTTCATCCTTTTGCCAATTCTTATTGGCCTTTTCTTTGTCTGTCTCTTCTGTTCTTTCAGGAGAGAAGAGGAGGAAGGAAAACAGAAGAGAAAGAAGAAACAAAACAAAGAAGAAGGAATTAACAGTTTAAAACGGGAGTGGTTTAAAATAGGAGAGGAGTGCTGCTGGATCTTATTCTCATGAACAGGGAGGGTCTGGTTGAGGTGCTGAAGGTTGAGGGTAGCCTTGGTTGCAGTGACCATGAGATCGTGGAGTTCAGCATCTCATGTGGCAGGAATAGAATACCTAGAAGGACTACAACCCTGGACTTCAGTAGGGCCAACTTTGGCCTTTTCAAGCAATTGCTAGGGGAAATCCCATGGGACAGGGTACTTGAAGGTAAAGATAGTTAGCATTCAAGGACTTCTTCTGAGCTCAAGATCAGTGCATACCAACAGGTAGGAAGTCAAGAAAGGGTGCCAGGAGACCTGCATGGTTAAACAGGGAACTGCTGGGCAAACTCAAGTGGAAGAAGAGAATGTACAGATCATGGAAGGAGGGGCTGGCCACTTGGGAGGAATATAAGTCTGTTGTCAGAGGATGCAGGGAGGCAACTAGGAAGGACAAGGCCTCCTTGGAATTCAACCTTGCAAGAAAGGTCCAGGACAACAGAAAGGGCTTCTTCAAATACATTGCAGACAAAACTAACACTAGAGGCAATGTAGGCCCACTGGTGAATGAGGTGGGTGCCCTGGTGACAGAGGATAAAAAGAAGGCAGAGTTACTGAATGCCTCCTTTGCCTCTGTCTATACTGCTGGAGGCTGTCCTGAAGAGCCCAGGAGCCCTGAGGCTCCAGAGGAAGTCAGGATAGAGGAGGAGTTGGTCCTGGTTGATGAGGACTGGGTTAGGGATCAGTTAAACAACCTGGACATCCATAAATCCATGGGTCTTGATGGGATGCACCCACGGGTGCTGAGGGAGCTGGCGGATGTCATTGCTAGGCCACTCTCCATCATCTTTGGTAAGTCGTGGGGAGCGGGAGAGGTGCCTGAGGACTGGAGGAAAGCAAATGTCACTTTGGTCTTCAAAAAGGGCAAGAAGGAAGACCCAGGTAACTATAGACGGGTCAGCCTCACCTCCATCCCTGGAAAGGTGATGGAACAACTTATCCTTGGTGCTGTCTCTAGGCATATCAAGGATAAGAGGGTCATTAGGGGCAGTCAACATGGTTTCACCAAGGGGAAGTCATGATTCACCAACCTGACAGCCTTTTATGAGGACATAACCCAGTGGATAGATGATGGTAAAGCAGTGGATGTGGTCTGTCTTGATTTCAGTAAAGCGTTTGACACAGTCTCCCACAGCATCCTCATAGCTAAACTGAGGAAGTGTGCTCTGGATGATCGGGTAGTGAGGTGCATTGTGAACTGGCTGAAGGATAGAGCCCAGAGAGTTGTGGTCAATGGGACAGAGTCTAGTTGGAGGCCTGTGACTAGTGGAGTCCCTCAGGGGCTGGTACTGGGACCAGTACTATTCAATATAGTCATCAACAACTTGGATGAGGGAATAGAGTGCTCTGTCAGCAAGTTTGCTGATGACACAAAACTGGGAGGAGTGGCTGACACACCAGAAGGCTGTGCTGCCATTCCCAGAGACCTAGACAGGCTGGAGAGTTGGGCGGGGAGAAATTTAATGAAATATAACAAGGGCAAGTGTAGAGTTTTGCATCTGGGGAAGAACAACCCCATGTGCCAGTCTAAGTTGGGGACTGACCTGTTGGAGAGCAGCACAGGGGAAAGGGACCTGGGGGTCCTGGTGGACAGCAGGATGACCATGAGCCAGCAATGTGCCCTTGTGGCCAAGAAGGCCAATGGCATCCTGGGGTGTATTAGAAGGGGTGTGGTTAGGAGGTCGAGAGAGGTTCTCCTCCCCCTCTACTCTGCCCTGGTGAGGCTGCATCTGGAATATTGTGTCCAGTTCTGGGCCCCACAGTTCAAGAGGGACAGGGAACTGCTTGAGAGAGTCTGGTGCAGAGCCACAAAGATGATGAAGGGAGTGGAACATCTCCCTTATGAGGAAAGGCTGAGGGAGCTGGGTGTCTTTATCTTGGAGGAGACTGAGGGGTGACCTCATTAATGTCTATAAATATGTCAAGGGTGAGTGTCATGAGGATGGAGCCAGGCTCTTCTCAGTGACATCCAGTGATAGGACAAGGGGCAATGGATGCAAGCTGGAACATAGGAGGTTCCACATAAATATGAGGAAGAACTTCTTCCCAGTGAGGGTGACAGAGCACTGGAAGAGGCTGCCCAGAGAGGCTGTGGAGTCTCCTTCTCTGGAGACATTCAAAACCCACCTGGATGCGTTCCTGTGTGACCTGACCTAGGTGTTCCTGCTCTGGCAGAGGGATTGGACTAGATGATCTTTTGAGGTCCCTTCCAATCCCTAACATTCTGTGATTCTGTGATTCTGTGAATACCAATTAGCAAATTTAGCATTCTCATTAAAAAGTTTCCTGAAAAAAAAGCAGCCACTATACCGTCCCACCCTACTTCCCAAACTAACTTCCTTTAAAAACCACTAGAATTAAAATTACTTTGATGTTTTTGCTGTAATTTTTTTTTTTTATGTAATTGGAACAACTTCAGCTTCCATCTGTAACCACATGGAATAGGTGAATAACAAAATCCATAGGGTATGAAGTATGAGTTAGCCTGACCACAGGAGATGATGGGCCTTTGTCACTTAAAAGCTGGGCTGCATTTTCACAAAACAGCCTCAGGAGGAAACATGGAGCTGAACAGAAGATTAGAACAGGCTTTCAGCATTTGTACAGTGTCAAAACTTAGTTCTAATTCTCTTCTTTTTTTCAGACAGGAAGAAAATTGAAGTACCCAAACAGCTGCTATAAAATTCACCATTTTACAGAGATCTTGTTACCATTTTCTTTGCATTTTTTCTGCTCTGAGTTGTTTCTATAGCAATGTGCTACAGAGGAACAGCTATTATGCTGAGGCAGCAGTGCTTGATGATCTTAAAACTAGATTTCACTGGGAAATCACTAGATTGCCCATCCGTGGAATCCATGGAACGCAAATTGATTGTTGGAGTTTGGATTTTTTTAGACATTGGATAGATTTTAAATCCATTTTCAGTGTGAAGGATTATTCCCTGCTTTCTAGCTGTAATTTCTGATTAACTAATTTGATTTTTTCTCTAACTTCAGTAATAATAATGTTTCAGCCAAGAAATGTTAAATCTTTTCAACTCTTCCTCTGTTCGGTTATTATTTGGCCAATTCAGCAGATGCAGAGGGGTTCTGCTTTTCAACCTCTACTCTTTTTTTCTTTACCATGTGGGATTTCACCTTTTTTTTTCTTTCATATTTCTTCTCAGATCCACTGCCAGATGAGTAGAAGCACAAGTGTTTTGCCTATTTGCTTCTCTTGTTGCCAAGATGTTCAAGAATTCCCTGTCTTTCTGCAGTTCTCCTGGTGTTAAACCATTTTCAGAAAGAAAAGAAGAGCAGAGGTGCTTCCTAAATCCTTGAATTTTCAGAATTGCCCAGCATGCAATAGGTCACTCAGCTTATTGGATAGGACAGCCTTCAATATGGTTTTACGTTTTAAATATTAAAAAAAAACCCACAGTTACTGAACATAAATAAGAACATAGAAATGAATCCAGCTCAGGCAACTTGAGTAGTTTGAAGCTCTATCCATGTGAAAACTCTGCTGTGTGGACACCCTTTACTATTCTGACAGAGGCCTTCTGAGATAGCTCTGAACCATCTATGCGACATACCAGGGTACCTCTACTAATAAATTAAAGAGGTCCAAAGAGTGACTTGAAACAGTGGCCTGTGTTCCCCATACTGTTAAATCACTTCCAAGACTGCTGAGGTGGCCTCATCCCAAGCTAATTCATCTTCAAGGAAATCCTGGGTACAACCCAAGGAGATAGAGAGGAGGGAGACCAATTTCTTAAGACACTTTGGATGTGGTACCCTTCTACAGAGGATAAAGGCCAGAAAATTATCTTTGGTAGAGACTAACTCAGACCAAGCTGAGGCTTTGAAAAGAGAAGATAAGAGGTCTTGGAGGAGACAAGGCTTTGCAGGTGAGACCTGTTGGAGACCTTTCTGTAGTTTGCTTTATGATCGCCCACCTCCTCTTTCAGGGCTGTGATTTCTGTTATACCTAAACCAAGCACCATTACCTCTGCTTCTCTTCTTACTCAGCCCCATATTTTGGCAGGCTGGCCCTGCTCTGTAATGCCCTGAGTGCTTTGACAGGGACCAAGTCAATGTGCATCCAAGGTGTTCCTACCTCCAGGCCATGACTATATATGTCACCCATTTAATGATCAGTTCTTTCCAACTAAGCACAGTAAAAAAGGGTGCATATACAATATTTCGGACTAACTCATTCACTCCAGGAATTTCATTAGTTGAGTTGACTTTAAACTGTGGTATTCAAATGATTCCCCCACTCTACCTGAAGTCCTTCAGAGTTGCATTAGGTGAGCACTAAATGTTTAATTTGATTGGCTGGTTTGTCGTTCTTGTTGGTTTTTTTTCCTGTTCACACTTGAGCCACTAAGTTACCTATGTGGAGAACAGGAAGACTTGTAAAAGGCACTGTTACCAGAGCAGCTAGAAGTGTGAAACACTGTCTTCAGTAGTTGCCAGCAAAAAGCCAAGTCCTGAAGTTTGTCCTGCCAGAGAACAACAGCTTTCAATTCACTTTTAGGGAATAACATTAAGAGGTGAAATAAAACAAAAGTTTCCCTGTGTGCCAGCAGAATTTCTTACCCTTCTAAAATGTCTACACAAATAGACTTGTAATATACTGGTGACTTCTTCATTCTTCCCATCACCACAGAGGATGCTGTCAATGTGTCAAAATCACAAATGTGCAAAGCTGGTTGAGAATTTTAACTTATTCAACATTGGCTTACTTCTCTGCCCCTGGATGATAGTGGGCTTTTGCAGGCTGCAGTGGAGCAACTGGGGCAGAACTGTCTGCACTTCAGAAAATCCACCCTGTTTCTCTCTCTCTGAGAAATGACAAGTTTTGGTATGTAACTCAAAAAATATATGTTTTCTGCAGCATGAAATGATTTTCAACATGCAGTGAGCAGTGATAAATGTCACCTGAAAATGTTTACATACAATCTGAGCAAACAGTCTGCTCTCCTAACTAGTGGTCTTAGAAGAAAAAAACATCAAATTCCCCATTGTCATTTCATGCAGCACCACATTATCCACCACATGTAACTCTCAAGTATACATAGTGCTATTTCACAGCAGTCCAGTTGATTTTCTGATTGATGTGAATGTGAAATTAAACAAATGCAAATTTGAAAGTCAGCCGAAAATTCCAAATCTTTCTTGATTTCAGGTTAACCTGTGTAAAATCAGTAAGTTTCACGTGTTGATTGCCAATAAAACCCGCATGAATTAGTTTGGGAATCTTAGAAACACTGTTATATTTGAAACTTTCCAAGAAGTAATGCTTATTCATTGTTTAAAGCTAGCATTATGAAAATTTCAATAGCTCTTTTACTTTTTGACGCCTCAGACTCTTTGAAAGTCCAGCACTTCAGTGCATGTTAATGTTGCGTATACTGACGTCCTTGTAAATTGGGAAGTTTACTGAATGAGAAAAATTTTACAGAGGTAAAAGCTGAACTGCTATTGTCTTTAGGATTTGGCACTTAAGTTTATGCAGTGCTAAAGGAAGGCAGTAGACAATGAAAACTAGCAAATTCTAATATTTAAAAAAAAAAAAAAAGACAGGGAAATGTTAACATTCTTGGATCTCCAACTAAGCCGACCCTCTACACATGCAAAATGAGTCACCAGAACTGTCCAGACTCCTGCTAGTCCCTCGGGCATGGTAGTCAGCTGTGTTCAGTGCTTCGTTGACTCAAGCATATTAGTTCACTGCTTTATATGTTTTACTATTTTGCCAAGTTGCCTCCTTTCTGATATCTTTTTTCCCTGATGGTCAATTTGGGAATCACTGTTGTTTAGTGTTCACACACTGAGATAGCACTTAGTCATCTCTGTGATGGTGTTCTTATAACTCTGTGAACTTAGATTCTGGGAATACAGTCAGTTTTCTCTGCTGTTCAGAAAACTGTGAAAGGCATACTAACTTCTTATAGTTTGAGATTTTTTAAAAATTTTTTTTTAGTTTATTATTTTGACTTAGCCTCTCTTTTCTCAAAGTAACTTGTTTACTCCTATTTATGCAACACAGACAAGTCCAGATGCCAATGAGATCTTCCCCTGGACTGGGAATTACTTGCATCTAATTCAGTTAAGCTGGAAGGATAGGAATTGACTTACTTGTATTATTTAGGATGCCCTATGCACTTTTTTTTTAAAAAAAAAAAAAAAAACAAACACAAAACACACAACAAAAAGCAATGGCTAATTTGAGCTAATCACAGATCTTTGGATGGAGGATTGGAGGATGCCTGTGTCATCTAGTCCTGCTCTCTGCAACTCCACAACCATCTGAACAGGTGCACACCATATATAGCCAAGTGCCAGGAACCATGCCAACACTGCCAATGAAATTTAAGACCCAAAAGCTACAAAAACTGTATGACAGGTAAAGACCTGGAAAGACCAAGAATTTTGTTTCTGTTGTAGGTCTTGGTCACAGAAAGGCAATAATTGTATGAAAATACCCTGATTGGCACAAATAAATGTTGTCTTTGGGGAATGAGAGAAATGACAGTAACACTACCACTTCCCCATCAATTCACTGTGTAGTTCCATTGGTGAGCTCTGTCATGCATAGATTTAGATTTCTGCTGGGTTCAGTGTTGTCTTGGACATCCACGCAGATTCAGAGGCCCAGTGGCAACGTATATAAGTAAAATAATCCTCACAGGGGAAAGTGTTCTTTGGGGAAGAAAAATTAAGAAATAAATTTGTGGTTTATCATGAGAAGACAGAAAAGCTAGCAAAATAGAAGAAAATTATCTTCAGCATTTGAGGGAGCTATCTAGTTAAATCAGAGCAGCTGGCTGATCTGAGACTACACAGTGGGGTTTAATGACCTGTTAACATCTCAGAAGGTGAACCTGTGGTCTGATTCACAGAGGTGTAGAGTGCCTGAGGCACATAAGAGTAGGGAACTGATGCTCAGTATACTTGAAAATAGGATCAGTGATTTTAACCAGAATTAGAAGTCCTGTAACTGGTTCTGACAGTAACATTTATTAGGGTGATTCCCTCTCATTCCCTTCTGGACTTGGCATTTCCAGCTTGAAATTCTCCATAGAGGTTGGTATTCTGGCATCTCTTCAAATAAAATATACATTTATACATGTAAAAAATCAAGCATTCTGTGAAACATGAGACAAATATGTGTAAATACAACTGCATTGGCTATGGTGGGAGTTCAGTCTGCTTATTCAGAGGTCGGATGTGACCCAGAGAAAAGCTAGGACTTGTCCAGGATCACAGTGAAGAGTCAGTGTCAGAGCTCCCAGCACCTGAGTCATGTACTTGGCTGAGTCATCCACACCTCTGTCAGTACATGGCTTCATCCACAATGCATCATGCCTCCTTCCTTTCACTCACCCATGGTTTGCTCCTAGTTTAAACTGAGTGGTCCTAACATTTATCCTGGGTTGAGATTCATATGTGTCTCTCAGTCTGCCTGGTTGTCTCCTTCCTTGTTCCCCTTTCCTATCACTCTGTCCCATCCAGAATTTGTGTCAGTGGCTGAGCCCTTTCTCCCAGTTTCCATAAGGAAGGTGGACTTGGAGCACATCTTCATTATCATCCATTCCCCATCCTACTCTTAACCTGCCTAGGAGACTGAGGATAGCGGGACCGCTCCTGACCTCTCTCCATGGAGGAGGACTGCCATGCTTTTCACTGATCAAACCAAACAAAATATTTCCAAAATTGTAATCATGATATTGTTTTGTGTGGTCAGGAAAAGAATCACTGGATTTACAGTCTGTGATTGTCTTCATTAGTAAATTAGCATAAGGTATAGGTACCTCAATCATTGTTGTCTAACCTGGCCCCCCATCTCCATACAAAACTCTATTGCTGTCAACTTGCACAGGTTTTACCTGTAAATAGCACATCTGCCTGCCTCTAGAGACAATCTTTGATGCCATGGGTCAGAAACAATAGAGTAATGGGAGAAAAACTGTATTCTTCAGAAATAATCCTGTGATCTGTAAGTCATCTCAAGATGTGGCAGATGTTGCCATAGCTTTTGCTGACAGAACGATAATGTCAACTGCAGCTGCATTAGTGATGGACGGAAGCATATCCAGTGGTTCATATGCAGCCATACACTCTGTATTTTACAATCAAATACAGGAAGGAATGTAACAGTGATATAAAAATGATGTTATAACCGGTTGGCTGGATGAGGGGAGAGCAGCAGATGTCATCTACCTTGACTTCAGCAAGGCTTTTGACACTGTCTCCCATAACATCCTCATTAGGAAACTCAGGAAGTGTAGGTTAGACGAGGGTGCAGTGAGGTGGCTTGAGAGCTGGCTGTGTGACAGATCACAGAGGGGTGTGATCAATGGAGCAGAGTCGAGTTGGAGGCCTGTAACCAGTGGTGTCCCCCAGGGGTCAATACTCGATCTGGTCTTGTTCAACATATTCATCAATGACCCGGACGAGGGGACAGAGTGTATCCTCAACAAGTTTGCTGATGATCCCAAGCTGGGAGGGGTGGCTGACACTCCAGAGGGCTGCGCTGCCATCCAGCGGGACCTGGACAGGCTGGAGAGCTGGGCAGAGAAGAACCTCATGAGGTTCAATAAGGGCAAGTGTAGGGTGCTGCACCTGGGGAAGAAGAATGCCAGGCACCAGGATAGGTTAGCGGGGGACACCCTGGAAGCCAGTTCCAAGGAGAAGGATCTGGGAGTCCTGGTAGACAGTAAATTATCCATGAGCCAGCAACGTGCCTCTGTTGCCAAGAAGGCCAATGCCAGCCTGGGCTGCACAGGGCAGTGTGTGGCCAGTAGGTCGAGGGAGGTCATTCTCCCCCTCTACTCTGCCTGGGTGAGGCCACAGCTGGAATACTGCATCCGGTTCTGGGCTCCCCAGTTGAAGAGAAACAGTGACCCACTGGAGAGAGTCCAATGGAGGGCAACAAGGATGACTGGGGGATTGGAGCATCTCCCCTATGAGGAAAGGCTGAGAGAGCCAGGACTCTTTATACTGGAGAAGAGAAGGCTGAGGGGTGTTTTAATTAATGCTTACAAATACCTAAAGGGTGGGTTGAGGGAGAATGGAGCCAGACTCTTTTCAGTGGTTCCTGTTGACAGGACTAGAGGTAAGGGGCACAAGCAGGAACATAGGAGGTTCCATTTAAATATGAGGAAGAACTTCTTTTGGGTGAGGGTGCCAGAGCACTGGGGCAGGCTGCCCAGAGAGGTTGTGGAGTCTCCTTCTCTGGAGATTTTCCAGCCTCAGCTGGATGCAGTACTGAGTGATGTGCTCTAGGGGATCCTGCTTTGAAGCAGGGGAGTTGGATTAGATGATCTCTGGAGGTCCCTTCCAACTCTGACAGTTCCGTGATTCTGTGAAAAACAGTTCCTTGACAATGTTCTCTTTCTCTCTTTGATATTCTTTTTTTTTGAGTTTTTTGAGTGCCATAGCTCTGTTTTGGGGTAACACCAGTTAAAAGTTGTAGTGCCTAACTCATTTTTTATAACACAACACCACCGCCCATTTGGAAACATGATGATAAGCCTATTTGGACAACAGTCTTCCTAAGCTAGCTAGCACTTTAATCAAGGCTATTGCTATCTCTGTGTGGACATGCTCAAAACAAATGTATGTGCCTCTTAATGGACAAAGAGCAAACATGGCTTTATAAAAAGAAAAACAACCAGTCAAAACTCTCTAGTTGCTCAGATAATATTTGGAAAAACTACAAGAATTGATATTTAATATATTGAAGTTCATGTAAACGAGTTTTCAACACCACCAGCTGCTGAATCAGGATTATTCCTATGTATAAAGCAGGCAGAAGAATCATCAAAGCTTCCTCATCTCTCTCTCGTAACCTGTGGTAATTTTGATTTATAATTAAAAGTCCTCAACTTTCTCGCATGAACAGCAGTTTACTGGATGAAGCAATTTAGATTCTCAGAGGTCATAAAGTCTCTGTCCAGTTAAGCAAAAGAAAAAAAAAAACAAACAGAACAAAGCAGGTGGGGTAGCTTTTAAGTTCAGTGACCATCAGGTGAAATCCAGCAGTTCTGTGAGGTGCCCAGCTGCTGCAGGGCACGGGCAGAGCTGGAAGCCTCGGAAGCATGATGCAAAGCCCTGTGGAGCAATCGGGGCTCTGCCAGGGCTGGCAGCAGAACCTGCTGAGCATGTGGGTATGTCCACCGCCGTGTCCTGCCCTCAGGCTGGGACACTTCCCACAGGCTGCACATTCAGCTGCTCAGGGGCTGCAGCCCTGACTCCTCTTATGAAGGCTGGTGCTGATATTTTCATTCAAAGGACTACATGGGATGTGCTATTTTGTTTGTGGACAGTCAGAAATAGCCTCTGCTTTGCATAATAACTGAGTCTCCACAGCACCTGGTATACTAAGAACCCTGAACTGATTGCCTTCACAGGCTGGGTTTGTTAAAGCCCATCCCTCTCACCTGCATCTGATCAGGACAGCCACCCCTGTCCCTCCCCATCTGTGTCTGCTGCATTCAGTATCCATCTGATGTTAGCGGACCCACCTCAGGAAGCACCAAAACTCACCTTCTGCTGCATGTTGGAACTACCATCCCAGAGGCACATGCATTTTGTCTCTCAGTCTGCACAGGGGCACAGCCCCTGTGGAAGGTTTGAAAACTGCCCTTACTCTATTTCTTGAATCCTCATTAGGCTTAGACACCAGCCTGCCCAGCATGGGAAAGCCCTTCACAGGCATGAAAGCAGGACTGGGGACACTTTGGGAAGGGTCAAGATGTACAAGGAAACACTGTGTGAACTCAAGTCCTGATACAGTTGGGTGTCCACTAAGCAGAGGGGGACTGGGGCTCATATTTTGATTAGATGTTTCAGATCCATGAATGTCCTGCCTTGGATTTGTAAATCTTTAATTGGATCCAACACTGAATTCACAGACTTTCTGGCAATAAAAAACACAGATAAACCATAGCTTGAGGCCATCAGAAGATAACATATCTATCCGAAGTGTTTGACAGTATAAATAATTTCAATAAATCCAGGCCTTCTTAATCTGACCTTGTTAGACCATACCATGAAACAGAGTTTTACAGTGATATGTAATGGCAAACACATTGAACTGAAATATCCCATTTAGATAAAATACATCACTTTCACATGTCCTATCATACTGAATTCTTCCCTAATAATATGAAAAATAAAAAGAAATGTTTTGTTTTCATGTATTCCTTTTCAGTAAAGTAACAGTATTTGCTAGCTCTCTGTGTACAGCTTGTGTCAGACAGCAGCATTTTTTTTTCCAACAAGCCTAGTTCTCTGTCTTCTACCTGCCAAGGGGCAGAATACAATTGCATAGCAAAATGTCAAAACAGACTAGTCCCTCCTCCTCCAACATTTTCTAACTTATTTCATCTACAGATGGAACAGCAAATTAGGGGAAGGTTGAAATGGCATGAAGATGTGGGAAGTCAACAGTTACATCTTTTTTATTTAATTCAACTGTTAACTTCAGCAAATCTTACACAAAATTTTACACTTATAAAGATTTTCTATTTTGTCATGAATGTAATTTGCCTTAAATGTAAGGCATAATGATCAATGACTACAAATTACCTGCATGAAGAAATAAAAATCATCAAAAATAAGCTGTTTTCTTCGTGACAAAAGACAAGAGGGATAGATATGTGCCAGACAGGTCTGGGCACGATTTCAGAGCTGATTAGGGAAGGAGTTGCACAGCTTCTCTCCTCCTTTCTGCAATGACAGATTTTACTGGCTAGTTGTACTAAGGGGGATTTACTCCTGTTAGCCTTCTTCCCTCTGCCCCATAAATCTTTGACTGCTAGCAAAAGGTTTACTTAGCACATATCTCAGTGATTTACTAAAGGTAATGAGCGATGAAATGGTTTGATTTGCAGCCAATCTGCATTACTGATATCTTTAATGAGTTCACAGCCTGGCCTCTGTTGGAAGAGCACTTTGTACAGCAGTTAACAGAACAAAGCTGAGTTTCCTCAGTCTGCTCAGGTCCTATTGCCCATATGAGTTTCCCTCAGACAGGTCTGCAAGCTTTGTTTTGCACCTTGCAAATTCGCATATATGTGAAGCTGAATCTATAATTGCACTGACCCTGGTAGCGTTTCTTCATCTATTTTTACATTTTCAACCTTACGTCAAGTGGCAAATGGCTTTATGGGTCAGATTTCCAAATGTTCTTCATATTAAATGCTTGCTTACATCATAGCAAAATAAACCCATTCAGGTCAGTAAATGTCTAGCAGCCTCACAAACCCTACACCTCCCTCTGGTAAAGTAGCCTGTACAATCATGACCTGTAAATTTTCTCACACAGAAGGACTGATTCTTACTTAGATGAACTTGAGTCAGAGAAATAAACTAATCACAGGGGAATCTTTAACTGAAGCCTTCAAGGGAGAGCCCAAATTCTAGACATTAATGAAATTAATACAAAGACAACTTTCATTGAGGTAAGCGCAAGAGGAAAAATATGGTGATCAGGAGCAGCCAGCATGGACTTCCCAAGAACAGATCATGCCTGATTAACCTTCAGACAGAAGATTTTGTGGACAAGGGGAGAGCAGTGGATATCAGTTAGCTAGAATTTAGGAAGACTTTTGACACATTTTTGAGTAATATCCTTTAGCGACACTGGGAAGGTACGGACTGGATGGGTACCCTACCAGGTGGGTAGAAAACTGTCTGAACCATCAGACTCAAAGTGCATGTGGTCAGTGGTTTGAAGTCCACATAGTGACTCGCCACTTGTGACTGGTGTTATTTAGGGGCTAACAGGAGTGTGATAGTCTTTAAGATCTTTGTGAACCACTAACAGACACAAGGCACCCTAGGCAAGGGTGCAGAGGACACCAAAATGTGTGGCATAGTCAACACACAGGAGGGTAGGCATGGCATTCAGATGAATCTTGATAGGCTGCAGAAATGGATAGATCAAAAGCTCGTATTGTTCATCAAGGACAAATTCCAAGTCCTATCCTTGACACTGACCAGCCCCATGCATCAGTGCACTCTTGGGACCACCTGGCTGGAAAGCACCTTTGCAGAAAAGAATGTAGGGAATCTTGATGGACAACAAGTTCAGGATGAGACAGCAGTGTGATGTGGGAGGATTGAAGACCAGCTGCCTACTGGGCTGCATTAACAAGGATCCAGCCAGCAGATCGAGGCAAGCGATTATTCCTCTTCATGTAACACTCTTCAGGCCACACCTGGAATACCCCACTGAACTTTGATTTTCCCAGTAGATACCGACAGAGGACAAAACAGGGAAAATCCAGCAAAGGCCTACTAAGGTGATTAGGGGCTGAAACTCTTTTAGGGAGAAGCTGAGGGAGAACTTAGCTTAGCTCTGTTCTCTGGAGAGGAGAAGACTAAGGAAAGATCTAATTGTTATCTTCAATCAAACAAAGGGAAAAAGGAAGTTATAAAAAAGGAGGAGTCAGACAGATCTCAAAAGTGTACAGCAACAGGACAAGAACTATATCTTTTATCAGCAGTTGCATCAAGGAAAATGCCAACTAAATACAAGGAAAAAAAATCATAGTGAGTGGTTTAACAGGTGAGTAGGTTTCCCAAAGAGACTGTGGACTCTCAGTCCTTGGTAATATTCAGAACCTGACTGGAGATGGCCCTGGACAGCCTGATCTAACTCTGAAGACAGCTTTGAGAATGATATTGCACCAGACCACCTCCAGAGGTCCTTTCCAACCTAAATTATTTTATGACTCTTTGATTGCAAGTCAGAAGAAGCTCAGTGGTTTTGTCTCACTAGAAAGGACAAATGATGTAAAAATCCAGTTTTAAAAGAGCATTTTCTAAAAAGATAAGATCTTAGTGAAACCCAGAACCATTTGCTTTCTTGTACAACATGTGAGAAAAATCAATGCCTAAAACTTGCATTCAGAATAGGCAATGTACTGCATGTTATTCTCAGAGAGCAGTCACTCTGATTGAGGATGTGATGAGTCTATACACATTCACAGCCCAAATGCCCTCCCAGTGTAGACACCGTTAGTCTTTTTTCCATAAGTCAAGCAGTATTTACTCTATACTACTGTTTTCCAGTGCAACGTTTAGAAAAATTCTTATATACCTTTGGTCACAATACAGTAAATTTCCCATATTTTGCCAGTATTTCCTAATGGACTACATAAGTGGTAAAATACTCAAATAAAAGCAAACAGTGTTACTGGACACATTAAATATTATAGACCAATCAGCCATATTGTGAGAGCATTGCAACTGCTACAAGAGAGGTTTGTTCATTTTTTCTACTACCTTGTCACCTTTACTGAACATCCTAGTAATAGGTGAAACATGGGTCTGCAATGTCCAGGGATTGCCTGGGGCTTTTCTTATTTGACTGTTCAGGAATATGCCCCAACCAAAGGCTATACGTTTCTTCTGGAGCAGGAGTGAAGGATTCTTCCTGGTGAGGGCATGTAAATCTGAAACAACTAAATTACAACACACCATCAGTGACTGTAAAAAAAAATCTGTGTGTATGTGTGTGAGAGCAAGAGGGACTGTCTTGTTTAACAGGGCATTCAGTCAAGAACAGATGACCTGAGTTTCAAACACAGTGAAGTCTTACAGTGACAATATCAGATATGTTTGCCAGGTGCCTTGTTCTGTGGCTGTCCCCATGCCTCCTGGATGAATCCATTCAAGGCTTCAAAGAAGAGAAATGCTTCACTTAGGGATGACCATTAAGCTTGGACATTAATTATGTTCCAAATACTCAGTGCTGTGGTCACAAGCGCAGTATTAGAAATGAACAGAGCTGCAAATCTAGCCATCTGGAGAATGTTAAGATCAAAATTAAGGTAACTACAGAGTTAAAAACATTTTACTTTAGATGGTAATTGCATGAAGAGTTTCCAGACCATGATACCATATATGTAGGCATCTAATTCTGCTTTAGTCTTACTTTGGGAATCTATGTCTTTTTTGGCACCATGTATTTTAATGTCCAAGTTAATCTCATGATGGAAACTGAATGGAAAAAGTGCTTTAAAAGTGCCATTTAACTTCCTTGGAAAAAGATTTAACATTCACATAGGAAGTACTTTAAATAATTTCTTTTGGGATTTAAAGAAGAACATACATACCAGGGGGGGTGGGGGGAAGCTTAGCAGTATGCATAGGCAGAAAACCAGAAGCCTTGCTCAATCAAATGCCTTTGAGAGAGCAACAATCTGGTTTTGCTTCCAGACAGGGAGCCAAATCCATAACCTTATTACGGTCTAACCACGTTTCAAGTTCCATTTGCAATGATCATGGATTAAGCTGATTACCTAATAGATTGCAATAACTATGGGGTTAAATAGACATTTATGTATCTATTAACAACATTATAGTTAGCTCTTTGTTCACTGATTACAAAATCATTCCTAACTAAGCTATGAAAATCATTTATACAGCTACAATCTTCTCCGTGCTGCGTGGTGTATGGCATTCTTGAACTTTAGGAGGATATGACAGAGACTTTGTATAATTACTTTTTATCATTCTTTTCATATATACACATTTCCTATATGGTTTTTATTATTATATATAAACATGTATTATTTTTGTACCTTATCTATTGTAACATTGACAGCGTGGGATATCTTTTACAATTTATGTACATCACAGCCTATGACATCACTTAGCCACATACCTCAGTAAGCAGGACTTAAGCCACCACAAATTCTAAAGGAGTATTAAATATATTTAAGTAGCTCCAGAACACAATTTACTCCCTTCTTCTGGTATTACTGCTTAAGAGTCCCATACACCCAAAAGGAAGTCATGGCCCTACCAGCCGTGTCTTAGTGACCACTAACCCAAGACAAATTTTGCCCTCCATGCATGCAGGAGGAGAGATGCTGCTGGTGTTGCTGACAGCATCTCCCAGCAAGACCCGCACACTGCCGCAGGATTCCGTGAGGGCCATAGGAACGCTCACACTCAGAGTAACCCAGTTGTGTTTGCCTCAGCAGATCTGGTGGGATCATCTGCTGCTGCTGCCGAGAGTTTTGATTCCTCAGCTGCATCTCTGCCAAGCTGACTGTTTTTCTTGTGGTGTAACCCTGGCTTGAACACCACTGTCAAAGTGCTCGCCAGCCCCTTGTGACTCAGAAGCCACAACGCCTCTGAGCCAGGGTGCACAACTGGCGCAGCAGGGCAGCCATCACCCAGAGAGCTGCTGATCTCTGCCACCTCCTGCCTCCAATCTGTGTCATCCTCAACCACTACTGATCCTTCAGCACAGTCTCCCCTCTTCAAATGTATTAAATAGTCACAAGACAAAGACATGAGGGAACGATTTGCAGTTATAGAGACAGTCCTTTGATTTGAAGCATTCACTTTCCTGCCCTGATTTAGAACCACCAGAGATGAAGTTAAGCTGCATATCATCTGGATAAGAAGTATAAACTGATCTCTTACGCAGCTGTTACTACTGCATGGGGTTTTCTTAAAAATAGACTGAAAATGCTAAGCATATTAGCAATGGCTTAATCACATGTTATTGGAAGACAATGATTTAAAGGCCTGTCAGTGGAAGTTGAAATGGCATATTTAAGTTCAGAATGTATAACTTCAATCCAAGTTTTCTATATGTTAATACGTTACATTCTATATATTCCTGGGGATCCTTTTCCACCTGTTCCAGCTAAGTCCACCAACCCTCCCTGCTATATGCTCCAGCATGAGGCAGGGAGAGGGACTGATTATATCTCTTTCCAGGAAGAGCCATGGCCTCTGTGCTCCTCCTCTAGCTCTCCTTCAACACCAGGCAGTCTTCTCTCCTCCACAAACAGTTTTTCAAGGAGCATCTTGGCACTAACCTGCATTCAAGACTGGCCTGGATTGGTACAGACATTATACTCCTAATTTATTTAAGTTTATGACAGGGTTGATGTTGCTTGCCTGTAATAGCTGTAAACACGAAAATACCTTCTTCAGAACTGAGATTTTAGGTTCAGTGTTGGTGGCTATTGCTATCTAAATTCTGACAATTAGTATCTTAGATCCCTTTCTTGGACCTGAGAATTTTCATTATATGGGAGCTGGTTTTTAATTGTGTGTTATCACTGAGCGTGAGGTGTATGCTTTTATTTTTTTTTAAACCATTACAAAATACAGATGAGAACTGTCTTACGGTATTTTTATGTACACAAATATGCAGCAAGATTACATACAACACCACTAGCAATGTCAGCCATGGAAAAATGGTTAACAGATCTTGTCAGTCACAGCTAAATACAGAAACTAGTCTACATCCGGTCTGGCGATGGAATTCCTCAGGGCCCAACCTCAACGAGGTACCAGCATCTTTTCACAAGCATAACTTAATCAGATAAGAGTATATTAGCTTCATGCTGTGCTGCTCAGTGGTTTCCTCTTACCAGAAAATGATTTGTAGCTCACATATGCAGTAACAGCTCCAACGTCACTCTCAAACATATTCCCACTGGCCAGACGTCACCCACATACATCTCTGTCTTGTAGCAGTTAGCTTGCAATGGACTGCAGCTCACCTCAGCTCTGCACAGATTGAAATTATATCTTCCTATTCTGTAGGATGGAGAAAATCAAATAGTTCATGTGGTTTATACAAGCACAAAGCCTACAACAAATATTTTGAAAGAGAACTGCTAAGAACTCACCTTACACTGCCCATTCTCAGGACAAGCCCTGGGAAGGACTGTGCAATCCACTAAATGCATTAAATATGTCTGATATGTGACGAATATCCATTTCAAAGTATTGTTGGTTTAAAAAACATGAAGTCTAATCATTGCTACTAATTAAGTAAGTGCATACAAAGAAGGCTACAAATTTCAAAGGGAAACATTAATACTCAAAGTAGCCCACAAGAGTATGTGGTTAGAACAGTTGAGGTTTGATTCCCGTAGTGTCTTTGAACTAAAGGATGAAAAGGAAATGAATATGAAGTTCTTGTTCTTGTAAAACACTCTGTAGAGCTGCTGCTGAGGCTGGGAGCTGCAGCTGTGATTGCATTGAAACTTGTATCCTCTTTTTGTATCTTCCATTAGTACCATGACTGAAGTCAAAAAGGTAGGATTCAAAGAAAGACCATGATTTGTATACAAGATATGAACACCATCTGTCTCGGCTGAGGGGATTAATTCCAAGCAACAGTTTCAAAAGCTGTTACCCTCACACTTGAGAGTATAAGGCCACCTTTGATTAGAAAGGCTAGGGGGAAATTTCTGTGGTGGCAAGGAGCTTTGCACTTCTGAAGCATTTGGTAACAGATACACTCAGAGACAATATGATAAATTACTCGGATCTCTGAGGAGATTGAGTATTGATATCCAGTGCCCCTGGTTTGAAAACAAAGGAGATATCCACCAGCAAAGAGCATGAATGAATGGTTCTATGGGGAGAGTCAAGAGCTTATTTAGCCTTCTGCTATTTCAGAGGCCAACAGTGGCTGCCAAGGGAAAGGTACAAGAAAGGAAGAATACAGCCTTTTTGTGTTTGTTGGGTTTTTTTTCAAGTGTTAGGAATTACAGATGGAGACAGTCTCACTGATTAGGATTAGGCACCTAATTTAGACTCTCAAGTTAGAAGGGAATCTCCTCAGGTTCCTGGATCCCCTGGGGAGAGAGGTCTCCTCTGCTGATGGGGTACCACTGTGTACCTAAATAAAGCAGTATGTTCATGATGAGATGTTCAGCTGGGGTTTCGATGCGGTGCTATGGACCTCCTGTTTACATCATGACACTTGGACTCTGGCATGAGACCACTGAGTGCTAGCAGGCATGGCGAACACTGTGGGGCTCTGCCACCATCAAGGGCTGCACTAGATTATGAGTCTTACAGCTGAATCCACACATACAGACACCATACTCCTCTGGTCATTGCTTAAAAGTGATCTGAAATTTGAAAAAAGGACATATTATGCCTGACTAGCATTGTTTGACACCATCAAGAGCACTCAAACTGCTGGAACATATTAGCAGAAAGCTTTCTTCTTTATAGGAGAGTGTTGAGCAGGTGTATATAACAGTGAGCAGATTAGCATCGTTAATGGCTTCTGATATATTAGAAAGAGTAAGCACTTTAGCAGTGCTAAAGAAAGTAATAAAATAAGCTGCTTCTCGTCACACAGTCATTATATTTGAAGCACTATCATGCCTATGTGGGAAAATCTGAGGATAAAAGCATTCATATTTTGGCCAGAAAACTGAATAGAAATTATGAACTATGCTTGAGCTACCCAGATGTGTTCACCATTTTTTTAAAGGAAAAAAAGACTCTAAATTTATAATTTTTAATTCATTAATTTGAAGTCCTATCCCAAGATGCTGTACTACTTAACAATTGCCATTTTGCAAGCATAATCACTGAGATTTTGCTGGTTACTTTGTCTTAGAAGTCACTAGAAAACTTGATGACAAATAGTTTTATTTTTTATTTTATTTTTATTGAATTTTAACATTTTGCCAAGGTCTGCATTTTGCAGAGGTGTCACTGGGTCAGTACAGTTTTCAGCAGCAGCCAAGTATCATTTTCATTGAAAAAGAAATTAAGATAACAGACCTTTTCAATTTAAAAAGGAGTGTTTCAACAGAATTCCTTTCCAAAATGCTTGCATGGTTTCTTTTTTTTCATTCTAACCCAGAATGAAAACAAATTTTGAAACTTCAACATTTTGTTATGTACTGGAACTGCCACCCATTGGCCAACTCCACTTTTTTATTGAATCCTCGTGTTCCAACAAATAAGCACTTTGTACTGTTTGTTCCCAAGTCGGAGATGACAGAAAACCTGACTACTCTTTTGAATATGTATTTCTTTATAGGCATTTTCTGTGGAGTTCATAAACCATAGGAATCCCTCTGTGGATCAGATTACCAAAGTACAGTTTCTGAATTTAAAAAAAAAAATCCCACCAAAAAAAAAAAAAAAAAAAAAAAAAAAAAAAAAAAATCTGAAAAAGAAAATATTTAGCAATTATAGTGTTTAATTACAATTTGCTTCATGTACTATTTTTTCTATTTGTGTATAAAAGCTTTAGCACAGTGGCAATATGTTTATAAAACCTAATTAAAACATGTATATAGGTGATATAAATGTACATGCATAAAATCATAATGTGTAAGTCTTTAAAACCTTTTTTTAAATCCCTCTAGAATCTCTAAAAAAGTCCCTTTTGAAATCTAAATTTAAATATGAACTTTTCTAACACGTATATAAGTTGCACATACAAATTATCAAACTGCATCTCACCATTTGGGGTTTTGGTTTAAAGTTCTCTAGTTTGGGGACAGTTTAATAAACAAAGATTGGGAAATCCTAATTACGTCTGTATGCCATTTATGAAGTCAGTAGATTTACTTGTATAATGTTTGGCCTAATCATGAGAATTTCATTCTGCCCAAAGTATTACACTCATTTATATAACCACCCCCTTCATTTCCTGTTTCTGTATTCAGTGTAGAAATAATGAAGCTCTTGAGACTGCTTAGCTTGGACTCTTTCTTGTGATTGCCAATGAAAGGATTTCATTATGTAGATTTTTCTGATGTATATTTGCAGACAGTTATAGCTCACTTCCCTACTTGTATTATAGAGAGAGTTTCATGAAGACAAATGACACATTTACTTACCTATAACATCATTTTTATCATCCTATTTGAACAATGACAATACCTGCAAGAAAATATTAAATTTCTTTTATGTTAAATTTATTTAAGAATTGCAATAAGCATGACTCTTGCAGAATCAAGGATGATAGACAATGAAGACTTTAGCAAACAGGGATTAAACAGAAATAAAATGTGTCTTGTAAGCATTAGCTACAAGAATCAATTAAGAAAGTAGTTACACTAGTATAACTCATAACCCTGTCATCTAGCAAGGCAATGTAAATGCCATTCAATTGAAAAAATATGATTTAAATATTTTAAAATAGAATAGCATATATTCCATATAGAGTATTAACTGTAAGCACTTTGAAGATCTGAAATTGCACTGATCTAATGCATTGCACTAACTGCTCAAAGAGTCCAATTTGATGAAATGTGCACTTGCATTTTATATTCCATTTGTTTCATTGTCCATAGTGTGTTACTTTTAACAGGTAAAAGTATAATCATGTACTCCAGGGAATCAAGGTCAAAATTCTTGTGCTTTTCATAATTTCTGTAAACAGAATAATGTAACTCCACTGAAATGCTAAAATTTTTATGTCCAGTTGGACACACTGTTCCTGTACTTCCAAGATAAGATAGCATACCTTCTGAACTCGTATTTCCTTAAGGTTTGTTATCCAAGAAATAGAAGGGCTGGACTTATTTGAATAAATATAGGTTTCTCATTTCCCTAATTAATAGCTAATATTGTGTTCCCTCCATCACTACAAATTCATTTCTGAAATCATAATTAAATGACTAATAAATATAATGATTTATAGTTAGTAAAGGAAATAACTAGGCAATTTCCCACATTTGATGCCATTCTGGTCTATAAACATCATATGACCTCACACTTCCTGATGCTGGCATCAAAATCTTTTGTGTGTGAGAAGTTTAGTTGGCTAACCTTACAGCCAAAAAATTGTTCAAAATGCACTTAAGAATAATTTTCCTCTGAAAAAGAGGGAACATAAAGGAAAGAGGGAGTGTCACAGTGCTAAGGTTCTTCTGCAGTTGAAGACACACCAAAACCCAGAATATTTGACCCAAAACTTTATCAGCAGTCCAGATGAATTGTTACTGAAAAGTTTTTTTGCATTTCTAATTAGATGATTACAAATTGGGAGCATGATTGTACATTTTATTCTTCTTTTTATGAGCTGTTATAGGAATTCATACACACAAAAAATCACAGAATCAGAGAATCACAGAATCACAGGATGTTAGGGATTGGAAGGGACCTCAAAAGATCATCTAGTCCAATCCCCCTGCCGGAGCAGGAATACCTAGATCAGGTCACACAGGAACATGTCCAGGCAGGTTTTGAATGTCTCCAGAGAAGGAGACTCCACAACCTCTCTGGGCAGCCTGTTCCAGTGCTCTGTCACCCTCACTGTGAAGAAGTTCTTCCTCACTTTTATGTGGAACCTCCTATGTTCCAGCTTGCACCCATTGCCCCTTGTCCTATCATTGGATGTCACTGAGAAGAGCCTGGCTCCATCCTCATGACACTCACCCTTTACATATTTATAAACATTAATGAGGTCCCCCCTCAGTCTCCTCCAAGCTAAAGAGACCCAGCTCCCTCAGCCTTTCCTCATAAGGGAGATGTTCCACTCCCTTCATCATCTTTGTGGCTCTGCGCCAGACTCTCTCAAGCAGTTCCCTGTCCTTCTTGAACTGGGGGGCCCAGAACTGGACCCAATATTCCAGATGCCGCCTCACCAGGGCAGAGTAGAGGGGGAGGAGAACCTCTCTTGACCTCCTAACCACACCCCTTCTCAGAGACCCCAGGATGCCATTGGCCTTCTTGGCCACAAGGGCACATTGCTGGATCATGGTCATCCTGCTGTCCACCAGGACCCCCAGGTCCCTTTCCCCTGTGCTGGTCTCCAACAGGTCAGTCCCCAACTTGTACTGGCACATGGGGTTGTTCTTCCCCAGAAGACTCTAAGACTCTACACTTGCCCTTGTTATATTTCATTCAATTTCTCCCCGTCCAACTCTCCAGCCTGTCCAGGTCTCTGGGAATGGCAGCACAGCCTTCTCGTGTGTCAGCCACTCCTCCCAGTTTTGTGTCATCAGCAAACTTTCTGACAGAGCACTCTATTCCCTCATCCAAGTTGTTGATGACTATATTGAATAGTACTGGTCCCAGTACCAGCCCCTGAGGGACTCCACTAGATACAGGCCTCCAACTAGACTCTGTCCCATTGACCACAACTCTCTATCTTCTTTCCTTCAGCCAGTTCACAATCCACCTAACTACCTGATCATCCAGAGCACACTTCCTCAGTTTAGCTGCGAGAATGCTGTGGGAGACTGTCTCAAATGCTTTACTGAAACCAAGATAGAACACAGTGAAGAAAGGTCATTATGCATAAACACTTGTCAATTATCCATAAGCAGTTATTGCAGAAAGCATCTATTCTAATCACAGATGGGAAATGCAACTTTGTGCACAACCTGAAATGCTATTTTTTGGTAGTGTTAGTAGATGAATAGTTGAAACAGATGAGTGCTATTGGTAGACACCTATATTTCCTTTACGTGGTTTGCAGGAGAACAAGAAATGCTGAGCCAGCACTGAGAATCAAATTCTGAACTCTTCTTGGAGTCACATTAGAGACATTATAGAGATTTTTAAGCTCTATCAAATATTTTTCTCAAAATAGGGAATAATGCAGGGTGTTTTGGGGGACTTTGAGGGACTTTCTTTAATGTTGGCATTAAACATTTTGAATCTTTAGGCAGTCACTGTATTTGTACATTCAGTTTCTGCAGGAAGTACTCTAATTGCCATTACCAGTAACTCAAGTCTCAGATGCTGCTGTTCAGAAAATGACTGATTTATACATGAATGTATTATTTTAAGATATTGACATATGTATCTGTGTTCACGTGAGTACATTAGAAGTTTTTCTTTTATGAACTGACAGTGATGCAGTGAGAGAGTATAAAAATGTAGTTAGTTTACTAATATACAAAATAAGAAACACTCTCATGGAAGAAGGAAATGAAGTTATATCTCATAACTTAGGAGCCACTTTTCAGAAGTGAAGCATCTGAACGAGGTACCACACATCCCACCCACCTCCATGTAGGCAGTGCAGGAGGTCTGGTAGGGGAAGGTCTAGCCTGTGTCCCCCATGCAGTACGCATGCTTACAGAGCTGTCTTCACCCAGGAGAACAGCAAGCGCTGGAGGGTCACAGCAGCGCCCCAGCATTAAAGCTACTCCCTGGGATGCACCTGGAAAGGAGTGTCCATTTTCTTGGGCCAGGTACACCATGAGGCTGTGGAGCTGGGCAGTGCAGAGAGCACGTGGCTGAAGGTAGTGGGACAGTTGAAATATTTTCCCTACATGACTAGCCTTGTGACAAGCCCAGGACACCTAATGCAACTAACAAGCCCAGAGATTATATTTTCCCACATTATTAGCACAGATGAAAAAGGAAATGGATAAGATGATCAACTAAATAAAACCTCAAATCTGCAGGAAGTCTGCATATAATAGAAAACTATGGCCCATTCAACAGGGCCTTTGGGAATTCATTGCCAGCAGGTTCTCCACCTGTTATTTATAAGAAAATTAATTCTCCTAACATGAAAACACTCAGCAAAAAAAATCTGTTTAAGAATAAAAAGTGTAACATCACCATGGCCAAGGAAAGCTCAGAACTGTCCTCTATTTGTTGTAAAAAGATCTGACGTGTGAAAATCTATAAATCTGACCTTGACATACTCTTGAACTCAGTGCAGAAGACTGTTGCTCCTGGTCAGAAAAGTTGATTCAGGAGAACTAAAGGCTGTTATGTTATGTTATGTTTCTTCCAACCTATCTTCAGAGAAGGGACAATCAACAAAGGGATTAAGAAATTATTTAGGTCCATGTTTTACCTGTGAAGTGCTAAACAGAGATTTCTCGGGCTATTTCCAGTCTGTGCTAGTAAATCTTCCTAAAGATTTGGAAAAGGCCAGTTTACATACAAAGACCAATACAGAAGGTCAGTTTACACACACCTGCAACAAAGCCAATTTGTGAACTTCTGTGCCCAACCTAATAAATTTGAGGGGGAGGGATTAGTAAGCCTTCAAAGAATAGGCACAGATTCTCAAGATAACATCTATACTATTTCAAAGGTGTCTTGCATAGATACGGGTAAATTTTCTCTACACATCTAATACTACTAATACATCTAGAGAGAGTGAGAGGAGGTGCGTTTCATTTGCAAACATCTCAGGTTGGAGAGGGTTTAATCCTCTGTAATCAACTCAGAGAAATAGATGCTTCAGCCCATGATTCTCTTGACCTATTTTAGATTACCTGTTTTAGGAAGAAATTAATTGTTCCCAGGAAATGCTTCATTTCTTCCTGAGCATAGTCTAAACAACAGCTTTAGGGGTGGATATCTTTGCTGGAAATGTCCAGCACCCATAAAATGAGCCTTACCTTCGACACCTTTCCAGAGTTTTCTGAGTTCTGATAAGGGCTTTTGAAGAAGGTAATAGACTTGGGTCTCAAAGAGACATGATAGAAAGATGAAAGGAAAAGTGTTAAGGATTGTTTTGACTGTGGAAGAGAAAGGATTTATTTTATTTCACTTTTCAGTATCCCATCAAAGGCATAGTCTTTTGGTCTCAGCAGAAAGTAAACGACCCTCATGAGTAAAAGGGAAACTGGGTCTGCCAAAAAGCCATGCCAGAAACTGGAAGCCAGCAGATGCAGGTTACTGGAAGATGCTAGTGTAGGACCCATTTAACAAAAAAACTATTGAGGTTGTCTTATTGCCTCACATCCAAATTTATGCAAGTATTTCATTACTCTGTATTTTTGTCTAGTTGTAGGCTCCTGTTTCATGACTTCTTTGGATATGAGCACACGGCACCGTGGTCTGTCAGCAGGGTCTCACAGCTCAGGCTCTGCAAATGCAGCTGTACGGTGGCCAGCTGCCAGTGAGCAGAGCGATGCTGTGCTTGCATTGAGTTGTTGGACCTACAGCTTTGGTCTATGCTGGCTGAAAGAGTCATGGCACCACATAGCTTTCCTGCAGGCCTTTTGTGGCCTGTTTTGAGAAATCTGCTGTGATTTTCAGAGTTGTAATGCAGTACAAAGCCAAGCCAGTTTCATATAGTTTCAGGTTTCATTGCTAACCTTCCAGGCAACTCCCTGAGTAAGACGCAGGCAAGAATTTCATGACCTTAATTTCCCATATGGTTGACTCATTATTCTACCTCCTGCTGTCAACTCTTGCTTTCTTAATGTATTTTCCTTTCATCTTCTGCTCATGGCTGTTACATTGGTTAGAAGATATTGTTCCTATTAACACTAGAAGTTCTGAGCCAGTAGAATTCCCTTTCCTAAGACAACTGGGAAATTTTGGGGAATGATCAGTGTATCACATGTATGTACTGTATTTTCTTGTAGACACATACATAAAAAAGTAAATTACTTTCACCCCTCTTATTTACAAATTCCTCTCTAAAAATGCCAGAAGTCTGCTTGTACGTGGATGGTTATATATGCTCCCAAGCGTATGCTTTCAGCAGAGCTAAAGCTGTACCAGAGACAGTTTGGTCCCTTGTGCCTTGCATTTCACTTCTTCCTGAGGCACATGAAGCCACAGCCTCAGCTTCAGTGTGATGCCAACTTCCTTCCAGTGTGCCCAGTCAGAGAGGACTGGTGAGCAGATAAGGATGTGCTTCTTCTTTAAGTCCCATCCCTATTTTGGGGCACCTCATATCATGTTAAACCCTCTCCACATCAGCAGCATTCCCACCTTCCTTACTAAAAAACAATACCTTTGCTTACAGCTTCCACAATTATTTAAACATGCTGTAACAACAACACTTAAGAGCCACAGCCATCAACAGGGACTCCCACATGCCAAACACTGCTTTAACCAGAAAAAAAAATGACCACCCACCCAGAAATGTGTACGGTGGCATCAGCCCTGGATCCTGGCATTACGGCTTCTCTCAGAGGGAAAATAAAATTACAGCGGCCAGCTGTCATTTTTGTTAACAGATCATGAGACCAAAAAATGTAAGAATTGTGTTCATTTATTTTGAAGGCTTTATTTGGCCTCTCGGAGGAGAACACCACAAGAAACATTAAAGGACCAGATAGTGGATTCTCAGTCTGAGGTCTGTGAGACCAGTCATGTGGATCAGCAGCATTAATTAAAAAGGAAGAAGGGTCTTGAAATTCTTTCCTCTACTTCTCCATAAGTCACTGATAATATAAGGTGTCCAATTCCCTGAAAGAATACTCATAGCTCAGGACTGCCTCGAGAGGAAATGGCCTCAAGTTGCGCCAGGGGAAGTTTAGATTGGATATTAGGAAGAAGTCCTTTATTGAGAGGGTGGTTAGACACTGGAACAGGCTGCCCAGGGAGGTGGTGGAGTCACCATCCCTGGAGGTGTTCAAAAAGCGAGTGGATGAAGCACTTGAGGCCATGGTCTAATGGTCTAGTGGTTAGGGAGATGCTGGGATAAAGGTTGGACTTGATGTTCCTGGAGGTCCTTTCCAACCATAGTGATTCTATGATTCTATAACAGTAGAAGTTACATTCCAGAAAAGTAACTAATAAATCTTATTGAGAAGTAGAACAATGACGTTATCCTACAAAAATAAATGTGACATTTGGCAAAAGGGAATGTATGTTTTTATACCAATTATCCACAGCCACTACTGCAAAGACTTTTCGACTTTAGAAACCCCTTGTAAGGAACACACTTTCTTAGTTCAGAGTCCTTCTTGGTTTGATCCTGCTCCTGCTGACTTCCTTGATAGTAGAATCAGGGCCAAAATGTGTTCTCTTCCAGACAGAGGACTTCATTCCATTATCTATCCCTACTATTTTTCTCAAATAAATATGGATTTTAAAACCATTAACTAATGTTTGTCAGCTCAGACAAAATTCACTAAATCTCACTTGGCTGGGTGCATTTACTGGAAGAAAATGCCCCTGGGAAAACCAATTAAAGTCGCTAATGGATCATATCATTTTCAATTAGCCAACAATTTTATTTACTTCTATCTTCTCCATGTGCTGGATAAATCCACGTAGAAATATTAACAGTGTATTTTAAACAATACCAGTCAATACCAGTCCTGTTCTTAACACACTCAATAGTTACATGGCGACAAAACCCGCTCATGGGGACAAAGCGTTGTTTCACTTGCAGGGTGTTGGTGGAGGGGTCATTCTAGCAAATGTTTCTTTTGAAGAAAAGGTGTAGCCCAGATACCTCTCTTTATGCCCAACTATACTGCCATTAGGCAAGTTCAGTGCTGTAAATGGAGGCAGGAAAATCCCTCAAACACACACATTGCTGACTTGTAGATAGTGCCACAGAGAACTGACGCATGAGAAAAGGGATGTTACTCCAGGGTGCTGGTGAAGACTTAAGTACCTACTGCCTGAAGAATTAACACTCTGACTAACAGGTAGTCCTCTTTCATCTTAGGAACTAATTAAAAGTGGCAAATGGTACAAATGGCATGTAAATCAGGGTAACTGGTGATCTAATACATAACAAATCATTTTTGTGTTTCTGCCTCTGCAAATGCCTCACTCCTTGTTAGCATCGGTTCTCTTGTGCAAGCCTAACAAGTGTCACCACTCTCCACATTCTATTGCCATTGACACATGGAAGTGATTCAAAGGACAGCACTGGCCGAATTGTGTAAAACAAACTTGTCAGTGTTTTCATCAAATTGTCAGAGGTTTGAATTCTGCTGGATACATGAGAAGGAATCAAGTATTAGCATGAAATGCTGCATTAACACACAGCTCCCAGCAAACCCAATGAGGCACTTCCAGGGGAGTCACATCTTCCCCTGATGGTCTCCCGAAATTCTGCAGCTCAGCCAGCACCTGCATATGAGGGTCCAGCACATGGAGAATCAGAACTCACTGCTAGATAAATCCTTCCAGCGAACAATTAGCATTTGCTAAACACTCATTTTGCAGCTGAATTTCATGCAAATATGTTCAGACACTCCTTTCTGTGGATATTTTTGCATTGCTATCGGTTTCAATTAAGTTCATAGCTTGAACCACTTGTAATTAAGGTGTTTAGAGAAGGATTTTGACACCAGATATCTCAATCTGGACTTCAAACTCTGTACGACTTCTGTAAAACTAGTGGAAATTTTATTCCATAAATTATGGGAATTATTTACAATTAATTTAAACAGGCAGTGAGAGGATTCAAACAATACAGTGTCAGTAACTTGTATGTGCCTCAAAAATATCAAACAGCTTACATGAGTGGAGTGGGAACGGTCAGAAAGTACAAAGGGTTTGTCTCAAGAAAAAAAAAAAGGCCTCAGGAAGCCTTGAGAAAGACCTGAGAGATAATAAGAAATATACACCAGGGAGATTTTTCAGGCACAGTATTTATTCTAAAAGGGATGAGAAGATTAAGAGACACACCAATGATGCAGTAAAGGCTGAACAGAACAGAACAAGTCATAAACTTTCATGCAACACAGTGCTAACCAGCTGCTCTCAAACATGCAAAGATTTCTGGAAGCAAAGACATTTTCTACTGAAGTAAGTAACATTCATTTTGAAAAATGAGAATGACGAGTGTTTTACTCAGCTATAAAACTTCCTGAGTCAGAATAAAATTGCTTAGTTTTTTTTTTTTAACCTTGAGTATAACCGTGTTCTGTGAGACTTTTGAAATATCATGGACTGCACACTCCATGACCCAAACACTGGATAAGAAGGAGGATGTTTTTTTTCCTGGAGGGCAATTCCTAAATCCCTTTATCCTTTTTTTCTCTTGCTAACTGCCCTGTGAACTCAAGAAGTCTGATGGTGAATCATTATTGTTTGATTATGGCTTCATAATTATAGGGAATGACAAAAGCTCACTGTGATGCAGACTTGGAAATTATTCAAAGAGGTTTTAACCTTTTTACTTATTCTTTTTATAGCTACACAGATCCATAACTGTATTAAGGCACTCTGGGGCTTGCATTACCAAGCCATTATAACACTTCTCAAGTGCCTGACAGTGCACTGCCTCTCACTTTGTCTTACAGAGATAAAACATTTTGTGCAGACCACAGGGAGTATTCTTGGGTATCTCTCTCTGTGGAAGTCCCACACATTTTGCAGCATCTCTTTCAAAGTGGGTGTCACAGTTTCCATTGAGTTTTAACACAGATTTTTGTTGTTTTGTTTTTTTTTTTCCCTAAAATTTGATCCAGGAGGCAAATTGAGGTGATCTAGTTCTTAGCAAACAGAATTTTAATGAAAAATCCAAGCACACTAATGTCATGCATATGATATCGTTTTACACA
This sequence comes from Podargus strigoides, assembly GCA_028020825.1. Classification (NCBI taxonomy): domain Eukaryota; kingdom Metazoa; phylum Chordata; class Aves; order Caprimulgiformes; family Podargidae; genus Podargus; species Podargus strigoides. The sequence continues at coordinate 30,129,495 of CM051663.1, read as the reverse complement.
GCTCCACTGTCTAATATATTTTAGTGCATTTTGTCTACCAGTGACAGATGAAAAGCTGCAATACGTTTTTCTGTTTACGCTGAACAGAGAGAAACCACAGTCTTAAATTTAAAGACACCGTGAAATGAGGAAGAAAAAAAGGAGAGAGAAAAAGTAATCTAATGAAAATCTACATCTAATAGTATATAGTGTAGTAAACTTGGCCAAGATGTTTGAGATAACAATACAATATGTAGAACAAAATTCTTGTTATCACAAAAAAACACATCATGAGTCCTTCCTATTTTTTGATTCATCTCATGCCAGAAAATTCCTATGGATTTATGTCATTTGCATTTTGGAATCTGAAAACTATCTGAAGGATTCTGCATGCTTTTGGAGGTATTTATCTTTCTGTAGACTACTTTTTTTTTGTACTTCTAACCTTTCCACTACCAACCGTTCTTAATATTAGCAAGATTAATAATATCACAAGTGCAAGGAAATATGGAAAATCATCAGAGGAAATAAATCCTAGGCAACAGTCAAATGGAGCTATTGATTAGTTAAACATCAGTGAAACCACACCTCCTGCTGTGCACATGATGTAGCTCCCTGCACCTAGCCACTGTGACAAAGAAGTTGATCAAGGAAGGATGTATAGCTTACTTTCCAGAGCGAGGCTGCGTAATCTTTTGTTTAGAAGATGTAAGCATAAAGACAGCACAACTAGATGCTTGCTAAGGAAGGATTTCTTTTTAAGACGAGTAACCTATTAAAGCGGCATACAAGTTTGGATTGAGTCATACATATCAAGGTGTGGGTGATAGGAGAACATCATGAACTTTCAATTACAATACCCACTTCCCAGAATCTAGACAAAGAGTGATATTTATTATATGCATAGTGAATTAAGGTACAGGGTGAAATCACACTGAAGTGTTGGGGCCTGAATCCCAAGCCCTGAATTAAGGTTGACATATGGGTGGCTCCCACAGTCCTGCAAAAGGAGGGGATGAGTTTGCCTTTTGGCTTTCCTCCAAGGTGTGGCCGACCTTGTAAGGAAAGCCCTTGGGTAAACAAGCCCCAGGTGCCCTGCTTTGGGTAAATGAGTGCCAGGTGTCCTGCTTTGGGGATAAAAGCTGGGACCACTTGCAGGAAGGGTGAAGTGTCTGTCTGTGAGGTGGATGCCCTGCAGAGTTTCCCTGTTGGGGAAGGACCTCCTGACACTCCATGCAACTGGGCCCCAGTCAGGTCTGGCATTTGCAAATGTGGGCTTTGTGGGGGAACAATATGTGGCTACTTCTATCCTGTATGATCAGCCTATTGACTTGATTGTCTCCTATTTTTTCTATGGGATACCTTGTATCTTTGTTTATTCCATCTATTACGGGTCGTGCTGTGTCATTCTGGGGTCACTGGGGCTGATGTCTATTATGTGTGATCTGTTTGACTTGTTTGTACCCCCAGCGATCACCCATATACTGACTTCTCTACGTACAATAGAATCTACTTACTGGATTGTTTTTCTGCTGGCTGAGTCCTTTGTACTAGGCCTAGTAATTGGCAGAACACACACTCACCTGTGATTGTTTCTCCCACCAGGCAGTAGCTGGGTAACAGCAGGCCAACAACAAGCATGAAAAATCCCAGGTTTATGTAACAAGTCACTTTGATTTGTGTTTTATCTGTAACAGATTTGTTATGAGACTAATCAGCTGCTGTCTTCTCTAACTTGCTGTGGCACTGCGTATCAGTTCTATGACCTGAAAGCCTCTTAAATGCATATTTAAGGGCATCTTTTGTCCTGCTCATGTCTGCAAATTGCACTTTTTGTGTCAGGAGCATGAGGTTCGCATTTATTAGGGACTGCAGTGACTGTGCTTTTCTGGCAGTGCTGCTTGCAGTGCTGTTCCTTGTGATGGTGCAGTCCAGAGGGGCAGCAGCGTGCTCCTGGACTCTGCAGGCAGCCTGTACTAGCAGATGGGGACCTAAGGAGCTTCTTGCCCAGAACTGTCCAGCAGTGAGACCAGGTAAGGTGAGTGGTCTGGGAGCTTGCTGAAGATTAAAAGGCACACATATGCTCCCACTCAACCCATCTCCACATGGAAGCACTGTAGGGAGGTCAGAAATATCTTGATGTTAACTCAGTTGGTTTTTGGTATGTCACCAGCCCGTAGGTTAATGCCATAACTGCTGTCATGGGCTTATTGAGCTTTGGACAGAGTTTTTGCATGTGAGATAAGTGCTGTTTCAAGCAAAAAGTGCCTTTTTTGATATGTAAGTAAAATGCTACATGATAAAAGGAAACTATTGTATATAAAGACACCGCAGCCCAGACCAAAGCCATCAGTGTAACGTGATTATATGATATTTTATTGTTCAAGTCTGGTTAAACTCCTGTGCTGGACATTTTCTTCACTTTCCAATGGTCTGATTCAGAACTAAAATCTCAGAGTGGATGCAAGCTTTGATCCAGCTGTGGCTATGCATAGAAACACAGCCATAAGCAATCACATTTCGCTGTCACTGTTTAGCAAGCTACTGTTTGCTGGCTGAGCATGGGTAACTGTGCATGTGGATGCTTCCTGCCCCAGGCAGAGGTGAAGTAATTCAAATTACCTCAGATTCAGTGAATAAAAAGCCAAGCTCGTATAAATTCCTGTGCATTGCCGCAGACATTGAGCATGCACGTGGACATGGCTGTGGCACAGCTGATGTGCAGGAATATGTCTGAGTGCTAGTCCTTCCTCCCACAAATCAAATTGCTATTAAACTTAATTTCATAAAGGAAAGTCCTTTTGCAGATCAGTCTGGTCCTACTCCACTTCCTAGCGGTTGCAAAATGCTCATCAGCTTTATAGGAATACTATCAGGCGCCTAACTGTCGTCTAACTTGACTTTAAGCTAAGCACTTTGCTTAGGTCAATTGAAGCTGAATATTCTGTTCTCAGGACCTTAAAGAGAAAGCTTTCTCTTTTTGAGGGGTTCAGTAACCCTTGATAATTTAGTTATCTAGAAGGGCAATACTAACAAAAATCTTACAGTAAATGCATGGCAACATAGCAGGCTGATATGTTATTATTTTATCCACAGCATCTGGAATTAGTAACATGGGGCAAAAATGTTTTTAATTTAAAAATGAAACTTCAGTTAAGCACAGGGAGGAAAGGTCAAATGATCATACAACACAAATATGATCAGGCTTTCGACTGTGTGCTTTCTTGTGAGCAATAATGGAAACAAACATTGTTTCAGACCAAATCCACTTGGAAGTAGCTGCCCTTGGGAGTACGGTTATACTTTTAACAGCTCTGCTGGTGGATCTGACTTTCTGAAATGCAGCCACTGATAAAATTGGAGAACACCAAACATCTGCATTTCATTATGATTAGCACAAAAAAAGGATTTTTATTTAATCTCTTGAATCACCCCATCACTGTGAATAAAGGAGGCTAGAAAGATCACTAGGGTTTTGCGCGAAGCTCTTTATAAATTAAATTGAAACATGGAATGAAAGACAAAGCTGGCAATCTACATAAGCATGGTATGAATTCACAGAAAGAAATCTCTACCCGCATAGTTAAAAATAAATTAGTATTTCTATCAACTATAGTCATAGAAATACACTAGAAAAGCAATTTAACAGTAAATCTTCAGTCTGTAGAGTTCCTCCCTTTCCATTTTCTTACTTGTTACGGAGTTGTTTGGAATACTGAGTTTCCTTTATGAGTCGCTGCCCCGAAACAGAGAGGCTCAACGTTAATTTGCAAACACTTATATTTAAATTACCCATTTTGATTAGTAAGATGAAGACAGTAAATCAGAATAACTCATGTCTTGCTAAGATGGCATGCCTGTGTATAGTAATAGAAATCCACAGAGACACTCATTCCATTAATTCATTCTCCTGTAATTTCCATTAATTCGTAACTTTTTAATGTTTTTTACGTGGAGTCAGGAAAGTAAGAACGAGGAGAGACAGAGTGGGAGGAAGTATGCATGCCTAGCTCCATACACCCCAGGAAAGCAAATAATATTTTGGAAAGCATATGTCATTCTTCATTGAGCAGTGCCATCTTTGATGTCTTTCTCTCAACTTCTGGAATTTCTGAAACTTTACAGTTATTTGATGATTACAGGAACCGTTTTATTTGTAACCTATTTTAAATGACCTTGCCTTTTCCATTTTTTCTTCTCCATCTTCAGTAGTTTCAAGCATCACGCGGGCTCTCTTACCAGCCAAGGAATGCACATGGCTTGATCCCAAACTCGTCACTGAAATTCCTGAGTCATCCAGAAGGGTGGCTTCTGGGCAGGTCAAAGCTGTCCCTCTCCCAGCAAGCTGCTACCACCTTCTCCTGGAGGCTGACAACATCTCATTTTCTAAAAGAGGAAAAGCATGTCTCCTGACTGCAGCATCATTTTTGTGTTGGCTCCAAATATTTTAACATTTTCTGTTTCAAAAGCAATCGCAATTTCCCTTTAATGGGATTGTGCAAAAAGCAGGACCCTCTAAAATCAATAGAGAAAATATGGATTCCTGAAGAATCTGAACTGGTTCCTAAGTTCCTGCTAATATTTTTTTTCAAAAGACATCTGAGCATTTCCTCAGATACTAAACATAAAATTAGAATAGAGAGATTTTGGTGTTAAAATCGTAAGCACAGACGTGCTGAAAATGCCACAGCCTTTTTAATGGTCATGCTTCAGATAAGGATGCTGGGAGTGACTGATAGAGATCAGCCTCCCACTGTGAGTAAAATTTTGAGATTTTGAATTTTCAATATATCAGAAGACAGTGCCAGGCACTGGAAATTGCTGCTAAGTTTCTTAGCAGAGCTTCTAAAATTGCCAGAGAAATTATTTTTAAGGTGTTTTCCAAATATGCCACTTTGAGAATCTGTTTCTGTGAACCCATTTCTGGGAAGGTCTTGCATAAATTCCAGGTATGCACAGTAAAGACTGTAAAATGCCCTAAAGTGTACCAAGTTAAGTGCTTTACTAGCTTTTCCCCTTTCTACAAAAACCAGCAAGGCAGATGACAAATTATTGTACCATATGGTCCACCCTTCCAGGACTTCTCTTGTTCATATCTAATATATGACCTTAAAAAAATAGCATAAGATCACACTTTTTGAAGTCAGGTGCCTCAGTTTGCCATTTTAATCGAATATATCAGTTCAAAGCTGCTATAGATACAAGGGATTCTCCTAAGCCTTCAAATGTTCCCTGAAAATCAAACTTTTTAAATGGAGAAGTTAAAAAACAAACTCAAAGACCACTTTTGAAAAATGTGGATTGTAGCCCATGGTCTTTTATTCCTTGGTCTGGGAATCTGCAAAGTAGTATGAGGTTGTAACCAGAGTCAGCTGGAACCTGATTTTCCAGCATGGAAGGACAGTTCAGACTCCAAGAACAACAGTCCTACTCAAGGTCATGCAAAGCATCTCCATTGAATTGCCATTTGAAAATTCCTAGATTACAGAATTCACAATTATGTTTCATTTCCATCTTTTTAAAAGGTTCAAAGCTTCTAAAGACTAAAGTATAAGAACCTTCAAATTCCTAGACCAGGTCCACTAGACTGCTGAAATGCTAAGTCTTGAACTTGGGATCACTGAGCTTTGGGACAATCCAGCTAAAGACAAGAGAGCCTATGGTGTTTAGGAGTTGGATGACCACACCAAGATTTCCAAAATAACTAAGAAATAAGTCAAGTTCAGATGTCTAAATAAACAGAAAGACTGCCTGCTTTCCATTGGAGTTCCATCAAAGTCTGAACACGTGCCCACAAAATGCTTCAATTTTCACCAATAAATATACTGTAACTCAAAATAAAAGCATGCTGGTGAAAAATCCCTCAGTTTTCATTTTTTCAAACACATTTTTCACTTCATCTTTCAAAAATAAAATCTCTTTAATATGAAAGACCACAAAACAGTAAGTGGTAAACCAACACGTAGTGATTGCCCTCAGAAACTATCCCAGTTCAATGAAGAAACTAATTCACATTTTTACCACTCACTTATCTTCTCTGAGTAAAGGAGAAAACTGTGGAGAAGTCTGCCAAAGTGCTTATGATATTAAATATGTCTTTTTTTAAAAAAGTCTTTCTAGAATTTCTCCTGTATTCCCACACAGTGCCCGAACAAGTGACCTCGCTCTTATGTGGGACACAGTGCTGAAGGTTTAGGAAGAAAGAGATGAAGCTGGACAACAAGGAGATGTGAAAGCATGTTAATGTGCCCCTGGTTGAGACCACAGCCTGCAATCTCTTGAACAAAAGGCAAGATTCACAGGCTGTATGACAGTTCGTGGTATAGCACATACTAAATATAGTCAAGCTATGTAAAGTAGAGCTGTGAGGTTCTTTGGCACTTTTTCAAGAGCTGTGCAGAGGAAAGGCCAGATACTTTCAGTTCAGAGCAATATGAGTCATTTATCACTGAAAGACCCACTAAACAAACAAGATCCTGCTGAAACCTGTAAGGAGTGAGAGTGTTACTGAAAGCACCAGAGCTTCTGCCCTCTGTGAGAGGCGCCTGAAAAGGTAGAGTGACCAAGACTTCTTCTCAAATACTGACTCTGGTTTTCAAGGTTGAATCTTGTCTTAAGTGATAAGTGTATAAACATGCTCTAGTTCTGTGGAGTAGAGGTGTTGGTTTGCCAATGAAATAGCACATGCACAGGCAAAGTCTGTGGTGAATAAATGAACTGGGTTTTGCTTACAGCAATGACTCTGTAGCAGAAAGGATTTTTTGTACTCTCAATTCATTGCTGAGGAGTCCACCTTCCCCTCTGCCCTCTCACACACGTCAGTCCAGCATCTTGTTGCTGCTGAGCATCACAACTCGATAAACTAGAACCTTCACTCCTGCCCTGACCAGAAACATGGAGCAGCATCAACCCTTCTCCTGAATGAAGCCTGCCTGTGACACTTCTCTGTAACTTCTTGAAGCTGGCCAACCTAATCAGGGTGCTTCTACTCCTGTGTAAAGGGCACGGGACATGATGTTACTCTAACTTGGAAAAAAAAAAAAGAAAATGAAAAAGGTTGTTTATCATTATTTTAAACAAACAAGCAAAAAGAAATAAAATTGTTTAGATTTTACATTTTTTTGTATAAGATGAAGGAGTGGAAGCTGATCCGATTCTTAGGGCAGTATTTCTCTTCCCCTGTGTCCACTCAAGACAAAACTACCAGCCATGGCAGGGGGCTTTTGTATCCCTTCAAGTGATAGCATAAATAAATAATGGGTAGCCAGCGCCGGAGGGACATTAGCATTTTTTCCTTCAGTTGCATTTATTGTACCCATTAATTTGGTAAGTGAGCAAAACAGATGAGATAAGTTTTCAAAAAGGGAAGTGAAGAGCGATTTAATGACCAGCACTGTAATGACAAGGTCTTTACTGTTGGGCAGGAGTAGTGAAGGGGACGTAGAGCTGGTACTGGTCCCAGCATCCAACAGAACGAAGGTCTGTCTCTTTTCTAAGGCAGTGACTGAAAGACTGGACAGGTCTCAGATTATTCCTTTCTTGTGGCAGCTGAATTATGGCATTTCCCTTTAAAAGAGCTGCAGTGCGTACCAAAAGCAGCTGTTTTGGAGGCTGGCCAGTTTCTGAGGGCTCTGGCTCCCGAGGCAGCCCAAGGGGTTGTGGGTGACGCTGAAGGCTATCACAGGAACAGGAGGAGCGAGGGGGGTGGTTTCTAGGGAGCCTGGCATGGTTTCAGATAGACATTTTTGCTATACAATTGGAGCAGTTATGGCTGACACTTTCCTTTCTCCCTGCCACATTTCTTTCTTGGACTCCAAGGGCCCCTGGGTCTGCATCAGCTGGGTGCAAGCAAATGCCCCTGCAGTCACTGGAAACTGTGCTTAAGGCATTTGTCCCTGAGAGCATCATGAGCAGGATGTTTTTATTGTTTTACCAAATCTCTATTTCGGATCTCTCCTTGTTCGTGCGAAGTGCGTACATGTGTTTATGAATTGCTTGTTGCAAAGATAAGGGAGTGTGGGGTGCTGGCCAGTCCCTTTTTCCATTACTTCTTCAGAGTTTTTTTGCTTCCTACTTCTCTTTGTGCTGCTTTTCTGTCTCCTATTTTTGCTTTTTTTTCCATCTCCTTCCTTCTGTGGCAATGAGCAGGGTTTGCTCCTTGGCACATGCCAGTCAGGCCCTGCAGAGTTTGCTCCCACTGTTTATAAGAAATCTGGTTTTTAAAAAAAATAGAAGACAGAGATAAAAAAATATTCAGTATCTAAAAGCAGATCATATTAAGCTATACAGATACTGTGCCTCATTCTGTGACATTAACTTAAGGTGGACCTTAACTTGAGACTGAGTCAGAGCTGTGTATTTTGAGGGTCATTATTTCTTGGCACAAAACCAACCATTTCAGATGAGCACCAAAAAGATACACCTTGCACACTCCTGGTACAACAGTGGTAACATTACTTTAATTAGTAAATGTGGAATACAGGGTGCTATTGATCCCCCGTCTCCAAATACCTCATTGCAATTGAAAAACATCATGACTACGCGTTTGTAGTTGTTTCAGATCCACACCATGACAAGCAGCAGACTGGGACACCTGCCATTGAGCTACCACATCCTGGTGTGCTGGCACCAGGCACAGGACTTTTGGAGAGCAGAAATACTCACCACGCCACCTGCCAACAGCTGTCCTACCCCAGCCTGCAAGGTGCCCAACATGTCCTATCTAAAAAGGTGATGCACCTCTGAAGGAAACGTAGGTGTTCAGGAAGTGGTATTCATATTTACGGAGTAGTAGGACATGTCTCTCTGCACTAGAAAAGCTCAAGTGGTTCCACTTTGCTGAAAGGAAGTATAGAAAGCATTACTCCAGAGTCACCTGAGTATTTTTGCAAACCCCTTCTTTCTGAGGTGTGAGTTATGCTCACCAAAGTCATTAGGAGATGTATGACTCGAAAAAGGTTTCACAAGATATGGATTAATTACACAGAATCACAGAATGTTACAGATTGGAAGGGACCTCAAAAGATCATCTAGTCCAATCCCCCTGCCAGAGCAGGAACACCTAGGTCAGGTCACACAGGAACGCATCCAGGCAGGTTTTGAATGTCTCCAGAGAAGGAAACTCCACAACCTCTCTGGGCAGCCTGTGCCAGTGCTCTGTTACCCCCACTGGGAAGAAGTTCTTCCTCACATTTATGTGGAACCTCCTATGTTCCAGGTTGCACTCATTGCCCCTTGTCCCATCACTGGATGTCACTGAGAAGAGCCTGGCTCCATCCTCATGACACTCAGCCTTTACGTATTTATAAACATGAATGAGGTCACCCCTCAGTCTCCTCTTTTCCAAGCTGAAGAGACCCAGCTCCCTCAGCCTTTCCTCATAAGGGAGATGTTCCACTCCCTTCATCATCTTTGTGGCTCTGCGCTGGACTCTCTCAAGCAGTTCTCTGTCCTTCTTGAACTGGGGGGCCCAGAACTGGACACAATAGTCCAGATGTGGCCTCAGCAGGGCAGAGTAGAGGGGGAGGAGAACCTCTCTCCACCTACTAACCACACCCCTTCTCATACACCCCAGGATGCCATTGGCCTTCTTGGCCACAAGGGCACATTGCTGACTCATGGTCATCCTGCTGTCCACCAGGACCCCCAGGTCCCTTTCCCCTGTGCTGCTCTCCAACAGGTCAGTCCCCAACTTGTACTGGCACATGGGGTTGTTCTTCCCCAGCTGCAAGACTCTACACTTGCCCTTGTTATATTTCATTAAATTTCTCCCCACTCAACTCTCCAGCCTGTCTAGGTCTCTCTGAATGGCAGCACAGCCTTCTGGTGTGTCAGCCACTCCTCCCAGTTTTGTGTCATCAGCAAACTTTCTGACAGAGCACTCTATTCCCTCATCCAAGTTGTTGATGACTGTATTGACTAGTACTGGTCCCAGTACCAGCCCCTGAGGGACTCCACTAGATACAGGCCTCCAGCTAGACTCTGTCCCATTGACCACAACTCTCTGGCTTCTTTCCTTCAGCCAGTTCACAATCCATCTCACTATCCAATCATCCAGACAAGTTTTTTTGTGATTAAGTTGAGCGATGTAAATCCATTTGTTTCTGTCTTAATACCATAATGCATTTGCTTTTTTCTTCACATATAGATGTGAATAGTTTTGCACAAATTTAAATTACATTTCCAAAAAATACGATTATGGTTTCAATTTTGTTTCAAAGTTAATTATGTAGACATGTAGACCTATTTGGAAACTAAAGAGAATAAAGAATATCAATGGAACAACTGAGGTTGCACAAAAGGATTCTTCAATCAAAAAAGTGAATATACTTCTAGGGGTTTTTTTGGAAAAAAGCGTTTTGTTTTTCGAGTTGATGTCATACACTCTGGATATCTTACATTACTATGAAATAGCATCTTTCCAGGAACACTTCATGTTGGTTATCAGAGTGCAGAGGTCTCCACTGGCAAAATCAGTACCATTTGTTGCAGTACTTCCCTTTAGGATATCTTTATTTTCTTACATTTGTTGATGTTGTGTGCTTTGGTTTGTAGTAGAAACAGATTTAAGGTTGTTTTCTCAGCCTTTATAATTTATAAGCTTGTGCTAGAAACAGAGTTATCTTGCATTTTGGTAAATACAGCAGGCTCAAAGCAGTGTTCTCAGTGGGTAAATAGCCAAAGGGGTATATGCAAGTATGCCTGGATTTGGATAAATGCTACAAAATACATCTTAAATGTCAAACAACTGAAGTCAGTCTGCACAGCAAGGACATATGCCAAGAAGTTGTGTGGGGCTGAAGGTACTTTCTAAGCACTGAGATCTGACATGGGATCACCCTGATTCTGCTTGGAAATGGGGAATGAGAATCTCGCTGACAGTTTCACAGAGAGTAGCAGCAGCTCCCCACCATTGCACTGCCACTGAAACTGTCCTCAGGTAATTTTCCTAGGAATAGATAGTTTCAGGCTGGCCTTTGAAAACACTCTGCTCTGACAGCAAGGAACAGAAAGTTTGGTGCATTTCTGGTTAAAGACACCTTAAGAATATGTGACTCAGCATAAAGGTTAACATCATTGGAAAGGAGCCAAGAATATAGCTTTACCTGGTTTTCTTTTTTTTTCCTCTTTATGCCTACAACAGCAAATGAAAGTTCAAAGCACACGTCAAAGAGCTGTCTCCTGGAGTTTCACATGGTGATGCCATTTGCTGTGCACTAGGTTTCAGAAAGATGCATTCCATCATTTGAAAATAGGACGCTTTCTGGCTGATATCCTCTGATACTCAAGCACATGTATCATTCTGAATTATTTTCCTTCCTTCCTTAAATAGAAATGGAGAATCACAATAACACTGTAAGTGCCTGCTTTCACATTTATTGCCTGCACAGGGATTTGAAAGCTAGGTTGATTTCGTACAGTGGATAGAGGACAGACTTTGAGCTCACACCAGGTCTGAGCTGGACACCATAAACGTGGGATGGGAGAGGTGTGGGAAACTACAGGTCCAATGTTCCTACTATTCTCTGTAACACCTAATTATGGGAGCAGGGTCAGTCCCTGCTTGCTTGACTTATCTGACTAAGCCCTGGAGGGGTACTCATGGCTGCTTGAAGCTTTCCTGGTCTTATCCCCAGGATATTGGCTGGCTCCTGACAGATGAAGCATGCAGCAATCTGTCTCCTCTCTTCCCTGGTTCAGACAAGTCTCTTTGGAAAAAGCTTGTGGTTAGGGTGCAGTTTCCAGCACTGTGCTCCTTCCCCTGTTTCTGGCCACCTATTCAGAAGAACTTACAAGCCCTTTTCCCTAGACAGATCTGGAGATATCTTGGGACTTTCATCATTTTCCGATAGAATCCGTTGCCATGTGTTCACATCAACCTGTACAATTCCTAAGGATATTTTCCAAAACAGGAAAAAGAAGCTCCCAATCTTTTCTAGTTTTTAGACTCTAATCCAGACCCACAACATCTTGCAGTCAAAAGCCCTCAGGTTGCTATTTTATTTGCTAGATTTTTCCTGACAAAGAGGTTCTTTGTACAAATTAAATCTAGTGGTTGCATAAGTATAAATTCAGCTATCACAGTCTCTTAAACCATATTTAATTAAAAAGAAAGAAACTACATGTCCATCAGCCTCTGCAGGCTGAGGCCTCTAGCCATCCCTGTCCTGACTGATGAAGGGAAGTGGAGGTTGTTTCCCAGTACTGCCAGAGTCTGAGACATCACAGCCCTGCCTGTAACACAGGGTTTTCATCATCCTGGTGAGGTGACACTCATATCCTGATGCTCAGTTTCAGAGGTAGTTTGAGTCATCTGACAGAAATACCTGAACCAGCTCTAAATGACTGCAGTGAGATACAGCAGCAGGGTAGTTATGTTTATGTGAAGGTTTATGATATTGCCCTCGACTTCTGTTACTTGTTGTGCTTTGATTGTCCATAACCTTAGGACAGATTCCTCAGTTCAATGCTAGAATGTCTGAGGCCTGTTACTGAAGTAAGAATGGGGCTTTAGCTGCACCACACCAAGTACCCATTGCTGGCTGCCACCCCACAACCACCGCCCGCTGCCTGCATCTCCATCATACCAAAACAGAAGGGAACCTGCTTCCTCCACACAGACTATAGACAACACCTGGAGCATTTTAAAGCATTCAAAAAATCTTAAAATGGTTGTTTAGCATGCATTAAGTATTTATATATTATTGTAACTTTTGGGTTCTTTTAAAGAAGACACTGCAATGCTCATCCTTAGTCCAATATACAAGAAAAATAAATCACAGGACATTTATTTTCTGAACATCAGGATCTTTGCAGTCCTGTCAAAGATAAGAAATTAGGAGTATCTTGATATGCTCTGTTTGACTTCAGCTTAATAATGTCTTCTAAAACACTGGAAATAGATTTTTTCATGGTTCAAGGAACAGATGTATCTAGAATAAATTTGCTGTGAGGGACAAAGATTAAAAAAACAAATTAACTCCAGGATTTCTTTCCTCTGTTGTGCTAACAACAGTGACCTTTAGGATATTTTGCAGAGGCCATCTTTGTCCTGAGTGTTTGTTTTTCCTTGACTCTTTTTATAACTTCTTGCCAGTTATGTTTTTTTCTTTCACCTCTGTGTACACATGTGGGTGGCAGGAGTGGTGGAGGCTGCCTACATCTGTGGCAGCCAGTGTGAGCTGAAGACTTTAGCACCAATCTCCATTTCCAAGCTATATATTCAAACACATCAATCCTGCTGTTAGCTACAAAAGGCATAACGGAGGTATCCTCTGCATTTCTAGCCTTCAAACAAATGCCAATCTGTAGGATGGCCACACTTGTGTACCTTTCACAGAAACATATTTTCTGCCAAAAAGTGTCCTCTTGAATCAAATTTCAGAGACAGTGAATCAATATTTTTTCTTTCAAATAGATTCTTTTTAATATAATTATGACTATTGTTTGGGTTTTTTACCTTTTAAAATATAATTTTATTTAATTTAGATTTATTATTCTTGTCTGAGGCTATCACAGTCCAGCTCCTTTGGAAACTTTGCCAGCTGAGTCACTGTCTTGAATGGTTTGTAATTATCTAGATATTTTTCACAGCTTCAACATCAAGACTTCTAGACTGAGATGAAACATTAATAAAGGGATAAAACAGGGCACTTTCTCTTTCTAAATAGATATTCCTTAGGTAGATATTCCTTCCTTGTTTTATTTACATTAAATATATGCTGGAGTTTAAAGTCATACTTTCCAGAGTGACACAAAGCATGACAGCACAGCAGAGAAACAGGAATATGGCAAAGTTATTCAAGGTAATGGAGTAATTTACAATATTGCATGAAAAAGTCAATCCTTCTCTGACAGGTACATTTGCATATATATTTTACTGCACACAGCTGAATTATTTGTCTCCCAGTAACATTTCCATTTGGACAGTCTTAAACTTTAAATGGATCCAAAAGGAATGTTGCTCAAACCAAACCAGCTATTCACCCAGGAAATTAGAAATCTTTGCATCAGCTCTGAGTCACATGTTCTTTAGAGGCTTGTATTTACAGTTTCATAAGTTTCTTATTTTGCCACTGAGATGTTATGACTGAGACTGCTGTCTCAGTGGTCTGGAGACAATCCTTGGATTCATATTTTTCTCACTTGCAGAAGTAATGATGAAGTTGTTCACCCTGGTAATGAGAGCCTGAACTCAGTCTCTTCAGACTGCTTTTGATGGTGACTTTTATTGAACACTGACAATGCTGAAGAGTCTCACAGAAGCCATATTGTTGAGGACTGATGTAGAGCCATTCTTAAAAAGATAATAGAATCATAGAATCATAGAATGTATTGGGTTGGAAGGGACCCTCATGGGTCATCCAGTCCAACGCCCCTGAAGTGAGCAGGGACATCTTTACTAGATGTCTCAGAGACCCATCAAGCCTGACCTTGAATGTCTCCAGGGACGGGGCCTCCACTACCTCCCTGGGAAACCTGTTCCTGTGATCTCCCATCCTCATAATGAAAAACTTTTTCCTTACATCTAACTTAAATCTACCCTTTTCTAGTTTAAAGCCATTACCCCTCGTGCTGTTGCTACATGCCCTTGTGAATAGTCCCTCCCCTGGTTTCTTGTAGGAATCTTTCAGGTGTTGGAAGGTCATTATAAGTGGACCTGGAGCCTTCTCTTCTCCAGGCTGAACAACCCCAACTCTCTCAGCCTGTCTTCATAGGAGAGGTGCTCCAGACCTTTGATCATTTTTGTGGCCCTCCTCTGGACACACTCAATGATAATGATAAATAGCTATGAAAAAAATAAGTGATCTAACCTTTGAAAATAGAGGATTAGACATTCATTGGCATTCACTTACAATGGATCTTTAAGACTTACCTTGAGCTTACTAGAGTGTTGTAATTGTTTTCAGTGTGACCGATTATGCTGCTTTTCTCAAGTCATCAGGATAAAGCAAAAGTAAACCATTAGCAGACTTCTAAGCAGACCTCTGACTCATAACAAATAAACATAATACCAATTTACTGAGTAGAAGAGAGTAACAAAAAAAGGGATGGTGACCATGATGGAGGACTTAGGCTGGTTCTTCAAGTGCCAATACCATTAAGGTCAAACATCAGAAAACTGCAGGGAATCACAGCCATAAGGAACACATTTTTAAATATTTTTTTTTAAACAAAAATATAAAGTGTAGTTTCAGTCCTGAACTTGTCTGTGAGAATACATTTTTATGCCCATTAGAGCAGCAAGCAAGTGGAGGACATGCCAGAGTCAACAGATGTGCAGGCAACGTACCTGCTTGCATGATGGTGATAGAGATGTCTGCTGCCAAATTCCCCTGCCCATGTTTCCTGGATCACAGGAACCAGTGGCACAATGTTGCTGCTTCTGTGCCTAGTCCCGCTGACCGGAGAAGAGCTGATTAAATGTCTTGCCTTTCCACTATCCTGATCACAGAGAACAGTTTGCTCCAAAAGCTGCCAGACTCTGAGTCAGACATCCTAAGCAAGCAGCCCTTTGCTGAGGACGGAGTTACTACTAGCCCATAGCATCTTCTAAAATAATAGATCCTGTGTTTTAAAGCTCTTGAAAAGGCACTTCAGGTTATTATGGAACAGGAATGTATGATGCGAATCCTGATTGAAGGGCCATACTAAAATAGGCTAAAGGAGTGGTGAGAAAGAGTGTGAACATAAAAAAAGCTCAGAAGAAAGGAACATTCTTTCATGTCAGCAATAAACAACTACTTTAGCTTTTCTGAAAAATGGGGAAGGACATGCTTAAGACAAGAGAAAGGGATGACAGGTCACTGGGTAAGGAGATGGACTGAGGAACAGAGCAGATTAGAAACATCAGTCTGCTGAAAGGAGAGAGAATAAGGTTGTAAACAAGCAGCTGTTCATGAATAGATATGGTTCATCTGATGTGTCATATCATACTTCATCATCTTTGAAACCATCATCATGTTGAGAGATGTGGGTGACAGATGGACTGAAAGTTGTTTGAAAACAAATTTTGGGTTTTTCAGGTGTTGGCAGAGATCCGAGAGGGCTAGGTGATGCAGAAAGCAGGATCTCCATAACACAAGGATCACAAAATGTAGGACAGGAAAGGATTTCCACCTGACACAATCAGCTACCACAAAGACACATAAGAAGCTGAAATAACTGGGAAAGTTTACTAAGGCTTCTGGATAGATGGCTGGAAGAACACCAATATTAGGTAAAGGAATCAAAGAAAGACAAGAGTGCTGCTAGAGAAGAGTCAACTTGGCAGCAGAAGGCAGGAGCATGAAGGAAAGGAGAAAGGAGCTTGATGCTGTATTCTTCAGCAGACATATGAGACTGAGAATATTAAAGAGGAAATTACAGCTGGTATAGCTCAAAGAGGAGACGTTGGGCCAAATGCTAGTGGAGTTTCTCATGCTCAGCCACATGACTGAGGTTGTTAAATATTTGCATTAACAAGTTCAAGGTAGGAGAGCACACAGGAACAAATGACATTCTTTACTTGAGTAACAGATGGGAGAATATTAATTATTTCCAGGACATGCAAGGCCTGGGAATAAAGTACATGACCAAAGAAGAGAGGCTTGTGATCAGCTGGAAATATCTCAAGAGAAGAGAAACCCACAGATATGAGTTGACTATAGTACAACGAAATTTTGAAGTTATGCATTTATAATAAAAGCAAGAACACTCCCAGGATTTACCCAGAGAGAAACATTTTTTTAATCAATCAAGATACTCATGATAACTTGTTTATTTTGTGCTCCAATCACCCATGTTCAATAAAGATTCAAAACAGACCAAACGGAGACTGCCTAGTAAGGTGTTCAGAGGACTTCAAGTCTCAGTTGAAAACACTAGAAAGCCTTGACTAATCTAGGAAAATGAGGGCGGAATGAACATTAAGAGTCTGCTTGCTGTCTATAAATTTCTAATAAAGGAGAAACTGGGAGAGGAAAGGGCTTCTTATGTTACAGGACAATATTGGGACAAGAGGCAAGTATTTAAGATGGTCCTGTAGGCTGAAAACTATGAATACAGAAAAAACTGATGGTGTATAAAATAAATCCTTTCAGGAGCAGTGGGCTAAAAAATTTAAGTTTTACTAAAATATAAGAGCACCCTTGATAGAATGTTCTTAGGTGCTTTAGATTAACAGATGCAATTCTTACAGTATCTGTGTGGAATTTTCCCTTTTTCCTCCATCGTGTCTTCAAATCTCCGTTTAAAACTCACCATCACCCCCAGCCCATATTCATAGTTTTCAGGGGTGTTCTTCAGTGGGAGATATCCTTTACCTTTCATACTTAGATAATTTCCATCAGGAAACTCTCTAGCCCAGTTTATGTAGCCTATTTTTTTATTTGCATCCCCTTTCCTCTGGCCATCTTCTGCTGTCACATTTGCTGCTAGTTTTATTTGCCTAGTTGCTATCCTTAAAAAAAAAATAAAAGCTTGAAAATTCCCCAAATTCTCATAATTCTGGTCTCTGTTTGCAGCTGGCCTCTGAGGTTTCGGTCTAGATTGGCTCTGTCTCTTTGTTCAGGCTTGGCAGCCACTGCTGATTTGCAGTGATCAAAGGCAGGAAACATCCAGCACATCCTCATCCCCAGACTTCTGGCCCCATCACAACATAGTCCCTGAACAGCCCCTGAAATATGGTTCTCTGGTCTGTGATGTATTGCACACCCACACAGAGCCTCGCTGACTTCACTACATCTCTGCCTATGCATGATATATTGCTTTCCTTCCATAGTTGGGGCACTTTGTATAAGAAAAACTTCATACCCTTTGGAATTCTCCAGCAGCAGAAAAACAGTAAGAATTAGACCTAAGCAGCCTTTTGTGTCTTTGTAACACATGAAGCTGTTCTGAAACATTTTTGTTTTGTTTTTGTTTTCGTTCTTTTATTCCCAAAACAAACGCAAATCTTCCTTTTATTTGGCCTGTTTTTTGCAACACAAATTCGGGTTTTGTCTTTGTTCCAAGACTGTGTGATGACAGGGGAACTGCTGAACAATGATGTCATGATAGACTAAAGAGAATACAATTGAGCAATTTGACAGGAAACCTAACTTTTGGTTGGACTGTGCACAATCCTTTGTTATTGACTGTTTAACCACTCAAATACAGTGACTGATATTTTTGCCATTTAAACTAAAGCATGACAGGTCACAGAAAAATTCCTAAAAACTCTCCAGAGTTTCTCACAGGGTAAAGAAGGGACAATAAAAGTGAACATCAACATGGTTCAAAAGGCCATAGACTCTCACTTCAGCATATAACGTGTTTAAACTTATCTAACTGAACAGGAAGCCATTTAGGTGAAAATAATAAACTAATGTCAGGTAGGAAAAGATCTAATAATTCTAGTATTCCCAAAGTAAAGCATCGAATAGAATATTCTTCAGTATTCATAAACTGGCAAAAAAAATGACACTTTTAAAGTCCCCTATATTTCAAGTCCACTTCTGAAATACTCTCCAGCAGATCCTGCCTCTCAAGCTGTGTTTCTAGACATAATTAAGAAACATTTTTTAATATTCTGGAAGATAGTATGGGCGGCTGCTTAAAATTTCTGAAAACTATTTTCAAAAATAGAAAAAGAGCTTGGATTTAATGATTGTTTCATTAAAGGACATATGCCATTTAAATACTCTTCCTATAAATAAGTAACAGAACTGCAGTTTCTAGTCTGATTACAAATTATTCATTAGAAAAATGGTGATACCAATGGGTCTAATAAATCTAGAAAGACATATGTACATGAATTTTCAATGTGAAGCCACTCAGCATCCAAGAAAGGCCAATAGGTGTTAAAAAGCATTAAGTTGCATGCTAACAAGAGTACATTCCTTCCTCACTTTTTCCACACCAATATGACCTCTTGCACTTTTTTTAACTGACTTCCTGAGTATCCCATTGCAAAGTGTACCGCAAGTTCTTTTGAAACATTCATACACACAACCCTTTAAAAATTAAGTATACTAATATATGCTCTATATTGGTATACTTCTTATGTATCCAGTCATGAGGACTACCGATTGCAGCAAAGAATTCCACGGGTTGATTGTTTGTGGCATACAAGTCATTTGTGTGTGTGTGTGTGTGTGTGTGTGCACATGTGTATGTGTGAACTCATTTTCTTTCACTTAACTTGAATGCCACCTATTTTTGTGATGCCTTCAAAACAAAGCTGTACTCTCCTGGTGGAGTCTCAAAAAGATTTCTCTCTCTCTCTATCATGGGAAAAGATGGGCAACTGAGAACATGAAATTCCTGTTCCATCTAAAATGTATTTAAGTTTGATTTTCCTCTTTAACGGAAGAAAGTTTTAAAACTGACTGTATCATTTAAAAAGAAATTTCCCATTTTCATTGGAGGCTGTGTTCCCTTTCTTAAAGTATTCATGTGTTATGGCAAATCCCACCCAAAGTACATAGGTTACATTTTTTTAAATGGATTTAGCTATGGAAATAATAGCATCTCTACAAATATTTTGAGGTGTTTATACTGTAATGTTGCAGTCTTAAGTTGTCCATTGTTCTATTTCATACGTTTACGAATACATGATTATGTTTGGTCCCTTAGGTGACTCCTAAATTATTTTTTTTTGTCATTTTGTTTGTGCCTTCCTTCCGTTTTACTTCTGGAAGTCAAGGAAATCTCTGTATTCATTTTTATAAGATTTATTTATTAAACTGAAAAATTCAAAGCTAGGAAAATTTATACAGTTGTTTCTATTCTCTATTTTTCATGTAGTTTTTTAAACTACTTGCATCTCTGTCATGAGAATTCTCTTCTGAGAAAATTCTGGCAGCTATCTATGTGCCTTTGATAGCTGAATTGTTGCTTTTAAAGATATAACACAAATATACGAATCAAAGTTATTTTGTACACACAACTTCACTGCAGAAATAAATGAAACACATAATTAAACTAATTAAATTGTGTATCCTTTTTATCCTACTTTTTTTTTGTCTTCCTTCCCTTCTACTACATAGAACTAAAGAATATCATAAAGTCTAGTTTGTCACACCCTAATCTTTTCAGCTTAGTATTTTGCTCTCTACAGTCTACTGAGTATTGATGTTCCTGCTTGTAAAAGTACATATAAATACCGTTTTTCTTGCTGAGCTCCATTCCATCTTGAGAGAGGCATGAGAATGTGGGGGTTTTTTCAGATTGAGTAAATATAACTAGTGACAGATGAAAAATGGAAGCAGTCATTTCATCCTGAAAATATCACCAGTTTTTAAATTTACCATAGAACACAAAGTCCAAATATATTAGTTTTTTTAAAACTTTAAGGCATCTGCTTCTTATATTTCTTCATGTTGGTTTGTGAAATATTTACCTGGAAAGGTCAGATGGCTCATGCAGTTAAAACTTTTCTGAAACACTTCCTTTTAAAATACTCCACATGCTTAACGTTTCAACTTGCATCTTTCTCAGAACCGGAAAGAAGAAGAAAGCAAGGTTAGATCTTCTCTCATGGCAGCTGTACATATACCCTAAAACGGGAAATGAAGGAGACTGTGGTGAGACAGCTATGAGCAAGTATGTGAAAAGAAATGGAGCTGTCACCTCACACCTCCATCTCTCACTCCTCTTTCGGAAGAAGCAGGGCAGGGCATTTCTCTACCAGCTGCTGGTTGGGCTGGTACTGGGAATGCTCATTGTAGTGGCTGAGGAGATGCAGACAGTGCAGAATGAATCCATGAGGCTGCAGAATGCTGTGGCACAGGGGCAGAGAAGCCTCACCGGTGGCATGCTGAAGCTGTGGGACCAATCCCACCCCAGACCTACCTGCAAAAAGATGTCTTGTCTCTATGTCTAGGTAACAGTCCCCACTAAGATGCACAGCCATTTCCCATAGGTGAGGAAGAAAAGAGCCCAATAGCTAAAACTAAGCTAACCTGAAATAATGCACATTGTGTTTATCAAAAAACACAGTTTGGGCTGTGTGAAAGACCACATGGAAATACAACCTGACAAACCCTGAAATCCGATCAATTGAAACTGAACTATAATATACTATTTAGTCAACCTTCTTTCAAAATAATTCAGCTAATTTAATAAAACAAGGTTTTTTTCTTTATTGAACTACATTAATTTGGGAGAAAATATAATCCAAATTATTAATTTCCTCCCACTGGGCAGTATCAACATTATCTGCTACCCAGGATTAAGTTTCTATTAGGCGTATGGGATCAAACTCTTAGCTTAATTGACTTTGTTAGTCTTTGCCTTCCTGATAATTTGGCCATCTATATTCATAGAATCATAGAATGACAGAATGTATTGGGTTGGAAGGGACCCTCAATGGTCCTGTAGTCCAACCTCCCTGCAGTGAGCAGGGACATCTTTACTAGATCAAGTTGCTCAGAGCCTCATCAAGCCTGACCTTGAGTGTCTCTAGGGATGGGGCCTCCACTGCCTCCCTGGGCAACCTGGGAGGTCACATCATTTGATGTGACCAGAAAAAAAAAATTTCTTTCATTGTTTTTCCACTGCTACCTAAGTAAGACTAAATCTAGTAGATGAAAATGAGCTTGACTGCAGATAACCGAGCGAACTACCTGAGAACACACCTCAAAACTAGTGCAGCAATGTGACAAGAGGCTTGATCAATACATGGATATGCTGTAGTGTTCTTGAGCATGCTTTCCATTTTCAAGCACACAAAATGTGCAGTAATGCAGGTTCTGTATGTACAGCCAGTCCATTTTTGCATTTATCATGTGACATGATTAAGGTGATATTAAACCCAGACTTCACCAACCACTGCTTCACAAAGAACTGAAAGAGTCAACAGATTCTGAGGACTTTTTGACCAATTTTTTATAAAACACACATTACGCTCTTGGTTATATAGGTTAGCTTGTATTTACATTTCATGGTCAGAGATCACTGGCAACAAAGATTGGCCAGAGAGCAGCACACAGGCATCAGCAAACAGCCACGCTGGAACCTGCAAAGGCTGCAAAGTCCTGGTCTCCCTGGTCACCTTCTGTGTATGTACATGCCAGCATAATGCAAATGAATAATGAGCTGCTGTGCATTGTCAGAGAGCTGAGGGAAAAAGTTGCGTAGTCAATACCTTTGCATTCTTAGGTCGTGTTTTGAATAAGTAGATTGGAAGTTGTCCAAAGGTTTAACAATAGAGATGGATGAACTGCAGAACCAGCAGAATCAGCAAAATATGTGGAATCAAACCCAGGTATACTCATGATCTCTGTTGTTGGATGACAGACTGGCAGAGCATGGGATGACTTCTTGATTGGATGATCACATGATAGGTGGGATAAGGAAATGTTCCTGCACAAGAGAGTCCTAGACACTTTCTGTGTCCATTTGCAACACAGTGGGGAGGAAGTTGGTGATGAATGGCAAATGTGTGTCCTGCAATTTGAGCAGCACCAAAGCTCAAAACTCAAGTTTGAAGTGAGCTGGAGGTTTTTTAACATGTGACAACAAAATGTACATCACAATTTAAGGGTCCTCTTAATGTTCAAAATTATGAACTCAGTGCATGAGGACACAGCAATTTATAGTTAGGTATGTTTTAAAAAGAAAAAAATATCAAGCAGAATTTTAAAAAAAACCTTTCACCTCTATGTAGGAAAGACAGTGGCCAGCTGTCCAGGTAAGTTCACTTCTCAGTCATAAGGCTCTAAATTGTGATGATGTAACAGTTATGTGTGAGAAAGTTAGGGGAAAGATATGCTCTGTAGCTTTTCTGCTGTTACACCTCCTGATATTTCCAGGAGATGCCATCCTACAGGTGAAAACACACAAAATTATATTATTCTTCCTATTTAGAAAACTCTCGGCTGCCATTTGAGCTCTATTATTTCCATTTCCATTTTTTACTGGAAGTGTCTGTTTATTTAAGTCAATTTGAATGATCCATCAGATGAATCACTGCATTTTAAATGCTGGCAGGAGGGGCATTTTGAAAGGCATCAGTTTGCTTAAGGTCCCTTAAGTACGTAGTCTGTAAAAACAAACTCCATGCCATTTCACAAGGGTAGCTGCAGTGCAAATGATTGAGTAATGAAGACACTAAAAACCCCACAATAATCCAGCTTCATTAGCCAGTCTTTTCTATAACAGAAAAAAACGTATCCCTAAATAACAAGGGATACATATTTTATTAGTAGTATTCCTTTCATCATGAATTTTGGAGAATACAGATTAAAAAAACTATTAGACTTCTTGTGCTTGCACTTTACATACTGCAGCAGTCCTGAGTGGATTGTGACACCGACTGTCCCCAAGATGTTGCCACACCACAGGTGATGGTATTGTAGAGTACTCCAAATTTATCAGCTGCTCTAGATACCATTGCCTCAGCTTCATTAATCACCAATTTAATTGAGCAAGGTCTCACTTTCTGAGCTGTGTCGGCAGGTCTATCAGGTTGCTGAGCAACTTCTGGTACCACGGGTGGTAGTTATTTCCTCAAAGAAGGCTCAAACCCAAGAAAGAACCACCTAGATCATAACAGAGACAGAAGTGATAACCATGATGAAATTAGGCAAACCTGCAGAGAAGACTCTGGAGGGTCAGGCATCTGGAATTATCATCCTACTGCTACTTATTATTGGCAGGTCCCATCACAAAAAATGACCCATAGTCATTAATCCCACTTGGATGGTTGCATGTAAGTGTGGTAGTTAAATTAAATGTTCTGCATGAAGAACAATATGTGAAATTCTGTGAATATCTCATGAATATCCCCTGGCCATGAAGAAAAGTTGATGGATCATAAAGGTGGATTATTTATTAATTGTTTAATTAAGCACAAGTATAGTTAATAATCCTGGCATCAGTACATCAAACCTATCTCCCATTAAGAAAAGGAATATGTTTACACTTGAGAAGAAAAAGGTTTGGAAGAGTAAAGGATACAAGTCTGAATGAATCCTTGACTAACTCATGAAGGGACTGGATAGAAAATGTCCTGTTGCCCCTTGGAAGTACAGTTTTCCTCATTGACTGCAAGTTTAATTTAAAGATTGTAATGTATGACACAGGTTTGGTGAGTGGTTAAACAGCTTGCTAGTAGTTACCAGACAGTGAGGAAAGCCCTGGAGAAGTAGATACATACACAGTTTACTTTTATTTCTAGTCATCCTCATTCATAACTTCTGTAACCATGTTGCTACGTTTGGATTTTGTAAATAAAATTCTTTTACTTGTTTTCACCCTAATCTGACCAGGAATAAGAATTATTTCAAAGCATCTGGCAAACATCAAAACACACCAACCAGACAGGTACATGAACCTTCGCATCTTGTGCTGGCTCACTCCTGCAGAGTGAAATGCTCCAATACATTTCTCCAGGATAGCTAAACCAGATATACAAGTAATTTCCATTGAGCTGTAGAGATGCTATTGGAAGTTAGTTTATATGGCATGGGCTTTACAAATCAGACCAGAGATAAATTTT
The DNA here is from genome assembly GCA_028020825.1 of Podargus strigoides. Taxonomy (NCBI): domain Eukaryota; kingdom Metazoa; phylum Chordata; class Aves; order Caprimulgiformes; family Podargidae; genus Podargus; species Podargus strigoides. The sequence goes on along the minus strand of CM051663.1, from coordinate 30,105,053 downwards.
GGTCCCGTCAGAATTGCTTGGCTATAGCAGCTGGTAAATGAACCAGAGCCTCCTTTTAACAAAGCAAGCATAGACTCATATTGTGGGTTTGTTTTGGTTTGGTTTTCTTTCCTATTGTGATTTTGCTGGTCCTAAAGAGCCAGTGTGAATGATAAGACTGGAGAAAGAATGTGATGGTGGGTTGACCTTGGTTGGCTACCAGGTGCCCACACAGCCACTCTCTCACTCCCCTGCCTCAACACGTGAGGGGGAGAAAATACGACGAAAAACTCATGGGTTGAGAATAGGACAGGGAGATCACTCACCAGTTACCATGACAGGCAAACCAGACTTGACTTGGGGAAGATTAATTTAATTTATTACCAATTAATAGCAGAGTATGACAGCAAGGAAAAAAAAAACAAAACCAAAACCAAAAACAAAACACTTTCCCCTCATCTTCCCAGGCTCAGCTTCACTCCAAAATCTTCTACCTTCCTTCACTACCAAAATCTTCACTCCCCTAGCAGCACAAGGGGATGAGGAATGGGTGTTGTGATCAGTCCATAACACTTTGTCTCTGCTTCTTCTTCCTAGTCACACTGTCCTGCTCCAGTGTGCAGTCCCTCACACAGGATATAGTTCTTCATTAACCACTTCAAAGTAAGTCCTTCCCATGGGCAGCAGTTCTTCACAAACTGCTCCAACATGCGTCTTTTTTATGGGGTCTGGTCCTTCAGGAATGAGCTGCTCCAGTGTAGATCCCCTACAAGTCCTGTCATGAAACCTGCTCCTGCCTGGACTTCTCTCCAGGGGCCACAGCTCGTGCCAGGAGTCTGTGCCTGCATGGGCTCTCCATGTGCTGCAGCTTCCCACAGGGCACATCTACCTGCTCCAGCGTGGGGTCCTCCACAGCCTGCAGGGTGGATATCTGCTCTGACATGGTCCTTCTTGGGCTACAGGGGAACAGCCTGCTCCATCGTGGTCTCCTCCACAGGCTACAGGGGAATCTCTGCTTAGTGCCAGGAGCACCTCCTCCCCTCCTTCTCTGGTCTTGGTGCCTGCATAGTTGGTTCTCTCACATTTTCTCACTCCTCTCACACAGTGGTTTTTTATCCTTTCTTAAATACATTATCATAGAGAAACAAGCATTGTTGCTGATGGGCTCAGCTTTGGCCAGCAGTGGGTCCATCTTAGAGCCAGCTGGAACTGGCTCAGTCCAACATGGGTACCACCCCACGTCTCTTCTCACAGACCCCACTCCTGCAGCCCCCTGCAACCAGAACCTTGCTGTGTAAACCCAACAAAAGCACTCTATCAGAGCTGGAAGGTCTCTAATCACAGAGCTTACCTGCCTGTGATTTACGAGGTTGTAATGAAACTATCAATATATTCCAGAACTTAGAAAAGGCTACTGTTCATCTCATAACATATATTGCAAGACAAATTGCTGTTCAGAAATCTTGAACTTTCAGTCATTCAGCCAAAAAGAGCAAACTGTACCAGCATAGGTCTGGTAACAAATCACCCAGCTCAAGTAACGAACAATAAATAGACAAAGTAAGCAAGTCACAAACAATTTCATAACCATGGAGGTGCAATTACCACAACAAGTACCATTCAAAATGTCTGGCTGTGTCAACTCAATAAGTCAATGATTGTTTATCGAGAGTGTGATTTGTTAGTAACAATGAGTGATAAACACACTTTGTTTAGTGGTTCAGATTGCAAAATCATCTCAGCTCTTTGGTCAGCCAACTTGGAAATTTCATGAGACACTTGAACTTCTTGTAATGTTTTCAGTGTTTCCTGCTTTGGTGAAACCAGAAATATATGAAAATATCTTTCTGCCACTGTTTTGGTGGCACTGATAGTAAGTGCCACCAAGAAATGAAGACCTAAAAAGATATGTAGGTTGAAGACCTAACTACAGGAAAGGATCAGTTTTGATTCAACTCAATGGATGGTTAATGGTTTAGGTGAAATAATATTTCATCTGAAATATTATCCTAATTTCAATAGGCCTTATTTCTATATTTCCAATATAAAACTCTCGCATGATCTGTTAAAACAACCAGAGAACATCTGAAGGATCAAGTGATCTTAACTTGTCCAGACACTTTTATATTCCTTTTCTTGAATATATCTCCAAATTTGCTCATGTATCCATTTTTCCCATTCATAGTCTACAGTGTTTAGGATCGAACCTGTATTAAGATAGATGAACAGTAACCTGTTGACAAGATGGTCTGTGGTGGCTGAGAGGTTACAATTCAATAAAAAACTTTTAATATATTTCAGATGTCATGGATAATTGAGTCCTGTTTTATGTGAACAGGGGAATCCGTGGTTTCAGTTTGCATTGATTTTCAGATGTTGTCTGTAAAAACACAGCTGTACTAAAACCAGCATCTGTTTCAGTTCGTGTAGATTCAAACTATATTAATATTCCTCATCAAAGTCTACCAAAGGAAGCAAATAAGTAAAGAAGTGACGCTATAATACTTAACCTGGAGACTGTATTTTGCTTAAAGCCTATGGAAAAAACACAGCTCTGCAAACAACAGAATCACAGAATCACAGACTAGCCTTGGTTAGAAGAGACCTCTAAGATCATCAAGTCCATCCATTAACCTAACACTGCCAATTCCCGACTAAACCATGTCCCTCAGCACCTCATCTACATTTTTCTGAAATACCTCCAGGGATGGGGACTCCTCCAGTGCCCTGGGCAGTCTGTTCCAATGCCTGACAACCTTTTCAGTGAAAATTTTTTTCATAATTTCTAATCTAAACCTCCTCTGGCACAATTTGAGGCCATCAACCCTTATCTTATTGATAGTTACCTGGGAGAAGAGACCGACCCCTCCTCGCTACACCCTGCTTTGAAGGAGTTGTAGAGAGCAATGAGGTCTTCTCTCAGCCTCCTCTTCTCCAGACTAAACACTCCCAGTTCCCTCAGCTGCTCCTCATCAGACTTGTGCTCCAGGCCCTTCACCAGCTTCATTGCTCTTCTTTGGACATGCTCCAGCAGCTCAAATACAAATAGACACTCGTAAGCTTTGAAGAACCTTATCTGAGTATTGCATTGTAACCCCACTCCCTTAAAAAGCTGTCTCTTGAAGGAAAACTGCATGCAGGAATGCATTACCAAGCACATAGCTGGTAGATAGGTAGAGGCTATTATTCCCACCAGCTCAACTTTGCAGCCCCCGCTACAGTACTGTCTATTTCAGGTCCCCAGTGCAAGAGAGACATTGAGAAACCACAGCAAAGTGGTTTCAGTGAAGGTCCACTGCCCTGAAGCCATGCCGTGAAAGAAGCCAAGAGAGCTGGACTTGCTTAGTCCAAAGAATATACGACGAAGGAGGGACCTCACTGTTGTCTTCAGTCTCTGAATGGGTGGTTACAGGGATGGCTGAGACAGACTCTTTGTAGAGATGCAAAGGGCAATAGTCACAGCTAGCAACAAGGAAAACCAAAAAAATTTTACAGTGAAAATAGCTAGGTTGTCCAGGAGGCTGTGCAATTTCCATCCTTGACAATGCGTGATATTCACCTGGACGAGGCCCTGAAACAGCCTCAGGTAATTTTGAAAATTGCCTTGCTTTGAGCAGATGGGCGGATTTGAGACCTCCAGAAGCCCCTGTCAGACTAAGTTACTCTATGATCCCATGATTTCATTAGAAATTAGGATTGTAAAACACAAAGGTATTTCAGGGCCTCAAGAAACTTGAAGAAAAAACCTTTTGAAACTTGAAGTCACGGCTTCTATTTATTGATCTTTCCTCTCAATCACAAGAGATGCCTCAGCGAAGCATTTAAAACTCATTAGCATGATTTCACCTTCTCCTGAAAAAAAGAAATCAGGAAATTAAAAAAAAATATTGTTTGTTATTTGTCTTCTGGGTTTTTTTGTGAGTGTTCATTTTTTTTATTTTTTTTTCATTTTGCATCATATTGCATGATCAAGTTCTTATTTCATATCCTTTTAATGTTGTTTCCAGGATCTGGGACTTTTCCAGCAAAATAACAGATATTGCAAAGCATCATAATAAAATAAAAGCAACACTGAATCACTCTTTTTCTCAGGTCCCTATCTTTAATTGAAATTACAGTTCTTAACTCATGAGAAGAGTAATGTCAGCAAAAGCTGTTAAAAATTGTGGTGGCCTCGGTTACCTGTAGTAAGGAAAGGTTTCTTACAAGTTACATATGAATATTGTGTTACTGGTTGCTATGAAGCACTTCTGAAAATCCCTTTCAAATTAGCTTTTCTTTTTTTTTATATATACTACCCATAAATATATTGTGTTTCAGCACTGGCTATGGAAAACTGCTGCTGACATTGCTGACAGGTTCAGCTTAAACAGATGAATGTGCATTAAATGTTTAAATGTAACAGAGGAGATAATAGTAAACACTTTTCCAGAGACTTATATTGTGTTTTATGTAATTTAATTTAAAAGAAATGTCACATAGCTATTTTTTTATACTTTACCCCATAAGACAACTGATAACAATTAAACACTCAAGCTCTAACCACCTTTAAAAAAAATCATAACCCTTTGCTATATTAAAGTGAGAGAAAAGAAATCAATACAAATATAGGCTGCTAAACTGGGAAAGCAGCTACAGACACTTGCTAAAACTGAGTCAGGAAGTTCTGGAATGAGCACATAAAAATAATTATCTGAGCAGATAGTATCTTCTAGCCTAATGTGAGTTTGGATAAGTAGAATAGTTGAAAGTTTGTAGGTTGGCTTTTGGAATATGAGAGGTCAGGCCCTTCTCTTCAAACTCTTCCTCCGTTTTCAGGCACCTTGAATGCGATCCATGCATAATTTATGAATTACATTTTATTTCCTCATGCTTTCCCAAAATGTTTTGGAAAGCTAAAGCGAAGTCTGAGTACATATCAGTAACTTAAGCATTATTTTTATATGACAACTATCCCCCCAAGATTAAACAATTCTGCCCAAAAATAAAAAAATAAAAAAGAAAGAAAATTTAAAGTTAAAAATATATATATATTCAGGCAATTTAGGGGATGGATCCATGCATCAATTTAGACAACTTTGTACTTTGCAGTAACTGCTTAGCAAAACCATGTGGTTGTGATTACTGCTTAATATATTCTACATTCAGATTAATTGTCTCTGAGGTCAAAAGGAATAAACAATATTTCAATGCATCTAGAATTTTTTCCCAGTTTTAATACAAATTTTTGAAGACTATTCCTTCCTACCCACCCACCCCCACCAATTTATGTAATATTTCAGCAAATTTACTATTAATAGAAATAATCATTCGTCTCTGCTGTTAAGTTTTATGGAGCTTAAATCTTAAATCAAACCATTTGAGGTGCAGAAGTTATATGAACTGGTGTTGCCTCAGCACAATTAGCTACAAGACCTGAAACCAGCAGCACTCACACACCACTAACCGTCAGGCTATGGTGTCAGTCAACATACGATAACAAACACATGACCTACTAAAGAAGCATTGCAAAATTACTTTCTTTTCTATTCTTAGCTCTCCGATACACTAGGATTTAATAGCAGGCATGTGACACCAGGCAAATTTGTGCCCTCTGTTCAGAACTTCTGTGTAACTACTTAGTGTACAAGTACAGAGTTACCACCTTGTTTCCCTTTTCCCATTTCCTGTATTTCAGGAGGCCAGAAAGTTTATTCTAAAAGGTGCTGACCACAAATTGTCAGGAAAAGCAATGTGTTTGACCCTCAGTTCAGGTTGTGTCTCATTTTCAAATCTGTATTACTCTCTCCAGTGTTATTCTGCAACGTTTGCTTGAAGAGTGTCGATACTTCCAGCCAATTTGCCTGAATTTGTGGCACTGTTGAAAATCAGTCCAATTTCCAGTGTATATCATGGCTTCCAAATGTAACATATGTTCCCTCTTACAGCCCTGGTACTTTCTTTGCCGCACATTCATACAGGTGTTAAATGTGATTTGAGACATCTGAAAAGAATGCTTTTCAGAAAAATACAGTAAAACATGAACTATCCAAAGAATACTTTGAACACCTGTGAGCACTTTGTCATTGATGGCAAAAACAGTAGTTGGCTGGGAGACTTTTCTGGGTTGTGTCCTAACAGAGGAGGAACCAGTTAAGAATGACAAAGCAGAAGTGGGTCAAGCCTAAGTGAAAACTAATAAAATAATAATTTTAAGAAAAGAAAAAGAAACAGGAATAGCAAAAGAAAAGCAATGGCCTGTAAGAAAACAGAGTTTAAGAAGCCCAGGAACTAAGGCTAGAGAAACAAGTGTAAGGGGATAAAGAAGTTATGAAGAGTTATTAGTCCTTTGAAGAAGTGGAGCAGAATTAAAGCCCCCATTACACAGGAAGGAGGGATGAGCAGAGGAGCCTTCCACCAAGGTCAAACAAAAAAAGGAAATAGGCAGGAAGGGGAAACAAGGACAGATCAGTAAGGACAAGTATAAGTAAGCATGCATGGTTAAAACTGGGTTTTGAAAATATCCCTGATGAAAAGTCATTTTCCTAGAACATTCACTGGAAAGCAGAAGTTGGAAAAAATGGGGGAGTAATTCTATTCTGAAGCCAAATGAATAGTTCACAGAGAAATCTGGCTGTAGAGAACATCCTATCTCAGGGAAGGAGCCACTTCAAGAGTCCTGATTCCTACGTGAGTCGCATCTCAGCTGTGTTACAAAGTCACTGTGGTCAGTTGTCAATGGCTTCTAGTAAATCAGATAAACTCTACCTGCTGACATGCACAGAATGGGCAAATGATACCATGCAGCAAAGGTGCATCATGCTGAAGTCAAGGTGATGGGGTCGTAATGACCCAGGTATAAAAGCTCAGAGCCAATCTATGAATGTAGGTTGCATCTTCTGTGGGTTCTCATGAACCACACCAAACTGCCTTCTAGATGCAAGTGGCCCTTCCAGGGGTCAGTCCCAGAGCAAGGATCCAGAGATCCCTCCTGTAAAATGCACATAGGAAAAATGAATCAATTCCCTTGCATCATTATCAGATTTAAATTTTTTTTTTCCTTAAAATTATATTGCAGGTGAAGATATCTCTCTGATACTTGGGAGCCTACAGCACCTGATGCCTGCTTTATTAAACATCTTTACACTGTGTGAATATTTTTCATGCTGTGAAGCACATTTCTGCAATAAACTTTTTCATCTGCACATCTGCCTCTAGAGAAAAATTCTCGTGAAAATTTAGCCAACAAGACAGTCATTTCCAAGCATAAGACAAAGAAAAAATACATTGTTTTGCTCCCATTAAAAATCCTGGCAGTGCTGCTTTTGTAACATAGCTTTGTTTGTGTAAGATGTAAATTCTAATTGAGGCCAGCCACTGGCAGATATAGCAGCAGAAATTACTCGTTTGCGTTTTTCCATTACTCCACACTGTGCTGCTTTCATAGAAGACACTGCTGAGAAATTCCCTTAAGTATCTCACGAAAAAAAAAAAAATATGTGGTTTTAGGTCAGGTTAGAGCCCTTCAGTGAGACCACGCTGCATCAGGTGGCCTTCATGGTCAGGTGGATACAGAGAAATAAATAAACATCAGGCAGATGAGGCTGCTGTTGGCCCTGCCCTTTCCCTTGCCCTTCTGAGAGATGGTGCTGTGCCTCAGCATGTCTGAGCTCCTAATGAATCACACCAGGCTCCAACACAGAATCATAGAATGGTTGGGTTGGAAGGGACTTCAAAGATCATCTAGCTCCAACCCCCCTGCCATGGCAGGGACACCTCCCACTAGATCAGGTTGCTCAAGGCTCCATCCAGCCTGGCCTTGAACACTTCCAGGGATGGAACATCCACAGCTTCCTTCGGCAACCTGTTCCAGTGCCTCACCACCCTCACAGTAAAGAACTTCTTCCTTATATTTAGTCTAAACCTACCCTCTCTCAGCTTCCACCCATTGCCCCTCATCCTACCGTTACAGGTCACTGTAAATAGTCCCTCCCCGGCTTTCTTGTAGGTCCCCTTCAGGTACTGGAAGGCTGCTATGAGGTCTCCCCAGAGTCTTCTCTTTTCCAGGCTGAACAAGAGGAGAGGTGTTCCAGCCCTCTGACCATGGTAGCCCTCCTCTGGACTCGCTCCAATAGCTCCATATCTTTCTTGTGCTGGGGGCTCCAGAGCTGGACACAGTATTCCAGGTGGGGTCTCATGAGGGCAGAGTAGAGGGGCAGAATCACCTCCCTCGACCTGCTGGTCACACATCTTTGGATGCATCCAAGATACAGTGGGCTTTCTGGTAAATAAAAGGGAGTTGTCCATAGCTCTTACCATTAGTATAGACCAGAAGCAAATGCAGTTGATCTGTCCCTTAGAGGACATGGAAAAATCATTTATGCTTATTGCTGCCAACCTGGCTGCAGATGCTGAAGAACTGAGTGCCAGACAGATGAGCATGACAGGATCTTGCGTGTAACTCATCAATGCTGGCTGTTACCTTGGCCTTTCAGCTGTTACCAGCAGCTAGCATCTAGGAAAAGTTCTGCCCTAAATTGTGTCCAGGGCTCATCAGCTGCTTTTACAGTGTTGTACTGAAAATGCTTCTTAGAGGAGAACCCCTGGTTAGCACATATAGTCTGGAGATGTTTCCTCTGTTACATCTGATAGATCATAAAGAGACCATTTTTGCACTTAGTTTCTGAAGGAGAAATCAGGAAGAAAGAAACCTGAACTGAAGCAAAGCCTGATAATTTTCCACTTCAGTGGGATCTCTCAGTGTTAAAACATTTAAAATAGGATGGAGAACCTCTATGGAAAGTAGCAATTCAATTGTAACTCTCATGCGTTTTTTTCCTGAAAAGTATTTTTATTGGAAGTACATAGTTCCCACTGGTATTCTGCTAAACAGTCTTGCTTTGTCTGAGATTTTCTGGACTGGATGGTGTATCGTGATGCCATCATACAGAGATACATTTACAACAGTATCTTGGGTTATAAGATGTACCCAGATGCTGTGTGACTCACTGTCACACTGTTTCAAAACAACAAAATACAACTGACTTTTCTGAAGAAGATAACTGAAAATAACTTTTCCACAAAAGCTTGATTTACTCATTTCCACCTTTAAGAAGAAAATGCAGGAATTGTTGTTTAGACAGCGCTCTATTCTTAACATTTTAGGTAGTAGATAAAGGAAGCCAAGACAATTCTCTGGAGCAACAAGGCATCTCTTTTCTTTTTCCCTGCTCACATTAACTACATCCCATCTTTATTTTTGGCCATTTGGAAAATCCAATGCATGTCACACAGCTGCAATCCCATTCTTCCATGGGGGAGAACAAGGAACAGTTCTATCAGTGTTTCCACTTCACCGAGCATCTGTGGGCAGGATGCACATGTTCCTTCTCACTAACCCACAGGGCACATTCTCTTTGGGTGATATGGGCACACAGGATTTAAAATAAAATGAGAAAGAAATAAAAATTTTACCTTTTATCAAGCTACAAACAATAAACATCCTTTAGCTAGATTTTCCTTGGTGCTTACATGTACACTCTTCCTCTTTACTTTGTAAATTCAAACTGTGCCTCTGTGTTCTGAAAAATAGTAAAATGATGATAGAGTATTTATAAAGATGAACCTGTCTGGATAAAACAAGAACCAGCCTCCAGAGCACAAAACCAGGAACAAACACTCATCTGATCCCAAGGTATTCTCCATAACATCTAATTTTGTTTTCATTAGTGATGTGGTTTGTCAAAATTGTACCCTGCTAAGAAAGTCATTCTCTCATCTCTTCTTTCTCAGTTCCCTGATAGAAGCAGTGCTGCATACTTACTATCACAGAGGAACAATGCTTATGTATAATACTAGAAATAAAAGTTAGACCAAGGCCTAGACACCTTGCTGTTATTTGGTTCAACGGAATGTAAGTTCCTAATTCTCATGAACTTCCTTCAATAATCCAAACATTTTCTGTGTTGGTTTACTTGGTTTATCACAATAATTTTCAAGATGATGATTAGGTAAGCATTTTACAATATATTCCTAAATTCTGACAGATACTTCATGAGTAGGCTGCATCAGCTTTTATTTCTTTCCTCCCCCTGATAAGCATCTGTTTTGCAAATTTCTTGACCCTAGACACAAACTGGGCAAAATACGCTCATTTCTAGCTCTATGCCCTGTTCATTTCTGTTAGGATTCAAGTAAATTTATTGATTGATATACTACAGGTAATAATTTAAATTTTAGTGGTTAGGAGAGAAAGAAATGAGGCATGTCTTCTGAAGCAGACATTCTTTATTTGTGACTTGGGTTTTAACCCCCATGATATTACCAGGATTGCCCTCAGAGCAGAACAGTGGTTTTGATTCTTATTTTTAACTCACTGAAGTCACTATAGTGTGCTCTTTTCTTTGCTCTCAATAAACTGTGATCCAGACTGCTCATGAAGTAAATTCTTGTTTGTTTCACGTCACCTTTTGAAAAGCTCCCCTACAGCCTTAAATAATTTTACTAGACACATTGAAATTTTTGGTGTATATCAAAGCGATATTTATTCAACAGCCTCCACCAGCTTTCTTGGTAAATCACTTTCTAAATGAAAAATACAGATGTTAAATACAAGGCCAGAGTTTCCACCTGCCCAAAAATCCAGTCTCTCGACACCACGCTGTTGGGGTAGGTAAACAAAGTAATGAGGCTGCTACTGGGAAAAAGAGCAAGTGCTCCTCACTTCTCATTTCCATTCATGAATCACATCATGCACTGTTCCAAGAATAGTGTTGCTGCAAGATAAACATCATTTGCAATTATTATATATTACTGAGGGAATCAAGTGAGCACACGATCACCAAGACAAGTCACATTGAAATAATGTGTCCTCCTTCATACACAAGTTAGCAAGCTGTGGGTGCTATCTGATTGGAAATAGGACTTAGGGAGAGTCATTTTTAAGATCAAGCTTGTAGCTACTTTGTAAAACTCTAGAGAGACTACCAAAAACAAGCAGTTGCAAGTAGTTCTCACTTTGTTTAGTTTAATTTTCAGTACCCAGTTTAACTCCAGCTGCTAGGAACTGGTACACATTCTGTCACTGAAACTACTGAGTCAAAACACATATGTCTTTAATGGGGCTTTTGGCAAGCATGGCATAGATGCTATTATGGAGGCTGATACAAATAAACCTGATAGTTTATTTCACGCTTTACAAATAGAAATCAAAGTTTAGGATAAAAAATACTGCAGTTTATACACAGTAAAAATATTTACAGAGCTAAATCAGCTAATAGGTGCATTATATTTACATTTGTTATATCCATGATGACAGCTGACAACTACACATAACACTCAGAAAGGAACACATTTTTAAAAGGTTAATGAAATCAATATGAAGATGTCAGTCTTGCAGTCTGAATTTCCTGATTTGGAGAGGGTGGGATTTCTAAGTCTTCTGCATGTTACAGTTTTATATTAAAACTTGAAACTTGTTTCATCTTTCAAATTAAATACATTTGGTTTATTTCTAGCAGCTGTTTGGCTCGAAGTATAAGTTTCTTATATCAACTGCAACCTCAGAAGACACATTGTAAAAGCACTTTTAAATATTGGAAATTCCTGATTTAAGGGATTATTTGTAATGCCTCTTCTGAGGAGCAAGAGGAGATATTTTGTTAGATAAAGACATGCCTGGGGATTAGCAAACCGGACAGTACATAGCCAATCTCCTACAGATGCAAACCATTTCAACACACTGTGCAGACCCAAAGCTAACGTTCATGGTAGATGATAGTAGGTTCTGGATGTCCTGAAGTGAACGGTTTTAATACAACCCTTTTTCCATTCAAATGCAGTCTATTTGTGCAGATTTGTTCGGCCTTTATATGAATCACTTGAGAGGAACTGACTACATGCAAAGTTTCAGAGAGAAAGAAGGACATGGCAAAAGGATGTGAAATTAATGCATTTAAGGGATCCCATTACTGTTTTATGCTCTAGCCTTCCCACTACTTCCTCACGTGGGTGAGCCCACAGTGTGGTAGGGACTGGAAGAGTTCAGACCACCTGTGGCAGCCATGGGACCACTCTGCACACCCCATTACTCCTTGGTACCCAGATCTTTCAGCCTCTGGTCTCCAGCAAGGGGGAACAGCAAGGGGGACCAGGCATGTTCCAAGGGCCATCGTCTTACACCAAGACACAGGTCTGGTCGCACAGACTCCACAGTGCAACAGGGAAAGTCTGATTTGAATTCAAATACAGAAACAGGCATGTTTCTAGAGGTAATATTGGGTTTATGTGGCTGTTGGCACATGTTACCTGATATTCACTAAAGCGCTAAACCAATATTATAGAAGATGACTGGAGTTTGTCCTCCACATCATCTGGAGTAAAATATAATCTTAATTTATTTTTAGCTGGCATGTCTCAGGGCTCATTTGCTGCTGATTGTTTCTGGCTGAATTTTTATTCCTATGTGCGGTTTTAGCTGGAAAGAAAATCATGGGTGTTAGACTTGTAAGGTTATTTATCACCTGAAACCTTTTATTTCACATGCATTTCAAAAACCATATTAATAATTGAAATTCCACAAAAATGGGAGAAAATTCACAATAATGTCTTAGCACAGTAAAGTTGCTAAATAGAAGTTCCCTGTGATGTCCATATGATGTTGGAAAGTAATGACCCCACAAACTATTGAGGCTCTGAGGTAACTGAACAGCTCCATTTCATTGATTAAACTAACCTGGTTAAGGTCAGGACAACATTTTATGGGACTGGAGAAATTCACTTATAATAGTCTTCGTATAACTTCTTTAAAGTGGAAACAAACAGAATATAAGTAGTCCATCTGAAGGTCCCAAAGTTCATTGTGATGAAATAGCTAGACAGGGCATGCTGTGAAAATATGTGTGTGTTTTACGTCAATGTGTGATGAAGCTAGTTCTGCAAGATACTCCTGCAAATCTGTTGTTGCTCTTTTAATTTATTAGTGTTGTAAAAACAGCCTCAGGCTTAACACCCACCACGCCAGAAACTGGACAATGACTAAGAAAGCAAAACTGATTTGCTCTCCAAGGGCTTTCCTCAGGGTAAGATGAGTAGCTTGAAATACTTGGACTGTTAAGGCCAGAAAAGTGAAGAGTAAAAAGAAGGAATCCTAACACTAGGATGATGGCATTCAATTGTCCTTCATGCCCACTGGGGGTAGGAAAAGAATTCAACTTAATTTGTTCTGTAAAAAAATACTGCTTTCAAGAATAAATTTTTAACAATAGAGTCTAGCACTGCAAAAAGCTACTTACGGTTGTTGGAGAAAGCCCTTCACTGGATGATTTTAAAATAGATATCTGTTATAAATGGTCTTAATATAGTCAGTCCTCTTCCAAGCAAGAGGATTTCTTCAGTGGTTCTCCTGAGACCCCTCCAAGCTATGCATATCCAAGGCACTTGAGAAACAATGTGTAGATAAATTGGGCAGCTTCAGAGAAAGGATGCATGTCGAAAGCATTTGTGCAGTGACTCACCATCATTCATGCAAGGTAAGCATTTGAATGGTTATTTTTTATTGTTTTATTTGTCATTCAGATTATTTTGTTACTGGAGAGCTGACAAAAACTTATAGGCTTCAGCTGCCTGACATTTTTTACTAGACAAGACTTTTTGTGCTTTCTTTGAAAAGCAATTTAATTATTTGCAAAATAATTTCAGTATTCTACAGGCAAAAGCCCATAAGATAGAGCAGTCCTGTTATTGACCCATTAAGATTCATTCAGGGTAACCTAGGCTATAAATTGGGAAAGGTGGGTTGTACCTCAAGAAAAAGATGTTATCCACCTCAGGTAATATCTTTTCTAATGAGTGGTAATGACATAAATTACCCTAAATCATGTTACTAGACTGTGACATATCCAAGAGTTGCCACGGCAGATGCAGCTGGAAAAGAAAATCAAGAATGTCAAATCTACTTTTGTCTGGCTTTTTGTGTGTGTAGGAGAGAGAACTCACACATGTGTATATTAGGTTTGCAGGTGAACAGATGTTGCCAGTCAAGTTGCAGCTATGTTTCATTCTGTTACACATCTATATAGCATTAATTTTCTGAAGGTTTGTCTGATTCTTTTAACCAACAAACACAAAGCTAACATATTTTGGCAAGCTAATTCAACATTCAAAATAATCTCCCAGTGAGTAGTTATATTAGATTAAAATATATTTCCTTCATATATTCATACCAAGGAAAAAAAAGAGATCATGAAAAATTAACATTAAAGGTTTAAATAATCATCTAATGATATATCATTATTGCAGTTAATCTTCCCACAATATTTCCCAACTCTTTCCTTCATTCTATCAATATTATTGCTCATCTGACTCTGCTGTATTGTGAAACTTGATTCCTGGTCTGGGATGGAGTTGCCGACAACTAACATCACCTTTATTAGTTTTGTGAATGTTATTATCTAAAACCCTTTTAGGCATACCCCTTTACAACACCAAAGTCTAGAAAAGGACAATGTCTCAAACAAATTCAACATCGGAACTGTGGATCTAGTTAGAGTCTATTCAGTAAACACCGCTCGTGCTATCTTTTCCACTGTATTTGATTTAAGACTATTTATGAGGTTTTCCAAGACTATTTCACCTTTTTCAAATACTTAATATGTATATAGTCATTAAGGGTACAATCTGCAAAGCATCTTCTGGGAAGACCTTATAGCGACCTTCCAACAACTGAAAGGCGCCTATAAGAAACCAGGGGAGGGACTGTTCACAAGGCCACGTAGCAACAGCACGAGGGGTAATGGTTTTAAACTAGAAAAGGGTAGATTTAAGTTAGATGTAAGGAAAAAGTTTTTCAGTATGGGGGTGGTGGATCACTGGAACAGGTTGCCCAGGGAGGCAGTGGAGGCCCCGTCCCTGGAAACATTCAAGGTCAGGCTTGATGGGGCTCTGAGCAACCTGATCTAGCAAAGACGTCCCTGCTCACTTCAGGGGGGTTGGGCTAGACGACCCTTGAGGGTCCCTTCAAACCCAATACATTCTAAGATACTATGAGTCTATGATCTTCTTGTGGAGCCTGGCCACAGTATTTTGCAAGCTTATTGATTGAATAATGGTGTAAGTCTTAGCAGTGAGAGCAACAGAGGGTAGCAGTGAGAGCTGCACAACGAAAAGAGGTAATATCAAATGAGCGTATTTGGTCCCACTGAAGACTGATACTTTAAAACCTAATTAAATACTAAACATGCTGCAGCTTAAGGTAACTTTCTGTGCCTTAAGCACACACTTGAGGGAAGAGGTGCTCTTCAAGTTCACCTGTAATAATATCAGACCCCCTAAACTAAATGAAAGACAAAGGGCCAAATCTTGTCCTATCTTAAAGCTGACATAAATTCTTTGGAACTCTTTTACCTTGAATTTTGTGAGTTTGGGCCAGATAGAAGAGGCTGAGTTGGGTTTTGTACTGATGGCAGTCCCACTGAGTAAGTTTTTGAAAGAAACTTAGGTCACTGCCAGATTTCAAAGGAAGTTAAACAGCCCTAGCTAAGAGGAAGGGTCCCTTTGGGTGGTCTGGAAATATAGACAGTAAAACTGGAAAAGGAAAAGCTCTTCACAGGCTGTTTATAAAAAGCACGGAAAAAAAGCACTATAAATGTTCTAAGCATTATTCCAGTTGCAACATCAGTTGGGGGAGGGGGTAATGGTCCCTGCAGGATGCAGATCAGCCACAGAAAAATGTGGGATTTGCTCACAGCAAATTAAAACCAGATCAATTGATTATCAGGGGACAACATTCAGACTTCTACTCTGTTGAAGGGAATTGCCATAAAAGTTGCTCTGTTTCTCGCAGTATGTACAATAGGAGTCAAAATCAGGGCCCAAGTGCAATCTCAGTGAGACGATCAGATCACTCCAGCCTCTAATAATGCACATAAAAATTAAACGGAGATGCATTCCTACATTCTTGGTTCATCTGTAAACACTTATCTGCATGCCACGCTGACTTAGCCAAATTAATTACTCCTCACCAATGATGTGAAAGGGACATGCTACTGCCCCAGCTGCATGGCCAGGAACACTGAAACATAAAGACTTGAATAGAGTCTCCATCATCTTAGTCACTTGTCCCCATTGACACATCTTCATAACTACAAGATCACCCTTGTCCCTGGTTTTACAGAGGACTGGCAACAGCACGGCTTCTGCATCCTCTGCAGCCATCTCACCATGATGGGGATGATTATGCCTGAGCAATCAGTCCTAAAGAATCAGGCCTTTTCTAAATATCCCCAGAGAGCCCCATGACCAGTCAAACAGGTGAAGAATGATGACTTGGAAAGTTCATAGATAGACAGGGAGCAGAAAAGCTGGGGAAAACCAGAGAGCATGGCTCTGCTGCTACATGGACTGTCTGCTATTTTCCCCCCTACAGAAGGGGTACAGAGGGAGAAAGGACTGTGACAGCCTCAGGACCACACCATGCCATAGACAAGGACCTTCTGTGACCAAGGGGAAGCTGACACTGTCCCCCTCAGGAGCCCTGTGGCACCAAGCTTAGCGATCTGGGCTTGGCTGGGAATGGGAAGGAGAATCAGTCCCATTTGTTTGGCTCTAGGCAATGTTAGAATAAATAGCTGCTCAGCCTTCAAGCTGAAGAGCAGATGTGCATCAGTCAGTTTGTTATACAAATCTGTTTCTCTTTTCTCATTTTGAATACAGACCAAAACCTCCAGAAAGGAAAGATGAAGATTGCCCACAAGAAAAGCTATCTGTGACCTTCGTGGCACACTGACTGATCTCTGAAAAACAAGCAGCTCCATGAGTAGAAGCAGCATGGATGAAACCTCATTCTCCACAGCTTTGTGTCCCACAGTTGCTTGGTAATGCCTTGACTCCAGCTATTCTCCATAGCCTGTATTTACATTCATTTTGCTTTCTGGTGTGAGACACCAGTTGTAATGTGATGAGGCTGGAGCCAAGCAGGACACATGGTCTCTGCACAGCTAAGACAGCTCTGCACAAGGCCAGGTACCAGAGGTTTTAAATCTCATCTCTGTGAGACATGGCTGAACCTGGCCAGTGACTAAGTAGTTGTTGGAAGTGGAAATAGCAAAAGCACAGCATAAACTAAATGAATTTCTGTAGAAAATGTGATACACTGTCACGAGCTGCTGAAATTCACCTTCCTCTGAAGAACATCTCCCTGTTATGTTAGTAGTGGGTGACAGTGTTTTAAATGCCCCTAAGAATCTCATGAATTTCTATAACTGTGTCACACAATTCTGCACAATAGTGTTTTCAATTGGAAAATGCACACTCTTTTAACCTATACTGACATGGAAGACTGAAGTTTACTGATTATTAGCATCAAAATCACCATTTGCAATACAAAATAGAGCGGATAGTTCTATGTTGCTTCATTCAGGAAGAATAATCCAATGTTTACCCACACCAATTAGACTTGAACATAGTAATTGAATAATTCAGAGAAAGTTAGGATGATTATAGGAACAAGAGAAATCTTCACTCTAGAGCCCTGATTCAAATTTGACCCAGTGATTGTTTATGCTGAGCCATGACTGTTCAGCCAGCGAAGTCACGAAGTATTTCTGGGCCCTTTCAGGAAGGATTTAATTCTTTAGGCCTCAGTCACAGTGTTTTCTAATACAGCCAAAAAAAAAACCCTCACATTTATACCCTCCAGACACCATATAGTTTGGAGGTAATTGTCAGGTAGATGGGTCAGTAAAGAGGCAAGTCAAACAGCCACTAAGGATGCCCTGGCAGTTTCACAGTTAAATGTCCCATAACCAGAGACTGTCAGAAGTACAGACATGGAAAGGATCTGTGCCATAGCAAGAGGAAAAAAATCATATTGCTCATCTTTCCATCACCTTTTTTATATGTGGCTCCATTCTGCCTCCTTTCTCTCCGCTGCCTGCTTCTTCTCTTCCTTAGGTTAAACCTCTCACTTCATTCAGTTGTGCCTTGTACATTCCCAGGCATTCTCGTTGCTTTCCTTTATAATGCTTTCAGTAAATCTAAATCTTCTTTACCTGTGACAGCTAGTAATCCAGCTAAGGCCTTAACCATGCTTGGTAGAGCACAAGTACAGCTCATTCCTTGTTTTGTGCAGCCCAGTCTGATGATTATCTTTTCACAGCAGCATGATATTGATGTTCCTGTTTAGCTCAGGATTCATTACAACCCCCACATGCAAGAAACGCAATCTCAATAGCTGACCTCATATTTTGTTTGTGCAATTCATTGTTTAAGCCTAAGTTTTGCATTTGTACTCATAGATTTGTGTCCTGATCTTTATGACTTTACCTCTATTTTTTCAAGTTTAATTTGGATTCTAACCCTGTTGCCCTGTGATCTGACTGCTTCTCACTGCTGTTCAGCAGCTTGAGAAAAACTTTAAGGAGACCCAGAATGAATTAAAAAAAAAAAAAACAAAATTGTCTTAAGGAGAGTCTTGGAAACATAATTTATCATCACTGCAATTGAAAACTCCATGAGCTTTATTTTACTGTAACTTGTGTCCCAAATTTGAATGACATTGTACAGCATAGACCAGAAAGTGCAAGTTGGATAGCTAGTTACAACATTTTCTATTAGCAAAAATGAACTAAAAAAATGTCCAAAGTTCTTGAAGATACAGAGTTGATGTGTTTGGGAAAAGAAGCTATACATAGAACAAATGTTTTCTAAATTAAGATTTGTTTACTAGTTCTAGGATGTTTGTTGAACAAGACAGCTAGATAAAACATGATTACTCAGTTCATAATCTGGCACTGTTTTCTAAACTAATATAGATAAATACATTTTTACACTTTTACAGTCGCTGCTTAGCTAAGTGGCAAGTGAAAAACCACCATTTCTGTGCACTGTCTAACAGAAATTTATACTAGACTTCTGAAGTAACAGGCCAGTAGGTTTAATACTAAACTGGACAATAGAGACACCTGATTTCTTCCTCTGGCAGATTTCAAGTGACTCAACTAAATCTACTTTAGAAGCATCCTGATTTGGAAAAACTTAATATTTGGATCTCTATCATGCAACTACTCTGAGTACAACTTCAGAGGTACTGAGCTGCTGTGAAAATATAGCAGTCACTGTGGGTGTCATCAGCTGAACCCAGAGACTTAAACACTCAATAGAGCAAGAGATTTCACATTTCTTTATGAAAGGGACTTACTGCAGATGACACACGAATACCTACACTTTGACTAGTTTGAAAATGCTGGACTTAGCTCCTGTGATAGTCCCCCTCTTTAAAATAAAAATAATGAACAAGTTCTGGTAATACCACCAGCTACTCCCATAATTATTAAATGTGACTCTACAAACAAAACCAAGGTTAAAGTGGGAGTTCGTTCTCAAAAAAATCTGTTCTTAAGTAATTTCATTTGCCAGTGGAGAGGTAGCAGCTGTAAAAATGCAAGGAAACTGGAGAAGTTTTTTTTCTGGATAATGTGGTTAATATATTGTATAATGTATCCCATTACAGTTTCACAGAACCTGTGTGACTCTCCACAATATGACAGCTTCTCATTGCGAAGAACAGAAACTGGAGATCAGCTGGGAAAAGTAGATACTTTTGTACCCGCAAAGTATCATCCTGAAAACTTCTGCCCTTAACTGTTAGTCTATGCTGTCTAGCAGGCAATTGTTTCCAACTTTCCTAAATTATTTTGGCATATGCTCCTTGCCCTCCAGTTCATAAAATGCTATAGGTTCATGCAGTATGCTTGCTCTGATTTTCCAAATGTTCCACTTTGTCTTCACATGATTATGACAAAACTTACTCCATAGGGAAAACAATAAGAAACACCACAAAGGAGAATATGCATTGAAGTGGAAAGACACACCAGACTTTTATAATTAGCACATTAATTGTGCCTCAGCTTCCCTGTAGCCAGCCTCCATGTGGCACTTGCTTTGCAGTCAACAGAAGATCCACAAAAACCAGACATGTCGCACGGAGCCTTCTGCTTTTAAAATGTCCCTGAGACTGTTTCCTGTCTGAAAGGACAAGTGTTAAATTTAATTTTTCCCTTTCCACTTCTTCAGTTGTCTTGATTAATGTTCTCCACCAGTAGAATGTATATTAAGTTTAAAACCTTATTGGTTTATGGACACATGAACACATGAAGTTGTCTCTCCCTTTTTCACCTCAGTATTTCACTACTCATCAGTTTATGTAAGAGATGGCCACTCTTGTTCATCTGGCCATTCAAACTGAGGTGCACCTTATTTGATGCTGGCTCAGCATCACTGGGGATACCTATCATCTGGTCTGAGCATCTGCTGAAGCTCCCGCTACAGTCAAAGAGAGATGGATATCTCCTATGAACAATTAAAAGCACCCTTGGAGACTTGGGCGTAAATCACTCCCCTGACAGCACTTCTTCTGCATCCATTGCAAGAAAACCTTTGGAGAAGGAGAAATAAGTAAGGTGAACTCTGCATGTGTTGCCATGCTAATTATCCTTATGCATAGGCTTTCTAGTGTTAGGATACTTTAAAGGAATGTATTGGTCTGAAATTATGATAAACTTTAACACAGAACAGCTAAATCAGCTACATTCATTGTATTAATAGTTCGTACATACATAACGTCACCTGTGAATATACATATCCCCTACTCACCAAGCAGAGGATCCATCATGATGTACGATAGCAGATGAAAATCTTTGTGGAATAATTTGTAGGAAAATATGAGGTATAATCAAATCATGTTTTTATTATTTTTGTGGAAAAGAGCTGCTGCCATTTTGAAGCATAGGGGTAAATTTCAGACCTTTGTTCAAAATGTAAGTTCATTTCAGTTTCCATGCTCCCACAAAACACAGAGACAATAACTCTGTCTTGGCCCTGATTAAGTGTATATACAGGATGAAAGGAACTGATGTATTTACTTGCATGGGAAGCAAACAGGAATCTGCTTAAAAAGAATCTTTTTTTTGTGAGGAAGAATTGAGAGGCATGGAAAGATGACTGCCCCATTAGGTTAATTTTTACAAAGGCTCCATCCATCAATATGCATTTCAAAAAATTAGACTTATAGAATCCATTATAATTGTTGAAACTGTAGAATATGTTGAAAAGCAAGCTTTTTGCTCAACAGATCCACTCTCACAAAACTATTCCAATAAACAGTGATTGACAAGATTATTTTTCTCTTCCCTTCAGCAATCTACAAACACTTTGACACCATGACATGTCTACCTTGACACCATGTTATATAGCATAAAGGAGACAGGATAAGGAATGTTAAGATACAGATGTTTCTTCCATGCACCACTGACTAAATACCAATTATTTCCACCAGACATAGGCTGCAGTTACAATTGATTTATACAGGAGACACCTATTTCTGGTAGTTTTTACAAGATTAATAAATCTCAGATTCCAGTGGAAGCTAATGGTGTTCAGAGTAGTGTTAGGATAAGGATAAGGTATTAGGATAAGAGTGTTTTTCTACTTGTAAATGTGAAATTGAGGTAGCCTACAGATAACAGGTTTTACTACACCATTTTAGAGTATACTTTCAGGATATTATTCTTTATGCTGAAGAGCATATAGACTAACTTTTCACATGATACTTTGCTACTTGGCACAGTGTTCTCATCCTTTGGATTCTTGCCCTCCTGCCCTTCTATGAATTTATTTACAGAAAACAGATCTATGAGGATAAAGCAAGGCAAAAGCTTCTGATACCCTTTGTTTACTAGTACCTAAAAGTAAGATTGGTTAGTCATACAGCTATTTAGGGACTTTATCTAGGGTTTGTGAACATATCATACAAACCAAATCTTTCCACTGACATATGGTTCAAGATTAGATTACATTATACCATTATACATCCTCTATTACATTTTTACATTACTACATTATACAATCCATTATACATCCTTCTTTAAAAAAAAAAAAAAGAACAGCTTCAGACTGATTCATTTACTTATAGCCAGATTAGCACATAAGGAAAGAGATCACAGTGGATATAAGACCAGTAGGAGATCATGAGAGCTTTTCATACAGGGTTAACACCTTCTGCAAAAAAACTCCCTTATATACTCAAAACCCCTCATTTATGGATAAACCTGTTCGTATAGAAGAGGTTTACGTGTGTGCAATTTCCAGTAACTGAGTGCTTCAAGGTGAACACCTTTAAGCTCAGGGGGGAGGCAGAGGCCAACTCTCCCATGCCAGCAACTGAAGCAATAACCTGCTCATTCACACACCCACACACGGACAGACCTGGCGCAAGGCCTGGACAGCTATTCCAGAAGCACACAGACAACGGATAGATAAAAGGATCCTGGCACTGGTTCCTCTAGAATGGCTGTATCTTCAGCAATGACTTCATTTATGACCTCTTAAAATGAGTTAAAGAGACAAATTAGCTTGGCAATCAAATTCTCTGGTGGCAAGAAGAAAAGAGACGAGTCAGTGCAGACAAGTTTGTCTGCCTACCTGCTGTTTTCCTGCACATTCGTGCAAACTTTGTATTTCTTCCATCTCCACATGCAAGAATAAAGGCCAGAGCACTAGGCAGCAGCCCCTGAGGTATAATTACTCCCATCTTAGCTCTTTCTGGTTTGCATAAGAGCCTGTCCAGTATCTGGGGTTATCAGACACCCAAGACTTTTCTCAGCTATGTACTTTACACCTAAGGCGAAGGGAGGCTTGATATGAGTCATTATGCTGGGCTGGCCCACATGTGGGTTGCTCTGATAACACAGCAGCCAGTTGAACTTGCTTTCCAGCCCTGCTGTGCCTAATAGCACAAAAGAAGTGCGATGAGGCTAAAAATCTGGTCTCAAGTTCTCGACACTTTTGCTCTACTGTTCTTCATCCAAGAATTTCCTAACCATGACAGCATAGCTGATGCCTAGACATCACCTTAAATGTTTCAAAATTCAATGCTTAAAAGCATTAAGTGGATTATCAGCTAGTACAATGGGGGCATCTATGACTGTATATTTAGGCAGGCCCTTACTTCTTTTGGGTAAGGAGTGACCAAAGCTCTCATATTACATTAAATTGTCGTGAATACCTGAAGTTCTGAAACACATGACATTTCAAGTGGATCTCTAATACCTCCCAATAATTGTTTTTAGACCAGGCAACCTCATAGGCCCAGGGTTGTTGTATTTTAAGATTAACTGGTTAGGCAAGTGTCCATGTATGTCTGCAATGATGCCACAAAGCCTTTGTGCATTTGTTTTATTTGACAGAATATCTATATAATACTGTATAGATTATTTTGCTAGTACAATGATGAAAATTATAATTCCATGTGTCTTTTGGTCAGCTAGCTTCCTTGTTCTTTGGAGACCACAAATAACACTGAAAGGGAGAACACAGTGAACTCCTTCTACAGCTACTATGAACGTGGTAGTAATATTTACAGCATATTTCCTTTGCACTGTTGTTATTTTGTTTACTGTGAGTCTACATCAAAAGAAAGAAAACAAGAAGATATTCTACAGCCCTGAAGTCAACAACCTCCCGTTCCTCAAATCAGCATCTGGTTGAGATATGTGTGTCTGGCTTGTGATGTCACTCAGACGTCATTTCTCAGTGTTTTTTCCTGTTCAACAGACACCACAAAAGCTGATGTACATTGTCAGAGAGTACTGTTTAATAAAACCACAGTGACAGGAAAAGCCACCTACAAATGCAATTCTTCATAAAACTACAAGCACAAAAATTGTACTCCCTGACACACGTTAGAGATCACCCATGACAGAGCTCTTACCACAATATTACAAATATTTTATACATTATTATACTTTCACTTATCCAGTAAGTAAAGTAAGATAACACAGTAACAAGTGTCCATTAGAGGGAATTCAGAAAAAGGTTTTAGAAGAAAAAGAAAGCTATAAAAGCAGGTAGATATTAACCAAAAACACTATCAACAAGAACTCTGCACACATAGTTGCAATTTATCTTGTGCCTTCCTGGAAAGGAAGCACTTTTTCCAGGTCCCATCTCCCATATCTCTACTACACAAGCCAAGACCTACCAGAGCTGCTGCTGATAAAGAGCTGGATTTTGTCCATCCTAGGCTTGAGGTATTGTAATTCTGGAGGGAAATACAGACTGACACGAGTTGCAGGAGCTGTCTGAAGCTGTTTGGGGGGTTGGAAATCCAGTAACTCTCCTGCAGGAGGTAGACTGGAAGAAAGTACAAGTGAGACTGTGAAAAGAAGGACAATTAATGTTCTTCATTGACTGTCTCTGGTGTTTTTTCTCAGAAGGCTTTTATTATGTGTCCACGGCAAAAAATACTCAAACTGAACACTGCCAGAGACATGAGAAGGGTTTGCAGAACTGAGCTTGTGAGACTGAGGAAAACAGGAGAAACAGGGCAGGAAGAAAAAGAGAGTAATAACATAAAGAAATTAAATAAATAAGGTGAGAAAGGTCCACTGGGGGAAGAGAACATGCTCAACCACCAGGTCATTTGGTTTAACTAAACTAAGCCTCTCAATCTCACTGTAGGTGTTTGAGACTACCATGGACTTTACAACATAGTAAGAGCTTAGCCAACTAAAGAATGTATCAGCTGATTATTTGAAAACCATCCCACCTTTCTGAGACATAATTTGAGCTCAGGTTATCTGTAAAAGTGAATACCAACAGTTGTCTGCTTTTCTCACCATCCTGTAGCTATCTTTCTTCTATGTGCTAGACCAGCACCTTTTGTTTCTGGTTATTAAGAGGGTGTTTTGCCTTGCCTTGACCTTCACAGTAGAGGAGAAAAAAGCTTTCATGTTTAAGCAGTGTAAATATGTAAGAAGATGCAAGTTACACATGAAATCTAGATAGCCAAATACTATTTGCTATTCAAATATCCCAAAAGTTCTATACCATTATAACACATGAACTTGAATCTCACCAAAAATGTCAACACATCTCTATTGCTTTTGCATAATTCCCAATCCCTACAATATCCAACATCTTTGTTTGGTTGAGTTTTATCTTCAGAAACTTCTCAGAGATCTGTGTTTCGCAGTAACTGAAAAGAATCCCAGACAGTTTTCAGATCCACACTGCAAGTCAATGTACAAAAACAGTGGTAGAAAGTATCAAAGACCCAAAGCTTGCCATCTAAGCAAACTCACAGATATCCAGGGACCTGGCCACAAATGATTTTTACAAGACAGATGCATGAGATGCATCAGATCAAACTTTTGGGGTATTTGGGAAAAAAAAAAATGCAATTTCATGTACTTCAGCAGGGTGGAGTAATGCTATATTTTTTTAAAAAGGAAATTTCCCTTGTAGTTTAGCTTTCTGAAGTGCCTATGTCACAAGGTTAATGCTATAAAAATACAGGAAACGGTTAGACTTTGAAAGCCTTCGGTTTGCAGCATGCAGAATGCTGCAACTGAAACTAATCTTTTACTTAGGAACCCACTGTTATTTTCCACACAGCTTTCTGGTGAGATGCAATTACACAGGTCTACAGTCTGCCTCCCTTAAGACCTGCCTGTGTCTCACTTTCCTTCTTTTCCTAGGAAGCCATTTATACTGTAAAGAAGGATTTTATCATCAAAAATGAAGCTGCAATTTTACCATCATAACAAAAAACAACAGAAACATCTAAATAAATTGGTTTTGGCTAATCCAGATCATGCTAATGTCACGAACTATACTACAGACTAGGGTTAACAAAGTCATTTTCCCCCAATATCATTAAAAGAGCATCCTAGTCTTCAATATTCTTGCTCCATTTCTGTTTATAGAGCGTTGATATTTTTCCTTTAGTAACAAGATTATTTTTATGACATCAACACATCAGAAGTCACACAGAATCACAGAATCACAGAATGTTAGGGATTGGAAGGGACCTCAAAAGATCATCTAGTCCAATCCCCCTGCCAGAGCAGGAACACCTAGGTCAGGTCACACAGGAACACATCCAGGCGGGTTTTGAATGTCTCCAGAGAAGGAGACTCCACAGCCTCTCTGGGCAGCCTGTTCCAGTGCTCTGTTACCCTCACTGTGAAGAAGTTCTTCCCCACAAGTCAAAGAAATGAAAATAATAAATACATTTGCAGTTGTTGTAAAAGGGATTAATAGCTTGAATTTGGGTATTAGATATGTAGCACTTAAATAATAAGCTGCTTCATTTCTGTATGAAGTCAATGAAGTACAAATTTCAGTACTCAGTAACTCTGGAAACAAAGCCACTTAATTTATATGGATTTAGATAATGAACTTTAGATGAAAAACTTCAGCTGCAAAACCTTTTCTCATTAAAGCAGTGAAGTGTTTGCTTCATTTCAAGCACATGTTCAAATTAACCTTGAGTGCATAAAGTTCAGTACACAGAACAAGTATCTAAGGATTGTGCTTCATTGTGCATATTTAGAATCTGTAACAAATAGAACTAGTCTAATCGTATAACAAAGATTTGTTACCACTGTCCCTTAAAACTAATTTACAATAATATAGCTTCAGTGGAGTTATTGCAGATATTTTCCAGTGTAACTGACGTGCAGTACTAATAAAAGTAAAAATCCAGAGATGGAAATAGTTTGGAAATTCTCCAACTGGGCTCTGCAATCCTTCAGCAAG
Organism: Podargus strigoides; assembly: GCA_028020825.1. Taxonomy (NCBI): domain Eukaryota; kingdom Metazoa; phylum Chordata; class Aves; order Caprimulgiformes; family Podargidae; genus Podargus; species Podargus strigoides. The sequence goes on along the minus strand of CM051663.1, from coordinate 30,078,500 downwards.
CGCTCAGTCCCTCTGTGGTGATTTCCCCGTTCACTTGCCCACATGCATCCGCACTTCACTTCTCTGCTCCCACTCCAAAGCCAAAGAGATTAAGACTCCACGCGAGTGCTGTAAGGACACAAGGAGCAGTACCCTCTCTTAATTTAATTGTGGTTATCATCCTCCCTGCCTAAAAGCTAGACATTGGAATTCTCACTTTTCCAGGGAGGAGGGAAAGAGGCAGACATCCAGTACCTCCATCCAATACAATATAAATCATAAAGGACAATACATGGAAGAGAACATAAAGGCATTAATAATCAGCAGCTGATGGCTTAACGAAAGGTATTGATGCAGATTTCCAGTGATGGATCATAAATCTAATTTCTCAGGCACTACTGCTTTCACTCTGATAATATTAACTTACGCTTTTATCTAAAACAAATTCCTTAGTATGTTACTAGTTGTTAACTGTATTTTAACGACTATAGGCACTGTACAAGAAAGGTGAATTAATATTGCCTCTGGAATATTAAAAATTGGCATTCTACTATAAATGTACAAGCCTGAAGATTTATATATGCCATATTAGCAGACAGTTGAAGGAATTTTTTCCTTAATATGCTGTAGCATATGAATTTGAAATAAGACTTTTCACAATTTCTCTGGAAATTTCTGTAGTGCATTATTGACCTTTCAGCTTAACAGAATCCAAGTTTTGTATCACAAATGAGAGTAAAGTCCACCTCCTGACTCTCTTTAACTGTAGCCAAAGAGATATCAACTCGTGCCTACTGAATGTAGGTTTCCAAATGACGGATAGCACTGACGTCAATCCCAGCACAAGGCCATGTGGACTGCACAGCAATCTTTTTACTTGATCTTTCCCACTGACTTAATGTAATATTGATTGAAAGGGCTATTTTACCCTACACCAGCTAAAAATAGTAAAAATTAAATAAGTATTTATGACAAACATGCAAGGACTGTCACAGTTCTAGAAGATCACATGTCTTTCTTGAGCATCAGCATATCAAAAAGAAGTCAAGCTTTCTTCTAAAGCTTTTTAACATAGATACAGCTGGAAGCAGTTGAATGGAAATGCTCATAATTCTAGTATGTCATGTAGGTGTGAAGGCCACTTGTTGTTGCAGGTCCTGACTTCGGAAATCTGGAATTTGCAAGCATGTCTTGTTTTTACTTTAAGTCCCATTTTACACCTGAAAATATATAAATGTTTGTGCAGTTCAGGAAGGATCATGTAGCTGTTCTTACAACTGTGTCCATTTGTGCAGGCAATGCTTTTTATGTGAGGATATTATTCCTACCTGAACTTTTTGGAATCAGACAGAGCTTACCAAAATTCTTGGGATTTGTGGAAACTTTACCTTTTCCTTTTGATCCTGAAAAAAGAAAAAAAAATGTATGTGGGAACATGCAGTTCTTCAGCAGCATGGCAAGGAGCTGGCAGCACTGTGAGACCTTCTTGTCTCCATGCATCTGTTTTCATGGAAGTGATTATTTATCAGAGGTAATTTTTTTTCACCTAAACTGCAGTTCTTTCTTAACTATGTCAGATCTGTATGCAAATGTAGCCGTGCAAAATGGGCGGATGCACAAGGAGCCCTTTTCTGATAAGACAAGGCAGCCACACTCCAGGTTAGAAACTTCCTTTTACACTCAGAGGCACAATCACCTGCTAGGTGCTCACCTGAGAAACACCGCGGTAAAGGCAGAAGGTCAGAGGGATTCAGCATGAGTCAGCAAGCCTGCTACATTGGAGGAGTGTCCTCCCCACCTGCAAAGATGTGCCTCTGTAAAGCAAGAAAGAAAAGAATTCATAAAGTAGAAGAGAATGTACAGGAAGAGCTGCAGCCTTGCAGACCAGCAACCAGTGCTTTCTCCACGCAGAGGGGAATCCCAGGTCTTGCTGCCTGCTCTGACTAATCAAGGACTGTGCAAAAGCACAGCAATGAATCCTGGAGGCCCAGGATCTTTCTGTCTTCCTTTGTTTCTTCTAAGGGGTATGAAAGCCTGCGTCAGAGCACTTTGCTTCTGTTCTTCACCAGACCAAGGGAGGCTCCTCTGGGAAGAAATCACATTTTTACACCAGCTTGAACACTGATCTCTTCTTCTAACTGTTTGGCTACACTAACTGCCACATTTATGTCATTTCTCTGCTGTACTGCAAGACAAAACTTTAAATATTTTACTTTAACCTCAACTTCACGACCAATATTTGCCAGCCAGAATATCCTTTTCTATCCCACCAGCCAGCCTAGGATACACATACCCACTCAGGGAGCCTGAGGGTCTTATTCTGCGTACATGATTTGGTTATAAAATAAATCTGAATATTATTCCTTATTGAGGGGCCCTACTTCACACAAGGATTTAAAAATGCAGCTGCTGTTATTTTTAATGACTCTTGTTTCCTAATATGGAGAGCTGGCCTAAGTATAGCTTAAAAGCTTTTGCCATCCTTTTAATAACTTGGTTTCAGTATTAAAAACTACCCCTCTAGTATTACAATGGGCCCAACTAGTGCAACAGATTCGTGTGCAGGTTCATGGAAGTTATAATTCTTGTTCATTTTCCTGGGTTCGCTCAGTCGCACTTTCCTTGATCCCTGAGGGATCCAAGGAGTTTACAGCTCCTTGACTCATCAATAAGTAATGGTATTGATTTCTGGAGAGTTATATTTTGCCACTCACTGCCACTGTGCTGGCCTGAAGATCTCAGAGTGGAAGAGTTAACCTGACTGACAGCAATGTTCCTTGGGGATCTGATCTTAGAGAGTATGAGACACCAACACGGTATTTGGCTATTCTTGCTCTTCTTAATTCCACTCACAAACACAGAGGAACTCAAAATCTCTAAACAAAATGATCCATTTAACTTTAAAACCACAGACAGATTCTCACGCACAGACAAAGCAAAGTTGAAGCACAGAACTAACATCCTTGCTGTTTCAGGATGGCCAGCCTGCAGGCTGATATGGTTCTGACACCTTTTTCTAGATTAGCGTGAGTCAACAGCCCAGATGCACATGCACCAGGATCAGTAAGAATATATTGCCAGTTCTATATTCAATGTGTTACATCTTTATCCCATAGATTTTTAAGGATTTTCTGTATGAAAATTGACACAAATCCACCCAATCCGGCCGTGAGATTTCTCAGGGCCATGAAGACATTGGCTGCTGGCAGCTGGAAGTCAAGTAGGTGCCTAAACATAGACTTAGAGACCTACCTGAAACATCCTTCTAGATAAGTTTGGCCACTTTGCTTGAAGTGTTTCTGCAGAAAGATTTACATATAAAAGTTTAGATGTTGTTCTTGTTTATTTAGTATTATTATTTCTCCTGATGTGTTACATCAATCTGATTTACTAGGCTACAAAGTAGAATATATGATCACATCTGTTTCTCTGTTTTAATACTGAAACAAGACACTTTCCAAGTTATATTTTGAAAATATTCATTTTCTAATATAACTACTATGTTTCATTATCTTCCATGGGCCTGACACAGAAAATATGGTTGGTCAAGATGGTTGTCATTCAATTAATTCCTAAAGTGAATTAACATTCACAAAAAAAAAAAAAAAAAAAAAAAAAAAAAAGCTACCTCATCTGCTCATCTGCTTTATGGATGAGAAAAAACAGGGGGAAAAATTGTGAAGGAGTGATAACTACAAACAGTGTCAACCAACTTTTAACTTAACCTGTTACCTTTCTACTTAGTGAGAATATTTCAAAAAATTTTGACAGAGGGGAAGATGTCCTGGTGGTTCAGACACCATATGTAACGCTGGAAGGCCCAGACCAGAGATCATTTTCAGCCTCATCCAGAGCAGCTGGTTTCACCTACAGAATTTCAAACTACACATCAGGAGTGTCAATCAGGAAGATCTGAAGTCACTCTCTTTTTCCACCATCAGATAAGATCATGGAAATAAAACAGAAATTTTTTATAGCAGAACTTTTCTTACTCAGCTGTGGTAAAGAATGGAAAAGAAATAAAAGGGGGAACGAATATTGGTGACATTCAGGCACAAAACAATTACAAAGTTGCAGTAAACTCATATCAAAGCAAGGGAAAGTTAAATTCTCTTAATTCAGTTAGCAGGAAGAACAACATTTTTCTGTACATGTTCTGAGCTGAATTTTGAGCCAAAAACAACTGTACATAACTTAAGGGGTGAGCAGTCCTCCCTAAACACTCAAAAAGAAAGGCAGTCCTGTTCTCAGCTTTGTGTTGTTGGTAACAGTTCTCAAGTCCCGATGTATGTTATTATTATCATCATTGCTGTTTTTATTTATTAATCCTCAGCCTGTGTATGTCAATCTCATGACTTCTGGGACCAATAGAAGTGACAGAAATTAACAAGAAGAGTATCAGTTTGGGAAAAGTAACAATATTTCTTTCTTTAAAAACGTCTTTATCTGTTGCTCTCTTCCAAGCTGATTGTTAGTTATTCCTTGAAAATGAAATTGCTGTTGATTTACTTTCCAGTGTAAAAACAGAAGTATCTGCCACCATATTTAGCTCAAAGCAGATCAGTTTTGCACATGCAAAGTTCATGTCATCTACCATAATGACACTGCATTTTTAATGTCACACATTGTACAAATAAGTATTTAAAACAAGCAGATTAATTTGTTCTTTGTTCCTACATGTTTCTGTAATATGCTATATTGTGCACCAAAAACTACTATTAGACACAGAAAATAAATCATGTGTGCTGTACTGATACCTGGTAACTGTAATTGAAATATTCTCTGTATCCAAAAAACTAGAATGCAAATAGCCATATATAGATCAAGTCTACAGAGCAATAGACTTTCAGCAAAAGCCAATAGCACATTGAGAACAGATAAATTAATCTAGTATAAAACTGAAGACTTCTTGGATACTGCTCATCATTAGTAAATATTATGCATTTGGATGTCCTCAGAAACAGCAACATACAAGAAGCATCCAGACTTTTACAACTGGCATTATTCTGATGTTTGAATAAACATTTCCTTTTCTAACCGCAGTCCATTCATTTATTTGCTTGTGCTCTTATTTCCTTTGGAATCTCTAACTGTTATGGAAAAATCGACAGCCAAAAGGAAGGCATGAGGAAAAAATTACAAAGTTTCCACATCGAGCTCTGTCACTGGTATGGCATGTTGCAAACCTGTGGGTCTCCGTAGATCCACCACTGTCAGCAACATCAGCACTATGTGTGGTATTTGTAGCATGCTGATCAGTATCTCGGCACCAAAGGAAATATTTTTAAAGGAGTAAAGTAGAGTCAAAATCAGCTGTAGTATTATCCTCTTTGCAGTCAAGCCCTAAAATCTGGAGGCTTTTTCTCCATCTTTCCCTAATCTAATGTGTCTCCTTCTCTTCCAGCTTTCACATGAAGTCTTATGGGGGAAAGAAACGGAATTTGCCATTAGCTCTGGAAAGAAACAGTCTAGGATTTGTTCCAGCCTCCCTGGCAGAGATGCACTAGAAAGCCTTTCTTGGGAGTTCCTTGGCCAATGCAGAGTTGGGAGGCTTCTTCTCAAGGGAATTCACCTCATCACATCACATTTTATAAACTCATCTCAAATACTTGCAAAGATATACTCATCTCAAATACTTGCAATTTGTTTTGAAATGGTAATAATAATGTGGACTTTATATCTACTTGTATATACATGATCGTGTGCTTCATATGTTTTCTCACAGAAAGAAAAAAACTGCTTTCTCTAGCTTTCTCAAAACAACCTTCATCTTTTTCTCATGCATCATATCCTAAAAACAGCACAATGTGCTGAACAATTACCTCACTCAGAAAAGTTCTCAAGATAATAGAAATGCTTTTAATGCAATTTGTCTTCCCAAAGGATATTTCTACATGGATAGATGCTTTTTGAGGCAGGCTGCCCTTGAAACAAGATGCATCAGAAGCATCTAGAAGCATCTTCTCCCTAGACTGAGCTCTATTATACTGTCTCCCACTCCTTACATATGGAATTTGCAGCATCATGGTCCAAGCACGTTTTTTTTGACATATCTTCACTATTGTTTTAGCAGACTATTGTTTTACAGTAAAATGCAAGGCAACAAGACTCCTTGCAAATGTCTTGTGGAAGTTTTAGTCTTGGTACCAGTTATTACTGTTGTTCCAAAGACTCTGCTTATCACAATGTACTGAAAACAGTAACAGCTAAAATTGTATTAGAATGTCCAGTGTGATTTTCAGTGTAAGGATCAAAGCTCATGCAGAAGGACAGACGCCTAAACCTGAGTAATTTTTGAAGAACTGTGTTAAGAATGTGTATTTTAAAATATTTACATATTACTATGCTTGAGCACCTATGTAGATCACACAGAAGGATGTTATGAATTTCCTTTCTTTTGATGGATAGCTCAGGTTCTGGTGAAGGAGATGTGAAAGTGAGATCTGTGATCTGAAGCACAAGAGGCTGGTCACAGACAGAAGGAAATATCTGCTAGAACAGAAAAACACTTTTCTTGAAAAGTAGCCTTGAAGGCTTTTGAAAGTTTCTCACTTGTCTAGTTAGAGTGATTTTTCATATTCTCAGTGCTAAACCTGGAAGAAGCATTCCTCCAAGTCCAGCTGGCAGCAGAGGAGAAGGCAGTGATGCATCATTCTGCAGAAGTGGACTCATTTCCTAGTCTTCTGTGGGCATTTTCACCTAACAAACCATTTTCTCTTTCAGGACCGGGAGCACTGGCTTGGCAGTTATCTTTCCTGCTCTCCTCCTTTGGCAAACTACTTTGCTGTGATTTTTGGAGGTTAGTAGTAAAGGTCTTGACTTGTTAAAAGGCTTCAGAAAATGTTTTGTGAATAATGGGCTGCAGAAGGCTGTGACGCACAAGAAACTTTTCCGAAGTCTGCATGAAAGGCATGGACTCTTTCGCTGCTGGGCCACTTCTACTCTGACGTTACTGTTCCAACTCTGTTAAGCAAAGACTTGTTCTCGTCTGCACTAAATACTGACTGTGTTAATGTCTTGTTAGCTGAAACAACTTAGCTTTGCAATTCAAGGCCTTTGGGCTACATAGACAAGTTCCCAGCAGCCAGAGGTGGCAGAGGTATGCTCTGATGTCTGCAGTCCCTAGAAGATGGCACACTTCAGAAAATGTCATACTTGCTCTGAAGGAAATGCCAGTGATTTTGATCCACAGTTTGTGTATCTTTTCTCAACCATGATGAAAAGAAATCCGAGTCATCTTTTTTGTCCTTTGACCCCAGACTTCCTTTTTTATTCATTGTTTATTACTATTTGGAATCTTAGTTGTCTTGCTTTACAAAGAACAATTTATGCAGACCATAGAAAGACCTATTGTTTGGGAGTTAGTGATAGTGTTTCCTGCGACTGCCAGAACAACATGCAATGTTCTACCCACAGAAGTTTTATTACCAGAAAGACAAAAGCACAACAGTCCCATCAAATAGATGGATCAAGTGCAACCCACTTTAAATGAAATCATGTAAACCAGGAAATCTGGGATTTTTACAAGGCTAAGCTGAAAATTACTTTAGTGGAAAGACATATCAAAGTTTAAAGGTATAAAACATAAAAATGCCTATGAATTCCAGGATAGTCTTTGATCTCAGTTGACATCATTAGCATGTTTGTCATCAAATGCCTTCAAGAAAAAGCAACTTTCCCACTCATCTCAGAAAAATTTTTACCACTGCAACTATATCTGGCAATGGAACATTTTCTTCTGAGTGGAGCAAATTGTCTAGGCCTTTGGACTTGGAAATCTTAAAGAATTTCCAACTGCCAGTTATTATTATCATACTCATATAGTTGGGGAAATCTGTGGATTGGAAAAGTGATGCCAGAAGCGGAGTAAATTTTCATTTTGCTTCTGCTACGTGGGTTGCGTTTCTCTGCAGATACTCTGCATTGACTTGTATTTGCCATCCATATTAAGATGAGCAGAGGAGAGACAAGTGATTGGAATCTACACTTAGGGTGATTCACAGCTTCTTGCCACATGAAAAGAGAAGTATGCACAGAAGAAGACGAAGAAATAAAGTTCTCCATCTACAACATTTCAAAGCTGTTGTTAAAAATGCAAGCACTTGGGTTTTTAAACTACTTTTCTAGAAGCTTAGTTCAGCACACTATAAAAATGAAAATCAGGATTACAAACAACAACTCTATGAAGAGTTCTTCACATAAGAACATTAGAAATTACTTTTTGTGCCCCAAAAAGATTAATAGGGACTTTTAAATGAAATTCACAGGTTACAGAAGTTTTTGACAACTAGAAGGTGAACTTCACACAAATTATTGGGAGAAGAGGGAAAGTCAAGTTAAAACTAATTCTTCCCAATGTAGAGTTCACAGAATTACAGAATCACAGAATGTTAGGGATTGGAAGGGATCTCAAAAGATCATCTAGTCCAATCCCCCTGCCAGAGCAGGAATACCTAGATCAGACGTTGTTGTTTTTATGGAAAACGTTGTTTCAAACAATGGCTCAATGGAAAGAGACTTTTTTCTCCATTGCTTGGATTACACACAGTGTTTCTGGTGGATGTCTTGAGGTAGCAGCACCTATGCAGAAGGACATGAATAGCCAGACATCCCCAAATACATATTGAACAGCATGTTCAAAAACTTCCTTTTTAAACAAAGTTACATGCAAAGCATTTTAAGAGTTGCCTGTCTTAAAATTTTGAGTCAGAGCTACCTTTTTGCACATGTTTCTTGTAAGATTCTCATAAAGATAAATAATACCAAAGTGAGTAGCGCTTTCCTGTCCTCCACTGCATTTAACTCTGATACAAAACATTTCTGTCAGGATACCTAAAATGGCAACTATTATGAGGGCGCTCTTATATCAAAGTCTAGAAAAAAAATCAACAACAGAAAACTATCTAAATTACAGATCTTTCCTGAATTAAACGTGAACATATTTATCTATATGCATCTTTGCATTTAACTTAGTTCATGTATTTGAAAGCCCAAACTTTCAGCAAAGGATACTTAAATTGTGAAGTGTTATTATATAATAAATACTCCCTGGAGTCCACAAAACATGTTCGGAATCACAGAATACTTTAAAAGGGTCGTTTTACAGTTGAGAGGTGGCAGAGTTCAACTTTCAGGTGTGATGAATATGAGTTAAAGCTTTGACATTCTGCAGCTCAGAATCAGTGTCAGAAACTTGCACAGATTATCTTCTATCAGCTCACTTCAGAGTTGAATTATGATGAAAACAGTACAGAAAATTATTATTGTTTTACCCTCAGCAACTGTAAGAACCCATTTGCCAGACTTCAGAGGAATCTGCAGGAGACAGTAGCACAGTATGTCAGCTTTCACAGCAGTTGGCAGAAGCCAGGATATTCATCTGCTGTAAAAGCAGTTTTACTGAAATCCTACAAGTTGCTACAAACAAGTTTGATTACAGTATGAAGTCACTGTAAGGTCAGTCATTATCAACTGCAAACCCTGCCTGTTACTAAGTCAAGGTAAATAGCAATAAACTGTGTCTATATTAGGCTTAATTTGATGTTTAGCTAGCTAATCTTTCTCTAACCTCACCCCACAGTCCTAAAATAGACTAACACCAGAAGTCATTTGAAAACTTTTATAGGATTTTGACATACAAGCTTGTAATTTCACCTTGCTAGTATTCACATGCAAAACATGCTCTTGTTCTTTGTTTCATTACAACTAGTTACAACTTAAAAAATAGTATTAAAAAAATCTTAATTTCTTTTGTGGTGCCTTGCAGTTATCTTTCCATCAAATTTCACAGTTTACAAAAATTACTACAGGGAGACATTTCAAAATGCTAGAATACAGCAAAAAAACAATATTGCATGCAATTCTTTGTCTTGCCTGACTTCCAAAGCTTACAAAAATTTTCCAAGACCTATGCTTTCTAGACTTCACTTAATAACCCTAAATATTTCAGGGTTGTCAACACTTCACTGGTGGCTTATCTTGTCCATCTTGAATATCATGAAATTCCATAAGGGTTACTGAGGTGCCACGCCAAGAATATTTCTGCTATTATTCTGTTCTACCAGGACAGCCTTTGAAGTCTGCCAGTGAGCAGTTTTATCATTTTGGGGAGAACACATTGCTAACATTGGAGCCATCCAAAAGGTAAACCAAACTGAAAATCCCAAGGAATCAAGTAAGGATTAATACCCAAAAGCTTCCATAAAAGTTTAAAAGCTTTTTTGAAGAAAAGGACATATATAAAACTAATGTATTTACTGAAAATAGATCTGCCTTATCAGCACACTCTGGTAGGAATTGCTGCTTCTGTTTAAAAGGTAGAGCAATAAAATACAAGTGAAAATGTTGAGCAATAAAATATCATTGATACTGCTAATGACAATGTCCTATTTGCATTTATCTGAAAAGCTAAGCAGCCATTTCTTCAAAGATAGGAATAAAGGATACCATAAAGAGATTTCTGCAGCAAGAAATCCCTATACCTTTCCTTTGGCAGTTTGTATCTCTCTACTAATGTTTGCAATATTTTATATTATCAAAAAGCCTAGAGGCATCAGTTGAAATCCCTTGGCAGTCATTGGCAACTCAAATAGAGAATAAAGGACAATTCCCACCTTGAGGAGCTGTCGATCTAAGCAGACAACATGGACAAAGTCTAGGGAGAAAGCAGTGATTATTATTAGCAGGTGAAGGGGAAAGTCTATCTAAATATTTTATGCCCTAAACATAAACACCCTTCTTGGATTTGTCAGAGCGTATCTGTATATAACTCCTGTATATAACTCCACAAAAGTATGACCATGGGTGATTTGGCCAAAGTTACAGACAGTGTCTATAGCAGAACCAGTTGTGGCACCATGATTTTTACAGTATCAGTCTGCCTGAATCATTTCATTGCCTTACTGTTTGTTGACATCATTATCCAGGAACCACAAATTGTATATTTGTACCACATTAATGTGGGCAAGTCCCTTCTACACCATAGGGTCAAGGAAGCTTTTAAGTTTGCCTGTTCCCCAGACCCAGTCAGGGTCGAAGCACCCTAACAATGCAGATTCTTTTTTTACAGAAAGGTTGAAGACTCTCTGAGTGCTTTGATCGGCTGAAAATTTGGGTTTAGTTATGACTGTGAGACATACTGAAAATCTAGTCTTTCATGCGTAAAGAAAATGGCCCCAGCAAACACAGGAAGTTATGAGATGTGTATGTTCACAGACTGACGAGGAAGAAAGTTGTGGGGACTAAAGAGGAGCAGTGGAGGAGGCAAACCAGAAATGTGGGGTTATTTAGTCTGGAGAAGAGGAGGCTGAGGGGAAACCTCATTGCTCTCTACAGCTACCTGAAAGGAGGGGGTAGTGAGGTAGGTGTTGGTCTCTTCTCCCAGGTAACAGTGATAGGATGAGGGGTAATGGCCTCAAGTGGTGCCAGGGGAGGTTTAGACTGGGTATTAGGAAAATTTCTTCGCTGAAAGGGTTGTCAAGCACTGGCACAGGCTGCCCAGGGCAGTGGTGGAGTCCCCATCCCTGGAGGTATTTAAGATGTCTAGATGTGGTGCTGAAGGACATGGTGTAGTGATGACTTGGCAGTGTTAGTTTAATGGTTGGACTTGATGATCTTGAAAGTCTTTTCCAACCAAGGCTATTCTGTGATTCTATGGTCATTTCATTTGTACTTTGATCTGGTTATAGACTTGAGAGTAAACTAATTCAAGGCTGAAAGCCAGAGGATGGGCAAGAAATCTAGCACCTTTAAAAATGTTTTGAAAACCACTATTGTATTTGAAATCTGCATTTTACAATGGAAGCATTAAAGAGGGTTTTTTTTAACAAGCATAACTGGGATGATATTTTGCTTTGTATTTTGTGGTTTTACAGGTTATTTTAGATCTGCAAAATAAGAAAAATAACAAAATCTCAGAGTGCTAGTTTGGGTGGGTATTTTCCTATTCCATTTCTATTTTACTGTTTTCCAAGAGATCCTCTGAACTTACAAATGACCGTGTGAAGGAAGCAAAACTACCTGAAGTGGTTTGCTTTGCAGTTACATTTACCTGATAACATTAGTTCAAGCTCCCTCCTAACCTGCATAGTAGTATCTCCTGTAGCCTCAGGTAACAAAGCCTGCTGCTCTGGTTTTTAAAGGTCAAACTGAAGGATTTTGTGTGTTTGCTTTAATATGGGCCTTCCAACTCAGGCATTTAGGGAATGATGCTCAGAGGTCTTCCAGTAAACCTTCCACACCTTGGGAAGGGCTAGTGATGGAAAATAATGCTAATGAGATTTATGTGCATGCTGCAGGCAGAAAAAACACAGGTGCTCAATACAGAAAAAACAAACATCAAAATACTGGTGTGACAGAGATGGAATATAGGTACCCACACCCTATTGCAGTCCCAGTAAAAGCCCTGCTCATCAGAAAAAACAGCACGAATTGGTGCATGTAGCATATGCAACTGTGCCCTATTTTCCCTGCAGAAACCCCTTGGTGGAAGTGTCCCATGCCAAACAGGGCAGGTAAAGACTGCGCAGGCATGTAGTGATCCTATGGTGGGGGAGGTGGGTGGTAACAGTCTAGCAATGTTCCTAGCAACATGCAGTCTGCAGCTGCCCTTCTTCCTGACTTGCCAGCCCAGTGATGAACCAGGATGAGCCACCAGTATTTTGTTATCTTTTTGCAACTACCTGTCTTTATCTGTGCTAAAGGGAGACTAAGTGCCCTCCTCCAAGCTTGGGGTTCCCACTCAGACACAGAAAACTAGAAGCCAGATGTTGCAGCTCATGCATTTTGATCACTATAATCTCATCTAGGATCAAGCCTTACACACTGAATGGGCAAGATCAGACCTACCTACAACTGCCCAAGTATTCCTTCAGGCAGCATTTGTGCATGCACTTCCAAGAAAGCATACAGGCAACGTTCTTCCCAGCACTGACTGGAAACATTTTTAGCTCACCAGGCAGCAAAATGAAGTACCAATGCATGGTGAGAAGCACTCTCTGTCTTATGGCTGGATGTCAAACACTCTCCTAAACTCTGTCATGAGCAGTGATCTAGACAGGGAGGTGCCAAAAGTTGTTTTTTATGCAGCTTTGTGAGTGAGCAAAAGCTATATATTACCAGCCTTCAAAAGAAAACCTGAACAAAACATTCCTCATACTCAAGATCCTGAGTAGATGGAAGTGCATCAAAACCAGTTCTGGTTTCGACACTATAACTCCAAAGAGATTATAAAGTGCAAAATCACTCCTAAACTTAGGTTTTAATTGGCGGCAGTCAGTGGTCAGTATCTACAGATCACCCTTCAAGGGCATTGGACACAAGTGGTAGTCTGTATAGACTTCCTTATAAACGTTGTCTATACTTTCAGTCTTGCAGTGCCTACACCGAGCATCAGAAGGAGACGGTCTTCTAACACCTTATTCATTGTTTCTGCAGTCTTGATCCCTTGGTCATTTGTTGCCCTGATAGTTAAGTTACATTACAGCAGACCTACTGTAAATGGTTTGATACAACATGCCCCAGCCACACCAATTGCTTGTGAATTCTGAAATGTGCTCTTCCCAGGAATCTCTGGGGGAAAATGTTGCAATCATCAATATATTCATCAATGATTTGGATGAGGGAATAGAGTACTCTGTCTGCAAGTTTGCCGATGACACAAAACTGGGAGGAGTGGCTGACACACCAGAAGGCTGTGCTGCCATTCAGAGAGACCTGGACAGGCTGGAGAGTTGGGCAGGGAGAAATTTAATGAAATATAACAAGGGCAAGTGTAGAGTCTTAGAGTCTTCTGGGGAAGAACAAGCCCATGTGCCAGTACAAGTTGGGGACTGACCTGTTGGAGAGCAGCGTAGGGGAAAGGGACCTGGGGGTCCTGGTGGACAGGAGGATGACCATGAGCCAGCAATGTGCCCTTGTGGCCAAGAAGGCCAATGGCACCCTGGGGTGTATGAGAAGGGGTGTGGCTAGGAGGTTGAGAGAGGTTCTCCTCCCCCTCTACTCTGCCCTGGTGAGCCCGCATCTGGAATATTGGGTCCAGTTCTGGGCCCCCCAGTTCAAGAAGGACAGGGAACTGCTTGAGAGAGTGCAGCGCAGAGCCACAAAGATGACGAAGGGAGTGGAACATCTCCCTTATGAGGAAAGGCTGAGGGAGCTGGGTCTCTTTAGCTTGGAGGAGACTGAGGGGTGACCTTATTGATGTTTATAAATATGTAAAGGGTGAGTGTCATGAGGATGGAGCCAGGCTCTTCTCAGTGACATCCAATGGTAGGACAAGGGGCAACGGGTGCAAGCTGGAACACAGGAGCTTCCACATAAATGTGAGGAAGAACTTCTTCCCAGTGAGGGTAACAGAGCACTGGCACAGGCTGCCCAGAGAGGCTGTGGAGTCTCCTTCTCTGGAGACATTCAAAACCCACCTGGATGCATTCCTGTGTGACCTGATCTAGGTATTCCTGCTCTGGCAGGGGGATTGGACTAGATGATCTTTCGAGGTCCCTTCCAATCCCTAACATTCTCTGATTCTGTGTGATTCTGTGATCAGGAGAGATAAGAGACTACAGTCAGATTTCAGGGAGCACAAATTCACTGGAAAATTACACTTTTGCATAAGGCCACTGCAGGAGGTCTGAAGCTTAAGACATTGAGACAGCTTCAGCCTCCAAATTTAAGAAGGAATCAGAAAATAGTTTGCCCTATATATAAGACAAGACCATACAGGAGAACTCAAGGGCATTGCAATGCGGCCTGCATTTCTGCAGTTCCATGCAGAAAAACCACCACAGGCCCTGAAAGCTATTTTGCCATATTGCCAAATAACCCTTTTTCCAGTAAAGCTAATTAGTTTGAATCCAGCATGATGCAGACTTGGCTGTGCTTTGCAGTTGTTGGACTGGCTCCTTTTCCTGCTGTCTCGCAAGTCCATGCCCTGGGTTTTATTGTAGGGTTCTTGTAGCCAAAGAACCCTATTCTCTCTCAGGTGAGGCCTCTGCTACAACAACCTTGATGCTCTCATAGAGACTGCCAATAGTTAAGGATGAGACCATTACATGATTCATGTAATCACCTTATAAAGCAAGAGGGTTAAGGACAGGAACGCTGTGACTCCATGAATCCAGTATGCACTCCCAATATCCTGTTTTGCCATGTTAGGTCGTCTTCCTATGTGCCACATCCATCCCACACTGCTGTCAGGACACTAAAAAAAATTGTATCATCAACTAAATATCAATACTGGCCTAAACCAGGCACAGTGTCAGCACCTATTATGCCCAATTGACATACTTCTGCCAATATAGATACACGTCGGCAAGTGTGATTGCTATTCTAGGGTGTGGGTTAACGTTGAAGATGACATCACAATGGAAGATCAAGTACTAAAAAAACCAAAACAAACAAAAAAACAAAAAACCACTGAGTCACTAGCTAGCATCTTCATACAGAGTTTTCCCTCCTTCTGGGACTCTCAAGTAAAAAGAGAGCATTTACCTAAAAGAAAATGCCTGGATCTAAATCTTCACAACACTCTATTCTTCATTATTGCTGTGCTATCAATGGGGTTTCTCTTTTAAACAAAAGGTGACCTCCAAACATTTAGAATTCATTTAAGCTCAATATGGTAGATGAATAATAAACAACAAGCCAAGCACAATGTACACTGAAAGGCTTCAATACCAAAAGAAAAACTGAGGAAGGACTGAAGAATTAACTCCAGATTTGCGATCCAACAACACTCCCACCCACATGCACATACAGAGCATGTCCTCATGCTTAACACTTTCTTTTGGCTATGCTTATGGGGTTTGGAGATACTGTTCTCAGGCACTTGGCTGTTCCCACACATTGTGCAGGAAGCTTGAGTACATAAGTACGTATCAGTCCAGAATATCACTGTGGGACCCAGATGCTGAAGAAGTTAGCTGCTTTGGCACCAAACCTATGGGTATCTCAATTTCATACTGGATCTAACCCAAAATACTCAGATGCAGTAAAAGAACTTAGCATAGTTAAAGCCAGAAGAATTAAGCTGATTAACACTGGCTATAGAACTGATCCAAATAGTACAATATATCTTCGAGAGCTTTTGGATGCCAACTGAAGTCTTTCCACTGAGTTCAATAGACCTTGAATCCCAAATTCTATGAAAAAAACCATTGCCAGGTGTATTTATAGCAAGTCTTTTCATTTCTATTATTTAACACCATCAGTAAAATCTGAACAATGACTGGGTTTTTTTCAGTTTTATGCAGTGAAAAGTAGAGTCCACACTTGCCAAATCATTTCTGGATTTACTGTAACATCTCTTAACAGTCATGGCTGGCACGAGGGCTCCACTAAGGGCTAATTTTCACCTTCTCTACACTGTCAGAAACAGAGAACAATCAAAATCTGCTCACAATTTCAAAATGGTGAAGCAACCCAGCAGCACAAAAAATGATTTGGGAAAAAATAATCAGAAAAATAAGCCACTCCATAGATTAATGTCCACTTTAGTGAGTGGTCCTTTCCTCTGTCAGTGTAAAATAATCACATGACATCTAGTCATGTGTTCGTCCTTATGTGGGTGCAGCATTAAGAAGTGAAAGTTGTTATTTCTGCTGCAACATTTGCCTTCTGGGTGGGGAAGTCCCCAAACTTGTGCTGATGACTCTGCTCTCTGACCACTGGCTTTCTGGGACACCATGTGGTCAGAATTCTCTGGAGCTAGCTTTAAGACTTCTTTATTCCTCCTTTAGGTTTACATAATAAGAATAGGTCACAAATGACCTTTGGATACATGAGGTATGCCTAGCAGTACCTTTTACTATACATAAGGAGTGACTGCCATCCACTTCATGACTTGTAATCATTATGCTCAGGAGTTTTGCCTTAGGGCTAGGTGTGCTAGGTTTAAAAGACTTAACTGTCATACCTGAAGAAAACTGGCAGAGCACACCATCAACTCATTCACTGCTTTTCACCTTCTTTGCAGGGAAATTAGCCTGTACCTAAGCTCCTTCTCCAGTAAACAGATGCATGTCATATTGAAGAATGTTCAAGTGAGCATCTGCAAAGTCAGTTCTGAACTATACCACAGTCTATAGCACAGGGCCCCCTGGAGCTCATTTAGCTGTGTGGCTAGCAGATGGTGGGGAAGAGAGAAGGGAAAATATCAAAGGGAATGTAGGATAAAAAGTAAGAGGAGAAAGCTGAACTACTTGGGGTTAACAATGTCAGTAAAACATGCAGATTTAGATCACTGAGTCACAGTGAGAAAGCAGCAGTTCCCTACAACTGAAACTGCTCTTCACCACTATGGTTGTCTCAGCTGTGGGTTGGGCTCTTCGGTTTCATGTGATTTTTCCTCTCTTGTAACACTGCGCACTATCCATGTATCACCACAGTCTTTCCCTCTACTCTCTGTGATTCCAGCTGACCTAGACAAGGAGAAAGACAAGGCCAGGGTGACCCTGCTTCATACATCAGAGTAGAGAGTACATCACCCAGGCATACGCTTGTACAGTCTGAAGCAGTGAAGTGGTGCAATTGGTGAATTGGTGGATTTATCTCCACTACTGGGTCTGCCCCATACAATGCTTCGTTGTATTTAAAGTAAGCAAGGACAAGGGTTGGATGCCAGGAGATGCTGACTGGCTTCAGCTCACAGGATTCAGGCTGTGGGAGCTCTCAAAATGACTTTTTGCTGTTTCTGAAAACGGACTTTAATGTCTTGCTTGCTTTCTGTTAATACAGGAAACACTAACACAGATTCTCTGTCTAAGAGCAACACATTTCATATGAAACAGAAGTTCCTGTTAATGCTCTCTATTCCACAAAGTATTGAACCAAACAGCCTGGACAGACTGGCCAAGATAATTGTCAATGCTGTAACAAGGTGTGTAATAACATGTAAATATTTCTGCGTGTAAGAAATTATGTCATAACACAATCAGTTTGGCTTTTGCACAAAGTTCTGCACCTGAGATGAATCACTTTGGTGCGTAATCTAGTAACGTTCTTTCTTTTTGCTGTTGTGTTATGTAAATGTTTTTATGAGGAGCAGCTAAGCCAGGAGCACTGTGAGGGCTGAATGTTCAGGACACCTCAGCATGTTGTCCTCCACTGAGAACATGTGCAAGCAAAAACAACGCCTTGTATTCCAGCAAAGACTTATTTGTACTCAATCAAACAATGGGATAATTAGCAAAAGTTAACATCAGCGTAATTTTTAACAATAAAGGCTATGCAGAGCTAGGGATGGGCAGAGCCCTTTGAACAGAATCAGAAAGCACGTCTGCATTGTGCAAGGCTGTGCAAAGCAGAAATTCTGAGCACATACCCAAACAGGTCTGTCTACATGGCATAGCAGAGTGCCAGCTTACCAGCTCGTGTCTTGGAAGCAGGATAACAGTGTGATACCACACCCAGGTAATGAGCTTGGCATCCCTGGGCTGATGTGGCCATCCTCCTCTGGATTCCAGGGCTCTCTTAGCTCAGGCATGCAGGTAATGTGCTGCATTGCGCAGAAAGAATAGGCTCCAAGTTACACGGAGCTTTGGACCAAGTGCACAACAAAGCCTTCAAGAAAGTCCAGAAAAGCAACCCCTCAAGTATGGAGAGGATTAGAGATGACTTTGAACAAAGAAAGCCGGTGATAGAAAGTTAATAAAAGTCTTAGGATGGGGAGACATGTGAATTCTGCAATAGGCCAGTGTAAAACACATGCACATAAACAGCAGAGAAGTAATATCTGGCTTGGGCTGGCTCAATTCACCAAGGTGAGCTTCTTCCATGGAGAAAAATTAAGTGAAACCATCAATAACTCAGCTATCACATTTGAACTCAACCAGTCTGAGAAACCTGGGCTTTATTCCCTTCTCTATTGCTCATTCTGAAATAAAGTATTTGCAATGCTGCCTCTAAAAATAGTTTTTAAAAAGTCTCACGGAAGATCTAAAATTTTATATAATTTTTCAGAAGTTAAGGGAACTTAGAACTAATTCTTTCCTGCCTAATGCTGAGCATGTTGTTTTTATGAAATCTAAGATCTCTTACACAAACGTACTGTAAAATGCTGTGGCAGAGGATAATCTTGCTGGTTGGTGTGGTTTTACAAGATGATTAAAACCATATTTAGATTATGGAGCACCCTTTACACAAATGAATTCCAAAGCACCCAATAAATGTTGGAATGTTTTGAAAAAAAAAGTCTTAGTAGTGACTGCTAATGTGCAATCAGATCTGGGACAAAGCTATCAGGAATACAAATTGGTAGTTCCATACAAAAAGAGAAGTAAAAATCCCCCCATCATTAGGCCTAGAAATCAAATAGCAATTTGTTGGCTGCAAAGTAGTTAACACCATTGGTTAAGGCAGAAATCTTATGACTCAACACCCAGAGGCTTTGTTGTATTTATCCTGTTTTAAAATCAGCCCCTCCTGTAGCATCACAAACAGTGTGAATACACCTCAAAATTCAAATTTTTGTCCTTAGATGTAGAGGAATAAAAATCCTTATGGATTTAACCATTCCTGAAGATTAGAGATTAGAGATTGAGGGTCATACCCTCAATTCTCTTCTTTACCAGCCACTTAGAGCAATCAGGAACATCCAGGATCTCAGCACATCTCACATTACCTGTTTCCAGCCCAGAAGAGGCAGTGTCAGCAGAGAACTAATTCACCGACATGGCAAAGGTAACATTTTTACTGAATGGGGAAGAGCTGTTCTCATTAAACTCCCTGAAGCACCCTTCCTACCAATTAGTTAGAATCTCCATGTCCCCACTAAGCTTCACATGGCTGAACTGAATTTGCTGTAAGCAGAGATGTGAATATCACAAGGTTACTGCATTTTCATAGAATCACAGAAGCATAGAATGGTTTGAGTTGGAAGGGACCTCAAAGATCATCTAGTTCCAACCCCATTGATGGTGGGCAGGGACACCTCCTACAAGACAAGGTTGCTCAGAGCCCCATCTAACCTGGTCTTAAACACTTCCAGGGAGGAGACAGCCACAACTTCCCTTGGCAATCTGTGCCAGTTCTCCATTAATAAAATCTTATAATTATTAATTTCTCCATTAATAAAATCGAGGTCTGTGATTTGGAAGTCTTTTGTTACAAAATGTTTAAAAAAGGGAAGAACAGAATCAAAAGGTCACCTTTCTGTCTGCATTGCCTCCTATTTGTCACTTCTTATGTTACTTCCTCCTGCTATCTATTTATAACTTCCTTGTATGAGCTGTCATACCACAAATTTCTATGACCCAGTTAACACGCATACAATTGCTTCAAAGATTGCATTATTAACCCTGTTGGTCTTCTAGGTCATAAATACAGATCCTATTTTTACATTTGCCTTTGTCCTACTTATGAATATGATCAGTCCACTTGAAGCAGAGTGCATTAAACACACAGAATCATAGAATCATGGAATAGCTGTATTCGGGCTTCTCTATAACCTGCAGTGTTTAAAGGAGTTTGTGAGCTCTGCATTCCTTCCCTAAACACTGCTTCTCTGCCTCATCATTTAAAACACATAACCTAAGGAGCATGTTGAGGGCAAGACAGAAGCAACCAGAGGTAACTGTGACCAAAGCAGAGGATGGTGGTCTTGTTATGTGCTCAAGCCAATGTAAATGGCGCATAGATCTGGCAAATATACACCTCCACAGTCAGAGGGAAACTTTAGCAGAGAAAATTCTTGGTTGACTGGTTTCTACAAGGTTTCCATCACCAGTGTCAGTGACATCTTCTCAAATTTCCTTTCAGAGACCCTGTAGGAAACGTGGCTTGTTGTGCATTCATATTATTGGAATGTACTTTGATGATTCTGCTTAGCTTGGTATGTCAAGGTGCTGAGCCTAGCAAAGCAAAAGGAATCTCCTCCAAGCTACCCCTAGAACATAGAAAGGATACAAAGGGCAGTTGTGCTAAGGCAATCGGTCTTATATCATAATGTCATTACCTGTATCACTTAATTAAAACTAACTTCACTGCATCTTGTACAGTACAGTAGGAACTTCAGGTAGTTGAGAGGTTTTTTACAGAACTCTTGTTTCCATCATGAACTTCCAACACACATTTCTATTGCAGCAAGAGATTTTACAGTTTATAAACTGTTCCTTTTCTATAGATTCATCTCTTATTGAGCATGGCAGGATTTGGCACAGCTCAAAATAGACGTTGGCCAGCAATGCTTAGGCGAATTACCCCAAGGTAAACAGAAACTAAGCACAGCTCATCACAAACACTCCAGGAAACAGGGTGTGAGCAGTCTCTGCTTTCTATTTTGGTGGTTCTCTCTGTCACAAGTTCTCTCTGTGTCATGGTGCTATGATTCAGTTCATGCAGCAGACCCTGTGTGTCTCTGGCAGAACAGGTACCTTAGAAGGCAAACTGGACAGTGTTAACAACACTGTCATTTAGATAATTGTGGATCATCCGATATTGTACTAAGCTGTACTGGGCATGCTGCTGTGTTACATAGATGCATTGTCTTTCAACCAGAAACACATTCACACTGTCACTAATAAAGAGTGTGAGTTACTTCTGTTTGCACTGATGAGAATCACTGTATTACTAGGTGGTATTTATTAATCTCATCTGAAGTTGCTGTAATTGCTCCTACTGAGGCTCCTTCAGACTCTAAACCAGGGAAAACGAAAAGAGCTTTAAAATGATCATTTTATGAGCAACTAATTCAAAACCAAGCAATCTCACAGCTTTGTGAGATAGAACGAAATTCTAAATATATTAATACAATTAAAACAGCATTCAGTATTTGACAGCCTGACTGAAGATTGACCTGCTTCTATACGACTACGAAGGACTCCTTTTGTCTGGGGAAGCAAGTATCAGCAAGTGCAGTATCAGCACTTGAAGCACTTCAGAGTCTGATTTTTGAAGTTCTTTCCCACTGAAGTATGTGTCACAAACTCATCACAGTTGTGTTACACTGCAGAGACAGACATAAACACACCCACACTCTCACTCAAGCACGCAGAAAGAGCCATGACATCTCCTTAAGATTGCCCCTCGCTTTCAAGGGGAGTTCTCAGCCTGGGACTTACACAGCAGAGCACACATCAGCCTCTCTCCCAAAGCAAGGAATAGACTTGCAGAGACTCCCAGAAAACTCAGCATGCCGCTGTATTTCCTCTCCAAGGAAAGTCATGTTTCACCAGATTTTTCTTGTAAGAAGTCCACGTGATCCTGGTCACTATCAGCAGAGTAGATTAAAAATCACAGGTATTTTTAATCCCCGAAAATGTAATATTCTTATTCTATTCTATACCAAACCATTTATTCAGGTATTACATGACACTTAGCAGAATAACACTTGACTTTTTGGTGGTCATCCTATCATATTTTCTGATTTCTGAAAATATTAGTATTTCTGTTCGAGACCTGAAGCGAACTTCAATTGTACCACTGTGTATAAAATACACAGGAACTAAGATTATTTTCAAGCAAACTTCCTAGGGCAGTTTTTTTTAATGTATGAATTGTCATCATACAGATAGAAATTCCATCTATCTGTAAATAACGCATCTACACAAAAGCATTTGAAAGACTACTAATTTCTCAAAATGGAAAGGTCTTTCAGGACTAGTAAGAAGGAACAGCCCTGTCCTTCACTACAACCTTCTTCTGTTCTCCAAATTGCTTATTTTGTATGTTTCAGTCTTGCTCTTATCTATTCTCCCAGCATTCAAAAAAATGTCATACCTGCCTCTGTTGTTCATTTTATCTATTATGATCTGCTTTGCTTACACCTACTAAAACAAAACCACTTTCAGGAAAAAATGATGATGCAGTTATTATTCTGAATATTCTTTCATAAGTATCATTACCATGTGATATTTGAAAGCCTA
This sequence comes from Podargus strigoides, assembly GCA_028020825.1. Classification (NCBI taxonomy): domain Eukaryota; kingdom Metazoa; phylum Chordata; class Aves; order Caprimulgiformes; family Podargidae; genus Podargus; species Podargus strigoides. The sequence continues at coordinate 30,055,665 of CM051663.1, read as the reverse complement.
AATATCTTAGAACAGTGGATTTTTTTTAACATGCAAAACACAGTTGAAATTAGACATGCATTTTCTTTTCTGATTACACTGGTTCAGTTCAATCCTATTTTCAGTGTTTGAGTCTTTGCAGTGTCACAGTTAGCAGCAGCAAAACAGCATAAAACTTCAAAATGAAAGTATCTCGAGTGAGATTTTATTCCAATTTAAATTTAAAACACATCTTTTCAAACTTTCCGGAAATGGGACTTTCTCTAGAAGTGTTTATTTTTTCAGAATAATTAAATAATTTTTAGATTATATTTTCCATAATCAAATACCCTAGGCTACTTTTGCCTTCCATACGGAGTGCAGAACCACACAGACTTTGGTCACAGAGAATCAGGGCACTTGAAACAAACCGAGGTCAGGAAGGACTGACTCATAACTCTGAAGGCTAAAACACAACACCTAGTAATATAAATGTAAATATGCAATATCAACATAAAAACATATATTAAGATAGAATCCTCAGAGTATTTACAGTGAAAACAGACAGGAGTCCCTTCAGGAACCAGTCTCATACTTGTGAACCCTTGTTTTCGTATGCTATTGTGTTTTGGAAAGTGGTAAGGTAAATATCTGGAGATCAAATAACTCTCCAGTGAATCAAAACAAAAGGCTGGGACAGTATGACCCTTAATTTAATCAAGGAATTTTATAATACTATACATGCACTCACAAGGCCTGATTCTGCTCTCAGATGTATTAACTTTGAAACCATATATTATAAATTGAGGACTAATTGACTGATAACAACTATGGTCAGGCTTGTTCTACTTAAGTAATATGCATCAACATGTATTTTAAAAGTCTTGCATGATATGCATATATTTGAAAATAATAACATTCCAAGCATAAGCATAACATGGTCTACCTTGACTTCAGTGAGGCTTTTGACACTTTCTCCCATGGCATCCTCACAATGAAACATACCAAGTGTGGACTGGATGACTGGGCAGTGAGGTGAATTGGGAACTGGCTGAAGGACAAAGCCCAGTGGTCAGTGGGGCAGAGTCTACTTGGAGGCCTGTGACTAGTGGTGTCCCCCAGGGGTTTGTATTGGATCCAGTCTTACTCAATATATTCATTAATGACCTGGACGAAGGGACAGAGTGTATCCTCAGCAAGTTTGTTAATGATACCAAGCTGGGAGGAGTGGCTGACATACCAGAAGGCTGTGCTGCCATCCAGCGTGACCTGGACAGGGTGGAGAGCTGGGCTGGGAGAAACTTAATGAAATTCAACACGAGTAAGTGCAGAGTCCTGCATCTGGGGAAGAACAACCCCATGGATCAGTACAGGCTGGGGGCTGAGCTGCTGGAGAGCAGCTCTGGGGAAAAGGACCTGGGAGTCCTGGTAGACAGCAGGCTGACCATGAGCTAGCAATGTGCCCTCATGGCCAAGAAGGCCAATGGCATCCTGGGGTGCATTGAGTGTGGCCAGCAGGTCAAGGGAGGTTCTCCTCCCCCTCTACTCTGCCCTGGTGAGGCCTCATCTGGAGTGCTGTGTCCAGTTCTGGGCTCCCCAGTTCAAGAGGGACATGAAGCTACTGGAAACAGTCCATCACAGAGCCACTAAAATGATGAAGGGATTGGAACATCTCCCATATGAGGAGAGGCTGAGGGAACTGGGTCTGTTTAGCTTGGAGAAGAGGAAGCTGAGGGGGGATCTCATGAATGCTTATAAATATATTAAGGGCGGTGTCGGAAGGATGGGGCCAGACTCTTCTTGGTGGTGTCCAGTAACAGGACAAGGGGCAATGGGCACCAAATGGAACACAGGAGGTTCAACCTTAACATAAGAAAACACTTCTTTACTGTGAGAGTGACTGAGCACTGGAACGGGTTGCCCAGAGAGGTGGTGGAAGCTCCATCTCTGGAGACATTTAAAACCTGTCTGGATGTGTCCCTGTGTGATCTGCTCTAGGATTCTGCTCTGGAAGGGGGGTTGAACTAGAATGATCTTTTGAAGTCCCTTCCAACCCCTACCATTCCATAATTCTGTGGTTCTGTGATAGGGCAAGTCGATTTTAATGCTAAATCTGTACCTTACGGAGATATGTGTAAGTTTCTTTATACAAACGATTTATCTAAGCTACCTATCCATTGCATAAGCACAGCTACACATCTATTGTGAACATCTTTTTGACAATATATTACGTTGATTAGTCTGCCAAACCAAATTTATTGTAAACCTATGTAGCATAATGATTGAATATTCTTCACAGATTTTTCAAACTGGATAAAGAAATCCTTATTTGAAAAGAAAAACAAACCAAAATTAGTATTTTTCAAAGAACTGACTGTAAAACAGAGCTAGGATTTGTGAGATGACTTACATGACAGAGTTAAGATGTTTATGGATAGATGGAAATTACTCTAGATGAGCACTGGAGTGCAAGCTAAATTAATGCAAATATTTCCAGAAAAGAAAGCTGCACTAATCTGATTAAATCATGTTTTATACCAATTTACATGAACTTTTTTAAGAAGTACACTAATTCACTCAAAAGTTTTTTAAAAAGTATATCATAGCCTCAGTGTCTGACAGCATTATAATGATACACAACACATTTTTAGACACCTTTAAACTTACGTGTAGCAGAAGGAGTTGTCAGTCATATAACTCAATTTCAAGTTAGTTTCTTTAAGAAACAAAACAAAATAAAACAAAGAAAAAAGCCCCACACAACAAAACTGAGCAGAGCACAAGCAACAGGAGCCTGAAATATGTTTGAGTTCAACCAACATCAGCCACTATCTTAAAATGTCCCACTTATTGATACAGCTGCAGGAACCGTCGAGGTGTAGACAAAATATCATCACTGATTCGGGAATTTTTTTTGAATGAAATGTTGGCTATTACCCCTTCCTGAAACAATAACATGCACCTTAAGTTTTAAAACTCATAATTCCGGTTAATTCTCACAAATATCTCTAATTAGAAAAAGGGAGAATTCTGTGAAACTCTTGTGCAATGCCACATATTCTATGTCATTCCTTCAGAACTCAAAACCGTATGGGCTGCTCATAAAAGGTTAAAGACTCTTCTCATTTACACCAATAAAAGTTAGAAAATACTTGAAAGACAAAGCAATTGAGATCACCTTTCCCTAGACAGAAATAAAAGTGAAAGCCAAGTCAAGAATCCCACTCCTGATGCTTGTTAAAAATGTATGATTCCAAAGCCTGTGACTAGTGCAGATTTCTGAAGTGCCTGAAAGAAAAAATAATTTCATCAACAGCCATATTGCTTTTTTTTTGGCTTATGAAAAAAAAAGGGTTTTTTTCCCAACAATAATTAAATAAACAATTATTGTCAATTACTCAACCTCCCTCCATGATTAAATACATTATCTCCTGTATTATTAGGAAGGGACACTACCCTTCAAGTTCCAAATAAGAGTTTTATAACAAAATGTCAAGCAGATTTACACAAATCTCATATTTGCTTCGGTCCTATAACTTATGTTCCTGTTTCTGTAATCGAGCTCTTCTTTTGGTTTTATTTGTAGACTTTGTCTCATGCTGCAGACACTCAGGAAGTCTTCAAGTTTTTAAGATAAGTTTGCAACTATGCATGACAGCACTGACACTGTCTGAAAGAGACCACATGGATAATGATGGCTCCAAAAGGTTATTATTGCACCTTTTTGTCTGATTGTTTACTTGTCTGTGCAGAATGGACATTTCCACTTCAGAATAGAAATAATGGATCTATTTCAGCCCAGAAGACACACCTTGGGACTCTTTTGAAATTGCCTCCCAGACTGATAATTACTACCAAATGAATATCACTTGAGCACATGCATATAATAATTTAATCTAGATTGTGTTTCTCCAGTTTACTTAAGGGAAAACAAATACAGATAACGTCGAAGTCAGACTAGATAGCATGCCCTGTTTATCCTTTGTCCATTAGTCCAGTTAAAGACAGGAAACTAAGATTTTTTACCTGATTTCTGCTTTGCAGTAGAGATTAGTTGCTTTCTGCTGCCTGTTTTTGGAGACATGATTTAGTACCTGTCACAGAGATACAGTGAGGCTCTTCCAGACTTAAATTCCAAACTAAACTAATAGCAAAACCAGTTTTTTTGCACTCAAGTATGTAGGGTATGAATTCATGCATGCAAAACAAGGTCACACTTCTTTTGAGGAAGAAGAGAAACTGCTGCACAACCTTTGAACAGACACTTGTAGTTATATCATCTGTCCAAGAAGTATCACATATGGACTCAAGTCTAGGTTTGGGTTTCTGACAGCAGCATGGCAAAAAGTCCATGTGAAACGCAACCCACTGTTGTATTATCCTTGTGAGCCAAAACACTTAAAAATACTTAAGCTTGGGCTTTAATGATTTTTTTTTGTTTTACTGTGTGTTGGGTTTTTTTCCCTATTAGCATTATAGAAGATGTTTCTACATCCAACTAAAGGTGTAGGCTTCGTTTTGCTACTTCTAACTAATGGTAATTTCTGCTGAACCATGGCAGATTCACTTTTAAACCTAAATTGCTCACTAAAATAACAGAAATACTTAGAAAATACACTTCCATTTGCCATGATGAAACACATTAGGCCATAATGTGAAGCTGTGCAATAAATACAGAACATCTTCCATTTGTAGCTGATGTTGTCTATGTAGACGAATACCACAGCAAATCTAGACATATCCTACAGCACACAGAGTGCACAGCAGCAGACCAGACAGACCTTGGTTCTTATTTCTCCTTCATACTTTTTAGATTAGGCAAGGCCCCAAGATTTCTTCGATCAGTATGCTGTGGTTTGGGTTCTACCCCAGATGACTAACATCTTGGTGGAACTATTTTCAGTCAAGGGATTATTTGTATACTCCCTCCTGAATACTGATCCTACCACATCCACTTTGTGTCACAGCCCCAAACAAAAGGAAGGGAACTGCTGCCAGCATTTCTCTTGTGATCTTTTCATGAGCGCCCCCATCCAAGTTGCTGCCCACTCACTCTTCCTGGCACTGAAAGACTGCTGTGGGAATTGTACAGCCGTTGAAATGGCACCTTCACACACAAACCAAACACAGCTTCTGTTTCCTCATGCCTTATTTCCAACATCATCCCATTTGCTTGGTTTTTTTCTGGGAAGAAACCTCTTGGTTTTCCCCTGCCGATAAAGTACTTAAGTAGTACATCATAATTAAAGCCTCTCTTAATAACATGGCAATGCATGCAACCAGCAGCCTTGCTACTGCCATGGATGCACAGACAGACTCAGAGGAAATAGGAAGAGCACTCTGTCTCCTTTCATTTCAGAAATGAAATTATTCCTTCAATGGACTGTGAACTATTTGGATATATATTATTGTTGTTTTAACATTCAGCAGCAAGTTACCATAGCCACACTGCGGTCCTCAGACTTTCCCACTGAGGATGCATATGGGTCCCTGCATAATGTGCTGCTGTGTTATGAATCTGACTTTGAGGAATCTGTTTCTCCTTTTGCATTGCAGAGGGAACCAAGGGCCACATTGAGCTTTGGACTCCGCTGCAGAGACTGATGTGCCTAAACACCTAGCACTGCAAGCCTCAGCATTGCAACACTTAAATTCCTGTTTGGATGTAGCCCTAATTTGCTGTATAAATTCTCAAGCCTAGAGTAGTATGTTGGTAATGCATTCAGAAACACTGACAAAATTGCTATGTCTGACAAACACATAAAAAACTCCTTGGGAGAACAGTCTGAACTTTCACACACAGAAGAAACCCTGGCACATTTTCATTGCTTAGTATTCATACACAGATTTTTATTCTGGACTTGAAGAAGATAAGTGGACCTAAAGATGTTGTCTGTCCTCCGCTTAGTAGTAGGAAAAAGTGCCCATGTTTGTATGAAAAAGGCAGAGGCAAAATAACATGCCTAGATTTAGAGCTGTGGGTGCTTATGCACACTGCTCTCCTTGGCTTCATCTCTATACATCTCTCTCCATTCAGCATATGCGAAGCCTGAAAGGCTAATTGAGGGCTAGAATACAACCGGGCAGCAGAGTATGGTGGCTTAAATTTCCCCCTCTAACTGTAGACACCTATCTAAGTAACATTAAAGATATGGATTTGATGGATGGACCACCCGGTGGATAAGGAATTGGCTGCATGGTCGCACGCAAAGGGCTGCGGTCAATGGCTCAGTGTCCAAGTGGAGACCGGTGACAAGTGGTGTCCCTCAGGGATCGGTACTGGGACCAGTGTTGTTTAACATCTTTGTCGGCGACATGGACAGTGGCATTGAGTGCACCCTCAGCAAGTTTGCTGATGACACCAAGCTGTGTGGTGTGGTCAACATGCTGGAGGGAAGGGATGCCATTCAGAGGGACCTTGGCAGGTTGGAGAGGTGGGCCCAGACCAACCTCATGAAGTTTAACAAGTCCAAGTGTAAAGTCAAGGCAATCCCATGCACAGATACAGGCTGGGCAATGAGTAGATCGAGAACAGTCCTGGGGAGAAGGACTTGGGAGTGTTGGTGGATGATAAGATCAACGTGATTCTGCCCCTCTGCTCTGCCCTTCTGAGACTCCACCTGGAATACTGTGTCCAGCTCTGGAGCCCCCAACACAAGAAAGATATAGAGCTGTTGGAGCGAGTCCAGAGGAGGGCTACCAAGATGGTCAGAGGGCTGGAACACCTCTCCTATGAGGACAGGCTGAGAGAGTTAGGCTTGTTCAGCCTGGAAAAGAGAAGGCTCTGGGGAGACCTCATAGTGGCCTTCCAGTACCTGAAGGGGGCCTACAAGAAAACTGGGGAGGGACTTTTTACAGGGGCCTGTAATGATAGGACGAGGGGTAATGGGTGGCAGCTGAGAGAGGGTAGGTTTAAACTAGATATAAGAAAGAAGTTCTTTACTGTGAGGGTGGTGAGGCACTGGAACAGGTTGCCGAAGGAAGCTGTGGATGCTCCATCCCTGGAAGAGTTCAAAGCCAGTTTGGATGGAGTCTTGAGCAACCTGATCTAGTGGGAGGTGTCCCTGCCATGGCAGGGGGGTTGGAGCTAGATGATCTTTGAAGTCCCTTCCAACCCAAACCATTCTATGATTCTATGATTCTATGAAGTCACATAAACTAGCACACTAGTCACTCTCCACCCTCTGCACAGCAAAAGGAGTCAGCTAAGGACACCTGCAGGGGATCAGCCAGATCCCAAGTGGGCTGGATTACCTTCCAGAGGTGCTTGCTTCTCTCCAATTAGACATGAAAGCAACAGTAAGCTGCAGTAAGTAAGCTCCTAGTTTAGATGACTCAGATAAGTGCCTCCATTTAAACAACATGATTCTGGACCCATATGCTATATAAGGAGAAGCTGATGACACACCTAACTCTAACGTGGAAATGCAGATTTTTATGCATCGTTTGTAAACGGGCACCATGACGCCTCCTCCCCCTCTGCAGCTCTGCACTCAAGAACTTGATTGTGATTTACCCCACTGCAGCAGCTGCCAAGTCCACATCCAGATTGCTTTAATTAAAAGCAATCATGCAAGATAAGGACAGGTAAAGACGCATCAGATAAAAGAAATCAGACAGAAGGAATAATCTTAAATATGCCTCTGGTTAAAATTACTCTGAAAATTGCTAAGTAGGCTAAATATTGTGGATTTCATTTTTATTGTGCCTGTAATATGATGACAAAGTTCTACTTTGTAGCTCCTTGTCTGAGAAAAGTCATCTTCTTCCTTTTGTCTGTCTGGTACCCCAAGTGCTTGGAGACTTTTGTCCTTGGTAAGCTCCTTCTTTGCTAGCTACTTGAAATTGCATTTAACATTGCTTCTGTGGTTCACACTGGCTAGCTTTCAAAAGCAATTGTAAGGGTTTAGGAACATTTCCTCTAGCCAAACCAACGCTGTTGCATGAATAACTGATTGTTCTCTTTTTCCTCCCCTGAAAGTTGTTTGCTCAATATAAACAAGCTTTTCTAAGGGACTTCCACGAAGAAAGTTAATTTGGCAAGGCTCTGTAGTGACTGTGTTGGAGAAAGATACTCTGACCTCCCTTGAGTGAGCTATGAAAGCTAGATCTTGCAGGATAAAGCAGTTACATATCTACGCAAAGAAAAGGAATTCAGGCATCATATGCACAGTGAGTTTCTCACAGGGGATCGGGACCTGCTCTAGACAAAGTCGAAGGCAATCACCTAGGGCAGCTTTTTGCAGGGGGTGGCAAAGCAGCCACAGACTCACAGTGGACTGGAAAGGCAAGATTACGGCTTCTGCTGCAACCACCAACTCCAAATAGAGACTTGCTGAGAAACAGAGACCTTTGCCAAAAACAAGGTCACCTTTCTCCATTTCCTGCACCTGCAGCAGCAGGAATAACAAAACGAAGATTTTTCACTGATTTCACTCACTCCCTGTCTTGGCTTTATTCCCTCCCTGATAAGAGGGGGAGAAGCCTGCCCATGATTTGCCATCCTTTGTGTGGCAAAGCTCAGCTGTCCCCAAATGGCTGAGTTACCTCAAGGCCTAGAAATCTATTCATGTAAACATACAGGGAGAGATGAAATTTCAAGACTAAAATCAAAGTCCAGAGCTAGATCTGACAAACAAAAAGGAAGAGTCCCTATGGCAAAACATGGCTAGGAGCCAGAAAAGGTGGGGGTGAGCGAGAGGACTGCCTACCCAGAAGGAACTCAGAACAGTGGCTTTTCAGAGGCATGACCAAGGAAATGTTCAACTGCAGAAATTCCTAGACTAAGTCAGAAGTAGGGATTATCATATATGCAGATTCAATGTCCTGATCCAGCTGCTGGAGACAAAGCATGGAAGTCCTTTGGGAAGGTGTTCAATGGACTTCTCCTTCTATGGACTTGTGTTTCTCCAAAATATTCGGAGAGTTTATTTTTCTTATCACTTCAATTACATAGCATTAATCTAAATGCTATTATCATCTACATCCATGGAGGTGCACTTGCCTTAGAACTCCGGTAGGCTGCTTGACTAAGTGCAATTATGATACAGCTCCTGAATTTCAGAAATAATACAAAGATATGTACTCAGCAGACAATTAAAATTTGAATATATGCAGAAGCAAGCTCTTCCCAGACCTGCAATTAAATAGCTAACTGGATTAGAAGGCTCTGTTTCTGTGAACAAGTTCTTCTACTGAATCACATTGGCTTTCATCAGCATGTCATAACATAGAGTTTCAGAAAACAGCATTGCCTGGTAAAATCTAGCCAAAGATTACTGGCTCTTGCACAAGAAAAGGGTCAGCCTTTCTAGAAGAAGGTTGCACACAGAGATAACTATTTTTCTACCAAAATGTTTTATGAATATGGAAAGAAACATGCACATAAGCATTACATAAGCAAATACATTTCCATTTTAATGACTGAACTTCAAGTTTTACATGCATGTGAACTGAATAAATATAGCTTTATTACAGCTAATCATAGTTATCCTTCATCTCTTCTTCATTTGTTTATAATAATTTACGTCCTAAGCAGCATGTCAAAAGGGCTGTCTTCCCGTCTCTGCGTCAGGTTTATCTCACCAAATATTAGCTATATGAAAGGTACACATCCAGGATAACCTACTGTCTTAGTTAACAGGGGAGAGACTTCCCAAGAACAACACATCCTACCTACCCTGGTTACCTGTCTTACAAAGGCCCTCTTCTGCCACAGACTATGGAGATAACCTAAACAACCAATTTTGGACTAGATGACTAACTTGCTGGTGACCAAGATGAATCCCAGTCTATGTATGCAACTGGTAGAACAAGAGATGGTAGTTTTGATGTGACCATTAAAAAACAACAACAAAACTTGCATTTAGAAATCCAGAAGTGTGTAAGAAACATAAAGAGATATTATTTGATTTATGGCACATTAATTTTAAAAAGTCTTTCATGTTTTAGAAACTCTTTCTCTAGAATCCATCAAGGAACTATTCTCCCATGTTATGCCTTTTCAAGCACTTTGCATTATCTTCCTGTCTGTTTCTCCATAATGTCTCCACATTTAGACTAAAACTCTGCTTCTTTGCAGCTGATATCAACTTGAGAAACATTGTTATCCACATTTTAATTCCTTTTCTGGCCAATTTGAAATCTCAGCCTATCTAACCTTCTTTAACTTTTTCCAATAACTTTTCTTTCTCATTTGACAATAACTCTTAATTCTTCTCTTGTTCCTATACTTCTAAGATAATTTCCAGCAAAGTCCTTACTCTTGTGAGTAATCCCTATCCAGATAAATATTTCCATGCATTTTAATGAAACTAGGGATGAAAACTGAATTGTATTGAAAATGTGTTTTTACAACTGTATTTTGTTACACTTCATTTCTCTTCATCTAACTCGAAGGTAATTCAAATAATGATGAAGGAATCTGACCTCTCTGGCCATATAAGATACTGTCTTTAGAGCAGAACAAGTTCATTTTGTATCATATTGCTGTGACTAATCTGTTCATTCTTAATTGAATGCAGTGAATGCTGATGTTGCTCTCAATGGTTAAAGCTGTAATGAAACAACTTCCACAATAACCCCTGGTTCGTGTTCTGAAACTTTAAACTCTGGGCTGAAAACATCCTCTTCTTTATGTCACCTTGTAGACAATTTATATAAAATTTATTTTATTTTAAACCTTCTCTGTAGTAAAGGCTGGTGCTGGAAACCTGAACTTTAACAAGGTCTGAGGACGCCACAACCACCATTTTTCACCTTGGTGAAGAAGAAAGGAAAGTTGCAGATGCCATGTATCCTTGATGTCCAGTACAAAATGCATTTGTATAATGATACAGGACTTACCAAAAGTACCACAATATGACCCAGTATGAGTAATAGTGTTTATCCCTTTGCAGACAGATTTTTTAAAGGAAGGTGACTGGAATTTCTCTAGCTTGTGCTGAATTCACTGCTGCCCTTTGGGCTCTACTGCCTAAGTATGTTGAGCAGGGTCAGAATTCCATTAACAAACTGTTTTCCATTTTGTGATGCTCTTCAGTGTTTATTTCAGAAGGTCACAGAGAGGAACCAGATCAAAATAAGCCCAGCTATACATAAGACAAATATTTTTGTTTTAAAATTTCTCTGACTGACTCAGTATAGCAAGGCTTATGCAGTGATAGCCAGCCTCTTAGCCAAGGCTTTTGAAGGGTTTTCACTTTTGGATACATGACTTCTTATAGTCTATCTCTCATTTTAGGCATCTGCATTCTCTTTTAAAGTTGGATCTTTGGCCATAGACCTCCTATTCTAGTAAGCAACTGTGAAAATATACGAGTATACAGAAGTAACTCCTTCTTCAAATCATTGTCAGCCTTCATAATCTCTAAGATAAATTACATTTGTACATGACTACAAGTCAGTTCCAGAGATATTTTGTGTTTAAGGAGTTCAAAGTCTTTTACTGTATATATTACACAGCAGAAGTAATTTAACATCTGCAATTTTATCGGCTGATGAAATAAAGTTAGCTCCTCAATGGCCTTCAATTTGGCAGCAGCCAAAGTATTTATCGTAATAAATACAGATACTCATCTATGTTGCAGTCATCTTACACAAAATGTTCATGTTTCTCAACATGATCACTGCATAGGAACTAAAAATTAGTGTATCAATGTACTAGAAAGATAAATGGAAAGATTTCTTGATGCTTTTAACTCATTCCATTAAATTTCTTTGGTTTTTGAAATGTTATATAAGTGATTTTATTTAAGTTAATACTTCTGTTGTAGTGGTTAGTATTCAGCTGGTAATAGTTTACAAATATGGTTGCTTTCAGGCTAAAATCTTAAGGAGCATATTTGCCAGAGGATTGTGTCATGATTTATGTTCCTTGGTGTGAGCAAAAGACATGAGGAAAAGACAAATACTCTTTTTCAATGAGAGTGCTAACTGTGTTTCTTAGCATCACGGTTACTTTAAGTAGTGAAGTATTAATCTTTACAGTTTATGTTACTCCTAGGCAGGAACTCAAAGAAATAATAGCTTGCAAGATGAAAAGTGTAGTAAAATCATTTGAACACAGTAGAACTTAAGGCCTTTATTTGAAATACTCAGATATTTTGAGTCAAGAAAATTTGGGGGTCTCAGCTTTTTCCTTCATGGACAGATATTAAATACTTGCTTCTCAGAAAAATTCCTAAGTTACCAGTTAGACTAGACACATAGTATCAACCATGCAGTGTCCTTATATTCATATAAGGCAATACTGGGGGGGGGACACACACGACACTACTCACAAAAATAACTATCACAGCTGCGATAATGTGGTTTTAGAGAGGGACTTTCCAGTCTTACTGTAGACCACTTAGTTTTCTTTAATGTGGAGAGATTTTCTTTTTTTTTAAAATTTTGCTGCATTTTGGTCTCATGGAAACATTTTAATTATGGAACTATTTGCTTAGTTAATTAGCTCCCTGACAGTCCTTATCAATAGGAGAAGTCAACACACTAATGGAAAATAAATTACAAATGGAGAGTGATATTTTAAAAACACACACCAAATCAAATTAAAAGCTCATTTGTATTCCAGTTTCTGATGATATAAAATACAGGCTGAGTAGTCAGGGAGGGCAATGTTGTTTTGTTGTTGTTTTTTAATGAATGGTTCCTTTAGAGATTTTATGTCAGCAGATGGCATTTATCTAAATTCACCAGCCTCATCAGTTATTGCTACAAAGAATGAAAATTCCTTGATTATTCTTGGTTTTGATGAGGATCAAAAGTAAGAGAGTAGAATACAGTATCCAATTTTAATTTGCTGGTAAGTTCTAGAACATGTTTGAAAAAATTTAGGCCTTTTTTTAGTGAATTTATAATTTTATAGGCAAACTATAGATTTATGCAAATAAACATTAGTCTCTTGCAGTTCATCCACATAGCCAACATTAGAAATATAAAAATAACAACATGTAAAAACTAATGATATAAAAACCCCCAATAAATCAAACACATAACTTTATTTTAAACCTATAAATACAAGAACAAGTTACTGCTAGGTTATCAACATAATGTTATTTTCTGAGCAGCCTATTAATCATGAGGTTTGCAAAGTAACTGACCCACCAGTATTAATTTCCATCAGCTCTGGTTCCATTTTGTTCTCTGTCCAAGGAAATATACATTTTCCACATATTAACATACTGTTTTCAGATTATTTTTTTCTGATTTTCCTGGTTTTCTTGTGTGAGAATATCTTACTAACTGAAGATGCTGCTATTCAAGATGCACTTTCTATACAATCCCAGCTCTGTGTGGGTTACATAGGACAAATCAATTTCCTCACTCTTCAGGAAGGAAAGATATATCATTCAATGGAAACAGTTTTCATTTGACTTGTCAATTGACACATCTGAGATTTATTTATTTATTTAAGCTTTCCTAAATTCCTGCAAATATTGGGAAAGGTCTAATTTTGTCATCTTAATAAAAAATAGAAGAGGTCATTGGTTCCCTGAGTTCTAAGTGCAGCCTTTGTATCGTTATTTAAACGTAGGCTTCTTTTCAGTCTCAGGAACCAACAAAACCATGCAAACCTGCAGACAGGGAGATATGCGCAAGTAAGTATGAAACTGTAAGAAAATACTCTGTGTCTTTAAATATTAAGCAGCTTTGCTATCTTGCTCTCAGAGTAAATCCAGCCCTCTAAGCAACACCATCTGGTAAGTAAGTGATGTTGACAAGGTTTGCTCATAAAGACTGAGCTCAGTTCCCCCCTTCCTCGTTTCTCAGGCTCTGACTTACCATTTTCCCTACAGCTGAAATACATCAACCATCCGATATGCTGGGCCAGATCCTGGATTCTGCTGAGATTTCTTAAGTAGCTGCTTGGAAAATGCATGGAAGAGGCAAAAGAGGTGGTGGTGGAAACATGGATTAGGGAAAAAGGGGCAGAGCAAGGGCCAGCAGGATCAGACTGTGGAGTCTGCAAGAAGAGTTAGCTGAAGTCCCGCAGCCTTACAGCTGTGTTGAAAGCAAGCTGCTGTACTTCTTTTCATCAAGGTCTGATGTGGCGAGTGCCCATCGTTCAACTGATAATGTTTAGTTTTGCCTGTTAAAAACCTCAAAAAACACTTATACAAATTGAAAGTCAGGACCTACAGCAGTTCCCAGGAAGATAAATGAGGTTCATTCAAATGGGATCTTCTTCTGGCACTAGAGCTGCAAAACCATCATACTTTTTTCTTTTTCTCCCTCATGAACAACTAGTGAACCTGCATGAGAGCAAAGCTAAAACAGCTTTGACAGTTCCAGGGAAATATAACTGCCTGTTATCCTCCCACCATTCAGTTCCCCACTGGAAGCTCTCCAGTTGTCATGAATCTAACAATATACAGAGAAATGGAAACATCTGCAATTACTAAAAACCAAGATGAGACAAATAACGTGTTTCACAATCTAGCAAACCAGAATACTCTGAGAAAAGCCAACATGTTGCCATAAGTGCAAATCACACAGTTATTGATATTATTACAATGCCGCTCTGAAAAAGGCTTAGTTCATTGCACTTAGCTGTGCATAACAAATCTGAAAGCTTTCTCATGCCTCATTCACACTAACACTGAGATCAGAGGAGGGTGTCATGACACCACACAAAACATCATGCTTCCCCGTCTTTGTCTGGTGGCAAGTAACTTTCAGTAAGTATTGGCCAAAGCTGCGAATTCAAAGCTCACGCTGATCAGCCCTAGACAATGAGATATTAACAGTTTTTCCTCCACTCTTTCTGCTCTCACTATCTTGAGAGGTAAAAATGGCTTTATACTAAATGAGAGCTGAGATTCTAAAACCATATCATTCAAAACCAAGAACTGCCAAAATACACAAGTCTTGATATCATATGACAATCTGTGCAAACTACACAACATATAAGATTTCATTACAATTACTATAATGATTCCTCCATTTCAGTTGAAAAGGCAGTGTAAGGCTTTGCAGTGAACACATAACTTTTCTGTAAGAAATTCAAAATAGATAACATGTTTATAATTACTGGGAAATGAGGCTGCTAATGTAAGTGTACAGGCTGGCTTACATCCTTTGTATCTGTGCACTGACCCAGCTTAACAGAGGTATTGGAAAAACAAGTGGGAAAATAGCACACAACATTTAGATAACCAGCCTCTTAGCAAGCACTGGAAAACCACTGTCAGACAGCAGGTCTCTTCCAAACTCTAACCCAAAGTTTGGTCAGATTTGGAAAGCTGAAGATGGAGGTTGTTACGAACTAAATTTACTTAAAAACTTATTACTAGTGTGTTTGATTTTTCAGATACCTAACTCTTAATCTTTTCTAAGTACATCCTAACTCAAAAAATAGCTACCTCAGGCTGTCTGAACAGGCAGCAGTGAGCTGAACATGCCTCTCATGCTCGAACACTGCTGAATGGATTCAAACTAGAAAGCGCATGGAGCAGAAAGCCACAAAAAGTCAGAAAAATGTGCAGGAACCCACTTACACATAGGAAGGCATTGTGGAGAGAGTGGAGACTCAGAGCTGAAGGGCAATCCTTTTCTCATATGGTGTGCTGTCTTATGAAGACTTGAAGATGGAGTGTTGTGCTGGTTTGGGCTGGGACAGAGTTAGTTTTCTTCATAGCAGCTGGTACGGGGCTCTGGTCTGAATTTGTGCTGAAAACAGTGTTGATAATACAGGGATGTTTTAGTTGTTGCTGAGCAGTGCTTCCACAGAGTCAAGGCCTTTTCTGCTTCTCACATCACCCCACCAGTCAGCAGGCTGGGGCACACAGCCCCCCCAGCTGAGGGGACACAGCTGGGACAGCTGACCCCAACTGACCAAAAGGATATTCCACACCATAGGACATCATGCTCAGCAATGAACGAGGGGGGAATTGGCGGGCAAACTCAGGAACTGGCTGGGCATTGGTCAGTTGTTTGTGAGCAATTGTTATTGAACTGTTTTTATCTCAATCCATGAATTTTCGCATGTTTATACTTCCAGTTCTCTCCATTGTCCTACTCTGGTGGAGTGGATGAGCACTTGTGTGGTGCTTAGTTGCCTGCTGGAGTAATACCATGACAAGGGTCCTTTTTCCTGTGTATTTGCATAGGTTTGGGATAAGATGTTTGTTTTCTGCATGAAGCCCAGATTCCACAAGAAAGGTGTTGAGTGTTCTCTTCCTTTCGGCAATAGTTAGAGCATTTCCCTGAAAGATGGAATCACCTCAACGTGAAGAAGATGTGGAAATTTTTTTTAGCCCATTCTGAAACCTCTCCCATGGCATCTCCACTGCCCATGAATCATCTAGATACTTCTGCACAGATATACTACTAGGTTCTACCTAAGGTGCTGGGTGCCCTGAAGTCAAGTGTTACAGAACACCAGAGGATAGTGTTTGAGTTGCTCTTTTATTATCAATAAACTACACCACTAGTAGTGAATGCAAGAATTATCCAAGCATTTTTCTTTGCAAAACTTCTTTCTACTTTCAGATGCTTTGAATCATCTGGGCTTTTATCCTCTATCCTTGCTGCAAAACTTCCGGTGTACAAACTGCATCTTTTGAGAAAAACTTTTCTAGTGAGTCCATTTAATGACACTTTCCCTATAGGGGCACGCCCCTCCTCTTTCTCTCTCTTCTTTTGCATCTAAACTGAATGCATTCTCCAGGCCCCTACCTCCTTTTGCAGAAATAAATGCATTTTTCATATTGTGCATTACTTTTTAAAGGAAACTTGCCAGGAAAATTAAAAAGGCTGGTAGCAAGCTCTTATTCAAATATTGGCAAGACATCTGTGAAACAAATCTCTCTAACTGGAAAGGAAAAGTGCACATTGTTTTAAGTTAAAGACTTAAAGACTTGTGTCTCCCATTCCACTCTAAGTTTAAAGGTTATCAGCTCCCACAGCACGGCTGCAAGTTTAAGCAGTCATTGAAAAGCTGAAATGAAACACGGGAGAGAAGAACACCAAGATCCTGAATGATGTAATCATTCCTTCCCACATTCTACAATATAGTACATTTTGAATTGGTGATCTTGTTTTTCCAATCTGAGTCATCAGTGACGCCTTTTGTTTTTGTCAAATGGCATCATTTGTAGTAAGAGATAGCCTGAAAATGGAGAAGGGAAATAATCACACTTCTCCCAGGTGCCCTCATTATCTGACATTAATTGGACTGGCAGAATAAGCTGCTGCTAGCTTTATGCCCTTCTATGAAATACTGCTATGAGGAGGTGGCATCTCCTTGGAATTAAGTCATCCCAGAAGAATCTCAGCTAGTACAAACTTCATGCACTCTCTGCCCAAATACCTGGCCAGGAGTAACAGGTGATCTGTCTGTCCAGTACTCTGCAGGAACAAGAGTTTGTACTGCCTTCTTATGCAGCAAAGGGTACATAAACTCTTTTCCTCTTTCACAAGGACCTAATGCCTGCTCCCTTTTCCATAGGAAGCAGTACTAAAGCTGAGTGCACCAAATACATTTTAATATAGTCTGAAGCTAAGCAGCAATCATTGATGTTAACTGCAAAGCTCTGAAGATCAACTGCAAAAACTGCAATGCTCATGCTAGTGCTTCTCCACGTGCTCTGGCACATACGTACCTGTTACAAACACTGCCGCAGCAACTAGTCACAGTTGCTCCCAGCTATGTTCAGAAGAGTCAATCCTAAATTCATAGCACCCTGAGGGTGAGAAACAGGAAGATTTGAAGCTCTCTTCAGGCAGACAGTTAAAAAATTCCTCAGTAGCTTGTTTGGATAAATATATATCAATAGTCTTCTATTTATTTTTAAATTAAATTAAATTTAATTTAATTCTTTAATTGAATAAGTCAAGAAATGAGCACCATGTTTATTTTTCTATTTGGAATCTGGACACACGCTTTTGAAAGGAGATGAAGTGATTGCAGACAGGAATGAAGTACAACCACTGCATCTGTGTGTTAAAATAGCATCCAAAAGCACCAATGAGGTTAAAGCACTTTTGCTTGTACATATGTTCTCAAGATTATGTCAAAAGATAAGTCAAAGAAGAGATGGAAAGGCACGAAAATACTTGCTCAAACTTATACAAGTCCCTGGGAGAGCTACAAGTAGAACCACATCTCCAGAATACCATCCTAGTGTGTTAACTAGGAAAGACTACTGCTTCCCATTTCATACTTACTTTTCATAAATGCTATATTTAATTTCTCTATCTTTCTGTCAATAGATAGTAAAAGACATACTGCTCATAGGGAATTATAAATCAAATTTGTATATTACATGTACATAAAATACACAAAGTACATTAAACATCATAATTTAGTTCAGTACTTCCAAGAAAAAGAGAAAGTGGTTTAAAGCAGAACCAGCTGAGTAAGAACTCCGTAGAAGGTGAACTGCTCTCCAAACAGAGAAATCTCTCTGCCCACCTTTCTGAAGGCACTTCTCTCACTATTGCATTTCCTGCAACCCACATTTATTGGTCACCTGCATTAGAAGTTTTGAACTAAGCTCTGAACAGACAGTTAGACTCAGAGTTACAAAGCAATGTTGTACCAGCTTCATGTAAACCATACTCCAATTTCTGGATCCTTGAAATGTTTATATTTTCCATGGCATTTTTCTGACTTTCAAAATGGTATTAACAATAGAAAAATAAAATCAGAACTTTTTTATTGCTTTCTTTTTTCCTTAAAAAAAAACCAAATCCTTTTTCTCAACATGAAAAAATACTGCACTGTGGTTCTACCTAAACCCTTTCCTGGTAGGGATTGGTCACGCCTGATGTTTCTGATTAACAACATTCTTTCCTTGAGAAAAATTTACTTTTTAAAAAAATAAAAAATCATAAAAGTCTTAAATCAACAGATACAACATGGATTTGATTTTGTTCTGTCATGCTACAAAGATTGGCAAGCGACTCTAATAACAGAGTCAAAGGCTGCAGTGATGAAAGTTTTCTTTCAACTACCAGCATTGTAAGGATACCTACATGTGAGACATTTTCTTTGTTAGAGTTACATTATTCTTTACATAAAGGTCATTAGATCTCTTTGTAAAATACTCCCAAATTGTATTTTAAAGCCATAATATAAGTGATTTTAGTTTTTTTTTTAAAAAAAAGTAAACAGGGGAGTTGAAGATGGAAACAAAGAATGACAGGCTAACTGACTAACTTCCAGAACTAGGCAGTATCACATAACTTTCGGGAAAAGATCTACAATAATGAGAGTTGCATTATACAAGATTCAAAGCACATAGAAGAAATAGACATACACTTTGATGCGAACAAGACAAGTTGTCACTAACCATAAACAACATGGATAAATAGCACCTCTGAACCGCGTAAACTCAGAATGGAGAAATTTTGTAAGAGCTTTACTTACCAGAAACTAATATTTCCACAGCACCTTTAAATTAATATTATTGCAAAATATAGAATCACTTCATACCAGTCCTTTCTTTGTTTTAAATTTTGTTATTATGATTCAAAGATTTTTTTTATTTTCTATTTAACACTAATTTTAAGATTCAACAGTAATTCCAAAATACACTATTCAAAACTGTATTGAGCCATAATGTAAAACAGTTCTTTCCCTTTTCCTCTCCAAAAAAACAGTATGAAAGCTCTTATAAAATTATTTCAAAGACAATTTTGACTCACTTTTTTTTTTTTTTTTTTAAGTTTGAGGATTCTCAACTGAAATAAGGATCAGAAGTTCTACTGGACAAAAAGAAATAATTTCTGTAAATGCAGATAATTTATATAAAACAAGTAATTTATCAAAAAATCAACCTTCCTCCAGATGTAATCCCTTGCAAAAAGTGCTCAAGTCATCTCAAAGTTAATTAGTAAATGCTTATTTGAGCTATATAACCTAGCACCCTGAGAAATCTGAGCGTCTTATGAGACTATAAACTGCTACAGGAGTTTGGAAACTCCAGATCTTGCAGAAAGTGCTCAGCTCCCAGCTAAGTAATGTTTTTAGATCATTAAACTTAATGGTTTAGTTTTGAGTTTTGTTAGTTTTGTTTTTATTAAGGGAGGATACTCTGGAGCAAGTCACTGGTGGATTAAAGTGTAGTATTCATTTCTGTGCTTCTCTATACCAGAAGACACTCCTTCAGTGGCTTAGTCCAATGCATGTTCTTCCTGTGCTTTCAACATAAGCTGGATAGGACTCATTATTTCAAAGAAATAAGTATTAAGGTTTCTAAACTTTCTAAATTTTATGAGTGGTATAAAATCAATAGGAAAAGTAGCTGCAGAAAGTAACTCTAGAAGGTGCTTGAAAACTCTGTAGAGATGTAAATTCTGTAATATTCAGCTTACAGGCTCTTAGAAATTTATTCTGCAAACTTTTGTGATTACAAACAACCCTTACTTACTTGAGTAAGGCCATTGATGTCAGTAGCCCTATGGACCTGCATATGGATTTACAGGATCAGGGCCCAACATCACAATTGGTTATCCTCTCTGTAACCCCAAATATAAAATAAATACTGTTGTGCAACATTTAGTGTAGTCCAAATGAAACCACATATTTTATTTTGGGCTTTTTTTGTCCAGTTCCACTGGGAACAAAGTCAGGTCTTAAAGGCTAAAGCGAAAAGATTAAAGAAATTGCATTAAAGAAAGCTGGAGTAAACACAGTGATGTTTTGATACAGTTATCAACTTCCAGATAACTGAAATGCACTCAGACCACTTGAGAAAATATCCAGAATATCTCATTTTAGAGTTGTTAAGCAAGTAGATTTAGTGCAAAACTATATAGTTAATTACTGTCACATGTGCTAGAAAATACTTTTTTTTTTTTTTTTTCCCTGGGAGTTTTGTTTATTTGTTGTCAATTATTGGTTTTGGTACTGTTTGTCCATTTTATACAATCTGTGTCTTTTTTCTACATACACAATAAACAAATTACATGCTTATTCATGTAATATGAGAGTCTGAATCTGTCATTTGTTCTTAAACTAGATTTATTGATGTTAATTATTAATGTGTGAAAAAACCTGTTCTGCCACCCTAAATATATTCAGAAGTATTACTGCATTTGGATATGGGGAAAAAATCCTCCATTGGAGGATTTTAAGAAACATACATGCATTGAGAAGAGGGTTTGGTCATGCCCTAGCATACATTAGTAATGTCTGTCCCAGAAATTTGAAAGGTTACAGATTCCAGCTCATGTGGTCTTTTGTGCATACCACAGTAGACTTCCCACAGACATAGATGCTTATGGGCCTAATTTCTGTCAGAGAGGAGGTTCATGTATAGAGGACCTCTACTGACTACATGTCTAGAGGATCTCTACTGACCATGAGTTCTCACTATCCTGAACAGTGAAATATTTCAATGTTTGCAATGAGTATGGCAATTATGAGATACAGCTGCACTGTTTGCAATGTTCAAACTAAGTGTCAGTTAGTCTCTATCAGTATCTTCAAATGAGTTTGCCAGATAACTGGGGGAAGTTCTGCAAGCCATGCACACTGGGGGAAGTCACACAGAAACTGCCTCTATGAAACAGAGAAGAAAATCAAAAGCAGAAACCAGTGGAGTACCTTCCGACTCGTATCTTTATATGGAGTACCTGAATGAGATACTCTTACTTGAAGTCATGTGAACACTTTTCAAATTAATGAGTAATTTTGAAGTTATACAGATTCATACTGAATCTAAAACCTTCACTGCTCTCTGCAATTTTAACATTAGTTTGAATTTTATTAATTTTAAGTTTCTAATTTATTTTAGATAATCCTGAGGCTTTTGGATTTTTAAGATGGCACAAAAATGCAACTCTTAGTTGCCATTCTTCAGTGTTACAGGCATCTGTGGATGTCCTGGCCAGTAAGACTCAACCACCCATCGTTAGGAAACCCTGACATTAGTTGCTCAATGTGATCCATCGCTCCCAAGTATTTCCCAAGCACAGATCAAGAGTTAGTACTGGGCATTCCTGCATATGGGAAATGTGTTTTGAAAAGAGTTTAATGCCATGAACATGCACTCTACGTGTTGGCTGAACCATACTGCTAGAAAGCAATTAAGGGAACATTTAATCAGTGACAATAGAGTAACTTAAATCCACACAAATGTGCTTCCCCGGCTCCCTTTTGTCTTTGTTGCTTATAGATGCCCTCAGGGAACTCCAGCAGGCCAGTGAGACAGGACTTCTCTTTGCAGAAACCATGCTGACTCCTTCACAACAGCCCATGTTCATTCATGCATAACCTGATCATATGCTTTATTATTCACTTCAGCATTTAATTAGGTATGGAAATCAGACCCGTTGGTCTGTAGTGAGTAACCCTGCTCTGGAGCTGTGGCTATTAGTGACAGCCTTGGCCAGCCATTCTGCAATTTCGTATCAGGGTTCATTCAGTGCTATCAGCAGAATGACATCTGGTCCTGACACCCAATTTCCCTACTTTGTCTAATAATTCCTTTACACTTACCTCGAATTCACCTAGTTCCTCTGACCTGTCTGCTACAACAAATGTGCTGCCTGCAGGAGCAGCTACTGCCTAGCAGGCTGCATGCTGTAAAAAATACCTAATAAAAGTATTGTCATAATGGCTGTCAATTTTCCTGTGATTTATCAATGATTTTCTCTCTCACGCATTGAATTAAAATTATAATCCGGGCACAAAATTCTATTACCTCTATAAAGACAGGAGTATTCTAATGAATGTATTAAAGTTGATCCACATACAGACCGCAGTAATTAAAGGCAGAATTTATTCCTGCATACTATTTAGTATAAACATTACATACAATTACAGATATCTCTACACCAGGAAGAAAATATAAGGCACATTTTTAATGAGTAAGGAGAAAGTCTGCAAGACTAATGAATGAACAAACACTATTTTTGTGTCTCCTATCAAAAAAAAAAAAATTAGAATCCATAACAGTATAACTTGTCACACAATATCTTTCTATTCCCCACTACTGCTTCCTGGATTCTTTCTTTATATTTGAATTGCCAAGTAGTATATTGTTTCCTAGTTCTCGTTTACCAGGAAAACAAGCATAATAAGAAGAAACAGACTAAACAGCTTAGAAGATGAGGTGATCTGAAAAGATATATTTTTGTCTACCAGGATTTTTTTTGTCTCAAACTCACCAAGCTATGACTTTTTCTTAGATGTTCAATTTAAAATAGAAAAAAAAAGCAACCTCTCTGAACTGAAGTAAGACTGCATTTGAAGGATTCAGTATGCTTTTCATGTAGAGCTCATTTTGATTATGTATTTGCTAAACAAGAGTTTGACTACACAAACTACGTCTCCTAAGTCATGAGAAAAACACAATCTCCTGGGACAAATATAATCATGGATAAATTCTCTACCCATCATAAGTGACTTTAGAAACCTGCTTTAAGTGACTTTAGAAACCTACTTTCACCATTCGAGACATGAAGGTGTAATTTTACTCTCTTAATTAAAAATTGGTCTTACTCTTACTTTGATAATAAGATTATTCATCTCAAGTTAGTTCAGATCATTTTCCATCTTCTGGATATCTCTTTAGCTTTATATAAATACAAATAATCAATACATTACTTAAAGCTTATTCCATCTTTCAATCAGGAAAGCCTGGAAATGTTAGCTGAACAAAAAACATTTTGCTATCTTAAACAATCATAACTGATTCTTTCTGTAGTTTCTATATATTGGTATTTCTGTACTTTCTATATATTTGAAATTATTGCCAATAAAATTAGTATATTCAAGCAGAAATTCTGGACACTCTTCCAAGTTTACTATAATTTTTTGGATCAAAAATTTTACGTCTGTAGTGCCTAAAGTTAAATACACTAATGACTCAAATCTACTGTGTTGGTTTGGATGGTTGAATAAATCATTATGACCTGTGAACTTACCTGCCAATATCCAGTTTTAAAGCATTTATTTTAGTAGCCAATTATCAGTCTGAACCAACATTGAATTAGACGTTGAGGTGAACTTAATAAAGCAAAACTAATAATACATAGAGGTTGCAAACATTTCAGAAGGATGCTCTCAATGTTAGGATTGTTATTTAAGATTAAATTCTCAGAAAACTATGTGTGCATGATAAGTTGAGTCTGTACTTGTTTTACAAACCCTAGTAATTTACGATCGAGTAAACACTAAAAGGGTCTTCCTGTTAACAGTCCTGGCACTGTCCTAAACCACCCTGTCTATATGAAGTGAAGACAACACCACTGGGAGATCGTAAAATGAAACATTTTCATTATTTTTTCCTGTTCCTGCTAACATTCAAAGTAAAGTGAACACGAATTTGGGAAACCATGTATGGGTATAAGAAATGTATTTTTAAAGTTCCTTAGCTCATGTAATTCTGAAGTGACTGAAAAGCAGGGATCTAAATTCTGAGATACTTCATAGAACTTGAGAACTGAAGCACATGGGCACCATGAGCATAGAGCTCTCCTTGCATTCTTCATAGGAGTAGTACAGATCCAAACTCTCACCAGCTCTGGAGACTAAAGTTCTAGATACCTGTTTTTTTAAGCATCAAACCTGGAGCTAATGCTATAACGAGATCTAGTATGATCTCCAAGAAAGCGAGAAAAGAAAGAGAGAAGGAAATAGCTGGGTGCCTTTCAATTGCTGTGATTGCCTTCAGTGTCTTGCATCAGGTAACTTGGACACACTTTCACAGAAATCACTGCTAACATTTCCAAATGCTCAGATCCTATACTTAAGTCTAGATTCCCGGATGGAAAACATGGAAAAAATGTAAAATTTAAAAAGGCACATTTTCAGAACTTGATCAGCTTTGTCTACTCTTTAGGCTGCGAAATTGTACAATGTTCTCAGAATCATCACTCATGATAACTTTTTGTGAAAGGACAGCTGTTAATTTACTAGTGAACCCTTGAAAAATCTGTCCTGCATGCCAAGTACTGTTAGAAACCTGTTATATTTGCTATATATGCTATAATTTATGCATTTACTAGTTGTTAAAGTCTTCCCCAACTTGTTGACATAAGAAGGAAACAAACCAAATTTAAATTACGTGGTGTGAAATTGTGCAAGTCTCCCTGTGAGTTATATAAATAGCAAGCATGCAAATTGCCCTGTTAACTTCAGCACATTTATTTGAGGTCCGAGGTCTAGTTACACAGAAGGTTTTAGCCATCTAAACATTTGATTGTCACAAGAGCTTCCTAAATCCCAAACTGAGAATTTTTGGACTCTGACTTCCAATCCTGGGTCATCTATCAGAACATTCCAATAGGTGACTGCTGTTGCACATACACAGACCTGTCTAAATTCAGACTAATACTAGTATAAAATTAATCTGAACTGAAATTTGCCTGTCTCACTTCTGAGAAGCATTTAATAAATATTTTGGGGGGATACATACACTTAGTGATTGCAGCTGGAAGTAAAGACAGCATTTCCTCCTTTATCATGAACTAAAGCACTCATGTCATGTGCTATCAAACCAGGTTCAGTTTCCTTCTGTGCCTAAGGGAAACCAGTTTTCCCCATCACTGAAAATGTTGTAAGCATGACGATGTAAATGTGTTCTTATGTGTAGCTCCCTTAAACCCATTTGAATTTTTGCTGCCTTCTAAGATTGAATTAAATACTCATTGGTCCAGGAAAATGTAGTTCTACTCTCTGTTGCAATGAGTATTTAATAGGCCTTTACTGAAGCAGGCAACTGAGACGCTAGGATTTACAGGATCTATTTTTCCTCTTTCGTTAGTCATTAAAATCCTGTTGTGCGCTGTAACTACAGCTGTGGATTCCCCTAGAGAGTGAGGTGCTGCAACGTCCAGAATTGCAACATCTAAGTCTGACAGATCTGAGTGACTACTGAGCCTGAGCATCAAGAGCAGCCTTACCAAGGAATGAGAGCTGTACACAACCTTCCATCACTCAGCTGTCTTCTGGGCTCTCCAAGCTCAGCCTTGCCACAGTACAGCTGGCTGTTGTCAGATCTTGAGCTGGCATTGCTAGGAACCTCAGCATGTGCCATTGTCCCAGGACAGCATTGTTCTTGCTTAATATAAGGGAAGAGTGAGCTCTGCAGAAACTCTGCGGGTAAGTTTAGAATACAAATATGTGCATGTTTTCCGTAGTCCATTGCCTTCCCAGGCTTTCAGGAAAAGGAAAGGCTGAAAAAAGCTGAGCAGCTTCCAAACTCAGCCCCCTCACTAGCACAGTGCTTTTAGCAGTCAGGGTGACATCTAGTTTGATAAATTATCACTCTTATATAAAGAAAAAAATAATGCCTGTGGTGATGTAGCATACAAGGACTAAGTAATGCTACAGATATTTGACTCCTGTACCTGAACTCAGAGAAGAACATTTTATTTTTCATTCAGTCCAAAACTAAATACCATCAAGACTTCTCATGAATCAGAAGCTTTTTATGCCTTGAAGTGAAAACCTCAGTATATAGGATTGTTTCATATAAGATTATACTTAGGGATAAACCTTGTTTATGTGTTTTGTCCAAGAACAGATTATAGTGAATCACTAGCTGAATACAACTCAACAAAGTAATGCTCTTGCAAAAAAACAGACCAGTGCCATATTCAGATGTTTATCCACAAGTATTGCTTTCTGCTTTACTGATCAGTTCTCAGCCCTTTGATGGAATAACACATGTGCAGTCCGCAGAACCACCCTTTAAAAAACCTGTGGACTGACTGCACAGGACCCACAAGAAAGGAATTAATATTATCAGAGCTATAGAAATGCTAAGTATGAGAAAGGACAGAATTAGGATTGTTTAACCTGTAACACACCACACTGCAGGTGAGAACAATCTTTGAAGTTACTACAAAAAGAAAGGGCATATAGTATGTTTCCATGGACACAATAGAAGAATAAAGAAATTATTTGTTGGAAGAAAGATTCAGGTTAAATATTGGGAAAGTCTTTCTAACACTGCAGACAATGAAGTACTGGAATGAGTTGCAGAAGGAGATACTGGAGTTTTTGCTGCTGGTAGCTTTTAAAAATAGAACATACACATTTCTGTAAGGAACAATGGAAAATCACTCTCCTTGAGGTCCCTAACAGCTTATTTTCCAACCCTGTATGCAAAATACATAAGAATTCCTGGAGAAAAGGCTCAAAATCCAAGTTACTTATCTTCCTTTGTAGCCAAGTGACCATATGTCATTTGGTTACAAAACAAGAAACCCCTTTTGGTCACTGAATCTTGATTTTTTTAATGGGTTGTAAAGCTGCTGCAGGTGAGCTAGTAGGTTATTACACCCTGCTGAGGGGTAAGAACTGTGGGTTTGAATCTTTCCCAGCAGAAGAAAAAGCTATATCATCTTCCACACTCTGTAGAAGCATGACCTCTAGCCTGTTGCACACAGTTTTAACATTTTTTTTAAAACACCACTATCCTAAAGCACCAGTGTGAAGCCAAACTATAGCAAATACCTTGATGCCCAGCTTGCTGCCTTCTACCTCTTTGCCCAATAGTCACTTAATAGCAGGTGCACAGCAGAGATCATCTCTGTCGTGCACAGAGCAGAAATCAGTTACTTCCTCTTGCTATAAAGGAAAACAAAATGATATTTAGTGAAAAAGAGATCCTTTTTACTCCAATACCTCCAAATCTGGTTTTCTATTACCTTACATGTGCCGAAGTTTGAGTCTTAATAGTTACAGCCTGTAGTTAGAAGGTGCCCAGGACTACGAGTGGGGCAGGTAGCAATCTGCAAAGCATCTCCTTGAGTTTTCAGCATGGTAAAGGGGTACCATTAATGCTTCTCTAGATGGAAAGGTGCAGCTTTGGTCTTTTGGTGCATGGCTTTTACCTGCAGAGCCCTCAACCCACCCTCTTCTACTCGAAAAGCTGTGGGCTGAATAAAAGGAGGCAGCACATGCTGCAGTTGGCCTGGTCCTTTCATAGGCAAAAATGAGCAAGTAAAAGGAGTTAATTATGGTCTCTTACCCACACTGAGCATCTTTTTAAGAGCTGGCAATGTCTAGACCTTACAAGCCTCTTAGCCTTAATCTGTGTCATGCTTAGTCAAAGACAGGAAAAATAACATTTGCAGATGTTTTTATTTGATCAACAATCTTCTGTTTTATTAGCTGTGAGGTTGGTCTCACGTTTCCTCAGATGTGTCATGTTAATTCTTGCCATACTAGCTTGCACAAATCATACTGGGTTCCTGGATCAGACTCAAAGTGAAGTGGCTGCTCTAATTAAGTGTAATATCTACATGGTTTTCCAGACATTTAACAGCCTGAAAGTTTCAGCAACAGCATAACACTGCTAAAACCATGGGGGAAAAAAAAAAACCAACGTTCCAGAGTGCCTTGGGTTTTTGTTTGAATCTGTGACAATTTCAGGGATAATAAAGGAAGCTGGAGAACCCTTGAGTTTTTAGCTTTATTTTAACAGCTTCCATAGGAAGGCATTCTTTTCAAAACTGGCGATACATGCATCAGCTACACAGAAGGAGCTCATCTGCAGAGAACTTTGCTGCTGCTTAGATGGCACTCCATCACAAGCCCATCCAAATGATTTTTCTGTACTACCGCGTACAACTACATTGCTACATAATGTTGGGAATTCTCTGTGCTATAGGAACTATAGCTATTGGGCTCTTTCTGAGTGAATTCACTCAGCAGTTCACTCCCAGCTGAAGATGGATCTCCAGTGGCGACTTGCCATAGTTTTTGTGGTATCTGCTGCAGCTGAGATTTCCCTCCCTGTATCTTGCTGTGTTTCACAGCATTTTCCTTGGAGCAAAGACATTTTACTTGTCCTCTGTTCTGCTTCTTGTGCATTGCTCTAACAACGACCAGAAAGATCAGCTTTCACACAACGCTGTTTCCACACAACGCCTAATAAGCAACAATTGAACATAAATCAGTGCATCCCGTATTTAAAGATACATAGAACTGGTTTTAAAAGCAGATAAAAATCCAAACATAGAAGCATTTGTTTACAAAGCCAGTGTGTATATTCCTCAGCCCAACACAGTCCAATTTACTAACTGGAGAGAGCAACACTGTCGTTTTCAAAAGACTGAATCAAATGAGTCAGCAGGGCAGGCCATTATGAGATACACAAAGAACATCTTCCAGCTGAGACAAGCAAAGAAGCAATGACTCAAACAAAGCTCTCAGCAGGAGTACCTGCAACACAAAGCAGAAGATCTGTCTCATATAGTAGCTTCAACAGGACCAATAACAAAAGTAAATGTGAAATAAAAATAATAATAAAAATATAAATAAAAATATAATTCCCAATGGATTCTGAGAGCTACTGCTCCACTCTAGTAGTATGACTCTAGTTAGAAATGAGTTTCACAAGGTCACTCTTCCTTCCAGTCAATTTGCTAGAGTAACAAAGAAGTTAACAGCAACTGAACAAGATGCGAGACGAGTGTCTGCAGGCTGTGGGAGTCCACAGAGAAGTCTGAGGCACAAGCAGCACTTCGCTATGCCAGACATTCTGCCCTTCATGCTCTGAAGTAAATCCCAGCTCTGATTAAAGAGATTAGCCAAAGACCACACAAATTTATCACACATTGTGCTGGATGCACTGTAGGAGACCAGTGTTTGAAGACACATGGTTCCAAATCAGCAACTGCTTAGTAGTGCTTCCCTTCTAAATCTCAGTCCTCCTAGCTTTACAGAGAACAGAGCTGGCATGACAGAGAAATTCTTGTTTAACACAGTTTGAAAACAGAAGTTCCTTATATTTCATTATCAGAAAAAAAATGCAACGTGCACATATACCCTTGATGTATATGTATTTTCTATATAAGTTATATAAACATACAGGTGCATGTGTGGTATATAAGGGTGTAGTTAGACATAAGCTTTACATTGAAAATATGCACATCTCTTAGCCACAATCAACTTGAAAGTTCTTGCATTTTAAATAAACAGGGGAAAGGAAATTAAAATTGAATTAATTAAGAGGAAAAAAAATGTTACTTTTGACCAGTTTTCTGCAGAATCTGCCTAATTTTAATCTCATTCATTTGACTGACTCACAGACTTGAAGTTAAGCATGTGCCAAATAGGGATTTAAAGCACTGTAACATAAAAATCCTGATTGATGTAATTTGTGAGAGTTCCTTTACTTACATTGTCCAGAACTTGATATATTGTATTGATTCATAGTTCTTTGGCTGACTGTGTGACCCAGACTTTGGCTGGGAAAATCATTACTGCTTCAAATATTTTCTTCTTCAAAATCTTTCCTAACAGGGATAGATTCCCTATTTCTTGCCTTTTTGAGCTCAAGCAAAGCCACCTTCTGTAGCTTAAACTGCTTTCTTTTCTATGTTGCTGTTGAGGGAGATTTAGCTTGCTTGTAATTCTGTTTAACATAAGTTAATAATTACTTTTCTGGTAAGTCTCCAGTGCTGATAGGACTAGGTCAAATGCCAGAATCTGTTGCTAATGGAACAACTTTTAAATAGCTTGGTGTGGAATTCAGGTGTTAAACAAGAGCTTGGTCATACCGTCAACATGCATGCTCATAAATTAAACATCTCCAGTGAACAAATCCAAGAAGGTTTTACTTGCCTATACTGCTGCTTTCTGGGCCATTTCATGTGAGCTAATGCTAGAGAATGGTCCTAGCACTTTAATGTACTCATACACATCTGTGCAGTTACAAGCTTACTCATATCAACCGTGTATTCACACTACACTACAGTGCAGTTTTTAGTCTAAAAGCAAGGACTAAACTTGTAAATAAAATTCACATAAAATTGGGCAGTATAAACATTAAACAGGATCCAGACATATGATCTACAATTTTATGTGCTGTAGGACAGGCCATGATGGGTATAAAAGAATTAATAAACTATGTCATTAATATTACTTGTGCCAGATCTACATCTTCATGATTTATTAAGTAACAAATAAGATGAAGTGTTTCTTTAAATCTCTCAAGCAGACAGCAGAATTACTAAATGCTATTTTAGCACAAGATAACTGACAAGGAGTTACGCAGCGTTCAGAAGTATTTCGGATTGCCACTAGAGACTATAAAAGAATTTCAACGGTTATTGAAAAATATTGTGACTGAATTTTCAACTCATAAATCAATACCATAATAAAGCAAGCAGATGTAGATGGAAAAACCCACTGTAAGAAATACTACAAAAAATAGTATTTAATAATATTTATTCCAGTTCTTCTTTTCCTGTATTAGGAAAATGAAGGGGAAAATGAAGTAGGTAGAAGAGGACAGATGGAAAGGACAGTACAAAATCACATAGCAGACAGATTTAAATTCTGCCCCATCTTGTACCTACTGAAGCTCAGGAACTAGCGTACCATTAGCTGTTCTGGTTCACACCAAGGATGTTCTAGCACTTGATCTGTAGGTAAAGCAGAGACCTAAAACTGACTTCTGTGGCTTTTGAATCAGTTCCAGTTAAGGAACAGTTACAACAATGTGTAAAGCATCTTCTTGTCTTCCATTTGCTTCTTTAGGGAAAAAAAAAACCCACATGTGCACACAGAGACTAGAAGTTATCCAAGTCTCCTGTGACATTCCATGCTTTGTTCTGCCAGGACAAAATCGTGATACGCCCAAATACTTTTCCAGCCAAGCAAAACCAAAATACATGCATTAGCACTTGTACAGAAGAATTGGTTGAGTACTCCTGTCTCTGAGGTCAGTGGATGACACAGCAGAATAATACTCCTGGTGCTTTATGTAACAGTGTCTCAGCTAGTTCAGGAATGAGTCCAGCCAAAACCACATGTTCTACATTCTCAGCCAATGAAACATCGTAAGTGGGGCTGTAACACAGCAAGACTGCCATGCCAAACTAAAGACAGACAATGCCCAATGACCTAGGATACAGAAATGAGAGGATCTGACTTTCATAACTTTCTGACAGTAAAGTATTACAATATTGAAAGGAAAAATACTTACTTACTAATACTTGAGGAATAATTCTTGTGCAGTGATACCAAAAAGATGATAGTCAGAATACGTGGAATTAAACTTCAGTCAAGGAATTACTCTGCTGATTCATTTTTGACAACAATATAGCAGAAAAAAAAGTGAGACGACACAAAATAAAATTCAAGCTTAAGTAACACAGTAGCAATATTCATTTCTGAGTAAATTTCACTGCTGGAAAGAAAAGTCGGAGATTGTGGTAAGTTTTCTCAAGGTAGAGTGAAAGGGGAAGAACGAAAGTGAAGCGTGCACGATAAGCACAGAGTTCTGGAAGAATGAGGAGCTTGCTTTTCTCGTTAAAGTTTCTTTTACCTTGTGTAGTAAGTTCATTTACTAGTAAAGTAAAGCCTGCTATACAAATCATGTACAGTGCCAAGTGTTTTACACTGAAGCTTGCCTGAGTTGTGTGAACAGCTTCTTGAATTCCAGATATTCTTTTCAAACTACTTCAGGAGCTGACTGAAGAAATTAAATTATCATCATTGTTAGTATCTCTGGTAATAATTCACTTTTTTTGTGTTTGAAATTTTTCAGGATTACTTGCATAAACAGCTATGCATGTACAAATTTGGACGGATGGAGAGAAAATGGTACATTTCTGTCTGGAATTTTATGGTAGTAATGTAAAATAACATCCATAGGACTGGGACTCAAGTGATAAGTGTACCATGTAACCAGAGAGCAACTTTCAATCGGTTGACCTCACCACCATTTACTCTACCTTGTTGAATACCGTCTTGCATGAGAGCCTCCTATCCTCCTATTACCCTTGCACTCTATAGCATAAAGGTATAAGTTTGCTTAATACAAAAAGGCAGATGTACACAACAGACGTGTGTGAAGTTTCTGCCAGGAGTTGTTGCAAGAGGCCTTTAGAACTGAAAATACTGGCAATCAAAAGACATTAGACCATTTCTACAACATAACAATATCTGTATAGGTGACTTCATCGTGAAAGCCATGAGGCAAGAGGATTTAAAATAAACTGTCTGCTACTTAACATGTGCTGACAAGTTTTACATGTCATTAAAACATTTAACACAATTGCAAATGACTACTCATAATTAAATACTTTTCAGGTTCTTAACTATTAAAATGAAACTTTGTTGGCTAACTATAATATTTATTAAACTAATTTTATGGTTAAACAAGTTAGGAATCTCTGCTCTCCGATGATTATTTACACTATGCCAATAGTAAGCCACACTATGTAAATCTATGAAAAAGTAAATTAACACCATCTAAAGGAAACTTTTCTTCAGAATTGTAATATTTAATGCAAAGTGAACAGGTCAGCAGGATTCTTTCTGTTACATTCAATTAAACCACTCAAGTGCTTTTCTACTTATGCAGCATGTCTGTGTAGATGAAAATTATACAATGTTCTTTCTATGCAGTTCTACAAGTTTCATTCTCACAGGCGAGCACTTACTTAATACAGGTCTTGCTTGCTTTATACAGAAACTCTTTGGCTGCCCTCCTTTGTAAACCTCAAAGAATTTGGATTCCTCCTGCAGTAGGCATGAAAGGATTTCCTTCCTATACTCCTCCAAGAACAGTTTTAACAGCTGCTCCTCATGTTTACTGTGTAGGCCCATTTGTCTCTTAGTTTTTTATCTTGATTACTTTTATCTCACTCTCTGTGCCCTCTGCTATAATGGTAATGAATCTCAGGTAAGATTCTATTCTAGCACGTATCTTTTCCTTTTAGAGTTTCTCATAATTAAAGTCTCTTTGGCTGCCAAATGATAAACAGATATAATGTCAAGTTATATAAATTTCCCATAAATCTCCCTGATATTGATTTCTGCCAAATATTTGTTTTTCCATTCATTGCAGCTGAGAAAAATGCAAATTAATGGTTCAAAAATGGGCTCCTTGTATCTTTACCAAGATTAAATGTGTCAGAGTGAAAACATTGACATAAAAACTAACTTACAGCTAAAATGATGAAAATATTATTGATTCTATTCCTTTGTATGGTGTGTTAATTATTGATTTAACTAAATTAGTTTATTGTTCAATAAACCAAAACATTTTCCTATCACATACTGAACAAATACGAGATGAGCTGTGTTTAGCTTTAAGCACTTTAATTGTACACCAAACTATACATATATTTTACAGGGAAAATATTTGTTACACTTGGCATTACATTAGTAACTTCTACTATATACCTGGTCTAATTCCTAAGGACAGGTGTTCATAACACATAAAACACTGTTGATAAAGCTAGCAATAATTTAGTAACTATGAAATCTAACTGGTAACTAAACAAGGAACAGATGATATACATAAATGTCCTGGTATTCCCTTATAAAGAACTCCTCTCTCTTTCTGCTTAATGAGATATATTGACTTGATCCTTCTGTACTTGCAAACAAGACTTCAGCTTTCAGTATCATTAGTTAAACATTTTGAAGTTTAACTCTTGAAAGTCTGGAGGATTCCTGTGTGACCTGACCTAGGTGTTCCTGCTCTGGCAGGGGGATTGGACTAGATGATCTTTTGAGGTCCCTTCCAATCCCTAACATTCTGTGATTCTGTGATTCTGTGATTCAAATCCAGAGAAGCAGTTACACACATAAATAGCTTTAAGTCTCTGATTAGTCCTAGTGTCACTTGTTGGGATATCACACAAAACAAGTAGAATCAACTGTGTCTACTCATGCAAGGACCAAACTTTGGGACCAAACATGTAAGCCGTGTATCTCCTTTAAAAGTGCATGAATGATGTGGAAATGGATACCAGCTTGTGATATGTTTTTGATCATTCTAATTCATTTACTGAATATTGCTCTGTGAAGTCCTCTCGGCAAGATACTAGCATTCCCCTTTCATCTGGCATGATCAGTTTGTCTCTTCTTGATACATGTGGTCTTCCCAACAGAAGACTCCAATCCGTTCCATGGAGAGACTGGGATTACATGGAGAAATGCCAAAGGTTATAGATTGATCAGAAAGGAAGAAAGCAGTTTAGGAGAGTTCCTCTGCAGAGATATAGCAACGTTTACACAGTTTGCCTACAGATAGTGTTATGGAGGTACACCAAAATGACTTCACACAGATAATAAACTTAAACTTTAATTTGCAACAAAATCCAAACAGCCGAAACCAATGAGACAGCAGGAGTAACCAAACAACATTCCAATAACATTTAATAAACTGTGGGTTCAATGTAACAGCTGGGGAAGTTATTACTACATAACAACACATAAGAATGATGACTCCAAAGTGTGCACGCACTTACTCACTAAAGGAAAACGTCTCACTCAAGGGTACCCAGAAGAAGGAATTGCTCACCCAAAGGGGCGAGGGCTCACTATAGGATATATCCAGAAGTATTCACTCACCAAAGGTGGGGTGAGGGCACTCAGTCCCAGGAAGTTCCAGTCCCAAGGGGAGGGGTTCCACTCACAGGCCCGCTGCTCCAAGCATTACCACTCAAAGGGGGTCTCTGGCAGGACATCGTTTTATAGCCTGGTGGGATCTGAACTGTCATCATCTATTGGTCATGGTTCTGAGGCTCCCCCAGGCTGAGGTGCTCCATTGGCTGTGGACCCGGTCTGTTGACCAGGGGTCCCACCTCCTTTTTCCCACCAGTGAGGGATGGTGTGTGCTGGTTTGCACCCAACCTGGGTGTGTACATGACAGCAACCACACTGTGCTGTCAGAGGTGTGAAAATAAGGGGTCAAAATAGCTGGTGGCCACCATGTTAAAAGCCCTATCCTCTATTGGGGGGGTGTCGGGGAAGGGTGGGGGATGTGCACCTACCACAGATGGTAAATATAACTCTCCAGCTTTGACATAAACACAGACCAAGATTTGGACCTAGGTCTCTCTGGTACCAAGGAAAGGGCTAAATCTGACATACATACGGTGATATAGACAAGGTCTTCTAAGGCTTTCCTTAATCTGAAGATTACAGCAGAAACAGTTGCTTTCTTTCCACACTCAGATGCAAAAGGCGGCCACAGTTATTTCGTTCATCCTGACTGAGGTTAGTGCATCAATGAAGATGGAATCATAGGGGGGGGGGAGGTTAAGACCAAGATGCCAGTGATCCTCAGATGCCAATCCTCAGTGTCCAGTGTGTGTAATCTTCATGGTGCCTTTGTGACCAAGAAGGCCAATGATATTCTGGGGTGCATCGAGATGAGTGTGGCCAGCAGGTCAAGAGAGGTGATCCTCCCCCTCTACTCTGCCCTGGTGAGACCACACCTGGAGTACTGTGTCCAGTTCTGGGCTCCTCAGTTCGAGACAAGGGACTTCTGGAGAGAGTCCAGCAGAGGGCTACAAAGGTGATGAGGGGACTGGAGCATCTGTCTTATGAGGAAAGGCTGAGAGACCTGGGTCTCTTTAGTCTGGAGAGGAGAAGACTAAGAGGGGATCTTATCAATGCTTATAAATATCTAAAGGGCAGGTGTCAAGAGGATGGGGCCAGACTCTTTTCAGTGGTGTCCAGTGATAGGTCAAGGGGCAATGGGCACAAACTGGAACACAGGAAGTTCCATCTGAACATGAGGAAAAACTTCTTTGCTGTGAGGGTGACAGAGCATTGGAACAGGCTGCTCAGAGGGATGGTGTAATCTCCTTCTCTGGAGACATTCAAAACCCACCTGGACACCATCCTGTGTGACCTGCTCTGGTAGGGAGGCTGGACTAGATGATATCCAGAGGTCCCTTCCAACCCCCATCATTCTGTGATTCTGTTTGTTTCTTGACCAGGGAAGAGCACACTACCTCTCCACTGTAGCAGCAGTGGGAACAGCTGAAGGGTATAGGAAATTGCAGAATCAGGGAAAGACCTACTTAGAGTTTTTTATGATATCCCAAGATTATTTGGGAGGATAAGATGAAATCACTTGCTCACAGGGAAGAATTGTAAAGGTAAAAAATTGTGGAATACGTCACCACACTAGGACCAATCTGAAACTGAAAGTACTATGGCCTTCATGCACTTATAAAGAAACAGTCAGTGAAAACCTTGATTTAGTACTTGGCTGCTGTTCAAACACAGAAAGGCTTCTGTAATTAGGGGCTTTTTACAGAAAATTTTTACTTAACAATATGCTTTGAAGTTTTGAACAATATGCCATCAATGCCAACTATCTTCATTAAAACTGACATTTCTTTAGCACTGTGGTAAATTAATTTATCTCTCATTTTAGAACTGAGTCTTCTTAACATTTTGTTTCACTTCAGGTTCAGTTTGTTCCTTGTGCCCATCCTAACTTTGTTCCAAGAACTCATCCAGATGGTAAGTACTAAGCACAGACATAATCCTTCGTGCCATGCACAGACCTTTCATTTCAGAGAATCAGAGAATCAGAGAATCACCATGGTTGGAAAGAATCTCTAGGATCATTAAGTCCAACCTTTATCCCATCACCTCCCTAACCACTAGACCATTAGACCATGGCCTCAAGTGCTTCAGCCACTCGTTTTTTGGACACCTCCAGGGATGGCGACTCCACCACCTCCCTGGGCAGCCTGTGCCAGTGGCTAACCACCCTCTCAGGAAAGGACTTCTTCCTAATATCCAATCTAAACCTCCCCTGACGTAACTTGAGGCCATTTCCTCTCATCCTATCATTAGTAATTTGGGAGAAGAGACAAACACCAGCTTTACTACAGCCTCATTTTAGGTAGTTGTAGAGGGAAATAAGGTCTCCTCTCAGTCTCCTCTTCTCTAGACTAAACAACCCCAGTGCCCTCAGCCGGTCTCCATAAGGCCTGTTTTCCAGACCTCTCACCAGCCTCGGTGCCCTTCTCTGGACTTGCTCCAGCACCTCAATGTCCTTCTTATCCTGTGGTGCCCAGAACTGGACACAGTACTCAAGGTGTGGCCTCACAAGTGTCGAGTACAGCAGCACGATCACCTCCCTACTCCTGCTGGTCACACCATTTCTGATACAGGCCAGGATGCCATTGGCCTTCTTGGCCACCTGGGCACACTGCTGGCTCATGTTCAGTCGGCTGTCGACCAACACCCCCAGGTCCTTTTCCGCCAGGCAGCTTCCCAGCCACTCTTCCCCAAGCCTGTAGCGCTGCATGGGGTTGTTGTGACCAAAGTCCATGACCTGTCACTTACCCTTGTTAAACCTCATGCAATTGGCCTAAGCCCATCGCTCCAGCCTGTCCAAATCACACTGCAGAGCCTCCCTACCCTCAGGCAGATCCACACTCCCACTTAATTTTGTGTCATCTGCAAATTTACTGAGGGTGCATTCCATCCCCTCATCCAGGTCATTGATAAAGACATTAAACAAGACTGGCCCCAAAACTGAGCCCTGAGGGACACCGCTTGTGACCAGTCTCCATCTGGATTTAACTCCATTCACCACAACTCTCTGGGCTCGGCCATCCAGCCAGTTTTTAACCCAGCGAAGAGTCCACCTGTCTAGACCATGAGCCGCCAGCTTCTGTAGCAGAATGCTGTGGGAAACAGTGTCAAATGCCTTTCTGAAGTCCAGGAAGACAACATCCACCGCTTTTCCCTCATTCACTAGGCAGGTCACCTGATCATAGAAGGAGATCAGGTTGGTTAAACAGGACAGTTTGATTAGGATGGAAAATCACACACACCCAAAGCAGTGCTCAAGCACTCTAGGATATAGTGAAAAATACTCAATTAAGTCATACCTAGTTCTGTGTAAGTTTGCCATCTCTGGGAAGGAGGTAATTCTGCACAAAGAATTTAACAATTTAAATTTTTGTTGTAAGTTCTAGCCTTCAGAACCAAAAAGAAAATCTCAAGTAACCAAGAACAGAACAGAAATAGTGAAAAGAAGTTACAAAGCAGGGCCTTTCAAATGAAGGGGCCATGTAAGTTTTAACAAGTTCTTTGTTTAAATGGGTTTGATGTTAGAAAGTCAGAACAAACTGACAGCTTGGGAATCTGGTCCAGAGAATCGTTGATTCCCCAACTCTCACTGTTATTCTGGTAAAAAATATTCAAAGCAACCACATGGCAAATTCCTTATTGGCATCTACAGACAGGGTTGACTTATCATCCAGCCTTCTCCTACAATAATCCTAGTCAAGAATCATATTCAACATTTATGGAAAATGTCTTCTATAAAGATAAATGGACAAAAGATGTTTCCCGATTCTCTTGTCAATCTTAGTGATTCAGACTGTCTGAACTTAAACAAGGCATATCTCTTGATCAAGAAAATAAAAAATTATACTATTTTGGATTGATTACAAATCACTTAGTAGAGGCTAATCCTTCACAAAGGCTGACAGAGGATCAGGGACCTCTGTTTTTACACCAATTTTGATAGATCTATAGCTAATTAATCCAGGACTTGATCCAGTCTTCATTATGAGAAACAGCCCTTATCTTCTATTTACCCATGTCTATTTAAGGAATATTCCTTAAACCTCACCTACTGCCATTCTGCTTTCACACAAGCAGTCTGCTTCTTAACCTTTTACAGGATTACTTATCTTTTCCCATCCACTTCTTCTCCCTTTACTTTTCAGCTGTTTAGCAGAATGCCCAGTACGTGCTATGTCGTCATTTCAGTTGTGGATAAGGCCTCATTGTTTTCCACTCAGACATAGAATTGCTTTCTGAAAACAGTTTGCATTTGCAGTCTCTCCCAGTCTGCTTCAGTATTAAAATTTCCCTTACTCACTGTCTTCATGTGGTTTTTCTCCTATAGAAATGACTATTGTCGGGTCTCAGGAGAGCGCAGTAGTGCCGCAGCACCTTTTTCAGCTTGCGTCACTAGAACATCATAGTCTGGAACCGGTTTTCCATCTTGCGGTTCACCCATTTTATTTCCTTTGCCCTCTCTGAATTCTCAGCAAGGAGATTTTTTTCCTTTCTTAACTGCGGGGCTTAAGGGATCACAATATTGCAGTTATTTGTGGCTTGGCTTTCTCCCTCTATTTCTCTCATCTTACAGTGTTGCTCTCCCACCAGTTCAAACTTCTAAGGTAGTTAGTTCTCTCAAGTTACAAAGCCAAGGAAAAAAGAAAGAAAAATATTTTTTTTCTACTACTTTCTGTTCTCATTTAAAGCTATTGTAAGTGAAGTGTCATTGTTGCATCTGGCAGTTAAAGAAATGCAACTATATAGTAATTACCTTTGCTATCTGTAAGCATAAAAAAAAAAATCAAAGGTTCATAGCCCTTTCTGTGAGGTTATGCATTAAGGCTGCTAATGCCTTAAACTTTTGTCAATGACATTTGTTCTACTCACTGAAGTCAATTTTATCTCCTCTGTTAGGACTGAATTTGGACTTTTGACAGCTGCATCATCTGGATAGGACATTCCCCATGTAAGAAGGTAGTAGGGAGATAAATTTAAGCACTTAAGTTTTAAAAAATATCTTAGTCTTTACATACCATTGTTATTACATATGGATTATATTTTTACATTTTGGTATTTTCACAAGAGCATAATTAAAGACGTTCTCCACCAATTACTAATGTAGAGGCAACCCCTCTGTCAGGAGTCTCCCCAGCTATACTGGTTTTAGTATAACCCTTGAGTTCATAAAGTATGACAGAATATGTTCCATAAAGATAATGAAGATAATGTAAATTTCATGTGTGCCTGTTCCTTAATGAAGAGTTAATTTTAAAATGCAGTGAAACTCCTTTACTAAAAAACTAACTATAAAATTTCTGAAAAGTCTAGTCTTGACTTGATAAAATGAAGAAAGACCTAGCTTCACACAGATCATGGAGATAATACTGTCTAGAACTAATACAGCCTCAGCTGCTATGACAGCATTTCAGAATGATTAGAAATACCCATGGGAGAACAGCACTAGGTGAACATCAAGCCCATGTAAAGCAAATGCAAACACTAACTTCCGTGATACACAGCAGATGTCAAACAGTTTTCAATCTAATGATAAATAACTAACTGTGGAATTGCTTTTGTACTGCTTGAAAGCCTAAATATTGTCAACTTTTTGCTATAAAATATCACGAGTTCTTCTAGTATATGT
The DNA here is from genome assembly GCA_028020825.1 of Podargus strigoides. Classification (NCBI taxonomy): domain Eukaryota; kingdom Metazoa; phylum Chordata; class Aves; order Caprimulgiformes; family Podargidae; genus Podargus; species Podargus strigoides. Next base: position 30,014,803 of record CM051663.1, on the reverse strand, counting down.
TATTTTATTTTCCTCCAAAATTAATGCAAGTCTACTGTGTGAACACAGCTACACTACCTTAGGGTGAAGAATAAGCTAAATTTGATACTGTATTTAAAATTTTTAAAGTGGTTTGTTTTATGGTGGATTATAATCTTGTTTAGCGAGACAAATGTTCTCCACATTTTTCTGAAGTGTGCAGTCCGCTTAGTTCCATGATTAAGAATTTAAATTAAAGCCTTTAGAATGCTACCCTCAAAGCAAACTCTTAACAGGGCTTTATCTTTGGAAACACATGCACTCGTGTAGTTCATTTATGGCAATAAGCCCCTTTCAGCCAGTCACATTTATCCCTTGGCTTCAATGAGGGTTGGATCACGTCCTTAAAGACAACCAGTTCATTTACAGAAACTGGAGTCTATAATCTTGAATAATAACAAGAAGAAAGAGAGCAGAAGTGGTAGCACGACAGATCCAGCTGCTCAGCCAGCAAGAAAGTTTCTGTTCCTTCACAGAGAGGAAAAACACATGAACATCTCCTGGATGAACTGTGTGACACTGTTGTAATTTCTTACAGGAAAAAAGTGCAGAGGGCACAGTGACTGCTACACCACAAGTAAATATGAAAATAGTGATTATCTCATCACCAAAGCTTTGACTTTTTGGCCTCCAATCACTCACTCTTTAAAATGCTCTTGAAAACTTCTCCATTTTCCCTATGAAGCATCAAATGATGCCTAGAAAAAGGTTGACAATTTTTTTCAGTTTGAAGATTATTTCATGAACTGAGATGAGCTGTAAATGATAATAAATTTAAGAATAAAAGATAACAACACAGCTATTCATTATAAAGGCATATAATTTATAATGGCATTTTTCATGTTACAATTTGTATTTCTTGTTTATAAATCAATTTCTCAAGGTGACAGGGAGATATACTTTCCTATGGGATACTAAAATTTTCCAGAGTCCTCCTAAGGTGCCTGTGGTCTTTTCAAAAAGCTGTAAAAACTATTGGAGGCACAAAAACTGTCAAGAAGTTTCAGAATCAACTGGACAAGAGGTAATGGTCTCAAGTTGCACCAGGGGAGGTTTAGACTGGATATAGAAAGAATTTCTTCACAGAACAGGTGTTCAGACATTGGATCAGGCTGCCCGGAGCAGTGGTAGAGTCCCCATCCCTGAAGAGGTTTAAGAGTCATGTCAACATAGCGCTCAGGGATATGGTATAGTCCATGACTGTCAGGGTTAGGTTGATGGTTGGACTCAATAATCTTCAAGGTCTTTTCCAACCTAGATGATTCTGTGATTCTGTGATCACTGTTTTCAAAAGGCAGGACAAATCTGGCTTTTTTTGGGTTACTATTTTGACTTTCCCATACTTGTAATACATGCTGGTGTTGGAATAGCGGAATGAAATACATTTCTTTCAAGTATGCAAAATCTTTTATACTTTTGAAATGCATGTTTTCCAACCCCACTCAACTTACTTAAGAAATGGAGGCTTGATTTTGCCAGTTGTAAATCAAAGATTATTTCATGGTATTTAAGGTTTCTTAACAACTTTTCAAAATGTAGAGCTGAAATTGATAATGGACTGTGCTAATAATCACTCAGCAAGCTTTCCTATTGCCATGTGGTACCACATGCTCTCCCCTGTTTTGTCAGACTGCTCCACAAGCCCTTTATACTGGTATAATTTAACACTGCTCCCAAAATAAATGGACCTGGTCCCTCTGCCAAGTACTCCTTTTGTGCTGCATGCCACCTACTCAGCTTCATTACAGCATGGGTGTTTTTACAGCTACAAAATAACAGATTGAAGAATTCATCCAGATTAAGAGTCACCTTTATTTTTTCCTGAGCAAGAATGAACACAGGCAGAGGATGGAACTTCCTTAAGTAACACCACTGGCTTATGTCAGACTAAAATGTTCATGCATTTATAGTACCAGTCTTCTATTCTGATAAATATTTTTAGACTCAGTACTAGCAACTAGAGTTGTCAATTTTACTTGCTCTAAAAAAGCCCTTTATGTATGACAGCAGAGCACCACTGGAGCAGGCAGCCAAAGAAGTTGCGGAATCCCCATCCCTGCAGGTTTTTCAGATTTGGTCAGACAAAGCCATGGCTGGCCTAATGTTAGTGATAGTCTTCCCTGGAGCACAAAATTTGTCCAGAAACCTTTGGAGGTCCAACCAGATTTCCATGACCTACAACCTAAGGTACTGAAATAAAGCTGGTAAGTACTCAGTTAATCAAAACAAATACATATAGCATTATCTCTCACTGTTTGTGTAGACTGACAGTCTTGGGTTTACTTCTGAAATCTACCCTGTCATTGCAGGTTTTCAAAGCACTCCATATATATCAAAAGAGAAAGTCCATTATGAAGGCAAGCATACAAAATTGAGTTTATTTTGGATCAAGTTGTCTTTTCCTAATACACAAAGGGCTGGAGAGCAGAAAATTGACATCCTAACTTGGCCTTGCACCCTAGCTATCCTGCTTTTACCCACTCCCCAAATACTTAATTATCAGACAGCTTCCTGCTTGTGGAAGCTCAGCCCTAAAGGTGTTCTTGGGAAAAGGGACACTGAACACATCTTTGCAAGAGTCCTGGCAGAATATACCCCCAGGGAGGAAGTAATGACCCATCTACACAAGGAACTCTTGGTACATGGTAATACAGGATGCAGTCTAACTCTAAAAGGACATCAGACTGGATGCTAGAGAGTAAGGGGAATACGTGAAGAAAACAAAAAGAATCGGCCATGGACAAAATTTGATGCATAAAGGCAGAAACACTTTAAGATATTACCAGTACTTACAGAATTTGGTATCATCACGGAACAAATCATGGCAAAGGACATGAAGCTGAAACAGTAATTGCTCAAAGATCCAATTTTTTAATGGATATTTCTTATCTTTGAGAACTTTTCTAATGACATGGATTACGTATTTGAGTTTGCTTCTGCACCTTGTATCTGAGCTTTATAACATCCTCATCTTGAGAATCTACAGTAAGATCTATCTTGAAATATGTTGGTTAAAATGTACTAGCAGGTGAATGGATTTTGCCCAAACTGAATGCTACAGCTGTTACACATGACAGTAGAAACGCTCCTCCATATATCCTCAGGATTTGAAAGGGTGAGCTTTTCCAGGAGAGGTGGAGAAAGAGGTAGCAGTAAAGGTTGGAAAACACAGACTGAGCAAGGTTAGCCGAAAGGTACAAAAAGTGTGTTTATTCAGGCAAAGCAGTACCATGCAGAGAGAAATGGAATACCTCTACATGAACTAACTACGGTACTGGAAGCAGCGTACTGCACTAGCACAGTGCTCTTCAAGGCAACATTTGAATTCATATCAAGCTGGTAACTGGACACTGCTACGCTAATGACATCCTAGCTACTGTCCTCAGGTGTAGTTTAAAGTAAGTTTGCCTGGAACTGTCTTTGGTATAATTACAGAGGGCTCTTGGTAAACAGGGGTGAGTTTTGAGACCCCAGTTTGACAAGGCTAGTTGCTGAAAGCTAGTTGTACGAAAGGAGGAGAGGAGAGGAGAGGAGAGGAGAGGGAGAGGGAGAGGAGATATTACCAATACTTACAGAATATTCCACTGCAGCAGATCTCTTTTCACTCTGTAATTGAGGAAGTATTGGGTTATTTCTAATTTAAAATGCACATGAAGATTATAGCCATGAGATAGGAAAATGAGAGCTTTTGAAGTGTTCTGAATGCCCATGAGATTTCTTGAAGAAGTCTCTTTTTCAGGCCATGGAATCCTGCACAAGTATCTAGAAACTGTGGTATTTAATTGGCCAATGCACAAGCTTTTCCCAGGTGGCAATGCCATAATGCATTACCCATGAAGGCCAACGGAATGATATTCATTAAAAAACACAAGCTTCTAAGCCTTATTGTAGCCTTAGAGACCTATGGCTCCATCTTACAGCTTAGAGCTCAGGGCTTAGATTTCCATCTAGATTGTTTTAGTAACATAGGAATAATTTACAGCATCTGAACAATCCTAGTGAATTCGATGCAACTAGTCACTTAGATGATTGTTTGAACTGATTTATGCAAGAACTAAAGACCAAAACTGTGGGCAAGTATGTAAATAAGACCCTTCCTTTAACAGTGCTCTTTAACAGTTTTCAAAATATCGCTACATCACATCTTTTAAAAGCTTTGTTGAATAAATATCTGGTAAAGTTTATTCTGAGTATTTTCTATTCATGTTATTTTTTTCATAGTACACTAGGCAAGTTTACCAATGCTCCATTGGTTAAAGCAAGCTATTTACCTTTGCACTGAGAGGAGACCTATTGCTCTCTACAACTACCTAAAAGGAGGTTGTAGTGAGGCTGGTGTTGGTCTCTTCTCCCAAATTACTAACAATAGGATGAGAGGAAATGGCCTCAAGTTGCTTCAGGGGAAGTTTAGATTGGATATTATGAAGAAGTTCTTTCCTGAGAGGGTGGTTAGACATTGGAACAGGCTGCCCAGGGAGGTGGTGGAGTCACCGTCCCTGGAGGTGTTTAAAAAATGAGTAGATGAAGCACTTGAGGCTATGGTCTAGTGGTTAGGGAGGTGATGGGATAAAGGTTGGACTTGATGATCCTGGAGGTCCTTTCCAACCATAGTGATTCTATAATTCTGTGATTCTATGATTTGCTTAACAAATCCCTCTAGGTACCACTCACAGTCTGTGGCTGCAGAGGTCATGAACAGAAGTTCACCTTGAATTCTTCAGCCTCCAGATGCACCATATCTTCTATAATAAACTAGTACCTGGATATACCCAGTACATTAACAATTTGTTAATGTCATGAGCATAAAAATTTCATAGTACATTTTTCAGAGCACTGTCAAAAAGATTTAGATCAGTTTTTCACAATCACTAGATTAATATGTTTAAAAGTTTCAAAACAGTTATTTACTTGTCTATGTCCACAGTTGGAAAAAATGAGCTGTCTCATTACAGGACCTGATATTATTTCAGCTGATATTATTTTTTATCTTCCTTAAGTTTAGAATGCTTATATTACCTATTAAAGAACAAATCATACAAACCACTTGATTAAGGTAATACCAACTCCCAGCAGCTCCAAGTTAGTAAGTGTACCATTACTCTCACTTTGACTAAATGGATTTACATTGTTGTGCACAAAGATTGCTAAACAGCAGAATACATACTGAAATTTGTGGTAAAATCTGTTATAAAGTGGCACTGTATGTGAGAAAAATTTTAATTGCTGTAGAAGGAGAGTGCTTGCAGCAGCCACAAAAAATAACAGAACCAGTTGTTACCTTCACAAAACAAAACACCACAATAGTTGCTGATTAGGTAACAGTTCTTATGGTTATTTTCCCTGTAATTTTAAGAACTGTAGTAAAAACTGACTGTTAACAAAATAATCAGTCCTATCCAACTAAAAGACTACTGTAGAAATTAATAAACTTGCAAACACTGAAATATGGATGCACTAGTAGTCCCTTGAGCACTGGAATCAATGTATCTCATTTCTTCCAGATTTGTGTTTTATTTTACATTCCACTGCAGTCCTCCTTACCTTCCATAGGTTAACAACCAAGTATGTCTAATAAGGCTGAACTTTAATCACTGCCAAAGCCTGGTCCACCAGCAAATATACAATAAGCTGATAGCACATGCAGATGAACAAAGTATTCCCTCCCTTCCAGTTAAGTCTCTGCAGAAACACTATCTAGGAACTGTGTATAGTAACACATTAATATAAAAGCAACCATAATTACAATGGCCTGCTGTGGCTCACCACAAAAATTTCTGACCAAAAATACTAACACGAGACATTTTTAAAAGTCACAAAAATTATTTTTAAAACTCCGCACCTTTTCTTACCTAGTTAAGTACAGCTTGGCACTATTAATGGAAATACTTCCCTCTGATCTTCCTCCCACCCAAGAAGCTGTGTTCACGAACACCACTGTAAGACTTTTTACAGTCAGGTTAATTCTTCTGCAAACTAATAACAAAAACAAGGGTAGCCATGAATTTATGCTACAGGAAGTATATACCTCAATTGCTGGAGCTGTTAACAAATGCATGTTCCAGTCATGTTTTGACCCTGGCCTGTTCTCAAATACTCCAAAGAAAAACTCAGATGGCTCTCTTTTACTTTGACTTTTCAAGGATTCTACATAAAATACATTTCATAATGATGGAGCATTTCCTCTGTTAAAGTCAGAGGGAGGTCTTCCATTGACTTCACTGGAACAACACCAAGGTGCATTTTAAAAATGAGACTGTGTTTGCCAAAAAACCCAAAAAACCTTGCTTGCCTAATTTGCAATCAGTCCTAAATAATGATCTGTTTTTAAATGATCCTGCAGAATTTATCCTAAAAGAGCAACAGTGGTACTATAAACCCCTGGGAAAAAAAGATGCCTACCTGAAGAGCGACTGTATTGATCATCTGTGGGAGTCAATGTATGTAGGTTGCTAACACTTTGATTTCAGTAGCATTTCACAACAGCAGACAATCTGGCCTGTGTGCTTCATAATGCAAAACTGGAAATCTCTCATACTTAATTCAGGAATCCATGTCCTAGTATATTGGCCTTAGTAATCAACAGTATAAATCGTACTCTAGCAATACATGCTTGCGAAAACAGAACAAAGTTTATGTATGTATTCAAACTTCCACTTGTCTAACAAGTGGGCTTAGCCTGAATGACAAGACCTTCTAACATGTAGTATTATAAATGTCACAATAAGACACAGGAGTAGCCTGCTTGCTAGGAGAAAACCAGTTCTATGGAAGTAGTTCGTTGTGGAAAAAATGGCAAAACTAGTTTTCACTCCCAGCAAATGAGAGTACATGAATGGACCAATGCACTATATTTTAATAAAAAATTCAGAGCATTTTTCTATTCTTATCTCTAAGGACAACTAATATTTGACATTAATTTTATAGCACCTATAGCCCTAACTAACACACTACAAGCAGAGGAGTTGAATTTCCTTCGCAAAATAAATGCAGCACTAATTTTAAATATGACAGAAGCAGTGAGCTTTAAAAATAATTGAGAGCAGTGAAGGTGAGAGAAACAACAATAAGTTCACACTACTGTGCAATACAACATCGGGAGGTTAAAAACCTGCGAGATTGATGATTCCAAATTTATTTCTTTTTATGCTTTATCCAGAAAGCTGTTGTTGCCAGCTGGTGTTCAAATCAATTACTCTCACTGGTTGGCTCAAGTGGGACCTCACACCATTGTAAAAATTCTTAAGGCTTATATTCCTCTTGCCTGGGTAGAAGCACAGCTACTGAAAACATTAGAATTACAGTCATGTAAAAGTTGGTAGATAATAAAGGAGATTCACTCTATTTCTTTAGACTTCAGCCATTTACACTTTCTTCAGATCTCAGTTTGCTTTCAGTATGGAAAACAACCCAATGATTCTGATAAAGAGAATAAACATATCTGAGAGGCCTCCTACACACTCTAATGTAGGTGGATGCTGGAGCTATGTAGGTGTATGGACTCATGAGCTTTATATCTCCTTAATCATCTTTTAATCTTTCTATTAATTTCATTAAGCAACCTCATCTCATACTTTTGGCATGTGTTCAAAATGCTTACACTTCCTTCAATTAAGTGTACAGGAAATAAGACCTACTTACATAGCTAAACTGTACGCTATGCTTGACCCACTTAAATGGCATCAGCTCAGTGGTTTTCCTTGTTTCAGTACAGCTAGAACCAAGCAGGAATGGCACTGGCAAGATAAAACCTAACTACAGAATCCAAACAGATAGTCATTACACATGTATTTAAATGTGAGTGATGCTTACTTAAGGAATGAGCTGAGAAGTTAAATTCCTTTATAGGCTTGTTATTTGCCATGAAGAAGAAAGTCGCTGCAGAGCTTAAGAAATGCTGATGTATATATCAGAAACCTACCAACATTCTGGGAGAAAGACTGTTTTCATAAAGCACGTGACAGTAAGGTCCAGACATTTTTCTCCCATTCGTTTTAAATCAATTTTACAGAAGCATATATTACTCCTGAATATTCAGTTTATACTAGCAATATGTCTATCTTACATCTCAGGAACACGGAGATATGAACCTGGAAGTACTGTAAGTAATAAAATAAGATTACCCATGGACCAAAAAAACGGGATTACTTTGCCATTCTGTAAAACTAATATACTCTAGCTCTCTTGCAGTCTTAGTGTCTTAAAAAAAGTAAGGTCATGCACATGTCAATACTGTTCAATAAACTCCCCTCATTCAAGCCCTTCTGCATTCACCACTCACGCCACTTCTACTTGTAGAAGGCTGTAGCATTACTGCAGTATTTCAGAAATTGCCCTTTCTGCTTCTTCACAAACCTGAACAGTATCCACAAGGGCTGCTTCTCCCACTTCAGCAAGTACATCTTCAGATATGCTCTCTACCCTATTTCCATATTGTCCCCAGCTACTACTGTAGTAATTAGTACATAATCTGAATTACCTGTTACCTGGATTTGTTGGTCACCATCTCATGACCAGCAGTCTAGCATCACAACAGATATCAGCACAAATATCAATGAGCAGATCAGGATTTTTCTCCCTAAGGAAGGAGTAATCTTCCTGCCTGAGAATGAACTCTTTTTTTGAACTGTTGGCTCATCCTCAGTCCCAGACCTTGTCATTCCGCTTTGTGAACAGATGGCTTCATTTGTTGTTGAAAAGAGAAATTCTGCCTCATATATCCAATTTAGTCTTAAAATATGGACATCTGGCTTAAAGAGAATAAAACAAAAGAAAAAGCACCCACCCAGACTGATGACACATGAGCATAATAGTGCAATAGACAAGGAATAAGCCCAAGAGTTGAAGTGATGTTGTATGAGCTGTACTCATCAACAAACTAAAAAAGCAAGGGTATTTTCTTTTGATATCATCACGGAATAAATCATGGCAAAAGACATGAAGCTGAAACAGTAATTGCTCAAAGATCCAATTTTTTAATGGATATTTCTTATCTTTGAGAACTTTTCTAATGACATGGATTACGTATTTGAGTTTGCTTCTGCACCTTGTATCTGAGATTTATAACATCCTCATCTTGAGAATTTACAGTAAGATCTATCTTGGAATATGTTGGTTAAAATATACTAGCAGGTGAATGGATTTTGCCCAAACTGAATGCTACAGCTGCTACACATGACAGTAGAAACGCTCCTCCATATATCCTCAGGATTTGAAAGGGTGAGCTTTTCCAGGAGAGGTGGAGAAAGAGGTAGCAGTAAAGGTTGGAAAACACAGACTGAGCCAGGGATTAAAAGCAAGGTTAGCCGAAAGGTACAAAAAGTGTGTTTATTCAGGCAAAGCAGTACCATGCAGAGAGAAATGGAATACCTCTACATGAACTAACTACGGTACTGGAAGCAGCGTACTGCACTAGCACAGTGCTCTTCAAGGCAACATTTGAATTCATATCAAGCTGGTAACTGGACATTGCTACGCTAATGACATCCTAGCTACTGTCCTCAGGTGTAGTTTAAAGTAAGTTTGCCTGGAACTGTCTTTGGTATAATTACAGAGGGCTCTTGGTAAACAGGGGTGAGTTTTGAGACCCCAGTTTGACAAGGCTAGTTGCTGAAAGCTAGTTGTAGGAAAGGAGGAGAGGAGAGGGAGAGGGAGAGGGAGAGGGAGAGGGAGAGGGAGAGGGAGAGGGAAAGGGAAAGGGAAAGGGAAAGGGAAAGGGGAGAAAGAAAGGGAAAGGGAAAGGGAAAGGGAAAGGGAAAGGGAAAGGGAAAGGGAAAGGGAAAGGGAAAGGGAAAAGGAAAGGGAAAGGGAAAAGGGAAAGGGAAAGGGAAAGGGAAAGGGAAAGGGAAAGGGAAAGGGAAAGGGAAAGGGAAAGGGAAAGGGAAAGGGAAAGGGAAAGGGAAAGGGAAAGGGAAAGGGAAAGGGAAAGGGAAAGGGAAAGGGGAGGGGAGAAAGAAAGGGAAAGGGAAAGGGAAAGGGAAAGGGAAAGGAAAGGGAAAGGGAAAGGGAAAGGGAAAGGGAAAGGGAAAGGGGAGGGGAGAAAGAAAGGGAAAGGGAAAGGGGAGGGGAGAAAGAAAGGGAAAGGGAAAGGGAAAGGGAAAGGGAAAGGGAAAGGGAAAGGGAAAGGGAAAGGGAAAGGGAAAGGGAAAGGGAAAGGGAAAGGGAAAGGGAAAGGGAAAGGGAAAGGGAAAGGGAAAGGGAAAGGGGAGGGGAGAAAGAAAGGAAAGGGAAAGGGAAAGGGAAAGGGAAAGGGAAAGGGAAAGGGAAAGGGAAAGGGAAAGGGAAAGGGAAAGGGAAAGGGAAAGGAAAGGGTGAGACCAGCAGAGTCTGTAAGTCAGAGCCATCTCCTGAAAAATAGTGTCGAATACCTTGGGTCATGTCTTCAGGAACTCTAAGCTGTACAGAATCACTGAAATCTCAGAGCTATGCAAAACACTAGCGGTTAGGAGACAGTCACAAAATTAAATCCAGTGCTCAGCAGTTACTTCTGAATGTGCATTATACACTGGACTCTCCTCAATTATAGTAATCACTTGTGTACCTGCCAAGCTGTGTTGCATAAGTCTGTTCCTTAGGCTTTAATGTCCCCTTTCAGAAACGTTGTCCTAAGGGTGAGAAATAAATATAGACAGCCAAAATCCACAGATGTTCAGATTGGTGAAAAGTGGGAGAACTTTATCTTCAAAAAGCCATCTATGTATATTTAGTAGGAGCTCATAGGTAATAAAAATTAGTTCTAGAGTTAAGACTAGCAGGATATGTTTAGAAAAGGGAGTGGAGACTTATGCACAGAAAAGCAAGGATGATGAAGCTGCTAGGTAAAATAATTAACTGATTCTCAGACAGTCACATCACCTGAATATTCAAAAAGTAAACCAGACAGTAAATGTTAATATAAATGGACTTATGAACAGCATATCATAATTAACAAATATGTACTGTGAAGCATGTGCAAAGGACATCCAACTGGTATTATCCATGCTATAATAGGAATACTTTGGGTGTAATACAGTTCTGAGACTTTTCATATCCAAGAGGTGTGAGCAGATATATGTGCATGTCAGTTGCAGCTGAAATGCAGGAAACCAGTAGATACCTAGCTAAGTTTATGCATACTTCACAAGCCCACGGAAAAGATGGCAGAACCACAGTACAGCCTTGCCAAAAATAGCTACATAGCTAAAAAAAACCCGAAAAGATAAATTTGATCATATTGTCCTAATGGAAATCCTCTGACAGTGTTGTGGAAACACTTCAAGGTATTTAGACTGCATATAAAAGACTGATTACAGCTTATGTACAGAAACTAGCTGGTTTGGAAATAGAACACTAACTGGGGTAGTCAGCTGCATCATGATGGCTGGTCATTTGAGGTTTATACAGTTTTCCAGACATATATTGCATTGCATGCTCAGCTCCACACTACCACAGTTATGTTGTTATCACTATCCGAAGTACTCAATTCAGGTCGGGCATGTTGGTGTGAATTGCTGTCATACCTAAGACTTCAACATAGGTACTTGCTCCTCCCCCTTCCCACAAGAAAGCCTGAAAAAACAATTGGTGAAACTTTACAGCCCAGACTAATTAACCTCTGGCAATCCTAAGAAACCCTTGTCAAGATCTGAATGGCGGCAAAATACCAATTCTCTAACTAAACATTTATCAAAAATTTTTCATGAGCCATCAGAACAAGCTTTCATACAGGCTGAGCAGCTGATAAAACACTGGCATGGTACAGACTGAATCTGAAAGAAAAGTGCATAGAAAAGAACAATGCACTAGTAAGTTGAAGGTGGGACATCCAATCTTCCATACTTAAATGAGTCATTTGAGAAAAGCACAAGTAATGCAACAGCAAAATCTGCATATGACACAACAGCTTTGCAGATAATCAAGATTAAATGTTGTGAGAAATATCAGAGGATCTTTACCAAGCTATGAAAATGGCAAGCAGCAAATAAAATTCAGGACTGTGCCATTCAAAGCAAAGATGGCCTAATCTGAACATTTTTTGGTTCTCAGTTAACTGTCATTCACCATTATCATTTAGCTAAGAAAGCTGGTCAGTGTGCAATAATGTCCCAAAAGGCAAACAAAAAGCAAGGCTGTTCAAAGAAATATTATTAAATCCTTGCAGAAAGCAGCACTGCACTCTCACCTGCAAGACACTGTTCAGTTCTATTTACCTTGTTTCAAAAAATGTAAAAAATTAAGAGCTGTAGGAGAAACAGAGAAAGTTCAACAAGGCCTCATTATTTTAGTTTCATCCTTACTGCATGGGCCAACCTGCCCAGGACTGGCTGGGCAAGGGCTGGTATTCATCTGCAGAACTCAGAACACCTCTGCACAGTTAATACACACAGTGGCCCATCATTCTGGGTCATGGTAGTGTTCTTTCTTTGCTTCATTCATTTAACGTTTTTTCATGGGTTCCAGTCCTCTGGCACCCTTCTCTGCCTCTGCTGTGCCATTCCTCCTTTCTCAAAACACAATGCACTCTACAGACACATAGTATTCATACTTGCAGACTACCCACTTGAATATAGGACTGCTCTAGCTTGTTTGATTCAAATAAATAGAGTGAATTTCCAAGGGTTCTGCAAATTCTGACATTTATTTAAAAATTACAAAGCCAAAAATACATCACAATCTAACCCCCTTCTTTCTGATCTGTACCACATAAAAACAGCTTTCTATACACAATTTGCCTGCTTCTCTTCAAATGCAAACTTAACTATGTGGGATCTGAAAAGCAGCTGCTATATTTTTCATATATTTCCTGCATTACTATACAAAAACATAGCAGGTGTGTCAATAACCATAGTACAGTTATTTATTTAAAAGCTGAAAAAAATTAAGTGGGTAATTTACACATGTGAAGGTAAGATTTTTTTTCTCTAGCCTCATCACCTCCCAAACAAAGAAGGCAAAGAATCTTCCCACTGAGAAAAAAAAACCCACGCTCTTACTATTTCATAATATCACCTTTGAAAGTTGTTTAAAAACCAGCATAGTTAGCAAAGGCTTTTCACAGACCCTACATTGCGTAGAATGATACTGCAGTAATACTTTTACAATGAAAATAGTAGCTGGCATGTTTAACAAAACCATAATATTAAATGCCAAATAAAAAGTAAATAAAGCCAAACTTGCTGAGGCTATTTATTCCACCTCTATGCAGCAAGCACGCTTTTCATTCCTGATCAGCAAAGTCCCAGGAGACAAACTGAGTTTCAAAGATGCCAGCTGATGACAGTATCCAGGAATATCAATACTGGAAGCAACCGTGAAACAAACAGCAAGTTTGGGGCTTTATTGCTCTTTGTCACCTGCAATGTCTATCTGACACTTGAAACCGCCTCCCCGAAATAAGCCTTATGTGACGACCTCTTTTGGCTCTACTAAGCATTGGAAAAGTGCCAGCTGTGTCCAGTCTGTGGAACTGCATTTTACAGAAGTTGTGCACGAACTGAAAACTGTACAGCACAGAACAATAATAATTAGAAACCTATACAGCATGATCTGCAAAAAAAGATTGAGAATGTTTACCCTAAGGAAGAAAAGATTGAAGGTAAAATCTAAAATTAAACTACAGATCCTCTGATAACGCAAAAAAAAAAAAAAAAAAAAAGACACAATCCGTTCTCCATGTCTTTGATTGACAGGCAGAAGAGACATTGTTTTAAGTTTCTGGAGCAGTGATTAAGTAATAGGAAAGCCTTCAAATGTTCAGAAAAACTTTCTGACAGTAAGGACAGGCTAAGGTCTGAGACAAATGGCTTGAGATGCATCATCACAGGTCTTAAAACTAGGTTAAACAGTGTGAATGGTAAGTTATTAACCATGATTTGCCCTGTCTCCTATGACTGTCACTTACTCTACTACTAAACTGCAAGAACTCAAGACCTCTTTTCACCATTGAAAAATATGAGAAAGCGGTGACAACTGAAGAAGCAGATTTATTCAGCAACCATCTCAGAAGCCAGGAGTTCATGTGCTACAGATCAATAGAGCGCAGAACACATGAGCTGGCTGGCATCTTAATAAATAAATAGATAGATAGATAGATAGATAGATAGATAAGAAAACGGACAAACAAACAAATAAATAAATAAAAATCAGACTTCAGCAAAGTCCCTTTCAAAATGTCAGCAATGAAACAGTATATTAAATAGTATTGTCACAAATCAAAATTGACTAAGACAAAAATAAAGGAGCAATAATAAATGGACTATTTTCTTTACTAAAAAGTAGTCGATAAGTATAAGATCAAGCTGTTTGTTTCTTTTTAAGTATAACTGAAACAAAACTGGAACAAAGGCTGAGTAGTAAGCAAGAAAAAACTGCAGGTGTTTCAAAGTTATTTAGGGTGGTCAAGTCCAGGCAGGACTGTGAGAAGTTTAGAAGAGAAACCAAAGTAATCACCAAAATGGCAAATGAAACTTGATGTCAGTACATACAAAATAACCCGCATTGGACAGAAGAAAAAAGGAAGAGTGTACTTTCATCATCCTAAATTAAGTGTGTGAACTTGGGAAAACAGTCTGGTATCACTGTAGAAAACTCATTAAAGACCTCAGCTCAATGCTGAGTTGTGGTAAAAAATGCAGACATGATGTTTTGAAGGATAAGAAATAGGATGGTGAATAATACAGAAAGTATTGCAATGCCATGATATAAATCAGTGGTGGAGTCTCATCTGGAATGCTGTATGTGCTTCTGATTACCCATTCTCAAAAAGGATACTGCAGAACTAGGCAGGTTTCAGAGAAAAGCAATGCAAATGATCAAAGGGCTGGAAAGCTCATATACAATAAACAGAAAAGACGAAAAAAAATTACTTGTTTTCTGAAAGGAACAGACCGTCAATGACAGATGTGCACTATGATGAAGTATGGAGAAATCAAATAAAGGTTTTCCTTCTCCCTGCCTCATGACACAAGAACAAGGTCATTAATTGACATGAAAACATTACAAATTTTAAAACAAAAAAGGACATACTTCACATCTAACACATAATTAATCTGTATAAAGCATAAACTTGATTAAAGCCAAGTACTTATACTCAATTATTTTCTTTCTATATGTTACGAGGCAATTAAAAAAAAAAAAAAAACAAAACCAAAAACTAAAGAGCTACAGAGTGCTAACAAAATTTGGATGGAACACTATACCAATTAGGGATAAGTAGTAAGCCAAACCTAGGAGGCAGATTATTCTCTGTTTTACAAGCAATTTCTTGTACTTCCTCAGCTACCTGGCAATGGCCAGAGCTCACTGCAGCTTGCTGAACTAAATCAGCCACAAAACTGATCTTACTCCTGTCCCCTCCCTGTGCTGGGGAGGTGAAGGAGTAACATGCATTGTACGTTTGCAATGAAGACATCTAAGAAGTTTTTAGGAAATACCACACCACCAGTGGGAAAAGAAAAAACAAACCCCCCCCAACAATGAAAAGCAGTTTATAAAAGTTTATCAAAATCCTTTCACTGGAGTTTAATTTAAGAATGACAGGAATGCTAAACTAAAGTTGCTGACCATGGAAGGAACAAGGATTCCATGAATAAACTCCAGATAAACAGGGAAAAAAGGTAGGTTTACTAAGGCAGAGATATGAACACGCAACTGACAGAGGTAAAGCTTAGGAAAGGAAAATCACAGGCCTCACACAGCACTAACTAACCTACTTAAAGGTGAAAACACAATGAATTATGCTTTGTTTAAAATGGAGTATATCCGCATGACAGCAAAGGTAGGAGGCACAACCTAGAAATGGATGCTGGGCAGTGCCATCTCCCAAATCCAGCCCAGGAACTGCCTGGGAGAAGGGCAGCTGGCCTGGGCCAGGGCACAGTGGCAGCTGTTCTGGTGACGCAGCAGCAGAGAAGACCTGGTTCTAGTGCTGGGCACTAGCACTGCTCGATAGCACAAAGCAATTCCTGGACACCTGACCCTGATTACCACCAACACCTAGCCTGTTGGTTTTTTTTTTTTAACTTTTGGTGGTGATTTTTTTCTTTACGACAGGGAGAATATCAAATAAAATACAATTTATTATTATTATTTTTCATTACTGCCATTTCAGGTAAGTCCCAAGTGGATAGATATTTTTCTCTCTTGCAGAAAAACATCTTCTTTCCCCTCTGATGTACTTAGTTCACACTATATGAAATGTATGTGATATTCAAGTGATGTCAGAGCTGGTACATGGCAACAACATAAAAGCCATATATGGACAAGGAGGCAGACTGCCGCCTTCTACTGCGCAAGGACTTATGACAACATCATACTGCGGGATTTGCATGACTAAAATTAGGCAAAAAATATTCTCTGTGAAAGAAAGGCAAGGCAGTCTATAAGCAGTAGCCAGAGGCAGCTTCAGACGTGTCAATTCAGCTGTGTAAAGAATGTGCCAGTCTCACTGTTGGAATAGTTTCCACACTTAATATACAGAACGAGTCATTAAAAATGAGGGGGAGTAACATGAAAGGATGAGGCATATGGCACACAGTGTGCTACCACAGCATACCATATATTCCAGATAATAGTGTGCATTAGAAAACCCATTTACACTTTCACTGCTGACAAGTACAGCTGCTGCCAATTAACCTCTCTCTCCACCTCAACCTCAGCTTCTGTTTCAAGGTAAATTCCTGGCCCTAATGAATCAACATGAAATTTGCCATAAAAGCTAGCAGGAACAATATTTACTTGTTCAAGATTCTGCAACTGTTCATATTCCCCAAATTCAGATATGTATACCTGAAGTGCTGGGGTCTGAACCCCGAGCCCTGAATTAAGGTTGACATATGGGTGGTTCCCACAGTCCTTCAAAAGGAGGGGATGAGTTTGCCTTTTGGCTTTCCTCCAAGGTGCAGCCGGCCTTGTAAGGAAAGCCCTTGGGTAAACAAGCCCCAGGTGCCCTGCATTGGGTAAATGAGTGCCAGGTGTCCTGCTCTGGGGATAAAAGCTGGGACCACTTGCAGGAAGGCTGGAGTGTCTATCTGTGAGGTGGATGCACTTTGCAGAGTTTCCCTGTTGGGGAAGGACCTCCTGATTCTGCCTGCAACTGGGCCCCAGTCAGGTCTGGTGCTTGTGAATACAGGTTCTGTGGGAACAGTATAAGTTTGCCTCTGTCCTATGTTATCAGCCTCTTGGCTTGGTTGTCTCACATCTCTTCTATGGGAGACTTTGTTGCTTTGTTTGTTCCACCAGTTGTGGGCCGTGCTGCGTCGTTCCTGGGGTTGTTGGGGTTGATGTCTGTTGTGTTTAACCTCATTGACTTGTTTGTACCCCCAGCGATCACCCATGTACTGACCCTTTTGCGTGCAATACAATCTGGTTACTGGTTTGTTCTACTGCTGGCTGTGTCCTTTGTACTAGGCTTAGTAACTGGCAAAACAATACTTACTACATATTTTAATACATACCACCTGTTTCATCCTTCCACATTATGGTTCTCCAGTTTTTTGGATTATTCTGGAATAGCAAAGGCTGGAAAGCATTCAACCACCCAGATTACTATCAGATTCAAAAATGTTGAGGAGCTGTTTAAGAGGCAGAGCTCCTGTCTAAGAGAACATCTAATTTCTAGTTCCAGTCCTCCTTTGAGCCTTGTATGAGTGGATTCCCCCATAAAGTGAAGAAGGTGAGGGGCATAAGCAGCATCAGCCAGCTCAGTTACTGGAGGACTGTGTGGCACGAGTTCAAAGTTGACACCATACGTCAAAGAGTTGCTCAGTGCAATGGCAACCATATTGTAATGGTTCAGAGCCTAATCCTGCTCCACAAGCATCAAGGCAAACCTTGCCATCAACTTCTGTTGTAACAAGATTTAACTCTGGATTACAAGTGACATCCTACTGCTTTCTTGAAAAGAAAATAGCAAGTACTGTTAATTTATATGTCACTACATCGGTAACCTAAAGAATTTGAATAGATCACTTCCAAAACCAAGTGAAAATGATAATAGCCCATTCCATAGGGACTGTACAGTTTGCTTTTCCATACCCAGATTTTATGGATTCATGTTGGTGATGGATCACTATTGAAATATTGATATCCAGGAGCTACATGCACCATTTAAACAGATCACTTTGATGTATTACACAAGAAAGGAGGTCTGAGCTCACCCAGGAAAAAGGGAGAAAAATCATGCAGAAACCTGTTTCAGTTTTGAAGCTGCTTGAATGAATGTTGTGTTAAGCACAGAAAGGCTCTGGGTGGACATAGCTATTGAATGAACTCTAATAAAATTGCCGAGAGGTACACACAGAACTCCTGGCACAAAGAGGTGAGCACAACATCAAGCTGCACAGAAAGACTTTAACTTACATAATATACCGCTCAGTGTGGGACAGTTTGATTTTGCCAGAAAGTAATGTTAAAACACTCCCTTTGAACAAATTCCAAACCATTTGACTATTGCAAAGCCCATCTGTACCACACTTCCCGAGACTGAATAGTCCCATTGATGACAGCAGTACTCCACACATCATGGTACTATTCACTATAGGGAATGCTATGACTCACTTTGGTCTGCACTTTTTATTACATTTAACCATAAATCTTACTCATAGAAATACAATTACATGAGCTTTAATCTCATAAACAGAAAACAAAAGTGTTTATTTTATTGCAGGTAGTATGTAAAAGGCCATAAGAAATCTACCCGCTCCAAGATGACTCTACACATCTTCATATTGTAAGAGACATTTTTAATTAATTTCCTGGGTGACATTCTGCTATTTTGAGAACATTAAGTGCTGACATTCAAAAGCAATCCACCTTCTGGGTGAAAAATCTTTCTTTAACAATCCATAGATCTTGGGTATACATAATTTTCTGATGTTAATTTGTTCTTTCCAACTTCTAAGGATGAAAAAATCTTATTCTATGAATTAGTTAGTCTGGTGCCTCTATACATTGTTTTCCATTTCCATCATCACATTTCCCTCAGTGCATGAACAAATTCAACAACATTTCCAGGAAGGCAAAGACTTCTTGTGAGGGTGAGGGGATCATAAGGAAGATCCAAGGCTATAGCGAATTTCCTAAAATGTAGAATTATCGAAACTGGATTATCTATGTTCCAGTGTATAAATGAAGGTGGAAAATGGATGGAGGGGAAATTCAGATGTATTTCTAGGGCTTCAGCCTAGCAGAACCCATACGTGCTAACTTGAAGATCATAAGCAACTCAAGTGACTTCAAGGACGCAAACATCAGCTGTGTTTGTTAAATCAAAGCCTGCAAAAGCAGACTGTCTTTTGTTTTGTTCACAAGAAATATTTGCTACAAAAGGAAAATGGAACAAACAGCAACTTGTCTGAGTCAAGTACGAAGTTTGTATACCTGATACTTGTACAGGCTTTATTTGGCAATCTTCTTTACATAGTAGTTCTCCAAAACAAAACACTAATGAAACAACGCTAATAAAAAGCAGTTGTTCAAATAAGTGGGACCATAAAAATGTATTCATATTGCTTAAGTTAAACTAACTCCTTCTTTATTGCATTCATTTAATTCTTTTAGCATGGGGACACTCATCCTCAGTCCAAGACACTGAAAGAGAAAAAATTAAAGCAATGTAGCTGTCAAGTGAAACAATAAGGGACAGGGGTTAGTGGTGAATTGGCAGTGTCAGGTTAATGGTTGGACTTGATGATCTTAGAGGTCTCTTACAACCCAGGCTATTCTATGATTCTATGAATAATCTAATAATACCATTTCATCCCAAAATAGCACATTAAAAATGGGGAAAAAAAAAAAAATAAAATCAGCCCTGCTAGACATGAACATGTTTAATGATTTGTACACTTTTGTATCTCTGAGATCACCAGTAATTTTACCAGCCACAAATGGCATTTGCTCAGTATAAGAGATTCAATGACCAATACCCTAACAATAACTGAGCCCATCAAAAGCAATTAAGGAAGTGAATCATGTAATTTAAGCTAGAGGTGAATGTCAACAGTTTATTTCTAAAACAACAATAAAAATACTTTCTCCTATGTAGCATTTTGCTTATTTATCATGTGCTAGAATGGCTTAGAAACAAGAGAAGCACATATCAAGAATGTTGCCATACAGCTTAAAGAGGATGAAATATATCTCTGGAATGTTCAGGTCCAGAGCCAGAATAAACTGTTATCTTTATGTACCACTTAAGCCTTTGTGCTGATCTCCAGTAAAAACCATGCTGAAAAAGAATTTTAAGAAGGTTTTTTTCTAAGTGGGAATCATTTTCCAAGTGAATGCTGATGTTGAAATCTTGGTCCCACTACAGTTAACAGATGTAGCTGCTGTTGACTTTAGTAAAATCAGGGTTTCAAACAATTTTTTATAAAGGTATTTCGACCTGTCATCAGAAATAGAAAGACAACAAGACAATGGCTGCTAACACATCACAGATACACAAGAAGATAAAAATTCCCAAAACTAAGACTTTGAAAATGTAGTTGTGGCTCCATAGATGTAATGCAGCCAGAAAACACCCCCTCGACTACAATTTTTTTGTATCTTGAGATGAAAATATCAGTTGCTGGAACAACTATCTTACTTTTCAATGACCACACATACAAATATTGTAAGACACAAAATGGTAATAAGCTCTAAGATTTAATGAACTTACTTCCTTAAAAGGCACAGAATAAAGCAGACAGATTTTCTGGTATCACATAAACAGCTAAGAAAATTCCTTCTCTCTTTGACAGAAGAGTCACATACATTTTAGTCCCATTTGAATCAATTCCACTTCACATGCATGAAGCAGTTCAGCCTAAATGGCAATGGTGAATTGGCCCAAAGAATTTACACCAGCTGATATTTAAAAATATAAGCAAGAATTCAGCTGTTGTAGATAAGTTGCTGAACATGTGATAAGTTTGTAAAGATTTTGGACAATGAAGATTTGAATCAGCATTACAACATGCAGGACAGACACTAAGAATGCTGTCTTTTGATATTGAGATAATGTTTTGGTAAAAGTGTTTAATAACAGAGGACACTGGAAACAAAAACTAAGAATAAATCATCTCTTTGTGTCTTGGCATAGTCCTCACAGTATTGTATCACTACAATTATTTTAACCTCACGGACTCATTTTCCATTATTTCATTTTATTACCCATGCTTCAATGAAGTCTCTTTGTTCTTTAGCATGGTGAAAATTGGAAGCTCTATAGTAGCTGTCTTCAGGTCAAAAGCATGCTTCTTTAAGCCTCTTTTTTCCTTTATTTTGTTTCTCCAGAGTGAGCAGTTGAAAACAAGAGCCAAAGCATACACAGAGGGTTTACCTCCATGGTAAAAAAACATCCGGCCAGAAGACATGTCTATACGAAAAGTTTCCCAGTCTATTACCTTTCCGTTCTTGGAATAGACTTGCAAGCTGAAGCTCAATCCCAGCCATTGATTAATGAGTAATATTTTTATAGTGCTTACAGTATAAAAAAAGACATGATTTTTGTAAAAGAATACATGTAATGCTGTTTTATTCACAGTGACACCTTCCTACGACAATCAAGAAAATATTTTTTCCATTGAATAAGCTTAATTTTCGCAAACTCTTCTTGAAAAAACACACTGCAGAAAACAAACCTACAACTTTTCCTTCTGTTTACTTCACATATCTTGCAGATTTCTGAGACCTGCTAGGGAAAAGTTAAAGGAAAAAATACCCAGCTGGGAAATTAAACCAAATTCAATTGAGAAACAACAATAAGAAACACAAAGACACTAACGGAAAAACAGGAGCTACAGATATCCGAACTAATTCACTGTCGTATTTTCCCTGTTGAACCCAAAGACAGTAATACTGAAGGCACTGGATTCAACACTAATACTTTAAAGACACACATTATGGGATCACTATGAAGTTTGACACTGGACACTTGGGAGGAATATAAGTCTCTTGTCAGAGGATGCATGGAGGCAACTAGGAAAGCCAAGGCCTCCTGGGAACTAAACCTCACAAGAAAGGTCAAGGACAACAGAAAGGGCTTCTTCAAATACATTGCAGATAAAACTAACACCAGAGGCAATGTAGGCCCACTGGTGAATGAGGTGGGTGCCCTGGTGACAGAGGATAAAAAGAAGGCAGAGTTACTGAATGCCTCCTTTGCCTCTGTCTATACTGCTGGAGGCTGTCCTGAGGAGCCCAGGAGCCCTGAGGCTCCAGAGGAAGTCAGGATAGAAGAGGAGTTGGTCTTGGTTGATGAAGACTGGGTTAGGGATCAGTTATGCAAGCTGGAACATAGGAGGTTCTGCATAAATATGAGGAAGAACTTCTTCACAGTGAGGGTAACAGAACACTGGCACAGGCTGCCCAGAGAGGTTGTGGAGTCTCCTTCTCTGGAGACATTCAAAACCTGCCTGGACATGTTCCTGTGTGACCTGACCTAGGTGTTCCTGCTCTGGCAGGGGGATTGGACTAGATGATCTTTTGAGGTCCCTTCCAATCCCTAACATGCTGTGATTCTGTGAGATAAATTTTCTAGTTGTTCATTTCATGGTGTTATTCACAGGCGTAGCAGTTTGCAGAATCAAACCCATCTTCTGCAGTTTCATTGGAAGAAAAAGTAAATTACAATCTTCTGCAGTTTCATTGGAAGAAAAAGTAAATTACAAGAAAATCATATTTTTGTGCAACGCGACTTTTTAAAATATACATCAAATTACATAAGATAAACAATTAGAAACAAATTAATTAAACAGATTTCCATAAATATACTGCTTTCAGTTGATTCAAATGAGTTTATTGTTGCAACTAAGTGAAAACTCTAAGGTTAGTTTATAGAATAAAGGTGCAAGCAATAAGTGATATTCATGAGTATATGAGACAGTAAAAGCAGATTCTTGCTTCACTCAAGTACGACTATATTCTTCTTGACTGCTTTGTATTGTTAATAGTATTTTTCAGCTGAGACTGGCAGAATTAGTGTCTAACTGACTATAAAACAGAAACATGGCTACTGACCCTTCACAAAGAACTCTAAACATAAAAAAAGAAACCCCCTCAAACAAAACAGAGAATAAAAACATTTTTATATATATATATATTTTTTTTTTTTAACATCTTGTGCTTCATATAACAACAGCAAGTTTAGAAATTGTCACGGAAATTGATTTTTAAATTAATGCTGTTTTCTTACAACTGTCTGTGCATATCCTGCCACAAGTCCTCTTCTACATAATACCACACATTAAAACACAGAATCTGAGAGCAGGATTGATCACACTTGATTTTACCACTTAAGAATAAATTATATTGTTTTGGGAAGTTATGAAGATTCCCTCCCTGGTCAGAGATAGGCACTCTCAGAGGACAACTCTACATGCTCTCAGGGGTGGTCTCTATGGCACCTGAAATGCTCTTAAGCTCAGGCTGCTGCTGAAAGGAACAAAAGGAACAACCCCATCCTCCCTCAGCTGCTCATTCCTACAGGTCTTTGTACGTTCACAGTCAGTGAGAACAGGAAACAGATTAAGGTGAAAATTAACCTCCGAATTCGGGTGAAAGCACTGCAGGCAACCACTGTTTAGAAAAACAAAACCCGATATGAGTCAACAAACACCTACAGAAAAAAAAATCTGTATGTAGAGAAAAGCAGCCTGTACCCAGTTTCATTTAAAATGGTGATAAAACTGCAGTTTAAAATAGGAGGCCCTTCCAGACTGCCCCTTCATTACAGAAGAAACCTAGACAACACTGTAAGACTAGTGAAATCATATGAAACCTTCTTAAATGTCTCTAATTTCCCTGTAGCCCATAGACCACGGTTATGGGATTTTTCTCAGTGCTTTAGGAGCAAGTTTTTTTATAGATACCATTTAATTGTTTGTGCAAAACTTCTTTCCAGTGAAGATGCAAATAACAAAGGGAACCTCTAATTGTAAGATGATTTTGCCCTTGCCTTTATTGCATTTGTGCAGCCAGATAGGTCCATCTTTAAAATTTCAGAAACTAAAATCATAAACTTCATGTGCAACCGAGTTCCACCTTATAAAGTTTCTGGGTAATAATTTAAAATTACTTTAGAGTGCTTCTACAGAATTGATAGATGTGGAACCTGAGAGCTGCAGAAAACAAGCAGTTAATGACTACTGTATAGAATTTCTAAATCCCTGCTGAGTTGTTCCATGATTTCTTTTTTGTTAGGACTTTAATTATTTATGTTATTATTAGGTCATAAATTTGAAAACCCTGAAAGCTGATCCTGAAGGATTTCTAAGTAATGAGACAACCTCCATGGACTATTTTTAGCAAATAACTCCATACCTTTAGAACAAACAAAAGTATTATGGATCAGAAAGTACTGGAAATTATCTGGTACACACATTTTTTGCAATTCCTATGCTACATATTTTGAGATTTGATATTCCAGGTAATGCAAGACTTCTTAAAAGTTGAACTCTTCTCTTTTTTTTTAAAAAAAAAAAAAAAAAAGAAAAGCAGTATGGCTGCATCTTCTACTTCATACTACCTAATAACACCATTCCCCCAGGAAAAAAAAAAAATCTCCTTTATAAACAGACTTAATTTGCCGTATTTCAGGTGAAAGAAAAGACTGTGCTTTTTGAAGACTAAAGATATATAAATACACATGGAATAAAACTTTATTTCAGAACTTTCAATTTCCATCATTTCTGTTCACTTACGATTTTTGTAAGACTTCCTAAGCTTCTTTATAAAGCTCAAGAAGACAGCATCAGACCTTCCAGATTTCCTATAGAAGGTCAGTGTGCTCTGGTGCAAACCAAGTTATACACAGGACACAGTGCCTTCCATGAATGTACCCAATAAACTGCTATGTGGCTCACTGCTGCAAGACCCAGTGTTCATGTGGTTATAGCTGTATTTGGAGCTATTTTTGTGTCTCTCCAGAACATGTCTCACATTTTGAAACCTCTTTCCATCAGTCAGACTAGGAACATAGAGACCAAATTAAGAGTTTAGAGAGTGCATCTTCTTGGGCTTGTGCTGTGCTGATTCCTGGTGCTATCAAACAGACTCACAATATGCTCCCTTGTCTGCTTGCTCTTAGAAGAGAGGCAAAGATCAAGAAATCCCCAAGAACCATAATACCACAACCTACTTCAGTAAATCAGTATGATGAAGGCTGAGAAAACACAGGAAACATACTACATAAGGCCAAGGACACAGGTAGCTTTGCCAGAGCACAAAGTACAAAATTTAGGCCTTCAAGCCTGCTAGATGACCATGAGACTATAGAGCATTGAGTCTGACACTCACAAAGTTCTTCAAACCCTTCATAGGCAGACTTCAGCCCCTATTCTCTACCCTCACGTCCATTCTCCAGCCCAAGAGGTCTCTACCTCTCTAGTTGCCAGCAACCATATAAGGTATTGGTATAATCTCTTAAAACATGTATCTGAAACCTATTTTTATTCCTGGGTCTCAATATTGTGCTGTGCTCTTTCGCAGTTGAACTGGTCCCAATTCGTATGCACAAAACAATATAGCCCTTGAAATAGCTGACATGCTTACATGGTAACACCTATCTGTGATCCTCTGACGTCTTTCTTCTTCTTTTTTTCTCTCCTGCTGACATACGTTCAATATTACACAATTAAAATGTCAGTCCCACCTTAGTCAATTTGTTTGCTTTCACTTCTCTTCCAGGATGTTGTCCATTGCCCTGATTATAAACAAGTGGCATACTTAATCTGCTAACTATACTGGCTTTTAAAAGAAATATTTTATCCACAAAATATGATTACTGAATAATTAGAACTGTACGTTCTCCAGTTCTGTTGGGAATTCCTGTTTCACAATTTTAATGTCAGAAATTAACTCACGACACAAAAGAAATCTTAGCAATCCATCTTTTTCATCCGTTCAAGTCTCATTCTGGAGGTTTAACTTTCTAAAGCCCAGAGAAGTACTGTTTTTCACACAAAAGCTACTGTAAGCAACGTACATAGAAAATGTTTACATTACCAAGTAGTGTGGCAACAGGAGCAGATCTGTACTTGCAAACCTGGAAATGGAAAAACAAACAAAAAGCACTATGTATTTTCCCGGTTTGTAGTGTCCATGAAAATGGAGATACAGACCATCAAGGATACCAGAGACATGAGGCAAACCCAAGAGGAGTCAGTGTTCACAGGAGCCTCTGACAAATGAAGACATGTTGAAACACAGACACACATACACACACACAGAGAAAAAAAAAAAAAAAAAAGGAAAAAAAGGAGAGAAGAGAAAGAGGAGAAAGAGAAAGAGGAAGAGAGGAAGAGGAGAGGAAGAGAGGAAGAGGAGAGGAAGAGAGGAAGAGGAGAGGAAGAGAGGAAGAGGAGAGGAAGAGAGGAAGAGGAGAGGAAGAGAGGAAGAGGAGAGGAAGAGAGGAAGAGGAGAGGAAGAGAGGAAGAGGAGAGGAAGAGAGGAAGAGGAGAGGAAGAGAGGAAGAGGAGAGGAAGAGAGGAAGAGGAGAGGAAGAGAGGAAGAGGAGAGGAAGAGAGGAAGAGGAGAGGAAGAGAGGAAGAGGAGAGGAAGAGAGGAAGAGGAGAGGAAGAGAGGAAGAGGAGAGGAAGAGAGGAAGAGGAGAGGAAGAGAGGAAGAGAGGAAGAGAGGAAGAGAGGAAGAGAGGAAGAGAGGAAGAGAGGAAGAGAGGAAGAGAGGAAGAGAGGAAGGAGCAAGAGAGAAGGCATTACTCAGAAGTAAAAGGACAGAGAAATTCATGGGAGGACCTTATCATTACCAAGGAAATGGTGACATGGGTAGTAGTTCTCTGACTCAAGAGAGAAAGAGGGAAACACTGGACTTACCAGGGAAACATTCTTGGAAAGCAAAACCGAGGCTGCCTAACTGAGGACGTGTTTCAAAATGCATCTCTTTCTTTCATTGCATCATTGAAAGGCCGTACTGACAAAAAAAAAGCAATGAACTTCCTCTCAGATACTTCTTCATGATCCTGAGCTAAATATCATACAAAGTAGATTATCACTGCTATTGATCCCTAGAGCACAGATCAACAAATATAGATCTGTAAAGATCTGCACAGAGTCATTATTTGGGTGAAAATCCCCATAGTGGTCATATTTTTTGCAATCTAATCTCTATGAAGACAAAGGTCTGCCTTTCAACAATCTAAAGCTGAAAGGCTTAAGTCATCAGTGTAAATCAACTAGACAAAAGTTTCTGAAATGCAGATTTCAGCAGCACATCAAGTAAATGTTAAACTTTTCTTAAACTGCAAGTTATTTATAGCAAAAAGAAAACATCCAGCCATCATGCCAAAAGCTCAGGAACAAGTTGAAGATCAAATAGCAAAAGCAAGCTGAAAAGCTAAGAGCAAGGGTAAGAACATATGCTCTTACTGAGAAGACAAATTCTACGAAAGTCTAAGCTTTCTTAAAAACAAGCAACGGCATCTTTCAGTGTGCTTTTTAAATGTAGCTCATTAAGGCTTAAAACTGGCAAAAAAATTACGCACTTTAGCAGCCCTCCAGTCCCGAGGATATAATATCCACAAGTAATCTGCTGAGTCTATTACGTCTACTGGAAGTAGAGCTGCTCAGTTCACTTCCCTAAACTGTTCATCTGCTGTCAGTGTAAAACTCTTGTGCAATATTTGAGCCTTACACTTACTGTAACAGCAATTTTAGCTTTCAGAAGGCTTCCCCTTCCTCTTAAAGACTGAAATTTGTTTTGCAATTCAGTTCATTTTATTTATAAATATTTAATTTTCATTTGCCTCCTTAAAACTTGTTCTGAGTGGATAGTAACATGAATTTATTATGAAGTGTATTTGTCTTTCTGTACCTCATTAGTGCTCAAGCGTTCTGTTGCCTCTACTAAGCATTCTGCTAAACAAACTTCTGGAGGCCAAATTCAAGCACATGGAAGAAATAAAGTGTAAATTTAGGATGCAGCTCTTCTTTTACACCCTTCTACAATCTTCCTCAGAACCACATGTCCCACTGGAGTTCAGAAATGGCATTAAGACTGGTGATCTGAAGACAGGAGACATGATCTGGATTGGTTTTATCTCCTCCGTTCCCTATACAAATTGCACCAACATTATTTCTCGGAATAACTCGAAGTGGCAGTTTCAGGGGTTACAAACACACACCAAACATATGAAAATGAAACAAGAAACTCTGAGTCAAAGCTTTTTATCCAATATTACTTTATACTAGTTTTTATCCAATATCACTTTATATCAGAATCATAGAATCACAGAATAGCCGTGATTGGAAAAGATCTCTAAGATCATAAAGTCCAACCATTAACCTAACACTGCCAAATCATCACTACACCATGTCCCTCAGCACCTCATTTACATGTTTCCTAAATACGTCCAGGGATGGGGACTCCACCACTGCCCTGAGCAGCCTGTGCCAGTACCTGATAACCCTTTCAGTGAAGAAATTTTTCCTAAAAATTAGGTTTACTCACTGTTCATCTCTTTGAGACATGAATACATCTGAACAAACTAGGCCGTTCAAATCGAATCTGAGGCTGCTTGAAAAAAACAGAAGTGAAGAATGAAATGAAGAACACACAAAAAGTTTTAAGATTAAAAAAGGAAAAAAAAATCCCATCTCTAACATACAGCTTGTCAGTGAAAGAATAACTAACAAAGAAATAATGGAACTTTTAGCCGATCTGCACACCTCATCATGACAATGGCTGACGACATTTTCAAATTACCTTCAATTCACTACAGCTAGCAAATATTCTGATAACACAAATATCCTGAAAACACCAGCCAGGAGCAGCACACCATGATTTAAATGTGTTCTAACTTCGGTGTATCACTCCCGTTTCAGAGAAACGGGTCACAGCTGATGGAATTTTGTCATTTTAAAACATTTATGATGCAACTTTCTTGGCTGGCTAACAAACACTCTCTGACCTCTTCTCTGTTAGGGGGAAATTAGAGGAGTTAGTAACAGAGCTATTCCAAGCATGTCTGCATACTTTTTCCCCTAAGACCAGCATCATAACTACTTTATGTTGTACTGGTAAGTTCACATAGGGAATTAGATTTTCTCATTAATACAAAATAGTTTGGGAGATGGACAGTAAAAAGATGTAGAAGCAGTTAATTCAGTTTTAAATTATGATATCAGAAATCATTGCAATGCTAAACACCTTGAGTACAGTAAACAAGTATGTCAATCCAAAAGAAAACCATACACTATACTTAGTATTGTCGGTTTCATGCAGCATAGAGAAAAAAATGAAACACCACTGCAAACATTTAACAAAAGTGTTAAAAGAATAAATGCTTCTTACTCTGCTTCTGTACAGATAAGAGTGCTAGATAATGTATGTTGGGGCTGAATGAAAATGCATTATGCTCCTAAATCAGTGGGAAAGCATATAGTCAAAACTACCTCTAATGGTTCTCTTGAAATGTCATGATGATTCTTTTTCTTTAAAATGGACTGATATTAATATCTGTGCATACTTCAGACAAAACAACTAGTATTTTGAAATGTTCATGCTGGTCTACTAAAATAGATACTGCAGTTCTGCGTATCACAAAAACGCCCATTAATCTGCCACACGGTGATATTTCAAATGTCTAAACAGGTTTCTGGTTACTCTTATAATGGACTTTAGACCATTTTTTAATAGTTTATAAAAGATTAGGTACTGCTCTAACACTTTCTCTTCTTATTCCTAGACAAAACACAATGCTTAAAACTGCCAGTAAAGTACTACAATAACGGACACACTTTTTCAAAATACTGTTCATAACAGATGCTTCTGGCATTTAAGTTTCCTGAATAAGAACGACTCCAAAAATTTATGTCTCCAACATCAGGTTTTGTATTAACAGTTTCTAGATATTAGACATTTACAGGATTCACATATTTTATTACAGAAATTTCTGGGTTTATGTGGGGTTTTCTCTGCTCCTGGGAGAGCCTTAGCAAGCACACTACTTATGAGCAAAGCCTTTTGACAGTGAAAGCAAACTACTACAACCAGTTTAGCCTCTTGACTGTTTCTGGATTCAGATAAAAAATATGGTTTGCAGTAAAGTGCTAACTTTAACATTGATCACAGTTTTCAAGATTAAAGTCACTACTATATGCTTAGTACATTACAACTGATATCAGCTTACAACTTGAAAATACAATTCAGTTATCACAGTTCCTTCTGAACCAGTAGTAAAACCAAAAGAACCCCAAGCAGTATTTTCTTGATGGTCATAATTATTATAAAATAAATATAACAAAGTCCTATAATTTGCATAGTTCTCAAATGTTGGAAGAGTTCAGATCACTGATAAAAATGTGACTGGTATAGAGGAGTTTAAACTGAGAGAGGGTAGGTTTATACTAGATACTAGGAAGAAATTCTTTCCTGTGAGGGTGGTGAGACACTGGAAGAGGCTGCCCAGAGAAGTTCCAACACAAACCATTCTGTGATTCTATGATCATTGCTACTATTTATATCTTTATACATTTGTATGAGATATAGAATAAGCCATTAATCTCTCAAACAGTGACTACCAATGACTATCCAGTAAAAGAATTGATTAAAACTAGGACAATAATTCAGATAAAATAGACTGATTAGTTCCTGCAGGAAACAAAAAGTGAGCAGAAAGAACATTGATACTATCAATGTCACACATTAGTCAAGTTGGTTAATAAGGTATCAGAAAGCACTCCAGTAAGGAAGCGAGGGAAGCTAAAAAAACCCTGCAGAAACTATTGGTAAGATAATCAACTTTGAAGTGGTACATGACGTAGTGTATATGAAGGAGCAATTTTAGACGTGGAATCTAGCAAAAAGGAACTGAGAGATTCTTACGAGAATAAGTGGTAACATATATGGAAATGGGAAGCCATGAAAACAGAAGACACAAAGAGAAGGTTTGAGAGATGCATACAACGCAAAAAGGATCAAAGCCATGATACCAGCACAAGAGATTACACGAGTCTTTAAAAATACCTTACATTTTCAGCATTGACACGCATGGTTAGATCTGTGTAAGTATACTATAGGTCAGATTTAGACGCTCGGTTGGTGCCTAAATTCCAAAATTAGATACTCAGCGTCATCACTGCTACTTAACTCTGAGTATCAGCACACTCTGCTGCTATTGCTCAAGATAGCTGACATCTCTAGTATCATCTTAATTCCAATCAGTTTCACTTCTGTTCATATCTATGGATAGCTCCACATTCCTCTGCTTCCCTCAGCTGTGACACCCTAGTCAATCCTCAGAAAGCCAGGCTGAAGACAGAAGCAAGACTAAAGACAAGCGTTCCCTGGAGCTAGGGCTTAAAACCTGTGTCTCACTCTACTCCCAGATGTGTGAACTTATCCATAAACTGATCTTCTTTTGCACTCCCAATTAATATTTAATTATTCCACGCAAAGTAAAACGCCTTCAAAAGGAGACACTGCAACCATCCCACCTCAGAGTATTTTATAGCCAGGATACTTTCCTGGGAGATAGGAGACACTGATTAGAGCTCCCTCAGGCAGAGGAAGGAACCAAACGCAAGCCTGCTGTCTTCTAACTGCTGAGCTAGTGCATAGCATGCGTTGGGAGTGGCAGGCAAGGAACAGAACAGTATGAGTTTTTGAACAAAAAAAGGCTATATGGATAATTTCAGGGAAGGGATCCCAAGTTAAAGGAGACTATGGTAGCCCCATCCCAAACAACGACACTACTTAAAGCATTCCCCCATTTGAAGTTCCTTTCAAGATTTCTCCCAAGCAGCTCTCCATTCAGCTTGTTGGGATTTGCCACATAAAACTCTCCTTTTCAGAGGGGCAGCCTAAGCAGCTAACCTGAATGATGTTAATTCACTAACACCGAGCACCGAGGCACTGCAAAGCTCCAAGCTGCAGCAACTTGTGCTTGTCTTTGCTGGTGCCCAGCAAGTTAGAGATCCAGAAGCAAGGTTTCATTGCCAGAGTGGGGAAGACATTGATGACTTGGGCAGTAGCACAGTTCTGGGTGGACACAAAGCAAGAGAGTTTAAAAGCAAGCAGCTCAGACTGAGAGCACTTACTGTGATTCAACAGAAAGCCACTAGGAATGGAGTGAAGACGACCTTTAGGATATACGAACAGTCAAGTTCAGAGGGAAAGTGCACCTACAACACAAGTCTCCAACTCTGCTCCTCCACGTGCTCCCATTGTTCTGCTCTTCCATCATTTCCAGTCTTACCACCAAACCTCCCACAATTTATACACCACACTAGCGGCCGTCTTGAAAGCTACCATCATTCCACAGCCTTACAGATAAAATCCCTTCTCTCATCGCACTAATAAAATTAACATGATTAACCATTAATCACTAAAATAAAACATTCTAGGTGTATCTCTCTCCCTGAACATATATAAAATTATTTCAGATTATTTGTAACACAGATTGTAATTTCCTCTAATTAGGGATACTGGGTTAGATTCTCAGTTGTGATATGAATCAGTACATTTCCAAGAACCTATCTGATTTACCTCGCGAGTATCTCACTTGTCTAATTAATATGCATCAGGACATTATGCAGGAATGCTTTCCACATGGCATACATGTCCATAAACTGAGTGATACATCACCCACATTCCTTCCAGATCTGAGATGTCAGAGAGGGTGTCCCACAGCACTGCTACACTTGCACCTGTTCAGGTAGGTGTGGTTGAAGCACTACTGCAGTAAGCATACTACAGTACACATCCAGGAAGAAATTACAAACAAGATGGCACAAACCTTTCAGATTTCCATAGGTCATTTTCCTCCAACAAGAAAAACTGTTCCTTCGCATTGTTTTGCTTTTTCCTTCTTGTCAGCATGTCTCAAGGAGTCTCCCATAGCACAGAAATACTTGGTATGTAACTTAATACATCCTGAGATATCATTTTTCTGAGAACCGTTGTCTAATAATTTCCAGGATTAGACAACATATGTCATGCACATGAAAGCTGGTTTATCTAAGAAAGGGTGGGAAGCACATGGACACTTCATTTACTGTACTAAAACAAACACTCCTAAAATGCAACCCTTCACATGACATGGTGGCAGCTTCAATCTTCTTTCTTTCTTCCTCCTCAGATTAAATAAGGACTGCAGTCACTCCACTTCTTTAATCCATCCTCAAGTTCTAAATTAATTCCTCCAACTGAAACCAAATAAAAAACCACACCACCACCAAGCCACCTGTGAAGCACTGTAGAGACACTGTAGAGCACTTAAGGTTTTTTGTGCTACATAACTAGAAAAGAATCACATAGAGTTCCTTGAAAATGTTCAGAACTCAGCAACCAACAACCTCTCTAAAATTAATACTAGGCTCAACAGCGCTGCACAAGATATCACAAGCCTGTATGACCACAGATAATTACTCATGCTGAGTGTGATTTGAGCTTTCATCATAATACCAAAACTGTTACAGCTGCATACAGTAGCTGTAGCAACTGAATGTTTAGTCAAGAATACTTAACATTATCTGAACGTCTCATCTGAAACATGCACGCATGTAAAATTCAGCTATAATTTAGCGATATACATACTGAAATTATATAGAAAAGAACAGCAACAATGCCAAGGTACATAACCAAGGTTTACCTTGTGAAAAGTTAAGATTCCTGTTGACATGTGGAAGTTCAGGCTGTTGCAATCAAAAGGCGTGTTTGCAAGTCTAGCATTTATAATTACACAAACATTCCCCTGCCCTTAATGTCAAACACACTGAATGCCTTTCCGACAGTGAGAGGCTTTCCAGCTGGTGAAGAAAACAGCATCAGGAATTCAATTTGTATATTATTTAAAACTATTATCTATCTACATTTCTAAAGAGAATGGAATTCAATTTTGTTCTAGTCCACTACTGTACCGCAGCCAGATGCTATAATAATGGACAGGATATGTAAATACCAGACGTACATGTGGAGATTCACTTATAAACTGCTCAAAAATATTACTAAGCTAATACATACTAAGCTAATAAATGGTGAACTGTTTATTATAGAATGCAGTGGTTCAAAGCTTACTTATGCCTATTTAAAGTATATTAATTG
Source organism: Podargus strigoides (assembly GCA_028020825.1). Classification (NCBI taxonomy): domain Eukaryota; kingdom Metazoa; phylum Chordata; class Aves; order Caprimulgiformes; family Podargidae; genus Podargus; species Podargus strigoides. Next base: position 29,980,771 of record CM051663.1, on the reverse strand, counting down.
CTAACACATACATTCTCCACCTGTGGCAAATTTACAGTCTCAATTAACCAAACATTAGCCTTTGCAAACTGCTTACCAGTGAAACAGTGAAAAGTTCAAACTAAATACATTAAATCAACTATAAATGGGTCTGTATCCTCCAGACAAAGCTATTCCCACTTTGCAAGACAACAGAGTACACGGAGTTTGCAAGAGATGGGCAAGTAACAGTGCTGGCACTAACCCTTTGTGTGACTTGGGAAAAACTGTCCCAGGCTCCTCCACCTTCTGTTGTTTGGTGTTTAGACAACAGCAATCTTGGATTTGTACTCATGCCTGAAATCATCCCACATTAGTAAGATACCTAACTAAAGTTCCTGCCTTAAGAGATTAATTGCCTAGGCTTGTTGAATAGTTGGTGGACAGCATGACGTAAATCTTCTACTGATCCATTTAACAGCTTTACAGTACCCCTTTGATCATGCAGAATATGGGTTTAAAAATGGAATCAAGGTAATTGGTTACACCTGTACTCTGACCAAATAAAGAATTTAGATAAATTAGTAATCCCTGATATAGCCTGCCTTTTTTTCCCCAGTAATTAGAAACCAATAATGTGTCATTTCTGAAAGCAAATTCAAAGCTAGAAGAGGGGAAAAAAGGCTGTAATAGAGGGGGATACAGCTAGATTTGACTTACAGGCCTACCTGACTCAGACATACATGTGAAAAAGAGAAAAAAAAAAAGAAAAAAAGAAATCCCATATGCCACAGGGAAAAGTCTGTGTGGTAGTAACACCAAGATCAAACTGGGCATGGAAGCCTTTCCAAGCACATGACTGACACTAACAATATTCACAGATTTCTTAAAGGAATATTGCTTCCCCCCCCCCCTCCTCCTTTTTCCATGGCAAATGGCACAGATGTTCAAAATTAAAACACGCAGCATAGTACTGATTATATTAGGCTTCTGCCTAAGGTGAATAAAATGATAAATAATAGTTGCTCTTGTGTTATTTGCTATTCAGGTAGGCGGTTTATCAATGGCTGTGTTGAAAGTTTCATGTGCCAGCTGCAAGACCCACAGAGGCCCAAAGCAGCCCAAAGTACAGACCCATATGTTCTCATGGGGCTCTCAGAGCACACCCTGCCTTTTCTTTCCACAATCAGCGGACCAAACTACTCTTTCTAGAAATCAGGTTGAAAGGCTAATATCCATGAGGAGCTGAAACGCTGCTTCAAATGGAAACAAATTCTGAGCAACAGGGCTTCACTGAACCATGGCAACAGAACAGCTATGGATCTGAACAACCATTCTGTTACCCTTTTAGAGACTGAGTCGTCAGAGCACTCCCTCGTGCTCTCACTTCAGAAGAGCTTCTGCTGCACTTCAGGACTTGACAGCCACAGAAGCTTACCGGCAGGACTGCTCCCTGACAACTGATTTAAAATAAAGTGTCAGAGGAGAACTCAGAAAGAGTATCCCCCTAGTCACCATGTACTATCAATATAGCAGAGAGAAGATGCAGGCGGGTACTATCATGACAATCCACAAACACACATTCCTCTTAACATCAGCTGCTGTAGCAGTGGGTACAGGGGCAGAAAGAAGGCTGATCAATACCACCACTAGCAGAACGACTCACAGCTTTGCACCAGGCTTTAAGGGGTGTGTGTCTCACTACCACAGCTAAGATACCACTGCCCTAGAGCAATGAGCTGAAACCAGCTAAAACCAATTGCATCAGTCCAGATCTCAAAGAGTTTTAAAGCAACTATAAATAAGTTGAGCACTCAACAACTAGAGTGATTCTATGCATTTGGTATTAAAAAAAATGGTTCCTATTGTATCTACTTCACTAGCTGAAAAATGAAAGTCAAGCAGCTCTTAAACTATCAGGCTAATAAAGCAATTGTTCTCAGCATAAGCAAACTGCATTACTTAAAAGGCAAATGAAGCACATGGTAGCAGGACAGAAATGGGACTACTGTTGAATTTGGCTGCCTTTTCTAGTTCCAGCCTAAGAACATACTGTAGCCTAACAGTATGTTTCAGCACTTGTTAATCTGATGAAGTCAGTCTGTTGAAGTTAATTTTTATTGCCCTATCTCAAATAAAAGGAAATGGGAATCATTAAGTTACCTTTCCTGATCATTCCTTCAACATACCTAGCTTCCCAGAGGATAAACTACCCTCTGCTGGAATAACAGAGAATATACAGGCATAAAAACATTTCCTTAAAATGTTTGCAGATCTTCTTAAAAGCATTCAGCTGCAAATATAGTTTGTCATTTGCTGAAGGCTTACTAATGCTGGGGTTTATTCCAATGATTTTACAGCCAGTGTCCTCCCAGTGAAAGATAACTGACTCACCTAATATGTGAATGATTCCCACAAAATCAGCCTTTTTTCAACAAGCTTAAGTAGATTTTTCTGAGAACCAAGCTGTGTTTTACACATAGTATCCAGTAGCTTGCTGGTTTCCATTATTTTTCTCGGTGCTGGAATCTTTCAGAATTCAAACCTTAATGTGATTTGATTACATAGAGTAGTTACGTAGTGTACAAACACTTTCTGAGTAATTGCAATAGCAAGCAGTTATAAAAAGGAGAAATCTTTCCCAAAGAGCCCAGGCTCAGCGTTTATTAGGAGAATTCTTCCACCAGGCAATGAAAGAGCCATTGCATTGCACTACTAATGGTTAATCCATCCTGACAGCTGGAAATGCTTTCAAGCCCAACCCCATAGTAGGCAGGATGGTACAAGAAGAAACTTCTATTAAACTTTCAGCTGATTGTAACTCACATCTAGCCTCAAATCACATGCCCAAGCCAGCCTTCATGCTGCAGAGGTAGCACACAGCCTCAGCATACACCAAAAAGGATTCTGCCCTCTTTCCAAAGATAGTCCAAGTACCTTCACAGAAGAAAACAACTTCCACCTCAAAATTACTGACAATCTTGTTGGAGTGCTTCACCAGCATAGAAACAGAGAATACAGTTTGTATAAAGGTAGTGTATTTTCCAAAGAAACCTCAGTTTATTTTACATGGAGGTGTTGAAAAGAAAACAAAGCCAAGTATGACAACAAAGAAAGGAATGCTACAAAATGTATGATGAATTAAGCCACTTCCATCACAGTTAAGCTGGCTGCAAAAATCACAGGTCCAGTGATTTCATCACAGGTGCCTTTGATACACAGCTTTTAACACTTGATAAAAGTTTCAACTTTCCAACAAAAATGTACAGCTTCCATTCCTCCTTCCATTCCAGCTACAGAACAGCGCTGTTTAATGCACTCCCGGGTCTCATTATCACACCTGAAGGAAAAAAAGAAACAGAAGCAAGCCTGCCACTTTGTTGAAATTCCTGGCATACAGGTACCATCACAGAGTTACAGGCGGCGTCCTTGGAAAGAGCCTTCAGTCTTCAGATCTCTCATGGAAAATCTGCAGAACAACTAGGCTCGAACAGGACCTGCCAGATACCGACTTCCTGTGTGATGCGGGGGGCTGCTTCTGCTTCCACCACCTCCCTCAACCTCCATACCCATCCAAACAAAATGAGCCACCACACGTGGCCAACTGCAGAAAGATAAAACAATACAAAAATTTCCAATTACTAATATCTACAAAGTATATTCTAAAAGTTCCCTGTAAAACCAATCCAGCAAATGTTCTAAAAAGATATTAGTTTATTTCAATGAAGGTGCCATGGTTTGTACCCAAGAGGAATTTAATTCATAACATTTTTTTCCACATAAGGTCTGACCTAGTTACCTACTTGTAACTCATCAGGTAAGACCTGAAATAGCCAAAATTATTTTAAGGGCTCTAAAATAAGAAAATATGTTGACAGCTAGTTATTAGTGCTCTTCTATGAACTTCCCTTTTATGCTATCAGCCTCTGAAAGGCAAGTGAGAACCTCCAAACTTAAAAAAAAATAATAATAATAATCAGAAGAAACAGTATAAGCAACAGTTGAAGAAGAAGCTGATTTAATGTATAGTGCTCCAAAGAAACGGGTTGAAAAAAATAACTTGAAAGCATTTAACTGTTAATGCAGACTTCATAAGTGCTAAAATAGAACTACATACTGCTGCAGTGACAAATGTTATTGCAGAGGAAAAAGTAATTCAGTGTACTATAAAGATTAACAGCACCACTTAAACAGGAAAAAAACCCCAAACTTCAGCAGCATGATTGACTAATACGGAACACATGACTGTGGAGTAAATTCTAGAGCTGTGTTTTTTGGCACGACAGTATCCTACTGGAGTGCAGAGGTGCCTCGCATGCCAGTGCACCATCAGATCCACCGACAGTGGCAGTTTGCTGCTCTCCCCTAGACCATCACGCAACCAGGAGAGCGGGGGGGGGGAACAACTGCTCTCATGCCCCAGAGAATTTCCCCTGCACGGGGAAATCCCCCCCTAATCAAGATGCTTTATCAGGTACAATGGAAATGTGCCAGAAGTACTAGTAATATTACTAGTCATACTAGTACTAACCAGAACTCCTACAATAAATTTAATATTGTTACTATCTGTGATGAATTTATAAGAAAAAATGTAGGCAGGAAAATAATATACACTTTAAATTTTTTTTAATCTACTTTTAATGCTATTTCTATTCAAATACATTACAAAATTCCCCACTTCCTTTTAAATATTTTTTCAACTTACTCCTTGTATATTTTTTTCTTTTCTAATGATTAATTAAAGAAAGACTATTATGTAACGTTTGGTTCAGTCTACTTCCATTGTCTATTAATAATGATTTTATTTTGGCATACAGAGAGAGTTTAGTCTAATGGTTGTTTTTTTTCCTGAAAAACTTTGTGTGTCAAACGCACGACAGCTGAACAAAAATTAAGTAAATAAAAGCAACAAGAAAGTTTTCCCATAGCCAAATTTCCCACCAAAGGAGAAAGGTTGACAAACAGTTGAGTAGGTCAAGAACATTCCTGAACTTCAGATATTTAATGGGAGTTTAACATGCAAACATTTTTCAGGCCTGCAGCACGTTAAGAACAGCATGAAGTTTCCAAAACTGGCTGTATACCCACTGTTACTGCCCACTGAACACAGCTCCTCTGGAAGCAGAACTCATAGAAGTACCTCCAGAAAACACCCATCAATTCATATGCCTACATGGGCATTTTGGTGTTAAAATCATGGTTACGTAGAGCAGGGAGACATTTGCGTAGTTCATTTGTGTATGTTCCAGCTGCCCCTGAGCAATGCAGGTAAGGTTTTGGAACCATCAGCTGGCTAAAGGAGCTTTATAAGGGATATCACGTGGCAGCTGAGACATGCTGAATAAATACGAGCCTCTTACCACACCACGGAAGAAGGAAAAAAAAAAAAAAAAAAAAAAAAGTCAAGTGTTTTAATTTAAATCTTTCACCAAGTTAAAAATATGACTACAATCAGGTACACAGCTCAACTAATCAAACTGTAGCAGCCGATGCATGTATTTCAGTATTAATCTTCTAAAAACTGTAACAACATTAACATCAGAAAAACTTTACTCTGAGGCAAGTAAAAGTTAATCCTCATAATTTTCGGTGTCCATATTTTCTAATCTAGTATTTTTAAAATGAATTGGGGCTTTTTCCCCTACATGATTGTCAATCCAAAGCTTTCATTTTTCCTTTGTGATATTTAGACTTCTCACCGAAGTGGTTTCCACACAAACAGTTCTTCGGTGGTTACTCAATGCTACAGTGTGTCACATGGCTGCTATGACAGCACGACTACTCATGTTACAAGTGGAATTTCTCAAGTTTTTCAGTTCCACTTTAAATCTCTTCTTTGCTCTGAAGACTAAGGCTTTTGTGTGATTATGCTTTTCATCTCGACTGAGAGTTCTAGATATTGGAATAATTAGTTCAAAGGGAAACTCCCAGAAGTTACTGAACTTCTCTAATAACTTTAAAAGTTTTACACAATGGGTAGATACAGTAAGCTCACATGCAACCTGTCCCACAATTCTGCGACTGATTTCTACCATATCCTCTAATTTGAGAACACTATTTCATAAAACTCATCTTACTATCCTTACACTATAGTACTTTTCTTGTTTATTCATTGATTTTCCTGGCTTCACTGCATTTTTCATTTGTTCTTTAGATGTATCCAGGCCTTATATGATGAAAAACAATTTTCACTCCTTCACATACACATGCATGTACATGTACCCACAGAAGGACCTGAGTACCCTCTGCTCTAGCTTCTGGGGCTTCTGAAGACACACACTCTGATATGAGATGCTCAAAATCTGGATCTGTGGACAAGAAAGAAAGTGAAAAAAAGGCAGCAACAAAGAAACACAAATAATTTTCTCTGCCCTTAGTCATTAAAAACCTTTGCATCACTTCAGGGAAGCAAGGTAGTTCTTTTCCCATATTCGTAATGACTGCTGCACCTGTGTTAACTTAATCCCACATTATGGCCTCTAATACCAGAGCACCAAAGCCCCAGTGTCGGCAAGAAAGACTATTGAGAAAGCATATGCAATGGCACTGCCTGAATTCAGAGCTAGCTCTGCACCTGGGCCAGCCTTCCTGTTCAAAAGGGAGGGAAAAAACCCTCTCTGCTGTGCTTTCTTTTGAAAGTATTTTGAAGCGCTTATAATTTGCTTCTGACAATTAGGCACACCTAACTAAGCAACCTCTACTCCCACACTTGCTTGTGATGGAATAATTTTACAATTTTGTAAAAGATAAAAAGCTGTCAATACTAGAAAAACATAAAAAGCAGTATTTTCTCTGAGCAGAGCAGCCTGCCACCACTATCATTTATCTGTATGCATTACTTCAAAACGAACTAATTATTCTAAAACTGAATTTTAGTTTTCAAAGCAGTTAGATAACAACACTAAAAAGCTGATCAAATTAAAAAATCCTTTTCTTCACGTCTGTTCATACAGCATTCAAAACCGAAACTCTTCGTTCTCTTCCCCACACTGGTTCTCTCTCACACATTTTGTTCTGTCAGTACTTCTGCTGTCAGTATGTCATGATATTATCACGACTTTATCAAATGCTGTAAGTCCACAAGCATCGCTTTCACAGGCTTAAAAAAATAGAGTGGGGGGAAGATAGTAAGACTGAAAAAAGATCAGACTTTTTGCCTTTGTTTCAGAGAAGAGGCTCTTGTAAGGATATAAATGTCATGCTTTGGGGCACAGGTTTTGTGTAGCAACACATCATCTAATCTAAGGTGTTAGGTCAGCTGGATCTGGGTAACCGATCCGATAGGATGGTGTGAAGCTTCACGCCTGACCCACCAGCATTAGCACGGGTCACTAGCACTTCCCCCTCCAGCAGAACCCCCACACGTGTACCTGTTGCAGTGGCAGGTTTTTGTGAATATCTCTGGACTGGGGACTCCATCACCCCATTTCTGGGGTGAAAGCTGCCACAGAAGCACAGCATAAAAGCAGCTGCTGTCCCTCCACCAGCCTGGCTGACGGCTGACCTACAACCATGAGGCTCAGCTGGAAAGCGTAACCCTGTTTCCAATTCACATGTGACCCTCTCACAGTCAAGATAAAGTAAGTTCTTGAAACTGACACTTCCCTCAGATATACACACCCCCTTCCTGTGCTCAGTAACCTCACCAACTAGAGGCCATAGGCCTCCGTCAGATCTTCCCTTCGGCAGCCGAACACCATCTGTGCCCTGATGGAAGGGTGTCTGCGGCCAGCACTCGTGCTCTCTGCTATCACCTCCCTGCACTGGCACGTATCTGCAGCCTCTCCCAGCTGCCACCCCTGGATCAGCAGCTGGTCGAAGGCTCCGGGGCACCAGGCACTTCCTCCCTGGGATGTGGAGGTAACACGGTCTCGCCCCTGCACCAGGCCGCCTCTAGCGAGGCCCAGGCCCCCTCCCAGCGCTCCGTGCTGGAACACGGCGGGCCGGACCAGCGCCGGGCCGGCTCCCTCAGAGCGGCCTTCCAGCAGCGCTGCCCGCAGGGGAACGTGCGAGGAGCCCTTGCTCCCACCCACTGCAACCCCGGCCCGGCCTGTGCCCGCGTCCCCTCACACCCCTCACATCCCGACCTGTGCCCCCTGTCCCCTCACATTCCGGCCTGTGTCCCCCATCCCCTCACACCCCTCACAGCCTGGCCTGTGCCCCCCGTCCCCCCACACCCCTCACAGCCCGGCCTGTGCCCCCCGTCCCCCCACACCCCTCACAGCCCGGCCTGTGCCCCCCGTCCCCTCACACCCCTCACAGCCCGGCCTGTGCCCCCGTCCCCTCACACCCCTCACAGCCCGGCCTGTGCCCCCCGTCCCCTCACACACAAGTCCCCCTCACAGCCGCCCTGCCCCGCGGCAGCCCCGGGCGGAGCTGCCCGCGCCCGGCCCCGCGCAACCTGCCCTCCGCGGCGCGGCCAATGGGCCGAGAGGGCGGGGAGGAGCGGCGGGAGCTGCCCGCGCGGCCTCCGCCCTCCACAGCCAAACTCGGCGGCAGCGCCGCGGGGAGTGAGATCGAGTCGGCGTCCCGCAGCGCACCGCTCAGCACCGCAGCGCTCAGCATCGCAGCGCACCGCTCAGCACCGCACCGCCGCGCGGGCGGGAGGGGATGAGCGGCGGCCACTGCGCTCCAGCACCTTTCCGCGCCGCCCCGGGGACACCTGGAGCCGCCGCCCGCTCGCCCAGGGCCGTCCCAGCGCCGCGCTGAGCCCGCTCCGGCGTCGGTGCGAGACGCGGTGAGGCGGCTCCGCTCGGCTCCGCTCCCCACCTCCCCCGGGCGCGGCGGCTGCGCGGGAAGAGCAGCGGCGGGCAGGGGCAGCCTCGGCTTCCCGACCCCGTCGGTCGCTGCCCCTGTTTAGAACTTTTTTTTTTTTCCTTTTTTTTTTAACTAAAACACACCGCTTCTTCCGCCCCGCCCCCCCGTTTGACTGTTTCTTTTCTCGCTAGACGACCCCCTCCCTTACTCTGTCGTTTCTTTTCGGACCCGCTCTTGCTTTCGCCGGACTCCGCAGCGTCAGCGTGGGCATCATGTCCTTTGACCCCACCATCATGCCGCCCTCGAACGGCTCTGCCAACGGGACCGCCAGCGAGGCCGAGGGCGGGAAGCCCCCCACCATCCCCACTGTCATGTTCATCTTCGGCGTGGTGGGCAACCTCATCGCCATCGTGGTGCTCTGCAAGTCCCGGAAGGAGCAGAAGGAGACCACTTTCTACACGCTGGTGTGCGGGCTGGCAGTCACCGATCTGCTGGGGACCTGCCTGGTGAGTCCAGTCACCATCGCCACTTACCTGCAGAACCGCTGGCCAGGGGGATTGGCGCTGTGTGAGTACAGCTCCTTCATCCTCCTCTTCTTCGGACTGTCTGGCCTCAGCATTATCTGTGCCATGTCTATAGAGAGATACCTGGCCATCAATCATGCCTATTTCTACAACCATTATGTAGACAAGAAGCTGGCAGGGCTCACGCTCTTTGCCATCTACGCTTCCAACGTGCTGTTCTGCGCCCTTCCCAGCATGGGGCTTGGCAAATCCACCTTGCAGTACCCTTACACTTGGTGTTTTATAGACTGGCGAACCAAGGAGGCCACCCATGCGGCATACTCCTACATGTATGCTGGCTTCAGCTCCTTCCTCATCACGGTCACCGTGATCTGCAACATCCTGGTGTGCGTGGCCCTCATCCGCATGCACCGCCAGTTCATGCGACGCACGTCCTTGGGGACAGACACCACCTCCAGCCGTTTATCTGACTTTCGCAGACGCCGGAGCTTCCGTCGGATGGCCGGAGCAGAGATCCAGATGGTTATTCTGCTCATTGCCACTTCCCTGGTGGTGGTCATCTGCTCCATTCCTCTGGTGGTGAGTAACATTGTGCAACGCTTCTTCTTTTCCATCACCTGCACTGCTGAGTCTTTTCTCCTCCTAATCTGTGCTTGTAGGACAGACTCCTATTTAGCTCCTGCTGCAAACTGTTACAATAACTTAAAGGCTGTTAGCATACATGCATGGTGAGAGAAAGTTGTGTTGATTTATATTTACAAGGAAAGAAACATGCTTATCCCAAGTCCTGGGCTCCTCTGGGTGATTAAAATACAGTGCCAAAAATTCTCAGTAATTTTTCCGATGTTCAACTGGAACCCACACAGCAAAAATCTTACTGAGAGCTAAAGGCACTTTAAAGTTCACTTCCAAAATTAATTTGTGATGAGTGAGGTTTGGGTCTGGCCTGCATTTCTGGATGTTTATTGCATTTTAAAAATGCGCACACTGTTGCTGAAGGGTACAGCGGTCCTTGATATGCAGGCAGAGAAGAGAGCTCGGTTCACTTGGCACCAGCAACACGCAACGTGCTTCACACCCAAAACCTGAGCTGAGCTTCCCTTCCTGAGGGATTGACCCACTGTCTCTGGGGTAGATCCTGCAGTCTTACATCCTTCCAGCAGCTCCCCGCTGTGAGAGGTGTAATTGCCAGTTAAATGAGAGTTGGAGGAATCTGGCCCACATAAACCTAGAGATCATACCAAAGTGTCAGACATTACCACTAACCATTTGCTAATTTTCTGAAATGGATGATGCAATTATTGAACATGCAGGACCTACTTATTTCTATGCCTCCACCTTATCTCCAAGGAAGACAAAAAAAAAAGAAAACAAACACCAGCTGGAGGCTCAGTTCTTGCTTGCCACCCACCATAACAAAACTTGGCAAACTTCTCTCTCCTAGCTCAGAGACATTAAACAAACAGTTGGCTTGCCATATTCGCCACCTTCCAGTGTAGGGAGCCAAGCAGTAGTTGTCAGACAAAAAGTGGGTTTAGATGCATTGTTCTACGGGGGTTTATTGTAGGTAGGGCAATCCCTTTGTAGTAGATGAGCTACAATGTGTGTGAAATACAGCTGGCGATGTGAAACAAATAGCATATACCACAGTAAGGAGGTTTAGAGAAGCACACATGAACAGGACTCGGGAGGTCAGTGAGTGTGTCCCCCTGCTTCAGAGGAGCTGTAATTGCAGGTGTCGGGCCAGTTTTGCCACATTACGAACATAAACAGGAGCCAGTGAAGTGTGGCTGTGCTGGAGCACTAGCGCCCCGGCTGTCACTGAAGGCTGTCTCCCGTTCCCTCGGCGCTGTCACTTGGCATTGAGCCGTGGCGTGACCGAGCACGGTGCTGTGTTTTCATTGCTTGACACCTGAGGGAATTCAAGAGGTGCAGGCAGGGTGTCTGCAGGAGGTGCACGTGCAGTAGGTGGAGGAACCACACACAGCCTGCCCTGCAGACCAGCTCCAGAAAATTCAGGGGTGAGACAACTTGCTGTACAGGGAGGTCATGGAGCGGCCAAAACCCCCTGTCAGTACTGTGGGCTGACAGTACAAAATTTGATTAATATAGTATTGTGACATCTACTTGACAAAAGAACAATATTGCGTTTTCGAAGGAGATGCTGGTAAATGCAGAAAATGAGTTCTGGGAATTAAATACAGTGTTGTAATGTGATACAGGGTTATCAGTTGATGGACTTCAGCAGTTTCGGAAAAAAGCCAAACCTTATCCCATGGAGGAGCAGCTAGCAGAAGGCTGAGAAGTCTGAATGTAAAATGCAAATTAAATTGTTCATATCCTTTTGGAGTTAGGCAAGCTTTTACAGAATATTTAAAAAAAAAAAAAAGGAAAAAAAAAAAGGAAAAATCAAGGGGTAGGGGTTACCAGAAAGGGAACTGGGTTGTTAACAGTTAAAATTAATGAATCTGGGTGGGGCAAAAGGTTTATTATTTAAACAGTAGCTAGTGAAAAACTTGCATATAGCAGAAGGTATGTGAAGGTGCAGGTGATGAAATTGTGTAGCTGCCTCAGACCTTGATTTGACTACTAATAAAGGCACAGCGTTACCTTGGGAGTGCTCACATGAGTTAGCTTTTCCCTGCTAAAGCATCACATCTTTTCTGTATCCAAAATGAGGTAAGAGACTGTCGTTTCATGGATAAGGAAAAAAAAAAGAAGCTTTCTTTAAAACAAACCCTAACAAACCATATATATACACATCATGACAGTGTCCAGTGTGGTTAAATTTCCTCATTGTTAAGTAGCTTTTGTAAGTCATTTGCCTCCCCCAGCGGGAATAAGCTACAGCTTATATGCTGTTTTGTGTCATGATGTACTGCCACTGTATTAATCTCTCTTGTCACATCTAGGCTAAGGTTAAGAACTGAGATATAAACTCAGAGAATTGACACCTTTATGCTATGAATCCCTAGAAAGAGCCACTAGCAGAGACAGGTACACAACTAATACAGACATACATTTTCATGACTCGGAGGAGTTTCAGGGAGCCCTGACCGAGCGAGAGGCTCGTCTATAACTGGACAGCCTGGCAGACATCAAGAGCATGCAAGTGGTAAGGTGGTGGTAGCAGAGTGATTCAGATGCACAAAGCAGGCTCAGAAGGTACTGCGTGACTGAAGTTTTATGCTGAGCTGACTTCCTACTGATGATTTCAGCTGAATAAAACATCACTTAAGTCAAAGCACAGCAACTTCTGAAAGAAAGACATAAACCTCTAACATTTTAGAAGGGACACTTTCACAACATAATAAATTATCAGTCAGAGGCAATCCAGCAAGCTACATTTATTAGGGTTTGACAAAAAAATTTCAAGTCTTAAAATATTAAACAGCCCTGAAATTAATAAGCAAAGGCTTGTCTTGATTTAAAAAGTGGTTGAAAAACAGCAAGCTGAGTCACAGAGAACAGCAGGTTTTAATAATGAGATGCTCCAGCACTCAGTTTACAAGTAGGGTTGTTTAGTGTCTTAATGATTTATTCATAAAATCAGCAAAATTTTACCGTGACAAGTGCTGTAACAAAATCATGGGGGATTGTGCAGAATGCTGAAGGAACTGGGCAGAACTGAAGTCTGATCAAATTTATCAAGGACAGAAAAGCTGAATGAAAAACATTAGCGAAAGGAAACTTTTGATATAACCTGATGTGTTCTCAGTGTGCAGAAAGTGATGTGAAAGACACAAGAATCTGACAACAGTTTAAAGATGAAATAAGGAAAATACATAAATTGTGTGCTGACTCCTGTCTGCACTCCACACTGGTTATCTCATCTTTTAAAATACTGTGAGTTTTTAGAAAACAGAATTGGATAGAGTTAAAAGTAGGGACTAAGCTGTATGAGAGGGATTTGGTCAAGAATAGAATAGAAATTATTATACGGCCTTAAAAAAAACAAAACCTCAAACTCTTACCAGAGTAAATAGGCACACACTATTCAAAGTCTGTAATTCCCTCCAGCAGTCTGTCAGATACTCTTAAGATTTTTAAGTGCGTGATCTTTTTCTGATCCTGACCACTGAACGTTGTTGTTAAATTATGGTGACGTGGAAAATAAAATATAAATGTTTTGGGGTGTACATCTGCTTGCTTGCATGAAATAGTCAGGAGTTTCTAATTTAATGTTTTATTGATCTAAAAGTTTGGATTTTCTTTTAGCTGGGTTGTTTTTAAGTATCTAGTGGCTGTCCACAGCCAACAGCAAGGTGGCAGACATGGTTTTTGAGCAATGGAGTAGACACCAAGCCCTTGAAGGGCAAAGGTTATTGGCTTGTAGAGCTGAAAAACTTGTTCCTGCTTACTACCATACGTTTTTTAAATTTATCTTATCAGTTTGTTGGGAGATTTTGAGGGCAGGTGGAAGCTATGAAGACAATTACCAGTGTGACTGTAACTATACAACTTACTTTATAGTACTTCATAGGATTAGAAATCGTGACTTGCATCTGTAGTTAGTAAAAAGGAAAAGCAGTAAACAGCACACAGGACTCTGATCCTGCAAGTACCTATCACTTGTGCATAAACTCAACATATCTTGGAGCTATGTGCTTCTTAACACTGTTGCAAAGAAAGTGCTTGTACTTCTAAGACACATTGCCTAAAATCTACAGCTATAAAGCTAACATACAAAACTTATTATTTTGAAATTTGAATTGTTCTTTCGTTAATGAGGAGTTCAAATTGCACGAATTCAGCCACAGGATTAGCTAATTTAGTAGTGGATTCCACTTACTTAGAAGGTGCAAGGCAATGTACTTTATTATGGTACCTCCTGCAGCAGAAGGCTTGTAGCCAAAACAGGGTACATCTCCTGCTGTTCTTGTAGATGATATATTAGTACATGTTGTTTCACCAGTTTGTAAAGAAATGATAAAACTGACATTCAAACACAGATTAATTTTTACCTTATTGTGATTGAGACATAATCCTGGCAATAGGTCTGCATTTGACATTCTGGGGGCTTCCAATAAAACACATGGAACCTTTCTGGAAAGTAGAAACAGTTTTGTACAGTCCAAAGTTTTCACTAAATAGGTCCATTTTATGAATCTTTAACCTATACATGCTGCCTATCTGCCAAAAGGAAACAAAACATAAAGAGACAACATAAAGCAAGCTGCGCCATGCAATTACTCATTGTCCTTTTCAGCCACGGTCAGCACTTAAAGACATTTTTGTCTTTCCATCAAGTCTGCCAGACAGACAGAGAAAGGTGAAATTTCACATGCTGCTTATCAAAAGAACAATCCCACTATTAAATCACTGACGTGTAACTATGGCTCCAAGTTTAAAAAAAAAAAAAGGTCAGGTCTCTGAAGCTGAACTGTGTACTCCTTCAGCAATCTTCAAAGTGTGCCTTCTGGTTTTGTGATCGGGATGGATTTATCAGCAAATGCCCCTCCCTGTCACACCTCTAATCTTCCCGGTAATGACTGCATTTAGTTGCAGGAGCTGCTGGGAGGCCTCCGCTCCCACAACATTGTCCTTTGGACTTGGGCTCGCGGGGCACGTACCCGTCCGATGGTCGGCTGGTCGGATACGCAGAGCAGCGCTTGCGTGCGTCCAGGCTGTATTCCCCCGCGCAAGGAAATCTCAGTACATTTGGAAAGGTCGTTGTGGCACAGGCTAAATACCCCGGGGGAAATTGGACGTTTGTGTATTTATATATTTGAGCTTTGTATATTTATGCATTTGACCTCTTACCACTTTGGAGAGGGGAAAAAAAGTGTCACGCAAACAGTCCAGTAGGTATTTCAAGAACAAATTTTACCCGATGCCAGGCAGCTGATTTTTTTCAGCCTTCCAGGTTGAGGAGTGCTGCCTGCCGTGTTCCAGGCTCAGCGCTGGTGTCGCTCATACCAGTTTTACTGATAAACTGGTGCCCTGAGTCACGCAGCTTCTCCCCACCTGCCGCGCTAACCAGTGGTGGCCCATTCCCATCTGCTTCCCTTCCTCGGGATGCAGCGGCTGCCCCTCGGCACAGGGCAGGTGGCAGAGCGGCTGGCGCTTTGTCTTCGTGGTAGTGGCCGTGACCGTGGGACACCCGTGGGGGTGGCCGCGATCGTGGGGCACTCGCGCCACCTGGCGGTCCCCACCGGGAAGGCGTCCTGGAATCAGGAGACTGGCTTCCCTGCCCACACCGCTCCCCACAACTAGCAAAGGGCAAGAGATTTTAATTAAGGGCATTTTAAAGGAATCATCAGTGAATACCAGCCAAACTGTGGGTATTTAAAAATTCTGGCCTCTGGAGGGGGTGGTCTTTGCCACACATGGATTTGTGTAGTGATGGAGATCGGACAGCAGGCTAATATAAATAACAAAGAAATCCAGAGCAGACAAACCTTAATAAAAGAGAAAACCCATTAAAATAAGTTCAATATGCATAAGAATACTCTTTGAAGTACTTGAATTGCATGTTTGGCTTAACAGAACAATAAAGTCAATAAATTAGTTGTCAAAAAGACGTCTGCAGTGTTAGAAATCATGAGGAAAGTAATAGAACTCGTATTGTTATATTGCTGTATAAATTCAAGATTTCCCCATATTTTCAATTCCGTGGGCAGGTTTTGTTACCCGTAAGCCTAGAGAAAAGTACTGAGAGAGAAAATACAGGCAGTCATCGATGTGACAGTCGGTTTATGAGAGACTCTATGCATAGCACTTGTGAAGAGGGACTCACTCTGCAGTATTTTAAACACACCTCATTGATAGCTTTGGAGCACACTCAGTCTCTCAGTTCTTGTAAGCTGAATGCTACCACATTGCCCTGCTGCAGGAAAATTTATCCGAACAGAATTGTGACATTTTTCACTAGATTTGCATGGCTTCACATGCAGAACTTCTAACAAAAATGACTTAAGAGGACTGTTCTAGTTTGGTCCCCGTTTATTTAAACACTTGCTTGCCTCCTTGTCTGCAGCCTTCTTCTAGCTAGGCAGGACTTGATTCATTTCAGGAGTCAAAGGCTGAGATTTAAAAAACCTTAAAATTTTGCTGCTGAACTTTTACTGTATCAGATTAAGAAGATAAGTAAGGAATTTATTTTGATTTGCCTTAACGAATCTGAAGAAAACTGCATCTTCTATTACCAGCTGTTTTCAACATAACAAACTCATATGATGTCATCCTCCTTAGCGACACTGGAAAGATAACGACTGATACCAAAGAACTGGACTGTGCTTTACTCACAGTAACATTTAGAAACGTAGCTGTTAACCAACAGATGGGGACTAGGTTACTGGTTTTTTCTTGGATTTAAAGGAAGAACCCAAAGGACACATTTCTGAGTAGAAGACAGGATCATAATTTAAACTTTATGCATGATAAACTAAAATTGCTAATTAAATACTACATGCAGCAGCTTCATCATCTTACGTTCTTGATCATTTCATCAGTGTTCTTATGCTTTTGTAAGTAAAATGCTGGATCATGTATGAGAGCAGAGCACCCCAGTTCAAGGCTGCAATCATCTCATCATCTTAAACTATGAAAGGTCTTCTAACTGGGAGACTTCTTTTTTTTTTTCCCTCAATTTCTTTTTTCCAAACCACACTGCAACAAGCAGACAGAGGAGGGTATACAAACAATTCCAGCAAGGACAGGTGCCGTAAAAATGCCTTTCTAAACTTGGGAATTAACAGCTCTGGATTTATTTCCAGAGTCTAGTGTACTTGGGTTATAACCTGTGTTTTAGTTTATTTCTAAACAAGCACTTATTAGACTTTTGCTAGAAGAACTGATTGCCCAGGTCTCCTCAGTCAGGTATCTCTTTGCAGGCAGCGTAAGCCTTAAGGTACACCAAGGAAGTGGGATACAGGTCTACATCTTTGCTCCTGAGTTCTATCAGGAGAAAGGAATTTTTTAAAAATCAGCCACAAGTTGGGAGGTTCAAGGATTAATTTTGAGGGGCAGGAGAGAGAAAGAGCCATTCCTTTCCTACCTGTAACAAAGGCAGCCAATTTACAGCAGATTCATCTCTCTGATTATTTTGCCGTTTCCAGAAATAAACTCACAGCTGCCAATCTGAGATGCCTAGCTTTGCCAGCCTCTTCTCATGCCATAGCTTGCAGTAGCAAATCTAGATCTCTGCTCTGAAATGTAAACTTTGATTTCCTGATGTAACTGTATAATTGTGTCTTTCTCTTCCCACATCTCCTTGGGTAGGTCCGTGTCTTCGTGAACCAGCTGTACCAGCCAGAATCAGTGAAGGATGTGAGGCAAAACCCTGACCTGCAGGCCATCCGCATCGCCTCCGTGAACCCCATTTTGGACCCATGGGTCTACATCCTCCTCCGCAAGACTGTGCTCAGCAAAGCCATCGAGAAGATCAAATGCCTCTTCTGCCGCATTGGAGGGGCTCGGAGGCGGCACTCAGGGGGCAACTTCAACTGTGTGGATGGCCGCAGGACCTCCTCTGCCGTGTCAAGTCAGTCTCCCTCCTTCATCTCCCGCGAGCTAAGGGAGATCAGCAGCACCTCACAAACGCTGCTCTATCCTCCCGAGTTAAGTGAAAGCAGCGTTGGGGGTCGCGTGCTGCTCCCAGGCCCCAGTGCCAGCTTGGCTCAGTCCGACACCACGTCAGTAAGGACACTGCGTAGCTCGGAGACCTCGGACTCTTCACAGGGGCAGGACTCTGACAGCGTCTTCCTGGTGAATGAGATCAGGTCTGGTGGTGGGGCCAGCTCTGCATCCAAGGGCAGCCCTCTCCAGGTCACCTTCCCCACAGAGACACTGAATCTGTCAGAAAAGTGTATATAGGTAGCTGTGAAAGGCATCAACCCTGGGGATACTTCCTGGTACATTGGAAAAACTGGTGCAATAGATAGGTGTTCTGCCTATTCAAGGAGAGAGGGGTTCAGCTGTGCTCCAAAGGGCTATTTTCCTCTTGCCATGTGATGGGTACGTTTCCTTCAGACTACTGAGGACTGTGTGGGACAGGCATTGCCCTTGGGCCCTGCCATCAGACATGGTACAAGGCAGGTCTGACGGGACTGGGAACATGAACTGCCTTGCCTCGTTCTGGACACAGGAGAGCTATGGGGCCTCTGGAAACAGAAATACCCATCACTTTATTTTTTCCATCTTTCTTTCTTTCTTTCCCTTTCCAAATCTGGTAGAACTGTGTTTTCTCTCCCCATGCTAAGCTATCAAGAGTTTAAGCTTCTGGTACTAGAGCTGAATGTGAGGCAGCTGCTAGGAACTGGACACAGCTACTCTGAGAGCTGCCCGGGGCAGGATTTTAAAGTGTCTCACTAAAGCATGAAAATGTGAATTTTTACTGTTGTGTATATATCAGGATTGAAAATATTTAAAATTCTATTCTTCTCTGTGAGAAGGTTTTTTATTAATACAAGGTATATAGAAATGATTGCCAGCCTTCTCTTCCCTCAGTATTTCCTGCTGATAAGACATTCTTGGTTTAGATTGGTTCATGCTAGATCCACAGATGAGGCAATTCTCTAGCTGAGAACACATAAGCACTTTCTGAGTGAAATGGGAATATGCACGCTATTAAGAAAAAGAAAACACACACTTTCAGTTAAGAATATTCTTTTTCAGTATATGTACATCCTAAAAAGCCAGATTTTATTTATATGCTGAGAACATTTCTCTGTATAACACATCGGCGCCTCTCCAACTACTTTGGCCCACATTCTGCACACACTTAAGTACACACTCAACATCGCCTATCAGAAGAGGGAACCTCCTTACATGTAAAGTTAAGGACATATAGAAGTGTTTTCAATATCAGGGCCTAAAACTTTTAACCCCTGGTTAATAGTCTTAATATTCACTTTAGTTAAAGCATCACTGATGTAATAAAGGTATTTTTTCATAACATTTATCATTTTACTTTGAATAGTAAATAGAATTTTATGACTATGTAATCTGATACTCCATCAAATAAATGTACAAAACCATGGAAGCAGAATCTTCATTTAGAAGTATACGTTATATAGAAACATCCTGGTCTCGCAGCCCTTGAAAATCATTTGTTCCTAGAGTTTTAATGGCAAACACATCACCAAAACCAGCTGTTAACCACTGACAAAGAGGAGTTTTGTGTTTTGTGTTGTAAGGGTTAAGATCTTGTTCCAGACACACTGTTTATCAAAATAATTCTGTACAGATACTTGGAGGATGTTTTGTCAAATACTAAGCATGTTATGCTGCTTGAAGTGTTTTCATGTGAAATGCTTTATTGTAATCTTGAGCCTTATGTTGATATGTTTAAGCAGTTGTACTGACCAAAGTAATTACGGGGATCACAATTAAATGGAAATGTTCTGCTTGATCTCAGAAGTTTCTACGAGTCTGCCATTCAGTGCCAGCTGTTCACCTTAACAAGTCCCATGTTGGAACGCTTTGTGCTCAGCTGCCATCAAAACATACTTTGTTCTGTGAGTTTCCAAAACACCACAGACTGGTGACCATCAGGAAGAGGCAGCCATCTTCAAAAATGTCCCCAAGAGCAGCGACATAGAGCCATGAAAATTCTTCATGCAAACAAACAAAAGTAAAAAGCTGCACTCAGTTAAACCTCAGGCCTGCTCCATTATTTTCCTTTAACAGGAGCAGTTGAGCTTGTTTGTCTTGATATGTGTAGAAAGTGAAGTTAAATCTCTACACACGTATTTGCAGCAGAAGCCACTTTTCCACCAGTGTAGATGGAGAACAGTATTACTCATGTTCCTATTGCAGCTACAGATAAAGGTCTGCCTGAATTCTTTGCAATTAAACCACTTAACTATGGTCTGTTGCTTATTAGTGACCAACAAATAGAAACTCATCGTACTTCCCAAGACAGGAAACGACCTGGTGGAGCAGGAAGGTGGGACTGCCACCTGCAGATACAACACCTGCACCAATACTGGACCACACCTTTGAGGCTGGCCTGAAGCACCGCACCGATGCTATAGGTACTGCGTGCAATGACAGAATTAATATCTACAGTGTATAGTAAGTATTTAAATAAGCAAGGGCTTTTTTTAAAAAATTATTTACTATTTTATTATTTCTCATCATTACTGATGAGAAATACACGTGGTCTGGAAGAGCTTTAAGCGAGAATAGACCATCTTAAGTAGCTGACCTAGCTCCCCTTAGCAAACATACAGTAAGCCCGAGGTGTTCCTCCTGCCCACAGCATTGCTGATGTCTCAGTAATGGGCTGAACTCAGAACACCAGCACCATCACACTTAACTCCCTCAGTAATGAACTCAAGGATTCCCAACCAGCCCACCCCACAGACTATAAAGTCTGAGCAGTACTGGAATTGTCTGCCACAGCTCAATGGCAGCACAGAAAATGGGAGCATGGCTACTGCCTCATTGCAAACACAGATGGGTGTTCAGAAGTACCCTGGCCAAAAGGACTGGGCAAGTGTCCCTCTGATGGGGATGACAGACTATTGTAACTCTCCTTCACCTGCCCAAGTCCCGCTCAGCTTCGACACCCTCCTCCGTGCTGCCCACAAACATGTTACTGAATTACCTTCCCCAGCCTCCCTGAGCGTCACAAACCTTGTAAAATAAAGCCACGAGTTTGTAGAGATTAATTTGCCACGTGGAAGTTAAAAGAAAAGGTTATTTTTCTGCTAGGTATTACAAGTAGTTTCCATATGTTCAAAAGCGCTTTCCAGCCCCCAGAGATCCAAATACCCCACCTGACTTCCACATCTGTATCCACCTCCCCCAGTCCTCTGCGTTGACAGAAAACGCACTCATTTGCCATGCAGAAACTTCCAGTACCAGAACTGTATCTCCCCGACTCCATCCCGCCGGTCCTGTGACTGGTGCTCCCGCTCCCTCACTGCTAGCAGTCTGTCCTGCCCACACGTCCCAGACCACTGCTACCCTGAACCCATTCCATCTTGGGGTGCCACCAGACCTCCCACCCCCTTAACTCACTTTAAGCCCCTATCCTGTGGTGCAGCTTGGAGAATCTACCCAGTATCTGTAGGAGACAGTGGTTCCTATGAAAATTTGTAGGTGAATTTGAGTTTTGGATCACTAATATGAGTTAGCATTACAACTGGGCCCAGGTTTAGGATATACTGACAGAGGGCTTGGAGAATAAGGGTGGGCTGTGGGATCCTGTTTTAAACCCAGCTCATACATCTCTGCTGACTGCAACTCTAGTGCCACCAAACCCGAACTGGTGCGACAGGCACAACGCCAAAGAACAAAGTCAATGTAATCCGCGACCTTCAGAAGGCACCTGCCATCATCCGAACTGAGAAGCTTTCTACAGAGTTTTTAGTTCTGCTCCTAGACGCAACTGCAAATCTGTTATACTTCAGGCAGATTTACTATTAGAGCTACTGAATACCACCAGACGTTTCCACTCCTACGCCTTCCTCTAGACCTGCCAGCTTTACCCGACCAGGAAACCTGAAGTCTAAATCACTAGCTTTCTGAACCCAAATAGTCAACTCACTCCCCACCTCTAATCTTTTCCCTCGATCATTTACTCTCTGCAACCCTTAGAGCTCTTGGACAATGAGCCCACCAAACCAGGCCAGCACAGCTGGCAGGACCCAGCAATCATTCATGTTCATCCTAAAGCAGCTCTCTCTGGAGATACCACAGGCCAAGGACTCCAATCCGTTGGAGAACACGATGTTAATATGATACCAACCCACAATAAACACATAGTGCCTGCAGCCTGCCAATAATCCAAGCCCACACGCTTCTGCTTTCCTGTGCCCCAGTCCTAACTACCCTTATTATAGTTTTATAGCTATTATGTGACCTCAAAATAAACTAAGAGAGCACCTGCCCTGAATATTAGTTTTTACCTCCTTCCCTTTGGTTTTAGGATCTGGGGGTCACTTACCTTCTATGGCCAGGTAAGTTTCCAATGCTGCCTCTCTCATCTTGATCCCCAACACCAACAGATACTCAAAGACAACTTCCAGCAACTAGAAAAGCAAAGGAAACCGCTACATTTGTGTTTCCCCCCCTCCATAACTACTTAGGAAATCCAGTTCCTTATGGTATTAACAAATTAGAGTCACTGTTGTGTTATCTGAACGATACTTTTCTATCTTCTAGTATTGTCAGACAGGATTTATTCTCTCTCAGTATAACCTATTTTTAGTGTTTTAAAGATACTTATCATCATCTGTAAGAGTAGAATTAATCTGCCCTATTTCAGCATTCAAAGTTAACTGCCAGTCAGTCACCTTCAGCTTCCTTTGTAGTCAACGGAAATAGTTCAGCACCTTGGGAGGCTGATTCAACTCATTCTGAGATACTTATCTAACAACAAGGCATGTGAATGGCCCTCTGAGGCTGTGTATTTCTTTCCACTGGATATAAAACAATTCAAAGGGGAAAAAATATATTTAAATGTTTAACTGTAATTTTAAATTAAGCAAAATTAATCCGCCTAACCTCCTGTTGTTGTTGAGATTTCCTTTTTAATGATGTTGCGACACTTCAGCATTTCAATATATGATACACATGGAAGGCAAACCCAAGGAAGCCACTGCAGCCATCGCCAGTAGTGATGATGAAGAACAATAAAAATAAATTGCTGGCAAAGTGGGAGTGTGCTTCACAGAAAATCCTATTTTTGATAACAAAGGGGACTCCTTTGGGTCCCTAGCATTTGAATACCCCTTAAAGGTTTAAAAGCACTGAACACTACCTTTAATTAAACATTTTTCCCAAGATGTCTTTTTTTTTTTTTTAAACTGTAACACATTAACAAACCAACTGATTAAATGAGTAATGTTCTAAAACGGTCAGTGGTAAGCCTTATTCTTGTTGTAACCAAAATAACAAACTAGCATCACTAAGCAGCAGAGAAGTCAGTATTTTATTTAAACAAATCCAAAAAAAATCCCATACATGCAAAACATGGCATGCTGTACAAAAAAACACATGTTGAAATCATCAATTTTTTAACTTCTTCCCAGTTTGAGAATAACAGTATCACAATAACTTATCTGCTCTACAGTGCTCTACAAGACACTACGGTCCTGACAATAACTAGACTTCATAACCTAATATAACCAGAAGGAAAAGATAATTAGTGCGGGGGATGGAAACAACCACCCCTCGAAGCCAGCATGGCCGTTCTGCCTAATGGTGTCGATGCACACCCCTCCATTAGTTTGGCCCAGCAGTGCTGGAGTCAAGAGGAATTCTGTGAATCATTTCAGTGGAAACAGATTCTGTGATAACACGGACCTCTGAAAGGAGGGAAGCAGTCCTTCCTGTATGAGTAAATACACTGATGCAAGTATAAAGCACAGAGAAAGGAAAGATGTGTTGGATTATAGCTCAGTTCCTTCAAAATGAAAACATACCTTACATCTTCTCACACATTTCCTTTCCTAGTCAGAGAATGTCTTTCCTTTGAAGAAATCTGCTCAAATCCTTCTCATACTAACGCTTCCTGTGGCTGAATAGATTTGATTGTTAGGAAAAATAAAATTAAGGAATTCTTCAGCTGGGACAATTTAAACCATCTCTCAAACTGAATCTTAATCAAATGCCTATACAGTAAGCATTCAAGATCTATTTCTGAACTGAACAAATAAAAATGTAGCATGGTCATGGTTTATATTTCTTAATATACTTTAGTTGCTGTAATTATAAATATTTTGAATACTCAGGAGATGTTAAAAAGTGCAATTTTTCTGTGTGTGCGTGTGCAAGCACAGACCTAAAAATTAACATATATGCAAAAATATATTCAGGAATGATATTGCAAAAATTTATGAAAACTTAGTAACTAGATGTCCTGGTTTCCCAGGAGCAGCCCCCCAGCCCAGCCATGGCAGGCAGGCCATGAGCAGCCCCCAGTCAGCTGGGAGTTTCAGTCAGGGCAGCTGCCCCAAGCTGACCCACAGGTGTATCCCACACCACTGACATCAAGCTCATTATAAAAGGAGGGAGTTTACTGAACGTGTGTGTGGGGTTCTTCTTTCTGGGGCTCCTCCCTCTTGGTCTCCTGCTCCTTCTGCTGATCCCAAGGACCAGGATGAATATAAGCTTGTACACCTTATGGTGGTATTTGTATTAGTTTTGTTAGGTCATTAAATCCATTTCTCTTTCAACCTATGGGGCTTCTCCCTTTTTTTCCTGATTCCCTTCTCAGCTGGGGAGGGGTCACTGACTGACAGAGCAATAGTTTAACCCCACATACAGGCTAAACGTAGACAGTACAACATGGCAATTAAGTTTTTGAAAGGAATAATGAATTCCTACAAAGACTGTAAGTGTCCTGTTAAGTATTCAACTGAAAGCATGATCTGAGATAAATGGTTTTTCTACACTACACTTTCTATTGCAAAAATCACTGTGCTTATCAATCAATGTTATTTCCTTTTAACATGTGTTATTTTGAAAATAGAAATCAGATATAAAGAATGCAAAGATGACTGACTTCAGAAGGTTTCACTTGTCTACAAAACTGGTATTCAAATGACTTTATTATGCAAAATGTTATCAGAATCAAGTAGAAATATGCTCCCAATCCTGTATTCTCCAGAATTCCTCAGTTGACTGTTTTTTCCAGTCCAGTTAGGAGGCAACCGTCTCTACCATATCTCCCAGACAATGAAAACAATGTTCTCAGCACAGAGCACATGAAAGAAACAGCCTGACTTTCTCTGAACTGCCCATGTGAGGAACCAACCTTCACCATCCCCTAAAGAAAAATGAATATTAGACAAATTTCCTCTTATGCCTCTAAGTTAACACAATGTGAATATGCATCACAGCATCCAAAATTCCAAAAAAGATAAAAAGGGAGATTTGGGCAATGTTGTCCTGAAAAATTTGTTCATGAATAACATAATTTAAATGGCAAGTCATAAGAATTAGGAAAAACAAATTAACTCACTTTATCACGTTAGCCTTGCTAGGAAAGAAAACACTAAACATAATACGCTTCAGACACATGTATTTCCAGCTCCCACCATTTTACTTCTGGCGATGTCTGTATCTCAGTACTCAAGATAAGGACAGGCTAGTTTCTCTCAGCTGAATGTTTTTTCTTCTGGTAAAACATTTATAATTAAGCATTCAGGGGCTTGTTTCCTATAGTATTTGCTTTCACCAAATCAGAAAGTCTTTAACGTGTAGGGGAAAGGGACCTGGGGGTCCTGGTGGACAGCAGGATGACCATGAGCCAGCTATGTGCCCTTGTGGCCAAGAAGGCCAATGGCATCCTGGGGTGTGTTAGAAGGGGTGTGGTCAGTAGGTCGAAAGAGGTTCTCCTCCCCCTCTACTCTGCCCTGGTGAGGCCTCATCTGGAATACTGGGTCCATTTCTGGGCCCCCCAGTTCAAGGACAGGGAACTGCTTGAGAGAGTCCAGCGCAGAGCCACAAAGATGATGAAGGGAGTGGAACATCTCCTTTATGAGGAAAGGCTGAGGGAGCTGGGTCTCTTTAGCTTGGAGGAGACTGAGGGGTGACCTTATTAATGTCTATAAATATGTAAAGGGTGAGTGTCATGAGGATGGAGCCAGGCTCTTCTCAGTGACATCCAAT
Organism: Podargus strigoides; assembly: GCA_028020825.1. Lineage (NCBI taxonomy): Eukaryota > Metazoa > Chordata > Aves > Caprimulgiformes > Podargidae > Podargus > Podargus strigoides. The sequence continues at coordinate 29,954,963 of CM051663.1, read as the reverse complement.
GATAGGACAAGGGGCAATGGGTGCAAGCTGGAACATAGGAGGTTCCACATAAGTACGAGGAAGAACTTCTTCACAGTGAGGGTGACAGAGCACTGGCACAGGCTGCCCAGAGAGGCTGTGGAGTCTCCTTCTCTGGAGACATTCAAAACCCTCCTGGACATGTTCCTGTGTGACCTGATCTAGGTGTTCCTGCTCTGGCAGGGGGATTGGACTAGATGATCTTTCGAGGTCCCTTCCAATCCCTAACATTCTGTGATTCTGTGATTCTGTGAAACCATTCACCTGTGAAAGCAACATAAAGGTTTCTACTGATTTAATTTGACCACAAATCAGATGCCAGATCTATCACACACACACACAAGCAAAACAATAATCCATCTCTGCTTCCTTGGAAGCTTCCTCATAGAAAAAGTAATCTTAATGAAAATAAAGACTTCTGATAACACAAAACATAGCGTAACTGGAAGACAAACAATGTTAATAAGGATTGAAATAGATTTTTTTAAAAAAAAGCTTTCACATTTTAAATAAAAGCATATGAATTACTGTGAAAATGTAGACATCATTAACTTGTAAAATTATGAAGTACATAAAGATGACAGCAGTTGTTAGAATGCAGTTAAGCACTTAAATATTACATTTGTTCATGAGATCTTTAGAATCAGCTACTGGCTTTCCCAAAATATGGATGAAACAACTCACGTCATTGCTTTTTCAATTTACAAAAGAAAAATAGCTTTAATTCTCTAACTTTTGTAACCTCTCCCACTGCTTAAAAAAAAAACAAAACCAAAGCAAGCCCAATACAATAAATAACACTAGTTCTGAAAACAGTATGGCAACCTGTAAGGCTGCCCTATCGGGCTTTGATGAAAAGGGTTTCATCAGGAGTTGTAGGACAATTCTCCTTCTCAGTAACAGTCTCTACTGCACCTGAAGCAGACACAATCACTACCGTTTTAGCTGCTGAAAGAGCTTTCTCCTTCTCTGCAATGGCAGCACAGACTGCCACAATTTCATCACTTTCAAAGTCATAGTCTGGGATTGATTCTTGTGCAAGCTCTTTTTCTTTTGCTAGTGCTTGCACTGCCTCAGTCTTTGTTGCCTTCTGTTGTTCATGTAATTTTCTTGCCCACGAAAGGTCCTCTTTCCATACTTCAGGGTTCATTGGAAAGATGTGCAAGGATACCTGGAAACTTCGGATTGCCTATAAACAGAATAAGGAATAAATAAGGATTGGAAACTTTAAAGCCTACATATTTCATCATGGAAGTTAACAAAACAAAACAAAAATGTATGCTGTTCAAGTAAAGACAAAAGTGATTTTACTCCTCTGTCTTCAGTAGAGCAATCCTCCCTCAGCTGTAAGTTCAACAGCAGCATTATCCCCAAACAACTGTTCATACTAGTGTCTGAAAGTACCAAGAATGCATGAACAAATCAGGTACCTGGCAATAAGGGCACAAATAAAAGTTCATGTATCAAAAATAATACTGTAACTAAAAAAGTAAAAGCAAAAATACTTTTTGTTTTGTTTGTTTTCTATCCTGCTTTTCTCCTATCATCAGATGTACAAGAAGGCACAAGCAGATGGCAACAGTTTAAAGAAATACAGAAAATATATGACTGGGATTTGAAGTATCACTAATAGTGCTGCTTTTAAATTAGCACGTAGTCATTTCACATAGCTGACCTAATACTACAGTAATCCTAACCCCATGACAAGCAGTTTCTGTAACAGGTTTGTGGTTGTAAACACACTCTTGTAAACAGGCAAAAGTAGACAAACTGCCAACTTGCACAGTTGCTCTAAGAAAGGACTCCTATAATCTTATAAACCATGTAATATTAATACAAGTAAGTAAAGTTGACACTGTTTCTCCTGTCTTTCAGCTCAACTGGGAAAAGTCCCATAAATGCAAATACGTTGAGTATTTGTATTTATTTATTTATTTATTATTTAGCAACAGAAGTTGTTAAACATAAAAAAATGCAACCATCTAATCCAACAGATGTGATATTCTGCAATAAGAAGAGATGGCTACAATACTGAGAAAATGCCAGACCAAGAATTACAGCTGTGTGGGGTTTATATTTGTATTAACAGTGAAAAGGTCAAGACTAACCTTACCTATTCAGATTTATGTGTATGTACATACAGGCATGTGTGTATTTCACATTTATGACTGTATGGTCAGTTATGGTAATGGCCACCTGAGTGACCAAACTCTCATATGAAGATGTACAGAAGACTTCCTTTAGAGTGGGAAAACAGTGATGATACGGACTTGGATTATATTTGGGAAGAGTTCTAGCAAATTGCAGATAAAGACTTAAAGACATATGAACAACCACTGAATTCCATATTCTGTTGAAAGTTATAAATACTTAAAGCATGCAAATCGATTTGAAAAATCACCACCTTTTTGTCTGCATTGACAGAAACTGCCAATTCATCCTTCTGCTGGCACAGATTAATATATGAACTCTGTATGACGTGAACTCAGCAGACAAGAGATACAGATCAGATTTAAGAAATGCTGATTATGCTATCAGTATTACTGCTGTTGTAATAGGCAGCCTTTCAGTTCCAGGAAAAAAAAAATCCACAAATTTATTATTGGTCCCCAGCCAATTTTCAAGTGTAGGAGCATGCTGAACTTTAAACAGAAGGAGGAGTGCAGTTCAATTCTTGCAAAACAGTGTCATTTTATTAAACTTTGCTAGTTTTTCATTTCCAGGGATAGATGAGCTACAAGTAAACACTAAGTACTCTTTTTTTTGTGTATATCTATTGAAAATAAAATATAAACAAACACCATCTGCTTTTAAGCTTTCCATGAAAGAGGCTCCCTAATTGAAGCTATCTATATAGTTATCTTCGTGCACAATAAACAACATTAAAAACAGTAATCAAACATAAGGTAACCATTAATAAGCTTAGAAGCTGCCTTGATGATACAAACTGTACAGCATAAAATTATCATCTTTGTAAATCTATTAGAAAAAAGCGTGACATTTTTAGAAATAATTAATAATAATAATAGAATGAAGTAAATTTTAGTGCTGCAAAAGATCAGAGGGATTTTTTTTAAAGCAGTAATGTAATACTGAAAAATACAGAAGTGTCATCCACATAAAATTTTATGTTGCCACTGTGCCTGCTTCCACAGCCATTAATTTCTTTTAAGACTAAAGAAAATAAAATAATAGTGCTACTTTTAATTCTCCCACTGATGGAGATATAAATCTCCTTCTCCAGCTGCCTGTCTGGCATTATAGGAAAACATGGCACTAGATGAACTTGGTATTTATAGCCTCATATTAAAGGGCAGCTGTGGTCTTAGAGACCCTGCATGTAGGGACTATGGAATATTAAATCAGTACTTATTCACGTATCTGCTTTTGCTTCTGTAGGAAACAGCACTATAAAATTGACTCCAAGACGTTCTTGCCTGCTGACTTACAATATTTGAAACATTTGTATTTTTAAAATATTTCACATTTCATCTCACTATACGGTATTCTGTAGCAAGTAATCTTTCATTTGTCCCATGAGTAGAATCGTTTCTGCTGTTTTGCAGAATCTTTAAATGTGAAGGGCCATTTTGAGCAGACTACACTTTTATAACATGTTTTTGTAACATACAGATCTAGTAATTGTCACTATACAGTGACCCCTAAAAAGGGTAACCTGATCTAATTGAAGATGTCCCTGCTTACTGCAGGGGAGCTGGACTAGCTGACCTTTAAAGGTCCCTTCTAACCCAAACCATTCTATGTTTCTATGATATTTTATCGGAATTTAAGTCTTATTTCTTGTACTATTCTCCATGAATATAAATATCTAATTTTCAGATAAACCTTTAGTATACTTAGGGACACTAATGAAATTTTAGTATATTTAAAGATTCCTCATTAAATTTCTTTAAACCAATTCTTTCAGACATTTTCACTCTAGTTTAATAGTTTATATGATTTAATCTGGTGTCCCTGCCCATGGCAGGGGGTTTGCAACTAGATGATCTTTGAGGTCCCTTCAAACCCAACCCATTCTAAGATTCTATAATTCTATGATTCTATTCTAACTTTATACGGTCAGACTGAACTTTTCTATACATTTTTGTTCAGATTATTTTTTCTTTTCAATAAAAATTTCCTCTCTGGAAATTTCTTTTCAGCAAAAATAATTCTTCAGACTTCAGAAGTGAGATGAACACTTAATGTTTTGTGGTTCTTAAGTTTATAAATCCATTTGATTCAAAGACCCTGGTGCTCTCATGTTTTATACAAAGGACTTGAAATATAGTAGGCAATTTTCCAGAAGTGAAAGGCCATTTTTGCCTTATACCTAGTGGAATTTGATCAAGTTGTAAGAGTCTTTGTTCCCATTTGGTAGATGTCTGTGTGATGACACTAGCTTAATTCTCCTATGCTGGATGTTCTCCACTGCAGAGAATTTATGTGGCAGGGACCAAGATGCATCACCCCCAGGGGTGACTCAGCACATGTTCCCCCTGGGGCACAATGTGATGGCTGGCATGAGAGGCCAGAGGACATAAGCCTGACATGCCTAACCTGGAGGCAGGAGAAGAGGACCATAAGAGCCTGTGGCAACTAATAGAAAAAGATTTCCTCACTTTCTTTGGCCCCAGGCATGCATCTCCATACAGACTAGAGTTTCAGAAAATTTCCTGTCAGCCACTGTGTCCACTTCAAGTTTCTTCTCAGGGTGCCTCTTTCTCACTTCCACAGCTTCCTTCTTCCTCTTCTTTTGAAGAAGTCTCTATCCTCCTCTTGTACTTTCTTTTGCTTTGGTGATGTACTCCCGTTTCCCAGACCTCCTTTTGCACTAACTCACTTCCTCCCAGCCTTCTTTCCTCACAAAACTTAGACCTCAGTGAGCACCCCTGCAAGACACTGCAGCATGCTCTGCAGAAGTCACTGCTTCAGACTGCTTCTACCACAGAGATCTGTACACTGTGCTCTCCTACACGTAGACATAATCCAGGATGATTGAGGGACCAAAAGAATCTATCCCATCCTAGAAATTGACATATTTAACCCAATAAAATAAAGCCTGAAGTGATATACTGTTCTTAACTTGTAAATCAGAAGAATCCAGGAGGCTGGAAGACATTTACCTCTCTATTACCAAATTATATTGCTAAAATTATTACAAGGAATTTTAAAATATTAGCAAAACAACTTTTTTTCCCAATCCCAGTTTGTCATATAGCCTGCATTTCTTTTAGCTAACACTTTCAATTGCAAGGTCTAAATGTTGAGAAGATGGACTTCATCATCATGGTTAAAGCCCCAAAAGTTCTGAGCAGCTGACAAGAGTAACAAGAGGTGCCAGCTGAGTCAGTGGGGAACACTCACAAGAACTAAGTACCCCTACTAGAAATGTACTAGAAAGGGCATTTAAACTTTTGGAGACTTGCTTGCCCTTCTATTTCCTTGACTGAAAATAAAAATTACCTCTAAGATATTTTCATGCACTAAAAAAATAATTAGATGGCATACCAAAATATATTTATGACTTCCAATAGTGGTTCTGAAAAAAAAGACCTCTGAGGATGCTAGTATTATCAGGTATTACCAATAATGTTTAAAGCTGTTGAAAAGAATTTAACAGAACCCCACGTCAACTGACAAAGTATTTTGTTTTCTCCCTAACTTAATACTTCCCAAGTACTATGAGCTAGAATTTGTATGCGGCTGGAACGTAGTTGAAGATGGAGTCAGCAGTACAGAAATACCCTGTTGCATGTTTTATTTTAAAAATAAATGTCTTTTATCAAATCCTCATAAGGAAAGCAGTACCACTGAAAGTGTGACACAAAAACTGTAAATGGAGTAACAAGAAATTCTAGGCCACAGCTATAAAACAAATAGCAATTTTTAAAATTGCATTGCCTCTTTCTCTTTTCATTTATGCACATAAGAATAAGTGTCAACTATATTAATATAATGATAAAGGTAAATATTCTATCACTATAAAATAATCCACACTTTTTTTTTGTGATTAGAAGGGAGATTACCACAACAGTGTAATCGATTATTTTAATCTCACATAAACCTATAAAAAATAAATTCTGAGTTATTTATCCCCTCAACTTGATAATTACACAGTCTGAAGCAGTCTTGACTGCTTTTCAATGGAAACCCAAACATCAGTTTCCTTGTGATTACCAAAATCTTTACGTTTCTAGTCAGATTTTGAAAAACTCCCTCAAACTCAGAATGTTATGTTAATTAGCTGGATTCCAATAAAATGCAGTAATTCCTCTCTTTGCTAATACACATCTCCCATCATTATGTATAAGACTTAAAACTATTTCTTTCAAGAGAAAGAAAAGGGCTGATCTGAGGATTCATACTGTCAAGGCTTGATTCCTTTTACAAAATGTTGTACCGCACTTTAAGACTGCTAAACCACTAACTACTTAGTAACAATACAGCAAACCACATCCTTCAAAACATCAAACAATAAGCATACACAATTGCTTTACATTTACACATCTCCCCAGTTAACTTTGTAATCGACAGTACTCCAGATCGGACATGGAGGCCCTCAGCTCACAGTGGGGTAAGATAAAGTCACAGAATGGCTGAGGTCGGCCAGGACTTTTCAAAGTCATCTGGGCCAAGCAGCTGCTCAAGCAGGGCCACCTGAAGCTGGTTGCCCATAAGCATGTCCAAATGGTTTATGAATTTCTGCAAGGTGGGAGACTGAGTCACTTTCAGTTGGCCTGTTTTGTTTAATGACAGTGTTTAATGACAGTTCACTATTCTAATGAAGATATCAGTGTGAAATTGTTACTGCTTAAGTTGTCATCACCAATACAGGAAATATTTGCAAAAACATTTACAACTAAATGAGAGAAATACTGCAAGCCTGACTAGGTTTCTACAGTTTCTACATTAATGGTGCAAAGTGTACTTGGGTGTGCTCTTACAAAGTGATTTGTAGAATTTAAGGAATTTCTCTCTTTACAGAAATAAAGTTCTTCCTGCTCACAGTTAAGTGTTACTGCTGAATTACCCTATTTCATAAATTCAGAAAAAAGAGCAAACAGCTTTTGTAAAAGCTAAATAAAGAGGGGCTAATTTGCCTCACTCTTTTTGTCGCAAGTTTGACAAACCAAACCAAGCCAAATCTTTGTTTGCAAGAAATGAATAAATTATGCAGCTCATAATATAAAGTAGATTTGTTTGGAAGATGTATTTTAGACCTGGGAAACTTGAAATTAAAATACAGTAAATTGTTTTTTCCCAAGAAAAAGTGCATCATTCATTGTGAAGTAATAAAAATATTTACAACAGACCATTTGGCAGGATGTGGGTATTGAGGACAAGACACTGGTGGGGGAGAAATGAAACAAAGAAACAGAAGAAGCTGCTCTTGAGAAGGGTAGGAATTACCAAATCTCAAATGCTACTACAAAGCCCTGACATTTATGCTTTATTAACTCATCTTTGTAAAAAATATAATGCAGTGAAAAATTAGAAAATCATGGTAATGAAAGGCTAATGGGAAAAGGATAATTATGACTTAGGTCACCTGGTCAAGAAGCCTCCACAGGTTCAATAATTAGGAAATCATTTAACCTTTTAAGACTCCTCCAGTTTTAACCTTTTAAGATTCCTTAAATTTGCTTGGTTCAAAAATAAACAGTGAACATCACCCGCATTTTAGAATAACTACCCAAGTTCTTTGTACATGAAAACCTGTTCATCAGAAGGCAGTTCAACATGCCTTAAAGACTGAAAAGTAGAAACATACAGTGCTAAAGCACTGGAGGCACCAACATGAGCTTACCCACCACTGGGCTCCCTACTCAAGCAGAGACAGACAAAAATAGAGTGCAAAAAAAAATTTTTTTAAAAAATAAATTAATTAAAATTAATTTAAAATATTTAATTTTAAAATTGCTATTTTTAGTGGTAACTCCTCCTCCCTCTCTCTTTACAGGCAGTAAGCTCAATATAACAATTACAGGAGCCCCTGTAGTAGTGGTTTGTTTCAGATGAATAGTGTGCTTTGATGTTCTCTGATTGTTCCCACTTAAAATGCCCTGGTTTACACCATGGAATAGTCTCAGACTACATAAACTAGATTCCTTCCTGGTTAAGATGGACTATTCACTCCAAGAGAACACCTAAAGTGCTACTCTGAAGTAAAACAAAATGAATATGAAGCACACACTGGGTCCCCAGCACTACTAATTTAAGACATCCACTCCTATTGGTGTGAGATGTGACCTCCCAATGTAGACAAAGCTTCTTGGTGGTGTAACTATATATGGGTATATCAATATCTACAATTCACATTATAGTAAATCTAGCAGTTTTTTGTAGAATAAGCAGCACTAGTTACCTAGGATTCTTGCAGGAAATAAAACTTAGAATTTCCTGGGACTAATGCATTTAAAAATCTCAGACATAATTTACAGAGATAATTTCAGACACTTTAAAATTTAAAAAAAAAAGACTGATAGATTGTAGATCCAGACAGGACAGACCATCTACTCTTACCTTCTACACCACACAAGCCCTGGAATGTCACCAGTGATGTGATGTGATGCAGATATGCATGGTTTTATATCAAATATTTCAAATTATGATAGTGCAACAACATACAGTAGCAGACTACATATCTGCAACACATACCTTTTGCTATGTTATTCTCCTTGTTTGGTGGGGTTTTTTTGTTTGGTTATGTTTTTTTTAATATTTCTCCTTACTATGTTTTAAAAAGAGACTGGTTTTGCATGATCTGCTAGCCTTGTAATGTTTTTTCACTCTTGAAAATTTTCAGTCCAAACATTTTTAACTTCACAAAACCACTGTAAGTTAACAACAAAATTATTTTCATCAAACCAGCACACAGCTATTGCTATTAGAAATAAAATAATACTAGTGTCTTTTTTTTATCTGAGAGCTAAAAATTAATTACTTTTCTAATGGATTTTTGTGAATGTGTCTGAATTAAAAAGTTCATTCACTATGTTTCCACACTAACTAGCAGAAAACTGTTACACTATATATGTTACATTATTTACTGGTGTGTAGCTTATAGTGGGAGGGTGATCTGACACGGGGCAAGAGTCTCCCTTTGCATCATACCATGTAGCCAAGTCAGCACCATGACATATGGCTGCAGCTAGAGAAAAGATGCACTCCAGCTACTGCAGAGCATCCCAACCTTTTTGCTGTCTTATTAAGAAAAGAATCAACTTCAGCCACCATTTGGGGTCAAGGAGCCAGAGGAAAGTATGAACGAGGATGCCTAATTTGCTGTAGAAGTAGGAAACAGTTTTCTTCCATAGCAGTACAGCACCCAGAATGTAGTATATGCAGTTATGCCAACATAATTATTCTATTGCATAAAGCCACCACGTAAATGTAGTATGTAACACACAAGGCTTCCACCAGCCCAGCAACAAACCCACACAGGAAGCATCTGTGAAAAACAACAAAGCGCAGGGGATACTGGAGATAAATAACAACGACGTTTTTCCTTGCCTACTTTCAGGTTACATAAGGATATTCAGCGACCTCTGTATTTCTGTGCTTTCGTTCTCACACAAAAGTCAGAGGATGTGGTTAACTAGTTTAGCATATTAATGATGTCTGTTTTCCTACCAGTGCTATCTCTCCTAACCCAAGCTGGGCACGTCCCAAAGTCTGCCAGGCATCCCAGGAACGTGGGTTTCGCTGGACAGCCATTTCTGCAGCATGCACTGCTGGGAACATTTCATGTAAAGACATCAGGACCTATGACAGAAAAAAGAAAAATAAGAGGAATAAGAATAAGCAAAATTGAAAACAGATTTAAATTTTCTGGGACTACCCAGGCAACCACCACAGTTTCAATAATTAAAGGCAGGTTCATCTAATCTAGCTTTTTCTAGTTTAAAAGTTAGCTGTCTAATCTCAGATAGTCACCCAGACTCATTCCATAGCCCACAGAGAGAAACAGGCGTGCTAGAGCATGATTCACCTGAACTATTTAAGCAACTCTATTAGAAGCAGATGAACTGCTTCTGAAAGTGTCCCTCCCTCTCCCTTCCTCTCTACAAATCCCATACTCTGTAAAAGCATAACAGAATACACTGAAGGACAGATACATTGAGAATTAAACACAAAAAATAAGCAAGTATTGTTGAAAAACGCCTCAGTTGTAATTTGTCTTTTTAATAGAAGACTGGAATCTACCAAATACAGTTGCACTGCAGATGATACAATTATAGAAACCATCCCTGTAATTCAGTATGAAAGCAGCCCTTCACAATGACTGTTGTATTTGGTGAGTAAGCATTCTGCAATAGCAAAGCCTAACTTAGACATGAAGTCACCTACACTAAAAAAAAAAAAAAAAAAAAAAAAAAAAAAAAAAAAAAAAAAGTGGTTTCCAAATGTGGAAATCTCTTTTACTCAGCGGGACGGGTTAGAGTCAGCCTGTTTCCATAGTATTCTACTCCTTGCATTGAATCTTCATAACTAAGTCTACAAATCATAGTTATACATAACATGGCTCAAACGTTGCCTTATTTTTCCAAGACCACCATGAGATTGGCACATCACCTGAAGACCTACATCACTCTGAGATCATGATTTCAGACACCCACATGCTATGGTGATAGATACCAGTGTAAGAAACAAACGACAACTGCATTCCCACTGTATGATGAGAATGTCAACTACAAGAGTAAGACTCATGTGTGGGCAACCACTTTCATCCCAACTGAACCAACAAGCATGATGAATAATACTAGAACACATTAAAGCTACTGCTGAAGTGCAAAAAGCATTGGTTTAACCTTACTGTTCCATGATATATTAAATAGATAAATATGAGTGTGGAGTACAGGAGGATTCAAATTCAATAAACTTGATTATTTACTTTAACATAAAGTACTTGCACAGCACTGGGGTGAGTAAAAAACAATAGCTTTACTACAGAAAGTAATTCTGTACCCAAGAAACACAGGAAGCAGAGCGTTTGATAAACCCTTTGGATCCCTGCTCCTGCTGTTTTAGTACAACTACATTTTTCTAAAGACTAGTCCTATGGCTTCTTTTTAATTCCATTTAATAGGCTATACACTGGAATTAGAAGTACCTGAAAGTCTTTAAAAAACAAGCTACAGCTGTATGTCATATCATTTTCTTTTTTTTCCTAAACAGTTCTCCATGACTGTACTTTGTAAGCAAAGTTTGTAGTGAATACTATCCATTTTTCCAAAACTTTCAGTTCAACTAACTGCATTGTTGTGTGCAGTTTCTCTCTGCAGCAGATCTGTGAATTGAATCAAACTGTTTCTAGTGGACAGGTGTACATCCTACCAAGACTACATGATTCTAAATCTATTAGCTCACTTTTACATTAATCTCTTAATGCCTTTATTCTCAGCAAAGAAATCCAAGTATACACTCACCTGAACATTTTTAAGCATCTCAAGTATACAGTATTTCCTACTAGTACTTCCTACTGCAACACAACTCCAAAACATCTACGTAAGTATTTAGGAAATATTTTGTAGTTTTTAATGACTTTTACTGCTTTGTTTACTGAATTGTGACCTCACTATTAAAAGACTATTATTCTGCTTTCATCTTTTTATGACTGTTACGTGTACTAATTTAGACAGCTGCTTCAAAAATACTCTTTCAGATCACAGTGGTAATTACTGTGCTCATAGTAACTATGGCATCGGTTTCTCAAGGTACATTCAAATCAATACAAATCTAAACGAATATGCATTTTGTCCAGCACAGGTGTTTTTTTCAGTTATTAATAAAATGGTTCAGCTATACTCGGCACACAATTTTCCTACACTTTCGTTTTCAGGTGAAGAGATCATGAAGGTGAACATATGACAGCAAACCTTAATGTGTGCAGCCTTGTCTTGGGTTACTCTACCTCTGATACTATTATAACTTAAATAAAGAACCTGTGCATGCTCTACCTGTGATATTATTATCACTTTAATAAAATACCTCTGCATGCTAGATACCGCAGCTACTTGAAAACTGAACCATCAAACACTCAGTATATGTCGTTACTAGATGATCTCTGAAGTCCCTTCCAACCCAAACCATTCTATGGTTCTATGATTTATACATACTTGAATAATATAATAAAATAATCTTGAGTTCTGCATGACAATGCAAGATGTGAGACTTATTTTAGAGGATGCATCTACTCTGTAATACTACTTTAATTGCATTTCAGATCTTCCTGCATAACTCATCGCTAGTTTAAGCATACGTAGAACTGAGCTCCTTGCCTCCTTCCCAAATCAACTTATTTCCCTTTATATGTAGTGCTGTCATTACCATGACAGCATATTTTTTTTTAATTTTCTCTTCCTTCACATACATTCAGTCTGCATTTATGCCTTGTTTAAGAGTAAGGTTATTTTGTTATCTGCAAAATTATTTTCATTCTTTTGATTATCTTCCCTTTATTGTTGGTTTCCTTGATTCCTACATATCACACCATATTGGACCAAGGTCCATTTGACTTATTAAAAAATTAGACACTCAATGTATGTCTTGTTCAAAGTCTTGCTCCCACTTTCTACTGTATAGAACTCGATTTTCTCCTCTGATTTTAAGAATATATTATTTGTGTCCTTTTATTTCCTCTTTTTGAATAAGTTACTCTTACTTTATTTGCTCCAACGTGGCATCAGCATAATAGTCTATTTTTCTGCTTCTTACAAAGATGCCCTCAGGTCTACTTTCATTTCAGTCCATACGCTTGACATACTTGAGCTGATGAGAAAACTATTATCTTTTCATTCAGATGCGTGACTGAAACATGAACCTGGATACCAGCAGTAGTTCCTACACCCAATTTGAGCAGACTGCTTGCTGCTACTCTTAGCTTTATTCAATTTTATCTCATTGTCACAGTAATTTATTTTCTTCATGCTTGTTTACACTTAGACATTTAAATTCAGTAGCTGTTTTGAAATAGTTACTCTGTAGAAAATAGAATAAATAGAACAAAACCCCAACTCTCCCTCCAAAATAAGCACTTTCTTTGATTTGGCTGAATTCCTTTCAAAAAAGTAACGTGAACTCCTCTGTGTGGGGAGTGTTTCTTCTTGGGAGCTCTATTATACTTAATACAACAAACTCCTGAACCTCTTTGAATCCTTTATGGATTATGTACTTCAGTACAATTTACTCTAAACCACAAGCCACCATCAGCATCAATCCAGACCTGCGTACAATTACATTACTTCATCAGTGACTTTGTGCGATCTTTTTAAACTGAAGTTACATTCACAACAATTTCAATGTGTTTTCAGTGATGGTTTTTGACAGCAGAGGTAAGTAACCCCTGCTAGCTACTTCCTACAAAACATCTGGATTACTAGTAAAAACAGGAACAAGCATTACTCTAAAAAGGTCACAAACCATTACAATAGAGTACTCATGGAACGTTTCTTTTTTAAATAGATGTTTACTTTTTAGAGAAACTAATTCAGTTGCATTAAGATATTTTTCAACAACCAGACAAATAGCATAATGCTTCACAGAGGAACTATGTAGCACTGAAAACTCCATTTAAATCCCTATTCCTCAATGTTTTGACAGCAACTTAAGAATCTTTAGATGGCGATGCATTCAGAAAAATGCACGGATATAACCTTGTCATTTGAGAGTATGAAGATATTAAGCTTTTACTTACCAAAATTATGCTAGGGAAAACCTTCCTAAAAGAGACAATCCTACCAGCAAAATAGGCCTTTAATCTATTTTGAAGAAAGCTATGACAAGGGCTATTTTGCCAGAATCACCTAAGGTAAAGATGAAGATGTGTGTGTTTGCTTATGAACACCCTTTTAAGAGCCGACACACTACAGTTCTCTTCCTTTCCTGTTGCTCTCAAATTAATTTACCAGATGAATTTTCTTCTGCAAACTTTATTAGCAGGATGGCACTCAAGTTTCGCAGTTAAATAATCTCATTGCATGTTTGATTTATTTTCCAATTATAGTGATAATGGTTCATTAGAAAACATTCTCAAAAGTAATCAATTAGTAAAAAAAATACCTTAAGGAGCAGAAAAAAAACTTATCAAGACCTTCATGCACATATATATTTGTGGTGGTTTAGACCCTGCCGGGACCCGAGACCATGTTGCCGCTGCCCCTTCCCCACCCTTGGATGGGGACAGGAGTAAAATGCAAATCCCGGGGTTGAGATAAGGAAGATTTAATACAACAGTGTAACAACCACAATAACAGTGATAATAACGTGCAGAACAAGAGATACACGGCACGGACACAGCACGAGGGACAGACCCGGACAAAAGCTGCTCCTGCACTGCCCGTGCCTGGGCACCCGGACATGACGTCAGCATGGGATGGAATAGCCCGGCTGTAGCTCCCTCCCGACTGCTGGGGAAAATTAACCCCATCAGCCAAGCCAGGACAATATTAAAAATGACTAGAGGGAAATGTCTAACAAAGATTTTCAGCAGGCAGATTTTCAGAACTTACTTTATTCCAACATAGACTTAGCATTATCACATGCATTAAAGCAAAGAACTTCCATGTCACGACACTGACTTAGTTTAATAGATCTAGCTTTAAAATATATATATATATATGAGACATATTAGAAGAACTCAGTGGCAAAAAAACCCTATTAAACATAGTAACCGTCATCAGGACACTGACCAAGTATTAAAATAAAAAACAGTCAGCAGAATGACCCATCCTGTCTTACCCACAATATTTTGGAAGCGTTACGAATCTGAGTAAGTCCTGGTTTTAGATGAGCTCACTGACTTGAATCTGAATCACTATATATAGACACATTCCAAGTCCAGTGAAACTGACCCAATTCTTTCTTACATCCAGAAACTCATTCCAATTATCCATGCTGTAAAGCTACCACCATTGCACCATACAGCAATGCTTTTTGTAATGCAGCTTTCTGGAGTTTACATGAATGTTTTGATAGCACACTCTTTACACTATCTATCAGTTTAAAAAACAAAACAAAAACCACATTTAAAAATAACCAGCAATTACTAGCTGATTTGTTATAACCTAAACTTGGCATTGTGAGTCTGGTCATGTCAGGAACCTTATCATTTCTTAAGCAGGAAGACGGATGAGTGGAACTTGATATTTCTTCACTTATTTGAGATTAAGAAAACCTTTAAAAGAGGGAAAATGGAATAATTTAAGTATGATGGGTTTAGTCTATTAAAAAAAAAAAAAAAAAGGAAAAAAAGAGACATACATCTGAAATTCTGGTCCCATTCAGTGAATGCAAATTGAGGATGCAGGGTTGTACAGAAACTAGATCCTCAGACAGCTCATGACAAGCATCCAAAAACTTTATTAAATGGAGATAAATCTGAACTGTTTGTTTATATTTGTATTTATTTGCTTCTATAAACGATTGTATTGTGTACTTTAGGAATCCTGTCACAGTTGCATAGTGTGTTTGACAATGTTATCTGAGATCTGAGGTGGAAGTATCACTGGATGAGCAATACGAACCAGGTAAATTCTGAGTTTTGGTGAAAAATAGCAGAGTGCCTGATTCCCAGAAAGTTTGTTATATATATCATAATGTACTAAGTCCTTTGGTATCACTCTCCACCCAAGAAATAGTCGCGTGTGGTCCAGCATACAAATGTTCAGATCCAAATTCAAAGAATTTCTCAAAGCCCATTCCTCCATCTTTGTAATTCAAAGCAGCTATAAAATAATCCAGTCAATGTTTAAGACTTAGCCCACAAAGAATTTCAAGCAATTTTAGTGACAATATTAATACAGGTAGTCTTCATATGCTCCTTTAAATATACTTATGATACTACTTACTGAATACTAGCAACAACACTAGGTTGTTGTTTGTTTGTTTGTTTTTTTTAAGTTGTTTTGGTTTTTGGTTTTAAATAAAAATACAGAAATGAGCTGCTCAAACATTTACTTGCCACTCATTGCTCTTGCACTGAGGGGGCAGTTTAGGCTAGTAACAGAATATGAAGTATATACCCTGAAAGATCTTGCATGCAAAGAACAGCTTAAGCGCACCCACAACCTCTCCACACACCATAATAATCTGTTTTTAAATGGATCAAAGAGTAGCTAAGAGCAATGGAAAAAAATCCCATCAAATTTTATGGGTTTTTTAAACAGTTGAGCAATTCCACAGTTCCCATACGTTTTCCTGGAAACACACTTACTGCAAATGACAACTGGGAACTTTAAACACTATTTCCACTCTTCAGAAATACTGAAAGACATTTGTCCTACATCTGTTAAAATACAGATCTTTAAGAAGTTACCATAAATATTTACAGATTCCTACTGTGTCATCAGCATATTTCTCTGAGCTGCATATTAAACAACAGAATATTTAAAATGTTAAGTTTGGTGCTGAGAAAAGAAACACTAATGAACTGGGAAGCTGCTATATAACCCAACATAAGATTATCTTAATAAACGTAACAGGATATACAGATATTCAAGCCCATGAGAAACACTCCAAACAGTATTGATTCTCAAAAGAAATGACTGCAAGGGGAGACTTTTCTTCACTGAAAGAAAATTAGTATAGACCATAAAGAATCTTTGCATATTGCACAAAGTCATTCTCAGCACTAATCACCTCCTCTTTATGTTACTCACATACCAAGACAGGCAGATTTTCATAGGCTCAATGCTGGTCAAGCCCTTGCTGAAGCTGGTGTATAGTTCTTCCAAATCTTGAGCTACCAAAACTTTCTCAATTAGCTGTGCAATAATAGCTGCAGAATTTGTGCTGGTATGCTGGATTGGAATAACACAGTCAGCTCTAAGACAGTATCATATCTATATTAACCACAATATTTTTGGAATGAACTACGTATTCCTATTTTGGCAAAATTTGATTTTTACAGCTGAGATTAATGCCTTTAAAAGTAGAAAAGTATCAAATTATGCATTATACTAATCAGCTTCCAGTAAGCATAAGTCATACCACAAAAAACATCTGTAATAATTATTTGTGTGTACTAAAGAGATGTTACCAATTTAAAGATTAGAGGTTTTGTTAAGAAGATTCAAGAAATAATTTTATAAATGCATAATATTTTGTACATAAACTTTTCTTGTGTTCTTCACAGTGTAACAGAAGTGTTAGCCAGTATCAGAAAGTGAAATCACAGAGAAACTGTGCAGCTGCCCAGCGCTGCACTCCTCTTCAGGAAAAGAAGCAACGGCATGGAAGCATAGATCTGAGTTCCTTTATTCTTTCACCTTTCATTACTCTCCAATGGTTTCATTAGACAGGCAAAGACATTTTACAAGATGAATCAGAGTGACACAGCTGGTTTCTCAGCTCCTCCTGGCCAGCAGGAAAGCAGTGTGCCTTATTCCTCCCATTCACCTTTGCTATTTAGCTGAAATGCGGTGACTGGGGTGCTGAGTAAGCAACCACCCCTCAGTACTGGGTATTGCAGCTGGAGCACCGATTGAAGGACACTGTACTAAGCATCTGTTTGCGTAAGTCATTGCATCATAGTTCAGATCCTGGTAAACTAACATGTTTCCCTGTTCTGCTGTTATTTCCACTGTGAAAATATTTAATTTCAGCATAATTTCAATTAAATAGAGTATTTTTGGAGAGCTAGCTTAATTCCTGTGTTCACATAAGACCACAATAAAGAACTGTTCCAAGAGAGCTACTCACTAAGTTGTGTCACTGAGCAAAACTGTCCTTTTCAACAGCTTTCTCTTGACTTTAAGGCAGAAAAAGAGAAACTCTTAATTGCAAAAGAAAGGCTACTTCAAAAACACCCTGAGTTAAGGAGCTACCATCAGAGCACACAAATCCTTTCTTTCCAACCTAGAAGAAATCCTACTAGGTGGCCTGTTTTATTCAAAACAGAGTTAAATCTTTAAACTATAGCAAAAAAAAAAAAAAAAAAAAAAAAAAAAAAAAAAAATCATAGGACTGATACTTTCACGTCTTAGCAGAGTTTTTTTACTAGTGTAGTTAAAAATTAAATGTAGAATTGAACAGCTACATAAGTTAACAACTTTTACAGCAACCTGGAAAGGTGCTAAATAAGAATTATCACGTCTCTTCCAATAGGGTATAATTAAGTTTTGGAACTCCTTGGCACATAGCTCTGCAGACACTAAAAGCTGACATGAAAGCAGAAAGCAATGAAACAAATTTGTTGAAGAAAAAGTCTTTCAGGCACTTCTAAACACAGAGAAGTCCCAGGGCCAAAGCTTGCTGGAGGCTGGGAAAACTATCGTGGGCGAAGTACTGCTAGATGCTTGTACTATTTATATGACTCTTTCCCAGCCATCCACTGTTGGAAGTTGTCATAGGCTAGACAGATCTCTAAATTAAGCTAGCACTGATATAAAAGTATCCAAATATAAGTAAATATTCAGTGTAAGTTTACATGTTTAAGCTGTTATAAAGACATATGCCTCCTGGTTTAGACATTAGGAACAAGTAATTGACTACAAATCTAGCTGCAAGTGGGGAGAAAAATGCCCACTTTTCAGCATCATGTAGGAAACAGAATGAGAGAGTTGTACTAGAAAAATTCAGTGATTTAAAATAAAAACAATTACTGTGTCATATTACCAATACTATTCAAATAACAAACCGAGTCAGAACTCAGCCCTTCATACACAATCATCTCTGAGTTTTTACTAACACAGTCCATCTGGATCCCTAACATACATACATGTTGACAAAGAAGTTCAACAATACACACAAAATAATACAGGAAGAAAAACATTCAAAGCCATACAGTATTTCTCAACCAAATGCAAAACCAAGTAAGATGTAAACCTTCTGCAGCTATATAAAATGAAAGCCTCATTCAGCTTCCTGTATTGGAATAAGCTTATTCAATTATTTTGCAGAATCAAACTTTCTTCACTTCACACACAACATGACTGTAAGGACATGTGATGGCATACAGGAAAAAAAAAAAAAAAAGCAGCCACCACACCTTGGAAAATAGCCAGCTTTGCTTCTTGAGTTTTGTTGGGGGGTTTCTGGGGTTTTTTTGAGGTGGGGGTGTTTTCATTTTTATACAAGAAAAGATTTACAGTAAGAAGAAATGTTTTAAAACTAAAGAATACTGAAAGTTTCCTAAAAGTTGCATAATACATTCATTAAAGTACCATGATTTTACTTTCTCTTTTCCTTTCTCCTAACTTTAAACAATGTATTCTTCAGCTGTATTCCTAAAAATAATTCTTCTCATTCTAATCTGTCCAGCTGGTTGAAAGAAGCCAGACGTTTCTTGTTCTCATCCTCAATCCAAATTAAAATCATTTTTGCAGACAAGCATTTTTATTTAACACAGAAAAAAATGTATTTTTCTACCTTAGCATACAGATGAAGACAAAAGCTTCCCAATCCAAATGAAATAATGGATCCCGGAACTTTTGCCATCTAAGCCACATTGAAATTACAAGCTGACCTCATAGCAAGGTGTTGATGGCTGTCAATGGCTCCTCAAAACAACTTTAAAATAAAGGCTTAGATGAATTGACATCGTAAGTATACTCTGTTTAATACACTTTTCAAAGCTTAATTTATCTGTGTAATACTTAATATGAAAACAGACTAGAGCATATCTTTTGCATAGAGTACTCCTGTTTAATATTGACAGTATTAAGCCAACTTTTCAGAAAGAGCAGGAAGATTTGTAATGGTCCAATTTGCTAATGTATTCCAGTAAGGCTCTCCTTGCTCCTCTCCATACAATTTTTAAATATCTAAATTGTTTTTCCCACATTATAGCATCCTAGCTCATGTCCTAACAAAGATGTTGTTTATTGTGATTGGCTAGGATAACAGCATTATTTTAATTCTTGTTAAAAGAAAACCTGTTGTGTTGAGAAAAATGAAAACCCTAACTTGTGTTGTAGTTTACACACACAACAGCTACACAGAATTGTCATGCTTTACCTGCGATTTCATCTCATAAAGCGTAGCGTCCTCTGGAGTTAACTGAAGTGCTTCATCCCACTTATGAATAGCCTCTCGGTACCTGTAGTTAAAACAACATTACAGTCTCACTATATTTAAAGATTAGAAATTTCTATTTATATCCCAACGTTATCCTAAATAAAGTGCCATTTATAATAAGCATAATAAGACGCAGTTACGGAGGTGTAGTCTTTCACCCTAAAGGTGACCTCAGACTAACGTTGACAGGTCTGTTAGGTGCCACAAGTTCTCTGAATCTGCTTTAAAATCCACCTTTATTAAGGAGCTGTGCAGGAACTCCTACACTCATACTAATTTCATTACAAACATTTGAAAACAGTTACTCTGGATAGAAACACACCCTGAAATTTTAATATAGTATAGATTAAGTAATTTTCACATGCACTTCATATGAAAACAGTTTCTATTTTCCCCTTCGCCCCATTCTTCCTTCCCTTTCCCTTCCCCATTTTTCAGTCCTCTGGCTTGTATTACACCTCCATGTTTTCCTGAACAGTCACACGAAGACTTCAAAAAGTTCTGAACCCATTGGGAATAGAAGGATAGATTGGAAAAGCAATGCAACTGAAGTCAAACTCTCATTATGATTCAGGTATTACTACTTCATCAGTGACACTGATAAGTATGTTTAGCACTCAAACATCAAAGGATATTTCAACAAATTTTCACATTTCCTCAAAGTTTAGCCACAAGCTATGCATTTGTCATCTCAGTTCATTACACATAGGCGGATGTTCACACCAAAGGAAGCCACCACATTTTCTGCACTTGCCAGTAGAAGCCTTAAGCTATCATTCAGTCAGCAAGAAATACTTTGAGTAGATTATAGCTTTGTTCAAGACCTAGCACAGATATAGCACAATAAAACCTACATGAGTAAGGGAAATCCTCAGCTCAGCTAGGTGGTATCCTGGCCATGCAACAATGCACAATATTGTGAGTGTAGCAAAAAAAGTTAAGAAAAAGATGATCTTGCAAAACAGTGCAAATACAGTAACAACATCAGTAACCAGAAAGGAAGGAACAACACTGGCATTCTGCAAACGGACAGATATAAAAGTTGCCTTTCAGGAATCTTCATTTTTATTTCTACAGAGGGGACATAATTGCTCAAAGTGTTAAACTGAGTGGGAATAAAACTCATAACAAGAACATGCTCTCTCTGAAGAGATGTCAATTTGTCAAGTCAGCCAACGGAATAAAGATGGGCAATGGATACAAGGTTGGCCATTCACAGAAATGCTGTGATACTGTTCAGACACAGAACGCATGGAAGTTACTCGACTCAGCCTGTGATCCTTAGAAAGCATGATCCAAGAGAAGTGATGACAGAATGCTGGAATTGTTTCCTAGGAGACAGAACCCAACAGAATAGGGCTGGAGGAGGAAGATTTGTCTGCAGGTACTTGCTGAATCACCTGCTTGAAAAGACCGACTGCTGACTAGTGATATCCACTGTATATCACACAGCTGTGAAATACAGGTCATTTCAGTGCACATATTTCCTTAAGAAGAAAGTCTGACAAAATGTGACTGTTCTATTATTTTAAATACTCAGGAAAAAAGATGTTTCCATTGTAGTTCCAGGAAAAACTAAGGGCACTGTTCTTATTAAGAGAAACTGAGCCATGTTGCTTGCTCTAGTAACACAAACTTAGGAAAAAATTCCTTTCTATAAAGAGAGCTCATTAATCAAAGAATTTTCTACCTCATTGCTTTGAAGCAAAAGATTACATACTCAATTATTAAATCTCAAATGCCTTAATGAAAAAGTTGCCTGAGGATTTGCATTTGTAAATACATTTGTAAAAGCCAATCTTCCAGTAAATGTTTTATGAAAATCATAAACCTTGGCTGAAATAAGAAGTGAGCTAACACACAGGTACTGTCATAAAATAAATAATTAAAAATTAGATCATTTTACTACTTCTCAGTATCTTTTTGAGCTGAACTATATGGGACCTTTACCATTATAAGGAGGGAGAACTAGTTTTGAAAAGGAAAATTTCAATATAAATATGACATCTGCTTTGGGTTTAGTTAACACAAATTAAATGAGCATTTCACGTTATTCTCATTTATTTTCTTAGCAAGTAAATAAGCTCATGTACAGTCGAGTGACTAGCAGGTAACAAGCTTGTATGCACCAGCTGAGCTGCAAAACTGCCACGTCACGGCTGGCAAAAGTGAAGTAATGAATTTTAGCTTAATGCTGTTCCATTGAGGTCTACCCGAACCTCTTCCCACATGCCTGATACGGAAAGAGAGCACACGCATTCAGAACACATGCTATGGCACAACTGATGCCCAGTAACATGCGTTTGAATGTTATGTCCCTTCAGAAAAAGGGATATGAAACCTAGCACTTCAAAAATTAAAATAACTTGTATCATAAATAACATGTCAGAATGGGACTATCCAGCCTGGAGAAGGGAAAGCTCCAGAGAATCTTATCAAAGTGTAAAAATACCCAGTTTGGAAGGGGGGCTGGGAGTAAAGAAGATGGAAAGAGACTCTCCTCAGTCACGCCCAGTGACAGTACAAGAAGCAACAGGTACAAATTAAAGCACAGTAAATTCTGTTTCAATGTATCACCATAACTGGAGATATCCAACTGGACAATGTCCTGAGCAACTTCCTCTAGTTGACCTTGCTTTGAGCCAGAGCTGGAGTAGAAAATCTCCTGGGGTTCCTTAGGATTATATGATACTAAGACATCAGCAACCTCAGTGATACATGATTTAAGATGAAACATGATTCTCTCTTGGCTAAATGAAAACAAATTTTAAGCTTTATATAATCTTAGAAAAAATAGACTCATTGTTTTTTATATATCTGGGATTACTATAAAAACTTATCTAATATAGCAGTAAATAAATCACAAAATATTAATAATGGGCATATCTTTACTTTATAGAATATCAAATTAGTGTTTCCAGCAAAAGTAAACACTACTCTGTATATATATGCATCTAAACTCCAGAAATAGAAAGCATTTTTAAGAAAAAAGACTACCATATTTTGAAGTATTGAATTAATATTTATATGAGTATAGAGATACAGTATACTTAATTTTTTGTAGTGAGGTGTACTATTTTATTGAAGTTACTGTGGGTAGATAAAATTATAACAATTTATAACAACTATAATCAGAATTATTATTTTCTCTTCTTTATTGCAATAATATTAAAAAAGAATAAATTATTGAGAACTGGATACATCTGAGATGGCTTCAGCATAGAAGATTTAATGGATCTTGCCAATTTTTATTTAACAGCATATGAAATCCCATAGCTCCCCTGAAGTACTAAAACTGCTCTCTTCAGACATGCTACTGACCATCTGGGAGATTTACAGATTTGGCATGTTTTACTACAGCTTGCTAAACTTTTGAAACAAACATCTCATGCTTACACTTCACTTCTTCAACACCACTTCTGGGAAAACAGGATCTCTTGAACTCTTAAAATCATTAAAATAAATTGGTATTTCCATTAAAAAATATTTAATTGGAGGCTTCTGGGTAAAAAAAAAAAAAAAAAGGCCAAACCACCAGAAACACCAGCTAGAACAATTTTAATCTAGTGTAGGGTCAAATTCCGACTTTGGTGGAAGCTAGAGAACACTAGTCAGTGATTATACAGAGCACATAAAAAGGAAAGAGAAATGAAAAGCAAAGCAGAAGTTGATTACAGTAATAGACTTACTTCCCTTTTTAAGCTGGAAGATGATGCAGGGCTGGCCTGTGGGAGAAAAGATTCAAAGAACAGGTGAAGGAGGAAACTAAAAAGAATAAAGGTGAATGAACGTAACATGGCTATTTTGTCTTTAACAACTTCAGAGTCCTGCAATCCAGCTAGGTTTTCACAGTAAAATACTTCCTCTGCTGAGAGTAGGGAGAGAGGTGAATGGAACTTTACAGAAGCATCTACAGAAGAACAGGCGAAAGGAAATTGTTTGCTTAAGTGTGCACAGAAAATCTTTGTCCATAGTATCACAGAATGGTTTGGGTTGCAAGGGACCTCAAAGACCATCTTGTTCCAAACCCCCTGCCATGGGCAGGGACACCTCCCACTAGACCAGGTTGCTCAAAGCCCCATGCAGCCTGGACTTGAACACTGCCACAGAGGAGGCAGCCACAACTTCCCTGGGCAACCTGTGCCAGTGTCTCACCACCCTCACCGTCAATAATTTCTTCCTAATGTCTGATCTAAATCTACCGTCATTCAGTTTAAAGCCATTACCCCTCATCCTATCACTACAAGCCCTTGTAAAAAGTCCCTCTCCAGCTTTCTTGTAGGCCCCTTCAGGTACTGAAAGGCTGTTAGTGCCATATAGCATATTTAACCTCACTGGTAACCTTCACAAGATTGGTAGGTCTTTAAACATATGGAGTACAATAGTAAGTGTTCTTCTGAAGTCTTATCAACTCTACAATTTGTGGGGTTTTTTTTGTTGCAGATAATTCTGACACTATTGATGAATCATTATTACTACAGCTCAAAAGCACAGCTATTATGTGGTAAATAAAGCATCATGTGTTACTTACAATTGTGGAGGGAGACAGTTAAAACCAACTACATGTTCTTGCCCCAGAGTAAAGGAGAGATAAACACAACCTTGCTGTAACTGCCCTTCAAGTAGGTAAACTGCAGTAACTTGCTGTGGTGTAAAAGAGCATGCACACAGATAATGTATATATTTTCAAAGCATAACCACTAATCAGGGTTACTATTCTTACATATATTAGACTCCTAAGTATCAGGTTGTTGACACTAGTAGTAATGAAAATAATTTGGATTATACAGCAGAAACTTTTTCTACACAGCAAATACAAAGTTCCGTTACAAGTAGATTAGTGAAACGTACCACAAAATTAAATAGCTACACAAATATTATAGAGACTTATCTCACTTAAGAACTTCCAGAGGAACAGACAGGAAACACCATTTCATCACATGCCAAAAGCAATTACCACCTATTATCATGTTAAACATTTGGTCTTTTAGTTTAGCATAAGTTCCACTCACCATTTTCCTAAATTTTATTTCAGCCACACATGTAATTATGAACACTTTTTAATCATTGTCTCTATTAGGCAAATAGAGTTTTGAAACTACCTTTGTCGAAAAAAAAGGCATAAAATCTAATACTGGAGAAAGATGATCTCGTTACTAATACCCAGAAATGAAAGCCACAAAAATCAGAATTCTGGTACTGTCTCTGACAGCAACATCCTTTCTCACATGGGAATAACATTTAATTTCCTCACATACAATATGAAAAAATGTTCTCATAAAAAGTCACTCATTACTACTTCACAGTTATTTTATTGGGACCCAGGAGTGGAATACAGTGCAGCAAATAATTCAAAGGCAGTAGAGCCTTCAGCTCACGATTCAATATAAAATGTATTTGTGAAAGACATCTTATGGCAGACTGTCAAGGGTAGGTACTGTTCACTCCCCATTGTTATCCAGTACTCTGTTGCATCAACTCCTCTGACATTTGTAATTAAAATTATTTTATACCTTTTTTTACAATCTGTTGAATCACTCATTCATTGTCCAACCCACTCAGATGCTGCACTTATCTGTGAGACATGGAAATTTGCAACATAAATGCAACACCTCCTGCTGCTAACCAATTCTGTTCCTGCTAACTGAATGACCAGTTTCATTCTTGTGCCTTGTACACCAGCACTATCAGCGTGCATGGTTTTGGGGCTTTGTCCTCACGGAGGGCTATGGAAAGCATGTATGTGCATTCATTCTTCAGACATGAAATAATTACTTCAGTTTTGACTAATATAGAATCAGGTGTCCCTGCCCATGGCAGGGGGTTTGGAACTAGATGATCTTTAAGGTCTCTTCCAACCCAAACCATTCAGTGATTCTATGATTAAACAGAATGTGCTGGTTGATGAAAAACTCAACATGAGCTGTCAATGTGCACTTGCAGCCCAGAACGCCAACTGTATTCCAGTTGTTGCCTCACCAGGGCAGAGTAGAGGGGGAGAACGACCTCCCTCGACCTACTGGCCACACACTGCCCTATGCAGCCCAGGCTGGCATTGGCCTTCTTGGCAGCAAGGGCACATTGCCAGCTCATGGATAATTTACTGTCTACCAGGACTCCCACATCATTCTCCTCGGAACTGTTTTCCAGGAGGTCCCCTCCTAACCT
The DNA here is from genome assembly GCA_028020825.1 of Podargus strigoides. Lineage (NCBI taxonomy): Eukaryota > Metazoa > Chordata > Aves > Caprimulgiformes > Podargidae > Podargus > Podargus strigoides. The sequence continues at coordinate 29,928,758 of CM051663.1, read as the reverse complement.
ATCCTGGTGCCTGGCATTCTTCTTCCCCAGGTGCAGCACCCTACACTTGCCCTTATTGAACCTCATGAGGTTCTTCTCTGCCCAGCTCTCCAGCCTGTCCAGGTCCCACTGGATGGCAGCACAGCCCTCTGGTGTGTCACCACCCCTCCCAGCTTGGGATCATCAGTGAACTTGCTGAGGATACACTCTGTCCCCTCGTCCAGGTTACTGATGAATATGTTGAACAAGATTGGACTGAGTATTGACCCCTGGGGGACACCACTGGTTACAAGCAAATATGCCCACCTTGGTGTTTTTTTCCAGTTAAAATAAACTAAAAAAACCTATAAATTACCCAGAAAAAAAAAAAAGAAGTCAGATTTCTCCCATACTTTTGCAATGCTCCATGTAATAGTTGTTTAGACTAGTAATTTACGTAGAACTTCCTTAGGTTTCATGACAGCAATTTATTCTGCAAATTAATTAGGGCATTATAATATTTATCATTCTAATTTTAGTATCCATTTCTTTCATCACATACTTCTAAAATTTTTTCTAGTATTGCTTCAAATTCCTTTCTCACTTTGAATTCCACAAAAGCAATCAGCTACTGAAATAAATAATTTCTGAAAACTCATTCATTTAATTGCACCCACAACACAGAAGCATTGGAATTCTGCCACATTTTTAAAAGGCAAATACAAATGTCTTTATATAAAGTTGTAGAGTCATTCTAAGTGAGTTTTCAAAAGTTGTTCGGCCCTCTCCTCATCTCAGTCTACTTTCTTGCCCCTGCTTTGTGCACATATAAAAGCTTTGCTTCTTAAACCAAGTCAACAGTCTAAGCCAGGTTATGACCTGTCCAAACACTAGTTTGTTTTAGAACACCAAGCAGCTCCCCAGTGTAAATCTCCATTTGGCTACCCAAACAAGGACAGCTTTATTTAGGCAGCAATGATACTGCTATATTGTAATGGTCTCACATGACAGCTAAACTTTAACATCAAGTATACATTTGGATGCTGGAGAAGTTCACAGTCCTTACGCTACTAAACATGACAAATGTGATAGCTGTGAAACTGAACTTAGCAAGCAGCTTTCTGTCACCTTCATACTGAGAGCTCTACAATGAGGTTTTTCAATTTGGCAGTGAGAGAAAGATGGTCTAGCAAGGGCTGACTAAAACAACATTTATTTTCTATATTGGAAATTTTTATTTCAATCTCAACATGTGATCTTACTCCTCAGAATACCTTATACTATGCCTTTCATTTACTAAGCCTCTATTTAATTCTTTTTTTGAAGTCTCAATAACCATTAATCAAATTCAGCCCAGAAATGCTCTTTGAAAACTGAAAGTTGAAATACTTCACTGAACTACAATTCTATTTTAGAATACGCAATACTTCAAATAATATGTCCAGGACAATAAGTTATGTGTGAGCAATACCAGGGAAAGTTAACCATCTGACAAACAGAAGAGTTTCACTGACAGACTAGATTAAAGACAATTAAAAACATCTATGTCAACATCCAAATCCACTGAGGGTGAATTTATCATCACAAGAGCCAACTGCCAAGAAAACAAAAGCTCATATTAAAGCTTCCAGACACATACAACTTCCTGCAGAGAAGTCTAGGCTGCAGAACTACTTTCAGTAAGTCTATGCTATTTAACATATTTAACAGGTGTCTTCCATTTTTAACAGTAAAATAGGATTGTGGAGCCAGCTGAATATGAGCCATTATTCATCACCAGCATCTCTCATCCAAAGAACCTAGCTTAGAAAAATAATCTACAGTTATGAACTAAATTTTGTCTTAACTAACATTTCATAATTTTTGCAGAAGACAAAAAGCTTAAGCCACAGTAGAAATTAGACTTCTATTACCAGCAGACAGGTCAAAACCAAAACAATGTATTTTCAAGATTTACCGTTTAGTTGTTAGAGCCAGTAAAACTCGAGAGACTGGCATGAAAACATGTCCAGTACACACTAAGAATGGCAGTCTGTAAAAATTATCAGTTTGAACTGGCTTCAAAAAGCAAACTTCAGTTCTTGATGAAAACGATGTTTCTTTGTTCTTCAGAAAGTAAGAAAGAGGAAAGGGATGTATTATCTCTGTCACTATATGGCATTAGTCTACTGTATTAGGTAGAAAAGTATGGTTCTTTGCCTAAAACCTTTTAAACACTGTATTAGAAAATTGAGCATGATATTACAAATACCATGATTCTTCTCTCAAGATTGGGATGGATGAATTGGTAACCCAAATGATTGCCATAAGAAATATGTACACTAATTCATATATGTCACATGGTTTACCAAAAGTACTTGGCAATATATATTAACAATATTGTCATGTTATGACACTCTCTGCACCTACACACCATGAAAAGTGTACTCCAGTTATGTACTGCTAAAATTAGAGAAAACAACTGTTCTGCTTATATCACATTAGCACGGTCCCTTACGAACTAAGTAGAAGTAATTTGTTGAAGCTCCAGTGATAAAGTGAGAGAAGAATTAGACTCATTCTGAAGGAGATAAGCATCTAAAAACTGTAAAAACTGAAATGTCTGGACTGTGAGTGAAAATACTTTCACAGACATCCATTTCAAATTATAAGTGCAATACAGTAACAGTAACGCACAGGCAGCAACTAGGCAATGCACCACCTAAATGAAAGAACTTGTCTCCATTTCCCTTGCTGTTTGGCCACGTATTCTAATATCCATTTTCCTGGCTATTTTGGAAAAAGCATTTGTGAACCAGGCCAGAGCCAGCAAACAGAAAGAGGTTACTTTTGAGATAGGCTTCTTCTCCAGTCCTGTGACAAATCCATATTCCGAGTTGGCTCCCCTCCAGGGTAAAACAAAAAAAAAAAATGGGACCACTGCAAAGGGGTGGAAATGAGAGGGCAGAAGAGTTGAGTCACAGTGGCCCTGACTGAAATCGGCTTAATGAGTGATGCAACTGCAACCTTTGACTAGATACTTGGCTTGTAAACAACCAAAGCTTGGTAGCACATATACCAGCCTTTGCTTTCAATTAACTCAACCCTGATATAATTAAACAATAGTCCACAAAATTACTAAATAGTTAACTCCCATGTAAACAAGTGAACAGGACAAAAAGCAGTAGACATAGTCAAGATCCACAATAAATTAAATTTTTATTCATTTCATACCTCAAGTTAGTGTGCAAGACTCGTCCAAGTAATTTTTCTTGTGGTAGTACATTATGTTGTGAAGTCAACTCTTAAACAATTAGCAGTTCTATAACATCAAATATTTCCATGAAGAAAAAAGAGAATATACTGCTCTTGATTTTCCCCACGTGCTACTTCAACTAACCCTTCAAAAGACCAAGAACAAGATATTGTTACTAGAGAGCGTTTACCCTGAGCCTTTACTGCCAAGCATTCTTTCCGGTTTAATGATACTTTCCTGATATGCCGTAAGATGTGGAGGGCACAATTTAGGGAACTAGAAAACAAGTTGACATAATATAGAAAATAAGATCTTTGTAACAAAAAACATTGTCACATCCTACCTCTTTAGAAAACTCCTGAAACAAATGCTGATGGGCAATTATCATCCCTTAAATTCAGTGTATTTTAATTGCAGAGGATATGGGCAACAGGCACACATCATGTGTGATGAGGATCATGCAAGGGATACTGAATTACTCATTCAAAATTAATTCCTGTGAACCATAAAGACAGTTAAAACAAAGGGAGTGGAGTGGAATATTATCTTTGTCAGCAACAATAACTAGGCTTTATTTATGAGCAACTGGAAGAGGTATTAAATATGGAAATGACGTCATTTTTTTCCCTGCAGCTTCCCCTATGAAAAGAAAGAATATTAAGAAATCATTTCTAAATACAAAGGTTTTATTATTCAAGCAACTAGGTGTACTGAACAGTAGATCTGGACAATAAACAAAAACTCAAAACTGTAACTTTAAAAAAAGTAATTATGATCATATTCTACAGTATCCAAGTTGCAATATAAAATATCATTAATATATGGAATATTGGACACTGTGACAAACAGTTCAGCAGAGCAACTCTTGCCAGAGTCCATCAAGCAAAGGATGTGGAAAAGGCCCCAGGTTGTATTTCTTTGTAAAAACTGCTTAGATTATTACTATAAACTATTATATTTTGCTAAGTTGTGTGATGTATATAAATAATAGAATTCTCTGCATTTAGAAGCTGCATTATTAGAATGTCTAACTGAAGTTATGGGCAAAATCTCTTTGCTCAAGTGAGAAACATGTTCTTTAACTTCCTAGATCGACTTTTGCATTGAAGTTTTTACGTGAATCTCTAGCTGCCATCTGCCAGTACAGACCCAGTAGCAAAAACTGTTTTCTGCAGGATGCCTATAGTGCTGGGTTTGCTCCCACCATGTCTACTATTTTAAAAGATGGTCCCTGTCCCAGTCAGTTTATAACAGCAACACGCAGAAAAAGAAAAGTAATGAACTCAGTTTCAGAGATCAACTCTGAAAACAAACAAGCCAACTATGAGAGAAACTCACAGAGGAACATTTCCTCTCAACACAATACCTAAGAGGAAATGAAAATGCACCAGGTGCACTCTGCTGTATACGCTTATTATCCCTTATATGCAACAAAACATTCCAAGTGTTGCTGAGGAAAAATACCTCAAAGGCTGAATTTGACATGTGTATGCCTGTAAAAACAATAAAGTAGGAAAAGGTAAAAAGAGTAGTTAACTCTATGTGTGCACAATTTACAAGGGTAGGAATATGCCAGCACATGTGTTTTCACATATTTTTAAAATTAAGATTTAAAGCACAGCTATGATAATGTGTGATAAAAAATAAATGTAAAATATTGTCATAATAATTAACGTTAATAATAAAAACTATATTTTTATATTACTTACAGTCCATTACGTTATGTAGATCCTTAAAGGCTCTTAAGTAGTACTACAGAGTTATTCCAGGATTAGATGCAATTATTCTATTTGATCAAATAAAAGCTGTCTGGAAAAGAGTTAGGAATTAAGCATTTAGCGATGTAAAATTTCAGAAACTATCAATTCCTGCCCTACAGACTACTAAGTCAGGCATGACTACTCTAAATAGAAATATAAATATATACATAAAAAATAATATATACTGCAGCTAAACTGAGGAAGTGTGGTCTGGATGATCAGATAGTGAGGTGGATTGTGAACTGGCTGAAAGAAAGAAGCCAGAGAGTTGTGATCAATGGGACAGAGTCTAGTTGGAAGCCTGTATCTAGTGGAGTCCCTCAGGGGTCAGTACTGGGACCAGTACTATTCAATATAGTCATCAGTGATTTCGATGAGGGCATAGAGTGTTCTGTCAGCAAGTTTGCTGATGACACAAAACTGGGAGGAGTGGCTGACACACCAGAAGGCTGTGCTGCCATTCAGAGAGACCTGGACAGGCTAGAGGGTTGGGCGGGGAGAAATTTAATGAAATACAACAAGGGCAAGTGTACAGTCTTGCAGCTGGGTAAGAACAAGCCCATGTGCCAGTCTAAGTTGGGGACTGACCTGTTGGAGAGCAGCGTAGGGGAAAGGGACCTGGGGGTCCTGGTGGACAGCAGGATGACCATGAGCCAGCAATGTGCCCTTGTGGCCAAGAAGGCCAATGGCATCCTGGGGTGTATTAGGAGGGGTGAGGTTAGGAGGTCAAGAGAGGTTCTCCTCCCCCTCTACTCTGCCCTGGTGAGGCCTCATCTGGAATATTGGGTCCAGTTCTGGGCCCCCCAGTTCAATAAGGACAGGGAACTGCTTGAGAGAGTCCAGCACAGAGCCACAAAGATAATGGAGTGGAACATCTCCCTTATGAGGAAAGGTGGAGGGAGCTGGGTCTCTTTAGCTTGGAGGAGAGGAGGCTGAGGGGTGACCTAATTATTTTCTATAAATATGTAAAGGGTGAGTGTCATGAGGATGGAGCCAGGCTCTTCTCAGTGACATCCAGTGGTAGGACAAGGGGCAATGGGTGCAAGCTGGAACATAGGAGGTTCCACATAAATGTGAGGAAGAACTTCTTCACAGTGAGGGTAACAGAACACTGGCACAGGCTGCCCAGAGAGGTTGTGGAGTCTCCTTCTCTGGAGACATTCAAAACCCACCTGGATGTGTTCCTGTGTGACCTGATCTAGGTATTCCTGCTCTGGCAGGGGGACTGGACTAGATGATCTTTTGAGGTCCCTTCCAATCCCTAACATTCTGTGATTCTGATGAAACTTTTACTGAAGAACCAATTTTTATTTTTTTTTTTCATGCTCCTTCAATTCCAGTGACATACTCTACATATTTAAATATCAGAGTTTTGTTTAAGTAAAGAGAAACATTTTTGAAGAGTTAGTTTAAAAAACCCACTACACAGCACATGTCCAGTGAATACAACGGCTTTTCACTTAAAAAGTTCTGCAAATTATATTTCATATGTAGAAGGAATAGACCCTCTAAACTTAAATCCCAAGACAGATAACATAAATTATCCTTCATCTCAAAACAGTACTAGCAGTTATGCCTGATTCATCCCACCTAAGTATAGGTACCTAACTTCAAGCATTTACACAAGAATTCTGTAGACTCATGAGCTGTGCCTGCATCAGCACAACTTCAGTGCTGGGGAATGTTCCGAGGCTACAGCTGTTTCATGAATATTCCCTTCTGTTTCTATTGTCAAGTACATACCTACATAAATATACACACGTTTACATACAGGTTGATAGAACAGTGTCACAATTTCATATCCTCAAGTAACAATATTTCTAAAAAGATACCCTCAAAATGATTCAAACTCCATGTGCAGTTTAAATCATCCTCAATTCTTGCACACAGTCTCAGAAAAATTTGCACTAAATTAGTAACAATTTCAAAACTGAACTCCTGCTTTGCCAAATAACAACCAGCTGTTGGAAAATAATGTTTGCTAGAACAAAAGGAAAATAGCTGAATTAAAGATAAATTGTGATTTAAACAAAGGGACCTTCTTAAACATTCTGCAAAGAAATTAGTCCTCAATGAGAGAAGACAACTAGACGAATCACTAAGAAGCAACGACTCTATCAGTACGTAAGGAAAAACAATAAAGACAGCAATAGAAATTAACCTGAAGACAAAAATTAACATGTTACTTCACACAGCGTTTACAGGAGGGTGTTAAATACTGTAAAACACTCTTTTATTTTTAATTTTGAAAGGTTACCAGGCCTGCAAAATAAACCATATGTTCTGTAGTAGTAAAAGAGAAGCTGCAACACGTGCTTTCAGGGTTAAGAAGTCCATACTTGTCCAGTCTTTTCTGTTTCAGCTCATGTGTTCTGCATTCAAGAGTTACAGTTTGCACACTTTTAGTCTCATTTTAGGGAGCGCATCATGTGTAAGGCATTCTCCAGGAAGCTAACAGCAAGGAATTTATATATGTATATACACACAATAAGCCGTTATGCTAAACACTGAAAAACATAAAAAAGTAATCAGGTATTTTGACTAGAAGTCACAACCATCTTAATCAAGCCCCTATTCATACTACACAATTTTTACATACAGTGATAAACCTATTTTCTCTGCATTTTTGTCTGCATTTTTGTCTGACTGACCTTAGAAAACACTCAACCTAATCAAAGCTAATAATTACTAAGATCACAGATTTTCATTTTATTTGGAGAACACTAGTATTGGTCATTCACTCTGAAATGAGGTAAGCACTACATGCAATAGCTACTTACACCTGGCTTGCAAGTTAGTAGTAATGCTGACACTGAACAGTTATTTTCAGCGTACAAAGAAAAGTAGGAGTGAATACATACTACACTCTCCTGGGTTTTTTTGCATGTCTGTACCCAAAGCATTCCACCAAAGATATATGGACTAGTGAAACAAAATGAAAAATAAATTCAAGAAAGAGAAAGAAGTTTCCCATCCACTGAGAAAGGGATGGTAACAACCTGTACAGCCAAATTCAAGTCTGAGGGACTACCTTCTCTATTCTAAATGCATTTTTAGAGTTAATGGGACATAATTACCAAATGGCCAACATCAGAGTGGACCTCTAGAGATCATCTAGTCCAAGCACCATGCCCAAAGCAGGGTCAGCTAAAGCAGGTTGCTCAGGTTATTGTCCAGTCGGGTTGATACAGGGATGCAAAGTCCATACCACCCTCTTGTCACTCTAGCACCTATCGGGTTGGCCAAGCTCGATTTCCCCATTGCTAATCAATGCCAGCTACTTCCAGTAACTACCTTCTACTTCCTTGAAACAAAACAGTTTTGAGAATTATTTGCACCATCACCTTCAAAGGACAGATTTGAGGCTGACGGACATATAAGTCCCTGAATCCTCTTTCTTGCTCCTCATGAAGCAAGAACTGACGTTTTCTTTCTAGCAGCTCTCAGGAACCACCCCCAGCTGTCATGACCTTTCAAATGCAATGACAACAACCAGTACTCATGGATGCACTACATCTGGTCCCATGAAATTGTGTGCGTCAGGTTTGTCTAAATATTTTGCAGTCTAATCCTCCTCCACCGGGGGTAATTCTTCCTTGTTCCTGACTTTCCCTCTGGTCTCATAGGTGTGGGGTTCCTGAAGGCAAGCCTTATCAGTAAAGACAGAGGCAAAGAACAGAGGCTGCAACCTTTGTCACTCGATTCTCCGCCCCATTCAACAACAGACCCATGTTTTTCCCAGTCTTCCTTTTGCTGCTGATACACCTGTGGAAGCTCTTCTTGTCCTCACATCCCTCACCAGATTCAATTGCAGGTGGGCTTTGGCTTTCCTAATCCCATCCCTGCATACTCAGACACAATCTCTGTGGTCTTCCTGGGTCATGTGACCCTGCTCCCACCTCTTGAACATTGCCATTTCATGTTTGGATTTTGTCAGGAGCTTCCCGTATATCCACACAGGACTCGTATCACCTTTTCTTGATTTCCTTATCATCAGGATGAACCACTCTTGAGCTTAGAGTAGATCACTTTGGAAAAAAATGCAACCAGCTCTCCCGCACTTCTCTAACATACCCTGCTTCTTCTAGGCTAATCCATAACTTCACCAACAGAAACATTTCTGCAGTTTAGTAGAAGATAGCCATTGGATGTTCTGGGAAACCTCTGCATTAACACTTTACTATGTAAGTAAGATCAATTTTATTGACTGAAAATTTCCACACAATGATCTTTGCCCTTTACTATGTTAGCTGCATCAAAAACAATTATCAGGATAATCTGAAAGCAATGTTATTACTTTAAGGCTTTCCTAAATCATTAGTAATCAAGTGTTTACCATAATCTAAACCTCAAAGACATGAATTGACAAAACTGACCAAATACAAGTGCTATAAGAACATGACAGAAAGGCTTTTCAGCTTTATTTAAATAGGTATTACTCTTCTGCTTCATCTGGTAAATATACTATTTTTTTGATAATACTTAACTTACCACTACACTAAACACACTTTTTAAAGGAACGTGCCTCTCATCTGACACTGACATCTTACAGTGTCTAGTGAGAAATACAAACTCAGTGACAGCTTATACAGCTAATGAATCATAAACTACACATGCTGAAGTGATGCTGGCATACTGGGGGGGAATCTCAATTGTTAAAATGTGGAATAAGTAGCACTCCACAGAAGTTCAGTATTTTTTAAACAGATTAGAAAATTAAGTTAATTATCAAAGATTAATTCTGCTAGAAAAGTTTCATGAAAACTGACCTATTATCTAGTCTGCTGATAGCACTATACTAAGTCCTTATTTAATTTGCTGCTGCAAAAGTTAAAGGAAAGAACCTTATTAATCAGTCTAATTTACACACCAAGTGACAAAGTCACATCAACTATTTATTTTAACATAGATGAAGGTCCATAAGCTCAGCCAAAACACAAAGAGTATTCTAGTTGAAGACACAATCTTCCCAAACCAGAACCAGCTTTAGAGATGGAGAATTTTTTAGTGCAATATGGAATAGTAATAAATATAAGCAGAAACAAGAGCAGTCTTAACTTTTATTTAGTGAAACTGAAAAGTTAAATGCAAATCAGTAAGAATTTAGACCCAATAGTGTCTATTTGCAAAAGAAAAAAAAAAAAAAAAAAAAAGTATTTAGATGAGCATTTTTTGCATACTGTTAGGGTACACTGAGAAGAACTCTATCTCCACCTACTGGGACACCTAGAAAAGTGTTTGTAGTTTGAAAACAGCACATTGAGGACATTTTACTTCATTGCTTAATCTTGCCTAAACCCGTTCCTAACCTTGTGTCCACAGCCAAAGATGACCTATCTACCAGTCAAAATACATGGTTATTGCAAACTGCTGTGTTCAAAACACTGAGGCTGACCATATGAACTCATACACAAACTTTTGGTTTGTGCTGGATTTATAACAGTCTAGAACTATCAACACAAGAAAAAAATTTCCTGGATTATGGTGCTTGTTGTGGTTGGGTTTTGGTTGGATTTTTTTTGTTGTTTGTTTTGCATTTTGTTTTTGTTTTTTAATTCTGCTATATATAGGCACATATATACTGATGTCTCAAGTTGGATAAAATGTCAGCATTATAAGTCTCATATGAGCAAAACCAATTTCTCCTTTGGAATACTCTCTATTCTTTATACCAACAGACAATATCCTGTTTCCCAAAAGACTGAGTGCATGTTTGTACGTTTGCTTAACTGCTCCTTCCTACACACCAAAAAAGCGCACATGTACCACTTCTTCCACATATCTGCCTTTTCTTTCTGTTGTGACAGTGAGATCACTCATTCACATGCCATCTTCATAACTGCCTATTGATCAAGTTTCTAGGTCAGAATTTCCCAAGCCGTATCTTTCACACTAACAGACCCACTGGGACAAACAACCTAGTCCAACACCTGTTTCTGGTAGTCCCCCCATCCTTCTTCTCATCCCACAAAAAGACTAAAATATGGATCAGAAACCATTTTCTCCATGCACCATTTTTCACAGAATCATCTAGGTTGGAAAAGACCTTGAAGATCATCTAGTCCAACCTTCAACCTAACACTGACAGTCCTCAACTACATCACATCCCCGAGTGCTATGTCAACCTCACTCTTAAACACCTCCAGGGATGGCAACTCCCCACTGCCCTGGGCAGTCCATTCCAATGCCTGACAACCTGTTCTGTGAAGAAATACTTCCCAATATCCAGTCTAAACTTCTCCTGGCACAACTTGAGGCCATTTCTTCTTGTCCTATTACTCGTTACTTGGTTAAAGAGACTCCTCCCCACCTCTCTACAACCTCCTTTCAGGTAGCTGTAGAGAGCAATGAGGTCTCCCCTCAGCCTCCTCTTCTCCAGACCGAACACCCCCAGTTCCCTCAGCCCCTCCTCATCAGATTTGTGCTCCAGACCCTTCATCAGCTTCACTGCCCTTCTTTGGACACGCTCAAATATTTCAATGTCCTTTTTTGTAGTGAGGGGCCATCTTTTTCTTCCATGTGTGTCTCAGTCTTGGCTTAACAGATTCATGCACACATATTACAGCAGGTACAAATACTCCCCAAGCACCTCCCACAAAAGCTGAAAACCTACAGAGAGCTGCCACCTCCAAAAGAATTCACTATGCCACTCCCAAGTTTATAAATGAGCAAAGAAAGCAGGTTTTACAAATTCTGACCCCCAAGAAGCCCATTATTCCCTTCCCTCAAGAAGCACTGAGACTCACTTTACAGGCACAAGTCAATTGGACCTCCCTCATCCACAGAAACAGACATACTGCATGCACAAACTAACAAAACCATGGTGGGGGTGTAACACTATCGCCGCCTTAACAGGTAAGTAAGCTAATGGACTAACCAAGCATAAAAGTGGTCATCATTATTACAGCCAAATAATAGTGGATCTGCTTATAAAACTCATCTTTTGTCATGTTGATTTTGCCATGCGAATTAATTACTTTCAATTACTTCCTTTATTCAGACTCTTGCTTCTTCCCAAGTCTGTTTTCTTTCAGGATACCCTTCCTTCCACTCTATATGTAACACCAACTAAGATATCACCTTTGTTACCTTCTAGTGCTCAGTCTGCTTTTCTTCCAAGTCTCTTCAGTGGAGAAGATATCATCCTTTTACCCGAATGCTACACAAACCAACTCAAATGTTTCTTTAACTGTTACCATGCCTTTATTTCAGGAAACAATCTACATTAAGTAGACCATTATTTACACGAGTCTGCTTATGTTATACAAATACATATTCAAGAAATAGACCATATAAGTCTGAAACACAATTACAGCAACCACTTTCTACCAGAGAGAATAAACACTCCTTTCAGTCTGCTTCCTCAAGGTCCCTGTAACTATATATCAACTATTCCACCTGTCAAAAGTAATGAAAGCCTCCCACTTTAAGTTGAGCCTCTAATCTATGAGAAATCTTTTTCTCTTAAAAAAAAAACAAAAAACAAAAAACAACAAAAAAACCCACATCTGCCTGGAAGTTACATACCGCGAGAACACCATACTGCCATAATTACCCAAACTGTACAGAGCATGCTAGACTGATTGATGGAAACTACAAATTCAAGTTAGAACTTCTGTTAGCCTCAGATCTAACAGAGTTAACACGAAAGAGTGAGATTAGCCTCCTAAAAGCTGCATTTTAATTTCTTGTAACTTGTTTCTCATACTTGTTATAAGCCATTCAGTGTTTCCCAGTAGCTCTTATAAGCACTTCTGAGGTCACTAAACTCAAACTCTTATGTTGCTACTTATGGATGGGTTATGCTTTTGTATTGTTTTCTAACTGCCAGATAAAGGAAAACTCTAAGACCAACTTAAGATATTAGCAACAACAGAAATTGCCTGCTGCTCAAAATAAATATGCAGCAGTTTGTATCTCTCTGCCTTAGATCACATACAATACAGGTTATTTGCCACTGTTCAAGAGATTTATTGCACTTTACAACACCAAAATCCACCAAGATATACAACATCCAACACAAAATACAAAGAAGGCAAAGGTAGAACTAAAGACAGAAATAAAAATCAATCTGTTTAATATATGTAAGTAAACATTAGTGATTACCAAATGTAGAATGAAAACATTTAAAAATACTTCTGTTTTCCCAAGCTTAAAAACACAATCTCTATACCCTGAACAAGGAAAGAATAGATCTATCTTTCTATAGGATACTGTGTTTTTAACAACTGGAAATGAAACATAAAGATGTTAATAGACTCTTAATTTGTGTATTCTGTGTTTTCAACTACTAATACTAACGTAACTAACTTACGCAGCTACTGTATTAAAGGTATTGATTAATACAATGGCAGAATGCTTAAAACTGATTTAGCTTAATTTGGTTTAAATTTAAAGCCAATTTTAAAAGGCTTCAGAATTTTACTCAGGAATTACAGAACTGAGGAACACAAAAGGAGGTACAGAAGTGAATCGTCCTGAACAGTGTCACCATTCAAGTGAACAGTTAAAAAAGAAAACTATATTTAAATATTTGAACAGCTTCTGTTCTCAAAGACATTATTTATTTATTATTTTAAAATCAGACCAGACCACATGCACACAGTGTGTTTATTACCATATGTAAACTTGCCTGCTTTAAACTTTCAAGCTGTTCTCTCCTCCATATTTCCCAGGGAACCCTTCTTTACGATGAAAAAGTTCAACAGCATAGGACTGCATACTCACTTACTGTGGAATTGTTTCTACCAGGAGAATAAGGCTATGTCTGGTCTGAGACAATGAATAAAGCAGAGATGCTCATACAAGTAAAGTCAGGGTACAGATTTAGATGTCAAACGTTTTGAAGATTTTAAGGGAACTACTCTTGGAACTGTTTTGTTCCCCTCCACAGAAGATCTAGCCAAATTATGTAGTTAAGATGTAATTTATAGTCCCTCTTTCCCTCTGCTAACCCTCCCATACTTCAAAGGTACTTTCTACTTGAAGCATAACAGGACAACGGAACCATCTTTGCAATATCCTTCCAAAACTGCCTTAGTTTCAAGGCTCAGTACTGCTATCAAATTATGTTCAGAGCAGCTACCAGAACCTGACTTTCCAAAAGCATTAGACAGATAAACAGTGCAGTATTTGCCCAGGCACTGTACACATGCAAATAAGCATCCTGTTAATAAAAGACACATATACAAGAGAGGAGAAAGTTACCACTGTAACCAAAGCATTACTTACAGTATGTTATTTACCCTTTTGATTTTCAGATCGTTTTTCATCTCCATCCTTTTATCATTCTTTTGTAATGTGGACACACAAAAATGCAATGGAACACAGACTTCATTTCATTGCTCTCAACACCTCCCAAGGAAACAACTTACCTAACACCAGGCAGTAAAGGTGGAACAAAAGGAACGATCATTTTTTCAAATAAAAAAATGTGAATGCAGCTGCTAGTGAGTTACCTAGTGTTTAGAAAAGGCACAAAAATATCATTTAGCACTTGTTCAGTCAATGTAAAAGACTAAGATAATGTTAGTACCTCCTATTTTCAGCCAAACTTGCACCTTCATCCTTCAGCTCCTTACTTTTCTTTACACAGTCTTCTAAGAGAATTTCCTTTCTTCTCTTAGTTGCATGCACCCAGTCACCTTCATCATCATCACCCAGACCCTTGTCATCTGCAGCTTCTGCCTCAAATTGCTGGGAAGTCGCTTTCGAAACTTTCTCACCAATCTTTCTCTTCCATCCAAAAGAAGCCATTGAGAGAACTAGAGAAAAACGTAATTTGAGTAGTTACGTAATTTAGCTTTTAAGTACACGGAAGAAAAAAGATGCTCCCCAGCCAGCGAGGCACCCCCGGGGCCGGGCCGGGCCCGGCCTGCCGTCCCTCAGCCAGCGGCGAGGCCCACCGAGACCACCGGGGGGTGGGCAGAAGCCGCGCCGCCAGCGGGGCTGAGGGAAACCCCGCCACCGTCCCGCATCCCTGCGCTGGTTCGAGCCCGGTGCAGGCCCCCGGCGGCAAGCCGGTACCTGCTGCTGCCCGCCCCGCGCGTCTCTTCCGGCGGAGGGCCCCGCGACCTTTGACCCCGCCGGCAGGAAGCGGAAGGACGGGGCGGCAGCCGCCGCCGCCAGGGCCGCGTGGCGCGGGGCACGCCGGGAGTCGCTCGGGGAGGGCGGCAGGGCGCGGTGTGGCACCCGCGGGCCGTGGGGCGGCCGGGCCGGGTCCGGGAGCCGCGGGGTGCTCCCTGCTGCGGGGCGGGCGGTGCGGTGCTGGGGTTCATCGAGTAGCGTGAGGCGAAGAGGTGAGAACGGGCGGCGAGCACCGGCTGGCCATGCTGGGGGGGCACTGAGGGACGGGTGGAGGAAGGTGGCGGTGCCACCCGTGTGCCACCCACAAGCAAGGCTGAAAAGGAGGGGTTTTTTTCCCACTAAACGTAAGAAAATACAGCCTGCAGGGTTGAAAACCTGCCCAGCCACGGAGGGAAATAGCGAGGCGATCCCCGCGCGTGAGGAGGGCGGAGCGGGAGGCGGTCACCGCCGGGCGGGGGAAGGGGACGTCCCCCCGCCTCGCCCCCCGGGGCCACAGGAGCGAGGGGAACGGGCAGAGCCGGGGGAGCAGAGCGGTGGGTCAGCCTGCCCCACCGAGAGCAGCCAGCCTGCACACAGGTCCAGAGGGAGGCTTCAGCACTTCATGTTTACTTAGTTACAAGTTCTGAAAGTTAAACAAGTTACACACTTGTAAACAAGCGTTTTTGCCGTTCAGCTTTGTCAAGAGGGACTCGTTAAAGAACACGACTTCATCTCTTACAACGGTAATCAACTGGTAAAATAAAATTTATTTCCAAGGTTCTATTAAGACTCATATCAGGACAAACATGAAAGGCTTAATATTGCACCACTAAGATGAATTTTTCCCCATCACCGAGTGAGTTATATTGCACATGGACAATAATGTTCATCCATGTTTTTGAAAAAACTACAATACAAAGGCAATTCACTGTGCTCCAACAGGAGCAAGCTTGAGAATACAGAGTAACATACTTGACCAGTTTGTGTATTTGCATAATCTGCCTCCTTACCACCCTGGCAGCTTGCTTGGTGAAGTTTTGTTTCGCAGCCTATTCGCAGATACTAGTGCGGTGCTAAAAAAGGGTCTGCAAGATCAGCAGGAACATGTGCAGAAAGCAGGTTCAACAGCAAGATCTGCAAAGCACAGGGAAGCCACACAACAGACAACTGTTTGGGTTCAACTGGGTTGTCAGTCCCCCTTTCTCCCTACCCCACGCCCTAT
This sequence comes from Podargus strigoides, assembly GCA_028020825.1. Lineage (NCBI taxonomy): Eukaryota > Metazoa > Chordata > Aves > Caprimulgiformes > Podargidae > Podargus > Podargus strigoides. The sequence goes on along the minus strand of CM051663.1, from coordinate 29,912,518 downwards.
AAAAACCTCAGTTCAATCAGAAAACTTTGGGCCATCCAAACTCTTTTATCATACCAATAAAATTTACTTTAAAGCTACACATATTGTAGACTTCTGCCAGAAACTCACTTTAACCCCCAGGTACCAAGACAAAGTAAAAATCATGGTTGTCTTAATGCACAAGAGGGCCAAAAAAGTATATAAAAATTAAAAGCTCTTTGCACCCTTGACACCTCACATTTGTGGTCAGCATTACAACTTTGCAAACCAGGAGCACATACCATATTTATAAATACTTAGTTTAACATATGCAAAAGTGATCCCAAACCAATTCCAGATGAGGAATTACTACAATTTAAAAACCTATGTGTTTGTTACATTTGTACAAGTGAAATATTTTAACAATTTCAAAATAAATGGGTAACAAAGATGAACACACCAATTTATTCAGAACACCAGACCCAACGCTTGTAACACTAAGAACAGGACTTAGAAGTGTATTTTGCAACTGGTCCCTCATGTTGACAGCTCAGTCTTGGGGGTTTAAACCCAAAGCTTTAAATGAAGAAGTCTGTGCCCATGGCAGGGGGGGTGGAACTGGATGATCCTTGAAGTCCCTTCCAACCTGAACCATTCTGTGATTCTATTAAAATCTTCCACTTTGAGATGCAGTAATACAACACTGCATTACAGGGACCGTGTGTGACACTTGAGGACAAAAAACTGAAGCTGTAACTTGTACGTATGTACTAGACAGACCACACCATTGCCCAGTTCAGAACGCAGTTACAGCAGTTCCCACGCTTAAAGCAGCTTTGTTTCTTCAGATTCTGTGCATGTTTGTAACAGATGAATTTTGTGACTGAAGCCAGTTGGCCCAGCTTAAACTCCTCTTCCTTCTGCAGCTAGCAGTTTTCTGTGAATGAAGTTTCAATCACTGGCAATAATCCCCATCCATTTTGAGAGTCCAGGTTTCACTGTTCGTAGTAATGCCTTAATTTCCAGTCTGCCCCTGGGAGAGCAACCTTTGAAACTAAGCAGGTCATGAAGTTTATTTTGAAGAGAACATTAATTCTTGAATGAAAAACTAAATATATAATGACATACAGTTTACTGTTTATTAGTGCTAGATGAAATCGGAAGAGATTAACAAATTTACAAGAGCTTCAGTGTTTGTGCAAGTACTAGCTGTGATTTTAACGTATAAAGGTTCAATTTTCTTCCAGAAACATTGCAAAAATCGTAAATGCAGAAGGATTTATGTTACTGATAATTGCAGTCTACCATTGAAAACTTTCTCAATATTAGAACTCAAGTTATCATGATCAGTTTTCAATGTTCAACTGAAAAGATGGACTATTTAATTTCACAATTAATTTAAATAGCAAAAATTGCTATGAGGGTGGCCTGAGAAAACCTAACCTATATATATACTTTCAGCTGCAGAGTGAATTCTAATAGTGTATGCTAAGTTAAGGTGATAAACAACTGTTTCAAAAGTACTAACATATATTTTAAAAACCTGCCAATTTCAGATTCTGGAATAGCATGCAACAGCCCTTAGGGTGTGCTCTTGAGTACATGCACACGTTTCTACGGAAAAGGATTCTCACTGTGCAGTAGCAGCAGGGACCTGCTGAGCTGATACCACACTAAGGTACATGCACAGATGAGGAGCTTGCTGACAGTTCTCCTTCACAGAGCAAAATTTCGTTCTAACCCATAGGGTGCCAACTCTTCTCAGCGTTAAGTCTCCCACCATTCTTGTGGGCTCAGCTGCTCTACTCACAGCCCACAGAATTTCACCCTTGGTTCATTTTAGAGTGCCTGCATGCATTTCCAACTGGTTGGACTTGCACGCATTTAAAAAAATTTATCAGTTATTAGAAGTAGTACATTGTAACACATTAAACTATTCTTTATCATTTACTGTCAAATAAGGGGGAAGAAACGCAGCAGTTCTAACACATTACTGTTAGAAGATGCTGATAGTTCTGACCACCTGAGGCACAATTGTAGATGGTGACCAAGTCATACTTAAGTCACTGAACTAGTAAGTGTACATTTACTTACATTGCATCAGATGTATGTATTAAGAATGAAAAAACCCAAGAAGGTCCGTCTAACTTAAATGTTATATGCAGCCTAATGTGCACTCAAGGTAAATTGTTATGAACACTGTCCCAAACACATGTGATTTTCTGTACCTGTATTATGCTGTCGGACAGCAGAATCAGAATTCACTCCAGCTCCAAAATAATGTATGTTAACTGCCCAGAATCATTTCAGTCCCTGTGCAAACTGCATTCTGTGGCTACCTTTTTCAGCGCCTTAGTTAATTTAACTTGATTATAACTGGAAGCATCTGACTATGATTTAAGCATGCTTATTGCTGTAAAAGAAATAAGCCCATTTTCAAAATTATTGTGCAAGTATTTTAATAAGATTTGCACACATCTCAAAGAATTCTATTGTGTGACTCCCTGGTCTTGGAGTTAAGTCAGCTGTAGAAGAGTCAAGCGAAGAGCTCACTGATGAGGTAAGGGATGTATCTGCAGATTTTCCTTGTGCATCAGCATCTGAATCTTTTTGACAGGATCTATAGTTGCTCACAGAACCTGATCTCTGTGGGGTTGCAGTCCCAGACTTTGCTTCAGTAATTTCATCTGGGGGGAAAAGGCAGAGAAGAGAAAAATTAATTATCAGGATCAAGTCAGTTGTAGGAATAGCAAACATCCTCCCCTTCCTACACTTCTAAGTCTCGTTTTTTATATCTTAATACATAAACAGCTTTGCAAATTGTATATAGTTAATAAAAACAAAAGCTTGTATGTATAGTAACATAGAAGCAAATGTCCTTATGCAAATTATTCGTGTGCTCTGAACTGTGCTCCACAACTATTTAGATCTAGCTTATACTAGCACTCATCATATTTTTCATTAACTAATTTCAGCAGCTAATAGTTCAATTCAGTTTACTTCCGCTTAAAACAAAAACAGAGTATCATCATAATATTAAGTCCAATAACAGTTTGAACACTCTGTAGATGCTGTTTGCTAGCATCTACTTTATTTTTTTCTTTATATTTGGTCAGTTATACTTTGTTATTATTTTTATTTTTATTATAATTCATTGATAAATTAATTGCTGTGATCTATAATAATTTATCCTTCAATTTTGGAAGTTTTTCCCCTTAATATGTTGTACATTTGGGCTGCAGCAGCTCAAGTTTACTTCTAAGATAAAAGTGCTTCCTCCTCATATTGAAGGTAATGTTCTGCTGAAGTATCTCTATTCTTACTTTAAATACTGACCATCAGTTTGACTCACATCTGGCACCAGGAAGAGAAATTCAGGAGAAATTAGTGAACACAGGAGAGACTGCCTTTTCACAAAACTACTTTAAACTACGGTTTTGTAAGAGGAATAGAGAACAGTTAGCTGTGGCAGAGGGAAAGGAAAGTCAAATCAGCTTCACTATTAGAAGACAGATGGCAAATCCATGCCCTTAGGTTATATTTCCTCACGAGCTGAAGCCAGGACTGCAGCAGGATGCCCTCCCCAAGCTGAAGGGCTCTAAGCAGTCATCTCTGCTCCAACAGGGAATGAATTTGTCCTACATTGCAATAGGTCAGTACGGGAAAGTGATTAGTCCCCTGTATCAAGTACTACTTCCTTTAAGCATGCACCTGTATTGTCAGAAGTAACTGCAAGAACTGCAGTGCCAAGTCACATCTGATTAAACTGTCATGACACACAACCTTAGCCACCCTATACTGTAATCCAGCCACACTCCAATAAATCCTTTTTCCATGCCACATGTTTTCCCCTAGGCATGTCACCTACACTACTGGCTGTAGGTAATTCTGCTTTATTGTACTATGCCCATAAACAACCATTGTGGTCAGTCTCTATTAGCGCCTCCATTCATTTTCAGGAAGGTATCCAACTGTACACTGTGTTACTGTCACTCTATAAAATAGATCTTTCTACAGGTTAGACCAACTGCTTTCAAGACTTCAGTTACTGCAAGCATACAATTCCTAACTCAAGTTTTGTCTACCTCTCGCATTAGGGAGTTGCCTCTGCCTGGCAGCTAATACCTCAGCACAATGGGCAAGAGCAAAGTGAGAAAACTCATGGGAAGAGATAAGCATAGTTTAATACAAGGAAGAAAAAAAAAGTGATGCAAAGGCAACCACTCACCACCTTTCCAAAGTAGACAGATGCCCAGCCAGTCTCAAGGCTACCTTACCCAGACCCTCATCCCCTCAGGTTTTTTGCTAAGCATAACATTATACAGCACGAATATCCCCTTGCCAGTCTGGGTCAGATGTTCAGATTGTGTCCCCTTCCAGCTTCGTGCTCACGCCTAGCCTACTCATTGGGTATAACTGCATGGGGAAAAAGAAAGGCTAGATACTATGCAAGTACTACTCAGGACAGCCAGACCACTGGTGTGTTAACAGGGTTTTAGACACAGATCCAAAACACAGCACCATATAGGCTGCTATGAAGAAAATAAACTCCATCTCAGCCAGACCCAGTTCAGCTATGTACAGCCCAAATAAAATCTAAATATCCAGATGCTAAGCTTTATCTTCACTAGGAAATGTTATTTACATGCTTACTTCAGATCTAAATTAATGTTTAAATTTGGGGGTGAGGCTCCAAAGGCAGTTTAGGTTGATCCAAATCTCACCACTCTGCCCTCTCCCCTTTTGCACTAGTAGTATCAGTGCTGGTGCAAACACAAGATGGAGCAGTTCACGAGTTAATATAACTAAAAACCTATTATTTAAGGGATGAAGCAGCCAGCCATCTGATCACAGGAACACTAGGCCAGGAACCATCTGATCACTAGAAACAGTAACAGAGATCTAAAGTAGCTTTAACTAATAAAGTGCAACACTTTTTTCTTTTCTAGAAAATTAAGACGTTTGCATTTAGAATTATTTCCCATACAACTCCAGAACTTATGTAAGTCTTCACATACCATCAATGCTACGAAAGTCCAGTAAGTATGTTCTGCTGTCCACCTGGTACAACTGTAGACTCATTTTGGAATATGCACTTGTAACTGGATTCTTCCTTCGAACACGTAGATAGTATGGATTTACAACCTAGTACAAAAAGGGATTTAAGTTAGTTACCAGAACTGCTTGAGAAGCACTACATACTGTTTTTGTCATTTCAGCTCACTGGTATTAAGTGATTTCAGGCTCACCTCTTGGAGTTTTGTTTTGGTTTTTGGGGGTTTTGTTTTTAGCCAACAGAAGAACATTCCTACAGCCCCAACAGAAAAGTTAGACAAGTCAGCAAGACTTTTTCCTATTAAGATGAATAGCCTCCCCCAAAACAGTTCCTGCACTGCAAGCACAAGCAGTCAGCACAAGCACACAAGATTATTTTCCAGCACAGGATAACATAGTTTTGGACTTCTTGCCTATGTAACTATGCAGCACAAACAGAAATTTAATGTTGTCTGCTGTTTATTCTTTTACCTTCCATTCATAATCCAGTTGTTTAATTGCTCGACAAACTTCAGCCATGATATCATTTGGTCGACTCTGACTCCGTATTCCCAAGTGCCACTTAGCTCTTCTTACACCTTGGTGTTTTGACTTCTGTGGATTCAGCTCATCAAGAGTGTGTCGAGGACGTGGTGCTTCAGCTACTAAAAATGGCACTCTTTCGGGATGAGGGCGAGACAGATGGTGATCATCAAGAAAAGAATCCGGTGGGCTTGTAGCCAAGTAGAAGTCTTTGGCCTCGTTCATTATTCTTCTATTATCTATAATTAGGTGATAAGCAACTGCTAAAGGGTCCTGGTGATTTCTGCTGTACAGACAACTTAAGACTTCCTCTTCAGTGCATTCAAACTTCTCACACACTTCTTTTAAGGCTTCATCATCAATCATGGTAGAGCTATATGACGGATCTTCAGGAAACAAGTATTTGGGAAGGTCCTGCTTAAACCATTCATGTTCCCTAGATTTAAAAATAAATAAAGTCTGAGTATACGTATGTAAACCAAACCTTAGGTTTTTTTAAATAATATTAAAATTCATTTTAGTCTGTACAAAAAGAAACAGTTGTCAGTCCAAGTCCCCTTCTGTGCAGCACACATAATGAAGCAGTACATAACAGAAAGTAAATCCCTCCTTCACTAGATTTTGCTAGCCATTTTGCAGGAGACTGGAAAAAATCCTCTTTCTTGTAAGTTTTTCAACTACCTGAGCTCCAAAAATATTGTATAACTCATCAACCAGCTTTTTATATAAATGGCGTATTTTTTACTGCCACTGTTAGTTTCAAGATACTTTTAACTTCTTATACTACCTGCTTGAGTTTTCCCTCCCCAAGTACACACATAATACATAACACCACTAAGAAATGTTGATGGTAAATAATTTTTTGGTAGATGTTTGGACATGGATTTCTGAACACTGAAGTTACATGTTCCCCACCCCAAACAAGCTGCCTGTCATTTTTTCATTCAGAACACCCCTTGCTGTCTCTCCAATACTTAAAAGAGCTGAGGGAAGCTATGGAAACATCAATCTGTACCTCATTACTACTATATCCATGGGCTAGAATTCGTAAGAGGGAAGAGGAAAGATATAGAAGGAACTGAATATTTACATTGCCCAGTCATGCAGAAAAGATAAAGATTGTCTTGTGTGCCTAGAATAAGCTGCTTAACTAGCCAAAGGATATGGCATGACATTAACTTTGAAAGTATTTAGGCTACAGCACAAAGATTCAATACAGATTTAAGGTCAGTGATATGAATGTTATGGTTTAACTCTGTCTGGCAACGAAGCACTACACAGCCACTCGCTCACTCCCCCCTAGTGTGATGGGAGGGAGACTCAGAAGGGTAACAGTGAGAAAAACTTGGGAGTTTTTCTACAGCTGAGATGCAGGCCCATAGGAAAGAAGTGAGTTTCTCTTCAAATTCCCAGTTGTCTGGCCAATCCATCCACAGCTGGTGCCTCCTGTCTGTCCAGCTCATTATCGCAAGGGCGTTGGTGTATGATGTCAGCACACTTCATACAAATTTTTGACACGTGGACCTTGTGCACACATTTTGTCCAGGACTTTGGTTACTTGGTTGTCATCCAGGTTGCAATGCATTATCTCCACCATGGCTAACTCCCTCAGATACTGGATATCTCCCTCAATGGTGGTCCATTTGCTTACAGAATTTGCAAGATCTTCCTTGAAGGCATACCTGTCCTTCACACTTGACAGGAGTCGCCACTGCCAAAGACTGAGGACTCCTGCCCCTTTTAACAATCTCTTTGTCAGTGGCCTTATCCCTAGCAAAGGATTCCAGCTGCCAGGCTTCTGCAGCCTCTAATTCCTGACTATTGGCCCCAATATCCCAGCACCACAATAACCAGCTGAGAATTTGCTTCTCTGGTTGACAGCTGAAATCTTTTCACATGCAGCTCACTTGAGGATAGGGATCAGGTAGCTTCTGTCTAATTAATGACTTCAGTTCCTTCCTCCTCCTGTTCTTGTGCCTGCTCTGCAGCACAACAGGCTGATTCTTCTGATTCTTTCTCCTGCTCCCTCTTAGGAAGAGCTTCTTCATCCCTTACAAAACAAGCTTTCTGTTTACGTTTAGCCCATATCCTAAAGCAGTTGTTCTAACACCCAGTGACCCCTCCCCAGCTGAGAATAATAATCAGGGAAAAAAGGGAGAAGCCCCATGGATTGAAACAGAAATGGATTTAATGACGTAAAACTAATACCAACATAAATTGTACAATCAGGCGCGGAAGAGGCATGGCCATGGGCCGCGTGGGAGATTTAAGCATGGTAAGAACGGACAATCAGTCAGTCGGCAACGCAGCAGCGGCGGTGGCAACACTGAGGTCAGGCCGAGGCAGGGAAGGTCGATGGCGCCGTGCAGATCCCTGAGCCCAGGGACCCCCGCTCGCAGCCCGAGCCCCAGCGGGACCAGGCAGCCCGCGGCAGCCACTCAGGCGCGGGAGAGGCGTGGCCAGGAGCCGCGCGGGAGATTTTTAAACGCCCCTGGGGAGCGCGAGCGGCCGGAGCGGGTGAACAAACAAACAACCAAGCAGCTGAGGCACGGCAGTGGGCTGCGGGCAGTTCGCACGAGCAGGGCGCGCGGGGAGGGCGCTAAGGAGCCACGAACTAGGGAGGGGAGCGAGAAGCTGAGGTGTGGAAAGGAGCAATAGTAGGGCAGTTAGCATTTAGGCACTGGCAGTTAGCCTGGCTGATCATCAGTAACTATGGTTTCCACTCGGGCAAGGGCTGGTGCCAGGAGGGCTGTGGCAACCCAGACAGAGGTCCCTTACAGACACGTGGAGGTCGAGGTCTCGGGCTGCAAGGAGTGCCTGAGCCTGTCGGAGAACAGCAGAGAGTGGCTGTGTGAGGTGTGAACAGATCAGTGATCTGCTGGGCATGGTGGCAGAGCTGAAGGAGGAAGAGAAGAGGCTGAGGAGTATCAGGGAGTGTGAGAGGGACACTGCTGGTGTCACGACTCAGCCCCCTGAGCCAGGCCCAGCAGTCAGGCAGGGGTCATGATGCAGAGGGCTCCCTGTCCCCTCTCTGCCTGGCCGAGCGTGATGGCTCACAGGACAGTGAGCAATGGCGGCAAGTTCCTGCACAGCACAAGTGGTGTGGTGAGCGTGTCCCTGGGGTAACTGTCCCACATCCCCAGGTGACCTTGTGGAATAGATATGATGCTCTGCAAGGGGAACCAGCAGGGGATGAGTATGATGGCTCACCAAACTTGGAGGTGCCACTGGGGCCAAGTCAGACTGTGCCTCGCATCCAAACCACCTCGGTTAATAAAAAAAGGCAAGTCCTAGTCATAGGTGACTCACTTCCAAAGGGAGTGGAAGGCCCTACATGCAGGCCAGACCCACTTCTTAGGGAAGTCAGCTGCCTCCCTGGGGCCAGGATTAAGGATATATGGAGAAAACTCCCTACCCTGGTTCAGCCCTCAGATTCCTACCCATTACTGATATTTCAAGTAGGCAGTGATGAGGTAGCCACCAGAAGTCTAGGGGCAATGAAGAGGGACTTCAGGGCCCTGGGACAGCTGGTTAAAGGATCAGGAACACAAGTGGCGTTCTCCTCCATCACACCAGTTGCAGGGACTGATGAGGGGGTAAACAGGAAGAGCCAGCAGATTAACTCCTGGCTTCGAGACTGGTACAACCAGCAGGACTTTGGTGTCCCTCAGGGCTCGGTCTTGGGGCCAGTCATGTTTAATGTCTTTATCAATGACCTGGATGAGGGGATCGAATGCACACTCAGTAAATTTGCAGATGACATGAAATGCAGTGGGAATGTCGATCTACCTGAGGGTAGGGAGGCTCTGCAGTGGGATTTGGACAGGCTGGAGCAATGGGCTGAACCCAACTGCATGAGGTTTAACAAGGGTAAGTGCTGGGTCATGCACTTCAGTCACAACAACCCCATGCAGCGCTACAGGCTTGGGGAAGAGTGGAAAGCTGCCTGGCGGAAAAGGACCTGGGGGTGTTGGTTGACAGCCGACTGAACACGAGCCAGCAGTGTGCCCAGGTGGCCAAGAAGGCTAATGGCATCCTGGCCTGTATCAGAAACGGTGTGACCAGCAGGAGTAGGGAGGTGATCGTGCCCCTGTACTCAGCACTTGTGAGGCCACACCTTGAGTACTGTGTCCAGTTCTGGGCACCACAGTATGGGAAGGACATTGAGGTGCTGGAGCGAGTCCAGAGAAGGACACTGAGGCTGGTGAGAGGTCTGGAAAACAGGCCTTATGGAGACCGGCTGAGGGAACTGGGGTTGTTTAGTCTGGAGAAGAGGAGACTGAGAGGAGACCTCACTGCCCTCTCAACTACCTAAAATGAGGTTGTAGTGAGGCTGGTATTGGTCTCTTCTCCCAAATTACTAATGACAGGACAAGAGGAAATGGCCTCAAGTTGCGTCACGGGAAGTTTAGGTTGGATATTAGGAAGAAGTTCTTTACTGAGAGGGTGGTTAGGCACTGGAACAGGCTGCCCTGGGAGGTGATGGAGTCACCGTCCCTGGCGGTGTTCAAAAAATGGGTTGATGAGGCACTTGAGGCCATGGTCTAATGGTCTAATGGTTAGGAATATGATGGGATAAAGGTTGGACTTGATGACCCTGGAGGTCCCTTCCAACCATAATTATTCTATGATTCTATGATTCTTTGATTCTTTGATCATAGGTTGATCTTCAGGTCACCAGACATGCTGGCAAAAGGTGGGGGAAGCCTAACCCGAAGGACCCCAGGACAAGAGCTAGCAGGACTCATTGCAAGGGCTTCAAACTAGGTTTGAAACGGGATGGGGATAGAACCAGAATTAATAAAGTAGTGCCTGGGAGCAGCATGCCAGTGCTTGTGGGTAATAGTGCTGGCAAGCTCTTGCAGTCTGCCGTCTCAATTAAAGTAGTGGATGGTGATTCATGTAGTAGCAGAGACATGAGGGATAATAATGGGATGGAAGCCACAGAAGAGTCTGAGAGTGGTCAGGTGGGAATTATGGCTTGTCCCCCCCAAAAAGTGGTGCCCAGCTGAAGTGCGTCTACAAAAATGCACGCAGCATGGGCAACAAACAGGAGGAGCTGGAGGCCACAGTGCAGCAGGAAAACTATGATATAGTTGCCATCACAGAAACGTGGTGGGAGGACTCGCACAACTGGAGTGCTGCGATTGATGGCTACCCACTTTGCAGAAGGGATAGGCAAGGAAGGAGAGATGGTGGGGTGGCCTTCTATGTTAGAGATGGAATTGATTGCCTTGAACTCAAAAATGTGAATGACAGCATGGAGTGTTTATGGTTAAGACTCAAGGGGAAGGACAATAAAGCAGACATCTTGGTGGGAGTCTGTTATAGACCCCCCAACCAGGATGGAGAGGCTGACGAAATATTCTATAAGCATCTGGTAGAGATCTCACGATCACTCGCCCTTGTTCTCACAGGGGACTTCAACCTCCCAGATGTCTGCTGGAAACACAACACAGCAGAGAGGGAACAGTCCTGGAAGTTCCTAGAGTGTGTGGAAGACAACTTCCTAACAGAGCTGGTAAGGGAACCAACTAGGGACAGCGCCCTACTGGACCTGCTGCTTGTTAACAGAGAAGGTCTTGTGGGGGATGTAAAGGCTGGAAGTTGTCTTGGGCAGAGTGACCATGAAATGATAGTTTTCAATTCTTGGAGAAACAAGGCAGGGAGCCAACAGAACTGCTACTCTGGATTTCCAAAGGGCAGACTTTGGCCTGCTTAGGAGAGCATGGGTGAGAGTGTTCCTTGGGAGGCAGTCCTGAAGGTCAAAGGTGCGCAGGATGATTGGGCATATTTCAAGGAGCAACTCTTAAAAGCACAGGAGAAGGCCATCCCCAGGTCCTGAAAGATGAGCTGACGGGGAAGAAGGCCAGTCTGGCTAAATAGAGAGCTTTGGCTGGACCTCAGGAACAAAAGAAAAGTCTATGGCCTTTGGAAAAGAGGTCAGCAACTTATGAGGAATCCCAAAATGTAGTGAAGCTATGCAGAGGAAAAATTAGAAGAGCCAAAGCTCAAGCAGGACTCAACTTGGCCACTACAGTTAAAGATAAGAAGAGGTTCTTTCAGTACCTCAACAGAAAAAGGAAGACTAGGGAAAACGTTGGCCCACTGATGAAGGAGGCGGGTGCCCTGGTGGTGGAAGACACAGAAAAGGCAGAGTTACTAAATACCTTCTTTGCCTCGGTGTTCACTGCTAAAGCAGTCCCTTGTGAATTCCAAATCCTGGAGGCAAGAGGGAAGGTCTGGAGAGAAGACAACTTTCCCTCAATAGAGGAGGACAGCATTAGAGATCACTTGGCCAAACTGGACATCCATAAGTCCACGGGCCCTGATGGGATGCACCCACGAGTGCTGAGAGAGCTGGCAGATGTTATTGCCAGGCCACTCTCCATCATCTTGGAAAGGTCATGGAGAACAGGAGAGGTGTCTGAAGACTGGAGGAAGGCCAACATCACTCCAGTCTACAGAAAGGGCAAGAATGAGGACCCAGGGAACGACAGGCCCATTAGTCTCACCTCCATCCCTGGGAAGGTGATGGAGTGACTCGTTCTGGAGGTCATCTCCAAACATGCTGTAGAACAAAAAGTTATTGGGAACAGTCAACATGGGTTTACCAGGGGTAAATCCCACTTGCCCAATCTGATAGCCTTCTATGATGTTATAACCGGTTGGCTCAATGAGGTGAGAGCAGCAGATGTCATCTACCTTGACTTCAGCAAGGCTTTTGACAGTGTGTCCCACAACATCCTCATTAGGAAACTCAGGAAGTGTGGGTTAGATGAGGGGACGGTGAGGTGGATCGAGAGCTGGCTGTGTGACAGATCACAGAGGGCTGTGATCAATGGAGCAGAGTCAAGTTGGAGGCCTGTAACCAGTGGTGTCCCCCAGGGGTCAATACTTGGTCTGGTCTTGTTCAACAAATTCATCAATGACCTGGACAAGGGGACAGAGTGTATCGTCAACAAGTTTGCTGATGATACCAAGCTGGGAGGGGTGGTGACACACCAGACGGCTGTGCTGCCATCCAGCAGGACCTGGGCAGGCTGGAGAGCTGGGCAGAGAAGAACCTCATGAGGTTCAATAAGGGCAAGTGTAAGGTGCTGCACCTGGGGAAGAAGAATGCCAGGCACCAGGATAGGTTAGGGGGGGACCTCCTGGAAAACAGTTCCGAGGAGAACGATGTGGGAGTCCTGGTAGACAGTAAATTATCCATGAGCTGGCAATGTGCCCTTGCCGCCAAGAAGGCCAATGCCAGCCTGGGCTGCATAGGGCAGTGTGTGGCCAGTAGGTCGAGGGAGGTCATTTTCCCCCTCTACTCTCCACTGGTGAGGCCACAGCTGGAATATTGCATCCAGTTCTGGGCTCCCCAATTGAAGAGAGACAGGGAACTATTGGAGGGAGTCCAACAGAGGGCAACGAGGATGATTGAGGAATTGGAGCATCTCTCCTATGAGGAAAGGCTGAGAGAGCTGGGACTTTTTGGCCTGGAGAAGAGAAGGCTGAGGGGTGATCCAATTAATGTTTATAAATACCTAAAGGGTGGGCTGAGGGAAGATGGAGCCAGACTCTTTTCAGTGGTTCCTGGTGACAGGATGAGGGGTAACAGGCACAAGCTGGAACATAGGAGGTTCCATTTAAATATGAGGAAGAACTTCTTTTGGGTGAGGGTGCCAGAGCACTGGCACAGGCTGCCCAGAGAGGTTGTGGAGTCTCCTTCTCTGGAGATTTTCCAGCCTCAGCTGGATGCAGTCTGGAATGATATGCTCTAAGGGATCCTACTTTGAAGCAGGGCAGTTGGATTAGATTATTTCTTGAGGTCCCTTCCAACTCTTGACAATTCCGTGATATTCAGTCTGGTCCTTGGGAGCTGCAGAAGAAGCAGGACACCAAGAGGGAGGATCCTCAGGAAGAGGAACCCCCCACCCTCAGTAACTCCTTCCTTTTATAATGAGCTTGGTGTCAGTGGTGTGGGATACACCTGTGAGTCAGTCTGGGGCAGCTGCCCTGACTGAAACTCCCAGCTGACTGGGGGCTGCTCATGGCCTGCCTGCCATGGCTGGGCTGGGGGGCTGCTCCTGGGAAACCAGGACATTTTCACTTCCGTTGCTTCTTACTAATTCTAGGGGCAAATGATACAGTGTCTGGTTTAGCCGTAATGTCCCTTGGTTTGTTTTCCCTCTCTTCTCCCTGAGGGTGCTGCATAATATTGAGCAGCATTTGGTAGATGGCTACCCTGACTAGCCAAGGCCCGGCGCAATGTGGTGAGTTGTGCCTCTTTGGAATACCCAGAGCATATATTTTTATTCTTTTTCCCCCCAAGCATTTTATCTTTATCAGGATTCTGTAGTTCTTCAGGAGTGAAGTTCAAGACCACTGGAGGTGAGAAGTTCTCTAGATACCTGCCCCTGCCATGCCACCTGTAACCATACTCTTGTGGAGCCTGGATCATATTCCTAAATAGCTTGTTAGCCTTAGACAAAATCAAAGCAATTTTCTTAAGAAAAATTAATAGAAGTATTTTAACTATCAAAAGATGTTCAAGATACTAAGAAGTCACTATAACAAGGGAGAAAACATCACAGAAAAAGGTAGGAAAAAGTGCCAGTCTATTTCCTCCACAAAAAACCCTCTCAGATGAAAGTGCAACAGTTAATTATCTCCATGAGATGGTACCCAAAGTACCCAAATAACCAGATTAAGCTCAGGGCTAGTGTTCTAATAATAAATCTCCCAGGCAAAACATCACTAAACTCTACAGAGCACAGCAAACTGTAGAAACCCAAAACCAGTCTTTAACATGTCCAGTAAAAAAGGGCACACAGATCAGATAAATTAATACAAAGAAGAGACAAATCAATACTGTGACCAGCAGCTGTTAATACATAGAGTAATTATTAATTCTGTTTAATATGCTCTGGTCAAATCTGCTATTAACTCAAACCCTTTCAAGTCCCATGTTGGGTGACAAAAGGGACTGTTGTGGTTTAACCCCAGTCAGCAACTAAGCACCACACAGCCAGTTGCTCACGCCCTGCCAATGGGATGGCAGGGGAGAACTGGATGGATAAAAATGACAAAAATTCATGGGTTAAGATCAAAACAGTTTAATAATTAGTCTTTTTTTTAAAAAAAAAAAGTAAGGAAATTTAAAAAAATCAGAACAAAGAAAGAAGAAAGAAAAACTCAAGAAAAACAACAGATGCAAATTGCTTGACACCAACTAACCTATGCCCAGCCAGTCCCTGAGCAGAAACCTCCCTGCCAACCTCCCTCCCAGTTTTACTGCTAACCATGACGTCCTATGGTGTGGAATATCCCTTTGGTCAGTTGGGGTCAGCTGTCCCAGCTGTGTCCCCTCCCAAGTTTTTGTGCACCTCTAGCCCATTCACTGGCAGGGTGGTACGAGAGGCAGAAAAAGGCCCTGGCTCTGTGTAAGCACTGCTCAGCAGTAACGATAACACACTATTTTTGGTTTTAAACACTATTTTCTGTGCAAATCCAAATCACAGCCTTATACAAGCTACCGTGAAGAAATTTAACTCTATCCCTGCCAAAACCAGTATGATGGATCAAGTTCTAGTCAGTGTGATCCTGAGGACGGGCCTCAGCACAAATGTGCTGAGCAAAGTACACTTTCATTAGAAGCAAACAGTTAATTTAGAAGCAGAAAAATCTTTTCCTATACCACTACAAAGCACAGCCCTACTTGGAGCTGAACCCAGAGGAGTATTTTATTACTATACGTGGCAGTGGGCCTCTCCCCTTGCATGCACACACTCTTAGAAGAATCAAGTTATTCAGCTAAACTCATTTTGTTCTTTAAACTGTGAGGTGACATGTCTTATGGCTAATAGAACAGAATTGTTCAGTATTCAAAGTCCACTCATACTCTATAACCAACATTTTTCAACATCTTTCTCACAACACGCTTTTGGACTGCATTTAACATGACTGAGAAACTAAGTTCCTATCCACTCACATTTTACAATGATTAGTTCTCACAATGCTTTAACTTCTGCAAGAAAGTACTTCCCATTGTAATCAAGTACCAAGTGATAAGCACAAGTTTTCTGTACTACCAAAAGGACATGAACATTGCTGACTTCCTAACTGCCAACTCTAAAAGAAGTAGCATTTTCACTAAGGCAGTACATCATAGCTCTTTCCTTAGAGCTTTTTACAAAGGAAACACGAAAATCTAAAAAAAAACTAAGCCGCTGCATGAAGTACAGTTCTATCAGCTACCTCTTAGGGGTTTTTTTATTTGACTCACTGCACACTTGTCGAAGAGACACCTTCTCCAGAATCTCCTCTTGGAATGTAGAACCCATGATGGCTATCCGTACCCATAAGCTTTAACTTATCAGTATTCAATGCAGTAATTATCACTTATCACTCATACACAGATTCACACCAGGGTTCTGAAGATAAAAAGTGCTATCTTGCATATGGAATAGTCACAGTCTTAACACATGATTTTTCAGAAGCTGAAGAAATACGAATAAAAGCAGTATTTATCAGATTAAAGAGCCATAACTTCCTCTCAGGCATTTACAGTATAGAATAGTGGTTCTTAACAGCAAAGGCTTTTTTTTTTTGCTTAGGGAAGTCAATACTGTGTAGTTTTTGCAAACCATTCTGTAGGTAAACAGCTTTGCTATAGCAGTCTTAAACCTGGTTTCTCAGAATTTCCATGTGTTAATATATATCATTTGTTATATTATGACCTCCAACAGATACTTCATTGGCCGCTGGAGACCAGAACTATCTGAGCTAAAGTCAAACCACCAGAACTTAATTTTTCATCTCAGTCTATAAAACATAGACAAGCTGTATGAATAACTTCTTTGTTCTGTGTATTTGCATTGAGATTATCATTCCAGCATCCTCAGACCAGAAATCAGTAAGTATTTTACCTAATGTCTCTGATTGTTGCTCTCTTCATTGGATCCACTTGCAGCATGTGCTTCAAAAGACTAATTACAGATGGATTCAGATACTGAGGGGTATAAAAGATGCCATCGCATATCTTCTTAAAAAGGGTTGGCACATGATCATCATCAAATGGAAGTGTTCCACATAACAAAGCATAGAGAATAACCCCACTGCTCCAAATATCTACTTCTGGACCTGCATATAATCTGGGAAAAAGTTAACTATTAGTGATTTGTGTTTAATGCATTTAAATATTTTTTTCCTCTACTTGCTCACATTTTTATCACCATCATTAAAAGTCTATGAACTTTGGACAACTAACCTGCAAGTACTCCACCATTTCAATTCTATGCTATGCCTCCCTTCAACTTTAGCATTCTTCCCCTTCAAATATGTAACAGGGCACAAGTACATATTTTTCTTCTCTATTGTATAACAATAATCCACAAATGCAATTTAAGACAATGCTAAACTGAAAAAAACTTGCACCTACTATTAAGAAAGCCTGTGTTATATATTGTTGTCACTATTTTAGAGAAATCTGTGCAAAGTCATCTATCCCCCAAATCTGGGAGGCTGAAATGTTTAAGATAAGTCCACATAGCACAACTTGTCACATATTCCGTGCTACTGCCTGAATAAAACAGACGACTGGCCTCCAGTCAGCAGGAGGCAATATTAGGGTGGGTAGCAAAAAGCAGCAGATTTGTCAATCCAAGAAACAGGAAGTGAACCTTCAGTCTGAGTATGTATTTGGCAACAAATATTTCACTGCTACTCAACTTTACAGCAGACTTTGCCTGCAATTCTACCTGTACCTCTACTTGCAAGATCTGAGCTGTGAGATTTTTAAATCAATTCAGGCACACTGTACACACTCACTATTGGGCAAAAGACATCACCTCCACCTTATAGGTACTATTCCAAACTAGTTCATAGAAAGAAAAGAAACAAGTTCATGAAAAATTATCAAGAAAATAAAACTTCTGCCCACGGTTTCTCCGCATAAAGTTGTAAATTGCACTAGTTTCGTAGCCTTTGGAAGCAAGCAGCAAAATGACTGAAGTACATGCACACATGCATCCAATATAAAAGAAACTACCTTCCTGAAATTACTTCTGGTGCAGCATAGTTAGGGGAACCACAGCTTGTTCTTAAAAATTCTCCATCTGACATCATATTTGATAGACCTGAAAGTGTACAAGAAAAACTACTAAAAATTCAGAAAGCAAAATGATTTCATATTGCATATGCCACCTAGGACAAATCACTAGTATTGCAAATTAGAAAACTAAGTTTATCTCAGTAAAGTAGTAACGTTGTTTGAAATTACTGAAAATTTTATATAAGCATGCCACATAATCCTCCATTTAGTTTACCAGATATCTGAGTAACATCAATCCATCATTGCAGATAACCTAGGAATGTTTGAGAACATATTCATTCCAAGACAAAAATCAGTTCCCTTTGGATTACACGGGCACTACAGAGAACAAAGTTGCTCTAAGGGAGATGGAGCAGTATAGCAAGATAGCATTTCAGTCATCAACGAGAAAGTGTCTTAACCACATTTGCTTCTAAATGCCAAAGTGGAAGATGCTACTACAGAATTGCCTCAAATTCTGTAAGAAGTTATATAGAATAAGGGAACCGAGGACTACACATGATTTCACCACAATTTAGACTCCTACACTGCTCAGCTGGTTCCTGAGTCACTGCAGTTCCGTAGTTTGATTTTAGATATTGTGTTAGTAATTGAAGCGTACTTTAGAAGCAAGCCATCTTGATTCACCAGCCTTCAATATAGTCTAGTATCAGTAAAGAACTACCACCTCTAGAGAAGTTAATCAAAAATATCTTCTAGTTTCCTAAGTGGAGGCTGCCTGATCAAGACTACCATAAGGCAGAGAACTCATAGCTTTTGAGAAGGAATTAAGTCTTTTTTTTTTTTTTTTTTTCTCTTCTTTGGGCAGGGGGCGTGGTGGAGAGGCAGGGACAAAAAAGTACAGTTTGGTTAACTTTCATATTCTAATACACAAAGGCTTTTATTAAGCACTTATTTAATACTAGTCACAATTAACTGAGTGCTACAGCTTAGCTGATTAAAAAAAAATAAAATCTTCCTGTAACTGAAATAAGTTACTGTACTTCATTTCTTCACCAGGTACGCCATTTCGCCCAAAGCATTTTCTACACACAAGAAATCAGTATGATTCCCAGTGCCCACATACTTCAACAACATACTTCTAAAATATACTTAGAATACTCAGCATTGCCTGGCACCTTTCATCAGAGACCTGAAAGCACTTTACAAGGGCAGGTATTATCCACTACATCTGTAAAAGATACATCATGATGCTATAGCAGTATGGTTACCTTACTATGCTTATATGGTCAGGTTTCCTGATTCAGATAGCTTCTAGAACTAGCGCTGTCAGTCTTCTCAGCAGGTGTGTCAAACAGCTGATATAAACAAGTGAGCTTTCCAATTGGTTAAGACAGGTATACAGCAAAAAGCACAGGAATTTGCAAAATTAACTGTTCTTTTATCTTTTATGCTTTAATTACATTTTTTCAATCACATCTTCAGAGTTTTTAAAATTAGAGTACTTTAAGAGGAGGCGCAGTGTATTTTACTATAGCTATGAGGTTCTTAAACATGATGACCTGCCCTTGCAATGCAATTCCCAGAGTGCTAAGCATCTACGTTTTACAGATGATGAAACAGGCAACAGGAGTGAATTGTGAAGTGGAAAGTTCAGGAACCAAGTCTATTTAGCATTTCAGAAAATACCGTTTAACAAAATCAAACAAATCAGTTTCATCCAGTCACAGAAAATATCTGAAAAGAAAGCACGAAAGGAAAACAAGTTCTACACATATGCAAGAACATAATTTTGTTTTTACACTCATACTCTTCAGGTTCTTGTATTGTGTCCCATCACCAGAATATTCAAGTATATGCATTTTATTAAATACTTCCCATAGTAATGAACAGAATCTAAATAACACCAGAAAAGCAATCAAACAGCAATGCTTACCAAAATCAGCTATCTTGGCATTCATGTGTGCATCAAGCAGCACATTTTCAGGCTTCAGATCTCTATGTACTACCATATGTCTGTGACAGTAATCCACACCAGAAAGGATCTGCTGGAACAGACGCCTGCTTTCCTTCTCATCAAGCTAAGACAAACAAAGGTTTTAAACAATTATGAGAGAGTGGAAGATAACTTGTTTTTCATTTATATGAATTAGAGGAAATTTTCCCATGACCTAGAGTTATCATTTATAATTTCAATACTTGATACAGCAGACCATCTGAGCTTGGACCAGAGAGTTTTATAACTTACTTCATAGATCAAATGACTAAAACAAAACATACCCACCAACTCAGAAAGTCACTGAAATTTCTTAATCACACTTTTGAAATTGGTCAGGCGGATAGGACATACTCAGTAACCAGAAACATTAGCACCCAAACATTAACTTTGTCTAACTGGATTATCAATGAACTTTGACATAAGCACAGTGTAAGATTTAAGTTAACAAAAGCTGCTGACACGTAGCACAGAAGTGATAAATTTTAATTCTATTTATGCCATTAGTAGCTAACCCTGAACAGCAGACTTAGTTGGGCATTTCCTACAAACATGCCCTAATCCATGTGAAAGTTTGATCTAACAATTAACTAAAAGTATTTGGCTATCTAGATGGTTTGCCAAAAGTGACTTCAGAGCTTTCACAAACTGTTCTACTAGTATAAGAGGGTAATAAGGGCATAATGGTAGCTTTTCAGTAACAAGTTATACTGAAGAATTGGTTTTCAGCTACTCCAGCTGGATACATATCTGTGTTTGTGCACAGTAACCAGAAATTAACATATCAGTACCAGTATAGAGGAAAAATGCTATGACTAAGTCATACATAAAGACCTGAAATGTGTTAACATTTGTACTTTCAGAACAAGATGTGGTCATAAAGTATTAGTTAACTGCTAACAGCAATATTAAAGCTGAATACATAAAAACAAACCTTCATTTAACAGGGTATGACTGGTACCCAGTGTTCCTGGCCCCTGCTAATGTGGTTAGCATAACTAACGCCATTTTACAAGGCATGCAGCCATTCTGTGACTGGGTGAGTCACATATTGGTGCCCTTTCCTTCATTCTGAGGCCCTGTGAACCAGGCAGACAAACCAAATTGATTTCTGATTTCCCCCTCTACCGGCCTCAAGATTTCTTGGTGCCAGGCTGACTACTCCCTTCCTTACTGGCCTTGAAGGTCCCAGGTGCCCAACCAGCCCAGTGTGGTTGACAACCTCACCACAGAGCAGGTAAGTGGAACAGCACACAGAGCACTGTCCGTAACACCACGCAGTTACAAGTCCTAAGTGGGGAACCTGGACCAGAACTGCTTCTGGACAGTGAGGCCTGTGACCCCACGGTGGCAAGGGACACCTCCACTGTCCTCCGCTTCCTCCAAGCACTGAGTGACTCCTTTCATAAGATTTTCGAGTGTAGACTGTGATTGCTATACTGATACAGCAAACCATGTGTTAAGATCTGACTTGATCTGCAGAACATCTAGGCGATTAGAAACCTCAGCTGTATTATAACTTCTGTATTACGCTACTTATAAATTGTACTACGCAGATTCTGCTTGTAGAAATCCTGTGCCACTCTAATCAATTCTGTGCTATGCTAATCACAATACCCTGATATGAAAATAGAGCTTGAATTACATCATTCTGCAAGGATCCCCAAAAAGCACCTGTCTGTCCCCCCAGTGTCAGGTGAGACAGGAATGCTGCAAAAGCAACAGAATGCAAGTCATTGACTTGTAGAGTTGGACTACTTCTTACCCTTCCATTTTTACAGATATAATCAAACAGTTCTCCTCCTGAAACATATTCCATCACCATGAAAATGTCAGTTGGTGTACTGATGACCTGGTACCTGGCAAGAGAAAATGTATGTTAGTCCACACACTCAGTAAAAAATGCTAGTCACATTTAGTTACAACTAAAGTTGTGCAGAGTCAGATGAAAGTATACTTTAAAATATTTATCAGTCAATTTACTGCTACTGAAATGACAATGTTTTTCAGAAGCTACTTCCTCTCCTTTCACTATGTGATACCATAACTGCCAAGGCTAGCAGGAAATTATTATTCCCCGCCAGGAGTATCAGCCCTTGTACTTTCAGAGGACTAACCTTAGTCCAAATGATTGCTGTGGAACTATTTAGAGTGCTGCCTCACAGACAGCTTGGTACAGTGAGGAAGGAATTCAAAAGGACTTTGCTAGTCTCATGAATATATATTTTTCAACCCTAACATGCCAAAAAAATCAATCTGACTTGCCATATATGAAAAGTATACTTCAAGACTAGAAAAAAAATGCTCTTAATAATGAATATATTTTACAAGGAGACCTAAACTTACCATCAGTATTTAAGAATACTGACACACTGGTTATTATATTTTTATCATTCTACTTCAATTAAATTTTAAAAAACAACTTTTAACTTTTGGCGTTTACGGCCAAACTTCCCATTTAAGAGATTTTGATTTTGTTCAACATACCCTTACCCAAAAGTTGTTTATTTTTTTCCCCTTACGGTCAGAAGTGATCTGTTTTTAACGGAACACGAAAATGAACACTAGTAACACTTCAGCCAAAATTCAGATATTATAAGAAGACAGAAGGTAGCAACTGGATGAAAATGCATGTTTCAAAGCACTGCACTTAAGCATGCAAATATCTGAATTGTAATAAAGAACTGAATTCACATATACACTACAGAATGACAATATTCTTCAAAATGCTGATTCCAAGGCAAAGGGGAAAACAGATGTGCTTCAGCTTACTGAGACAAGTTCTTGAACTACATGAACAGTAAAGAGTTTAGACTATCAGGTGAACATATGTGTGCACACACATGTGTATGTATCTATTTTAACAGCTTAGTATTATAGCGTAACATGTCAATAACCTCAATATTATTCTAAGGCAGTTATCAACAAGAGAACTTCAAAGTTATTTTTACCTAACATCTTCTAGTCCATGATGCTTTACCTATTTTCTCTCCAACACCTTGGTTGAAAGTACCATGTACTGAAACATCAACAACACTGAAGTCATGGCTAAGACACTACTACAGAAATAGTATTTTTAATCAAAACTTTTAATCAAAAAGCTACAGCCCTGCTTCTCTATGGTCAGCTCATTTTTCTGGTTATGGAAAAGGAGGCAGTGGAATAGTTACATATCTATAATATAAATAAGATTATCAAATGACCAGAATGCAAAAAGAGGCAATTTTGTGTAGGGAAACAAGATGCATCCTATTGGTAGAGGTCAAAAACCACAAGAGGAAATGCTCCCAAGTTTTTTATTTAAAATATGGTATAGAAAGAAAATCTTACTGAGACAGTCTTGCAATTGTATATACTGCTAAAGCTATGTATGAAATTCTTCATAAAGCACAGCAACATTCCAAATTAGACATTCTAATTTGTAATATTAAGCTGAAGAAATCTGTTTAGCTTTATCCCAAATACCTGGAGCTGCTACCTAGCTGTTCCACAGTCCAGTTCCTAATAGCATAAGCAGCATGATCCTAAGTTACCAGCAAGTCTACCTGCACAACAGTATCAACTATCTTGAATGCTATTTACACACAGGCTATTATCCTTTTGCTTTAGAAATTCAGGCTGACCCACTGAAAAGTTGGGGATCCATCAATTTTTCAATGACGTCCTACATATTCTCCCTTCTCTCCACACACAGGAGAAAAACTTCTCCCCATACTTCTCAGGGAACAGCCATCTGTCTTAACAGTTCAGCAGCACCAGAAGCACACAGTCCTGTGCCACCTCCATATCTCAGTTGGTACACTGACACTTCATTTTGTTTTGGGTACAGGTATGTCCTTTGGACGCCTTCACAAACCCTTAACTGATAGCATTTTTTTTTTTTTTCAGACAGACAAATTAGCTCAACAGTCTTCTGAAAAGAAAACCACTGAAGAAGTCAGTGAGCTGATCTTACACAACCCAATTCGTGTAAAAATTGTTGCTGAATTAAAGGGACTGTGTAGGGATAGCATTTGTCTGTGGCAGAAGGGTCTTAAGACAAGACTCTGCCAATAAAAAAATACTAACACCATGATTAAGCCTGTGAAAGTCACCTACACTCTGTAGGTGTAGGTTAACTTCATAGAAAATAAAAGTCAAAAAAACCCGAAGAGATATATAATTTCTTTCCTCAGACCACACATAAGGGGTCTACTCTGGGACATATTTAATTGTACTCTGAAATTCACTAATGAACTACTGATCAACTACCATGTAAACAGGCACACTGTGAATACCATATTTAGAAAAGTGGTATCAACTATATTGAAGAATTCTGAAATATCAATCACATTTAACAAACTGCATGTCCTTAATTCAGAAAAATCTCAGAGAGCCATCTACATCGGAAAAATCACAGATCACTGAACAGCACACCACTAAAAACATATTTTGAGTAAGACAACACAATAAGCTTACTTATAGAAATGCCCTTTACATTATTCTTAGCTCATTTTCTAAGGAGAAAAAAGATCAAATACAACCAGAAAAAAGAAAACTGAAGTAGCAGCTAAAAACAGAGATGGATGCTACTAGAAGCACCTGTCATGCCATTTCCTTTTGTGTACCTGTCCAAATTTTATGGACATTTGAAATTTGTAAGCAAAGATCTAACAGAAGCTCACTAGCCTGCAGAAAAAAAATCAGTTTTGTGCAAATGCATTACAGAGAACACTGAAAATGGTTGCATACTTCGAAGCTGGTTACTTTCCTGACAAGATACTGCTAGTAGTATTGCCTTTTAAACATGTTTCAGATCAGTGAGAGCAAAAGATTACTGCTTAAATACATTTGATTATAGCAAGCAAAACTTACAGCTTAATTATATGAGGATGCCTGAAGAGTTTGAGGTTCTGAATCTCCCTGCGGATTTTTCCTACAACATCAAGGCTGCGAATCTTCTGTCGATTCAGGATCTTCACTGCAACTTTATGCCCAGTTAACTCATGTTTGCCAACTGCAAGAAACAAGGAAGTATTTAGTCAGGGTTTTCAGTTGCTCCATAAATTAATTTGCCCATTTCAACCGTAGTCAAGAAACACAAGTTGTTAGCATTCCACATACCCCCATTATCTCTGGGGAGGCTGAAAACCAGATGGCATGCAATTTCTTCAGCCCTACTTAAACTTCTCCCACAATTTTATCATTAGAAGATGAATGGTATATGCAAGAAAAAACTTAAACCTAACCCTCAGAAGTCTTAGAACCATAGAATAGAATCACAGAATCACAGAATAATTACGGTTGGAAAGGACCTCCAGGGTCATCAAGTCCAACCTTTATCCCAGCATATTCCTAACCATTAGACCATTCGACCACGGCCTCAAGTGCCTCATCAACCCATTTTCTGAACACCCCCAGGGCCAGCAACTCCACCACCTCCCTGGGCAGCCTGTTCCAGTGCCTAACCACCCTCTCAGTAAAGAACTTCTTCCTAATATCCAACCTAAACTTCCCCTGACATAACTTGAGGCCATTTCCTCTCGTCCTGTCATTAGCAATTTGGGAGAAGAGACCAACACCAGCCTCACTACAACCTCCTTTTAGGTAGTTGAGAGGGCAATGAGGTCTCCTCTCAGTCTCCTCTTCTCCAGACTAAACAACCCCAGTTCCCTCAGCCGGTCTCCATAAGGCCTGTTTTCCAGACCTCTCACCAGCCTCGGTGCCCTTCTCTGGACTCGCTCCAGCACCTCAATGTCCTTCCCATACTGTGGTGCCCAGAACTGGACACAGTACTCAAGGTGTGGCCTCACAAGTGCTGAGTACAGGGGCACGATCACCTCCCTACTCCTGCTGGTCACACCGTTTCTGATACAGGCCAGGATGCCATTGGCCTTCCTGGCCACCTGGGCACACTGCTGGCTCGTGTTCAGTCGGCTGTCAACCAACACCCCCACGTCCTTTTCCGCCAGGCAGCTTCCTAGCCACTCTTCCCCAAGCCTGTAGCGCTGCATGGGGTTGCTGTGACCAAAGTGCATGACCCGGCACTTACCCTTGTTAAACCTCATACAATTGACCTCAGCCCATCGCTCCAGCCTGTCCAAATCCCACCGCAGAGCCTCCCTACCCTCAGGCAGATCCACACTGCCACTTAATTTTGTGCTATCTGCAAATTTACTGAGGATGCATTCGATCCCCTCATCCAGGTCACTGATAAAGACATTAAACAAGACTGGCCCCAAAACCGAGCCCTGAGGGACACCACTTGTGACCGGTCTCCATCTGGATTTAACTCCATTCACCACAACTCTCTGGGCTCGGCCATCCAGCCAGTTTTTAGCCCAGCGAAGAGTCCACCTGTCTAAGCCATGAGCCGCCAGCTTCTGCAGCAGAATGCTGTGGGAGACAGTGTCAATGCCTTCCTGAAGTCCAGGTAGACAACATCCACCGCTTTTCCCTCATCCACTAGGCAGGTCACCTGATCATAGAAGGAGATCAGGTTGGTTAAACAGGACTTGCCCTTCATGAACCCATGCTGGGTGGACCTGATCCCCCTGTTGTCCTGCACTTGCCGTGTGATCTCCCCCAAGATGAACCGTTCCATAATCTTCCCTGGCACTGAGGTCAGGCTGACAGGCCTGTAGTTCCCCAGATCTTCCTTCCTGCCCTTCTTGTAGATGGGAAAGTCATGCTTGCAGCATGACTACATTTTTGCACTACTGCAAAAAAAGCATATCCCAAAACACGGCCATCCCTGCTGATTAGGGAGTCCATTTTCTCTCCCTGTGTAAGTCACTCCAAGTTTTCGGCTCTCTTGGTAACCCACTCAGACATATTCTCCTGCAGCTCTTCTACTTTATCTCTGAGATCTCTCCTACTAAAGAAACCACTGCTATACTTCCCTCAAGAAGCCTGTTTCACCAACCATTCTGAATTACCAGAGTATCTGATCAGTTTACTTGGAAAATAATTATTTATCTGTCCTTGCAGCAGTCTGACCCTATATAAGCTCCAGTCTGTGCAGTAAGCAATAACGCTTTATTATATGAAGTAAGTGGCAAAAGCTACAGGCAATGCACAAAAAATCCAGTAGTAACTATGAGAAGCAATGTAGACATGCAACCTCATACATTCTTCAGTTTCTATCCTACTTCTAGGAGTTTCATTTTTCTCTCAACAGAGGAACTCGGAAGTGTAAAATATTTCCTAGACAGTTACCCCTCTTAATTTTGCAGGTGTTATTGGAAGCAGACACAACAAAGTTGCCAAGAGTACTTTTCTTAAACCAAACACTGGATCACAGATAAACCACAGGAGGTAACTATCTCTTCCACTCGAAGGCTTCGCTATCTGCATTGGTTTCTGTGTGGAGCAATAATGACTTTCATTTGCCATCATAATTCTAAGTTTTTGAAGATGAGCCAGATGCCAGGGACACCTATGTGGTTTATCCTTGTCCACTTGAATGGACATTGATAATAGACCTGTGCTGAATACAATACTTACTCATCTGGGTGCTTCTCCACACTAGACAATTTAACGAAGGCCCAGGCTTTAAGCTTTATTTAAATATATCCATGGGAAGCTGTAATAACAGCAGTGATCCACAAAACAAACCCCAAACCACCATCTGCATTCAACAGATAATTTGGATATCATTAGCAAACACCTATCAATCTGTAAATCACATTCCCAACACAAGACCTGTCTGCTGCCTTTTGCTTCTATATTGAGCTAAAAAGCAATGCAAGTGAAGAAATTCTTAGCAGCGAGACAAAAATAGTGATAAGCATCTGAGTGATTATTCTTAGAACAAAGATACACACTGTGTAAAATAAACCAGTTTGCCTAAATTTCTGTAGGGAAGTAACTACGTAGTGGATTACTCAAGACCCTGAACCATCACAACACAGTGGTGAGATCTCTTTTGTACCAAAGTATAGAGGAGAATACAAAAAGGTTCCAACTGCAAGGTGAAAAAGCCACATCTCATTCAGAGGAAGCATTATCTAAAACCAGCCACAACCACCAAAATGCTGGACAGGCACAGATGCACTGCAGGACAAAACCCACATCCATCACAAGTTCAACAGACCACAAAGCATTAGCAGGTGAGCACCTAGAAGTGTAAAATCATGTCACCTATGAGTGATCTGCTTTCAACCAGACCTACAATTAAGGAAATCATATCCCCTTTGTTTTCTTCAGTTCAAATATAATTGAAGTTTTAAAGGAACCCAACAAATCATATCACCCATGTTCAAACCCTAAGGAGTAATGAATCTTTACCAAAAAAGATTACAAAAGCAACTATTACACTGGAAATACAACATCTCTGCCTATCAATAATGAGAACTGAAGAAAACTGGAAGTATTTGAAAAAAATCTTTAACTGTCAAGTTAAATTTTAAAATTAATTTTGGTTAGTAAGAAACAGCTTCTTAGAAACTAACCAAAAATCAGATGCGTAAATCTGCATCTTCCTTTGCTTTACAAAGTACATTTAAGAACACGTTTAATTTAGTAAGTAGCATATATATTTGAGCAATTTGACAGCTTAGAGTCTAAATATTCGGTTCTGACATGCATTGTGTTAGTCTCATTTATCAGCCCATTTGTTTCATTCCTGATTTGTCAGTCTACCTTAGATTAAAACTGGAATTTCATTAGAACTCAGAAAAACATAATAAAGTAATTTATTATCTACAACAATCTACATTTGATATGCAAGGCACATATGGAAAGACTTTCGAAAACACATTTTTCACCCCAAGTAATTAACAGTAACATTCGCAGTTGGCTGAAACCAGTTCTAGCTGTCACAGCCTTCAAGATTGTTTACTTCAAGCCTTGATTGTATTCATTGACTGGGAGAAAACATGTTTTTCTGCTTCTTCAACTCTGTATGTCAACTTTGACTAAGTTACAGTAACGAAAACCTACTGTGGTTTTGTGCAGGTACAAAAAAAAAACCAAACATATCCCAAAAAGCCTGCTGACTTGCTTAAGACATTTCAAATTGAATCAATACTTTCTTCACTAATTTCTGCCTCCCTTTTTTAATTCAATTGATTACAACAAATCCAACTTTTTAAGATACGAGTTTTCAATAACCATCTACTTCATGAAATAAAACTGTTTTCTTGGTTCAAGGTACCTGTTATCAATAAAACAGCAGGCACTAAATGGTAACAAACTGCTGACTACTTTAGGATTTGGCACAAAGACAGAACTGAAAGCAAGACCTTAGATAGTAAAACCATGTGGAAAAGTAAGCAGCCAGTGTTATCTGTCCAAAAGCCCACAAATCAGAATGAATAATAATATATTTACGTTAGTCACTCTAATCCTCAACCAGCTATCAGTCCTTCAAAAGGATCACTGCAAGAAGAGGATAAAGAAGACCTATTTACATAATTTTTGCAGTCTGTACAGACCGGGGTTTTTAACGGAGTTCTATAGACTGGAACAATTATTGCAAATGTACAAGTCTAAGTAGTATCCCTCAGTTTCTCAGTACTAATCACTGGAAGTCTGATCACTCTTCCTTTTGTGAAAGCTAGCTTTGTTTCATAAAATATTTGGAAATAATAGTTTGCATTTGTTTTCAGGAGGAAACATCAGCAGTGTTAAAATACATGCACAAAAAAAAAAAAAAAAATACAAAAACAGGGATAGATGTTTTACACTGAATCTTGGCAAAGTTTAAGTAAGAATGTATCTCACACAATTGATGTAAGTTCAATACTCTCTTCTACCTGACAGCTTTCCACTCCTGTGGCATTTTAGCTTTGCATAATACTGGCTGGAAACAGCAGTCTCCTCCATGACTGCCCACCTGAGGCAGTGTCAGGTGAACTGAGTCAGTTAATTCAGGCTTGTGTAGTCAGATGAACAGCTAAACATCAGTAACAGTTACCTGTGAGGGTAAAAGGGTAAGCAATAGGGTGAGTTCATCTGGTAGCCACCCTCACAGCAGGAGAGCTTTAACAATTACAAAGTAAAGCACTGGTTTTCTAGTTTACTCTTTTTGGCATGCCATCACTGCTTAAATTAAAAAGCTGTTTTCAAGAAGCCATATGCCTGACCCCCTACATCATGTGAGCCCAAGGAAAACCCTAACTACATTAAAAAAAATGAACATATTTGTTACAGTTTTTCACTTTATTGACAATAGATGAAATAGCATAAGAGTTACTAGAGAAGGAAAATCATGAGGATTACAGGAAAATGATCACCAATCTGGTACTAAATGAAGAAAATGTGTGGTCAGGGAGAAAACCAGTGCATCATAGCTAAAATATGGCCTTAATTAAGTATAGCTAAAGCAGGACAAAACTAACACAGTACGTCATCTATGGGCAAGAAAAAAAAAATAAAACAATTATTATATGGAAACAGAGAATTAGTCTAGGAACACTAACACTTGCTTCCATATCCTAAATAAATTCCCAAGACACTTATGGAAAGTATTTAATATGCAGAATGATACTGCATTTCACCACAAGGTGATTTCTTCCCCAATCCTTAACAAAAAGTATGTTCATACATGCTTGAGTGTACCCTTCACATGAACAATAGTTACAAAGCAGCCTAAAAGAACAACTACCAATCAAATTAAGCAGACAGACAGAGGGGTCACAATAAAATTGTCAACTGTATTTTTTTTCGATTAAGCGTTTCAAGCTAACTGTATTTCATGAAACATTAACCAGAGTAACCTTGAATAACACACTAACTTTTTAACAGTTGCTGCACAAATTGACCATCTTTCAAGGTTTGAACTTCAGACACGTTTTGGCCAATACAGGTAAGAGCTGCAGTAGTGCAACAGCACTCCCTGAAATTTAAGAGCCTGTTCGAACATTTATGGGTATGCCAAGCTTACTTTTGTGCAGTGCACTGTGGAAGAAAAAACACAAACACATCTTTGACTCCTCCCCTCAACCACAGAGCCCCTCCTCGAGGAAAGAGAATCTGCTGTGTTATCTCATTTCCTCCCTATTTAGGAGGTGCTAAGTCCCTACAGAGAGGAATGGTACTCCAGCTGCCAGTTGGGGGTCACCACTCCCCACTGCCTGGGGGTGGGGGTGTCACCTTATAAACCTGCCTTGAAAAAAAAGGAAACTCGAAGTGCTCTACTCTCAAAATATTTTCCACTGCTTTCCTATATATTCTTAGAGACAGGTATACTCCTATTTTCTATATCCTAGTGATTTCTTCAGAGCACGCCAATAGTTTAAAGAGACTGTGCAGAGAACATACAATATGAACATCTACCTGAAAAAAGGTACCATGTTAAAAGCCAGCTAACTTATTAGATACAACAGGATAAACTGGGTTTTACTGGTTATAACCATGAGCAATCTATTAGGTTTACCATAAAAAAAAAACACCTTACAAAAACTACAACCTGAATTTAGTCTAACACATTTGTGAAAGGACGTCTTCAATTTGCATATTTCGATGTTTGAACAATTCCTGCAAACAACACAGCAGGAACAGTGTAAGATAACGAACAGTTTTGCCACCTGTGGCGGATGGTGTCAAGGGAAAGTTTAATTTCTATTTTACTTCTACTAGGCTTCAAATTTGCAGCATGGCACCTACACCCCAACAAGAAAAAGTTTTAAAAGTCTGAACTTTTGATAACTGCCGGTCAACCAGATATCGCATGAAGTCTCTCCATATCTGTGTGTCAGCTGTGCCGCCAGTTCATCCCAGACTCATATTTTTAATGCTTATTTGTCTCTTGGCAGAGGGAGGAATCTTGCCTTCCCTTCGAGCACACCAAGCGCTGGCACCAGTGAGGTGTACAGACAGCTCCAGAACCAGCACTCCCGACTTCTGCTACACACGCGGTGCCGTTTCAGACGAACGCAGCACCGTCAGTAGTTATTCCCGCGCCCTCCGAGGGGAGGCTGTTTCTCCGTCCCGCCCCACGCCCCTCCTCCGGCCGAGCGGCACCGCCGCTGTTCGCGGCCCGGCCCGGCCCGCCGCAACACTCCAGGCAGGAGGCGGAGCGAGGCCAAGCCCAGGCTGGGGCGGCGGCGGCCCGGGGCCCTCCGCACCGCCCTGGACCCCTCCACGTCCCCTCGGACAGGCCTCAGCGAACGCCCACCGCAGCAGACTCACCGCCGTGAGGTGACCGCAGGCAGCAGCGTCGGGAAGGACCCCGCTCGGCGGCCCAACACGCCCCCTCCCCACAGCCCGGCCGAGCTCAGCCGTGCCGCTCCCCGCCGCTCACCCTTGACTTTGCCGAAGGTGCCGACGCCGAGGGTATCGCCCAGGATGTAATGCCCGATCTTCACCCGCCCGTGCTCGTGCTTCTGTTTATCCGCCGCCGCCGCCATCTTGAGCCAAGAACCGAGTCTGCGCATAGCGCCCGCCCGCAGCACCGGCGGGGGAGGAGCAGCCACACAGCGCCCGCCCACACCGGCACCCGGAAGCGAGCGCCGCGGTACCGCCCCCCCCGCGGACAGACCATTGCGGGCGAGGTGGGTGGGTCGCCCCAAACACGCCGCGGGGGGAGCGGCGGAGGGGAAGGAAGAGCCCCCAGGCGCGGGGAGCGGAGTGAGGGGCCGGACGGGAGCCCCGTTTGTACAGACACCCCTGCGAGGAGCAGCGGGGATCCGCCAGGGCTTCGCGTCCGAGAGGGGAAGGCGGGCTCAGGGCGCGCTGCCCAGCGGCGGTGGCGGTTCCCCTCAGCGCCGTGCGAGGGGCCGGCCTGGGCCCGGCGCTGCTGGGGGCGGCGCTGCGGCGGGGTGAAGTGGCGCCGCCTGGGCGGTGGAGCTCCCTGGCGTTGCCGGCTGTGCTGCCGGGCTCTGTGCCCGTGGGCAGCCGGGGCTGAGCGCTCCTCACAGCGCGGGGTGTCTCTGCTGGCGCAGTGGGGAAGGGTCTCTGCCAGTTACGGATGGAGCAAGCCGGGGAAGCCATGTGTCCGCCTGCCTCCCCCCTCTGACATAAACAAACTGCAGTCCAGGCCTTCATTACAGTAATTCCGGAGCGTAAGCTGCCAGATCAGCTCTACTGAAAAATTAGTATTGGGGTCCTATGACAGAAAACACAGCCACCCTCAAAAAAATGACCTCGCGAGTCTCGATATTTCTCATCAACCTTATAAGTTAAATCCCTTAGTTCTCCTCCCCTGTCTCCATTCCTCTTCCCCGGTGCAGATCCAGATCCAGACCCTATTATGGGAATACAAAGACAGGTAGGACCATCTTAACTCCTACTACATGGACCAGATAACCTGTCTTCCAGTTTGTCTTGCCAGTTTATTAATTCACGTTGCATTTAGGCCAGTAGCCTTCTTTCCATTCATGCATTGTGTATTTTCTACATACCAAAGACCATGTTCTTTTATTGTTGCCTATCACTGGATTATTTTTTAACCACTTTCCAGCCTTGCCTTCAAAGAAACAGATTAACCTGAAGACTGAGTGACAACCGCATGGGTATTTTTGCATTGAGATATCATCGACTGAAGAGGAAGGTTACGGGCAGCCCTCATCCCTTCATCTCCTTTCCCCAGTTCTCCAGACTAAGTGAATGATATCAATTAAAGTGCTGCCTCATGCCTGCCCAAAGCACCCCTGAATATGTTTGCAAATAGATAAATATATTACAGAAACAATATGAAGATTTTTAAATGTGGAAACATCAGGAAGTTAAACAATTTTTTATAGTAATGGTTCTAAATCAGAGAGCAGTCAGTATTACTTATGTTGCAGTCATTAAACTGACAGAAAGTTGGAAAACAGATGTTCTAGTCCATGCAAAATCTTTATATTTTAAATCATCCCTCTACCGTAATGGGAAAAAAAAATTAAAACTCATCAGTTCATTACTACGGAAAAAAAGTTCTGAAATATTTCATAGGAAATATAAATAATCCTTTTTTAAAAAAAAAAATGATAAAACCAAGTAATTTCTCCAGGCAGTGCCAAAACATAAGCTGGTAAGCAATGCAGAATATTTACCCTGTTAAAATGTGCACGATATGAAATAAAATAACATTTTAAATGGTAAATAGTCAAAAAAGGAAGTGAAACTAATACGTACGTTTTATTTGAGTAATTTAGAATTTTAATTTAGTATTTTTTAATTTAGTAATTTAGGATTTTAATTTCAAACATTTTCATGAGGAAAAATTTGTATTGAGTGGAAACCATGAGAAGCGTTCAGCCTGCACTAATTGCCCAGTATAAAACTTTAATATAAACATAATAAATTGATGTTAAAAGATATTATGTAAAGCAGGAAAAGCAGGTACTAGTGTGCCTCAGTAAGCTTGTGTTAATGTGCAAAGGTGCCAGATTTTTCACTTCCTGACTTCTGATTTCAGAAATGTTAACTATGCCCTTTTTGGTCATCATCTAAAGAGAAGTATTCCCACAGAAATTCTAATTTGAATAGCAATTCATGCTCGGTGAATCATGTGCAATTATTTTTGTTCTCGTGGCTGGAGGAGAATAGACGGTACAGGAAACTGGCATTTTCTCTGCAGCAGAACTTCCTGTCTTCCGCTGCCAGACCCATCGGTTCCTAACAGAGCCTTAGCGTATGTACAGAAAGAACATGGAGAGGAGACCGGCAAGCATCAGGCTTTGTACCCGTCTGTATCAATCTGATTTCCTGCAGTTCTACTTAAATGGAAATGGCATCCCCTGTTTTTAAGGAAAAACAGAACAAGTTTAGAGCCATTAGCTTCCACAAGCATGGCTTTCAAATGGAATTTCAGTTCTAAAATAAAATGAGGCCTTAGCTTTAAAAATGCAAACATTAAAAAGTATTTGACAATGACTAATGTAAACTCACCAACATTTTACTTTGTGGCATATTTTATCCACCAACTCTGCCTCCCATATCCCACAGCAGAAAAACAATCAGCATCCGGGCCAGACATTGTTTTATTGAAAATATTTTCGGTAGAAGGTTGGTTAGTAGATTCACATCTGAGAAGCCTTCAGTGGTACCATAGAGGAAACCACAAAAGAGAGAACTAAGAACAGTTGACGGAAGTCACAGAAACACAAAACCAAACATGTTAATTAAAAAAAAATACCAGTTCCAAGAGTGTAATACTGCTCAGCAAGCTGTGTTTGAACCAAGTGATGGGACCGTTTGCAGCTACTTGAGCCAGCAAAAAGCCTGAAACAGTCTACCAGTATTTCTAGGGTATATGGGGAGTATATAGCAAGAATGCTTCTATTGAACAAAATAGCTGAAAACAGTTCCTGTAAGTCTATCTGAGCGGATGACAGGACTCCGGTGATCAATTACTATTTTGAATTCTAAAGAGAGGTCAGACTGTTATAGGCCCTAGTCCATAGCAGATACGACAAGGCAAGCAACAGGCTGCATGGGCTTTATTCCATGTAAGTGCAAAAGTGTAAAAGCAACATTCAAGCTGAGACCGCTAACATGTCTTTTCTTCAGTTGTTGACCTGTTGGGAAGGTACGTTATCATAGCAACCAGGTGGGAGCCCAGGTTTGAGTTTTGCTTTTTATTTTTTTTCCTTCCCTCCATTCATCTTTCTGTAAAATGCTTGTATGTACAAAACAAGGTGATTTAATACTCGGGCGAGATCCAGCCCCACCACCTGGTCGGTGATTGGTCCTTCTTTCCTCCAGGCTATTGTAGACTGGCTGGCTTAAGTCCTGTACAGAAGAAGGGTAAAGCCCAAGTCTGTCTATTGGAGTACTTAGCAAGGGGTACTGGTTCCAAGTTAGAGGCTATGTCTAATATTTTAAGAATTTCGGCACTTACCTGAAGTGTCTAAATACCTCATTTCTGTGTAGTATCCTATCTATGGTTTTGTGGAAAGGCTACTCTGTAACATTGTAGGAAAAGCAGTGTATGGGGGGTCATTTGTGCAAGTAGTAATAGGAATGGATATCAAAATCTTTTTCTGAATGGTATACAATCTGCCCAGACATACTGTTTCATACCCAGAATGCCAAGCGCTAATTAAGGCAGTGTGAGAAGGAAACACGGGGAGTACTACTTGCTATGCATGCTGTCCCATGCATGTCTTGCTGATCTCTGGCTACATGGATGCAGATTATAAAGTTCATGATATGTTGAGAGTACACATACAGTTTTAGATCAGCTTTATTGCTTTATGGTGACAAGGACAGATTTTATTTCAAACTTTACTTTCCATTATTTTATGATAGTCTCTAGATATCTTTATTTATGCTTATTTTCTATAGTGATCAAAGCAATAAAAAATATTCCATTTAAATAAATAGTGAGGTAATACTGTGATGTCACAACGTATTTTCATTGGAAACACCACAGAAAGTACAGGATGGATACTATCTTTTATTTAAATTGTGGGAGAAAAATAGAACTTTATTAAAAAGTTCTGTAACTAGTTATCCTTTTAAATTCTGGCCAGGTTCAAAAACAATTAAACTGCACTAGTGGAATCTTTAAAACAGGATGTTATACTTAAGCTATACTGTAACATGTTTGTCTTTCATGGAGCAATTAATCACTGGATGGAGGAGTTAAGACTCATTCCAAACAGAAAGGTGTTTATTGCTGTAGCTGGTCATTACGTTATTTCTATAAAGCTTAAATACTGGATTTTATTGTTTTTATTACAGATCAGCTCCTATAAAAATACATTTCAACTTAACTTTTTAGATTTTTCTGTTTAGTTTCTTGTGCTTCTATTAACCAGTCATTTCTAGTGAAACACAAATATGTTTCCCCACCCAAAGAAGTGGAAGTGTCACTGATGGAGTGACAACAGGAACCAGAACTACAGAAAAACATCTCACCATGAGTTCCAAGACATGAACCTTGTCTCTATCGAAAAAAATATGAATGATGGCTGTAACACAAGATAATCATGATGTGAGGTCATTTTTCCTTCGGTGGGAATTCCTTTTATTCAAGACAGGTAGTTGATTAAAACCCAACTATTTCATGTTATATGGAAGTAGTTAAGAAGATTTTCAGTACTCTGAAGATACTGACTTGTACATGCAATCAACACACCTACTTGAACTTCTACTCACTGTAAAAGGTAATGATAGAAGCTTTACAATACTTATCAGCAGCACTGCTTCCTTCCATATCTTTTGGTTCTAAGAATCGTGTTCAAAGATTGAGCTATTTTGTTCCACAGTGCAACTCAGAGTAATGTAATATGTGTGTTCACAGGCGGTGCTCAGCCCAAAGCTGTCTGCTAGATGAAGAATGCAGAACAGGAAAACACGTGCCTGCCACAGACCTGGAAATCAAAAATTTTACAGCCCAAGACTTCCCTTTATACCACAGAAATCCATGGCTGACATAAAGAACAGCTCTTTGGCCTCTCAGCATAGCCACAAGAACAAGACAGACCAGAGGAATGACTCCCTGAGTCTTTTAAGCTGACTTACTTTCTGATAACCTCTTCATTACATTCTTTACCTTGAAAAGCCCATAGACTACTTTGAAACTCCTTCTGTTTTTTTTTACTCACACTGAGTGTGAATTTTTAACAGAATTTAAAAACGAACTCACAGTTGACTAAATGATTTTTGTAAATTATCTCTAGAATCGTATTTTGAGACAGAAAATTGCTATTAGCCCATTTAGCTTCCCAGAATCATACTCTTCTTACAGGAAAAATTTTTCAGCAGTCAGAAAATACTGCCATGAACATCAATAAATTTATTTCAGTCATCTGACTAATATCTGAAGAGATAATACCTAACCTAGGTCTAGCAACAGCTGCTACAGCTAGGAAGAATATGTGGGGTATTTTTCTTAAAACACTGTCATTAATATGTCACACTCAGCTTTTGCTGTTAGAATCTGTGTTTCAGTTTTTGAAGTGTTAGTGCATAACACAGAGAAGACACTGCGATTTCCCCGAATATGGGACCTAAACCCAACAACTTTATCCATAGCTTTTCTTCTTTCTGGAAAAGAAAGTTCCATAGGAAAATGCAAACATATATATTTCTTTGGTCTAATGGATGCAATTACTGTGTCCAGTTCTTGTCTCCCCAGTTCAAAAGGGACATGGAGCTACTGGAAAGAGTCCAGTGCAGGGCCACTAAGATGATGAAGGGATTGGAGCATCTCCCATATGAGGAGAGGCTGCGGGAACTGGGTCTGTTTAGCTTGGAGAAGAGGAGTCTGAGGGGGGATCTCATTAATGCTTATAAATATCTCAAGGGCGGGTGTCAGAAAGACAGGGCCAGACTCTTCTCGGTGGTGTTCACTGACAGGACAAGGGGCAGTGGGCACGAACTGGAACACAGGAGGTTCAGTCTTAACATAAGAAAACACTTCTTTACTGTGAGGGTGACTGAGTTGCCCAGAGAGGTTGTGGAGTCTCTGTCTCTGGAGACATTTAAAACCCATCTGGACATGTTCCTGTGTGATCTGCTCTAGGATCCTGCTCTGACAGGGGGTTGGACTAGATGATCTTCAGGGGTCCCTTCCAACCCCTGCCATTCTGTGATTCTGTGATTGCGCAATTTTTGTGTTTTCCCTATGACAAAATGAGTTAAACAATACTAAGACATTTCATCCAGATTTACTCCTGAGAAGGTATATATTTTAAAAAGATAGTAAGTTGGCCAAGCTAAGGCCTTGTGTAATGCAAAACAGACCTAATTAACCAATTTCTGCCAAAACAAATTTTGAATGGTTCCTTCTGCACCTCATTGTGGTTTATCCTTATAGACTCTGGCTATTCTCATGGATTTAGCCAGAACTACCATACTGTCTCAAATATAAGGTGACTTTAAATATAAGGCCACCCTCATTTTTGAAAGGATACATAGAAAAATCAGCAAAATCTATTAAAAAAAAAAAAATAGCCCCCCTGGCACTCCTCAGACTATCTCCAGTCACAACCTCCAAAGCCCTTCCTGCTTATGGTCAGCCTGTAACTTTAACTCTTTTTACCTTCAGCATTTGATAAAATATCATATAATAATCTAGAAAGTCCCATTAAAAACAGCCAAAAGCCAGTGGAACAAGGAATCAGAAAATAATAGAATGATTCTGAAAACTGCTAGAAATTACTCTAACTCCTTTTAATAAAATTAGAAGTTGAAAAAATCAAGCAGAAGCTGCCATACCGTTAAACCCTATAAGATAGCATTAAAGAATGCTACCATATATATACATAATATTTAATAAGTGTTTAACATTCATCTAAAATATTTATCTAAACTGCTTATTACATTTTTCAATTACAGACAAAACATTTACAAATATACAGAAGTATGATGAAGAATTCAGTCCTTACAAACATTTCTGAAACAAATGAAAAATTATTTGTTGATTTCAGCAAGGGCTTCCCCTCCTTTCCAGATCTGATTCCACTAAGTTGGACTCAATGATCTTAAAGGTTTTTTCCAACCTAGGCAATTCTGTGATTCTTTAAGTATTAAAACAAGAGCAACCTCAATCATTAGTCTCAATCATTGTTATCATACAATGATATAGGTGGAAAGAACCTTTGGAGGTCATCTGGTCCAACCTCCTGCTCACACCAGGGCCAACATGTTGCACAATGGGCACTGTATCATCTTTCAACTGTACTGGCAGATATAATGTGAACAAACATACCATTGAATAATGATGAAAATAACCAAACACCAACTTTTCTGTAACAAGATGGTGTATGTGTGTGACACATTATTTGTCTGTTCTTCAGTTTGCTTACTGCAAATCAGTTCCTCAGGTCTTGGAGAAGCATGACTGAGAACCACAAGAAACATGGTGGACATTAGGACCTACCATCATGGTATTGCAAGTACAGAAAGTAAAAAATCATCTCTTGACCAGGTTCAAAATAAAGTTACATATTAACTAACAAGACTGAAGTAATTGTTAACACGCTTTGCTAAAATGCCTACTGCTATTAGCCATCTGAAATAGAGTCAGGCATTAGCTCTTCAGTGACACTGGAGTGCGGAGTTCACTTTGTTGATTAAGCAATTAGAGATGGCCATTAACCCCAGCAGCTCTTAGCCATCTTTCACTGGAGTTACTATGTAAAGAACTTCATTTTAAACATTAAAAGCCTGTTTTCTTTCTTACACAGATTGTGCAAAAGCACAAATTCCCTTTTGAATTTCAGAGCTTCGCATTTGCATGTACCCGTCTTACTCTTCAGAGCATCACACTGATCCAGAGGTTTCCCTGACTTCTCCTGGTTGTATCTGAATTAGTGGCTTACACCATTTATCAGCTCTGTGGCTGACTGCATGGGGACTGCTTAAACAGGGATCCTCACAGGGTGCCTTCTGTTGTCCTCTCCCTGCAGAACACCTTGGCGGATGCTCCTCAGGGCTTGCAGTGCACCGTCTGCAGGCACCATGGCACCTTCTTCTCCCGGAAAGAAGAGCCCCAGTGCTGGCTGGTGACTGTCACCCCCTCCTTCGCCTGCAAAGTGCCCATCACACATCTGGGGAGGTGAAAGCAGCCTGCGAGGAAGCTGCACAGGCACAGAACCTCCTCCAGTGATTTGACTTTCTCCCTGCTCAGGGCTTTGGCCTGGGTTTGTTTTTTTTCCCAGATCTACCGGCACCATCCTCCAAGACCATCCGCCTCCCCCCACCCTCCCAGAATGAACAGATCCCACCCGCAGAGTGCTGGAGAGTGGGGTAGGGAGGCGGGCACCAAAGAGAGAACTGGCAGGGCAGCTGCCAGCTCCAAGGGTCTCCAGAGCTCAGTCTTCACCCGGTAAATGGTGGGCTTGTGCCAGCCCCAAGAGCGCCAGGGAAGCGCCTGGCCAGGCCCCAGGCGCAGCAGCCGCAGGGGGGAGGAGGGACGGGCCTGTGGCTGGCGAGCCCCCCTGAGGAACTGGGCAAGGCAGCCA
The DNA here is from genome assembly GCA_028020825.1 of Podargus strigoides. NCBI lineage: Eukaryota > Metazoa > Chordata > Aves > Caprimulgiformes > Podargidae > Podargus > Podargus strigoides. The sequence goes on along the minus strand of CM051663.1, from coordinate 29,872,122 downwards.
TCTTCTTCCCTGTCCTGAAACGGCACTGCCGGCCGTTCCCACCCATCAGCCCCCAGACCAAGCTGAGGTTTGGCTGGGAAAAGGCTCCACTTTCTTCCCAAAGCCTGCTGTGATGGCTTATGGCTCATGGCAGAGACACTGGGGCTGTTTGGCACTGTGTCCCCCTGCAGGTTCCAACTGGGGGAGGCTGGGACCAATCCAGCCCCACCCTGGACCAAGGGAGATCAGGAACTGAACACAAAAACCCTTCTGGAGAAGGGACCATGTCCTGTGGTGTCTCCACGAGGTGTGTGTGGTGCAGCCACCTTCAGCAACTGGACGCTCAGGGCGTGTGGCTGGTGGCAGCCATAATATGCTTTGATTCCTCCCCGGGTTGTACAACATCCCCGAGCAAGGCAAGCGCTGCCTGTGACTGCCATGGGAGGGAGCAGGGGAGCCCAGAGGGCTGGCCAGCAGTGCTGGGGTGTGGGGAGAGCCTGTGGGACTTTGTCCTGCAGCCTCCCAGGGAGGCACAAGGTGTTACTGAATGGACCTTCTTGCCACATATGTCTGGAGATGTCAGCCATGTCCAGAGCAGCCAGATGGGGCCCTGGAAAGTCATGGCTGAGGCCTCGGAGACTGGCGTGAAACACAAATGCTGAGCACAAGACAAGAGATGTGGGGATGGAGTGGACAGTGGCATTGCAGTAACGCTGGACACGTGCAGGAGAGGACACTTCCAAGTGATGGATGGTCACATCCTCAGGTGATGGATGCAGATGTCAATGAGTGATGGGTTCAGATGTCACTGAGGGATGGACTGCAACATCTCCAAGTGATGGGCTACGACATCCCTGAGTGACATATTGTGACCATGTGTCCCTCATTACTTCTATCTGGGTGCTGAGTCTCACCCAGCTAGCTCGTGCCCACACTCCAGCTGTGCGAGTATGTGAGGCTGGAGTGTTGAGTGAGGCTGTTGCTCGTGCTGAGGTTGTGCTTGGGGAGTTCTTCACTGCAACTCTGAATGCCCAGCCCCCAAGCCACTGAAGGATTTTCCCAGGCAGCCCGGGCACCCAGGAGGCGTGCTCGCAGCAGCAGAGGAGAGGGAAGGGAAATCTCACCCTGTGGAGCTCAGTGGGTTTCCTTCTTGAGGGGCTTGGACATTTGTTCCAGCCCTCCCTGGACCAGTGAATGACTGTGGCTTCTCTTCCATTTCTATGAGAACACTGGCAGTGCCAGTGAGAGGGAATGGCTTGACATCCCCAGCTCCCTTCAGCCCACTGCAGCACATGCACGGTGTGGCCACAGAGCTGGAGAACCGCTGTCCAATACACCTGGACAGCTGGGAGGTGGCCATCTACGTACTGGCACGCCTTCACCAGTTCTGCTACCCGTGCATCGTGCAGTGGGCTGAGAGCACACCCGAGTGCCTCTTCTGAAAGAGGAGGGTGAGATCCATATTGCACTTGGTGTGGCTGGACGATGACTTTGAAAAGCTTGTCATCCCACCAGCTGCAGCACCACCACTTGTCATCCACCTGACAGGAGGAGCTCCTGGACACCCAGCCACCCACAGCCTCCAGCACCCTGCAGCACCCCAGCCACCAGCCGCAGGGCAGCTGCCCATGGCTGCAGTGTGCGGCTTCTACGCCTATGTCTGGGCATTCATCTTCTGCATCTACCCCACTGTTCTCCATTCCCTGCTGCCCTGGCTGCAGCCAGGAGCTGGGGCAGCTCTTCTAGGATGCCCAGGAAGGAGCAGCAGCAGCGCAGAGCCTCATCATATCCAGCCTGTGATACTTTGGCTTGGATAAGGAGGGTCTGATCCAGGTGCTGCAGGCCTCCCTGGGCAGGTGCACGAGGAGCTTTGTCCACCAGCTTGTTGACAACATCGTGCAGCAGTGCGGAGAGGAGGCCTGATGTCAGATGGGCCTTGAGGATGCCCATGCTGCTGGGAGGCAGGAAGGCAGCCCCAAGGCTGCTCCTGGTCCCACTGCTTCCTGAGAAGGGTCTCCTGCCCCCCACCCAGCCCTTTGGAGGGGGTCCTGGAAGCCCCCTCAATGCTCCTGTTCCCACTCACAGGGAGCAAGAAGAGCTGCAAGAGGACCCAGAGGAGGCTGTGCCTGGGCCTGCCACTCCCCCCTGGGGCAGCCAGCCCTCCCTTGGGGGGCTGTAGTGAGGTCTGAAGAGGAGGGCTGGCAGCCTTGAGGACACCTTCCAGCCCTGCAAGAAGCCACCCTGCCATCAATTACACTGGGAGGGTGCCTCAGCTGGGGCTGGGGCTCAGGCCGGTCCCCAAGAGATTCCAGGCCCCTAAATCAAATTATTATGCAATAAAAGAAAATAAAGGCATGAAAACTGCACAAAAAGTCTCAGCATTGTTAACAATGCACATGACATTGCTTTCCAAATGTGCAGGTGGTTTTTCTTGGAAGAAATCTGCAGTCTGTTCTTGTCTTTGGTTTTCAAAAACCAATGTCTGCAGCCATAAATGACATCCTGGGGGTCTTGTTATCACCTGGCAGAGGAAAAGCTGCACAGTTCAGAGCCAGCAAGGAGACCAGCAGGCTCTCACTAGTTGTCTAGGTCTAATTATTTGACTGTACAAGAAAATAAAGGGTTGAAGATGACAGGAAAAATTTCCTCAGCTTTGCTAATGATATTAAAGGGGGGCAGGGTGGTGTTAATGGTGGTGGTTTCTGCTTGCTTGCATTAGGATCTCCTTGTCATTGTTGGTATGATTGACCAACATGCACTAAGTTCTTGCCCTTTTCTCTTTGATCTGTTACTGGACCTTACATCTGAATTTACTGTACGTTTCTTCTGTATGCACCGGGTACTATTTCCACGTTCACTTTGCTCCCCCTGAAAGCATGTTCCGCTCAGCTCCAGGCCTGTATGTCTGCTGCTGTTACAAGCTTTGGGGTTGAGGACACTGCAAAAGTCATAGAATCTTCACAGAATCATAAAATGATTTGGGTCGGAAGGAACCTTTAAAGGTCATCTAGTCCAATCCTCCTGCAATGAACAGGGACACCTTCAACTAGATCAGGTTGCTCAGAGCCCCATCCAGCCTAATCTTGAATGTTTCCAGGGATGGGGTATCTACCACCTCTCTGGGCAACTGTGCCAGTGTTTCACCACCCTCATTGTAAAAAACTTCCTCCTTATACCTACCCTGAATGTACTGTCTTTTAGTTTAAAATCATTACCCCTTGTCCTGTCCTACTGAAAAGTCTGTCTCAATCTTTCTTGCAAGCTCCCTGTAAATACTGAAGGCTGCTATAAGGTCTCCCTGGATCCTTCTCAGGGCTGAACACCACCAAATGTCTCAGTCTGTTAATGTAAGTTGATGAATGCCTCAAACATTTTTGCATAAGCAGCTGTGGCAGGCTCTGAACAGGAGGCTCATTGCTGGGGGTGGTGTGTGGTGTGTGTGGAGTTGGAGGGCATGCAGTCCTGGGCTCCAATGTGCCTCACAAAACAACTTGCCAAACATGGTCAGAGGCCACACAGAGTTCATTTGAGGAAGGAGCTTACGACCACTCGAAAGATCCTTCGTGACTACCCCCCCCCCATCATACTGACACCTGTGCAGAATATGAAGAACGTTCTGGGACAAGAACCACGTATGCTATAAGGAGGCTGATTAGGCAGAGGGGCCTGGTCTCACTCCTACTGGTGCCTCACCATTCCTGGAGCGGGGGCCATAAAAACTTCCAGAAGCCCAGGAACTGGGGCCAATATATAGCAGGATGTGACTCACTTTGGGAGGGGCTACTACTACTGCTTCTACTACTGCTACTTCTTTGGATACGCCCCCTCCATTGGCAGGTCTGACGCTGGATCCGGGAGCAGTGATCTCTCTCTTTCTGTTTTTTCCTCTCTTCCCTTAAAGGTGTTAAGTTCCCATAATGCCTCATAGCTTAGGTAAATATAACTGCAACGTTTATAAAGGACTTGTTTGTGTTAAGATTGATGTTTGACCAGTGTTTGTAGAGTATTTGCTTCTATTAAGGTTGTTGTTGTTCAGACCTTGAGTGCTAACCCACACCATCAACACTCTTCCATGTTTACAAGTTCAAATTTGCTTCTCCCAATTCAAGTTTCTTCTGTGTGAAAATAAAATATTCAATTGATTGTTTGGTGTCATTTCATCTTCATTTAGTCCAGGGGGATCATTAGAACCTTAGTCGCTCTCCTCTTTCCTCCTTTTGGGCTGGGATGCAACATGGAGATGTTCAAAACTCTTCTGGATGCCATCTTGTACAACCTGCTCTGGGTGAACCTGCTGTGGCAGGGGGGTTGGGCTAGATGGCCTCCAGAGGTCCCTTCCAACTCCCAACATTCTGTGATTCTGGTAACTGATAAATATTCCAAATTTGTGACTTAGGAAGGTGGTAGTTTCCTCATTAAAGCCTGTGTGGTCAATAACTTGGGTCAGATAGGCAGGTGGAGTGGTTGGGTTTGAAGGGTCGGCTGCAAGTCCAGAGCAGTGGTGTGGGTTTCCCTGGCTGGGGAGTGGAGCTGGAAAGCTGAGAAATCACCAGTGGGTCATCATGAGGGCCTGGATTCGTGGTGAGGGCTTGTGCCCCCTTCTGTTGGGAGCCTGCACAGGGTGGTCCCACTAAATCAGCTGAAGAGCTGATTGAGAAAATGATCCAAGAAACAGCAATTTGCATGGAGCGTCCTGCAAACTTGCTTTCATCGCTATAAAACCTCAGAAGCGTTTGCCAAGAGGCAGTGGCCTCCAGTCACAATGTTTATTTCAGTACGTGGAAAATGCCTTTTTTTCACACGACTGGACTGTTTTAGCTGTCCCCGTGTTGAAGCAGAGGCACCAGTTCAGGGCTGCGGTATGATTCAGGCTTTCCAGCACGCAGTGTCTCTCTCATCTGCTCTCATTTTGTCTGAGAACCCTCGGAGGTCCCTCGCCCAGCCTCTCCTCTGGGGCAGTGTCCCCTCATCAGCCACAGAGAAGAGCAGGGCGCCTATGGTGAAACCTTCCCCAAATACCCCCACAACCCCTGGCCAAGGTCATGGGGGCACGGCTGTGCTCTCCGCTCCCTGTGCCCTTCGGTCAGACCGCGTGAGTTCACCGCCCTGACCGTCACCCGTGGGGTTCTCCCCGTGGCGCAGCGATGGCGTGCCACGCATCCCCGCCGACCTCACCCGTCTGCGCCCCCGACCCACGGCCAAGCCCCAGGCGCCCAGCGGTACGAGTGTCACCGTGCGGAGTTTTTTTTTGGAGGGGGGATGGGCGGGGGTGGGACCGGCGGGCGGGGCGGGACGGGACGGTGCCGGGAGCGGCGGTTGCGGCGGAGCGCGGCGGCGGCGGCGGCGGCAGCATGCGGGAGGCGCGGTTCAGGGACCACTTCTGGGTGAGAGGGGGCACGGTGAACGCGGGGAGCGGGGACAGGACCCACCGGAGCCGGGAGGGGATCACAGCTGGGCCGGGAGGGTCACCCCTCTCCGGTCAGAGTTGGCTCCAAAGCCGCCTTCGTGGTCCTGGGGAGCCTTTGCTGAAGGCTCTAAGCATCTCCAGCGGCAGGCACTGCCCGGCCACGCGTGTCCTGAGAGCCGTGGCTTTGCACCCTGCCCCGTGCAGCCGCTACTGCCGTTACCGTGCTAGAGATGAGTGCCAGGCTGAGGGTTTGATAGTGTTAGTTGGTCACCAGTGAACTGGCTGGAGGCACCACGATCAAAAAGAGTCCTTTAAAGTCGAGCTAATCCCAGACTAGGAGTGAGTCCCTCGGTGTGCTGCAGCCGAGCTGTGGGAGAAAAAGCCACAGTTCAGGGAAAGCTGCAATTGATTCTTTTAAGTCTGAACTGTGTTTTTTCGGAATGGAGAAGTGCTGATTAGCCACTTATCTACTGCAGAGCATCAGCGCTGTGGTTGTTCAGTTCCTCTTGGTGTGCTGGTCTTCATGCCAGGTACTGGCAACCAGGAAATAAATTACAAAATTTGGCTTTCGGGTATGAAAATCCCCGTCTGTGAATGGCAGTGCTCGGGGTTTCTGAGACGATGCCTGGGAAGCAGCTCCTACCTTGCAAGATGGGGCAGAGGTGCGTGAGCCTCAGGAGGAACAGTCACTGGGTTTGGGGCTGCTGCGTGTTATAGAATAAGGGCACTGGGCTTGTCCAGCATCATTAGCATGTTATCTTGTGTAGCACAGTCAAATTTGTAAATCCCATATAGGTATCAACCCTGGCTTGGAAAATAAAGCCAGCTTTGCATCTGATAGCTGTTTCTCATCTATTTGGTGCTGAGAAATTTACATGGTGCTCCCTTTGCTTTGCAAATGTGCAGGAGAGGAGGGATGCAGGGTGGTGGCAGCATCCTGGAGGCTGGGGGGGAATAACTGGATGCCAGGAGAGTTGCCTAGACATGATTTGTTGTGCTTCAGTGGAACTTTGGATTGAAGAAGAGGTCCTCACCACGGGGCTGGCTTCAGCTGGCGCTGCCCAGTTTGTTCTTCTCCTGCTGGAGTGTGGTGCTTTTTTGAAGGAGGATCCTGGAGGAGAGGGCTTGGTGGGAGAACATACCGGGGCAGGAGCAGCTCCAGGTCCCCAAGGCGAGGAGGAGCCAAGACCGTTGTCCAGGATCCTCATGCCTGCTCAGTCTCTTTTATAGCAAACACTTCTATTTAGTGAATAATTCTTTTGGTGAGCCCAAAAGTATAGTTGTTGCGGGGGATTTTGCTTGCCTTTTTTCTTTCTGAAGCGTGTGTGCTTCAGCTCCCCCTGACTGAGGAGACGTGCTGGGGCAGGCAGCTGGGGTGGAGGCTGGATGGGAGCGTGATGGACATGACCTCAGTGGAGAGATCTAGGTGCTGCTGCTGTCGTTTGGCTGATGGAAAGGGTGGGTACCACCCCAACGAGTCTCCATGCACGTACCGGTGACTGTGCATCAGCTGCAGGGTCTGGGGGGGCGGGGGGAGGAATGAGAGATACGCAGAAAAATCCAAATTTGGAAGAGGTGTGGAGGGCTGCTCATCTGGCTTTGGTTTGCTGTTAAGTGCTGTGAGAGAGTGCAAACTTCCTCCTGCAGTTTTTCCTCTTAAATTACTTTGCTTAAACCAGACAGGGAAGGAGAACTCTTCTCTGACAAAGCAAATGATTTTGCAGTGGTCAGGACAGCCCAATGGGAAAGCGGAAATTTTGAGAGGGTCGCAGGGGAGGGATGCTCCAATCGATTGGACAAAGTCTAAAAATAACCAAACTCCCCAAAAGCTGTTTCATTTTTGGTATTGCATCTTCCAGCTTTGAAACAGAGCTAGTTGTGAATGGCAACTGCCAAATTTCTTTGTTGGGATAAGCTGCAGGCCCCCCCCTTTCTCTGCGGAGGCAGAGCGGACGTGCCTCAGGCCTCATCTGGGGACTGATTTAGCTTTAAACCCTGGTAGTTCTGGTTTCTTCGGTGGTGTGCATGTGTCTATATTTTCCTGCACTGGAACCTGTCCTTGCTGAAGTTCATGGCGTGATGCTCGTGATGCGCTGTGTAGGGAAGGCACAGTATGACTTTGCTCTCTGCGTTTGAGTTTGTTCACCCTGTTAGGTTTCAGCACAAGATGATAAATTCCCTAAAATAAAGGGATCTGCTCTCTTGCATCATACCGCAGCTCCTGCTCGTGTGGAGACCAACGTCTGGAGAAGCCTGAAGCTGCAAGTGAGGGCAGGGAGGACCTTAAAAAAGCATTGCCCTGAACGCCCTCACTCGCGTGACGTTCACTCCCGCAGCCTGTGCTGCCTGCAAAACTAAAATACGCCAAAGATCTTGTTTGTTTCCTCTCGCTCTGCCTGTAGTGATTACCGCAAGTTGAGCAAGTGTGGGCTTTTGTTTTCATTTGTTTTTGCAATCCACTGTTCTTTCGCTATACGAGGTTTCTTCTTTCACTTTAATAATGTTCTTGGTACGTGCCCGGTTCTCCCCAGGCCTGTTCTTGCAGAGTATTTTGGGTAACCCGATGGCAAAGCTTTGGGTTTCATCATTCAGTTCTTGTAGGCACCTGTAAAACTGTGTAGGAAAGACAGAAATTATAATGTTAAAACACACTTCAAGTCTGATCTCTTGACTAACAGCTTGCAACTTGGAGAGCAGATCTTCAGTTATTTTGCTTTTAATGAGACAAAATGCAGTGCTTGCTGCAGGTTGTTTGAGTGTGCATTAAAAAGAAGCATTTAGTAAGACATTAAAAAAATAAGCAAATAATGCTGAAGACTGAGACCTGCTGACTCTTGCCAAGGTTGGTCAAGCAATTTTTGAAAATAAGACTTAGAAATCTAAATATTTTAGGCATTCCCAAATATTTATTTTTCACGCCAAGAAAATGTGATCATGGCTCAGGCAAGACATCTGCAGTAAGAGCTACACTGGCATATTTAATTTTATAACAAAGCACTCGGCAAAGTATCTGAAAACACTGATATTCCTCCCTGCCTCCCCAGCACATAGGAAAGAGCTATTGTCTCTCTTTTCGCAATGGCAGAAATGAAGCATGGAGGGAAATAAATGCTTTGCCCCTTGCTGCAGACGGAAGGAGTGTGGGTGTCTGCAAAGGAACTGGCGATATGTCCCTGCTGGCCCCTCTACCATGGGTTACGGATGGTGTTTGTCAGTGCTGCAACTGGCCGTGCTATGGTTTCTTTTTAGCCTCGTGTGGCTGGCTGGGGATAAACTCCTTTTTTTTCTGCATCCCCGGTGTTGGGGGATGGGTGTGGGGGCTGGCAGCCCCGGGGCTCCTGGGTTCATTCCCTGGCTGCTGACACACAACGTGACGCTGGCTGGGCCGTTTCACTTCCCCTTGCTCCTGCTTGTCCTTCTCTAAACCAGGACTGAGTTTATCAGAAGAGTTATGAAACCCTCAGGTTGTCCTTGAAAGGAACAAGGTGGGGTTTGTGGGATGAGGTAACTGCATCAAGGCAGGACAGTCCATTGCTTTCTGTCTCAGGGGTAAGCAAGGTAGATGTGTTGGCATAGAAGGGAAGAAAATTTGTATGGAAAATTATTATTCAAAGAGCTGGTTTTTTGCAGGACGCAGTTCTCAGGTGAATTGGCAATGAGTCCTTTTTCTCATTGCTATGAGTTTTCTCTGTGCTGTTGTACCCACCTGGTTATGGGCTGGGCAGGAACTGCAGCCTCTTGCAGCACCTCCTGCTCTCCTCACCCTGCTCCCTGCAAGCACCAGCACAAGCATCTTCCTTGGTCTCAGCAACCTCTTCAGGATACTGAGTGATTTTGAGGCTGTACTGACTGTCCAGAGAAGGGCAACGAAGCTGTGAAGGGTCTGGATAAGGAGTGGCTGAGGGACCTTGGGATGTTTAGTCTGGAGAAGAGGAGGCTGAGGGAAGACCTCATTGCTCTCTACAACTCCCTGAAAGGAGGTTGTAGAGAGGCAGGGGTCAGTCTCTTCACCTGGGTAACAGTGATAGGACGAGGGGTGATGGCCTCAAGTTGTGCCAGGGGAGGTTTGGACTGGATATTAGGAAAAATTTCTTTACCAAAAGGGTTATCGAGCACTGGCACAGGCTGCCCAGGGCAGTGGTGGAGTCCCCATCCTTGAAGGAATTTAGGAGACGTGTAGATGTGGTGCTGAGGGACATGGTTTAGTGGTGACTTGGCAGTGCTGGGTTAATGGTTGGACTTGATGATCTTAAAGGTCTTTTTCATCGTACATGATTCTATGACTCTGTGATTCTCCCACATCATTCGCTTCATAGGGTGTGTGTCTGGAAGGGGTCTCCATGTAAAGTGGGTAGAAGATGTAAATATCAAGCTCAGCAGCTTTCAGCTGTGACTCACAGGAGGTCATAACATGACTTCAGATCCCGACTAGAGCATTTTAGCCCCTCTTTTGGCTAAAGGTGCAAACAAAACCCAAAGCATCACAGGAAGCACACAAATTCCTTCTCTGCAGCAAGTCCATCAGGAGGATGGTGCAAACCCAGGCAGTGACTTGGGAAGGCGGGGGCACATCCGGCTAATCCCTGTGGGCTTGGGAAGCATCAGGTGCTGCTTTGTCACCCTGAAATCATCTGTAGTTTCCATGGGCTGTCCTCTAAATAGCACGTGGGCTCAGAGCTCTGCCCAGCAAGGAGGACTAGGACAGCTGTGCTCTGCAGGGTGGGCGGAGAGATGCTCGTCCCTCCACATCCCTCTGGTTGGGGAGGGCTTGTTGCAACTCCCCATCCTCAATACCTGTCTTTGGCTTAGTTTATTATGTCTTTAAATCTTGTCCTCTGAACCCATGGCTCTGTGCTCACCATATTGCCCTTCCTCTTTCATTGCTCCCTGCCAGCCCTGCTCTTGGGATGTCCCACGGGCAGTCAGGCTGATCCTTTTTATTCTTTCCGTGCCGACATCTGCCCAGAAGGGTGCTGCAACGGCCAGTTTCACAGCATAAAACCCTGCCCAGCTGCTCCTGCGCCAGGAACTCCTCCTGCCTGGAAACAGCTCTTTTGGAAACCTCCATGGCCTCCATTACCTCCCGCATTTCATAGCACCTTGCATTGTGAGGTCTGGTCCAGCCTTGGAAGCTTAGGAAATACATGCTCAAATTAAATCCTTCTAATGAAGGAGAAAGAGTGATAAAGAGCTTAGTTCACATTTTTGATGGATGCTCCTAATTTTTCCCTGGGCACTTCCACCCAGCACAGCAAACCGGTGCATCCTGAGCAGCAGAGTGGGGTGCAGGAGCTTTTGGGTGCCCCTGACACACAGCAATATGGGTCTGACCTCTCTATCCTGCGAAGCTGGCAGCAACTGACTGTTGTTCTTCACATCTGTTTTATTTTCTTTGAAACTGGGGATAGGAAGTCAAGTTAGGATGTTCCTGTGTTTTGCAACTGTCCTGAAGGCTGACTTCAGTGCAAGCGTGTTTCGTACTTCACAGACATGATTAGCAGACACAGTGCAAACTGAGAACTGGTTGTGGGTTTCTTGTCAATAAGCCCATTTGTGCTTTGTAAAGAAACAGAAACTGTTTTGGTTTCTGCTCAGGCCCCACTCCACAGTCCTCTCTTCCTGTGCGTGACATGAACAGAGCAAATCTGAACTGGGATGCCTGGGGTTTTCCTGCAGGTCCCACTCCTACAGATCTCTGCTTAACTTGTTGCTTTCTGGTCACTGACATTCGAGTCGTTGACTGCTTAGGGAAGTGCACATAATTAAATCCTTCTTTTATCACAAATACCAGCCCCGTTCCTCCTCATTTCTTGCACCAGGTATGAACTCCCAAGAAATCCCCACTTCTCTTGCCCATGCTTTCACACCAGTTCTGTGCTTTCTCTCATCCTGGCTTTGAACCATTTCCTGAATCTCTCCATCCTGCCATTACTCCTCTTCAAGCTTCTTAATAACTGTTTGTGGTTTTTGCTTCCTTTCTCTGAGTTTCATATCTGCTTCTATCATTGCATCCTTTCTGTGTAGCCTCTTTCCTTATATATTTTGCTCCCATATATGCTGTTCTGTGCACACCAACTGGTTGTCTTTGCAGAAGATGGCAGGTAACACCTTCGGCTTAGCTCCCTGCATCTGCTTCAGGCTTCTTCCAGAGAAGGAGAGCTCATGATCAGAGCATCTCTTTGCATTACCATAGCACTTAGGGGCCCTGCTTTTGGCTGAGGTCTCCATTGTGGTAAATCCTCAACAATCATAGGGCAAAAATCCACTTTTTGGCCTAAGATGCTTCCAGGCATAGGTATGAGGAAAGAAACATGTTAGTTAGTCAACCTTCATCTTATTCCAACTGCATCATTGCTGCATGTATCTTTTTTTTCTTTCTTTCTTTTTTTTTTTTTTTTTTTTTTTTAAATAAGAATCAATGCAATATATGTTTTTAAGAAGTATTTTGAAGGAAAGGACAGATCCTTCAGAAGTCTAGGGGAAGTATGAGTGGTACTGCAGGGCTGAGAGACCTGGACTGGAACATGGGACTGTGTGATGTATTGGAGGGCATACAGCAGTGGTGGGGAAGGACCTGGTACTTAGAGAAATGATCTTTGCAGTGGTATTTTGAACTGATATGTGGGACAGTGCTGATTTGCATGAAGCCAAAGAGAAGGCTGTTGCAGCAGCAGTCATTGGGTGCATCCATACTGTCGTGGTTTGGTTTGAGGCTGGATCAGCCACTAAACAGATGGCAGATGTTCTCTGCTAACCCCTGTCCCTTCCCAGATGGAAAGGGAAAGAAGAAGAAGGGCTTGCCCCCTCATGATCCCTCAGCTTTATACTGAGCTTGATGTGTATGGGATGGAATACTGCGTTGGTCAGTTTGGGTCACCTGTCCTGTCTGCTCCTCCCCGCAGGTGCAACCCTTTTGTACCCTTACACTAAGGGGGGCCCCAAGGTGGCACCAAAAGAATTTGGCAGTGACCTTGGTCTCTGTAAGATTAAGTATAAGCAAGAGCCTTTCTGCAAACTGTTGTACTGAGAGCTCAGTGCTAACCATAAACATTGAGTATTATCCCTTCTAGGAGCAGACAGTGTCTCAAAAATATGTTGTTCACTTCAGAAAGTCTTAGAAGAGACTTAACTGGAAAGTAAAATCACTGAAAGGAAAATTGGTTCTGTTTTAGCCAAACCAGGACACATACATTTCTGTAAGGGCAGTGGGAGAAGCCCATAGCTCAGTGATCCTGTGCAGAAAGGTCTGATAAATTCACCTCCAGCCCAGATGTAGGCTCCTACAGCCAGATGAGACAGTGATGCCCAGAAATGTGCAAGTCAATGCTAACCAAGATCCATCTCCATGTCTGCAGAAACCGAGAGGAGCAGTAGTAAGAGGGGCTATATCTAGAGACTTGAAGGGGTTTTAGCGTTTGATTTCATTAAATTAGAGCTGACAGCTAAGCTCCTAATAGAAGATACCATGTGCCGTGGGGCCAGCTATGCTTAGGCCAGGGTGAAGCAATAGGATGTGGTAAGACTGAGCTCTTCTGTTTTCTGAAAGTCTTGGAAGTGCCTTGTCCCAAATTGCCACCGTGGTTCTCATTCTGGAGCCTCTCCCACCCCTAAAAGAAATTGATCTTATTTTATAAGGAGGCACTTGCACACTTGCTCCCAGCTGCGCCACTGCTTGTACAAATGCTGCTGGAGGTGGCAGTGGCCATGGACTGCACTGACGAGAATGTGACTTCTGTTCTTGTGTTTTCAGAGTACAGATCTGACGAGCACAGTTGGCTATGACAGCATCATTCAACATCTGAATGATGGCAGGAAGAACTGCAAAGAGTTTGAGGACTTCTTGAAAGAAAGGTATGGAGCCGCCTCTGAAAATGGGTTGGGTTGAACCCAGGAAGTGAGGTGCTGGCACTGATACTACTCCTTGTATTCCCTGCTTGGTTTCTGTCACATTTATGTGCCCACTATGTTAAAACACCTTTGATTTTTGACTGATGAGGAACTTGTTTTCTTACACTGTCCTTTCCTTGCACATCTCGTGCTATGCTATGAGGTCCATGCCCAGGAATCCTCACCTGCGAGGCAGCAGTGGTGCCCAGGGCTTGATGCTCACATTTTGAACTGTCTGTTAAAAAGAAAGAGGAATCAGGAGCAGTTTAATCATTCAGTTTTGTTGCCAGAAATCTGTGCTGATGTGTTTGCAGCTGTTGGTGGTCTGCCCAGGCCACAGACTCTCCCATGAAGTTCACCTTACAGTTCATATCGCAGATGATCAGGTGAAGACCATTGCATAGGAGAGGCATGGCTTTGTCTTGAATTTGTATTTGTATGCTGTGGACAGCCCACTGGTTTTACATTAAAAAGGAGTAGTAGCTTAGATAGTGTGTTTATTAATCAGCAGTTATGACCTAAGCAGAGGTTCTGTGGCTACAAAGGAACAACCGAAATGTATTTTTACTTTATGGTTCACCTGGTTAGCAAAGGCTAAATATGAAGAACATTGTAGAACAACCTTGAATTGATGCAATTTTGGTATTGAGAACTGCAGAAAACAAACCTCTGCATACAAGAGTTGGCACAAAACAGCCTGGAACAGATGTAATGAGGGTGAAGAGGAAGAGAACCTGCAGTTAAAAGTGTCTAATGTGCCTGCATCTGTCTGGGCTGTAATCCTCTGGGCCAGGAAAATTTGTGCTTTCCAGCTGCCCAAGGAACCATCTGCTGAGCTCTGAGAAACGTGTCCCACTCATCCATGACAATGGAAAGAGTGCAAAAAACCTCCTCCACACCCTGTGCCCTGTTCCTCTTTGCTGCTGAAGGAGGTGTAGGTTCCCACTAACATGTCCAGCCAGGAGGAGATTAGAGGCTGGACCTGGACTTCCTACTGGCACCCCTCTCTGAACATGGCCCGCTTTCTGCAGTTGCTTTGGAATCTGTACAGACAACCAGAGTTGGACCTGCTTTGTTAAATGTAAATGTCTCCATCTGGGCAAGCTGCCCTAGCTGTCTGCCGTTAGTGGAGAGAAACAAGTACTGCTAGAGGTTTGCATTAGAAGGTTTAATGGAAAAAATAAAGAGCTTCCTAAAATGCCCGTATCTCTAATGCAGATACCGTTCTTGTTGGTTTTTAGAGTTTGGCAATGAGGTTCACCTAACTTACCTATTTAAAAACTCCAAAAGCATGTAGGCAAATGGAAAAAATAAAGATTATAAATTAATTTTTTTTCCTCTGTCTAACAATATTCCCATTAACTTGATTTTTTTAGACAAAGTATCAAATCCAACTGGCATGTTCTCCATGACGGGGACCATGTAACAGCCAAACTGTATAAGCCAAGCTTTCTCCCCCCCTGCCCTTTCTTCCAAGAGGAGACGATAATATGATCCCTCAAAGGTGTTATCTATGTTACCTCACAAGATGTGGCCTCTTCAGCTGTTCTCCCAAGGACCTGAGGAGGGCAGGAGAGAGTACCTATTGCCTCGTTTTAACAAGTCCTGAAGAGCTGAAATGGCCCAGCTGAGCTTTGAGGTGCATGTATGGTGGCTGAGTGGTCTCCAAGGTGCCTGAAGGAAGTACATTTGGTTTAAATCAGCCAAATCAGATTCAAAAGTACTTTGTGTGGATGGACTGACAGACGCTGATGGCTTAGATGCAGAAAACATATGATCGCACAAGCTCTGTTCCTGTAGGAAACTGAGCTAACAACTACTCAGGTGACTCACCTGGCTGTGTATAGCCATCAGCTGCACTGGCTGCTTAGTCCTCCATCTCCTGCAGAGGTGGTCCTTGCTCCCATTGGCAGATGGGGAAAGCAATGCACTAGGACCACAGACATGGCAAAACAAAGTGTTTTCACTAGAAGGGCTGTTGGGTAACTGCAAATAAGTCTTCTCTCAGCCAGCCATCCACAGTTGGTTTGTAGCAGGTCAGAAGATAGGGAGGTATTTTGCCAATTACTAAGCCTAGTACAAAGGACACAGCCAGCAGTAGAACAAACCAGTAACCAGATTCTATTGCGCACAAAAGGGTTAGTATATGGGTGATCGCTGGGGGTACAAACAAGTCAATGAGGTTACAGATAATAGACATCAACCCCAATGACCCCAGGAACAACACAGCACAGCCAACAACTGGTGGAATAAACAAAGCAACAAAGTCTTCCATAGAAGAGATGGGAGACAACCAAGCCAAGAGGCTAATAAGTAAGACAGAGGTAGCCACCTACTGTTTTCACAAAGCCCACATTCACAAGCACCAAACCTGACTGGGGCCCAGTTGCAGGGAGAGAAAGGAGGTCCTTCCTCAACAGGGATACTCTGCAAAGTGCATCCATCTCACAGATAGACACTCCACCTTTCCTGCAAGTGGTCCCAGCTTTTATCCCCAAAGAAGGAGACCTGGCACTCATTTACCCAATGTGGGGCACCTGGGGCTTTGTTTACCCAAGGGCTTTCCTTACAAGGCCAGCCACACCTTGGAGGAAAGCCAAAAGGCAAACTCATCCCCTCCTTTTAAAGGACCATGGGAACCACCCATATGTCAACCTTAATTCAGGGCTCAGGGTTCAGACCCCCGCACTGCAAGAGGGTGTTAAGAGTGGGTCTTGAACTCTGCTGCAAACAAGTATCAGTTTCTGAAATGAGAACTTCCTCTTATTTCTCCCTTTCCTCATCAGGGCAATTATAGAAGAAAAATATGGCAAAGAGCTGATTAACTTGTCAAAGAAGAAACCCTGTGGGCAGATGGAACTGAAGTAAGTTCACAGTCCTCTGTGTGTTTTGCTTTTATGGGCGTCCTTACTTGGAGTGGTGGAGGAGGAGGAGAAGGAAGGAGGCTGTGAGAGACAAAACAGTGTTCAAATGTGATTGGGACACTATCAGAAGATGATCTGAAATTGGTCTTGTGAACGAACGGTGCACAGTTGGGTGGGCCTTTGCCAATAAATGAGTTGGACTCCACCAAGTTCCCACCAGCTGTAGACTAATCAAAGCATCATAGATGCACAGGCGAGATGTGGACTGGCACTTCAGCAGAGGGCTGAGGATCATGAGACCTTGGGTTCAGTCCTGACTGGTTTTGTGGCCAGAGGGGAAGTACAAGTAATTTCTTGACTCAAACCATGCAAATCGTCAAAGCTCAATCTGTTACCAACTCGCAGGGGTGCTGTGGCCACTGCAATTGGCTCGATGAGTTGGTCTCCATTTCACCAGTGACCCTTGACAGCCTCTACTTCATACATGCCCATTCTGATATTCCCTGATCATTCATTTACAGTTTTATAAACAAATCTTTACCGTAAAATATTAAAAGGGAGAAAAATTCTCTACGTTTCCAATCACTGGCCAATGCACTATGTCGAAGGTGTTCATATGTCCCAAGTGATACTCGTAGGAGGTTGCCTGAGACATTTGTCATGGAAGTCAGGGTTTTTAATAGCATCCAGTGTTCAGAAAGATGTAAAGTAGATCTCAAACCAAGTGAGCTGTGTTATACTCACCGAGAGGGAAAAAGCTGGAGGTGTAAAGAGGGTTTCGAGCTGCTTTGGCTGGCATCAAATGAGGGACTTGCTGTCTGGTTTGGGAGAAGTGCTCTCCTGATGCCTGTGCCTGGCTTTGCTTTTCCAGTCTTTTTAATGCTTTGCTTGTTTTCCAGCACGCTGAAGAGATCCTTGGATGTTTTCAAGCAACGTAAGTAAATCTTCTCCTTTGTGTTTGGCACGACACTTGGCAGCACCAAAGCCTGCAGGCAACTGATTGGGAAGAAAATGGCAGAGAAACCTCCAAAAGAGTGCAATGCTGGGGTCAGGCATAGGCTGTCCCTCCTGGCCAGGCTCATTCCAACACATGGCGTTTGGGATGGGGCGCTCCAGGGCACAGGTGGGAGAGGAGACCCGTGGGGTGTCCCTTTGGGGATCTCGGGTTTTCAAGGCTGGCTGCACCTCCGAGGTCATGCTTGCATTGTACATCAGAAGGTGTGCATGAAGCTCAGCTGGAGTTTGTTGGGCCAGCTCACCTTACCTCTTCACACAAAGACGCAGTAATTCGCACCTCAAATACTGTGTTCAGTTTTGGGTCCCTCACTACAAGAAGGACACTGAGCTGCTGGAGCATGTCCAGAGAAGGGCAACGAAGCTGTGAAGGGTCTGGAGCACAAGTCTGATGGGGTGCGGCTGAGGGAGCTGGAGGTGTTCAGTCTGGAGAAGAGGAGACTGAGGGGAGACCTCACTGCTCTCTACAGCTACCAGAAAGGAGGTTACAGTGAGGTGGGAGTCAGTCTCTTCTCCTAGGTAACAGAGATAGGACAAGGAGTAATGGCCTCAAGTTGTGCCAGGGGAGGTTTGGACTGGATATTAGGAAAAATTTAGGGTTATCGAGCACTGGCAGAGGCTGCCCAGGGCAGTGGTGGAGTCCCCATCCCTGAAGGAATTTAGGAGACGTGTAGATGTGGTGCTGAGGGACATGGTTTAGTGGTGACTTGGCAGTGCTGGGTTAATGGTTGGACTTGATGATCTTAAAGGTCTTTTTCATCCTAAATGATTCCATGATCTGTGATTCTCCCATGTCATTTGCTTCATAGGGTGTGTGTCTGGAGGGGGTCTTCATGTAAAGTGGGGTAGAAGATGTAAATATCAAGCTCAGCAGCTTTCCTTTCAGCTGTCACTCACACAATCTAAATGCTTCTATGACTCTATGATTCTAATCAGAGCATTTAAAATATGGTGCTTTGGCAGCTTTACATTGTTCATTGCCACTTGTAACAGCTTGCAGGGGTACAGGCAGTCAGCATCCCTACGCCGAGTGGTAGTGCTCTGCTATCCTGTGCCGAATCCACCCCCCACCACAGCCAACTTTGCTGCCCTGTCCCTTGGTGGACCTCCCTAAGGAGGCTCTACCCTTGCAGCAGCTGATTATTAATAGCTGTGGGTTTGAAACAGCTGTGGAGGTTGAATCACGAGCTAAAGTTTGGCTTATCTCCCTTGATGAGCTTTTTGGGGTGGTGTTTTGCAGTATGGCTGCTCACCTTCAGTAAGATGAGCCTGAGATTATTTTAGCATTAGGTTTTTTGTGGCCCAAGTTGGTCATTTTGCCTGGGGCATCTGGGGCATTTTCCTGTGGCAATGCTTCCTTCAGACAGCTGCTTTAGGGTGCGATGTGTTGAAACGTGCCTGAATTCATTGGGATGAGGGGGAGATGTGACTGTGCTTGTTTGAGTAACTTCTATTGATATGAGTTTCCTTAAACTGAAGGGCAGGCCCCGGCAGGACTGATCCTGAATAGCTCCTTACATAGGCAGGCACTGCTTGAAGGCTGCATCAGAACTGCTGCTGCTTTTTTGTGTTTCTGAAAGGAGATGTATGATGTGGGCTCTCTGGGTCAAGTCAACAACAGTTGACCTGAGCAACAGAGTCTTTTCAGGCATATATATTTTTGTAATTTTTTTTTTCTTTGCAGAGATAGACAATGTGGGACAAAGTCACATCAAGCTGGCGCAAACCCTTCGGGAGGAAGCAAAGAAAATGGAGGACTTCAGGGAAAAGCAAAAGCTGCATCGGAAAAAGGTCAGGTGCCGTAGGAGCACGCACCTTCGCTGCAGGGTGTTGATCCTGCCCTGGCAATGGGCTTCTCCCGGTGGGTGTCTCCTGCCATGCCCCAGCCTCCTCCGTGCCCCAGTGCCTGATGCTGCCGGGATGTCCTGAGCGCCTTCCTGCGTGTTGCAACCGCATTGGTCAACTGTGCAGTAACCTCCAACTTCCTTCTTCTCACTGCCATGACCTCTCCTTTGGAGACCTTTTGGGTCCAGTGATAGCAGGAGCTCAGCTCCAGGGACACCAGCCTCAGCTATGGATGTTTATAAAGCATGCATATAGTGCTGTATGATCTCCATAGTGTCTGCTAAAATTGACAAGCTCTTTAACTTCCTTTGTGTGGAAAATGAGGGAAAACTGCTAAAACTAGATGCAGGTTAGGACCTTGCAGGGAATTGCTAGGTCCTATGACCAGGCTCTATGGAGACGATACAGTACTATATATTGCTAGGATTTCATTCGTAGAGCTCCTTTGCATACACAAATAGAGGCTTAGATAGAAACATAAAAGATTAATGTCTCAGATGGATTTTTTGAAGAAGCTTTGGCTAGATGAAGGTCCTTAAACCCGTCTCAGTCTTGTTCATGCCTCTTCCTTTCCTAAGCCACATGATTCATCCTGGAGCTTTAATGGTCAGTGACATGCTGACTCCAGGTCTGTTGTCTTCACAGATAGAGCTGATAATGGATGCGATCCACAAAAACAGGAATTTGCAGTACAAGAAGACCATGGAGGTAAAGTGAACATGCTGCTGTTTCTTGCCATATAGGTTAATGCTGCTACCGTGCATGGTGCCAGGGCAGACTTAAAGGCAAGGGTCTTCCTCCTCTGTTCCAAGTCCCTGTGTCGCGTCTGCATGGGTGGTGTGCAGGGCAAGCTCTGCAAAACTGAGGAGTATGCAAGGCATGCAGCTGGAGATAGCCTTGCAGGGCTGCGTATGTGTGATTTAGATGTCATGGACTCAGTTTCCATGAGCTTTTCATCTTGAGTGAACAGCAGCTTGTCTTGTGAGGTTGGTTTTGCCCAAGCAGTAGGGCATCTGGGACCTCGCATGCCAATCCCCTGCTCTGCTAGCAGCCTGCACCCACGTCTTCACTCGCAGGCTGTGCTTTCCTCCAAAGCCTCCCATGTGAACTGTATGTGCATCTCGTTGCTTGCTGACATGCCTCTGCCCTGTTTGGTGGCTCTCCTAGACCAAGCGACTCTACGAGCAGCGCTGCAGGGATAAGGATGAGGCGGAACAGGCTGTGCACCGCAACGCAAACCTGGTGACGCAGAAGCAGCAGGAGAAGGTATGGAGAGAGGGGGTGGCTGTGGGGCAGGGGGAGAAAGGGGTGTCTTTTCTCGCAGCTCTCCTGCCCCATGCTTCTTTTCCCAGCTCTGGGTTTTGAGGAGGGCTAATGATGTTCCCCATCACTGGGCTACAGTGCCATCAGTGATGCACCAGGGCTCTCCTTCATCTCTCTACTCTCTCTCATTTTTGGCAGCTGTTTGTGAAGCTGGCTCAGACGAAATCGGCTCTGGAGGACTCTGGTGAGTGTGGAAATGCAGCATTTGGAGGGTGAGGGGAACGCTTCCCGGGGCAGGAGGTTGTGAAGCTTTGGCATGGGTCTTGGGTGAGCTCCAGCTCCTGACACAGGCATGGCTTCTCATAAACACATGCCCAAGATAGAGCAGCGGGCATCTGCCCTGGAGAAGTCTGCATGGCCCCATGAAGGCTGCTCCCACTGTTTCCCCTTGACATGACCCTCCATCTGGCTGTGTGGCTCTGTGTCCGCTTGCAGCGCCCACTCACAGTCAAGCTCACGCATTACTGCTGCCTTCTCCCTTACATCCATTTCAGACTTCACACATTACTGTTTAGTGAAGGAGTTTTTTTAACTGATGTTAATCAGATGACAGTGTGATTTCCCTCATAGACAGGAGTTACCAGCAGAGCGTTACCACTCTGGAGAAGATCCGGGAAGAATGGCAGAAAGAGCACATCAAAGCTTGCGAGGTAAATGCCCTGAAACACTTTCATATGCCAGCGTGGTGCTCTGGATGTCTGCCCCCTTGCTGCAGGAGTCAGGAATGGCACAGATTTGCCTTCTCTGTATTCCTCTGGCAGGTGTTGCAGCTCGCCCAGTGTGTCTTATGCTTGGCCTCTGGATTCAAGGTTTCCACTCTTTTTTTTTGGTTTTTTTTTTTTTCTTTCACTGCCTTTTAAAATTGACAGAGTCAATGTACTAAGTAGTGATGTTTCTGCCCATTACCTGCTTGCATGTTTGATGTGGCCATTGTCTTGAACAGTCAGGGTCATGGTTACCTCTGCATACCTGGTGACTCAAGGCCAGTATGTGCTATAGCTACAACAACACCCAGCAGACTTTGAAACTCTAAAGACTTTAAATGACTTTGCAGCAGAGGCTGGTGGTGGACTGGGGACACAGGCTGGGTGAAGCCATCCCCATGCACCACGAGCCCTTTGCTTTGTATCTCATGGACCATGCAGTAGCATGGGAACCCCTCCAAGTGGTTGTATGAGCCTAAAGCAGACTGTCTCATAGCTAAGTGGTCTAGCAAGGATTTCTAGCACATGCTGGCGAAGTTCAGAACTGGTGGCAAGAGGACCATGCCACTGCTCTGCTGCTGACCTGTGTCTTGCAGCCATCTGTGATCTGCAACCAAAGGATGGACAGGGACTGCAGAGATCCAGGTTTTATCCTAGGTCTGCTGTGAGGTTGCCATGGCAATCCCTTCCCAATCTTTTTTTCCTCAGGCCTCTATTTTACTTTTTCCTTCTGAAATGGAATTTGCTATCTGTTTTGTGTGGTGTGTGTTGGTGTGTCTCAGTGCTGGTGTGCTTTTGATGTCTGGGGTCTCCAGAAGCCTCTCTGATGGTGCGTGGGGTGTGGGAAGCAGTAGTTTCAGTTCCACAGATGGATCACGTGTGTTGCAAAGGTCATAACTGATAACAAGGGCATATGTACACTGGGGATGAAAGGTTATCTTTCATGGGAATGTGCAAAGGCATATGACACTGAGGTATACCAGATTACAAAACGCTTGGGTTTAAACCTGCTTGGAAAAAGGCTGGGCAGGAAAGAGGAAGAAGACCAACCAGTCAATGCACCTCTGTTTTCATACATCCCCAGTACTTTTTATTGCTCCATACCTGTGGAAGGCAAGTGAGCTGGGACTGCAGGATCACAGGGTATCTGGGGAACATGCACTGCTTTTAGGCTTGGCTGGCCTGGTCTCCCCAGAGATAGCAGTGTGCTGGGTGACCCCTTCCATGTGGATCCTGCCAACCTTCCCAAGCTTAACACTTATCTTTGTAATACCTGGTTGCATAGAGGGATGATTGCTCCTTTGAACGAGCTGGAGGACTCATCATTTCCATGTTTCCTACTGGAGGCCACCAACACCTGCTCCTTGCTGAGGACAGTCATCTTTGGAGTGGTACTTGGGGATGAGAAGTATTCAGTATAAAAGAGATTTGCTCTCATTTTAAGGAGTTCGGGGTGTTTTGTGTGTGTTGTTTCAGTTCTTCGAGACTCAGGAGTGCGAGCGGATCAACTACTTCCGCAATGCCCTCTGGCTTCATGTCAACCAGCTCTCCCAGGACTGTGTCCAGAATGATGAGGTACATCAAATGAAAATCTTAATTTTTCTCTTTGAAAGGCAAATCCCAGTTTGCATTCCCATGCACTGAGCTGTGTTATGTCCAAGTTGAGCTGTGGCCTTTGATTGGCCACCAGACACCAGCGTAAGTATGCGGGCAGAAGGTTTTCTCCGGAGCTCTTGCACATGAGGTTTCCGCTGGGATTCTTACATTTTTTGAGGGAACAGGTCACTCAGAGAGGTGGTAGATGCCCCATCCCTGGAAATGAAGGTCAGGTTGGCTGGGGCTCTGAGCAACCCTTGAAGATGTCCCTACTCATTGCAGGGGAGTTGGCCTAGATGACCTTTAAGGGTCCCTTCCAACCTAAACCATTCAATTATTCTCCTACCATTATGCTTGTATCCTGGGTGAGCACTGGGCTTTCACCTCATGTGTGATAAGCGGTTGGAAAAAAACTCTGTTTTTGACCTGATCTTTAGAAATGCTTTTTATTTCCCTTTTGCAGAAATATGAGGAAATCCGCAAGAGTTTAGAAATGTGCAGCATTGAGAAGGATATTGATTTTTTTGTAAATTTACGCAAAACTGGAAGTTTGGCCCCAGGTAAGAGCTCAGTACAATCTCGCAGAGTAGTGCTGACTTCCTTGTACTCCTCACGGAACTGGTACTCTGATCAGCATCAGTTTGGATGCAAAAACATTGATTTTGCAACATCCCTCCTTTCATTAACTGGCACTAGTCTCTGCCACTTATCACCTGCCCCCAAAGATATTCTCCCCTTTCTGTAAATTTTATCTTTTTAATTTCCTGATCAGGCATTTTCCCAGAGAGGGGAAAGACTTAGCAGCTGGATGTTGGTATGACAAGTAGTTTATGGCTATAAAAGGTCTGTACTTTACTATTGTTAACTTCTCCTAGCTCCTGTTGTTTATGAAAACTACTATAATGCACAGAGAAATGCAGCTCCTGTGAGAAGTCCAGTTCCTGTACCTATATCAAGGTAAGGGACACAACATGTACAATTGCAATTGCTTTTGCAAATAATGCTCTCAAGGGGAAAAAAACCAACAAACCCACACATATTTTGTTGCTTTCAGTATGTTGAATGCTTGACTTGGGAGTATTAGAGGAAAATATTTCCCACACTATGTAGTCCGTTACTCTCCATAGCAGGAGTTATGACAATGTGTTGCCTATTACAAGCTCTTCAATGACCCCCTGAACCCCACGAGGTTTTTGCTCCTCCTTTTGGGGTCATTTCTCCTTTCTCATGGGTAGGAATCTTATTCTGAAAGTGCTTGTGTGTGCTCATTTTTGCTGTGCCCAGCCTCTTTCAGAAGTCCTTTGCATGGATGTGAGGGGCTGCAGTGCTCAGACAGCAGAAAAGCAAGGCCACCTAGGGACTACTGAATTTGCTCTCTGGGAACAATCTGAGCTCCCTTTTAGAGCCTTTGATGCCAAAATGAAACTTTCTGGGCTTCCCTGTATGGTTCTCCATGTGGTCTGCCTATCTGAGGAGAGATAGATCAGTTAAGAGCATGCGTGGAGAGAGGGAGGAACTGCAGAACTGAATTTACTTCTCTGGGAGTGAAGCTGGGCAGGGAGGACATGATGAAGGATGCTTCTGCGGGGGGGAAGATGAGGATTCAGGCCAAAGACTTGCTAAAGATGAGTGTGCCAATTTGGCTGTCATGTCAGGAGAGGAGTCATGGCCAATTACGGCTTCCTGATGTCTCACTCTGGGCAGAGGCATGTAAAAAGTCATGCCCTGAGGCCCACTTGTGAATGTTTCCCCAACTGAGTGCTTTTTGGTTACTTTTTCCTCTCCCCCACCATATCAGCTTCATTCTCCATGTTTGTCAAGCAGGCTGTTGGTGGTGAGCCCACCATGACATGCCTTGGTACCAGGTGTTCATAAAGCCCAGGCTGGTCAAACCTCTTGCCTTCCCACTAGCTCTGGGAGGGCAGTTGGGGACCTCAGAGCCAGAGCAATGGGAGTCCTGTAGCCACACAGATCCTCAGCTCTGTGTTTCCTTTTGTGCAGGAGGGGACCTCTGCCCACTCCAACCAGCGCACCAGGTGAGTTACTTGCTTTATGGGGTTTCTGGCCCCACAGAGGAACTCTGTGTTCTTTCTCTTCCCCATCAGATCATGAGCTTTAGCTCTCTAAAGGGATTGCTTTAGGTGAAGATCCTGTAGATCTGTAGATCTGGTACCCACTGAAAGATGCTGGGAAGCTGGGTGCTGACTTTGGAGGCAAGGTTTTACCCTGGAGAAGTTCTAATCAAAGCCCTGTGTGCAGGCATTTCTTAAGCTTAAAGATGTCTAAGCTCGAGATCCCACATGTCTCTGCAGTTTGGGCCCTTCTCTGCTTCAACAGCACGGGGGATAGCATTCTTCAGTGATGGGATGCTGCAGTGGGACTTGGTAAAATGAGGTCCTGCTTTGGCTCTTGGGCAAATCAAGTAATCTCTTTGAGGCTCATTCCCCCATACTTCCCATCCCTTTAACATGGGTAGCCAGAGCATGGTGTTTCTGTCCTGCATAAAGTCTTATAATAAGCATTTCTCATGAGCAGACCTAATTTTTTTGTGCTCTGTATTTCAGGTGAGCCTGATTACGCCACAGTTGACGGCTACAGCCTGTTACATCACTAGTAGCCACAGTAAGTACTCAAATTGGATGAAGAAAGAATTTAATATGAGATGCAGCTACACAGAGGAGGGACAGTGGAGAAAGAAATGCCACTGGTTAAGGGATGACATTTTGAGATGACTGACCGGGAGTGATGATTATGTCAGCACTCCCATTGCTTGTCTGAGCTGGAGCTGTGGCTTAGACACTATCAATACTCTTCTGTAGGTTCTCCATGCAGAAGACACTGTTGGTCTGGCCAGTGTGGCAGAGGTGGTGTTTCCAGTTATTCCCAGCCACACAGAACTGAAGTGCTTCTCCATTTTAAAAAGTATTTGAAGATTCTGATAATTATTTGTACATTCAGAATGTGCCTACTAAAAATCTGTGGCGTTGATCAGCCAACTCCTTGGATGAATATGCGATCTTCACACTCAGGGGGTTACAAGGAATATAAGTGATGGACCCAGATACAGAGACGATCTGTGTCAGAAGAAGTTTTTGATTTGAAGTTCTTCTGAATTGCAGCCACCTGGGAGAGGCTGGAGCCTCCCACAAGCTAGAGAAGTCATATGTGCTGAGGCGAGCATTGTGAGGCTTTGGGCATGCTGTCTTGTGTTCAGGGTATATGTATCCCACTCAGATCTCAGGTTACACTTTTGCCTGTTTCTAAAGTCTTTAATTAATAGTGATTAAACTTATAATTTAGATTTAATTTCAGTCATATCTCTCAGGAAGCTTACTTAGAGGAGCACCAACCATGGAGGAGACCATGGGTCAGACTTAGCCGTAGATACGCTCCAGGCTTAAGTGCCTATACTGGAAGCTGATTTGCATCTTGCCTGGTGCTGCAGTCCACAGTGCAGCTACCTAGTGAGAGGCTGTGCTGCCACAAATCTGATGGACGTCCTGCCCCCTACAATGTTGTTGAGGATCTGAAGGAAGTCAGCCAGATCTTCCAGCCACCCCTCCAATGAGGGGCTAGTGGTTTTTAAGCTTCAGAGTCTGGTAGGCTCTGGAGACCTCAATTTGAATAACTTCTGTGAATCCCCAAACTTGGACTCATTCTGGCTATGTACCACTGGAAACAAACTTAGCTACTAATGTTAGGCTGGAGCCATGAAACTCATTTTTTGACCGGTGTCCTCAAAGTTCATGCTCATTTTGTAACTGTATATATGATTATGGCTTTGATTCAGCAGCTCACATGCCTCAGGGCTGCTGGTCTCTCTGAAGTCCTTGTGCACAGTGTTGCTTAACAGCTCCTCAGTGCCTTACAACGCTGGACACGGGAACACAGGACATGGGGATCAAGACAAAGTTTAATTGTCCAAACCTGATGCCAGCTGACTCACTTTGGAGCAATCGGTGTTGCTAGTTGTATGATGTTCTTCAAGTTGAATCTACATGACTTCAAGTGTGTGCTTGAGCCCACTGGTCCCTGGGGATTTTACTGTATTTCCTTGTGCAGAGAAGATCATGGTGAGCTTTAACATCTGTCCTGCCGCATTACAATATGCATTATAATAAGCTGTGAAAAGTATACATCAAGGAATCAGTTGTCCTATTTAATTTCTGAAAGACCAAGTGTACAAGTATTCTTGTGAATGAGCCTGCTGTAGTTGCTGTAGTCTTAGTTCTTTAAATACATATTTTAAAAATAAGTTTTGAGACTTGTGCTGGATGTGTTTTGTTTCTTTCTTTAAAGGTTGTTACGGTCCCTTTCTGTCGAGCCTGGGGCTGGTACACCTTCAAAGCATCCTAGGATGGTCAGGTGGTGTGAGCTGCCTCTTGTGCAAGGAAGCTCACAAGAGCATATCCTTGTTCAGCCTTTTTTTCAGTACTTGATCAGTGCAAAGACAGTTGTGGGAAAGAACGCCCCAAGGAAGGCTGTCATGAGAACAAGGACATGTGATTAGCCATGAACTACAGACCACAGAGGGCTGTTTTCCCTGGAAGAGTATCTACTCTACAATATATTGCATGGTTTCTTTATTGAGATTTTTCAGATGACTGAGCAAAATAGATGGCGTTAGGCTTTTGTGGATGTGGAGGTCCCCAATGACGATGAAACTTGGCTTGCATGTTCACTAAATGCATATAAGTAATCCCAAAATAGGGGCGCTGGTTCTGAATACACCAACTGTTTGAATAGACCTGAAGCAAAGCAAACGCTGGCTTAAAAGTGTCCAGATGTGGAGCTACTTGGAAGAAAGTCTGTGTGGCCAGGAACACTGAAATGCCTGTTTATCTTCAGCATTTTCCCTTGCCCGGTTGTCTTCCAAGTGGTGCAGAAGACCTTGGCCTCCTCCCAGGTCCATATGAAGGAGTCTAGCAGACTCCTGGGCCTCTGTAGTGAGTCCGGGGTTCCTCACAGACCTCTGTAGAGGGGTCTGGCCTCCTCCCAGATCCCTACAGAAATGCCTGGCCTCCCTACCGACCCTGATAACCACCTGCACAGCTCCTGCCTTCCTTCCCCAGGGTGTACCCAGGGAAAAGAGACAACAGATGCTTTAGTAAGACAATTGCTTTAATAAGACAGAGTAAGAGGACTACAGATAACACGTAAATCTTATGGCTGTTCGGATGCTGGGCACCCTGCCTTTGGTCAGAGTTGGATGGAGCTCTCCTGTTTGGTTCCTGCGAGCTAATGCATAAATTATCACAAGAACACAGCTCTATTCATAAAGGAAGCAGACAGGAGAACTTCTTGCTGCGTTTCCAGATACAGGCATGGCCAGGCAGGTGCCGTAAGGGCCTGTTAGCCTGAGCTGCCTGGGCTCATCCTGCGGCCCAGGGGCTTCTGCAGAGCACAGCCCTGTGCCCACTGAGGGGATCACGGGCTCCTGAACTTGCAGCAGGCTCCCTGTCAGGATCAACGTATCCCCACCTTGACCCACGTACAGTTTAGCTTTCCCACAGATATTACCAATTACAGATTACGTTAGTAACATAATGGCTACTCGAGCCCTATGTACAAGGTCCAATAGAGTGGACATTGTCTGTTAAGAGATTATTAACTCCTCAACTACAATGTTTTCTGCAAGGTGGGCCTAAGCCCTGCGGGGGATAACCCATCAGGGGACAGGGAAGTCACTTCTGCTCCCAGGGGCACTTGGCCTGGCTCAAGCCGCGGCTCGCTGGTGATGGCTGGATGGCAGGGCTGGGATCAGAAGGGGCAGTGGCGCCTGGCTCCCCAGGCTGAGCCAGCCGCCCCACTGTGGCTGGAGGTGCCTCAGGTGCTGCAGGACAGGCTGTCCGTCTCCGATGGCACTTCCAGTCCTGCCACGGTGCAGGTGGGAGATACCCCACACTCCCATTCTCAACAGTAGGGGCACGGTACCTCACCCCACATTGCCTCTAGCAGCAGACTGGCTTCGCCACAGGTCCTTACAGGGGAGCCTAACCTCCTCCCAGGCCTCTGTGGAGGAACCCGATCTCCTCACAGGTTCTATAGAGTAGCCTGAGCACCCCGCAGATCCTTAAGACCAAAGCCTGAGCCCTACGGAGACGGCGCAACGCGACGCGGTATGTCCCTCCGTCCGTCCCGTACCTACCGCGCTGCTGATTGGACGGGGCGCCGGGGGGTGGACCCGCCCCTTTCCGCCACTTCCGCCCCTTTCCGCCCCTTTCCGCCACTTCCGCCCCTTTCCGCCACTTCCGCCGCCGGCCCGAGCCGCCGGGGCAGCGCAGCAGCGCGGGGGCCATGGCTGAGGCCGTGAGGGCGCCCCGCAAGGCCCGTGCCAAGAACAAACCTAAGGTGGGTGAGACGGGGACACCGGGGCCGGGGGGTTGCGGGGAGCGCTTCAGGATGTCACAGTCCCGGGACAGCGGGGCCTCGGCCCAGCGGCGGGGCTGTTACCGCCGCCTCCCGTTTGTGGCGGCCCCGGGTGGGTTGCGGCACTGAGGTGGGTACGTGGGGGGTATCTGTGTGTGGTGTCAATGCACACCGTGGGACTTTGGTCAAGGGTTTGACTCGTATTGGGGGTTATTCCCCTTTTGCTTGTTTGTTTTTTAAAACAGTGGAAAGGGTGTCGCACGGGGCACTGTTTGTATGTCCATGTTTAATCGTCCTCTTCTGCTGAAAGCAGCTCGGTCGTGGGCAATGGTGGGTTCTGAAAAGGCTTATGAGTGCCTGTGCTCTTCTGAAGCCATGTAAGAAGATTTAGAGCAATTGCAGCCAGGTGAAGGGTCTCATAGTTCCTGTGCTCTGAAATGGTGTAAACAAGCTTTTTATTTTTATAGGGTATGACCTTCTCAAATAGCTTGGCACAGCCAGACTGCTGGAGTTTATCTGCAGTGAAGCCATAGAGCTTATTACCGTTTAGCAGTGTTTTAGTATAGTGTGGGGTGACAGTGTTACTACACCTCATCTGTACAGGTTTGCCTTTGAGACACTCAAAACATGAGGCCATGTATAGCAGACAACAGTGTCCGTTCTTCCTTAGTTGGTGCTGCGGTTGCTAAGTATCAATCTTCCTAGGTTTTAATCCTGCTGTGAGTGTGTTCCTTGTTTGTTAGTACTGACAGCTTTCTGAAGGCTTTGCTTTCCTTGTGCCTGCGCTATGCAGAATTTTAGTAGTTTGTGGAACTGACCTGAACTGAAATATCTTGCCTCAGGGTTGAGTCAAAATGGAAATGTTTCCCTTAATTGCTTAACCTCTTACATATTGTAAACTGCACCATACAGAGCAAAGTCATGGCTGTCAGAGCCTTCTGAAAATAAATTAATGGATTAATTGACTGCTCTTCTGTAAAACAAGGGTTAGATCCAAGTATCGTCTGTGGCTCATAACTCAAGGCAAGTCAAGGCTGGAGGGCAGAGCAATCCCAGAAGAGTAAGCGTGTCATTGTTTTTGTTTTGATTCAGCCCCATAGCATGCGCAAGGCAGTCAAATCTTAAGACTTTTGTTTCAGAGAATCAGTTCCCTGAAGGAAGACGGTGAGTCACAGATGACGCTGGTGGCTCATTAAGGACACGTGTATAGTGACTCCAGTGACTGCTGCGTTTAGCTGTCCCTTCCAGGTATAATTCACTGTGAAACAATTCACTGGCCATGTCATGTGTGAGAATCCAGAATCCTTCAGTGTTACACATGACCCATTCCTGGTATTTTTGTTGCTATTATTGTGGTGAGGCACTGGAGAAGTTGCCCAGGGAAGTTGTGGATGCCCCCTCCCTGAAGCGTTCAAGGTCAGGTTAGATGGGACTTGGAGCAACCTGGTCCAGTGGGAGGTGTCCCTGCCCATGGCAGTGGGGTTGGAGCAAGATGGTCTTTGAGGTTCCTTCCAACTCACACCATCCTGTGTTTTTATGGTTATTGTGCTCAGCTCTGTTAATAAGTGAGGATGTTTGAGGATGCAGTTTGGGGCCCAGTCACATTAAGAACTTTTCCCTTGTCTCAGAAACAGCCGTAATTCTTTGAAACGCTGAAATTCGCATGAGTTGGGAGAAAGGCTGGCTCAGCTGTGAAGCTGCCAAGTAGTGGAATGGAGGCCAGGGCTTTCTGAAAATAGTAGCTCCAAATTTAAGCTCGTCCAGCACCAGTAACACCAAACTGATTCAAACACAGTGACGTGTCAAAACCGGTGAACCTGGAACTGGTGAAGGTGAGGCTGCATATCTGTGTGTATCTCAGTGATTAGCACTCAGTTACTCCAGAGATGTTTCCTGAAAAATAATAGGTGTCCTTAGAGCTTGAGGTGGTGTTCAGAGACCAGCTAGGAGAGGAGAATGGCTAGGCATGGGATGAGGCTAATGAGCAGGTGTCATCTTTGAATTAAAGACTAAACTTCAGAAGAGAGAACAACAGGTTTTACTTTCATGTTAATTCAGAACCTGGTTTCTCTCATCTTAGACGAAATCCCTATTAACGAGTATGACATTTTTTGCCTTGGAAAGTGAGAACTGAAAGGCACTTTATAAATTTTAAAAACTACTTTATCTAACAGTAGCATTTGGGAGGAATACAGGGTGCTGCTGAAAGATAAAGGAGTTTCTTATGTATGAGGACTGAAAGAGAGAACTTTGAGATTGTAGAGGGTAAAGGACCAGCATCTGTTTGTAAAGTATGTGGATCAGTACACTGTCAGAAATTTGATCTAGTGAAACAGTATCTTGTGTAAACTTTGTGTTAGCTGTCAGGAGATGTTTACTGTAACTACAAGTCCTAGTTTAAAGAACTGTGCTGATGTATTTTTAACCTCTCACCTGTAGCTGTAGCTAGCCTTGGAGTGTGTCAGAAGTGTTTTGTGATCAGAAGTGTTTACAGGTTTTAATGCACTGGAAAACATAATCTGAAAGCAAAGGCATTGTACTGTCATGTTATAAAGAAGCTGTGAGCGTATGTTTGAAGTAAAATTAGGCTTGAGTTCAAGGTTAGCTTCAGCCTTGATTTAAGCTGTTTTCATGTATGCCCTCTCAAAAGGTAAAGTCACGTCAGGTGTTTCATGAAGGTATATGTGATACTGTCAGCACATTTCTGAAACTATCATCTTTTCCTCAGTTATGGAGGAGCATTGAGAGCTTTTCCTAATTTCAGCTGTATTCTTTATTATATTATCTGGGCCATCAAAACTGGAGCACTTTAACCTAACTCTTCTCAGTTTTGCTTCTAATAAACTAGTAGGTGTACACAAACAATTTACAAATTGTCAAAACAGTTTGCCAGTTATTTGTTTTACAAATTGGGAAACGATTTACAAATTGGCAAAATCTTTGTTCCATTCCTGTGCCATATTATTTCCCATGCCATGCTTTGGGAATGAGGCTACTAATCTACACCTTAGACTAGGTTTATGGGAACTGTTTACCTCCAGCCTGATGTTAATTTACAAGTGGATAATCTTAAGTTCACTACTTAGTTTTTCAACATCCCTAGTGTGTAATACCTATTTAAAATAGGTACTTCAGTATTTGTTCAGATTTTGTGATTGTTTTAGAATGTAATTAGGGGATGCGTTGCGGACATTCTTTGTTCTGAAAATTCTTTTTTTGAAAATAATTTTCCATTCAATAAAATATTTCTGTAAAACTAAAGGTGAATCCCCATGTAACTTTTGTAATTTGGTAAAATCTCCTGACTATTTTAGAGTTCAGGGTCTTGTTATTTTTATTATTTTATACGTTAATGAAACACTCTGTCCTGGGACACTTGTAGCTTTTTACATAGAAATGTTGATGCATTATTCAAGAAGTGACCAAGAAAATAGACACTTGAGAGACAGCCTTCAAAGGGCAACTAAAGAACAAAGATCTGTTTGGTGCATTTGTTTTTACCTTTAATACTATGAAAATTGATGTGTTAAGAGGGGCTTTCAGAGTTGTGATGTTGACAAATACTGGTTTTGGTGAAGGTGGGGTTTGGGATGCAAGGAGGGGAGATTCACTTAGTAGTGACACTGTTATTTTTTTTTTCCTAGGAAAAAAAGAAAAAAAGTAGTGAGGAGTCCCAGATACAAGGGTCTGATGATGTCTTCCTCCCTCCCATGGTAGAAGTTCCTCCTCGAGCCAGTAAAGTGCAAGTGGAACATTTTGGAGAATTTACGGAAATTCAGCTCAGTGATGAAGTAGAGGATGGAAAAACTAGAAATGATGTGTGTGACATCGCCCAGAATAATTTATCTTCAGCAAATGAAGGATCTTTGACAGTGACTCTAGAGCCTCCCACAGTTACAGAAGAGTTCAAAGCTGCTCCTTCCCATGAGGAATGTCAGAGGGATGTTGAGAAGTGTGGAAAAAACAAGTTGGACAAACCTGACAGCCCTGTGGAGGCAGTTGCTAGTGCATCAGGAAACTCTGATTTATTGAGTAGTACCTTTCATTCCAGTACAGCTAGCTCTCAGACAGTAGTGGGCTTTGTACAGGAAAAAGGAACTGAAAACGTACAAGATATTAAAAATCCTCTTGTCTGTTCTTCAGAGAAGGTTCCTCTTAGTATCTCAGAACTCTCTGAGAAATCCAAAACACGTATTCTACATTCGGGATTGAAACCAGTTTATCCAGACTTGTCGACTGAATTGTCCTATGAGAGACCAACCATAATAGCAGTTAAACCACTGCTGCACAATGAAAGGCTGTATCCAGAGCTCCCAACTGAACCAGAACTGGTGCCGTTTACTAGAGAACAGCTGAAAATTTTTGAGCCATGTTCATGGTTGGAGAACGTTGACTCTTATGTGGAGGAATTCGAAGGTGTTGCTCATCAGGACAGGCACGAGTTTTATGAACTGCTTCTGAACTACATGCGCTGCAGAAAGCAGCTGTTGCTGGCTGAGGCAGAGCTGCAGGCTATGATGACAGACTGCCAAAATGTTAAAGGGAGATTATGGACTTTTAAAGAAGAACAGAAAACTGTGCAGGTGCTGTTGCTGGAGCTACTATTTGAACCCAAACTAGACATTAATTTTATTTTCTGTCAAGCTCATTGTATGTAAGCTGTTTTTCTCTAAAAGAGATGATTGCCTTTGCTTTCTGTCTCTCCACTGACCCTCAGTACTTCAGAGTATCACCCTGTTGAGATTCAAGCCATTTTTTTGTTTGATTTTTATCCTCTGATGAGTGTAGGCTAGTGGGATCTCTGTTAGTGATCTCTTGGAGTCAGTCTTGTGTTTGTAGCCAGTCAGATTGAGCTGTGTACAGACAGTTCTGCCTGTAGCGTTGAGTGAAGTTTCTGCTGCAATACATCAGGTAGATGCAGGGGGTATGTGGTGTAGTGGTGATGTCCCATTTGGCCTGCTGCCTATAGTAACAGTTTTCATTGACATCGTTCCTGACTGTCCTGCTGTTGGAGACAGCAGCTGCAGAGGAACTCAAGTCATGCTCGTGGGTGACCCTGTTGCTCAGAGCACAGGGAGTGTGAAGTCCATCCGCTTTCAGTAACGGTCACTCTGTAAGTGGTGCTTTGGTGTTAGTGGCTTCCAGGGTGGTCATGGTACTCTGCAGCATTTCTATCTGCGACCCGGGGGGGTCTAGGGAGCCTTTTGGTGCATACATCAGAAAATTTTTCACACAAACTCACTCTGTGTAACTTGGTTTTCGAGCCGGACAGTGGGAATGAATGAAATTGTTCTGGCGCTCTGTTGTTTATAGCCAACACATCGTCAAAATTGTCCACGGGTGGCTTCTACTATTTTTTCTGTGAGTACAGTACCTCTCCTGTGCAGTTCCTCAGAGCTGAGATGCTTATGACTGAACAGATTTGAATCTTTTCCTTCGAAAGCAATTTTGACTTCCCTCTTCCATCCCCACTGGGCATCATACAGTTGGCTAAGCTTGCTGCTTGTTTTGTTCCATCCCAATTCACTATGTATTGATTGTATGTCCAGAATAATTATCTTCATGCCAATTTAAAATTCTTAGTCTACTAACTTACGAAACATGTGCGTACTTTCAAGCTAAGCTTCCAAAGTGCTGGCTCTGAATCCTTTTTCCTGGTTGCATAAAAGAATAACAGGAATGTCATGTATTGTGGTTTTCTTGTGCTGAAGAATTAGAGAGAGGACAGAGGAAGACTGGCTCAGTTTCTAATTCCAGTTTGGGAAAAAGTTAAAGAGTACAGTTAATTTCTGAAAAATTTAAATGTACAATGGGGAATTGCTATAAATATTCAGTTCTGGGAGCTTAGAAAAATATTTGTCTTGTTTCAGTACATATTTTAGCTTTAAAATAGCAGATCCAAATATTTATGGAAATCTGTAAACTGAGAAGCAGTTGAGCTCACTGGCATTAGAGAGACCTGACTTTGTTTACATCTGTCAGTGATACAGACAGTCACTTCATGTGTATTTCTAAGTCTCAGTTATTGAGGTTTTATAGAGTAATTTTTTCAGAAGTCAGGGATATGAATCTTCAGTAATGAGCAGCTCTAAAAACTGTCGGATGTTCTGACATGATTGTCTTTTCCATCTCTGAAGTGATCCCTTTTACGAATGCTTTGAAATCTCTTGAGGGGGGAGTTATGTCACGGTTGATTTCTGTAAGCACGCTTGACCCAACAAAATGACAAAGCCACTAACATAAAATAATTGCTTTCTTTTCAGGGTGTCTGTGCAGATCAGTGCAAAGTGACAGGTCACCATCGCTACCAGACAGTGGAGCTGAATGAAAGTGTGTTGGGGGAACTGAAAAAGCTGCTTGAAGCCAAAGCAGAGCATGTGCATCAGACACTGGCCCTGCACTCATACACTTCGGTGTTGTCCCAGTTGCAAGTGGAGTCATATGTCTACAGGTTGCTCAGCAGCTCATCCCTGCTAAGATCAGTGGCTCTTCAGCAGCAAGAACAAGGTGTGTTGCTAGTCTGGACTGCTGCCTGTGTGCTGTCCAGGATCCCCAGCATCTTGTTCACTTGCGGTTTTGGAGTGGAATATGTTTACTGGAGTGTTTCTCCTCTGATACTAATCTTATCTAGGGATCAGTGAAACTCTTTTTTTGCAGGAAAATCTCCAGTTCTCTTATTTACCTGAAGAGTGGAAGCTGAATGCAGGAGTGCTGCCTTCTGCCTAGGCTGTATACTGCCACTCATTGCTGTAGAGGGACACCGGGTGGGATGGGACATCTGGACTCCAATTATTTGTCAAAGACACCAAATAATAAACCAGTCCCTTTTTCAGACAGATTATGCACAATTCTAAAATCAGCTAGATCTTCTCCCTGCTTTTCTTCCTCATGGAAGGCCATTTGAAATCCTGCAGGTCTAATAGTTAGAAGTCTTTTTGGTTTTCATCCTACGTGTATTACTTTTTTGGGTGTTTGACAAAATAATCTTTTAGCTAAAGTATTCCTTGCCCTCCCGCCCTGGTTATTTATCCTTTCTAGTCTTCCTCCCTTTGCCCTCCAGCTCCCAGATAGTTTATATGTATAGTAAATGGTGATTCTTACCAAGTTTATATTGAGAGAAGGCCTTTTATGAGAGTAACCATAGTAAATTCTTCTTGTAATTAGCGTTCAGTGCTTAATTATAAGATTAAATAAAATGTTGTAAAGAAGTATTCCTCTCTGTCAGATTTAGCAAGCAGCTGTGTTGAAATACCTTAGTATCTGTAGATACAGAGAGCAAATTTTCTGTATAGCCCCAAAACTGCTACTTATGCTACTACTCCGAGAACTGCTTGTGGAAGCTCCTTAATTCTGTTTTTAATTTACAGTTTCAAAGCTGTCAGAAAATCTTTCGTCAGACTTGGGCCACTTGAAGGAATGTATCAGTGTCCTTTTCAGTTTCACTCGCAGAATTATTGAAGATCCTCAGTTTCAGAGCGACGTTCTCATGTGGCTACAGAGACTGGTGAGGGAGTGACCATGGATATATCTGTTTGATCCAACACATAGGATGCATTTGAGAGTCATATCTGAAAATATTACTGTTTCTTTCACTGTCCCACATACAATGGGGGTTTTTCTTTTGGTTTGTTCTACTTGAGGAACAGAGTCTGTTAGTAAGTCTTTAGAATGAATTCCCTTGTCTAATGAACTTGATGGAGGTCAGCAGCATTAAGGAGGACTGACACCTGAGCAGCCAACACTGCTCCAAGTGGACTTAATATTATTCTTTTACTTATTTTGAAAGTAAAACAATTCAGGCTCATAATTTTTGAGAAACTTCTTTTCTTGCTGATTTCTCAATAAATTAGTTTTTAGTGCAATTGTGAAGTAGTTAATTTTTCAAAGAAAACTGTTTGTGGCTCGTAAGCCAAGCAAGCAGACTTTTAAATAATGTTCTCCTGTAACTTGCTCTGAAACTTGAGTTTTCTTATAAAACATGGGAAGAGAAATGGAAAAAATATTTTACTCTAGTTAGCAAGACTGTAAAGGAATGAACTTGAAATTGTTTACAAGATTCTGATATACTTCCCTTTAGGTGTCAGTGTTGCAGAGAGTTGGCTGTCCAGGTGACCACCTCTTCCTCTTGAACCACATCCTTCGGTGTCCAGCTGGGATCCGTGAATGGGCTGTTCCGTTCATTCAGGTGCGGATGTTTAATTCTTTATTGTTAGAAAGTTGGGCGTGGAGTGGGTAGGAGAGAAGTGTCTTGTGCCTAGTTAATCCCTCATGAGTGACACCATGTTTCGAGGTGTGTGGAGTCCTAGTAAAAGTGAGGGGTTTGTCAAGGGATGTATTCACCCATGTTAGTCCAACTATGAGCAGGTTAACAGAGAAACACACTTCTCATTCTTGGCTAGAGAGACTCCATGAAAAGGAGTTGAGGACCTGGTGCGCCTCACGTAGCAGCAGATTTTGTGAGTGCTGTCTAAGAAAAGGGACAAATATTTAGACTTGAAGCAGCAGCTGTATATGAGACAAGTGAGGTTTGAGGCAGCTCTGTGATGCATAAGGGATGAGGAAGGACAGATTTTTATATCCTCCATGTTGAAATGGGACTGGTTTCCATGGGAAGTTTATTAGTTAGGTAATTTCAAGGGCAAGGGTTCACTTTGTATAGATCAGAGGGAGTGCAGATATCCAAAGGCACTAGGGTATTCTTGCAAAGAACATTTTTACTCCTCCAAGAGGGGAAGATGTTGGAAATCTAGCTGTAGGAGAAGGATTGCAATTACACTAACAGAGGAAAGGCAAGCAATGTAATAAAAGGTTGATTGGAGGTAGCGTCCTAACTTCCCATGTGCTCAATATCCCAATTCCCCCTGGTCTCCAGATGTACACAAGAAATGAAGAGAGAAGTTGTCTCTTTATGGACGTTTTGATTTTTTTTTTTTTTTTTTTCCTTCCTTAAATTAATTTCTGTAAGTACTTCTTTTGTAAAACTTCCAATGTTTTGCTGCAGCAATACTTTCATCATGGAGTGGGAACTGTCTTTTGTGGATACATTTAGTCTGAACAAAAAGCTAGTGAAAAATGTGAAGTTCAGTTTGAATTTCTCTGATAAAACTAATTTGCCCTTTATTTTACTTGGACTGTAACTTTATGTAGATTTACTTAAGGTTTTTTTTTTCATTTAATTTCAGATCAAAGTCTTGGATAATCCATCAGGTGTCTTTCATTTCATGCAATCTCTTGCCTTGCTTATGTCTCCTGTTAAGTAAGTATGAATATGATTTTATAAATATGTTCTGATTATTTATGAGTAGAAAACTTGATGCAAGATCTACTTGTAAAACTCAGAAAGTTCATTACAGGTGAAGTCATAAAAGCAGGAGTAAGTAAGAGATTCACAGTTTAATTCAAACTCTTTTTACTAATTTGTCTTCAAATACAGCCTTGGCAATACATTCTCCTGTGCACAGTATGATGCAGTTTGCTTTCAGCTGTCAAGTAACTTTCCAAGACTGGCATTCCCATATGTTTTGTTACTGTGACTTCTGAAATAAAGTTCTTGCCTTGCATGATAGCCTGTTCATGTTATTGTCTGTGCAACAGAAGCCCTTGAGTAAAGGATTTTGTTAAGTTGTCGTATATGCTGGTTGGGCTTTTTTATGTTTTCATCCTTTTTGTCATCTAAAAGGGCTGATTGATAGCAGCTTACATTGTACAGAATATTGCTTGGAAGATAATTTACTCAATACAGCAGACTGATGTGAGTCTTGTAGGACATCAGATGATTTGACATACTTGAGGTTTTCTTGTTCTTTTACCTGTTTTTCAATATCGGCAGATGCTCTCTGTTAACCCCTCTCCCTTCCTGGACAGGGGAAGGGAAAGAAGGAAAGGGAGAGAGACTTATGAGTTGGAAATAAAACTAAAGCAGCTTTAATGAAACTATAACAGTGAAAAGAGATACATAATAAGAA
Organism: Podargus strigoides; assembly: GCA_028020825.1. NCBI lineage: Eukaryota > Metazoa > Chordata > Aves > Caprimulgiformes > Podargidae > Podargus > Podargus strigoides. The sequence continues at coordinate 29,833,169 of CM051663.1, read as the reverse complement.
AAATTACAAAACTATTTACAAATAAGTGCAAAACCAGTACTGAGCTTCTCTCCCAAATCATGTGCTCCCCCTGATAGTGCTGATGTCACCACTGGTGCTGCAGAGCAGCTCTGGGAGGATCCCAGGCTGGGCTCCTGGACTCAGCGACAGGTGAGAGCTGGATCAGGAATGCACAGATCACAGACAGTCTTCCCAGGATGCCAGTCATAAAAGATGAGCAAGGGCAGGCCAGAGAAGAGGGAGTGAAGGGTCTTGCCCTCCATGATCTCTCAACTTTATACTGAGCTTGATGTGTATGGAATGGAATACTTTGTTAGGCAGTTTGTGTCACCTGTCCTGTCTGCTTCTCTGTGCAGGTGCAACCTGCAGCAGGGCCTCAAGGCAGCACTGAGAGAGTTTGGCAGTGACCTTGGTCTCTGTAAGATTAAATAGAAGTGAGAGGCTTTTTGCGTACCATTGTACTGTGAGCATTACCATTGCTAGGAGCAGACAGTGTCTCAAAAACATGTTGTTCACTTCAGAAAGTGCGGTCTTAGAAGAGACTTAACTGGAAAGTAAAATCACTGAAAGGAAAATTGGTTCTGTTTTAGCCAAACCAGGACACTGCTTTTAACTAAAAGAACACTAAATCCAGAATCTGCAGTTTTCTATGTTTTGTAAACTTGACTTTTCACTTTAAATCAGAAATCGAATAGACTTCATGTGCCATATGAAACCAAGTGAAAGGAAAAGTTCTTCTTCATCTGGGAAAGAATCTGGAAACTGGACTCTGGTAGATGAAGGAGGAGAAGAGGTACAACAAAATTACGTTTTTTTTCCTCTTTATGCTTTTGCTCAAGCTTATTGTATTGATTTTTGTGAAACAGAGGAAGAAAAGTTGGCTTGTTCAGTTAAAAAACATAATTTAAAACTTAGATCTATTTTACTCTTATCTCTGAGATATAACTGTAGATGATGGTATTTCCAGGAATGAATATTAACAGATAGAAATGGAACTTATTTGAGCTATTGCATGCAAAAGGAGCATGGAAATAGGCGTGTTTGAATAGATGCTTCCCTGCATAAGCTGTGTTGGACTAGCAAGGCATTGCCTCTGCTTCAGTTTCCTAGCTGATGAGGACTTTTATAGAAACACACGGAAGAGGAATTCAGGAGCTTGTGCGTCTGGGAAGGAGAGTTCATTTGTACTTCTGTCTTACTCTTACAATCAGACTATAATTTGTACAACAGCGAAGCCCTTTTACCATGTGTTTTGTTGCTAAGCTGCTAAGAAGGACTGTTTGGATTTATCTATAGGATGAGGATCCTGAAACAAGCTGGTTTCTGCTTTTGGAAGATGACTTGATTGCTCTGTTGTCACAGTTTCCATTTCATGAACTCTTTCAGCAGTTCCTTGGGTTTAAGTCTGGAGGTAAATCAGCTGCTAAGGAGATATTCTTCATTTTGCTTATGCTAATTGTATTACTAAAACTGCCAAGAATGCTACTGCATTATGAGTGTCTCTGAGTGGAGTAATAATGAACCTCTGTAACAGCTCACAGACTGAATAGATAAGGTGGAAATGTATGCCACGTGTATAGGATAGCTTAAAAACATATAGCCATAGTGGGATGCAAAGTGTTATGAGTCCCTTCCCTTAGTTTTGATCTACTCGTAGTTATACATCCAGATGTACTTTCAGAACTTACTTTTCCCCTGTGCAAGACACAAGAGCTGTAATATTAATGTGATTTTTCTCCAGTTATTTATTCATTCTTTATTTGTTAAATCTCTGGACAAGTGCAGGAAGAAAGGTGCTTGCTAGAGGTCTTACAACATGTATAGATGATTTATACATTCATAATTAAGAGGTATTTGTTGTTCATTTCATAAACAAACCCATAAATTTCAGCTCACTATATAGCTGACAAACAATGAACTGTTTGCCAGCTGCATGGTGAACTGTTGCTTTAAGTGCTTGGTAAGTTAATGAAAACCATCTAGAGTTAACACACTTTTTTTGATACTCACTTTTTTTTTTTGCCTCTGTCTTAGGTGCTTATTTTCCTGAAAAAACAACTCCCCAGGAGATGATGAAGATTTTTGCTTTTGCAAACTCCTTAGTGGAACTTCTGTCTGCAGGGTTAGAAACATTTAACGGAGCACGGTACCGACGGTTTGTGAAGCGAATTGGTCAGATGATCAAGTAAGATAATATCTTCTCTGTGATATCATTTAATCTTTTTCGTATGGTCTAATTTAAAATTTAGAGCTGCTAAAAAAAAAAACAACCCAACAAACAAAACAACAAACCACCGAACAAGTAGAAACACTCCCCACCAACAAAAAAACCTCAAAAAATCCAAACAGTTTTTGGGTAGATTTTGCTCTGAGAATTAGTCAGTTTAGGGTTAATTGACCTGGAAATATGAAATCCCAGAATCCTTGACCCTAGTGCTGCCTGCTAAGTGGGGAATTGCAGTGTCTAAGTGCTGTAGCTACAAAGGAACCATGTGAGCTGTGGAACCAGGCTAACTTTCATCACGGATGTGCTTAGGCTTGTCTTGGAAAGTCTCTGAAATCCAACAGTTTCTCAGATTACCCCTATTTATAACCACTGTTACTGCTTTCTATCCATTGTTATCCAGAATTGCATTAGCATTTGTAATTTACTCCTTGAAAATAATTTTATTGTTGCAGTAAGCAAATGTAATTGAAACCTAAAAGTTTCTCTTTATTTTTAAATCTCTTGCAGTCACTTTATGTGGCTTCTATGAATGTATTTTTAAGGGGGATACAATTAAATCAGAAATAAAATCTGTGTTTTTCTTTGTGTTGCTAGAGCAGTAACTTTCTCAGTATAATTATTGCTGTATGAGCTCTTTGCATCTACTGCCACTTCATTAAGTGTGATCACCTTAGTGCTACACAGTTCATACACAAACTAATTTGGTATAACAAATTATTATGCATTGTTTGGTTGCAAAACCAAGGAATGATAACACAGGAATTCTAGACTAACCCTGTCTGAGGAGGGGAGGGGAATGCTATTTATATGGAAATCTCTGGAAACCAGAGCACAGAGGGTTGAACACATCTCTTGTGACTAGACTCTGATCTAATTGCACTAATCTGTTTTTTTTACATGGGTGTGACTTACTTAGTAATCCTTCTTCTACTTGTTTGTTCTGCTGTGTAGGATGACACTTTGTCATGTGAGTGACCACTGGGCCCAATATGTTAGTGGCAATAAACAATATGGATTGGTAGCGCATCCCTACTCTCTGGAAAAATTGCAACTGGAGTTTGATGAGCTCTTTCTTAGAGCTGTTCTGCGTGTTCTGAAGGCAAAAAGGTAGGCTGTCCAGTGTGGTTGATACTGGCTTCGTCTTGGAGGAGTTAGGTATTTGAAACTTGGGAACTGCAGTAGCTTCAAATACTTCATGGTTTAAACAAGACTTCAATATGCAGGATTTTTCAGCATATTGGTAGTATTAAGATGGAGAGGAATTATGCCTTGGAGTTCTAGCATCTGGCAGAAGCTCTGGGGACTTGTTTAGAATGAGGTTAACTCGGAATGTGAGATGCTAAGACACATCCTCACATTCTTAATTCTGTCATATGGCAGAGATTTGGGCTTATGTCTCCTTTTCAAATGTTGAGATTTGTCAGGGTGAAGCTGTTTCTGTCTGCCTCTTCAAATCCAACAGGTTGGGAGTCTGGTTGTTCATGTCCGAGATGCCTTATGGAACCTTATCCAGCAACATGCTTTGGAGGCTCTTCTTTGTCATGCACTGTGCAGAGAGTGAGCACCTGGAAAAGCTCTCTACTCTGCAACCTGCTGACTGCAAACAAAGACTCAAAGGTAGAATTCTTTCACTCTGAACCAATTCTCATAGATTCAGCTACTGTTGCATCACCTATGGGTTTGATTCTTCTCAGGTTTCATTGTTAAATACACCCTAAGCAGTAGCATGGCTGGTCCAGAGGCCTCAGAATTGGTTTGGGCAATTCATGGAATTCCAGGTCTTGTTTGACTCTAATTTCAACAGGAATTTTTGTATGTACAGTCTTTTTAGTTTTTTTTTCTCTGACGCTGACTGCTACTGGCTGCTTTGGAGAGCTGTAAAAGTGCCCTGCAGTAGGTGCATCTTGTCAGTTCTCCTATCTTGACCTTTGGTAGTATTTGGATAGTGAGATTTAAACGCTGAAATAAAGAATTTTGTATCACTTAGAGTTCTTTTTTTGTGAGCTGTTGACCGTTGTCCACAGTCGAGCTGTTCATATTTGTATAAATACCCCAGTTCTCCTTTTTTTCCCCCTCCCCTAAACTCACTAGTTTTGGCTTCAGTAACTTGCATTGTGGGAGATCTGCTTATCTTCCACAACTACAGATATTTCCCTTATCTCAGGCATTCTTTTGATGCTTTTCTTGTCCTATATGCCACATTTTCTTTCTCTTTCCCCTTGACTTCTGTGTTAATCTCCACAGTGATTGTAGTGGCTTCAGCTATAGCAGAGTTACTTAGAAGCCAGTTGGAATGCTGTTTGCTGCTGCCTTCATGGAAAATATTTAAGGACTTGATTGTCAGGGAGACAGGTAAACAAAGCAGTAACTCACTACTTCACAGCCATTTTGCTGTCTTTGGGGAAGGCAAATCTCACTGTCAGTTTTACTTCTCAGCTAGCTGGTAGCCCAGATATCTGTCACCATATCAACAAAGTCTTTTGATGGAAAAACAGAAGAAAACTGTGATTTTGAGAGATTACTGAGCGTCTTGACTCTATGCAAGCTTAGCTAATGTTTAAGGCAATTTATGCAGAGTGGGAGAGGGATGTCAAGACTGTAGCTGTGTACACCTTATGAAGTGCTGGTCTTCAGCACTTCACTTGCTAATCAGCAAGATTAGCACTTGCCAGCCAAAACAGTAACAGTTACACTGTTTCAGTAGGACTTCTTTATTTTTTTTTGCAAGAAATTTTTGCTGCATCTCAAAAAAAGAGAATGTAATATGATGTGGTATGTTGCAGCTCTGACAGTGTCAAACACTTCTTTTTAAAATTTTATTTTATTTTTTTTTTCTTCAGGCTTTGTTTTGCTTCTAGCTAACTTTTTTGTTTTACAGTCCCTGGTATGCTGATGCAGTGTGTTTCTATCCTTTTTGTTCTTCTGGATGGGTTATGTCAGGACAATACTAATTTTCACAAATGTCTAGACAGGGAATGTCAACAGCTCTTTCAGGTAAATCCATCTAATCTTATGAAATAGCTTTTTTTGACTGATGCTTACTAATATAATGCTGAGTAATTTCTTTTAATTCATACCCTAGAAGACTATGGCATTAATGTTCTTTTTGGAGAGAACCTTTTTTGTTGATTCCCCTTCCCAAATTAAGTTTGAGAAATGTTAAGAGTGGTAAATCTACGTGTGGTAGCAAGCCTTGATAATTGATGGAAGATTTGGGCTTGCACACATAGAGGTGGGAGCATAGTTGATTTTAAGGGATAGCTAGAAACAGCATAATAAAACAGACTGCAGTGATGGAGCTGCACTTACTAGGATGACCTCTGGACTAGGAGAGCTACCAGATAGGAAGTAACCCCCTGGGGAAATACAGGAAGTCTGGTTACTTGAGGTACTCTTGAGTGGACCAAATGTTAATAAATTGACTGTGGAACACACGTTTTCACTGACAAGCCATGACCTAGTAGTACATAGAATCACCATGGTTGGAAAGGACCTCCAGGATCATCAAGTCCAACCTTTATCCCATCATCTCCCTAACCACTAGACCATTAGACCATGGCCTCAAGTGCTTCATCCACTCGTTTTTTGAACACCTCCAGGGACGGCAACTCCACCACCTCCCTGGGCAGCCTGTTCCAGTGCCTAACCACCCTCTCAGTAAAGGACTTCTTCCTAATATCCAATCTAAACTTCCCCTGATGCAACTTGAGGCCATTTCCTCTCGTCCTGTCATTAGTAATTTGGGAGAAGAGACCAACACCAGCCTCACTACAACATCCTCTTAGGTAGTTGTAGAGAGCAATGAGGTCTCTTCTCAGTCTCCTCTTCTCCAGACTAAACAACCCCAATTCCCTCAACCGGTCTTCATAAGGCTTGTTTTCCAGACCTGTTTCCTAGTTTCTTCTTGCTGTTGGATATATGTGTTCTGTGTCAGTTTTATAAATACAGGATTGTCAGTTTTGTCTCTGCTTCCATTGCAATTGTCAATGAGAACCTGCTAAACAACATTTATGGTTACAATTTCTTTACTGCCATTACTGAGATTTGAGCAGCCACTGATTTTTTTAGGGTCTCTGTGGGCTTGAATTGCAGTGTGATCAAATGTGCAGAGGAGGAAGGAAACTGGCTCAAGTAGCAACTGTGTGGTGAAGATGTCATTGCTCCACTGTGAGATGATAGGATTTGGGTGGAGTCTCTCTTCCCTTTTTCCTTGTCCCCATCCTTCAGTCCCAAGCTGGGGCTTAGTGTGGATTTGAGGTTGGTGTGGGGTCTGCAGCTTGTGGAGCCCACAGGTACAGTGAAGAGGAAGATGCAGCTGAAGCAGGAAGCTGGGAGATTGCAGAGCTGTGACAGAGAAGGTCTAGTGCACATGTGCTCAGCAGCTGGCAACAGCCCTCCTCCTTCCTTTTATGGTCTTTATCCTTAACTTTGCCACATCCAGTCTTTCTCTTCTGTCCTCCTCCAAACCCCTTCTCTGTTGCTTAGTTGGACTACGCTTAATGAAACACAGGCGTGCACATCACGGTGCTAATGTGACTATTGCTGTCATAATCATTTGGTAGTTGTGTGTCCTATCCCTTCCCCATGCTATGGGTCATTCTGCTATGGCTTTGTATATAGTAATGGCATAGTCTTTTTGTCCTTCTGCATTACCTTAAAAAACCCTAAACAACAAAAACAAAACCCACAGTGCTCTATAACTTCTCCTATAAGGATAAAAGGTAGCATTAGGAAAGTGAGGTGAATGAATAAGCCATACATATGTCTATTGTATCTCTCAGGAGTGTAATTTATCTTAGTATATGGAACAGCCCTTTACTTGAATTGCACAATCCTCTAGCACACTGTTCATGAGATGTTTTGGCTGTACAAGTCTGACCTTCTCAGGTTGACGTACAGTTGTAGAATTCTTGAAAGCCCTTAAAATAGAATGTAACCTAAGTGGCAGTGTTTAATCGTAAGCACACTGAGCACGTGCCTGTGTGGACTAAGTAGCTGTGGTACAATGAGTACTTCTTCAGTATATTCAACAGCTGTAAGATCACTGTAAACAGTGTTTACTGGCCTGTTATTCTTCAGAGGAAGCAGACCACTCTCTGGACCATTTTACAGTTCAAATGCAGCTTTCGGTGCTTATTTTGCTACACGGATATTTGTTATTTGGAAGAAAAAAAATTGTTTTGAAGTCCCATAGAGGTTTTTTGTATCCTTACCACCCTGTTGTTCACCCTGAGGAATTAAATGTTTATTTGCATTTGGCAATTTCTCACTATTGGATTTAGAGAGGAAAACTGCCTTGAATTCAAGTGAAGGCATCTCTTAGCCTTCTTGTCCTGTGGAACTTTGCTTCTCTGTTGTCAGAGATATTTTCCAAACAAGTGTAGTCAGTAATTTTTTTGATTGAGAAACTGAAACTGACCTTTCCTTCTAACTATTGGACATAATCTAGGCCCAGGGCTAAATACTTTAAGTATATTTATCTATAATCGGCATAGAATGATCTCCCCAGTTTAATTGCTGCTTGAGATCATGGTGTGTGGAATGGGAAGATTCTCTCAACTTGATCAAAACTTCTCTGCTGTGCTTGGATGGGCTTAGTTTTAATCTTCTCTTGACTGTGTGCTGATTAAAACTAGAATCCTTTCATATAACTTGAATTAATCTGTGGAATTAATTGCTCCGATATGTAATGGAATCCAAAACTGTGGTAATGTTTTTTTAAAAAGCAAAAAGATTCAGCAGTTCTTCTTGTGAACAATGGACATTGCATAGTTAAAATAATATTAAAAAGCTGAATTCCAGCTGTTATTGAAGCAGTTTTAGCTTTCATTATGAATTACTAGCGCATTTACTGAGTCATACAGGCACACTGCATATGATGATGTCTTTTGCACCTTATTTTAAAGCAGCTGGTACTAGCCACTTCTGGAGAGGACACTAATTTACAAGCCTCCAGTGATGATAATTCCTTTGTCACTGATTCCTTCTTTGGGATTGGACTGTGAATACATGTATCAATTTTGATGATGTGTGTCCTATAACACTTTTATCATTTTTCTTTCGTGTGACATTTTTGCAGACCCAGAGCACCTTGAAAATTTTGAAAAGTATCTCAAATCAATGAACTGCTCGGAAGAAATTTGTCTGCTCACCACATTTGCTCAGATGGCACAAACCAAAAGGGCTGATGTTGATGAGGATTTTATCAAAATCATTGTTCTGGAGATATATGAGGTGAGTAACATTACTGGTCCGTTAGGAAAAGGGTGAAAGTGCTCTTTTTCTTTCAAAGAGTGGAAAGCGTGAAACATTCATGGCTTCTGTAGTCTGTTCTACTGAGGAACTAAAAGTGCTACTTCTGAGGTTTATAATACAGTACTGAATTAAAATATCCTGAAGTGCATGTTTTCCTAGGAGAAAGAACAGCTTTTCTGTAGACCAAGCTAGAATGAAACAAAAGAAACAGAAATTTATTTTTTTTTTTGCTTTCTTTTTCTCCTTCAGGTCTAACTTGTAGCTCTGAAATTCCTTGTGTGCTGTTTTTTTCTGTTGTGGTGTGTAGGTTTTTTGTGTTTAAGTCTGTGTGGTGGTGGTGTTCCCGTGTTTAATTTTGGACTTTTTGTCACTAATTTCCTTATCTTCTAAGGCAGTCAGTTTCATTTTTAATATTGGCATTTATCAGCTTTTTCCAGGATGACCAAGAGCAGTTTGGTTCTGTGTTTTCCAAAAGGCATTTTATTGTGGTGTCAGTGAAGGTGAGGCATAACCAGTAACTTTTCTTGACTTGTGTTCTCAGGTGTCTTACGTTAGTCTTTCTACAAGAGAGACATTTTCAAAAATTGGTCGAGAACTCTTAGGAGCAATTGCCAGCATCCATACACAGATTATTTCTGTACTGCTGGATCGAATTAGAGAGACCATCAAGAAAGTTGGGATGGTAAGTGCTAACGTCCATAACTTAAAGCATGCACCCAGTTAAAACTAGAGGATGTACCAAACTGTATTGTAAGATACAGCTTGGTATGAATGGATCGTGTAAAAGACCTGTCCTTGTTTTTTTGGATCATGTCACTCTTTAAGACAGAAGGACATAATGCAGATTACTGTTCCATACTGAATACTGATTAGTCATTTTGTTTTCTGTCATTTTGTTTTCTGTCCTCAAAGGTTTCTCTATATCTGTTTAAAGAACTGCCGCTGCACCTGTGGAAGCCTTCTTCGTCTGAGATAGCACTGATTCGTGACTGGTTATTAAATTACAGTCTAACAACAGTGGAGAATAAGCTAGCCTGCATTATCTTGGAAGGGCTAAACTGGGGATTCGGTGAGCATGTATGTATTGAACAGGAGTCCTGAACCTGGTCAGTTTTTCAAAATACAAGTTTTATTTAACCTGGGACTATAACTGAATTTGAAAACAATTACATGCTTTTATATGATGGCATAGCATGAGAACTTCACAATAATTTTCCAACATTCTGCCTGAGGTTTTGCTTGTGTTGCTTTCTTGTATTGCTGCATCTTAGATGAAAAGAAATATTTGAGCAGGAATTTCCTCTCTCCAACAAGATGAAAGAGCTGACAGGACAATTTTTTTGAATCAATTAAGATATCTGGCTGCAGAAATAGAGTAGCTCTCCAAGAGATGTGTATGAGACTGGTGTGATTATAGTTTGCAGGCTGGTATCCAGATATGTTTTTCACAATGAAAGAAAACCAATCACTAAAATTAGAGATTTCTAAGCCCTAAGCATTATTTAAATGATTAGAAAATATTCTATAGAATGTGTTACTCCACAAACTCCATCAGTTCAGGATCCAACTCAGGGTGAATGCTTTTTCAGAAAGAAGCAGATATAAATTGAGGGGAAAATCCTGTTGCTTGTGTTCGTTGTAATCTGTGCATTTGGTCATACTGAACTTTGCTGTGCTGATGCTTGTACAAGAAGACTCTCTTTTACTTTTTCTCCCAATTTCTTGGTGACGTATGAAAACAAAGGAATGATAGTGAAAGTTTACTGTGAGGTCTTCACTGTGTATAAGTGTCATGTCTGTATCCTTTGATATGGGGAAAAGTAGTTCTTTAATGTGACAATTAATAAGAGAAATTACTATTTTGATACCAAAAAATTCATATGGTTTTGGCTTTGTTTTTAAAGGTAAGATTTCCAGTGTCTGTACTATGCCATCTTTGGATTAATTGCTATAAACTATAGCTATTAGTTGCTATAAACTTAAGTACACATGGGAAATGATTATGGTCTCTTTTTTATGGAAATAATCTGACTGTTGAGCTTTGTATTGCCCCGTGTGAGCTCATTATTCTTCAATGTTGGGCTGAAATTTTTCTTACTGGCTGAGATTTTGCCTAGGTATTACAATGCTTAATCTCTTTCTGCCTGTTTAAGATTTACTTCTCTGTAGTGCAACTGAATGATACAGTTGTAGAGACCTTATAAAAGAAGCAAAGTTTTGTGATGCCGTTCTGTTTTTAGCAGGATACTCTTCATCTGGATCCAGCTGTCCATTCTGAAGTTGCATTGATGATCCTGGAAGCGTATCAGAAATATCTCTCCCAGAAACCATACTCTGGGCTCCTTTCTGAAAGCATAAACCAGGTATTCTTTCTTCAGAATTGCAGGGAATAGCTTATCAATAGTGATAGGCAGGAAAAATTGCAGGCTAAGACTTTGTTCTTTTTTTCTTAAAGCTATGCTATCTTTATCCTACTAGAACATCATAATATACCAACTCGAGTATTTTTTGCACCCACAGAGCTATTTGAAAATACTGTTGAGTTTATGTTGAACATGTATATGAGGAACAGACATTTTAAATTTGAACCCCTTGTACGTTTGTGTTGTTACGCAGCCTATAGTGGGATAGTCACCAGGTGTTCTTCCAAAGCATCTGTGCTATTGTGGAGTTAGACAGGACTTGCTTAATGAAAGGCTGCTTATTATTACTGGTGAATATAAGAGACGTCCTTCCTGTGTCTCCAGCTCCTAGTCTTCTGTTATTTGAGAACTCAGATGCTTGTCTCCTTAAGAGCTTTTCAGTAGTGATCGGTGCTGTAACCTGAACACCCTACAAACATTTATTATATTGATTTTACAGCACACTGGTGACTGAGGAAAGTATGGCTCCAAGTTACAGAAGGGGAATGGAAAGATAGAAAGATCAAGGTTAAAAATCCCCTTTTTGGATATGCAGTCCAAGATGCTTCTCTTTTTTATATTCAGAGCTTTTAGCACTGTACTGTGCTTTGCCTTCTCAGTATTTCTTGTACAGTGCTTTCTCTTCCCCTGTCCTTTTTTCCCTCTCAGTCTGTTCTTTGCACCCTCTGAGTGTTTCTTACTGTCTCTGCTCTTTTCTGACTTGCTTTTCTGCACTACTTAGTCGTGGCTTGTTGTCTTGTGCCAGCTAGATGAGTCCTCTTTTGTTTTGGTGTTTGGTTTTTTTTTTTTAGCCTATTTCAGCCTTGGTTGCCACTTATATTTTTGAATCTGTCCTGACCTGCATGAGCACGTAACTGGAACTTCAGAAAAAATAATGCTTAGCGTCTTGTACCCCCACTCAGAGAGGATGAAATACCTGCATTGACTCCCAGTGCTGCAGTTCACGCTGGTCTGTCAGAGTGTGTACAATAGGCTTTTTTTTCCCCCAAAAGTTTACAGTTCTTTCAGATCTAGACAGAGTCTTCATTAGAATGAACATGTGTACATGACACAGACTCTGCCTGTCCACACTACAGACTTCTTTCTGAGGAGAGGCTGGTAGGTTTTAGGCTTTCTGTAGACAGATGTTATTTTTGTATATATATATTTGTTTTCCTTTCACTAGCAGTCTAAAAACTTTACTTTTACTCCTTAAAAAAGAAAAAAAGCCACACACAACATTCAATGATGTTTATCTGAGACAAATATGTAGTTTGGAAAACTTCAGGCTGTTTAAGTTGATAGCTATTACCAAAATGGATTGAGGGTATGGGGAGAGGAGGTGGAAATCGAGGCCATAGAAAAAGGTATTTTAGGTAAACTTAATTCATGGTGCTGTATGGTATGTCTGACAAAACTACTGTTGCTCTGATCTCATGTCACGGTATTATGGTAGAAGAGGAAACTCATCCAAGCTGACCCAAGTCCTAGACTAGTGCCCTACATGCTGTAGCATGGCTGTGCTTCCTCTCATTCCTGCTTCTGCTGCTTTGTTCCAGGTCTCCTACTTAGCCAGCATTGTTCGCTATGGAGAAACACCAGAGACTTCCTTTAATCAGTGGGCATGGGGTTTGATTTTGAGGTTAAAGCTTCACAGAAATGACTGTGGTATGCATCATGGCTGGCCTGCGGTCCCTGTGACCGACAGTGTGCTTGACATGACGGAGTCGGTCACACTTCACCCCCTCCTGAAGGCTGTTAAAGCAGGCATCCCTGTTGGCTGTTATCTGGCACTGGCAATGACCACACTAGGTCACAGGTAAGTGTGATTTGTCATGTTTGCCTTGGATGGATGGCTCTAGTGACTGAGCAACCTACCTAATAATGAACTGAGGGCTAATAACGTCTTTATGCGTGTTTAAAGAATAAAGGACTTCTGAACCAAGGGATTGAGCAGTCTTTCAGGGACTGTAGTTTCAAACAGTGTACCATTTCCTTTATTTTGCTAATACTGCTTTTTGCCTTCTGCATGTTAGGGTCAAAATAATCATTAGTAATAGTACTCACACTGAGGAGTTACCATGATTGCTATGGACAGGAATAACTTTTAACCACTTAAGTTTTCAGCTTAATTTGGTGAAACAGTTCTACATGTGTTGGGTTGTTTTTTTTTTTTTTTTAAGCAAGGCTGCAGCAGAGCATTCAGAAAATAGTGAGGAGAAAAAAAAACAGTCATGCTGGTAATGATAAATAGAGAGCTTTATAATGTTGATACTGAACCTCCTAGCCTTGTCTGTGTTCCAACACAGTCTTTTCCAGTGATTTCAGCTGGTTTGTGGATATGGTTCTTGAACATAATCAGATGTACTAGTTGATTGAGGTACAGAGCCAGGCATAGATTAATCAATCTCTCCCAGGTCTGTTTTCCCTGAGTCTGTCATCTCTTTAATTATTCCTTACTCATATACAAAATTTTTACTAACTTCTTTCCTGAATGTAATATTGCTTTACTCTTTAAAGAGCAATTGACTTGACTTTCTCTTCTGTCCTGCAACCATTGCTTGATGCTAAGGTTTTGCTGTAGATACTTATGTGCTTCTTCAAAGCACTGGAGTGATTTGAGACTGATATGAAGGTGTTCTGGTTTGAGTGTGGAAGTTTTTATGTGACTTTGAGCATGGAATGAAAAACAAAGAACCTCTTTACTTCTCAGTGGTTTGTTGTTTTGTTTTTTTTTTCTCATCCCAAACCTGTCCTTGCAAAGAGCCATTTGATATCTGTCTCCCATCTAAACAATAACACTGATAATTATCACATGAAGAAGTTCAAGGCCAGTTATTTTAATGAGCAGAAGAAACAAAGCACTGTACTGTAATCTAGTGACTTAATACAGGATTTCATTTTCATCACCTCAGAGTAGATGTAGGATTAATATATTACATCTTTTCCTAGTGTGCAACCGTTCTCAGTTAGCAAAACGTGATGCAGAGCAATGTACCAAATAAGTTGCTGCTAGTGAGTTTTCTGGACAGTAAGAGCAGGATTTGTCGCAGCTGACTGCAAACATGTAAGTACCTACTGTGAGGAAACCCTCTGAGCTCCATCTATAAGTAGCAAAGAAAGATGTCCAGAGCATCATCCATTCTGAGGAGATGTCAAAGCTAGGTAATATGAAACTTCCTCTGTGAGGTTCTTCCTTTGCCCAGAGAGGGCGTCTAGTTGGGTAGGATAGACAAACACTCTAGTCTTGAAATTGATTGAAACTTGGATGAAGATCCCTGTCTCCAGTGATTTTTGGAAGACACAGAGCACAAACCCTCAGAAAGGCAGGAAATAGTTACTAAATCTGTCAGCAATTGAATTACTCCTACTGCTGAAAAAAAAGGTATGTGGGTTTAGCTGTTCGGGATTTCAAAGATGAAGTGTAAAGATAGGAATGTCTTTATATCTCAGTTCACACAAAAAATCAACACCATATCTCCCTTTTTACTGATAGTCAATGTGTTTTTCTTTCTTTTTTTTTTTTCCTTTTTTTTTTTGACAGCATTGAGAAGTTCTGTGCTGAAGGGATCCCTCTTTTGGGTATACTTGTCCAGTCTAGATATCTGAGAACAGTAGTCCATGTGCTGGATAAAGTTTTACCCTTATTTTACTCCTGCCAGTATTATCTCCTGAAGAATGAACAGTAAGTATTATCTGTTCCTAATATGTTTATTGATAAAAAACAATGAAAGTTAAGATTAACTGTTAAATTCATCAGGCTTCGTTCTTGGTTTTGCATCCAGGGGGAATGTCATGCAGGTGATCATAGAATCGTAGAATAGTCTTGGTTAGAAAAGACCTCTAAGATCACCAAGTCCAACCATTAACCCAGCACTGCTAAGTCACCACTAAAGCTTGTCCCTGTACGTCTGGTTTATTTGCCGTGTTGCTTTTTGACATTGACTGTGATTGAGGAAGTAGTTCTAGAAGTGTCTCCTACTCATCTTGCGTGTACAGTTGTCGCTGCTGCTGCTGTGCTATAGAAGTGGTCTTGAGACAGCTGTATTGACGAGCAGCTGTTGTGCTTGGATGAGTGAGAAAGATAAGCAGACAATACTACTGAACTGTGTTCTTACTGTTAAGTGGAGCAGCTGGGAGTGTACTCAAGTGCTGGACCTCAGCTGTCTGTCCTGGTAAATTAGTAATGTGGTCCCTGGGGTGCTTTTGACTTGGGCTACCTGGCAATCTCCCAGACAATTCTGAGACTAGAGTTGGGTGCTGATGTGGATCAAGAACTGTGTTCAGTCCTGATGAGCTGCCTGGAATTAGTCAGCCATGAACTGGTCTTACTGTGCCTATGACAGGGTTAAAATGGAGCAATTAAAGCTGCAGCATGGTTGTAAATCAAAATCCTCGTATATGGGCATCATTAGTGCTGTTGAGCTGGTTTTAAATTTTCTAGATGTAGTTTTTCTGTGTCTTATGTTGTAGGAGAAATTTTAGAATAAATTTAATTTGTTGGCATTCCTAGGTTTTTATCTTACGTCCAATTGTTCCTTCATCTGGATAGTGGAGTCCCTCAAGGTGTGACCCAGCAGGTTATTCATAAAGTAACACAGCACTTGACAGGCGTGAGCTATGGAGAAAATGTTAAGCTGCTCAGTGGTATGATACAGGTAAGGTGATTAAAAAAAAAAAAAAAGAAAAAGAAAGAGATGAGGGAGTTTTTTTAAAAAACAAGTATGCTTTTTTTGACTGGGTTGGTGCTTAGAGTTAGAAAGTATACTGAATCTGGCAGTTGTGCAGCTATGGGGTGTGGTTTCCTGAAATACTTTCACTTAAACATGCTTACACCTAGCAATACCTGTGATGCTGGACGTAACACAGTAGGTGCCTTCCAGACTTCTTGGAAAACATATTTTCTAATACCAGGTCAAAACTGCCTACAAAGAGAATGTAATATGCAGCACCACTTCCTAGCTTGTGTTAGTTGAGGAATGCAGCAGATATATTAATGTGAAAACTTTTCTTTTGACCATTGATTTCATGACTATGCTGTGAGAAAATGTTCCTTTGTTAGGAAACTAGTACTTTTTTAAAGTGCAGAGAGGTGAAGAACCAAGGCCCCCTAACATTAGAACAGAGGTAAGGACTAAAAAGGAAAAATACCTACTCTGGGTAGTCCTTTTACAGGAACAGCAGGCTACACTTCAGAAGTAGGTGCCATTTATGCCTGCAGGTCCCAGGGGTCCCACTTAACGCTTTTGCATCTGTTTTTGCTGGTTGTATAAGATGCTCAGCTGTCCAGGCTGCAGAATCTCTTTTGGAGGTGGGAGATGGCAAAGCACAGACATAGATGGCATCATTGTAAATTATTTTAAGGATAGGCCCATAGCTTTATGCATGTTAAACAGTTCTTCAATAAATTTTTATCCTGTGATTGGCTGCAATCTCCTGAATAATTTTACCTTTTACTTTGGCAGACTCACATTTTTCTAAGTGACCAGCCAAATGGAGTGGGGCCGGCTGCAGTGCTGGAGTTTTGGGTTCAGCTCCTCACCAGCCAGCAGCTGTGGCACAGGGATCAGGCAACGCTCTTCTTGCTGGATGACTTATGTAAAGCTGCTTTTCAGTACAGTCAAGAGGACTGTGTGCAAAAGGTGCTTTACCAACAGCACAAGGTAAATGGATGTGATACAATGGTGTGGCTGTTAAGTGATCAGTTGATGTGTTGCTCATTCTAATTTAGATGTGAATGTATTTTCTATAAATGTAAGAAAAGTCATGATGATGAGTGATAATGGGGTTATCTGACTTGTTTCTGAGTAGGTCAAGATTAGTGAAATATCTGATATTTTAATAATAATGACAGCAACAACAACAACTTATTTGGAACACGGGTCTCATACATGAGTACCATCGTAGTATTTTAGTCTGTGGTCTTTGCATTTCAAATGTTTGATAGTGTATTTAAAACAAAAAAAGAGCATCCTCTCATGAAAAAGCGGACTCTGTCACCATAACAGAATCTTTTCAGCAAAAAAGTACAAGCGGGAATCTCAGTGGTAGCAAGTTGAGCCTAGATTGGGAAGTAACAGCATGAGGCAGAAAGGAACTTGGATGAAGGCAGGGTGACATAACTGTATCATGTCAATAGCCTGTTAGGCTGCTTACTAAAGAACCCCAAATGTTTTTTTTTTTTCCATGCAGAATGCTTTGGGCTATCATTGTGACAAAAGTCTGCTGTCTTCACTTGTTAGCT
The DNA here is from genome assembly GCA_028020825.1 of Podargus strigoides. NCBI lineage: Eukaryota > Metazoa > Chordata > Aves > Caprimulgiformes > Podargidae > Podargus > Podargus strigoides. Next base: position 29,816,041 of record CM051663.1, on the reverse strand, counting down.
GGATCGTGGCAGGCAATGTGACACCTTCCTTTGTTGAGGGCAATGCCAATTCCTCTGAGGTAAGTGGTATGATGGTGGTGTATGAACAACCCTGGGGCAAGCAATATACAGGTGTTAAGGGTTTTTTTCTGCTTTTGCAGCCTTCTGCAGATTTTTCTCTTGTTCCTTCTTTTTTCCTACCCTTGTGTTTGTGAGCTCTCTTGTGATAAAAATCCTAATTTAGCCTAAGAGAATGCTGTGGGTTTATGACGCTAAAGGGAACATGGGCATTTTTCACAGAGAAAGATTGTCTGATCTGTATCCAAGTATTCATATAATAGGATTTATTAGTAAAGATTTCTTTTAATCGTCAGTTGTTCTCAGTATATTTAATAAGAGAAAATATGTAAAGAGATCAGTCTTTTTCTGATAAGTATTTTGAATACTACTTGCTTTTTCTCTACTTAAGCAAGTTCCTCATTCGAGCAGAAAGAAAAAAAAATACAACAACCCTCAGTACCCCAGCTGGAGATGTGTAGTGCAGGTGGGAGAGACGAGATCTCATTTTACAGGGTTTCAGTAGGTTATTTCCTCCAGAACTCTCCGGATAAATTCTGTCCTTGGTTTCCCTCCTCTTTCCCAAGATTGTACAGAGGATTTTTGAATGTAGATAAGGAGGAAAGTGGTTCTCAGTTTTCTTGTTGAGAAATGATACTGCTTTTGCAACTTTGTCATGAGAATCTGGCAAAGATTCCTCTTAAGAAAACAGCAAGCTTCCTGATCCTACCCCGCCATTTTTTATCAGTGTTTTCTATTATTACTGTTTTTACAGGTCTGGTTTTCGTGGGTGGTGTTAAATATGGAGTCAATATTTGAAGAAGATTCACAACTTCGCAGAGTTGTGGAGCGGGAGTTAGTTATTAATGCTTTAACTCCTGATCAAGCTTTGAAGGTGAGAGAACTGTTCGTCTCTTTTATTAGACAGAACTACTGGAGGAAAATGGAGGAAATTTTCTTACGTGCTTTTTCTTATAAAAGCATAACTGCTTTGTCTACCTTTTGAGGAGACAATATCCCTCAGGGAAGTTTTGGGGTTTTTTTATACTTGAACATTTAATAACTACTATGCTTTTTAATAGACCATTTTTCACAGAAAACATCAGTCACTAATTAGTGCTCTTGCATGATTTTCTGGGTCATCTCAATGCCTCACAGTCTTCAGTGGATTTAGTCTATACCACTGAGACAGGGAGTGCAGATATTCTTATTTTAGAGATGGGGAAAATGTGACTGTATTTCAAAGAGTGTTTCTCAGATTATTTGAATTTTGCAGAAGTCTGGGCTTTACTTTTCTCTGCATTTGCTGAATTATTTTTCAGGATTTCCAGAGCTATTCAGGTCTCTCCCTTAACAAGGCACTTAACTGTGCTTTAAGCCACGTTGCAGCATTTTCCATGTTCTTTGCCCAAATTCAGTTAGAATTTCTGGTATAAAGCAAGTGGAAACCAAAGCTGTCCGGTCTTCTGGACAGTGTAGCCTTTCACACATTCTTCATCTCACTGTTTCATGTGTTTTGATGAAAAGGGTAGTCTAGAAGCTCAGTGAAAATAGATTATTTTCTCTTTGCTCTATGAAGTACATGTAAATAAGTCTGACTGTGTCTAGGCTGGTACATGTCTTGCGTCCTTGGAGACTAGTCTGGAAGACATTTGTACCTTGGCTCGCATGTCTTGATTTACCTGGACAACAGCAAGATAGTATGTGGGGTGTGTGGAAAAGAGTGCTGAGCATTCCTGAGGTATAGTGTGGGGGATGAAGTAGTGCTAGGGTCTGTGCCAACATGTGGGAACTCAAAACTCAGATCTGCTTCAGGCACAGTCCATGGGAGCTCGGTGTGTGACTCAGTGATTTAGCGGGTCCATTGCCTTTGTTCTACTTTTGCAAAAAACTTTTTTTTTTTTCTGCTGTATTCTTTCTTTATGTTAGTTTAAGTTTTAGATTTTCAACAGGGCTGTGTGGAATGTAATCTGGAAAAAGGAAAAGGTGGTAGCATGCTCTAGGGTGGTATGTAGTCACATGTCTTAAAACTTATTTTTACTGTCTGGAACAAGTGGCCTGCTTCACTGCTGCTGCTTTGTTCTCTAACAGCACTGGTCTTATGGAAGCCTAAAGCAGGAACATGTACCTCTGTAAGGAAGAACAGTAATTCAGTATAATTAATGCCAATGGCCCATATGTTGGCCTTCCATCACCTTAGTCCCTCCATTCATGCTACCTTTTTTTTTTAAGGATTAGAGGTGCAGCACTGCTCTCTATCTAACAGCTGTGCAGCACAACTGTGAGCTGGGCAGCTTTTCTTCCAAGACCTGTAATAAGCGTGTGAATGTTTCCAAAGTTTTCTCCTTCATAATTGCTGAGTTTTCATGCTGTGGTAATCTTTTGGGTTAAGCTGTGACAGCAGAACACTTGTCTGAAAGTTGTTCTTTTGGCAGAAAGCACAGACCCAGCTGAAGCTACCCATTGTACCTTCTCTTCAGAGGCTCATGATTTACCGCTGGGCTCACCAGGCCCTTGCTACCCCTGCTGATCACCCTCTCTTGCCACTAATCTGGCAGAAATTCTTCCTCCTTTACCTTCACCGACCAGGACCACAATATGGGTGAGTCTGATTATAAGGGCTCTTGCAGATCAGTAAGCACTAAAAGTTTTCACTGCAAGTGAGATTAAGTGCTTCACACTAAGACTGCACCTGAAAGCCGTAGGTACCAGCAACTTCTCTAAAGAGTCAATTTAGTTTCAGAGATGCTGATTTGACACTTGCAACAAGACTTTGTTGTGCTTTTTTTGTTCATTTTTAGATTACCTGTAGATGGCTGTATTGGAAGACGTTTTTTCCAGAGTGCAGCTCAAGTTAGCCTACTAAATGAAATGAAGCAGCGCTTAATAGAGGTAGCAGACTTCCACCATGCTGCCAGTAAAGCACTAAGAGTGGAGAGTCCTGTGGAGGGCAGCAACAGATCACCAGAGAAAGCAAGCTGCTCACCATGTTACCTGACTTCACCAGAACTGCATAAGGAACTTGTCAGGTAAAAACAAGCCTGCCCAGTTCAGCCTTACTCAGTGTAACCACCTGAGCAATTACTAGAGCATAGCTTTAGCATTATTTGTTGCCTTGAGTCTAAACCCTGGAATGAGGCTGCTGTGTAATACATGCTGTACGTACAATTAAAGTTCACATTGATTTCTTTTTCTTTTCAGGCTTTGTAATGTTTTTGTTTTGTGGTTGGAAGAAGAGAGTTTCCAGAAAGGAGACACATACATTCCTTCTTTACCAAAGCAATATGATGCACATAGACTTGCTAAAGTCATGCAGAATCAGCAGGTGAGGTGCTAATGACACTAGCAATCTGGGGTCCAAAATTCACTTCACTTGTTAAAACAGGTCCTCTAAAGTAGTGCGAGACTTGGTGTCACAGGTCTTTAATATGCATATAGTATATATGATACTTTCACAGTTCTACTCTTTTTCCTAAAAATGCTGTGCCATCCCAAACTGCCTGCCTTTATATTTGAGCAAGGACTCATGAATAGCTTTCTTGCATATCGTAAAGAGAACAGAGTTCTTCTGTACTGCTCTGTAATTCTTTTTATGTTTTAAGATAATTTTAGAGAGTTATTGAAATTGGAACTTTAATTTACAAAATGCTGGAGACTGAAATCTGCTCACATTGGTAGTCTGTAATCTATCAGGTTCAAATATAAGTTAGTGAGTGGGAGGTGTATACTAGTCTGTTCAGTAAGTCTAAAGAGTTAGTATAACTAAAAACCCCATGAGAGGGAAGATTTTGGAAGGGCATTTTCTCATGTCTGCTTTGTTTTGATTCCTTCAGTGTATGTGACTACTGGAAATGCAGCCTGCTTTATCCTGATTACATTTAATAATGCTGTGATGTTTTACACTATATTGGTTTCCTCAGTGTTCCTCTCTTAGGAACAGAGTTTTAATAATCTCTACCTGTTCTCTTTTATTTGTTAGAATCACAGAATCATAGAATAATTATGGTTGGAAGGGACCTCTAGGGTCATCAAGTCCAACCTTTATCCCATCATATTCCTAACCATTAAACCACTAGACGATGGCTTCAAGTGCCTCATCAACCCATTTTCTGAACAGCCCCAGGGACGGCGACTCCACCACCTCCCTGGGCAGCCTGTTCCAGTGCCTAACCACCCCCTCAAGAAAGAACTTCTTCTGAAGAAATTACACTCTGTGCTTGTCAGATTTCTTTACGTGTCACGAATCTTTTTCAGTGGCTCTGCAGCTTTTTTCTTCAGTATAGATTCCCCCCCTGGTAATTTCCCTATGACTTAAAACTGCTGGGTCTAGTTTTATGTACTTATTTTCATTCCCCAGCTACTGGCATGAACGCACAGTATATGGTACTGACTAAAATGGAAATTATAATTTCATTCTTTTGTGCTTTAGGATTTGTGGATGGAGTATGTCAATGTTGAACTCATACACCATGAGTTTCAGGAAGCTCTCAACCTTTGGCTGCACATTCAGCTTGAATCGCATACAACCAGTGTTTCTTCAGGGCAAACAGATGTCACTAACCCTTTGTCAGGTAAGAGTTAAGAATATTGTTAATGAAGCTGGGCCAGAAAGGATTATTAGCCTAGAAGCCCTGGTTTCTTTAGGAACATAATGTTGTCTGTGAATAAAGATATTAATATGGTCTGTTTTCTATGGGTACAGTATTTTACATGAATTTTTCATGGTGTTCTCACTGAGATGCTCATGTGGGAGACTAACATCAATGTTTTCGGCTTAAGGTTTGCCACATCACAAAACAGCAGGTCATGTTGTGCCTTGAGTATGCTCTAGACAGGCTGAGTTTTTCCAAAGTTTAGAGACATGTGCAAGCAAAACCAAAAAACCACTATAACTGAAAACAGAAGAATTGTCAGGGTTTTTTTGTTGTTGTTCCCAATACTTTTTCCAGGAATTTTGGCACAGTGAAAGGGTTGTCCTAGCATGGAAGGGAATAATAATCATGGTAGGTATATTAAGGATATGGTGAGATTAGATTTCTTTAGGAACTGATAAACAAAGGGAAGGGAGGGAATAGAAAAAAACTGGAGTAGTTTCATAGGTGAACTGGCACTGTTTGAGCAAAGGAACAGAATGGGAGTCAGCAGGAGAGAGCTGACCTGGAGAGAGGCTGTGCTTTGGGGAGGAATTGGAGCTGACAAGACCAGAGATGAAAATGAATTGTAGAGAAAATAAAATGAATTTGCAGACTGGGTGTGGGAGCCTCTGTCAGATGAGGAGAATAAATGGGATGATAAGAGGAAAATTGGAAGGATAGAAGGCAGGAGTTGCTTGGGAAACAAGGAGACCAATGAGGCCTTGGATCTTAATGTTGCATGGTGGGGCTGGTCATGAAAGTTAGCTGTGTGAAATAGGTTTTGTCAACAAAAATAGGAAGATTAGTTAAGTGATTTTTTTTTATTTTTTTTTTTAAAGGAGTCCTGAGAAATATTTGTCTGCTGCTAAAAATATTTCATGTAAAATAATGGTTTTGTTCAGTTTCTCCTAAACTTTTCTTATTGACAAAACTTACTTCTGCCTTCTTTTCTAGCCAAAGAGAGGATAATGAATAATTTGAAGAAGTTTGATACTCCTAAGCCCCCTCTTCTGCTTCAGACAGTGAAAGCTCCTGTGCCAGTTATTTCCTCTGCCAGTCTAGTAAGTCAGAAAGAAGCAATTCAGCTCATGCGCATGGACCTTAACATCTTGCAGCGGCATGCCAAGTAAGACATAGCTGTTTTCCTTCTGCCTCACTAGCGTGTCTAGCAGTGTCTTCAGGTGCTCTTTGCATCAGCCTCATTTGTGATGTTGGCACAAGACTGTCTACTTGACTTCTGCTTCTTGTCCCTTTTTTTAAGTTTTTTTCTTGGCTGTCGTGTTATTTTTCCACTCCATTAACCAAGATAAGACTACACGAGTCTTATCTAATGACTGAGATAACATCAGCTGACATCTAGCTTCCACAATTTCTTTTCTCATTTGGCATACTTCTTAAAATAAAGCCTCCCTTTAGCTTAGATTTGCTGATGTAAGTTAACCCTTTTGCACTAATGTTGTAGCTACAGTGTGAAGCATTGGAACCCTCAAGAGAGGAATCTGATTTCTGGGACTATTAGCTTTTGTGAGTGACAGACTTCCTGTTTTTAATATTCCTACTGAGAGAATCCAGCTGAATTATTTTCAAACTCAGCTGATGAATCTATAGCTGTTCTTGCCCAATGTAGGTGTTTAATAAGAATATTATAAAACAAAACCTTGCTAAGCCCAAGAGAGGATGTATCTAAACAATTCCAACAGCAATTTTAGCTGGGCTTTTTCTGTTGACCTAATAATCCAACAGCCCAGCTTTTTCTGTCTGGTGGAAGGTTGCATTTCCTACAGAGGGTGATCTATTTAATTTTCTTCCAGGTTATCATATAAAATAATTCAAAAGAACTCATGCAGACTTGAGGAGTTTTGTTCTTATGAACCTATTTCCTTATTACTTTGGAGTGCTATTACTTTGAAGTTTTAACACAGTTTCATTTAATAACCTTTTATGTTTTCTAGGAAAGTGTCAGGAATCTTTGTACATGAAACTGAAGTCCCATCTCTTGCTTATAAATTCTTAGAATGACTGCTTACGGTAAAGATTCTGTTAACTGTTAATAAATACTTTTCAGAACTGCGGCTCTCTGGGAATCTCAGCATGTTGCTCTTAATAATGACATATTGGAGATGGTACCTAAACTCTATGTCAATCGGAAAGAGCAGATCACCCTCCATTTGGCGTGCAAGGGATCTTCAAATAAAGACTGCCAGGGAGCAGCTCTTCTAACAGTCCAGGTTAGAGACATGGCATCACTTCTCTTTAGGGGCTGTTGGACATGGATAATGGAAGTGAAATGGCTGAATGGTTATAAGAATGGTAGCAGTTGACCAAATAAATCCATACACACATAATGGTTACCTGAAATATGTATATGTAATGCTCAAAAGGAGATGTAAGTCAACAGCTGAAGAATAAGTTGTTTCATAAGGTTTGTTTCACTCATAGCGTCCGTTCTAAACTCCTTCCCGATGTGGGAATATGCTCACTGATAGAAATAGAAGCATGAAAATCGTTATAGAAATATTCCCATGTTGCTTGGTATGTGTATTTCTTAATTCCTTCTAAATTACAGTCCCTGTGGATTTGAAGTATTTCATGAGGCATGAATTATATTAGTGTGTGATAATTAAATAGGAATGTGACCAAGGGTGTATGCATGGGCACAATATACTAAATCTGATCAAAGCTCTCAGGGAAAAACCATCTATATTCAGAGTTCACTTACTGGGCTTGCTTCATTTTTACGAACAGGTGCAACACTGTAGAGTTTTAGCAGAAAGTATTATTCTGAAATGAATATATGTATTTTTGTCGTTTAGTTTGAAGGGAAACATAAAAATGAAGCAGTGAGCCAGCAACTTCATGCTTTGCGTAAAGAAGTGAGACAACTGCAGGCAGAAGCTACGAAGCCACCTTCTCTGGGTGTTGTGGAAGCAGCAGTACATGTGGAAAATTTTATAACGTAGGTTTTTCACTGTTATAGGTAGTGATGTTTTATATTTCTTTTTCTATATGTTAGAGTTAAAATGTGGAATCTGTTTGTGTGTTGTTCATGCTGCTTATCAACTTGGGTCAACAACAGAGCTGGAATCCTGAGACCTGTATGTTTGTGACACAGTCCTCTGAAGGAATAACTCTGTATTATTCAACCTCAACAGGCCACACAGTGTTGTCTTCTACTTCAATTTATTGTACTGTGTATTAGAATAAACCTTCTAACCCTGCAAAAGCATGTTAAGCAATGACAGGGATGCTATGTTAAACTTTAGGCAGTGGCAAACTTGTGCCACAGATGTCTTAGCCTTAGAATAAACTATGTGTTTTTAATATCTCTGTAGGTTTTTCCCTGTTCTAGTGCAGGACATAGTTCTTTAGTAGAGAGTTATGATCGGAAGTAGCTTTTCAGTATGTGAAACAAAATTGTGCAGTGGAAGGGGACCCTGTAATACCACTTGGAGGTGAATAAATGGATTAGTCCAAGGCCACCACCCTCTTGAAGGCCTTTTAGAGTTCATCCCAGAGGTCTAATTTTGCAACACCATTCTTCTCAATCAAATCTCCTAGATTTCTTCTGGACTTCTTTCACTGTGCTTGGTTTCCTACAGAGTGTACTCACTGTACAAGTAAAAATATTTGTTTACTAGTATGTTTACTGTTAGAGCCACAAAGATGATTAAGGGAGTGGAACATCTCCCTTATGAGGAAAGGCTGAGGGAGCTGGGTCTCTTTAGCTTGGAGAAGAGGAGACTGAGGGGTGACCTTATTAATGTTTATAAATATGTAAAGGGTGAGTGTCAGGATGATGGAGCCAGGCTCTTCTCAGTGACATCCAGTGATAGGACAAGGGGCAGTGGGTGCAAGCTGGAACATAGGAGGTTCCGCATAAATGTGAGGAAGAACTTCTTCCCAGTGAGGGTAACAGAACACTGGCACAGGCTGCCCAGAGAGGTTGTGGAGTCTCCTTCTCTGGAGACATTCAAAACCCACCTGGACATGTTCCTGTGTGACCTGATCTAGGTGTTCCTGGTCTGGCAGGGGGATTGGACTAGATGATCTTTTGAGGTCCCTTCCAATCCCTGACATTCTGTGATTCTGTGATTTCTACATGTTCATTCTTGATCATTAATCTGAAAAAGTCTGTGGGACTTAAATCTGTGGAGTTATGTTCTTCAGATGTTTTAATTCAGACTCAGTGAAGATGGGGATGTGAGCTCAATAAAACGTTTGTTTGGCAATGCACAAGAAAAGATTGATTCTGTTTTAATTGTTCTCTTGCTGAGCCTAAGTCAAATAAGGTAAATTTTCTTGCAGTACAGATGTAGTTGAGATGGCTTAAGAACATGGAGAACACATAATTTGAGGTAGAAATAATCTGTTGGAACTATACTGTGACGAATATTTTGATGATCCCTTTCTGAGTCTGATTATGGAGACTTTGTAAGGTTTGGAGGTACCCATTTCTGGCAGCAAAATTACTTGAGCTAAACCTGGGACTGTGCAGCCTGGATATGAGAGGACTTAGAGTGTTCTCATCAATGTATAGAAATACCTGAAAGGAAGGTGCAAAGAAGATGGACCCAGGCTCTTTTCAGGGGTGCTCAGTGACAGGACAAGAGGCAGTGGGCACAAATTGAGACACAGAAGGTTCCCTCTGGACATCAGGAAACAATCTTTTGCTGTGAGGGGTGACACAGTCTCCCCAGAGAGATTGTGGAGTCTCCATCCTTGGAGACACTCAAAAGCCATCTGGATATAGTCCTGGGCAACTTAGCTGTAGGTGGCCCTGCTTGAGCAGGGGGCTTGGTCCAGAGGTCCCTCCCAACCTCAACCATGTTGTTGTTCTGTAAACAGATGCTTGATTACCATGTAAGACAGAAATACCCATTTTGAGGCTATATATTGGTAAGTAACTTTGTCACAGATTATTTTTCATGCGTTATATTTAATCTAACTCTTTTTTTACAGGGCCTTAATAAATATCTACAAGGTGCAGCCTATGCCTGCAATTAAGAAAGTTGGAATTAGTTTGTTTTTTACATTGGTGGAATATGTGTGTGATGAAACTCAACGCAGTCCTCCCACAAGGCAGTTCTTCACATCCTGCATCGAAATTTTGGGCCAAGTGAGTTTATTCCCTGATTTTTGGATGCCTAATGGTTATCCCAATTGCCTGCTGACATTGAGAGTCTAAAAGACTCAGAAGCCTGAAAATTAACTTCTAAACTTCTATCCCGTTTTCCTTTCAACTAATTGTATAATATACACAGCCTTTAGGAGAGTTTAATCTTGCATATAAGCAAAATAAACAACTCTTGCTCTGAGATGCCTGTTTCATGCTAATAAATGTTCACTGTGTTAGTTATATGCTAAGGTAGGCTGGATTTTTGGGCAGATAACTAAAGTTTGGGTAATTCCAGAGTGTAAAAGCATTTTGACATATATTTTGCTGTCACCAGTCACTTTCTAGCTGAAGTATATCTTGTCAACCTCTGTATTTAGACATCTCTTATACAGAGTTGCAGTATTCTTTGTGTAGAGAGTTAGCTAGGAGTTTGCATGTAGAGAACATAAGTGCTTGTGGTTGGTGGTAATGTTTGCTGTGGGGAACACATTACATGGGTGCTCTGAGAATAAGCATCAGCCTCTACTTTGGGTCCATTTATCTATTTCCAGCACTTAGATACAGTTCATTTCCACGTGCAGCTGTCCTTAGGTGCCTCTAACAGCCCAAATGCTGAAAAGCTCTTCGTAGCCATAGTTCTGTTTAAATCTTTCATAATATCAGGCAGGGCTACTGAAATCTGATTTTGTTTTCTTTTGCTATCCCATCAGAAAAATAGTATTTCAAGGTATTTTTAGACAGTGGGTGTGGTCACAAGTGCTGTTCTTAAGTGTGCAAAGGAAACATGTTTATTCTATGTTGTATCTTGTGGTATTTAGTTGATGCTCATCACATAGTCTGTCATTTTTTAGAAAATTTCCCTTTTTAAAATAGGACAAAAATTGTCTTGTCTATAGCTTTTTGTCAATATGTTTTCCATTACATTCATTCTAGGCCATTTTTCTCACTGTTTCCAATTTCCTCAGGTGTTCATCAGTGGGACCAAGTCAGAGTGCAAACATCTCCTCCAGACGATCCTGAAGAATCGAAGGCTCTGTACTCTCCTTTCTCCTTACTTCACTCCTGTTGCCTCTCCCAATGAATTTGTGACTTTATATGAAAAAGTCCTAGCCTTTCTGAGTGAGGATAACAGTGATGTTGTCTTCATGCTGCTGACAAAGGTAAAGTACTCATGAATCCTGTGTCTGGTTTGTGGGTTGCTTTTGTGGGTGTTCTTTCCCTAAAGACTGTGGTATCTTAAAAACAAAAATTTGAAACAGTGTCTGAATCTTCCATCTCTGTTTGGCACCCATGTCCTTCTTGCCTATGTTAAAACACACGGAGTTACGTAAGAGCAAGTGATTTCCCCATCTCTTGTTTCAGGGCTGCATGATACTATCTGTGCATATTGTCAGTGGAGAAGTTACTGTTACACTTCGGCTTTCATATCACTCTGATTCTCTTCATTAGTTACACGGAGACAGGGTTCGACAGCTGTGGATAGCAGGCAGTCTGTTTCGGGCACAACTCTGAGCTGCCCTTAGTGTCAATGATCAGCATTGTCCCTGCTGACCTTGGTCTGAAGGGATTGCCTAGAGGCTACAAAAGCTTTGCACCTCCACTTCAGGGTTTATGGGCTACAGAGATTAGCCCACCTAATGCTTGCAAGTGTTTCCTTGGCAGTGGTACTGAATGTGGAAATTCGTATGCATTCTTATGAACCTGAGAACCCCTGCAAAGGGCTGTTTCATAAATTCAGGGACTTCTGTAATATTCAGAATCTTAACCTTTAGCAAGTGTTACCTTGGTTTTGCATTATGGCTAATGAGGTGCAAATTGGTTATTTTATTCTTAAATATATAAACTTGTGGATTTTTTTGCCCAGACAGTTTCTTCCTTCTCCTAAAGATATTGTGGGTGTTAAAGCTTTTACTTACAAATGCTTCCTGTCCTCTGTTCTAGTTTGACCTTACTCAATGGTTAAGCATTGCTAAGCCACCTCTGTCTGAACGTACCAAACTTCTGGAGTCTATTCACTTGGCTCTCAATGCATGTGGCCTTGAACCTGAAGAAGATGTTTTGATGCCATTTAATATATTCTGCAAGCATTGGACTAACCTTCTCAAGTATCAGTTCCCTGATCACTACAGTGATTTCCTAAGATTGTTTGTGCAAAGTGAGTATCTGAATCGATGTGTACTATGCCTTTCGTACGGAACTCTTCTGCCTTAAAGATATCAACTGCATAGCAGTCACATAGCAACAAGTACAGAATGACTTAAAGTTTCTATATGCACATTTATGTATGTGCTACGTGATACGTTTTTATTTAACACTCTTCTGTAGATTGAAGTACGAGCATCAGTGACAACATATTTTCAGCCCATATCATAGGAAAAGGACAGAGGAGAGGTTGCTGTTAAGCAAGGAAGCACTTATGAATTGATAATTATGCCACTATCTATAATGCAGCATCCTTGTTCTTGAGTACCCCTCAATGTCAAACTGAGAACTGGAATTGTGGAGACCTGGGACTGATACTGAAATCTACTGAAAGTGTTCTGGTTAACATTAGATGCTGCCTATAATCTGCTGTGCCTCTAAAATAAGAACAAAAGTACTTCCATTCTGTCAAATCGCATGTGCTGAGGTAGCACCTGTGTCTTAATATGCATATGTAGCCAGTGGTGTACTAAGTGCCCGGGAAACTCTCTGAGAAGAGAGCATGGAGATGTGAAAAGGGAATGTTAAATTACTTTTTTTTGTGTAGTATGGAGCTCTAATATCAACCTTTTCTGACTCTTGCTGAGAAAGATTAATATCCTGATTTTCACAAATCCATTCCCTTCTCTTTCTCTTAAGGCTCTTCAGAACAGCTTCTAAGTCCTGACTGTTGGAAGGCATCACTTAAAGCTTTGGGATGTGGTTCATCAGTGACTGAACAGGGAAGCTTCAAGAAAAGTGATTCTACTGAAAGTCCTGTACTGCAGGATGCTGCAAAAGTTCTCCTCTCTGCAGAACAGGTGAGTGCCTCTCTGATTGATTTATTATGTGTTGCAGCTGAAACAGATGCCCACTAGTGACAAACACTGCTGTGCAGTCTTTCTGCAGCTGATTAATAGTTTCCTTCTTACAGGTTAGAGAGACAATAGAATGGCTTTCCGCATCTTTCTACAAACTCCGGCTGGCTTCAGTGGACTTCAAGACTTTTGGCTTGTTTTCAAAATGGAGTCCTTACATGGCTGAAGTGAATAAATTTCTAGAGTATCTTATTAAACGACTTATTGACACCGAAATTGCCAATTTAGCCCAAGAGCCTGTTGGCAGTAACAGAATTCTAGCAGGTAATGTGTCTTAAAAGAAAGTTGCTTAAAAACAGGCACTCTACTTCTAATTTCCTCTATTAAAGACCATTTAAATATATGGTAAAATCCTCTTGCTCTGCGTTTGTACAGTGATAAGAATACTAAAATCGGATATGTTGATGCTACTTAGCAGCTATGTGAAACTTTATGATTTATCTTTATGCTTGTTGGAGGAAGCTTATTTACATTTGAGCTTGCTTTAAAATTATTTTATGAAGAGATTGTACTTTCTTTAAAGAAAGATACAGTATTTTGCACTGAGCAGAGGTTTGGGAATGAGAACTACTGAATTTCATCACAATGTGATTTTGATTTGGAGAAAATCACCAAAACACCTTTTATTTTAGTATATGCAGCTTTAAAGAGTGAATCATCATTAGCCCCACACTCTCAGATGTGTTAAAGTGATACTAATAAAACATGTAAGCAATGCAAAATGCTTATGATTGTTGTTAAAACTATCATATTGTTCAGCAGGGTTACTAGTAAGCATATTGTATTTTAAATTTTAATTTGAGCAGGTAGAGCCGATTTGATGTTAGAATAAGCAAAGGACATATTATTCAAGTTTAGAAATACTATGTTCACTGTTGCTAATTTGAGGGGGAAAAAAAGCAACTTCTGTGTTTTATTTTCTTCTAGCATTGCAGTCCTTGTATTCAGTCATGGCTAGACTCTTTAAACCATGGATACTGGTCTGGGATAAGGAAGATGCAAGGTATATATTGCATTTCAAAATAAAATGAGTTTTTGCTAAAGTCAGGATTTTAACCCTATAAGAATGACTTTTATTTTTACTCTTTTTTTTCCTAATCCATATATGTATTGTGACCTTCCATTAAATAGCTGTGACTTGAGTCATATCCTTAACAATTACGGAAGTATTTCAGGAGTTCCTCAAGTCAAATTTTCCAAGACTTGGATCGAGTAATTGCTTTAGATACAAGAAATATAACCAAGCTATGGTCAGGAAGCAAAGACGAGAAAAATATGGATTGCACTTAGTTTTGGAAACACTCAAATTTAAATTTTAGATTACTTTTTTAGCTTCCATAATACTGATAAGTCCTTAGTTTAAAAAGAAACAAAAAAGCCAGACACAACCCCAAGTGCCAGTGGTACGTAAGGAAACCTTGGACCAAATCAGTCCTGTAATGATCTACTGTCTTGTGTACTTCTGTCTTCACATCGAGAGTACTTGTAATGTTACACACTTAACTTTCTTTCAAAGCCAAAAGCTTTTTGAGCTGCAAGTACATCTCCAACATGTAATAAGCAGGTTGACTGCAGGTGGTATGTGCTGTCATCCAGAAATTCCTGTGTTTTGGTATTTCAGTTATGAAATATCAAACAAGTGATCTCTGATTACTCAATGGTATTGTGGATCTTCAGTGTGACTTAAAAATATGTACCTCTTCTAAGGGAAAAACAGGCAGTCCCAAAGAGTTGAGTTTGAATGAAAGCACTGCTGGTACCTGCTATATTGTTTTACTGTGTACTACCTACTATATTGATTTACTATGCTTTAGAATATTTAAATTGTTTAGGCATTTATGATTTGTTTATGGTCTTGTAACTCGGCACTGAAATTTATCTTGCTTCACTTGTTTTTTTTAAGTAACCAGCCCTGCTACCCTTGGTTAGAGAGTGACACTCCTGTGGCATCCAGCGTGGTCTGTCTGTTTACAGATTGCATCAAGCTTTTGCATGAGAGCTTTAAAGGTGGGTGAAGTCCACGGTGTTTTAATGTGATGGCACTTTCTGTTGTATCAGACCAAAAAAGACTGAGATGTGGGACATGAGGGGAATTTGTTTGTTACGAACTTGTAGCCAGGATGGTCACTGCAATGGTACCGGAAGCATTTCTTCATTTCATCCTTAAAACACAGCTTTTTTTCCTTGGCAAGTTTAGATAATGTGATTGACTGTGTATCTGTCCAATAACAAAGTTAATGTGAAGGAAAGCAAAACCAAAATGAGCTGTTATGAGAAGTGCATGACTTCATTCCAGGTCTGTGTAGTGTTCCCATACAACATATGCAGTAGCATGTCATAATGACCAACACATGTGTCTCAGCAGCTAGTCTTGAGGGCAATTTTATTTCCAGGACTGATAATTTTGAGTTCATTTAGCATTGCTTATTGTGCCGAATGTATAAGTAGACATAGGAATGGAAAACATTAATTTCACAGTACCTCTTAACAACTCTTAGGGATGAACTAGATTCAAACTTATATTGTAAAAATAAGTAGTTAAAAATAACATTACTGTGTGTTTTATAAAATGAGACACATAACATATTTTTTAAAAAAAGACCCGAAACAACTCGGCATAAAAGCAATGAAGTTCTACATGGAAGGAGTATTTTTTAACTTCAGATTATTGTCTAGCAGCTCTTCAGAAGATCAAGGAGGGACATGAAATCATAAACTTCCCCACTTGTTGATTTGCAGGAAAAAAAAAACAAACAAAAAACCAACAAAAAATAACACACCATGAAAAGTTTAATGTGCATTTTTTTCTTTGATGAATGTATTTTAGTGTAACTTGATTTTATGACTTTTCATCTTTGAAATCGGACTTCGTTCTGTAATCAAGCTTTCCTGGAATTCTTTCTGTTGTTAATTCAACTGTTTTCTTTTAATCTAGATAAGCTGTTACCCAGCCACCATGGGGCTCTCTGGTTACATCTAATGCATTACTGTGAATGTTGTACAGCCCCCAGAATGCCGGAGTTTATTCTCTATACTTTCCATACTGAGTTTAGAAAGCTTCCATGGAAGGAAATGCATCCAGACCAGATGCTTATGGAAGAGTTCTTTAAAGTGAGTACATAACATCTGTTGAATTAAGTTTGTAGTCAGTGTTGCCTTTCTAAATAACTGGGGAGCTGCAGACAGTTCTTTCAGTAAGTCAGCTTTTAAAGTATGTTTGTAGCATTCACAGCTACTCATTTCGTGATTGATTTTTATGAAGGAGTGCTATTAGTCTTAGACAAAGTTGTGGAAAGCTATAGAGCTCTCAGTCTTCGTATGTCATTGCTCTATCTGAATGTCTCATTTATTACATATATATTTAATATATTTAGCTAGAGTTAATACATTTTACTGTTGTCATGTTCTTGCTTCCAAGTTGTCTGAGGCAGTGTAAAGCTGCAGATAGGTGAGGAAAAACTCCAGGATTTACTGTTTGTCTGCTTGGAATGAGTTATCCATGCAGTTCTAAACAGGCTCAGAGTTTCTTAGTTGCTCTTAAAGTGAAGAGAAATGGATACAATCATGCAGGTAAGAGTTTGTAATAGATTATTTCTGTTTTGCAGTAGCTTGGTATTTGTACTGGTTGTTTGAAAGGCAGAATGGTGGCATCTGTCTACTCCTCTGCTGACCTAAAATGCTGCTGTGGATTTATAGTTGGCTAAGGAGCTGAAAAGTATGCAAGTATGTTTCATGTGCCTCTTTTTCCCTTTCTCCTTCCTAGATTGAAAGAGGCAGCCCCAAGAGTTGTTTCTTATTCTTGGGTTATGTTTTATGTGAAATAAACTGGGTCAGTGTCCTCTCTGATGCCTGGAATCCCAACCCTCATCCTCAGACTCACAACATGATTGTCTGTTTGCTGTATATGATGGTCCTGTTGGCAAAGGAGGAACAACTTATAGGCAAAGAGGTAATTCTTGAAAAGGTTCATACCTGTCTGTCTTAAAAAAAGAATAATCTTTTACTAGCAAGGACACAGGATATGACTTCTTTCTCACTTGCAGAATGATTGGCTTTGTTTTTTGTGTAGAGCACCCCCAAATAGTATTCCAGAGTTGGCCCAGACTAATTCCTTAAGTGAGGCATTTTGTATAACTTGTGTGAAAAAAGAAGAGTTGCTGTTAGTTTTAAGAAGCTTCTGTAGGTGCTGTGATTCAGTACTTTGGCAAACAAATACAGACAGTTTCCTGGAGTTACAGAATGACTCTCTGGGTTTTGGAAGGAACAAATATATATTTTAGTTTCATTAGTGTTTATAAAATTATTGTTGTTCTATAAAGCTGCTGTGCAGTTGTTTTTCCTTTCGTTGTTAACTATGCGATGCTGCACAGTATAGCTTTCTTGTCTCTTAAGCCAGCGCTTAACTAAAATGTCCATTTCCTTTCCTCTTTCTTGGTTTTGGAGAGCCTTAGTTCTAAGAGCATGAGCAAAGTAGAGGTAGCAGTAGCAAGAATTTACAGTAAACCCTATAATACACATGCATATATATAGGCACATGTTATGTGCATCTATGTATTTGTGCATACATACTGCACATGTATGTATGTGTATGCATATATTTATTTGCATGCACAGTGTTATATATAACTTACAGAGAAGCTTTTTCACACAGCCTGAGTGCAAAGGATGTCTGATATCTACCTGGTTTGATTCAGGCAGTCAGCCGACATGAGTGCAGGAGCAGCTTTCACTGTGGCATTTATGCCTGTAGTACCTGTGGTGCTGTGAGAAGAGCTGGGTGGCTCACGGAGTCACGTTTATTCTGTCACAGCCAGTCACGTAAACCTCCACTGTGCCTCGCTTCTTTTTCTAAAAAGCGAACGTGTATGTGTGGAGCAAT
Source organism: Podargus strigoides (assembly GCA_028020825.1). Classification (NCBI taxonomy): domain Eukaryota; kingdom Metazoa; phylum Chordata; class Aves; order Caprimulgiformes; family Podargidae; genus Podargus; species Podargus strigoides. Next base: position 29,798,317 of record CM051663.1, on the reverse strand, counting down.
GGCAAGGAATTTTGTGAAAAGCTTATACCTGGTTCTGTCTCTTGCTCTGTGTGTTCATGATGTTTCCCAACTTAATCTCCAGTACTGGTCACACTTAGTCAGGTGTGTTAAGCACAACTCAGCAATGGGATTAGTCCCTGTGAGGTCAGGAGTAGCACTTGGATCTGAGGGTACTTTTCCTATGTGAGTCTGAATCCTGAGGGATCTGCACTGCTGTACATTACCAGGCTCTACAAAGGAGTCTTCTGTCTGCCAGTCAGCTGTGCTTTTCCAGGTTTTACAGTAGCCCTCTGCTCTCACCAAGGACACACAAAATCTTATTTCTGTCTCTTTATTTTTAAGTGCAGCTAGTCTGATGCTGCCCATAGTACCTGTTTCTGAAGCAGAGTCAGGATATCGAATCCTTTAACTAAGGACCTGAAGCAGATCTGGGTTCCGCTGGTGCAGGCTCTCAGCTCCAATCATGCAGGATTATAAACCAATAAATGCATAAATATCTGTCCCTCAGTCTGACATGGTTGAAATCATGCTTTATACTTTCATGACTGTCTAAAGGAAAATACTTATTCATCTGCTTGAACATATTTTCTCAGAAGTTGTAAATAACTGTTGTTCAGTCCTCACTCAGAACTGCTTTTATAAAATGCTCCCCTCCTAACTCCATGTGGTGTGATGACAAGTCACAGTGATGTAAGGTGCTGAAGACCAGATATATCTTTAAGAAGCTGTCAGTGTTTGCTCTCTGATGAGTTACTGGGGAGAGATTACTTCATCTGTGAATCTTAGGTTGAGTTTTCTTATTCTCTTACTCTGAAGAGGAATTTGTTCATCTCTTTTTTTTTTTTTCTCAGCTCTTTTCCATTTATGGTTGCATTCCAGTATTTCTGAATTGTTGCAATAGGAAAGAGAAACACTGGGTGTTAGGATGAACTTTCCAAACCCTGCTTTTGCTTAGAGCTATGTGTGGGTAAATCTAGCACAGTCTGATTCAGGCCATTGCTTCTGGAGGATTCTTCTAAAGGGACTAGGATATCTTCAAGAAGTCTGACCTCAAATCTGCCAGCTTTTTTCCACTTGCAGCATCTTCTACTTTGCATTTCCTCTGAGACATTGCGTGATGCTGCGTCAAGATATCGCCAGCAGCTTTTGATCAAAATTGTATTCCGTCTTAGGAAAATTACTGGTGCTCACGTGCTTTGCCCTGAATGTATTGGCTTATCAGAATCTTTTCAAGCTTCAAAAGGTACCCATTTGTGCATTGTATGAGTCAGTCTCAGGAATTCCCTCCTAGCCTCCAGCAATGTGTTAAACTGACACAAAAGTCACTCATTTTTTACCTCCTGGAATGTTCCTGTGACACTTTGACCTAAATCTCAAACTTTCTCAGCCCTATGTTCCAGTGCATGAGCAATTTGAGAAGTACTTGATGTACCAGTGTCATGTACTTGTTGATGTACTCTGATTTGGGTTAGTTTTGGATCCATAAAGTCTTTAGGTTGTGTGGCCATCAACACAATTCCAGTATTTGTTTGTTCTATAACATGTAGAAATTTGGTGCTTTTTAACCCCCCAGAGGAGCCTCTTTGTATTTCAGATGTATACAAATATGCAAACCTGCGAGAGGAGGGTGGCAGTAGCTGAGGCTAGACTCTGCTGCTTATTGACAGAACTTTTCTGTCGGCATACCTGCACTGTCTGTATGAGTTGTGGCTGCCCTACTGTTCAGAATGGTGTTTATGAGAATAAGCACTTGAGGAGTCCACCAAGTTGGTAGATAATGGAAAATTGAGGGAGCTGGCTTCTGTCTGTGATTCTATTGTGAATTTGTATTATTTTTTTAAAAAAATATTTTTTAGTGCCTTTTTATAAACCTCTGCTGAAGTGACTTTACCTCATAGGGTCTCCATTTCTTTCTAGCTGTCTTTACATGTCAAATTTTAATGTCTTTTACTGGGTTTTGTGCTTGGTGAGAGCTGCTGCAGCAGTCCTGAGTATGTTATGTAAATGCTGGAGATGACATATCTGTGTTGGCTTGCTGCTTGAATGAGCAGTTGCTTTTCAGCTACACTCACAGTGGTCACCTGTTTCTGTGGGGTTTCTGCTCTGTCTCCTTCAAATTTAGTAGTCTGGGCTTTCTTCCAGTTTTGACTACTATGAATATAATTTAAAACAGCAGAGAAGGTGGAGCTTAGGCTGGTGTCTTTAAATCTTCAGGAGTCACCACTCATAAATCTTCTTGGACAGACCAGTTCCCTTCCTTGGCAACTTGTGGGCATTTCATCTTATCAGAGCATCATCAGCTACTGCAACAGTCACTACCCTCCCTCTGTTATCCTTGCTAAGGATGCTGCAGCTGAACTGATAGTGAAGCTCCTGAAAATCTCAGCAGGCTTTGGTGCGTCTTCGGATAGTCACATACACCTTGTAAGTTGAACTGGTTTTGCAGTGTCTTTGAGCTGTTCTTGTCTTTTGCAGTGTATATACTTTTGTATATTATGGAGTGTCAAAAGAGTTCTAGGCATGAGTTTTTTTTCTAATTTATTTTTATTTTGATTACCAGGATGCAACACTGAAGTGCCAAGCCTACATTCGCCAAGTGGTTCAGTTTCTCAGCACCTTAGAGCAAAGTGGAAAGGTTACACTTGCAGTTTTGGAACATGAAATGTCCAAGTTGCTAGATGATGTAGTAATCTTTAATCCTCCAGGTTTGTATTAAAGAAGTGGCAAACCACTTTAAAGCTGTCAGGATCCTTTATTGTACTGCATGGATTGTTGAACATCTGTGACTGTGTAATTACTTACATTGCTATAATGTCTCCCTTGTGGGCGGCAGGGCATATTGCTTTGGTGATGTGTATGTATTGGTATATTAGCGCAAAACAAAAATATGAACGCTACCCCAAAGAGCTGTCAAGAGCAATGGGACCAACTCAAAGAACAGAGGTTATGTTGTGAGTAAAACTGACTAATACACAAGATCTTGGGGAATTATTTTCTGTGCCATCTATTTTTATTTTTTTTTTTTAGAATTTATTTCATTTGGTATTTGCATCTTTTTTAAAAGGAAGGATGACACAAATACATTCTCTTCGTCATAGAATCATAGAATCACTATGGTTGGAAAGGGCATCCAGGATCATCAAGTCCAACCTTTATCCCAGCATCTCCTTGAAGCACTTGAGGCCATGGTCTAGTGGTTATCTATTTGTTTTTTAAACATCTTCAGGGATGGTGACTCCACCACCTCCCTGGGCAGCCTGTTCCAGTGCCTAACCACCCTCTCAGGAAAGAGCTTCTTCCTAATATCCAATCTAAACTTCCCCTGACACAACTTGAGGCCATTTAATAACAGCTAAAAGACTCTGTAACTATAAAGTTTCTGCAAAGAAAAATAAAATTTGGTATTTCTTCTACACAGTCATTAAGTCCTGAGGGATCTGGTTCTAAGAAAGGTTTCTAAACTGTTGTGCAATTGGAAAACCTGAATATATTGAAGTAGAGGAATTACACTGATGTACCCTGGTAGTGTGGTGCGTCCACACCCTCAACTTTTATATTGATCCCAATTTTAATACTAGTACCATCCTATCAAACTAAAACTTCAGGTGAAATCAGTCATCTTGCTGTACTACATAGTAATACTTGTCAGGAGTCACGTCTCTTCCTGTCCGTGACCCATGCAGATGTGCTAGCAAGAGTGAATAGCAAGTGTCTGAAAATCTGAAAGTGATAACTGTCTCTCAGTGTCTCTCAGTACTTGTACCTTACTGGAGAGCTATGCCATGACAGTTGGCTCTTGGGGCTTTTTGCTTTTTTTTTTTTTTTTCAGTAGGTAGGTGATATAAACAGAATAGCTCGGTTTGGAAAGGATCTCTGGAAGCCTGTAGTCCATCCTCCTCCTCAAACTAGGGTTAGCTTCTAAGTCAAATAATGTTGTTCAGGATGAGCTTCTGAGTATCTGCAAGTGTGGTGGTCTCAGCCTCTTTGGGCAGTGTTTTTCCAGTGATTAATCTCTGTTTGTCCACAACTTTTCTATATAAACAGTTGAGATTTTTCCTCCTACAGTGCCTGATGTTGCTTGAAAATTTTCTTTTATAACAGTGGTGGCTTTTTTTTCATGAATGTTTGCAAAGGTCTACTCTGTAGTTAGACTTTTAAGAAACATTTGTGCTTTGAGGGTACTGTTGCAGGTGGCTCATGATAAACATGTTCAGAAAAAGCCAAGAAATTGTTTCAAAAAAATATTCTGGGTCTGAACACTGGGATTAGTAGGAAATCTAGAATCCTGGAAATACATGACAGGATTGCAACGTTTCAGGGCTCATCTTGGTCAAGTTTTGAATTGAATCATCTAAAATCTTGGTGGTTTCACTCTACGATGTGCTTAAAAACTGTGTCTTAATACACAAGCTTTCTTGGATGCTGTAAACATGCTTTATTATTCAGTTTATATTTGCACTGTAGTCATGGTGAATGACCCTAGATGAAAGATGGGCTCCATTGTACTCTGCAGTACAGTCTTATCAGCTGTTTAAGGAGTGATGAACTATCTCATCAAGGGAAGAGACTGTGAGGAAGGGGTGTCTTATTGCAGTTCCCTAAGTACAGACAAGGAATTGAGGTGTGTAATGAGCAAGAGGCTTTTCCCAATTCCCAGTATCTACAAAAAAGGTTCAGTGGTGAACTTGAATTTGGGTTGCAGTATCTGTTTACAGAATTGTTTCTCTTCTGATTTTCAGATATGGATCTACAGACACGTCATATGGCCCTTAGCAGCCTCTTTACAGAAACCCTGATGATGATGAACAATTCTAGTGTTACAACAGCGGAGTCACTACGGGGGAGCTTACGAAAGTGGATTGACAGCAAAGTGCATGGGTTGCTAGCAATGCCCCTTCTCACAGCAGCATGTCAGAGCCTGGCCTCTGTGCGACACATGGCAGAGACGACAGAAGCCTGTATCACTGCATACTTCAATGAAGGTAGGAGCCTGTCTTCTGCGTGTCTCAAAAACTTCTCAGTCTTGGATGCCCATCAAATATGAAGTGTCTGGAATTCTTGTAGTTTCATGGAATCACAGAATCATCTAGGTTGGAAAAGACCTTGAAAATCATTGAGTCCAACCATCAACCTAACACTGACAGTCCTCGAATACACCACATCCCTGAGTGCTATGTCAACCTGACTCTTAAACACCTCCAGGGATGGGGACTCCACCACTGCCCTGGGCTGCTCGTTGCAATGTCTGACAACCTGTTCTGTAAAGAAAGACTTCCTAATATCCAGTCTAAACCTTCTCTAGTGCCATTACCCCTTGTCCTATCACTTTTACTTGGTTAAAGAGACTCATCCCCACCTCTCTGCAGCGTTCTTTTAGGTAGTTGTAGAGAGCAATGAGGTCTCCCCTCAGCCTCCTCTTCTCCAGACTGAACACCCCCACTTCCCTCAGCTGCTTCTCATCAGACTTGTGCTCCAGACCCTTCACCAGCTTCATTGCCCTTCTTTGGACATGTTCAAGTATTCAGTGTTCTTTTTGTTTCCAGTTCTGGGCACCACAGGATAAGAAGGACATTGAGGTGCTGGAGCGAGTCCAGAGAAGGGCACCGAGGCTGGTGAGAGGTCTGGAAAACAGGCCTTATGGAGACCGGCTGAGGGAACTGGGGTTGTTTAGTCTGGAGAAGAGGAGACTGAGAGGAGACCTCATTGCTCTCTACAACTACCTAAAAGGAGGTTGTAGTGAGGCTGGTGTTGGTCTCTTCTCCCAAATTGCTAATGACAGGATGAGAGGAAATGGCCTCAAGTTACGCCAGGGGAAGTTTAGATTGGATATTAGGAAGAAGTTCTTTCCTGAGAGGGTGGTTAGGCACTGGAACAGGCTGCCCAGGGAGGTGGTGGAGTCACCGTCTCTGGAGGTGTTTAAAAAAAGAGTGGCTGAAGCACTTGAGGCCATGGTCTAGTGGTTAGGGAGATTATGGGATAAAGGTTGGACTTAATGATCCTGGAGATCCTTTCCAACCATGGTGATTCTATGATTCTAAGGGCCCAAAGCTGAACACAAAGCTGCTCAGTACTAGAACTGGTTATGGAATTGCATTTTGATTTCTTCCATGTTCAGGTTCATGTGATCATATTTCAGTGCTCCTGAAGGAAATATTTTAAATTACATTGCTAAAGTTTTCAAATTTAATCCTGACTGAATGCTGGAAAAATATCTCACCTTGACCTCAAGGCGATGCCCTATAGCTGCAGCTTCACAGAATCACAGAATGTTAGGGATTAGAAGGGACCTCAAAAGATCATCTAGTCCAATCCCCCTGCCAGACCAGGAACACCTAGGTCAGGTCATACAGGAATGCATCCAGGCGGGTTTTGGATGTTTCCAGAGAAGGAGACTCCACAACCTCTCTGGGCAGCCTGTGCCAGTGCTCTGTTACCCTCACTGTGAAGAAATTCTTCCTCACATTTATGTGGAACCTCCTGTGTTCCAGCTTGCACCCATTGCCCCTTGTCCTATCATTGGATGTCACTGAGAAGAGCCTGGCTCCATCCTCATGACACTCACCCTTTACGTATTTATAAACATGAATGAGCTCACACCTCAGTCTCCTCCAAGCTAAAGAGACCCAGCTCCCTCAGCCTTTCCTCATAAGGGAGATGTTCCACTCCCTTCATCATCTTTGTAGCTCTGTGCTGGACTCTCTCAAGCAGTTCCCTGTCCTTGAACTGGGGGGCTCAGAAATGGACACAATACTCCAGATGCAGCCTCAGCAGGGCAGAGTAGAGGGGGAGGAGAACCTCTTTCGACCTACTGACCACACCCCTTCTAATACACCCCAGGATGCCATTGGCCTTCTTGGCCACAAGGGCACATTGCTGGCTCATGGTCATCCTGCTGTCCACCAGGACCCCCAGGTCCCTTTCCCCTACGCTGCTCTCCAACAGGTCAGTCCCTAACTTATATTGGCACATGAAGTTGTTCTTCCCCAGCTGCAAGACTCTACACTTCCCATTGGTATATTTCATTAAATTTCTCCCCGCCCAACTCTCCAGCCTGTCTAGGTCTCTGGAAATGGCAGCACAGCCTTCTGGTGTGTCAGCCACTCCTCCCAGTTTTGTATCATCAGCAAACTTGCTGACAGAGCACTCTGTGCCATCATCCAAAACATTGATGAATATATTGAATAGTACTGGTCCCAGTACCGACCCCTGAGGGACTCCACTAGATACAGGCCTCCAACTAGACTCTGTCCCATTGACCACAACTCTCTGGCTTCTTTCCTTCAGCCAGTTCACAATCCACCCCACTATCTGATCATCCAGACCACACTTCCTCAGTTTAGCTGCGAGAATGCTGTGGGAGACTGTGTCAAATGCTTTACTGAAATCAAGATAACCACATCCACTGCTTTACCATCATCTATCCACCGGGTTATGTCCTCATAGAAGGCTATCAGGTTGGTCAAGCATGATTTCCCCTTGGTGAAGCCATGTTGACTGCCCCTAATGACTCTCTCATCCTTGATACACCTAGAGACAGCACCAAGGATAAGTTGTTCCATCACCTTTCCAGGGATGGAGGTGAGGCTGACCGGTCTATAGTTACCCAGGTCTTCCTTCTTGCCCTTTTTGAAGACTGAAGTGACATTTGCTTTCCTCCAGTCCTCAGACACCTCTCCCGTTCCCCACAGCTTAACAAAGGTGATGGAAAGTGGCCTAGCAGTGACATCTGCCAGCTCCCTCAGCACCCACAGGTGCATCCCATCAGGACCCATGGATTTATGGATGTTCAGGTTGTGTAACTGATCCCTAACGCAGTCCTCATCAACCAGGACAAACTCCTCCTCTATCCTGACTTCCTCTGGAGCCTCAGGGCTCCTGGGCTCCTCAGGACAGCCTCCAGCAGTATAGACAGAGGCAAAGGAGGCATTCAGTAACTCTGCCTTCTTTTTATCTTCTGTCACCAGGGCACCCACCTCATTCACCAGTGGGCCTGCATTGCCTCTAGTGTTAGTTTTATCTGCAATGTATTTGAAGGAGCCCTTTCTCTTGCCCTTGACCTTTCTTGCAAGGTTTAATTCCAAGGAGGCCTTGGCTTTCCTAGTTGCCTCCATGCATCCTCTGACAAGAGACTTATATTCCTCCCAAGTGGCCAGCCCCTCTTCCCATGATCTGTACATTCTCTTCTTTGCACTTCTGTTTGCACAGGCGTTCCCTGTTTAACCATGCAGGTCTCCTTTTTTCTTTTTTTTTTTTTTTGCTATGTGACGTGCACTCATGACCCACACAAGTTAAGATATGCTTGTAGTCTATTAATGTCTACTAATTGAAACTATTCAGTGTTTGCAAATAAACTATGTAATTAAGCATTTTAATGGATTTAACCAAAATACTTAGCACTTCTTGAGTCCCAAAGCCTGCAGGCCTCTGATGAAACTCCCAGATACCTTTTCTTTTTGTAGTAATTTATTGAAAAATATAAAAATAGCCGAAGTGAGCAAATCCTGCTGTGTTTAAGATTGAAATTCAATTTGAATTGAATTAGGTGGTATAAACTTTTACCAAAAAAACCCAAAACAAACCAAAAAACCTGTCAAAAAAGGTCCCACTATATATACTTCAAGTATACACAGCCATGTATTAAAGCTTTCACAAGTCCTGGTCTTGGCAAGTTTATTGCTAGTGTCCGGAAACTCAACAACTGAAGCTTGCGAGTGACAAAGAGTAATCTGTTTTAGGCAAGATTAAATGTAAAGTTATTATACCAAATATGAATCTGTATCTTGTTAATCTAGCTTTTTAAAACGTTTGGCTCTTCAGGAGATGCTTTTATCCATATCTAGATACTGTGCCATGCTATGTAAATAATAATAATACCTATAATCCACATCAGAAATAGCTGTAGAGCTTTCCAGGGAGCTCTCATAAAATGGTGGGTCTTGAGGATGACATAGCTTAGCTGTGATTCAACTCACTTTACAGCAGCTCTGTTAGCAGCCACTTCATGCTGAACATGCTATTTCTCATTCTAGACAAATGTCATTGCTAAAAAGCGGTGCACAACATTAACTTCCTCACTCAAAATGGAAGCTTTTCTTTTGTTCCTCCCCTGGATCCAGTAAACAACTCTTTTTACAGAATAAAATTAAGTTTCCAATTGCAATTAACATGAAGAAAAAGCACCTTCCAAAGATTTGAGAACTGACTTAAAGACAGCCAAATAGATTTTAGTGCTTTTCCAGCAGGCAGTGGAAATATCAGCATTGATAACAATGGTCTATGGTTTTGCATCAAAATGCGACACCTATTCTTACAAAATTCACTTAAAAACTGTGAGCACTTGACTTTACACAAGGCTTTCTCCTCTTCTGCCAAAATTTCTATTCAAATGGAGATTCAACATAGTTTCAACATATACCAAGACTCAAGGTTCTGTTGTGGGCATTCATTTAACATTTAATTCAGGGATTTCCTAGTTGCTTTATTCATCAATCATTTCATCTCTGTATAGTTCCAGTTTTAGTATATCTGCTGCCAAAGTGAGCACATGACTGGAAAATGAGGAGGTTGAACAAGCAGTATTGAGTTGAAGAAAGAAAAGAGAGTAAACTGAGTAATGCAGAATAATTAGACACTTCTTTCCTGAAAGCCAGCTGTATTTCAAAAAACAGGTGCCTCACTAAGATATATATATGAAAGGATAAAAAGCAGCAGGCTGTTGTTGTCGTCCCACATTAATACCCTCCTCAGAGGGTGACAGGAGAAACTCTCCTACCTTGGCAAGTCAATCCTCACCAAAGTGCTACTGACCTGTTGGGAGACCTGAAATGCCTTTCATCCCTCAGTCCTCTCTGCTTCTCTGCCTGCTACAATTAGATGCTCTTTTTACACTCTCTGCTCTGGTTCATGGCTGCAGCTCTCTAAGGAGTTCGTGTTCCCTGTCAAGAGCACATACATGAGTCTTCTAACTCCAAAGACACCTCTGACAGTCTTTTTGGTACTCTGTCATGGCCTGTGCATGGTACAAGTCTGCATTTCACTGCCTCTGAGCATTTACAACTAACTATATCAGTTAGATACAGCTAATTGTCTCAGGCATGATCACACTTACAGTTTTCTCCATACAAAGAGCTTAAAATATATATATATATCTCATATATGAAAAGACATGAAGTGGAAATTAAATATTTCAGCCCTGTCATTCATATTTCTTTCTTTCTAGATGTCAAAAGAATGCCTCTCCCCCCGCTCCTGTAGTTTTCATCTTACAAATACCTATTAGGAAATAATGACCACGTAAACAGCAAATACGGATTTTTCTGAAGTAATCTGAAATGATACTTGTACACATAAGTTTAGGGTTTTTTTTTTCCTGTTTGCTATATCACAGAAATAAATGTCTTTGGCTCCATGTTTCTACCCCAAAAATATGTGGAGAAAAGATACACAATAAATATTTATTCTTCTTTAAGAAGTCTCAAACTTGATGGCTCCTTTGAGAACACACTCTATAATCCCCGTACAGACAAACATGTACTTCTCCATGTAGGCCAAAGGAGGGATGAGCTGTGTTTCCAGAAGTATTCATTATTGTCCAATATACTAAATGCAACACCCAATAATAATTAATACTTCTGCAACACTCATGTGCACAAAGCACAGTCCAAACATTCATTCGCATTTGTAACTATCAATACCAAAAGCAGAGGGAAAAAGATGTGGAAAAGACAATATAAATTCTTCTAGTGCAACCAGCCCAAATACATATTGAACCTGTTTACTGATTTCAAGTTCTGGTAACCTTAAGTAAAAAAAAAACCAAAAACCCAACAACTAACATTCTTGAGACTCCTTTAATAAAAAGCTGATATGGAGATAGCCTTCCAGATGAAATTTTAAAATCATATGGCTAATGTAGAACTGTAGAAAACATAGCCAAAAATACAGTGCTGAGCTTTGAAGAAACATTATATGAGTTTATGATACTCCCTGGGAGACTTTGTAACCACAGCACAGCAAATATATTTCACTGGGAGGTGAAAAAAAAACAAGGGGAAAAAAAAAAAAAAGCATTTCAGTGGTTCAGTGTAAGATTTTTTTGGATGAAATTTGAGGTTATTATTTATGAATGGTTTGGCTGATGCCCAAATCATGCCAACTTGCTTTAACAGTGTCTCATTGAGATGTTTTGAGAGGTTTTTTTTTTCCCCTGGCACAGCACTTCAGACCGTCTTCAGAAGAATTTTGACTCACAATTTTTTTGAAAGTAAAACAACATGATTCTTGGCTTTGATGTTTCTTCATCAGTTTAGTGCAATGTGAATTTAATGTTTTCTAGAAAATGTCACTTTCTCTGAAGTTCTTCATGGATACAAGTCAGGGATGAAAATCCAGGAAGCATTACAAAATAAATTGGAAGCTCCCCATCAATTTCTTCACAAAAAAAATTTAAATCTAAAACTCTAAGTGGTTGGTGTAAAAATCAGTCAATAGTACAGGAAAAACACATCTATCAAAAGCAAAGGGAAAAATTCTTAGATTCACACATGGTATAATTTACAAGTAGTCGCTTTATAAAAAACTCTGTACAAATGTAGTCTTGCTCCCTGGGAAGTATTTGTTAAAAGATTTTTGCAAAGTAGTCATAAATACTTTAAGAAACCTCTTTCAGTTCTTTTTAGTTCTTATTTCATCACCTAACAAGCCTAGCTTCTGGGAAGTCCTTACAGATATTGCATTGTTCATCTTCATCCTTTAAAACATATTCAGTCCAGTTTAACTTCTTCGTATTTTTTTTCTCTGTTGTTTTTGTTTCCAGTTTATATCCTCAACTCCCACTGTTTACATAGGACTTACATGCTTCAGAAATACCTTAGATGATGATACCCATTTACCCATTCAGTAGAACTCTTTTAACATAAACTTAATTGAACTAGTTTCGCTAAGTTAACTTCACCTTCTAACAAAACACGCTTTTCCTTTCCTGCACAAAGTAGGAAAGGATTCACTCCTCAAAGTTTCCAGATTCAGTAAACTCTTGTGTACTAGAGTAAAAAGAAAAAGGCTCTTATACAGCCTATATTATCCATGTGCTTACCTGTACACATTCTCAGCTACAACATTCCTTCTACAAGAACTCTCACAAGTTCCTCTGCCCATCCCTCCTGTTTCTCCCCTCTCTTGGGTCTCGTTCAAGGTTTCCCAAACAAAAAGGAAACACCTGCACACATTGGCAGTGACATAATCATCATTTACTATCAGTGATTCATCTCAGGAGTTTGGTTAAGAAAAGGCAGAATATCTTCTGGCTCTGGCTTTATTATTCTTTTATGTCACCTGATGCAGCTAAAAAGAAATACCAAGTTTCAAAAGAAAGACAGTGGGCCTTAAAGCCTGCTCCCCACAAGTAACCTCCCACCCACACCCACCTTCCCTATTGCCTATGATAATTTCTCCTACCTGTTAAAGTGTAGGGGAGTACTTTGCTTTTTAAAAAACCTTTCTCCTCTCTGATGTGTACAGACCTTGGAGCTCATAAAAGATTACTTTCCAGTCAAAAAATCATTTTTTAGTACATAAGAAATGTAAAAGCCAGGATGAAGCACAGATGAGAAACCAAGACCAAATTAATGGAGAAGCATTACAGCTCTACGAAGGAGATACAAAAGTAGTATTTCTGAATTTAAGCATTCAGATAGAACTTTTTTTTTTGCTTTTCTAGAGTTCAGGTGTTCAATAGGAAGTTAGAATTTCCCTAAAAAAAAATTAGCTTTTTTTTTAAAGTTAAATACTCAATGCTCACCACAAAATATTGCCTTAACAAAACTTTATTGATCAATAGCTAAATGCATACATTGATGGAGAAAGAATTGGCTTCTAAATTTATCATAATTTTAATGAAAAACTTCCTGTTCTTTTTCTACTTCTGAACAACAAACATACAAAATGACATAGGACTTTATAACCAGCAGTAAACTTGCTGACATAATTACTTTGTATTCTAGCCCCTCGGTATGTCCACACAATACTCACTTCAGCAACTTTTTTAAGCATTGTATTGAGTTTCTGACAAAATCTCTTCTGCCACACACACATTAGAGGGCTTTCAGATACTCTCAGGTGTGACTGGGGTGAGTCATCCTTTACAGATCATTGATTAACAGGGTGTACAAGTGCAAGCAACACAGCCCACATACTCTCTGTTAACCTTTGTCTCAAGAATCAAGTACCCAACTGGATCTTGGCAAGCGAAAAAGTAGCAGAGGGAGAATAACTAATGTTGCCACCCTTTTCACATCCCCAGCTGTTCCAGCAAGAGCACAGGTTGAGCTCACAGACCATGTTTGCTTGGCAGCAGCAGCAGGAGGAGATTCGTACACTCCTGTAGAGGATCAAGTGACTAGAAATAAGGTACCAGGTGCTCTGTGTCTAGCCACAGTACCCACTCACTCCCAGCCCACAGGGTGACCTGATCCTGAGGTTCAGGAGTCTGCAACAGTTCATGCCATTATGGACACCTGAAGCCCTGTACCATTATAGTGAATCTTATATATGTTTTCCATACTGCTGTTTCAGTTTATATTAAAACCAGCATTATCTACATCCTGTGAAAAAGAATTGCACCATTCTAGTTTTATACTTCAGCTTGCCTTAGTATATTTTAAATTGGAGAACAATTGCCAAGTTTTCCTCTAATATTGGAAGCTGGACTCAATGACCTAGGACACTTTTCCAAGTTCATGTTTCAAACAAAAATGCAAGTTGTCATGCTGGTGTGTTAATGGTCTAAGGATGTGAGACAAAGTGCCTTCAAGAGCTTGTACAGTCATCAGTCTCAGATTCCCACTCCCCAACTGCATCAGTGGGTCTAGTTAAAGATGTTATATCTTCCTATGCTGACTTGCTTAAGACCAAATGTGATGTAATCTAGAAACGATATCTTCTGTAGATTTAATTTTTTTAGGCATGTTTTTTCACTTTCTGGTAGAAACTCCATTAAAAATATTTTTGCAATGACTGTTTAGTTTTCTCTAACAGAAGAGAAAATTAATTACTTCAGTGTCTGAATCAATTTTCTTCAATCATCATTTTCCTCTTAATTTGATAATAGGAAAAGTTTCTCTCTGGCACTTCACTGTTGTCTGGTAAATACGAAGTTCTTTTTCTTTCCTATAATCTTTGGATAGCACTAGTTCATTTAGCTTTTTCCTGACATTATCTTTTCACTGCAGCCTTCACTAATCACAGAATCTGAGCTTCTCCCCATCAGAGTTGCATGGTCACCTGGAAAACATCCAAACCAGCCCAAATTCTGTAACTTAGAGGAACACAGTGCAGTAGTTCTAGTTCTTAGGTTTTACTACATGTTGCTCTCATGCTCTTTATGTGCTTTTGTTTTCATAATAGATTGTCCTTGCCACCAGGATTTAGGCTGGGGCCCTGTACTTGCCTCCCTCCAAGTTCCTGAGCTAACCATGGAAGAATTCCTCCAGGAGTGCCTGTCTTTAGGAAGCTACTTGACCCTGTATGTCTATCTGCTGCAATGCCTAAACACTAACCAAACTCTTACCAATGAAATGAAAATTTTGCTAACCATCAACAAATGGCTGGAGCAAGTATACCCAAGGTACGAAACTTGTGCATCTGCCTTGACTTACGAATAAGGCTGCAGTTGTATAGATGGTACAGTTAGGTGTCCAGGTTAATTTCACCAGACTGCTGGATGAAATTGCCAGTCTTTCTATATCCGCTATTACAGAGTTGTCCAGCACCAGTGCCAACACTAATAGTTGTGGTTAAACAGAAGAGGGAATTTTATTTACTTGAACACTTCTGGTGTGGTTTTGGTCAGTTTTCATAGAATCATAGAATGATTTGGGTTAGAAGGGACCTTAAAGATCATCTAGTTCCAATCCCCTGCCATGGGCAGGGACACTTCCCACTAGACCAGCCTGTCTTTGAACACTTCCAAGGAGGGAGCAGCCACAGCTTCCCTGGACAACCTCTTCCAGTGTCTCACCACCCTCACAGTCAAGAATTTCTTTATAATATCTGATCTAAATTTACCTGTTAGCCCTCATCCTATCTCTACAAGCCCTAGTAAAAAGTCCCTCGCCAGCTTTCTTGTAGGCCCCTTCAGGTACAGGAAGGCTTCTAGAAGGTCTCCACAGAGCCTTCCCTTCTCCAAACTGGACAACCCCAAAAATCCATTTGCAGTCAGAGGAGCTTGATTTCAATGGGATCCTGGATTTGCACTCAATTAAAATTACTTTCAGCAAACCCTAAATCACTGTGGATTCCGTTTTCCAGAATGCCCAGTAGGTGGGATGAGTTATGTGCTGAATGTTCAGTTTGATATTCTGAGAGACCTCGTGTTCAAAGCTGCTCAATGAGGACCATCAACAGCTCTGAACCAAATCTGAACCCAGTGAATCTTGTGGGGCACCTGGAGTTGGTGGCTCTTATTGCTGTAAAACAACTTACTAGATAACCAGGTTCTGGTGGGAAAGGATCAATATCTTTGGGGTTAAAATGATAATACTTTGTACTTAAAGTGTGTAGCAACTGTATTTACAGTTGTTGCTGAAATTGCCAGAATTTAGCAAATGTGGTGAATAATTTTCCTTATGAAAATGTACACGTTTGCCATGAAAGAACATTTGGGGGAAATGCACATTCCCACTGTTCCTTGAAATTAAAAGAATACATTAACTTTTGTAGGTACTGTAGGAATTTGATTGCCAAATTATGGAGATAGCAAAGTCACCATACACAGTAAATAAAGCCTTGCTCTGAACATCAAAGCTGAGGGTGCTTGGAATGTGAAATGACTGGGTGTAATAATGTGTGGGTAGTCTGATGCGGGAAACTCGTGCTGATGCTTTACGTGGAAAATCTGAGCTTGTTAACTTAAACTGCAAACTGTTTGGGGAAGGATTAAAAATATCATAGGGGGAACTTTGCTTTGTGCTTGGTTCAACAAAAAACTTCAGTGTTTCTTTTTCTGGCAGATCATATTAAAAGTCTGAGTTGTTGTGGAAACAACAGCTAGTGCTTTCTGAAGTATTTTATTTGTAAGTAAAGAGACAAAAAAAGGGTGGCGATTCAGCTTCGTTCCTTTTATAAGAAGTCTTCAATGAGTTTAAATCCACTTATGGCTGCAATAATATCACTTATTCTCAGTTGTAAAGCTTAAAAGGAAATACTGTTTTTTCTCCTCTTACAGACCCTTAAAACCTGCTAGCTGATGTCTGCATCAAATCCATAACAATAGCAGTTACAGCAGTATAATAACTGGTGGGGTAGTATAGTTATGCTATCCTCATATAGTAAGATTAGCTGTCATTAACCATCTGAATTCTTCATGGACCTAAAGGGGAAAGGTACAAACTTCTTAACCTATGCATCTGACTTTTTTTTGGTTTTAATTCGTATTTTGTCTTATTTTATTCTTTAAATAATACCTGAAGCTCAGCAAAGGAAGAGGCAAAGCTGTTTCTTTGGTGGCATAAAGCCATGCAGTTATCCTTGATTCAGATGGAGCAAGATGACACCATTCTGATGGAATCTGTCATTCGGACACTGCTGTCAATCCAGAGCAGGCAGAGTCAGCTGGCTGAAGAGAGACTGAATTCTGGAATACTTGGTGCTATTGGGCTGGGCAGGAGGTCTCCTTTGTCACCCAGGTAAGAGTTGGAAGTGTGGTAAATTAATTGATTTGAGTCATGTTAAAAAAACTGCAGCCTAGATCCAGACTGCTCAGTGCAGTGTCAAAACATGTTCTGAATCCAGGCTGTCCCCCAATCTATAAAATTGCTTGGTCTTATCACAGAAAAATTGTAGCAAGTGTTTGAAGCTGGTTAAGTAGTGAATATGAACTTCTGGAAAGTTTGTGGTCAAAAGCGAAGAAAATGCAGTTGTAGTGCTGACATAATGTCCATCTCCAGTGAAGTTTGTAGGGAGACTGTTCATGAGAGGAAAATACTTTCACCTGGTCTGTAGAAGACTGTTCCTGTTGACATCACAAGAATTTTGCATGATCACATGCTTGTTGCCTTTTCCATCTTAACCTTGAGGTACTGGAAATGTTAAGAGAAGCTTGAAGAAGTATGTGCTTATTTGATACTCACTTTCCCTTGTAAACAGAGACACCAAGTTTGGTTGTTAGGTATTAAAATCAAGTTCGCTGTGGAAAGAATGCTAAGAAAAAATACATAACTGTCTGTGGAACACCAATTCAACACAGTACCTAAGCATAACTTTGTGTTTATAAAGACCTGAGGGATGCAGTCCTGTTAAAATTGCTCTGAAATCAAAGGCCGTGAAATGAAGGAGTATTTCAGATGTGACCTCAAGGCTTCAGCTAAGCTTGCAATGGATGTAACATTTCGTATGTATGGGTATCATATTATCTTCTAGTATATATGACTGGGTATATATTAAGGTGATATTTTTTTTTCTAAAGCATTGAAAAAGGTCCTCTAAAGTCTTTACTATGTTCTTCATGCAAGAGATCTCATGGGTTAGAGCTTAGTTTTATCGGCTCTTAAGGACTTGCAAAACTGATACCGCTTTCTCTCTCTGTCCTTTTCCCTCTGCAAGGTTTCGGGTGGTTGCCTGCAGTTTGTCTGCCTTCCTCTTGGTGCAGATTCCTGCAGAGAGTCAAGTCCGCCTGAAAGCTGGGTCAGAGCCAAAGCTGTCACAGAAGGCCCAGCAGGTAGTGTGTGCCACTTGCTGGCTTCTCGAACGTGCCTTCTTTGCGTGCTTTCTCAGTTTGTGGGCTGAGGCTTCTGAGTCACTGCAAGCATTGCTTCAAGTTAAATCCTACACTTGACTTATTGATTTTATGTGACACTGAATGCCCTCAATGTTTTTTTTGTTACTGCTTTACATATGGATCTTAGTATTTAATGGTACAACTTGTTTCTCTTCTCTAAGGAATGAATGAAACTTGTTCAGACGTATTTCCAACATTTGCCCTGGCTGGTACTGCCAGCATAGGCAGTATTAGCATGGGCATGTATTATTACATATAATTTCTAGCTTGATGTTGTCCCTGTAATATTATCAGTGGGAACAAAATAATACTTCTATGAAAGTCAAGAAGTTCGTAAGAACAACCTGAAGTAAATAGTTGTGTTGCAGTTTGTAGTTAAGTGTAATTTCCTTCAAACTGTTTCTTGAGTTCAGGAAGTAAATATTTGACAATATTTGAGTTACGGAGTCCTAGCAAGCCTTGGTAGAAGAGTTGTTGTGTTGATCTTGGGGAGAGAACAGCTTGAAAAATATACATTGACTTGAAATGCTGTTATGTGATTGTATTTTACAAATGTTTTGTTCCAAATACTCAGAGTTCTCTAGTAGATAAGTGGAATTCTAGTGGAATTGTGCATATGGTGTCTTATGAACTGGTTTGTTATGGAACAAAATAGCACAGCTAACAGGATTTTTCCTTATATCTATAGGCACTGAATGCTCTTGAATCTATGGCATCAAACAAACAATATATGGAGTATCAAGAGCAGCTCTCCCAGGCTTCTCAGTTCATCAAGCATCCAGAACATTGTCTTCAAGATGGCAATAATCTCTTGGCTCTTCTTATTAACACTCTGTACCCAGAAGTGCATTATTTGGACAGTATACGATAACACCACTGAGCCTGCAGAATCGGTCTCCTCTGGAGATCTTCAAAACTCGCCTGTATGCAGTCGTGAGTGATATGCTCTAGGGGATCCTGCTTTTAATCAGGGGAGTTGGACTAGATGATCTCTGGAGGCCCCTTCCTACTCTGAATAATCTGTGATTCCGTGATCATCGTGCAAAGTTCATTACTCTGGTTTACATAAAATGTTGTTGTTGCACAAGTAATTTTTACCTTCAGACTTCCACTTTAAGTCAGAAGTATGAATAGGAACTGCACACTGGCAAGTTTTCTCCAATTTAAGGTTTTCTTTCTTTTCTTTTGAGTTGTAGGCCTGTGGAATTGCTTAGTTTTTGTTCAAGTGAAAACACTTGAATGTCTTCCTGTGTATGGTACACATCTGAGAGGAGGATACCTGAGGACAGGTGTACAAATTGTTAGACAGCAAAGTTCATCCTGTACCATCTTAAGTGTTTGCTTTGTGCCTTTTTTATTTTCCAACATGTCTTCACTCAGGCCAGTTCAAAGTGAGTGGAGGATTGTGTATTAAGTAGGTCTTCACTTTCTTAACCGTGGTACCTCTAAATCTTATGTGAGTGTGTGTTTGGAGACTTGTGAAGTCACTGGAAAGATAGTATTTAAAATTTTGACTTTCCTTTGCTATCCTACAGAAGTCTGTAGTTGAAAGGCATGCCTATGATCTCCCACTTCTGTAAATACAAACTAAAATTTGAACTAAAGAACTTTGTTTTTTCCTTTTTTTTCTGAATATTAGTGAGTCTGTGTTTATATTGCTTCACTGAAAAGAACTTCTAGCCAGGTTCTTTAAGTCAGACAACTTAAATCAAGAGACAGATTTTCTGGATCCCCAGTGTCTGGGAGGGGAACAGTCAGTTATGCTCATGTTAGGTAGGATTCCTTAATTTTGAAAGTCTGGTTAGGAAATAACTGGTTTAACAAATGGACACCCATCACTCTAAGTTCGTTCTTTTCTTCCTAGCTAGGCATGGCACAACAGGATTTTAGATGACACTAAAAAGGTATTCTATTAAATTTGGTGATCGCTTGTTAAATTCTATTGCCAAAGGAGGAACCGTGAGCCAGTATATCTGTTGTTTCAGCTCAATGATCACTGGTTTTCTTGCCCTGTCTGATCATAAGATGCACCTTTGTTGAGGGAAAGCAAAAGGCAAGTTTCCCCAGTTGCTTTTCTAATGTCCCTTTTATCACTGGTCTGTTTGAGGTGGCCTGAGGTCCTGCAGTCCCCGTCTGTATGCTACTGTGAAGGAACAATGATCACTTCTCTTTCTCCATTAATTGTGCCTTTATGTTTAGAACATGATTACACGTTAAAACATTAGTTCTGTTCACTGGAGGAATGTGCTACATACTGTCTGGTCAGTAATGCTTTGAAGTGTTGCTTTTAACTGTGGTTCCAGTGCTGCAGAACAAATCACATCTTTCTTCTCAACAGGTTCTGCTAACTATGCCAGCTGGATCATTAGATCACCTTTGTCTTAATGTAGTCTTAGAGTTCTTTATCTGCAAGCCTGTAAATGTACATGTGTATATATACATATATGTACATCCCTCTGTATATTAACCAAATGTCAATGGAGCATGTTTTTTAACAGACTCTTTTGGAAAAGTCATGTCTGAAAGAATACATCCTGCTGCTTCTTCCCCCCCGCCCCAAAGACTTAAAAGCACTGGTTTTATTAGATTCTGTTATTGATTGGTTGCATAAGAATGTGAAAAAGTCAGAAATATGTGTTTAACATTCACTTCTAAAATGAATTATTGTTTCACCTTTTGAGTTTTTACAAACGTTGTATTTATAACATGCTATGTCTGCAAAGACCATGCAAAATAAAAATGAACAATCAATTAATTTGTGACAAACACCATGATCTCAACTTGCTGGAAGATTCCACATCAGGTAATACATAATTGTTCTTGGAGGGGAAAGTATGATGGAGGAATGCCACGCAGTTGTTCAGTTAATGGGGATTTGGAGACTTTGTCTTTTTTTTGTTTTGTTTTTAACATGTGTGGGCTACAACAGCCTGGTTTTGTACTCAGAACCCAGGAGAAAGCTCATCTATGTAATGGCAGAAATAGCACTTCTCTGTCCTGGCAAAATTCCCCAAACCTCTGTGCTGATGTGAGCATAAGATGATGCACTGGTATTTATCCCAAATAAGGGGAGAGCTGGTGGTGTGGAGGGAGGTAGGGGAGAACTGTGCCTCCAGTGCTGGTGGTACAAAGTTCTCGCTGAGGGTTTTGCTGGTGGGCAGGGCCAGACCAGGCTGAGGTCACTGCTGTCAGCAAACACCATTAACACCATCATCATGTCTTGATGATTGACACAGCTTCTTTAATAACTTACTGCTGAAAATGTAGTGGAAATGATGCTGTAACTTTTTCCCATTTTTTGATCTGATAATCATGATGAAAATGGTTTAGTTTATCGTGGTTAAAGTACTCTGAATAATGCAGTGGTCGGCCCTAAGAAACAGGAAGAATTCCCAGTGAGCTGCTATTTTTGATGTGTATGTTACCCACAAACAAATCTGGTGGCTCCTTGGAGAGTGGTAGAAATCAGAACCCGTGCTTTCCTCAAATACAGGTGAGCAGTTTTATAAGCTAATGGATGCACTGTCAGTTCTCTCACAAGTGTGCACTCCAGGACTTGGAGTCTCATTCTCCAAATGATGCCCAACAGATTTTTGTTTCTTCTGGTTTTACTGAAAAGACTTTGACATTCTCAGCATCTCCCACCCTCCCTCCTGCCCCAAACCACAGTGTTCTTTTTCACATCATAAACGTAGCCAGGTAATCTCAGAAGGAAAACTGAGTTTTGTGTTGGTTTTAGCATTGTAGATTGTGGTGGAAAGAGCTGAAATTGGAATGTCAGCTACTTAAAAACAAGTGTGCCTTTTGGATAGTTTGTGTATTAGTCAGTGAATGAGTATCTGGCTTTTTGAATGTTTGACTCACACAGCAGTTGTTGTATTGGGAGGAGTTGTTGCCTGTGGATCGTGGCTTTATTAATTCAGTAAATAAGACCAAATGGATGTAATAGCTGAATGTGGCATTAACTTAAGTCAGTGGAATGGAAAACCAGAAGTCTGATCAGCAAGATGCATGAAATGTGCAGACGGTGCTTCCTGTGGTATCTGACTACAGCATCCCACAGGGACCACAGTGTGTGCTCATGGGAGTTGGTATCATTTACTCGAGAAACTAAAGTGCTCAGCAGAGCAATGGCCAAATCCTCCCAAACCCCAACTATGGCTTATGCACAAACTGAGGTAAAAAGGAGAGGAACTGGAAAACACTTGTTAAGATATTGAGGTCAGGACTAGAAATCTCCTTGTGTGTGCCCTGCTGTTTTGTCCCAGTGGTTTGAGTCCCCTCTGATGACCAGGGCCAGCCAGCAAGGTGCTTCTTCCACATGTCTGAAGATGGCCTTATCTACTTCCTGGGCAGATAGTCTGTAGTAGACACCTACTGTCACCCGTGTTCCTGAGCCGTAAGCTCTCAGCTAGCTCGTCGTCTGCCCCGGTCAGCACCCTGTGCATTCCCGCTGCACTCCAGCATAAAGGAGAGCTCCTTGTCCTTGCTGTCCCAGCTTGTCTGTCCTGAGGAGGCAATGTCCATCCCTAGCACTGCTCCAGGCTTATGAGCTGTCCTGCATCTCCAACGATGCAATGACATCGTAGAGCTGCAACTGCACGTGGACCTCCTAATTCCTCCTGGTTGTTCCCCTACTTGAGAGGCACCTGGTTGTGCTGATTTCTCAGAAAAGATAGGAGAGCTTTCCCCACAACACTGTCCTGTAGGCACTTTGTTGTGCGCATAAACTGAAATGGACTCCTTCCACCTCATTTTGTTGATAACAAGATCTCTCCTCTGCACATCACTCCACACCTTTTACTTTCCAAAGGGTGAAACAGCAGGTAGCAAGAGAGAAATGTTGAGAGCAGATTTCCCATCGAGGAGCAATCTTGCAGGGATGGGTTAGAATCATAGAATCATAGAATCACTATGGTTGGAAAGGACCTCCAGGATCATTAAGTCCAACCTTTATCCCAACATCTCCCTAACCACTAGACCATGGCCTCAAGTGCTACATCTAGTTTTTTTTCAAACACCTCCAGAGACCGTGACTCCACCACCTCCCTGGGCAGCCTGTTCCAGTGCCTAACCACCCTCTCAGGAAAGAACTTCTTCCTAATATCCAATCTAAACTTCCCCTGAAGCAACTTGAGGCCATTTCCTCTCATCCTGTCATTAGTAATTTGGGAGAAGAGACCAACACCAGCCTCACTACAACCTCCTTTTAGGTACTTGTAGAGAGCAATGAGGTCTCCTCTCAGTCTCCTCTCCTCCAGACTAAACAACCCCAGTTCCCTCAGCCGGTCTCCATAAGGCCTGTTTTCCAGACCTCTCACCAGCCTCGGTGCCCTTCTCTGGACTCGCTCCAGCACCTCAATGTCCTTCTTATCCTGTGGTGCCCAGAACTGGACACAGTACTCAAGGTGTGGTCTCACGAGTGCTGAGTACAGGGGCACGAACACCTCCCTACTCCTGCTGGTCACACCGTTTCTGATACAGGCCAGGATGCCATTGGCCTTCTTGGCCACCTGGGCACACTGCTGGCTCATGTTCTGTCGGCTGTCAACCAACACCTCCAGGTCCTTTTCCACCAGGCAGCTTCCCAGCCACTCTTCCCCAAGCCTGCAGTGTTGCATGGGGTTGTTGTGGCTCAAGTGCATGACCCGGCACTTACCTTTGTTAAACCTCATGCAATTGGCCTCAGCCCATCACTCCAGCCTGTCCAAATCCCACTGCAGAGCCTCCCTACCCTCAGGCAGATCGACACTCCCACTTAATTTCATGTCATCTGCAAATTTACTGAGGGTGCATTCGATCCCCTCATCCAGGTCATCAATAAAGACATTAAACAAGATTGGCCTCAAGACCAAGCCCTGAAGGACACCGCTTGTGACCGGTCTCCATCTGGATTTAACTCCATTCACCACAACTCTCTGGGCTCGGCCATCCAGCCAGTTTTTAACCCAGTGAAGAGTCCACCTGTCTAAGCCATGAGCCACCAGCTTCTGCAGCAGAATGCTGTGGGAAACAGTGTCAAATGCCTTCCTGAAGTCCAGGTAGACAACATCCACCGCTTTTCCCTCATCCACGAGGCGGGTCACCTGATCATAGAAGGAGATCAGGTTGGTTAGACAGGACTCGCCCTTCATGAACCCATGCTGGGTGGACCTGATCCCCCTGTTGCCCTGCACTTGCTGTGTGATCTCCCCCAAGATGAACCGTTCCATAATCTTCCCTGGCACCGAGGGCAGTCCGACAGGCCTGTAGTTCCCCAGATCCTCCTTCCTGACCTTCTTGTAGATGGGCGTCACATTGGCAAGTCTCCACTCATCCAGGACCTCACCCGATAACCAGGTCTGCTGATAGATGATGGAGAGAGGCTTGGCAAGTTCCTCCACTAGCTCCCTCAGCACTCTCAGGTGGATCTCATCCAGCCCCATAGACTTGTGGGTGTCTAATTGACTCAGCAGGTCCCTCACTACTATTTCCTGGTTTATGAGGGGTTTATTCTGATCTCCATCCCAATCTTCCAGCCCAGGGAACTGAATACCATGAGGATAACTGGTCTGACTGTTAAAGACTGAGGCAAAGAAGGCATTAAGTACCTCAGCCTTTTCCTCATCCTTGGTAACAATGTTCCCCCTTGCATCTGATAAAGGATGGAGATTCTCCCTGGTTCTTTTTTTGTTGTTAATATATTTGTAAAAACTCTTACTATCTTGTGCAGTGGTGGTCAGGCTGAGTTCTAGCTGATCTTTTACCCCCCTAATGTTCTTTCTGTACGACGTAACTAAATCCCTATACTCTTCTTGAGTAGCCTGCCCCTTCTTCCAAAGGTGGTAGACTCTCTTCTTTCTCCTAAGTCCCAGCAGAAGCTCCCTGTTCAGCCAGGCCAGTCATTTTCTCCACCAGTTTGTCTTACCACACATGGGGACAGCTTGTTCCTGTGCCTCTAACACTTTCTCCTTGAAAAGAGTCCATCCTTCCTGGACCCTTTGCCCTCTAGGACTGTTCCCCAAGGGACTTTCTCAACCAGTGTTCTAAACAGGTTGAAGTCTGCCCTTCGGAAATCCATGGTGATGGTTTTGCTGCTCCCTCCTAATTTGGCTAAGGATCGAGAACTGGATCATTTCACAGTCTCTTAGCCCAAGATGGCCTCCGACCACCACATCACCTACCAGTCCTTCCCTGTTCGTGAACAACAGGTCTAGCAAGGCACCTCCCCTGGTGGGCTCAACAGTTGAGTGAAGTGCTGGGGTCTGAACCCCAAGCCCTGAATTAAGGTTGACATATGGGTGGTTCCCATGGTCCTTTAAGAGGAGGGGATGAGTTTGCCTTTTGGCTTTCCTCCAAGGTGTGGCCGGCCTTGTAAGGAAAGCCCTTGGGTAAACAAGCCCCAGGTGCCCTGCATTGGGTAAATGAGTGCCAGGTGTCCTGCTTTGGGCATAAAAGCTGGGACCACTTGCAGGAAGGGTTGGAGAGTCTGTCTGTGGAGTGGACGCACTTCACAGAGTTTCCTGTTGGGGAAGGACCTCCTGGCTCTTCATGCAACTGGATCGCAGTCAGGTCTGGCACCTGCAAACGCGGGCTTTGTGGGGAGGCAACATGGGGTTACTTCTATCATATGTGATCACCTTATTGTCCTGGTTGTCTCCCATTTTCTCTGTGGGTTACTTTGTGTCTCTGTTTGTTCCATCTATTGCGGGCCATGCTGTGTCGTTCCTGGGGTTGCTGGGGTTGATGTCTATCATTTGTGATCTGTCTGACTTATTTGTACCCCCAGCGATCCTCTATATACTGACCCCTTTACGCGAAATAGAATCTACTTACTGGATTGTTTTTCTGCTGCTGGCTGTGTCCTTTGTACTGGGCCTACTAATTGACAAAACACTGAGTCAGGAAGTTTTCTTCCATGCACTCCAGGAACTTCCTGGACTGTTTCCTCCCTGCTGTGTTATACTTCCAGCAGATGTCTGACAAGTTGAAGTCACCCACAAGAACAAGGGCTTGCAATTTTGTGGCTTCTGCCAGTTGTCTATAGAACAGTTCATCATCAACCTATTCATCCTGGTCGGGTGGTCTGTAATAGACTCCCAACAGGATATCTGCCTTGTTGGCCTTCCTCAACTTTACCCACAAACATTCAACTGGTCCATCACACTTATTGACCTCCATGCAGTCAAAACACTCCCTAATACAGAGACCCACCCCACCACCCTTTCTACCTTGTCTATTCCACTTGTAGAGCTTATAGCCATCCCTTGCAGCACTCCACTCATGAAAGCTATCCCACCACGTTTCCATGATGGCGACTATGTTGTAGCTGTCGTGCTGCATAGTGGCTTCCAGCTCCTCCTGTTTGTTGCCCATGCTGCATGCGTTAGAGTAGATGCACTTGAGCCAGGACCACGGCCTGCCACCCTTAGGCTCAACTCTAGCAGGCCCGGTTTTACCCCCTTCGAACCTAGTTTAAAGCCCTTTCAATGAGCCCAGACAGCTCATACGCCAAGATTCTTTTCCCCCTTTGAAACAGATGAACCCCATCTGCCGCCTGCAGACCCCACACAGCATAAAGCTCCCCACGTTCAAAAAACCCAAAACTCTGTCTGTGACACCAGTCTCTCAGCCACAGGTTAATCAGGTGGGTCTTCCTTCCTCTATCAGTATTCTTCCCTGCCACTGAAGGAACTGAGAACACCACCTTGGCTCCCGATCCCTCAAGTGATCTCCCCAGGGCCCTGAAGTCTTTTTTAATTGTTTTCAGGCTCCTCTCTGAAATAACATCACTACCAACCTGGATAACCAACAGTGGATAGAAGTCTGATGGCCGTACCAGACCAGAGAGTTTCCTAGTAATATCCCTGACTCTGGCCCCAGGGAGGTAGCAGGCTTCCCTATGGTGTGGATCCAGCCAGCAAGAGGTTAAAGAGGTCCCTCACTGGGGAGAGGGGCAGGGTTTAGGCAAACTCATTTCTGTGCCTTTCCTAGTGCCCAGAGGTGTGGTGGGTTCCTGTACCTGGGTGTCCATGTTCTCCCATTTGCTGCAGTAATGTGGGCTGTGCTCTGGAAGCCAAGTAAGTAAAAGTTGGAGAGTGCTAATCCATGAGTTTCCTCATATCTAAGTTACTGTGGCTGTTTTGTGATGTGCAGTTACTGGCAGTGTGTGGAGTGCTGATAATGTACAAGGCACACTCAGTGGTTATGTGACATAAGGTCTGATGCTTCTATTTGGACTCAAACTACTTGAGTTAAAGAAGTAGTTCTCATGAAAAAAGTCCTGTAAACCAAACCTTAAGCCCATACTCAGGTAGAAATGGGTACACATTACTCTTATGTATGTCTGTAAATCATGAGGTCTCAGAAATTCAGTTCAGTTTGTCGAGTTAACACTTCTGAGGTCTCTTCTATATAACTGATCTTACAGTCCACGACTACACTGTCTGCAATAACTTCTTTTTCCTCTTTGCATCTTTTTCTATTTTTATTAAACCTGTCATTTTTTAAGCTGGAATTTGAAAGATCAAGTGTTTCCTTGCATTTTTTTTCTTTTTTTTTTTTTTTTTCTTTTTTCCTTGTTATCCTGGTCAAGTCAAAGTTGTGCTTTACTCTTCCAGCACAAATGTTATGAAGAGGTGAACTTTAAAATAACTCCCAGGCTGGGGGAGAGCTTGCAAGCATTACCATAGGCTTGATGGTAATTCAGTAGCAGCTTGGGTCCCTGGCCAGTGGTGGTCGCTACAGGAAGTGGGATCGTTAGGGGAAGAGTTTTGAAGCTGCTGCACTGAAATGATTTCACAGATCATCGAATCTAGTGATATATACCTGAAAGGAGGTTCTTGTCGTTTGTCCTTCTCTTTTCATGATTTCCTTCTCTTCCTCCTCTATGCCAACCCATTGATCTTCACAGCCCTCTCCTGCACTGCTGTCCACCTGACCAAGGCTCTAGGTTGACTAGTGTTGTCCTGTACCATATAGATTGTTCTCTTCACCTGGTCTTGAAGCACGTTCACAGTTGAGTTAGAGATCTGTCTGTGGATGGCCAGTGACTTTGTAGTAGTGTCTTCATCTCAGAAGAATTTAAGAGATGAGTAGTCAGGCCTTAAAGGAACTTTTTCATGTAACACAGAGATAGAAGCTGTTTAGAAATGATATTTTTTTATTTTTTAAAAAAAAGTTTGCTTTACTGGAACATTTTCAGAGCATATTTGTCACAAAGCTCTGAGATTCTGCTTGTGTGTGAATGTGGGCACTATGAGCTGCAGTGGACTTACAGTACAGACCACTCTTTGCATGTCTTGCTTTCAGCTCTACCAGCTTTTGGAAAACTTATTTTCATTTTTGCTTGGACTTCCCTTGAAAGTTAAGAGTTTAAATGAAATCTTAAATAACCTCTTCTGGAAATTAAATAATAATAATAATAATAATTTAAATATAAAACAAAACCTAGCAGAAATTCCTGTAGGGTCTGTTTGTTTTTTTCATAGCTTGTGTTTGAGACATGAAAATAATTCACATGCTGACTGTAGGAAGCTGCATGTGGTTTGACAAGTGGTGGTGAAAACTGCTGTTTGAAGTAACATTTGAAAAATGCTAAAGAAAAAAGGTGTGAGAAAACGGTAGGCTGTTATCTGCTTGCTAAACACTGATATGGGCTTAAAACAGGCTGGTTAGAACTGATATCCAATGTAGACCTTCTACTCTTCCAGTTCCATCCCTCGTTGTTTTCTTTTCTTTCTTCTGCTTTCCCTTTAAAGGTTTTTCTTGCTTGTAAACAAGAACAGGGATGGAAATCGTGCACCTGCAAGGCCTGTTAGACCTTCTCTGCGTCAGTCAAGAGCAGTCTTATGTTCACTGGGAAAGGCATGCCTGTACAGAGCAGACAGGAACTCAAACCGTGCAAGTGGGTGCGGATGAGATCACCCAGGTCCTCAGCTGCGTCTTGAGGCTGTTCTTTCTGTTGTCAAAGTCTGACCGCTTCCATGTCTGCGGTCAAAGTTCTCATAGGTGGAGTCTTGCAGCTGTGGCCTGGCAGTGGAAGAAGTGAATAAGGTGAAGACACATTTCTGGCTGCTCTAGATTTCCTAAGTGGCTTCAACTAATAGCTACAGAGTGTCTGTGTTTGCAGTACTGTCTGATACAAATCTTCCCCTCTGCTGCAGATAGATGCAACTCAGACAATTACTAATGTTTTACATCTTAAAGCTTACAGATTGGTCTCCTACACCGTTAGTGTTAACTCCTACTACTGTCCTTCTGCTCAGATTGCGCAAGCCTCTCCTGAGAAGGATCTTCTCATGTAGAGTGTGGAGGATCTTGGCTCTGAATCTTTCATCTACCTATATATCTATAGAAATATCATCAACGGTGCAGTATGGTTTAGACACTTAAATGGCAAAAAATGTGCCTTTGCAAATAATTATTACAAATTTAACTGTATAATTAAATTTTGTGTTGTCTCTTTGGCTGTGTCCTGATGCTGTAGCCTTGACTCTCCTGCTGAAATGGGCATCTTCCTTGGGTGAGCTGGGGGAAGGAGACATCGCATAAGGATAACTCAGGTTGGAAGGGAGCAGCCCCAGATAGATGTAATTATACTGACCTCAGAAACAGCTTCTTTAGGTTTAGCCTGAGGGTTGATTTTGTTTTCCAGTTTGTTTTTTTGTTTGTTTGCTTTCCCACCCCTTCTAGCTTGGCCACTGCAGCTGCTAGGAGTGTCCAAGAATGGCACTGTGCTGGGTAATGGGAAATGCCAAGGGTACTGTGGGAGCGTCATATGGACGCTCAAAGAACTGGGCCCTGCCACACCAGAGCTGGCTCTGAGGTGGGCTGTTTGGCATCTCCATACCTTCTTCCACACTTGGCAGAGCTCATCAGCTTTGGCATGGGCCCTTTCTGTGCCCCATAAGAGGCTGGGGTGCAGAGGACAGGAAGGTTTCTGTTGCAGAGTTTCTTGTTCATCATCCATCGGTCTGCTACAGATTCCATCCCAGCCTGTTCCCCTCACCTGTCCCTTGAGTGGATGGTTCTTTTGCTAGCTTAATGTGACTTAATACCATGCTCTGGGCCTGTGGCTCATCTGAGCTTCTGCTAGTTCCTTGCTGTTGCAGCATCCATGTGCCATGGTCTCTCCAACCTGCTACCTTAGTCCCTTGTTCTCACATCAGTGGAGTCTCTTCTCAGCTCTACCCAAGCCAGAGCCTCCTCCCAGCAGTGCGCAAGCCTTGGTCCCTCACACCTTCTCGCCTGGCCATCAGCCCAACCCCATCCTCATCCTGAGCCTGCTCTTGGGTCAGAAGGTTGTTGTCAAAACATGCTGCATTTCTCTCCTTAGCCATCTCTACCCTCCTGCTGGATAACATGAGTAGAAGGCAGGATTTCCTTACCGGGCCAGGTTGGATGGGGCAGAGGAGGGACCTGTGAAGCGGGAATGAAGACATGGGTTAGCAGTGTGGTCAAAGTGAGCTGGAGAGCCAGGACTGAGCTAGAGCTGTTGGAAAGCTGGACTGGCGGGTGGTTGTGACACCCCTGTGAAGGGGGAGAAGATATTTTGTCAGGTGTGAGGTCCCCTTCATGAGAGTTGGAATTTGGCACTGGAATATAAGGAGCAAAACATTTCTGATTTGTCTTAGAGCTTCTACAGTTTGAGGCTTTTGCAAGGTGTTGACATCAGACTGTCTCTACAGATGAGTCATGGTGATGTGACATCTCATCCAGCCTAAGAAACAGAGCCCAGAGTCCCTCCTGGTCCCCTCCTTCTGATGCCATTGCACAGCAGGGTGGTGGGCTGGCAGGCAGTGGCCTCTGGTCTTCCTGGGAGGTCTCATCCCTCAGTCCATGAGCTGATGCTCATCTCCTGTGAGCTGGAGTTTCCCTGCTCTCATGGCCTTGGTGTGACTAGGAGGTGGGATTTCACTAGTGATGGTGAAGCACCCGAGTAATGAGGCCCAAGGAACCGTGAGGGGTGGTCTGTAAAACTAGGATGCCAACCTCAGGAGATTAAACTGTTGTGTGGGATGTAGCAAAGGTAAATCCTGCCCATGGGCTACAGGAGAAGAGGTAGTAATTAGTCTGCTTCAAGAAAAAGAAAATTAAATATATGGCTTTGTAGGCTGCAGGTTCTCTGCTGATTGCCCGTCTGTTTATTAACCTTTCTCCTGGGATGCAGGGAAACTCCTGCTCCCATTGCCTTTTCAAAGGTCACTTCCCAAATGATATGTCCTGTCTGTAGGCTGTGACCAGCCAGCCAGGAGGTCCCTCTTACTTTTCTTAGATTTCCCATTAGAAATGTCCTTCTCCTAGAGTGGAAAATCATTTTAAAAAAACCCAAACCAAAACAAAACCAAAACCAAACAAAAAAAACCCCAAACAAAAAAAACCCAACAGACCCAACCATTCCTGCCTAACTTTGTGCTGCATCCCATCTCTGGTTACCAGTCAGATGGAGGAAGACAACTACGGATGGAAATAGTGATACATACCTCCTCTTGAGAAGATGGTGAAGCCCAGTATCACCAGCAAAATAAACGCTTTAATTCCCAGTGGAACAAAGATCAGGATCAGGAAGAAGGAGCTGTTGGATGCTTTGAATTTATAGAAGTACACAGCCCCCTCAGCTCTCCCATGGCTGTTGACAGCAGTACAGGTGTATTTTCCATCGTGGGTCAGGTACCGGAGCTCCTTGGTGACGCGGTGGTTCATGCTGGTGATGGAGGTGATGTTGCTGTAGGGTGGCCCAGTCCATATCAGAGTGGGCGCTGGCTCCCCTTCAGCAGTACAGCATGCCTGGAAGGTGCGATCCCCATTGGAGCTGACGGTGATGTTGATGATCCTGGGGGCAGCTGCAGAAATCCCAAGAGGGAGGGAAAGTGCATCAGGTGTCAAAGGCTGGTATAACACAATTCACTTGGAATGAGCATTTCGTCTAGGTGGACCCTCAGCAACTGTATCAGAGTAACGTTGAGATCAGACCTCCCCTTCCTTGTTTTTCCTGACAACTTCTTCCCCTAGATTTCCCCACTCTACTTACGTTGGATAGAGGAGCAAAGGGCTTCACCAAGCAAAGCCTGGGTGCAAGGATGTGCACTCTCTGTGTTTTATCCCTGTAATGCCTTACAGTTTTCCGAGCTTCAGTCAGCTTCGACTGTTGTGACCTTCCATGGTGGCAGAACACAGAAGCATGGTGCTGTAACATGACAATCATCCATGAAGATGGGTTGTTTTCTGCAATTGCACCATGAATCACAGCCCAGTGCCATCCACAACGTAAGCATAGGTGCAGCTGGTGACTTTTTCGCACTGGCTGCCTCTGTACATGGTCCAGGACAAGGCAACCATGGTGCTCTCCTGCAAGTGTCTCATGGCTGTTGCCTTGGTCTCTGACCTCCAGAGAACACATAGAGGGATTCATTTGTGTGAGCTCTTTGATCAGTGCCTGAAACTTGCCATATTTGGCAAATTATTGACAGGGAACATTTCCACTCTTTGCTACAACCTATTTTCGATGTTTTCTTCCAACCCTGTACTGACCACCCAATAGCTGGTGTAGGTTTCTGGTTGCCTTGAGGTAACACACCAGTACCAAGATAGGGCCACTAATTTTGTATCCTGTATTTGTAACACATGGCGTTGTGTGACTGAATGCAAAATGTTGAGAGGTGCCATTGAAAATGTCTGCTAAGGAAGCAGAGCTGATATAGAATCATAGAATGGTTTGGTTTGGAAGGGACCTCAAAGATCATCTAGTTTCAACCGCTCTGCTAGTGCTCCCTCAATCTGCCAGTGCACCCAGGGAGATGGGATTAACACTTTCCTGAATCAGGTCTCCTTGTAACTGAATGCTGGGTCTGAACAAAGCACATCACAGCCCGGGGGTGCATTTGGCATAGGCACCGTGGGAGCCCTGGGCACAGAAGGGCACAGCCAGGCCTGCATTGTCTGTGCTGGAAACTCACCCCTGCTTGCTCTGCCATGCTGAGCAGCTCTAAAATAAGATGTTTTCCAGCCACATTTTTCACCTGACAGAGCAAATTAGTCCTGCTGTGGCAATGGTCTCCTGTGTTGGACTTCTGTACTGTGAGCAGCATGTGGCCTTCAGTGGGAGCTGATAGGCAGTGTGTGACTTCAAGACTCAGGTTTTGGCTGCTGTGGGGTTCACCTCCTTGCTTTTCTCTTTACCTGTGTCTGTTTAGAATACAGCTCCGCAGGAAGGAGCAATGCATTGCATATATCCATCCAACAGCTATTGCAGTGTGTCTCAAGCACATTTGAGGATGCAAATGTCACTTCCATACTGATGTCCACCCTGTGGGTGGACTTCTCACCTGGTGTGACTGTTGTCTAATGTTGCTAAACTGGATACTAAAGTATCTAGTATCCAAAGATACTTTTCCTTGTGCCTGTTGCCCCTGTGGTTTCTAAGTGATTCCATGGCAAAGGGTGGAGGAGCCTGGGACTGTGTGCTCTCCAGAGGGACAAGATCTGTTGCACTTAACTAAATGTGACCATGGCAGCTGGAGATGCTGCTTCCAGACAGATACGGGTAAGAGGTCAGGAATTTTTTTTTGCTCAGGATTCAAAACAGTGTTTCAGCCCAAGCTGGAGACAGTAGAACCTTAAAGAGAGTATGAAGCTCCTCCTTGTGCCCTCTAATCTGGGTGCAGCTCAATGGTTGGGTGAGCCCAAGGAGCTTTAGGGGTTAATAGAGACTACTAGCTTCCCAGGTTTGACATTTGTTGATTGGAGTTGATTTTCAGGTTGTTTATACTTAACATTTCCTGCTCCAGAGTTTAGACCTATGGCATGTGGGAGCTTGTCTTCCCAAACCTCTGTTACCATCCAGGATGCTTGTGCTTGCATTCACTAATATGTACCCAGCAGCCACTCTCCACTTTAAGTCCTGATAGCAAGGACTTCTTTAATCCCATCCCATGGACTGCTCACCCCAGCTTGCCTCTCTGCTACCTGCACAGATCCTGTGCTGTGGAGACAAAGTGGGATCATATAATCACAGAATCACAGAATGTTAGGGATTGGAAGGGACCTCAAAAGATCATCTAGTCCAATCCCCCTGCCAGAGCAGGATTACCTAGATCAGGTCACACAGGAACATGTCCAGGCGGGTTTTGAATGTCTCCAGAGGAGACTCCACAAGCTCTCTGGGCAGCCTGTGCCAGTGTTCTGTTACCCTCACTGTGAAGAAATTCTTCCTCACATTTATGCGGAACCTCCTATGTTCCAGCTTGCACCCATTGCCCTTTGTCCTATCATTGGATGTCACTGAGCAGAGCCTGGCTCCATCCTCATGACACTCACCCTTGACATATTTATAAACATGAATGAGGTCAACCCTCAGTCTCCTCTTCTCCAAGCTAAAGAGACCCAGCTCCCTCAGCCTTTCCTCAGAAGGGAGATGTTCCACTCCCTTCATCATCTTTGTGGCTCTGCGCTGGACTCTCTCAAGCAGTTCCCTGTCCTTCTTGAACTGGGGGGCCCAGAACTGGACACAATACTCCAGATGTGGCCTCACCAAGGCAGAATAGAGGGGAAGGAGAACCTCTCTTGACCTACTAACCACCCCCTTTCTAATACACCCCAGGATGCCATTGGCCTTCTTGGCCACAAGGGCACATTGCTGGCTCATGGTCATCCTGCTGTCCAGCAGGACCCCCAGGTCCCTTTCCCCTACACTGCTCTCCAGCAGGTCAGCCCCCAACCTGTACTGGTACATGGGGTTGTTCTTCCCCAGATGCAAAACTCTACACTTGCCCTTGTTGAATTTCATTAAGTTTCTCCCCGCCCAACTCTCCAGCCTATCAAGGTCTCGTTGAATGGCAGCGCAACCCTCTGGTGTGTCAGCCACTCCTCCTAGTTTGGTGTCATCAGCAAACTTGCTGAGGATACATTCTGTACCCTCATCCAAGTCGTTGATGAAGATATTAACACCGGTCCCAGTACCGACCCCTGAGGGACTCCACTAGTCACAGGCCTCCAACTAGACTCCGTCCCATTAACCACAACTCTCTGGCTTCTTCCCTTCAGCCAGTTCACAATCCACCTCACTACCTGATCACCAAACCCATACTTTATCAGCTTATCTACGAGGATGCTGTGGGAGACAGTGTCAAATGCTTTACTGAAATCAAGATAAATCAAGATAATCACAGAATGGTTTGGATCAGAAGGGACCTTTAAAGGTCATCTAGTTCAATCCCCCTGCAAGAAGAAGGGGTGCTAAAGGCTTGTCTGGCTCTTACCCCAGCAGCCAGAGTCTGGCTATTTCCTTATTAGTTTTGTTCCCTTTCCCTTCCCTGAGTTGTGCATATCATCTCATACTGGAAGACTACAGAAGGCAATGAGTGTTCCCTGCCCGAACATCCCCAGGGCTGGAAAAGCCAGCGCTTTGGAAGACCATCGCAGGTCAACTTCTGTTACCATCTCATTGGTTTCTACATCTTGCGGCTCTCTCTTCCCTACAGGATGGCTTTGCCTCCTTTGGCTCTCATGCCCTCTTACCAATCAAATGCAGCTTTATCCCATTCCTGCTTTCATACTTGTCATGGATGTCTCCGGACAACTCCACCCGGCAGAAGTATCTCTCACTGTCACTCCAGGTCAGATTGTCAATCCTTATGGAAAGGTCCTTGTGCCGGGGGTTGCCAAGCAGTTTGTATTTGTTTTTGTAGCTGATAGCAGTCTTACAGAGCTCGCTGGCGCTCTGACTGATGCACTTGAAAACTATTGTGCCATTGTAAGGTTCCTTGATTCTCCAAATGGCAGTGAGGGTGCGGTCAAATGTTTTGTAGGGGTGTGTGAAAGTACAGGGCAGGATAACCATCTTCCCAAGTTCACCGGTAACATCAGATGGGACATGAACAGACCAGCTGTTGGACTGCACACCTAGAAGCAGAAAGAGATGATCAAGATTGATTTATCTGGGGTGTTTGAGAGGGAAATTGGCCATCCTTCCTGTGTCTGTTGCGTTATTGCTCAGAAAATGGATACTCTGTTCCTGTGGTGGGCCCTGTGCTGCTTGGGGTTTTTTGCTGAGGACTTGCAGATGATTGTGCACCCCAGTTACTGTGGTTGGATTTGGTACCAGTCTACAGCAGAGCTCAGGGGACTCGCTAGCTCATGTTGCAAGTGATGTACTTCTTAAGCAGGCCTCTTGTTTGTCAAGTGAACAATAGCATCTTAAGTTGTTTAATACAGTCTTTTGCAGTTAACAGACATTTATGTGCTTGGAGGAACAGACTTCTTTTCTTTTTTTTAAAAAAAATGAAAGTTAAAAATGAAAGTTTTGCAT
This sequence comes from Podargus strigoides, assembly GCA_028020825.1. Taxonomy (NCBI): domain Eukaryota; kingdom Metazoa; phylum Chordata; class Aves; order Caprimulgiformes; family Podargidae; genus Podargus; species Podargus strigoides. The sequence goes on along the minus strand of CM051663.1, from coordinate 29,762,258 downwards.
GTATTGAGGGATCTGATGGCTTTGGGAATGAAGTGCACTAATTGCATCAGCCCTGTCCTTGAGGTCATGCACACACACACTCCTACATTATAGTGTTTGTTATACTGATCAGTTGGTGGTTACATTACCCTGGGAAAGGTAATAACAGTTGATATTTCCACATTTGACACTGATCGGTGCTGCTATCATCACAATGTAGCATCTTATTTATGAGATGCAACAGGATCTGAATAAAGACTTGGAGATGCTCATCTTGTAAGGGCTGACGAGAGCAGGCAAGCTCCCTTTATTAGCTCATATCATAGGAAAGGGGATGCCCTTGACAGCAAAGAAAGCATCTCCCTCTTAGCAGAGCAGGTTATCACTGTGTGGACTCCGGTTGCCAGTATCTTCCCAGACAGGCCTTATCCTAGTGTCATGGCTGGGAAAATCCTGAGTTTTCCAGCTGAGATGTCATAAATGGTTGGGATTTTTCTCTCTTGGACAAATCTGGTCACCGTAAATCCTTGTGCAGTCTGGGGAGCTGAACCTTGTTGCCAGCAGATCCAGTCTGACCATTTCTGTCTGGTGATGAAAACAGCCTTCACCTGACTGGATGCTCCCCACCTCTGAAGTACGTAGGGAAAACTCAACATCTCATCTGTTTCCCTTCCCCAGGAACCAACAGCACCTGTAGACAGTGCTTTCCATATCAATACGTGTATCTAGCCACTGCTGTATATCTTGCTAATTGCAGCAGCTGTAGCACCAGATTGTGGCTTCAGGAATGGCTATGGCTATGTTCCTGTCTGATAAAACTCACTTGATGGCTTCATTAAATCAGGAGCTTTCCCCTCAATAGATGAGAACAACTGTGAGAAATGTGAAGGCATCCTGTAAATAGTTGCCACCCACCCCCAGTCTAGCTGACTTCACTGTGGTCTGTGAGCACTCAGCTGTTGAGTTACTCATGTAAACTCTAAGATAAGGTTTGCTGCTTGGTCATATATCTGTTCTCTGTACTATTTGACAAATATCTCAGTAGCAGTGCAGCTCTTATTAATATATTGTGCTCTGCACAATGGATAAAGGCCAACGTAGGACTGGTTCTCTGCTGTTATTTATCTGGAATCAGGGCCAAGCCAGTATTTTGGTTACTGAGATCTGGAGTAGGACTGCCTTGTCATTCACTGCAACAATAAGAGTACCTTTTAAAGCCAAGGTAATCTAATATACAAGACTACGTGGCCACAGGAGCTCCAGGAAGCTCATGGACTTTTGAGCACAAAGACTTGGCAGTGAAAACAGAAAAAGCCATTGCTTTCTAGTTGACTTCATGTTATTTTGTTTATTTTACAGCATGTCACAGTAACCCCTTACTTTTGGAGAACTGCAGGTCATGTGCTTTTGCGCACATGATTTGCCTGTTTTGGTTTGCATTTTTAAAAAGTCTTAAGCAAAGAACATTATTTTTAGCACATAAACATCCCCTTGCCTTCCACATGAAAATGAATGTTAAAAATAAGTGCTTCTAATGTTACCAACTCCACCCATTTCTATGGAAACACAGTTTGCCTAGGTTAGGAATGAAGGGAGTTGTCAGCATCCTGTGTATAATTTAACCTTAACCTCAAAGCTTCAGTATGGTAAGTCTTCAGTGCCTTCCTCTTGCTGATATCCAGACTCCATTTGTTCCTGGGATTGGATCTCTCACAGGAAACAAAGGTCATAGGCAAATAGCCTACGCACCTTACAGCAGTTAACTCCTGAAAGGAGTTGCCAAGTCAGTGCATTTGCTAGTTGTCAGTGGAAAGGCCATGAAGACAATAACAAGAGGAAGAGCTGGAGACCACCACAGAGACTTGCCTTGCTCTAGCAAACACTATTTGTCAATATATCTATGCAAATCCTATGGACTTTAATGGAACTTAAGTGCATACTTGAAGTTAAACATGATCTTAAGTGCTTAGTGGAACTGGAACAGATTGTCTGTTGCATAATAACTCTTAGGAACATAAAACAGGACTTCTGGGTGGTGATGGACATGCTATGTCCAACCATGTCCCTGCACAAGTTAAAAAAACCCAAAAAGTGCAAAAACCACCAAACCAAAGACTTCTGATGATTGCAGAGTCAAGCCTTTGAATTTTTTCCAATATTGCTACAGGCACCTGAAATTTCATGATCTTTTTAAGCAATAAGATGGATGGTGCAATTCATAGAGGGTTTGCTGTACCAGGCAATTCCCCTGACACTTTGACTAGAGTGAGAAGAAAAGCCCTGATCAGACAGGGATTCATAGCAAGCTCAGAACTCACCCTTCCTGGAGATGTGAAGGAGGCACAGAAGAAACAAACCAATCTCTCTCATGCTGGTTACTGTTCTCCACTGAGACGTTTCAGCAAACCAGAACTGTCTCTACTACATCTGAGCTGCTGGTCCTGCAGTCACAAAAGGTTTTTCCAGCGATGGAAGAAGTTGTGGTTTTCCTCTTCTTGGAGGGAATGAGTTGTCTAGCTAAACCAGCTCTGGATTCAGATATTAATAGGTTTGTGGTCAGTCATGTGAAAAATCCAACAGAGGGAATCAGAGTGTTACCATTTTCCATCTAAAGGGAGGGGACTACAGATTGGGGCTGCAAACACCCACTCCATGTGAGTGATGGTGCAAGAAGGGATGGCTTTCAAGTGCTACCAACTTGCTGATCTGGAGGAAGTCCTTGCTATCTGCCTAAGGAAGTGGCAAATGAGATCCTTGCTTCCCTGACTCGAGGTAGTTCATCCTCCTGAAACTGAAGCCTGCAAGTTGACTGTGGTTTACCCTTTGTGCTCACTGGTTGTTGTCATCCTTAAGTGTTAAAAACACCCACAAAAAAGCCCCAACCCAAAACTCTCTTCTTTTGTAATCATCTGAGCACTTGTGCCAAAGTTCAGTGGTGGAAGAGTGCTCTGGAGTCCCCTGGTACCCTGCTCTGTCTGGACCTCCATGACCCTGGTGGTCACAAGTCATTCTCCTCCTGCTGTCAACCTGCATTTGAAATAAGCTGAATTCCAGCTTTTTCCCAGAATCCTTGTGCAAATTCTTGCTCTTTCCTTCTGGGTTCAGTTTACTGTGCAGTTTGCTAATCTTCAGAGGTCGGGGCTTGTGGAGAGTTGACCATGCTCCCCTCTGTGTCATCTCCCATACAGCAATCCTGTGACATTGTTAAATTTAATCTAGGAGCGTGTGTTCCCTGTCAGGGTTTAGCTTGAGGTTTTCTGCTTGCACTTCAGACCGAAGGAAGGGCTGATGTCTAACTAACTCTCTCTTCTCATCTCGGCACCTATGTCGCTGCAGGGTCCTGCTGCCTCTCTCCTATTTGGGAATGAGAGCAGCACCCACACGATTCCTGCTGTAGGCAGCTATGGATGTGCAGCCACTGGAGGGCTCCCAGAGCCAGTGTGAGATGCTGCTGCTGAGCAGTTACTGCCACTTTCGTGGTCCCACGAGCAGCATCTTCCCCCAGCAGTGATGCCAGGGCTCCCCTTTGCTCCTCACCTCATCTTCAACTCTCTGCATATGTTCCCTTCTTAACTTGTGGTGCAAAAGCTACCAGAGGAAGGACTTGACGATTTGGTAGCATTAATCATGTTCACTGCTTTCTGAACCCCTCCTTTGTTCTGTTCAAAGTCAGACTGTCTGTGAAGTGGGAGATCTCTGTTTTCCCTGACCTTTTGGAGGAGGCTCTGAGAGTACCTAGCTATTACTTATATGGTGGCGTTGACCTGCTGCTGCTCAGTCTGGGTGGTATTATTTCAACTAAAGATGAAAAGCCCTGCTCAGTCCCTATGCGTGCCCTCCCAGCACAGGAGGATGAGGACCCAGTGCTCTAACTACTTTGCAAACTGTCCTTAATAGCTGTAAAAAACAATACATGCCATTGTCAGCAGAGAAATCTGTGGGTATGAGTGGTGGAAATAGTGCATAAGAGACGTGTATCCCTATCCCATCTGTGTTATATGTCTTTTCTGTGTACCTTCCTCATTTTCCTCCATATACTGTTTGATTTTATCTATTTGCAATGTAAACTTTTTGGTGCTGTGACTGTCTCTAAGCATTTCACGCTTTTTGGCCCACTGGGTCTCAGTGGATTGAGGTACAAGATCAAAGTGAAATCCATGCTTAAACCATGTTGTTACAGTGAAGCACAAATGATCAATGTAAAGAATAGCTGCAGTTAACACTTAGTATGAACTCCCTCTCTAATGTTTTACTCCAGCATCTCCCACACAAATATCTGGTAAATCAATGCAGAAGTATGAGTCCCTCAGATTTTGTCTATAAACTGATTTTATTTTCAGAACATGAGATATCTATTTGCAAAGAACCATTTTAATGTTTGAAAAAGCAGAGTTGCAGATGTAGAGCTGAAAATATTTGCAAACTATTTGAATCAGCCAAAAAATTTAGTGAACAAAAACATCCATGGCAATATGATACACAGGCTCTGTTATCTGTGACATTTTTCTTCCAGTTCTGTGCTTAAAGAGTATCTAAGATTTCCGTAAGGAGAGCTGCTTCTGGTACAACACCAAAATGCCTTCCATATTAATCAAATTCTGTTTTTCTTCCTGGTAAATATTTTTTAAGGGCTGTAGGTAATGACAGAAATTGTTATGCTGCTTTACTAATATCTTCCCTCAGTGCTTGTACAGAAGCAACAATCACAGATCAGGTCCCGGAGATGCTCTGGTTTCTGGTGCTTTTTTTGTGCTATGAAAATACGTGGGATCTGAAATAAGAAAAGATAAGAGAATAGAAATTTGTTTTATCACTCAGAAAATGGCTGAACACATTTAAATAAAACGAACCTGTAAATAAAACCTAGAGGAACCTGTAAATACAAGTAAGTAGAAGTTGAATATAGGACAATGAGAAATTTTCAGCCAAGGATAGGGAGATATCTGCCCGGTGTGCCAATGGTATGGCCAGTTCATGGCATGGTCTTTTGCCGCTGAAGGGGAGTATCTCATGCCCCCACCACCTTCATGGTTGCATCTGGTCCTGTGAATAGCAGTCCTGGGACTTTGAAGGCCAAGATTAGCCTTTGCTCCCTGGACGTTTCCTCCTCTTGTTTGCCCTGTGTCCAGGTGATGGCCTCATGAGGCACTGAGAGAGGTGAGAGACGTATGGTGTCTGGGTGTTGCTTTGACCACAGTAACTATGTGTTATTGGCACTGTAATGAATTATATGCTGTATCACATAGGTTGAAATTTAAAAGAAGAAGCACGAAAGGAGGAGAGAATTATGTTGGAATAAACTGATTAAGGTGGTTAGTGGCTTTACCTTGCTAATGCAAATATTTTACTGGACTTGCAGCATTTCCCAGCTCCTTTTAAGCTTTTCTAGTTGGCTGACTTCTTGTAGAGGTTATCCTCTTGCAGAGTGTTCACCTCTCCTGACTCCCTGAGAAATTTCCACAGCATTTTGAGATGGCAAAATTTGCAGACTGGCCCAGAAGCATGCCAGGATGACTACTTAGCAGATGTGCCCTCCGTTCAGCTATATCCCTTGCACCGCATGTGTTGCCAGAAACCAACTTGTTATCTGAGCCCTTTGGACTTGTCAGAGCAGCTGCATGCCACCTTTAAATGCTTCTCCACTGTTGTGTTAAGCTGCTGTGAACTGAGCATCCATCTGGTCCTGGGGGGTGATGATGTGCACCCAGGTTGAAACATGTAGCTGGAGATGAGCACGAAAGAAGTTGTACCTCCAGGTCCCGTGTTTGTCACTGAGGACCTAAGCAATGAGCTTTTCTCTGTGTATGTGTACCTGTGCTGATAATGCACCTACTTATTCATGGACCAGAGTGGACCCAGTTGTTCCTCCCCCTCCCTTTGTGTCTTAATTCCAGCTCCGAGGTTTTCTACTTCAATTAGTTCAGTAGGTCCTGACCCTAGTCCTTTGAGTGTGCCAGTCTGCACATTTGACGCAAAAGCCTTATGTTTTGCCAAATCTGGCACCCTTCCCTGAAGGGATTAGGTTTGCGAAGTAGCTGGGAGATGGGAGGCCAGAGGAATTTTCCCTCCACACAGTCTCTGCCAGCTGAGCAGGAGAAAGCTGAGCTGCACTGAGCTTCTTGGGGAGCCACTGTGGACTGCCAGCCTCCCCTGTGCATGCACTTCATCTTTACCAAGCTGAAGGAAAAAACCCAACAATGGGTCTACGCTGGAAGGGATCTACGGTGGAAGGGAAGTAGAGGGGGTGTGAGGGATGGAGGATGTCCAAATCAGATACCATTCCTGTAGGTGACACTGGCGCGAAGTGCCACTGCAGAACATGGTCTCCGCTGCGTCAAACTCCTGCTGATCCAATTTAAAAGTCCACAGGTTCAGGCACTCACCTGTGGTGTTTGCTTAGCCCTTTACAAATGCTCCTGACCTGGGAAACTCTCCTGCCTGCCATATTATCGCTACAAGGTCTTGGGCTGTTCTGTCACCAAAGCTGCGGCAGTGAATTGATGGAGCAGTAATAGGGGTGCCAGTGAGCCCTTGTTGCCTCTGGAGAACATCAGCTAAAGACTGTTAAATGCACATTTGGGTAACTTTCTCCTAGAGGGCAATTACTGTACCAAAAACATAGATTGCATCTGATTATGGGCAGAGCAGCATGGATGGAAGGAAAAAAGAAAACGTCTCTCTAGGAACTTGTTGTTTCTTGACTTCTGCAGTCATGTCTGTGTACTGAGATGAAGAACAGGTCTGATATCCCAGACCTGTGCATTTTTGTCCCTCCTGCTGCCATTACAAAGCCTCAGCTATGACCAGGAAGAGCTGGGTTTTGGGCACCTGGGGATGACAGGGACATGGTATGCTCAAATTTGCCCGTACCAAGGTAGGTCAAAGGCACTGAGAGAATCAGCCTGGGGCCATGATAATGCTAGTGCTCACCTTCTCCAGGCAGCACCAGAGCTCAGGATATGGCAACTGTTTATTGTAGGCTTGCAGATTTTACAGTGGGATTGTCTCATCTCAGCACCAGGCTTGGTCCCAAGCTTAACCAACAATGTAGATAGATACACTAATTTCATCACTACTTTGCCCCAAAATGCCTGATGTGGCCGTTCAGAATGGCAGCCCTAAGAGACCTTTGACTCACAAGGGATATGGACTTGCTTAATGATAGCAATGGAAAGTTTTAAGACTGAACCCAGTGCTCCTCAGACCCGTGTAAGCTTACCAGCCACTGACTCTGTCCTCCCCTACCCTCGCCACACTGTGATCTAAATAAGCACTGAAGGTCTCGTCTCTGTGTGAGACTGGGATTAGCCTGAGTGAGGGTTTGAGCCAGCTGGCAAAGCAGAGATGCTAAACCTGTTCTTTAGCCTAATCCAAATGACGTGTCTGACTAGATGCAAGAAACACTACTAGAAAAGAAGTCCCTGCTCACCCTTCCTACTGAAAATGAGCCTGTGAAGGTTTATGTGCTCTGTATTTCTTTGCTGCCTGAGCACAGCTGGTGATTGAAGAGATTTATGCTCCTTTAGCTGTACATTTCATAGCCTTTTCCTGGAATGAGAGCTGCACTTCCTCCTGCTGTATCTTGGGAAGGAGTGCGGGCTGGTCATATCCATGAGTCCACATGACATCTGAAGCAGGTCCTGAGCTTTCCCTTAAGACAATGCTCTTGGCCAGTGAAGCAATGGGGCTGATGCATGGTCTCAGCTCTGGCCACCACCACCTCTGTGCTGTCTCACTTCTCAGACTCAAAGCAGATTCAAAAGCACTTAGACTTAGCTCTGCGGCAATGGATAGAAAGTCACCTCTCTAGGATGTGCCTCTGCAGCATACCTCTCTACCTCTTGTTTTCACTCATGCTCTGCCTTGCCTGAGAAACTGCACCCAACTTCTCCAGAATGAAGTTTAGTGTGACGTTTTCTCCGAGAAACATACCACTCTGCAGTCCTCTGTCCTTCCTGTTGTCTGATACTCTGTAGTGTTTCATTGATGCAAAAGCAAAATGTAACTCTAATGTTGTTGTTAGTGGGTTGTTTTTCGTTTGTTTGTTGGGGTTTTTTGTGTGCCCCAAGCTGTCATGCATCTGTAATCTGATTAAAGCCTGGACTCTTCAGCCATTTCCCCTTGCTCACTGGCAAACCTCAGCTGAATTTCTCTTCCTGGCATTATCTGCCACTGTACAGCTCCAAAAGTGCTTTGTCTGCTCCACAGCATACCCACCTGTAAGTCAACCACACATTTTCTGTCCTGAATGGGCATCTTTCCATCATGCACAACATGTATTTGAAAGTGAGGGCTTTCAAGAGTGGGTTGAATGCCAGAGGACACTGCTGCACCATCTAATCTGACCTGGCATATAACTTCTAGTATAACATAGATCTTATTTTTCATCCATTTGCTCCTTAACTGAATTCCCAAACTTGGGTTTGACCTAGGTACTGAGTCACCGTGTGTGGTAGGAAAGAGTGAGGGAACTCGCAGCACCCACAGCTCCTCCCTAGCCACACTGAGCAAGCATGGAAGGAAAGGGGAGTTGCAGATGTGGAGCCAAGCTGCTGAGGTAATAAATGAGGCAAGGCTGAGCGATTACTCTTTCTAATGAACTATATCTGGAGGCGATATTCTTTGACAGCCTTGACCTGATTGTCCCAGGACTGTCTACATTGCAGTTAAACCTGCAGATGAATCATAGACAGAGGCAGGAGTATTTTAAGGGCATTGTAAACACTTTTGCCTTTAAGGGGTCCACTGCAAATAATTTTTGTAGGTAGCTCATGCCCTGTATGAAGGGTAGGCAGTGTAAGTACTAGTGAAAGAGGAGACATTCACTTGAATTTCTGGCAGAGCCTACCAGTGCAAGATCAGTTCCTTCCTAGCTGGGCAGAAATTAGGTGAGATGCAGGTAGCAGCTTGCCCTGAAGGAGTGACCTGCCCCTGGAATAGCCAGGAGAAGAAATCATTTTTGCTGCCTGTGGCAGAGATTCCCCAGAAGGCAGGTTGAAAATGGGATTGTGTTACTGTTTTATCTTATTTGGGGTTGTTCTTTTAGAGTTCAGTTTGCTTAATGAGTGGTGATATTTTGATTGATGTAGGCAACACGGCTAAATAGAATATACTGGTCAAGTACTGCTGCCTGTGTGTTTACATCTTCACCTCAGAAAGCGTTTCTGGTAGTAAATGGAACATTTAGTGGCAATAAATGGCTGTTTTCAGCATGTTTCCAGCATGCTCAGTCCTGCCTTCAAACCACAACACTTGTGCAAATCTGTGTTGATAGGTGCCCAAAGCCGGCAGTCTCTCTTTCTGTGTTGTTGGTACTGGGATCTGCTGGGTTGGAAGGTCCCAGTGACGGAGGTGCCAGAAGAGACATGTGAGTTGTAGCATGTAATCTCTGATAATATAGAAGTGTTTTCAAAGAGCCAGTGCTAACACTTTCAGGCCAATGTGACCTTTGCTTAATAGCACTATTACTATAACCTCATATGGCCCTTTAGATACCAAGTGAGATAAGGCCCCTGCCTAGGGGAGCTCATGGTCATTAACAGTGCTGAATTATGACATTGACTCCCAGGATTAAGATCAGAGGCTGATAATGTGAAGGAGAAGTGTTATGGGGAGTGCATTGTTCTTATCAGTTCTCACCACACACGGGGTTGAAACAAACAGTAGATGAATTTACATCACTTAATACACCCTTCTCACAACCATGTGTGCAAGTGGCTGCTGACTCACTGGCAGGACCTTGTTGAAAGCTCAGTGTTCCTGTCCACGCAACATTAGAAAGTGAAGTTGCACCAGAGGAGCAAAGCTGCTTGATACAGGTGGAAAAGTGAGGGAAGCTGAGGAAGCATGGTGGAAAAGTGGGGCAAAGAGGTGATGCAACTTGAGGTTGAGCAAAGTTGATCTTCCAGTGTCAGAGCACAACAGAGCCTGGGAGATGAGGGGAGAGTAACTCTTCCATGTGGTGGACATTTCCATACAGTCATTTATTTCCTCTCCAGTCTTGAACCCCCTTTATGGATTGTGACCTTTGGTCACGGTCCCTGCTGCAAAGAGATTGCCCTAAAGCACAGTGGAATGGAGTGAGGACATCTGCAAGATGAAATTTGGTCATGGTGCAGGGTAAATAAAATACTGGTAGTCTAAAGCTGGGAATCATGTGAAGCAGGTGGGGTGGGGAACATGCTGGTTAGAAGTGGAAATGATGAATGGAATGAGCAGTTAATGGCACTTCTTGGCAGTCGGGTTTCTCGCAAATCCCTGCTTCTCATGTGATGTCCTTGGACGCCTTAGCTAAGTTAACTAGAGAAGCTCTTGCAGTCCCTGAAGCCAAACTCTTCCTGGGATTTCCACAATCCACTGAGCTGGGAGTGAGCTCATTTTGGTGTGTTTGAAAATCATTGTGCCTTGTTGCAACATGTCCTTAAGTATATAAAGAGTTAAAAATATGTGACTCTAGATTGTCCATGTTATAGTTTCCACCAATAAGAGGGGAAAGGAGTTTTCTCTTTCTGTCAGGGAGCTGGGTGACTAAGGCCATCCACAGGCAAGCTTTCAAGGAGTGGACTGCAGGTGACTTGGTCATAGAATCATGGAATAGTTTGGGTTGGAAGCGACTTTCAAAGGTCATCTAGGTCCAGTCCCCCTGCAGTGAGCAAGGATATCTTCAAATAGATCAGCTTGCTTAGAGTGCTGTCTGACCCGACCTGGAAAGTTTCCAGGGATAAGGCACCTACAGCCTCGCTGGGCAACATGTTCCAGTGTTGTCATACAGACAGGTTTTGTTCTAGCCCATGTTGATGAAACAGTCTGTAGTCAAAAGACATAACTTTGTTAGAAATAGTCATACCACAGAAAAATTAGAACATGATTCAGCCAGGGAAGGAAGAGCAGACATATGCGTCCTCTGAGGTGCAATCACTCATTTACCTGTCAGGCTGGATTATTTTGAATAATCAGGACTTTGGCCCTTTTTCTTTGAGGGTATAAACAATTCTCAGTTATCCTTTGAATGCTTTTGGATGGGGTCCCAGAAGAACTTAAATCCTGGATGGCTTCATGACATGTCTGAAAGCAGCTGTCTTCTCCAGCACAGCTATGTGGTTACATCTCCCATGATAAGGAGAAATCTGGCTATGTCTGTGTGAGAAGCACATGATCAACCCCACATGTCTGGAGTCAGAGCTGTTTGGGCGCATTTCTTTCATTGTTTGCTCACAGCTTCATCTGAAAGCACAGATTTCTTACAAATAGCCGTCATTCTTTGAAAGGACAATGGAATAAGCGAACATGCAAAACTCGCTGCTGTGATTATCGGTCACATCGCAAATGGGGCCTCTGTTACCTCCGTAGCTTTATTACGTAAATCTACAACATGCAGGTTAGCAGCCTCCTCTGGGGGAAGGACTGTTGCAAGGACAATGTGCCTTTCCTGCACTGCATTCTTGCTGACATTCCTCTTCTGCTATCATAGGCTTCAAAAGTCCTTGGCCTGCCATGTGCTCTAGCTTGAAAGGTGGCACTGGTTTTGCTTGGCTGGTCTATGTGAGTCTTGTGGATTCCTGCTTGTTTGCAGAATTGCCACCCTGGGAGGCAGTGAAATGCTTACAGCTGTGATTTTCAGCAGTACTGGGAAGGAGCTGATGGGTGGTTTGACTTGCTGAGGACTGTTCCACAAGGTCTCAGCAGAGTTTAGGATGGAGCTATGAATAGTGCATCCCTCTTGTGTATTTCCTTCTTTGGCACCTGCTGCTCTTGAGCCTTGCTTGTGCTGAAGATGAGAGATAACTTCAGGTTCCAGGAGGTATCAGCCAGGGGAAAGGTTTTCTTCTGGAATTTTCATTGCAGGCAAAGTATAAAACAAATATTTTTGTACTGGATGTCTCAATCCAACTGAGCCCATTTCTCAAGTTTATTTGATGTAACTTATTTCTGTGACACACCTCCGCTTCTTTTCAGCACATCTGCAAACATCTCAGAGATAAGGATAGATCTTTTCTGCTCTGCTCTGTTCTGCTCTTAATCCCCAGCATGACTTTCAGTTCACAAAATCTATCATTTCGTATATTAGTGGGCATTTGCTCTTTCAAAACTAATCTGGTTCTTCTCCCGGCTTTGTATCAGCTTTCAGCTTTGGCTTAGTAAAATAAAAAATACAACGTGTTAAATTTATCCCAAAGCTATATCACTTATGTTTTGGCTAAATGTGATCTCGTGCTCCATTATGTAAAATCTCTGATATGTTTTGGATAAGTTGGGCTGTCTGCTGCACTACTGTGTGGTTTCTCTTTCCTGAATCCATTTTTTCAGTCTTTTCCAGTTAAAATAGTGTAATGAAACAGCATCTTCTGTATCATATGGATGAAGGATGATCAAATAGTATGTAATATGCCTGCATGAAATCTTAACTGAATGCCTCTGTAACAGTTTTGTTGCTGTCCCAACCCTCTGGGAGCACTGCTCTTGTACCTGGATGGAGCGAGTCTCTGGTGCTGTGAACTCTCTTGCCAGGTCACGCATCTTTCATCATTCTCCACCTCATAGAGATGAAATTTTGTACATTCAGGTGTTTCAGGAGAGGAATGAATGTTATGTACTTTCCAATGAGCTACAGAGGGCAGCAAGAATCGAATGAACTCCAGCGAGAGTCCTGCTCATGGATGCCTATGGATGCTGCTGTGGCAGGAATGAGGGTGCAGGGGGAGCCCATGAGCAAGCTCTGGTAGCAGCTGGAGGGGCTTGTGGCTGAGGGTATTCAAAGTTAGTGAAGTCAAAGTGTTTGATGGTGCTGGAGAATCATAGAATAGCCTTGGTTGGAAGAGACCTTTAGGATCATCAAGTTCAACCATTAAACTAGAATGCTTCCACAGAGTTGTTGATGATAGTGTCCATCACTGACAACATACTGAGCAAGCCAGGAACAGGGAAATGGAAAAGGGACTGAGGTCTTAAGGAGCTATTCATGGTGGGATGGCCAAAATGGGAAGGGATTTCTTGGGGTGAAGGACAGAAGTTCAGTATCTCCTTAGGGGAATTATTTTGAACTCCTTCTACATTATTGCTGTGTTCCTTGTCTCTTGGATAAAACTTAGATTTATTACATGTGGCAAGCTTGCTACCTGCGTGTGGTGCCTGGCAGGTACATCTTGTTGCTAAGCCACCACTGCACAACACTTGCTGTTAAGTGGGATTCCTCTCTCCAGGGAGGGAGAGTTTGTATTTTGAAGATACTCTCTGTGTAGTTAGGGTTGAGTCACCTACGCAGTTTAGATAAGATTAAGTTGAAGATAACTGATCTGTCGGGTTACAATGAAGTGAATTGGAGAGATATATCAAGGGGGTTATCATTCTGGATCTTTCTGTTCAGGTGAAAAGAATGGCCTCAAGTTGCACCAGGAGAAGTTTAGATTGGATATTAGGAGGAAGTTCTTTCCTGAGAGGGTGGTTAGGCACTGGAACAGGCTGCCCAGGGAGGTGGTGGAGTCACCATCCCTGGGGGTGTTTAAAAAACGAGTGGATGAAGCACTTGAGGCCATGGTCTAATGGTCTAGTGGTTAGGGAGATGATGGGATAAAGGTTGGACTTGATGATCCTGGAGGTCCTTTCCAACCATGGTGATTCTGTGATTCTATGAAATAGTATGCAGGGAGTGCATGAACATAGGGAAGGGTTGTATCTTCTTCTGGCTGACAATAAAGCCAGGATGTCTCAGGAGGTGGCTGACGATCCTGCATTGCTGTCAGATTCTGCCACTTGCTGTAGGTGTTCTCTGTCATGCGAGTAGAGGAAAACAACAGAGAGCAAAAGGAAGATGGGGATGAGCTGGGGAAGTATAATGAAAAATACAAAGCAATTCCAGATACAGGAAGTTTTCTTATTTTCTTGTCCTGCAGACAAGAGAAACTTCCGGTAATGTAACACCAGCTGCTATATATGTGGCCTGTCTGTCATCACCGACAAAACCTCGTCTACCTTTTTTGCCCACACAAAATGTGTTCAGCATGAGAATGGCCAATGAGATGAGTGACTTGTTCACCAGGGCTGGCAGACAAAGTGAGAGCATTTCCACAGGCTAGCAGTGAAAGGGTGACAGGCAGATGCCCCTGACTGCTTGCTGAGAGTCCCGTTTGTGTTTTAGAATCTGAACACAGAGAAATCAATGTTGTATTTTTTTCTTCCATGAAAAGTTAAACCCCAGAAAATGTCATATTTTGAGAGTGTAATTCCATTCTGGTTTTTTTGAAGAGTAATGAAGATCCACTCCTTGTCACACCCAGTTTTATTTAGAGAATAGGCATTTCCCATCTATAAACGTTCTTGCTTTCTCCAAAGTAATGTGGTTTTCCACCTCCCTCTCTCTTTCCTTACATAAGAAACCAGGGTTCAGAATCACAACTGGAAACAAAGCTAGCTGGATTCTGCTCTCCTCTGTAGGATCTAACTCCCTAGATTGTGGTGCTTTTTATCACATGAAGGCTCAGTTCCCAGAAGGGCAGAAATGCTGGGATAGTCACTGGTCTACCTCTTTGTATCCAAGTGCTTTGCTCAGGTTTCACTGGTATGACCGGGGACCCAAAAGAGCAGCATGATGGGCAGGGCCCTGCCTGGACTACCCAGTGGGAAAGCTTTGGGGAAGATGTGGTGTGTTTCAGAGCCTTTGCCCATTCCTTGATTGTCCATCTAGAATTAGACCACTAAGCTGTTTTGTGTTCTCTGAGAAATCTTCCAGCACTAATGACACAGTAGGATAGAGATTCCAGTCTCTGTTTAAATGAATACTTAACGTGAGATAACTAGAGTATATAGAGGGGTAGATAGGGGGAGCATATGTGTGTGTGATATGGTGCTAAATACAGGTGCCAGTTCAGGACAGAGAAAGGAGCACTACTTCATCCTCCTCCTGTGTACATGGGTCTGTGAACATGCTCCAAGATGCTCATGCTTCCTACTGGATTACATCCTTCAGGCAAGTTAAGTGGAAGGAGCACTTCAATCAAGAGGGTTCTTGGCCAGGCATGAGTGGCTCAGGATGCAGCTGGTTCTGGACATGTCCAAGAGCAAGGAGCTGTGCATGTGGGGAACGGTCATCTTCCAAGATGTTAAACTTACTTGTTGGTGTCTATGTGGGAGCAGACATCCATGCTTTTGTTAGGATCAGTGTAGTTCTAGTCAATATCGTCCATGAGGTCTAGAGGGTCATTCAGCATGCCCTAAAATTGAACCCCACCTTCGGCCAGCTGGTTTGCTGTTTGGACTCCATGGATTGCATTGATTTGATCTCCATTGACTAGAGTAGGTCTTAGACACTTAATACAAGTGTATGCCAACACATAGACACCCAAATTTAGTTTTCTTAATATGTGGTCTTCTGGATACTTCATTGGTAAAGCACAGTTAGGCCGGGGTTTTGAGGGTCTAACCTTGAATTTAGGCTTATGTGGTCTGTTAGTCAAAACAGTGTCACATGGTATCTCCTGGGAGCTGTTTCACTGTGGGCTTAGACCATTTGTGGATCTATGCTTACAGCCCAGATTTTGCCCCCCTAACTTGGTTGTCATGAAAGTGGGTGTCTAGTTACCCCCAACCGAGAAAGATAAGCTGCTCCTTCTTAGCTATCTATTTCAGGAAGGGTTGTGTTATTTTACTGAAGTGCTTCTCTCTCTGCCTGGAATATCCCTCTCTCCATGAATTGTACGAAGTGTTTGTGGCTACCAGACTCCAAAGTCTGGCATTTTACCAAGTCTCTGAAGTCAAATGGAGCATAACTGGGCCTTTTTAGGGCAGCGTTTGGTGAGTGCCAGGCACTGTTATCACAGGGAGGACAGCAGGATTCAAGCATTGCCTGAGCACAGATAAATTGAAAGGGTAAAGAGAGGCAAGGCAAGTTGAAAAAGAGGTCGATATATCTCCCTTTTAAAGATGATAAAGAAAAACGCATAGGGTTTTCCCGGTAAGTGTGTAGTCAAAGGCACATATGTTGGACTCCGGTGCAGGGTGTTCAGTGCAAAGTCGTGTTCCCATCCTGATTCTTTTCAGTATAAGTCCTAGAGCTTTATGCACAGATCCATAAAGATAGGCTGTTAAATTCGTAGCTCATTAGTGTTCTGGGCCATTTTATTCTGAGACCTAGGGATGTGTATCCGCTCTTCCTTGTTCTTTTTTCTAGATGTGTGTAATTGTCTTGCCCTGTACATTTAATTGACATGTATAGGACCTTCATAGACATTGCAGCCTCTGGAATACACATGCAGAATGTAACCTGTCAGCGAGGCACTATGTCCCACCATGTGCATGACAGTGGATTCCAGCAGAGCTTGCAATGACAGTGCAGGAAGTGCCTTCACCTCCAGCAAATCCTTTTTGCAGCAGTGGAATCCAGAGTGGCTGATTTTCCTGTAGAGTGTCACACTGTCCCCCATGAAAGCTATATACTACAGTACACTTTATAGCTGCTGAGGCACTGGGACAGTTTGCTGGAAAATTCCAGCAAAAATTCCTTCCTTGGAAAAAATTCCTTATTTTCCTTCCCAGTGTGCCATATGAGGTGCACACTTTTCCTAGTATTTTTTCTTCAGTTGTAGTAATTAGCAAATCTGATCCTTAAGCTGCCACTCATCTCAGCATTATCCAATTAAACTGATGGCTGACCCAAGAATGTTTAATCTGAAGTGAGGGGATTTGTAGTTTGTCAGTATTCCAAACCCACGTTCCCATCCATTTTCTAATCTATATATTTTTCACAAGATGTGAAAGAAAGGAAAATACAGATTTTTCCTGGAAAATATTTACCTTTGAACTCCCAATTTTGCAATCATGTGTACACGCGGTTTTATTTTACTCAAAAAACGATAATCTCATTGACCTCACGGATCCTAAAGCAATTGCTCCCATGTTGCAAGTGCAAGTAAGCCGCATTTTCCCACACAGGTACTTCTGTTTGGTTGTGGGATTGATTTCATTCCTCACTTCTAAGCGTTTGAAGTTGTGAGAAATCCTTCCCATGGCAGTTGAATATGCTCCTCATTTGGGGCCAGCTTTCAAGCTGCCTTGCTCCCTATTTGAAATACTAGTATCATGGGCAGGATTTCATCTGGTCTCAGACTGGATCTCATTACCTCAGACTCTGAGACCCTTGCTGCACTACATGAAGTGACATGAGCTCCTCTGTCACGTTTGCCCTTTCAGCCTCCCTTTTGCTGGTTCTCAGTGGCATCCTTCTTCAGTGATACCTTTAGGTGATGTCCAGAACCACCAAGTTGCAGAGTTACTCATGTTCCCTCACCCTCTATTTCTGTTCCACTTGCTAGCCCGGGTGAGTGCTTCTGTGTCAGGTAAAGGGCAGGGCTTCAGTGCCAAGGACATCTTTGGCCCTGATGATTAAGGCACGGTGGGCAGCAGCCCCACAGTGCAAGAGCTAAACCCCAGCCTGTGCAGGACTAGGAGGCTTGCAAACATGCATGAGAAGAACAAGATCGCTATGCAGCAAAGTTGTTTTACTTTGCATTGAAATTCAATAGCAAGTCAGGAGGGCTCAACCTCAAGGTAGGTAATTTAACCTTCAGGGCCTCTTTGGAAGTGAAATATCTGATGTAGGAAGTGCTGAGAGGCCAAGAGAGGTCTATGCTGCCTGCTGAGCTGTGCCTAGGCACTGTCTGGGGGACGCTGGTTGACAAAGGCTGGGACTGTGCCAGGGTGTGTATGCTCAGTCAAGCATGATGGGTGTCTGTGTGCCAGCACCTGAAGCTTTTAATTTGCCAGTATGGATGTAGCCTTTGAGGACCTAAGCCCAAGCCTTGTGGTCCAGTTCTATGAAGTATCAATGCTTCTAATTCCTGCTTAAACACTTTCCATTTCTATCCATGGGAAACTAATTACCTTGGTCTATCTGTGCCTTTGAGAATAAGCAGAGTGAGGGTCTTAAGTCATTGGGATGTTTTTGATTGAGAGTTATACCGTTTCCCATCTCATTCAAAATCTTGAGTAAGCTGCACTTCTGGTGACAAAAAGGCCTTACCACCTGGAGGCAGGTTTACATGGCAAAGCAAAGACAAAGCATCAGAAAGGTGTTCATTTGTGTGTAACAACTCACTTGCCATAGTGATCTTTGCAATTCTAAGACTATGGCAGAGAGGGAAATAATCAAGAATTTCTTTTGAATGCACAGCCCTGCTTCCTCATGGCTAGTATCTTTCTTAGCAGGTCAATTATTCCTATTCAATAGAGAGTCCTGGGGGCAGGAGACAAGACAGTATGAAATTGTGGAGACTGGGGCAGCTGCCTGACATGGAACTGGGAGTCTTGGAGAGAATTATGCATATCAGACAGAGGCAATGAGAGCAGCTTGGGAAATGGCAGCAAGGCAGTTCATTTGAGTTAGACCTATGGATGCAATCTGCATTCAAAGCAGATATCATTGTTTTCAAGTGGTTTGGTGTTGGTTTTTTGATGTTTGTTTTTGTTTGTTTGTTTATTTTATTTTATTTTAGAAATGTCAACACAGTGACATCTCTTTTTCCTATGTTATGCTGGCACTGGGAGGGAAGTAGTCCAGGAAAAGAGCCTTAAAACTCCTGCCCTGTATAAATCTTCAACATGAATCCAATATTATCTGTGTACCAAAACCAAGAATGCAAAAAAAGTGCTTGAAAAAGTTTTGTGACTTGAATAGCATTTATTTGATGTAAAGGGAAAGAAAAAAAAAAAAAAGAACAGTTTCAATAATATGATAAATTAGTCCTGTTAGGAAAGACTGTGTTATGAACGATAATGGGAAAAACGCATGATATACATATTCTGACTGGTATACATGTCCCATTACCAAATAACTGTTATTTTGCATGGGGAGATGGGAATAATGAATTCTCTGGATGGTGTAAAATGAAGAATTAATTCTGGATGATGTGCAAAGTCTTTCTAGTATCTGAGATCTGGCCTTCATCTTTTGTTGTTTTTTTTTTGTTCTGTGCATATGGTTTCTTTAAGGTACTGCCAAAATATCCCCTTTTCTCAGCAACAGCAAGCTGAAATAGTACCAGTCAGAGGAGATCTGCTGATTTACCCTGGTCATAAACTGTCTGCGCTTACCTGAGTGCAGATTTTTACACGAGAATGAAAGCTAAGCTTTGCTTTTTTGTGAACCTCTCTGGGGTTCACACGGTGCTGGGCAGGCAGATGTCAGTTCAGACACCGAAAAATACCCTTTTTCATCACAGTCTGACAAATGGAGAGGTATATCCTCTGGACAGAGCATGACCTTAACCAACCCCAGTCTGGGGGCCCATCCAGCATCTCCTCTAGGAACAAGTCCTCACCTGGTCTTGAGGAGGTTTCTAGCCCCAACTGTAGCTCTGTAGGCACAGCACTGTGTTCATCAGATTGTGCCTCTTGTACAGAAGCAGATTTTGCACTTGCACATTTAATATGTTACTGATGCAGCAAAACGCCGTAAGTACAAAAAGCAGAAGCTAGAATTTTCCCAAATATCCCCCATACACTGATTTCATAATTTTATTTTCCAGCATCTTCTAGACTACTTATTTAAGAGATAACCTGTCTTTGGAAGAGCTTAGTGATGATAAGTAGAGGAAAGCTTACACCAAACTCAAAAAAGCATTAATTTTTGTTTTAAAAATCAACTCCATGCAATATTATGAAGATATTTACCAAATAAAATGCAGTAAATGGTATATTTTACAAGTGACCTCTGGAGTGTCAGTCATACAGAAATACTGTCAAACATCTGAAAACCTAACACTTCGCCAGAAAATACTGTCAGCGGTTCATCCCAAATATTTTTCACTCAGATCTTTTTGCTGATGGTAGAAAGACATGTTTTTTTCTCAATCTGAAAAAACAGGTGTAGTAGTATTCACAGGCTACTTTTTATTTCCTTCACCACAAAAGGAACAGGTTTTGATCTGATTTCCCAGGAGCAACAGCCTCATCTAGTTGAAGTTGTCCTTACTCATGGCAGGGATGTTGGACTAGATGACCTTTAAAGGTCCCTTCCAACCCAAACGTTTCTATGATTCTGTGATGTTACAGCATGTAAGCTAATGCCAGCTGAAGAACATGAGCATATGAAGTATTTGTGGTGAATATGTCACCTTCATCATGAGATGAAATTTCTCAATGACCCAGGCAGGAAGGTGGCTGAGAGGTCACCACTGACATGGTCAGCCTGTTGGGTGCAAGGTCAGCTTCCCCTTTCCCTACCTGCAGACCCTGGGAGCCTGGTCTGCTACAGAGCTCTGCAATGTCCACCAGTTCCCCAGCCATCCCCTTCCCATTGTGGGGCAGAGAGAAATGGCAGAGAAGCAACTTCAGCAGCAGTCTGGGGCAGTGTAGCATTTTGCTGCTTGATAGTTGTGGGGTGAGCAGGAAGACATAGGGAGAGAGGACAAGAAGATCAGCTCAAATTAGTTCTACTTCTGCACAGAGTGCACAGGCTGAACAGAGCCATTTTATTGCATAGGAAAGAGACAGCAATGACTTTGCTGCTATCCTTTCCTTTGCTAACCCATGACAGAGTTCAAGTATTAAGTAAAATCATGAAATTAACATAAAATAATGAAACTTATTACTTTTTTCTTCTTTTTTTTTTTTTTTTTTTTTTTTTTTTTTCATTGGCATTTGCCTTGGCCTTGGATTTACAGACTTTTCTCTGCAAATGAGTAGGCTCAAAACATTTTTTCCATGAAATATTAAAGCTTAGTGCAAACTAAAGCATCCAAAATCTGGATTGCTAATGCGCATCTCTCTCCACTGGGCCTGAGAAGTCCTCCAGTCCTCCATTCTTCACCACCTATTTTCTACTCAGCAAAGGGTACTCTTTATTCCACTTCTCTGCCACTATGAAGCTCTCTAAGACATATCCTATTGCTGTTGTAAGCTGGTTTTAGCCATTAATTAGGAGTCACATCAGATGCTGAGAGATGCTCTGCTCTTTAACACTTTACGTCTGACTTGTATTTCACAAACATATTTTTTCTTTTTCAACTTCTAAGTTGTTTCCCAACTACTTAAAATTCAAGTGTCTTTCCAGGCATATGTGCTTTTAAATCATTATAGCACAGCACAGTTCTATCTAATCAGGATAGAACAAATGAATGCGGTAGAAAAAGCCTCCACTCAGCAGGTGGCTTTTATTCTCAATCTTTTGACTTTGTAGCACAGAAATCATGGTTTTTATTGGGAAACACCTTGTGCTCTTGCCTTAAAATCTGCAAAGTTTCTCTCTTCTTAGGTCTTTATACCTCACAGCAAGACCTCTGATGTTTCTTCATCTTCAGATAATAAACTCGGTTAGCTTCTGGATAGGTGACTTTGGAGAGTGGCAGCTTGTAGATGGCAGAGTTGTTTGTGGTTATTGACAGGAAGGTTAGTGCAGACAAGCAAAAAGACCAGGTTCCTGATGGCATGCCAAACTGCAAAGCAAAATGCAAACCACCTATTTACTACATGTCTTTCTTCCGTTTGATCCCCCAGCCCTTGAACAAAGCTCCAAGCCAGGCAGCTTGGAACAAGCTTTCTCAAGGAAATCTTGGCTTGGTTTTGCCTGGAGTTTCTTCCTGGGGAGGCAGGATTTCTCTATGAGATCTTGACACTGTGCATTAACCTGCAACATCTGCCAGCTCTGGTGAGAAGGCTGCCTTCTCTTTGGGCATCTGCAATGGTCTTGGATGCAGATGAGACAGGACTGGATGGAGATGAGACAGGAGTGGATAGCAGAAGTATTCAGCTTTTCCCTGGGCTGTTGTACTGATTGCCTTTTGGCACTTGAGAAAAGCAAGTAAATCATATTCGAGGTTTCTTTACATGTGTGGAGGGCTCTTTTCTCAATCGTTTCAGGCACAAAGTATAGACATATAGACATCTCAGAGGTGTTGAGGGCTGAGCTGTGGAACTTCATACAGGCTCCAAGGTTGAAAAGTGGTGATGATGGTAAGTGACCTGTTTCAGTGGGAACCACACCAACCCCCTGGGCAGAGTGTGCCACCTCTCCCAGAACAGTTCTGCCTTTGGCTGAATTGTTCTCTGAGTCTTGGTGTTTTGCTTCACAAGCCAGGAAACTATATAGTGTTCAAATCTGTCTTTTGACAAAAGACCTTAGGTAATACACTACTTACCACAGAAAACATGTTGGTGAATGCTGCTCCCAGGTAGGCACTGAAGAGCGCTGTGAAAAAGAAAGGTAGTTCCTGGTGAGTTCAATTGCTCATGGAGGGGACCAGCAAAGACAAACATCTCTCACGCTGCCTTCAGTAGCTCAACCAATGTTTATGACCATGCCTGGACAGCCCCCTTCTAAAAACTTTTTCCTTTGCAGTGTGTCCACTCCAACTTGGAACTCACGGAAAGGGCAAAACAAAAAAAAAAAAAAGAACTGGAGTCATGAAAAATGTGACTACAGAAAGAGAGGCTTTTGAAAAACACACTGATGTGAAAAGTATGTAGCTTGATGGATGGGGTTAAGTAGGAAAATAACCTTTCCACCCCCATCTCTCCTGCCTCTAGGGCTAGAAGGTGGGTCAATAAGATACAAAGTTAATCTTTTATATGAGCACTGAATGAGCAATAATTCCATTCCCTGCTCACTGTGATATTGAAATTTCATATGGAATTGCCTTATAAATAATTCTTAAATCGTTCTGTGTTGCCTAGCTCAGCCATTTCAATAGACTGGGGAAACTATACAGTCTAACTATAGGAGCAGACTGATCTTGAGCTCCAGTTTTCTCAAAGTTTAGATATGTTCTTCTCCAAAGAAGGAATTTGAGCTGGTATCTATGATTGGAAAAAAACAATATGATTCATCCAGCAATGTAGAATAAATACAATTAATGCCTCAAAACTAAGCATCTATTTTCAAAGACCTTAGTTAATCAGCATCTACTGATCACATCTCTTGTTTTGAACACAACTCTCGGCTGAAAGTGGAAGCATTGCTTTTATTTTGTCAGGGTACATGAGATGAATGACTCCAACATCCAGCTCCATCATTTGTGAGTCTTGCCTAAGTCCATCTGCCTATCTAGAGATGGCCATCTGGCTTCAACCCACCTCCAGTATAAGTGCATCTTATCTCTCTTCAAAAGGAAACCTGGCAGTAGTGAAAATCCATAAAGTACGTACCACAGGCAATTGCCAGCAAATGTGTCTGCCAGGTGAAAGCGTAGAACATGCCTCCGATGGCAATGCATGAGAGGCAGCTGTTGTAGCCCCACAAGCCAGAGTAGATTTTGCTAGAAGGTGTCGCTAAGCTCAGTGCTGCAAAATAAGTCAAAGATATGTCATTCCTTGGCCAAAGAGATAAAAGCAGCTGAGAAATGGCATGAATTCAGAATTTTAAGGGCTCTAGATCTGTACACGTACACGGCGTTCCTATTTGTAGTCTTGTTGCTATGATCTAAGACTAAAGCCACTTTAATCTGATACAATAACGTCAGGATTTCCCTAGTGCTGCTGAGCTGAATCTGGCCATGAGAGTTCAGCAGAAGACATAAGAGTGAATGAGCACACATGTGAACCTTAAATACATCCCTGAGGCCTGCACATTCAGTCTGATGGCCATGACTTTTATTAAGCTGCCCCTAAACCCACCAGAATATATCCAGAAATGAACTATTTAATAATAAAAATTCATTTCAGCCAAAAATCCACTTCTTTCTTCTGAAGATTTCCACCATCAGAAAATGAGGTAAGTGAATGAGGAAGTCAATCAGAAGAATTTGTAAAACAGAAGTGCACGTGTATTTTTTTTTTTCAAGCAGTCATTCTCCAATGGAAGAAACATTTGTAACTGTAAGTGCTCCACTCGTGGTTCCTCTTCTGTTATCCATGCTTTTATATACATTTGTGACACAAGTCAAATCCTTACCTGCCATCATCCCCACTGCTGATCCAATTGCTGCATGCAGACAAATGAGTGGAGAAGAGATAAATAAAGCCACCAGGAAAATTCCCCCAGTCCAAGGGTTATCGCAGCCATAAACCTGACCCACCCCCACTGGAATGGATTGCAGGAGCTACAGGAGTTTAAAAAAAAAAAAAGACATTTCGTTATCAGCATTGTAATTTCATTTTTTAAAAAAACATATTTTTGTTGGCCGGGTGTGTGTTCAGCGCAAGTTGGATGCAGTCTGTCTCTGTGAACTGTAAGTGGAAAGTTTAGACAGTTCTTGCAGGGCATTTCCAAAGGGTTTCCCCTTCAAGGAAAATGAGTCAATCCTTGTTTCCTAGCCATGAGCTCCTCTGCCAGGTTTTTACTCCAATACTAAAGGTTAATGTCTTTTGTGAAAGGGTTTCACAGAATCACAGAATGTTAGGGATTAGAAGGGACCTCAAAAGATCATCTAGTCCAATCCCCCTGCCAGAGCGGGAACACCTAGGTCAGGTCACACAGGAACATGTCCAGGCAGGTTTTGAATGTCTCCAGAGAAGGAGACTCCACAACCTCTCTGGGCAGCCTGTTCCAGTGCTCTGTTACCCTCACGGTGAAGAAATGCTTCCTCACATTTATGTGGAACCTCCTATGTTCCAGCTTGCATCCGTTGCCCCTTGTCCTATCATTGGATGTCACTGAGAAGAGCCTGGCTCCATCCTCATGACACTGACCCTTTACATATTTATAGATATGAATGAGGTCACCCCTCAGTCTCCTCTTCTCCAAGCCAGAGACCCAGCTCCTTCAGCCTTTCCTCAGAAGGGAGATGTTCCACTCCCTTCATCATCTTTGTGGCTCTGCGCTGGACTCTCTCAAGTAGTTCCCTGTCCTTCTTGAACTGGGGGGCCCAGAACTGGACACAATACTCCAGATGTGGTCTCACCAAGGCAGAATAGAGGGGAAGGAGAACCTCTCTTGACCTACTAACCACTCCCTTTCTAATACACCCCAGGATGCCATTGGCCTTCTTGGCCACAAGGGCACATTGCTGGCTCATGGTCATCCTGCTGTCCAGCAGGACCCCCAGGTCCCTTTCCCCTACACTGCTCTCTAGCAGGTCAGCCCCCAACCTGTACTGGTACATGGGGTTGTTCTTCCCCAGATGCAAAACTCTACACTTGCCCTTGTTGAATTTCATTAAGTTTTTCCCCGCCCAACTCTCCAGCCTATCAAGGTCTCGTTGAATGGCAGCGCAACCCTCTGGTGTGTCAGCCATTCCTCCTAGTTTCGTGTCATCAGCAAACTTGCTGAGGATACATTCTGTACCCTCATCCAAGTCACTGATGAAGATATTGAACAACACCGGTCCCAGTACCGACCCCTGAGGGACTCCACTAGTCACAGGCCTCCAACTAGACTCCGTCCCATTAACCACAACTCTCTGGCTTCTTCCCTTCAGCCAGTTCATAATCCACCTCACTACCTGATCACTAAACCCATACTTTATCAGCTTATCTACGAGGATGCTGTGGGAGACAGTGTCAAATGCTTTACTGAAATCAAGATAAGCCACATCTGCCGCTCTACCATCATCTATCCACCTAGTTATTTCCTCAGAGAAGGCAATAAGGTTGGTCAAACATGACTTACCCTTGGTAAAACCATGTTGACTGCTCTTAATGACCCCCTCATCCTTGATATGCCTAGAGATCGTGCCAAGAACAAGCTGTTCCATCACCTTTCCAGGGATGGAGGTGAGGCTGACCGGTCTATAGTTACCCGGGTCCTCCTTCTTGCCCTTCTTATAGATTGGAGTGACATTTGCTATCCTCCAGTCCTCAGGCACCTCTCCTGTTCTCCATGACTTACCAAAGATGATGGAGAGTGGCCTAGCAATGACCTCTGCCAGCTCCCTCAGCACCCTTGGGTGCATTCCACCTGGTCCCATTGATTTATGGATATCCAGATTGCTCAACTGATCCCTAACCCAATCCTCATCTACCGAGGCAAACTCCTCCTTCATCCTGACTTCTTCTGGGGCTACAGGGATCAGGGGCTCCTGGGGAAAGCCTGCAGGAGTAAAGACAGAGGCAAAGAAGGCATTCAGCACCTCTGCCTTCTTTATATCCTCTGTCTCTAGGGCACCCCCCTCATTCATCAGTGGGCCTATATTGCCTCTAGTGTTAGTTTTATTAGCTATGTATTTGAAAAAGCCCTGTCTATTGTCCTTGACCTGTCTTACAAGGTTAAGTTCTAAGGAGGCCTTAGCTTTCCTAAGTGCCTCTCTACATCCTCTGACAACTGTCCTATATTCCTCCCAAGTGACTAGCCCCTCTTTCCATGATCCATAAATTCTTTTTTTCCACCTGAGTTTGCCCAGCAGTTCCTTGTTTAACCATGCTGGTCTCCTAGCTCCCTTACTTGATTTCATACCCATTGGGACGCTCTGATCCTGAGCTTGCAAGAAGTGGTCCTTGAATGTTGACCAACTATCTTGAGCCCCTTTACCATCTAGCACCCTGTCCCATGGGACTTCCCTTAACAATTGATTGAGGAGGCTAAAGTTGGCCCTGTGGAAGTCCAGGGTTCTGATCTTGCTAGGTACTCTATTCCTCCCACACAGGATCCTAAACTCCACCATCTCATGATCACTGCAGCCAAGGCTGCCATCGACCATCACTGCTTCAACAAGACCCTCCTTGTTGGTGAGTACAAGATCCAGCAGCTCTCCTCTCCTAGTCGGCTTATCCACCATTTGCATTAAGTAGTTGTCATCAATCCACTGGAGCAACCTCCTAGACTGTGAATGGCTGGCTGTGTAAGTCTTCCAGCAGATATCAGGGTAGTTAAAATCCCCCATGAGGACCAAGGCCTGTAGTTGCGAGACTGCTTTCAGCTGCCTGTAGAAAGCCTCATCAACTCCCTCGTCCTGATCAGGAGGTCTGTAATAGACCCCCACAACTGTATCACCCATACCTGCCTGCCCCTTAGTTCTTACCCACAGACTTTCAACTTGCCCCTCATCAGCCCCTGGAGAAAACTCAATACATTCCAGTTGCTCCCTCACATAGAGAGCAACTCCACCACCTCGCTTCACTGACCGATCTTTCCTAAAAATGACATAGCCATCCATGACCACATTCCAGTCATGTGAGCTGTCCCACCATGTCTCTGTAATTGCCACCAGGTCATAAGCTTTAGACCGCACACAGACCTCTAACTCCTCCTGTTTATTCCCCATACTGCGTGCATTGGTGTACAGGCATTTCAGAGAGCAAGCAGAGCGCACTGGTGGGACCCCTGGGAGGCCGGAGGCCTTGTGGTCAGGGCCTAAACATCTATCCCTTCTCTTCAATGATCGAAAATCCTCCCTAGACCACCTTCCTTCAGGCCCTAGCACATTGCTCTTGGGCTCATCCCTAACAGACTCAGTTGTCTCCCCTTCCCCCTTCACATCTAGTTTAAAGCCCTCTCAATGAGCCCTGCTAACTCCTGCCCCAAAAGCCTTCTCCCCCTCCGGGACAAATGCATTCCACCTGTCACCAGGCCAGGTGTCTCATAGAGCAGCCCGTGATCAAAGAACCCAAAGCCCTGCCTTTGACACCAGTTACGTAGCCATTCATTAATCTGTAAACTCTTCCTGCTTATCTCTTCACCCATTCTTGCAGGAGGTATGGAGGCAAACACTACTTGCACTCCAGACCCCTTAACCAGCCGTCCCAGGGCCCTGAAGTCACTCTTCATTGCCCTTACACTCCTTGTAATAATTTTGTCCCTGCCAACCTGAAAAACCAGCGGTGGGTAGTAATTGGAGGGCTTTACAAGATTTGCTCATCGCCTTTACACACGGCTGCACTTGGCCACTTTTGTGTGCTGTTATGGACCATGACAGTGAATCTAGGCAGTGGAAGTGCTCAGGGAGATGACGTCTTTGAGAAGACATTTATCTCTGAGTGGGCAGATCTAAGGGTGAAATAGCTAATAATGGCTGTTCGAGAATTACAAGATTTGACTTAGGTAAGGCTATATCCCTAATCTACTTGTAAACCTGAAACTCCCTTGGGATTCACTGGAAATATGAATGAGAGTTGCTGGGTTGGTGGGACAGAGCCCAGCTTGGTCACAGCTTAGAGATGGTTTTGAAATTGGAGTTGATGATCTTAGAGGTCTTGTCCAACCAAGGCTTTTCTGTGATTCTGAGACACTTTTCCTCCAAATATTGTGTCCCTCAGTGTGGAACAGTCCATTCATGGTCCCCATGAAATTATGCACTTTGAAAAATGTCACTTATGTGGATTGCTGTTTAGTGTCAATTAATTTCCTTTTCTTAATCACTCCCTAGGAACCCCTCAAAATAGTCCGCTGAGCCTTAGGGGAAAGCTATTACTCCAGTATCTATATTGTTTACCACACTATGCAGAGGAATTAAATGTTGCTTTGGAAAGGTCTCACTTGAATATTAACTAAAAATATGCGAACATGTTCTTGCATCCAAGTTTGTAAACATTCTTCCATAGTGATATCTGCTTGCTCATTTCTAATCAGAAAGATGCAATTTTGAATCTATAGCACCTTGTACATGGAAAACTAATATTAACTGGTGAGTTAACTGATAGTCTTAGCACAGCCTTAGCTGTGGGACATTGATTCGTATATGCATAGCAGTGGGTAAATAGGTTCTAGAGACTCTTTGAATATTATAATATTACATTTAGATCAAACTGCAAATGAAAGATACCAAAAGATCCTAATTTTTAAGCTATCAAATAGATAAATTCCAAGAGTAAACCTTTACATTTTGGGTAATAGCTATCTTATAAATGAAATTTTGTATTGCCAGGCCACAATGCAGTAACATAAAGGAAGATATTATTATTTTATAGTAGTTTGTCAATTGAGAAGGTAATTATCTTCAGGGCATCCTACCATTGGCATTTCAGCATCTGTCCAGGTGATGTTTGGTGTTGCTGATGCAGGCTGAATGGCAGTTGTAGGGAAGAAGAGGTTATGGGGTCCTGAAGCAGCCAGATAGAGGGTCAAGGCCAAGTTGAAAGGCAAGGTGAAAACAGGCAGATCCCACTTACAGAAGACTGACCCTAAAGCACTGGTAAAAACAGGGCTGAAAGAAGAACAAAATGGTCTCACTAGGAGCTTGTCAGCTAGGCAAAAAAAAAGTCCCCAACAGCAACAAAAAATTACTGCAGGAAATTCACTCTATTTTTTAAAAAAGGTGTTTAATTTCCTCAGTCTTTCTAATAAAATCAGAGATGTGCTAGGGTCACTCAATGAATTTCCTAACCTTCCCAGGGCAGTTAGCAATGTACACATTCCTGTCATGTTTTATAATATGATACATGCTGAATTTGGTGACTATCAAGGATTCCCTATCCAGGGATTTATTGGAGTTATTTCCCAGCTCAGTCTCAGTGTTTGGGTTTTTTTTTATATACCTTGAAGTAGACTCAATTTAGCACATCTGTGCCAAGTGAACTGTGAAGGAGGCTGTGTGTCCTTGTTCAAGCTTATGGATCAGAAGTAAAGCCTGACATCAAAGTTGTCCTTATTAAAATGAGTATAACACTACATGCACTTCAGGCAGACAGATGATTTGCATGGTTTTAGTGATTGCCAACTAGACAAGCTTTCAAAATTTTCATTGTCCAAATGTCTAGCAGATTATGGTGTCATGTATACGAGTAAAGTATTATTAGTTCTTTGTTTCCATTAGCATCAAACATCATGTCTTGGGACCACTGAACAGCTTCTGTGCCTGGAGAGGTAAATTTTCTTGACATTTTTATATGATGACTTAAATAGATGAAACACTTGTGGTTGATGGTGGTAGGGAATGGTGAAAATAATGTTCCTCTTGAGACAATAATGAATTAATGAATCACAGTGATATGGATAACATTTAGGGCATTGAATTACATACGATCAACCATCATTTTTCATTTCCCCCATTGTGTTTATTTGTGATTATGTGGGTATTTTATTTGTTTTGGAATTACATTTGAATTTAAAAGTGCAAATAATGATACATATTTAGTAGCACATACATGCCATTTGTGTTTCTTTCCCATTGTTGTCTGTATAGTGCATAAAAGTACAACAACTCAATCTCATTGTGGGGACACTGGAGTGGCAATAAGAAGCAGAGAAGCTATCCAACTTACCACATCATGGACACGAATGCTACTGGCAGTAGAAGCCACCAGTGGTAATCTCCCTTAGCAGAGAAGACAGCCATAAGCAATCCCACCAAGACCCCGTTATAGCCATACAGGCCTGCTGCTATGGCTGATCTGTGTGAAGGAAACAACAGTCTTGAAATCTTCTCCCCTATGTGTGCTTTGCTTGCATCATCCCCTCCCTCCCTGTGCAACTGTGACTCTGTGTGATGACAACCTGCTAAGTCTCATGCCTTCAATTTCGCATGCTTGAGTCCCATGTCCTCTCAGCAGCTACCCCTTCTGTAGTTATGTATAGTGTTCCCTTACATCTGATGCAGGTGGTGGGAAGATCTGCCTGTTCCTACCAGGCCAGACACATAGCCAGTAAAGGCTAGATACATGCTTTTCATCCATGCCACTTGTTTAACACATAAGTCAGCATCGAAGTGACAGTCTGATTTTGAAGGGGAAAAGGATGAGCTTACCTGTTCTGGCCCAGAATAAGTGCTGTAAAAGTTGAGATAACTGTTCCTAAACAGCCTGTGAGTGTCCACCATGGGTTCTGTACGAGGAAGCCAACAACTATGATAAGCCCACTGAGGGGATTGTTAACAAACATCACTTGGGATATCCCACGCAGCACCCAATCGATAAACTGGATCATGAAAGGCTTATCTGGAACAGATCAAATCAAAAAATAATTTTAAAAACCCCTAAGTATGCAGATGATGCTGATTTGCGATGATTGTTTTGAAACTCAGGAAGAGTTTTGGCAGTGAAACTTGGCAGTACGACTAAAGCAATGAATCAACAAGACTGTAAAACTTGACTGGAATTTATTATGGTTTATACTGAAGTCTTACAGCTGGAAAGCTGAAGTGAACAGTGTCGTTGCCAGAGCCCCCTGTTATAAAGTACCCTGGACTGTTTTGATATAAACTGGCTAATTTATGATGTCTGTGCCTCAGGTGGCAAATCGTATGTGTATCCTGTTGCTGATTTATTATGGGGACCAAACACACCTACCTATGTGTAATTTAACTTCTAAGTGGCATTAGGCTTGACAGAAACTGCTCAGCTGAAAGGATGGGGAGCATTATGAAGAATGGAAGAGCACAGAGTAACCATCCCAGGCTATGTTCTATGGGACTAAATTCACTTTGTACCTGGCATGTTGGGAAGTATATGCCATCTCAGTCATACTCAAGATTTCAGCAGTATGTAGATCTCTGTGCAAAGCTGATTTTTATTCCCCTACAAAATGGAAATAAATAAGGGTAGAGGTAGTTTCTGTACTATTCTAACTTGAGTCACATTACTGAGAAGTTAGTTATTACTTTTTTGGTGTAATTCTTCTTTGGAATCCCCTAAGTAGTCATGATGAAGTATCTTTACCTTTTAGCCAGTATGCAAATTCCTTCATGTCTCCAGTGATGTGTCCAACAGCTCTGCAGATTCTCTTCCCAGTTTTGCTCAGTGAATTCTGCTTTGCTGGCTTTCTTTCCACCTTGGCTTCTATCTTTACATCAACACCGTTTTCCATGTTGATGTTCTAAACCTTTGGTAAAATTCAAAGGAAAAAAACCCAGACAGTTCATTACAATGCGTGTTACTGATCCCTACTTATTCTCTACCACATATTATTGTTCCCTCTTCATGTGCTCTTGGGACCCTGCGCAGTCCTTCCAGTCTTTTATGTGGTCATAGACCTGAACACCCCAAGGAACCACTGAGCCTTGTGTCATAGTATTTTACCTGATTTTTAACATCCTGCTCAGCTACATCATGTTTTCTAGAAATCAAGGAGCTCTTGATTTAAAGGGTGATGTAAAGAAGAGCAAGATGGCATTAGAGGACACTGACTTCACGGAAGTTTAAGATTCAACTTGATAGAGATCCACCATATCTAGGAACCTGCTTCAATGATTAAGTCTCCTCTGCTGTTTGAGCGGGAATCCTGAGAAAAATTCAAGAGATACCGAAAGGCTGGAGTGGCAGGGGGCGTGACTGAGAGCCGCGGCAAACTCTAAAAGCGGCCATCTCGGCAGCTCCCCTCAGAGCGAGCGGCACGCGGAGCAGAGAGCGGCGGCTGTGGGAGCGGTGGGGCGGTTGCGGCGAGCGTTGTTCGCTTTTGCTGTTGGCTTTTGCTGAGGGTTTGAGAAGGAGCCGGGCTTCCCGGAGACGGTGAAGCCGGGACAGAGCAAGGAAACCCGAGTCTGAGCGGGAATCCTGAGAGAAACTCGAGAGATTCCGAAAGGCTGACGTGGCAGGGGGCGTGACTGAGAGCCGCGGCAAACTTTAAAAGCGGCCATGTCGGCAGCTCCCTCAGAGCAAGCGGCACGCGGAGCAGGGAGCGGCGGCTGTGGGAGCGGTGGGGCAGCTAGCCAGCCGAGAGGCAAGCGGAAGGAGGAGAGCGTCACAAGGAGAGGATTAGCTAGATAGACCGCATAGAACATGGTTGCAACGTGCCCAAAAACCCTTGGGAAAAAGAATATGGGGACTCAGACAGATCCCCCGACCAGACATGCGGCCGTGCAGGTTTCTGGCTGCAGCGAATGCCTGAGCCTGGCACTGGAGGGAGCCAGTGACACCGCGTGTGTGAGAGCGAGCAGATAAATGATCTGCTCGGGCAGGTGGTTGAACTGATGGAGGAGGTAGAAAGACTTAGAACTATTAGAGATTGTGGAAGAGAAATAGATTGGTGGAGCTTCACCCTGAGGCAAGGGCAGTCGGAAAAGGGTGGGCAAGTGATGGATTCCCCCCCCCTCCTGTCATCAGACAGAAGCAGAGGGTTCAGGAGACAGGGAGGAATGGAGGGTGGTCCGTCCCAACCCCCTTCACCCTCCCAGTTGCCCTTGAGTAACAGGTACCACGCCTTGGAACTTCAGGGAGAGGTAAATGAAGTTGGAGGGGTAGATCAGTCTCCTGAATCACCTAAGGCTTGCCAGTCACCCCGACGCCTCAGGACTTCTTCAATTAAGAAGAAAAGGAGGGTAATTGTGGTGGGCGACTCTCTTCTGAGGGGAACAGAAGGGCTCGTCTGTCGACCGGACCCATCTCACAGGGAAGTCTGCTGCCTCCCTGGGGTTCGGATTAGAGACATTAAAAGGAAACTCCCTGATCTTGTAAAGCCCTCCGATTACTACCCACTGCTGGTTTTTCAGGTTGGCAGGGACGAAATTACTACAAGGAGTGTAAGGGCAATGAAGAGTGACTTCAGGGCCCTGGGACGGCTGGTTAAGGGGTCTGGAGTGCAAGTAGTGTTTGCCTCCATACCTCCTGCAAGAATGGGTGAAGAGATAAGCAGGAAGAGTTTACAGATTAATGAATGGATGCGTAACTGGTGTCAAAGGCAGGGCTTTGGGTTCTTTGATCACGGGCTGCTCTATGAGACACCTGGCCTGGTGACAGGTGGAATGCATTTGTCCCGGAGGGGGAGAAGGCTTTTGGGGCAGGAGTTAGCAGGGCTCATTGAGAGGGCTTTAAACTAGATGTGAAGGGGGAAGGGGAGACAACTGAGTCTGTTAGGGACGAGCCCAAGAGCAATGTGCTAGGGCCTGAAGGAAGGTGGTCTAGGGAGGATTTTCGATCATTGAAGAGAAGGGATAGATGTTTAGGCCCTGACCACAAGGCCTCCGGCCTCCCAGGGGTCCCACCAGTGCGCTCTGCTTGCTACCTGAAATGCCTGTACACCAATGCACGCAGTATGGGGAATAAACAGGAGGAGTTAGAGGTCTGTGTGCGGTCTAAAGCTTATGACCTGGTGGCAATTACAGAGACATGGTGGGACAGCTCACATGACTGGAATGTGGTCATGGATGGCTATGTCATTTTTAGGAAAGATCGGTCAGTGAAGCGAGGTGGTGGAGTTGCTCTCTATGTGAGGGAGCAACTAGAATGTATTGAGTTTTCTCCAGGGGCTGATGAGGGGCAAGTTGAAAGTCTGTGGGTAAGAATTAAGGGGCAGGCAGGCATGGGTGATACAGTTGTGGGGGTCTATTACAGACCTCCTGATCAGGACGAGGGAGTTGATGAGGCTTTCTACAGGCAGCTGAAAGCAGTCTCGCAACTACAGGCCTTGGTCCTCATGGGGGATTTTAACTACCCTGATATCTGCTGGAAGACTTACACAGCCAGCCATTCACAGTCTAGGAGGTTGCTCCAGTGCATTGATGACAACTACTTAATGCAAATGGTGGATAAGCCGACTAGGAGAGGAGAGCTGCTGGATCTTGTACTCACCAACAAGGAGGGTCTTGTTGAAGCAGTGATGGTCGATGGCAGCCTTGGCTGCAGTGATCATGAGATGGTGGAGTTTAGGATCCTGTGTGGGAGGAATAGAGTACCTAGCAAGATCAGAACCCTGGACTTCCGCAGGGCCAACTTTAGCCTCCTCAATCAATTGTTAAGGGAAGTCCCATGGGACAGGGTGCTAGATGGTAAAGGGGCTCAAGATAGTTGGTCAACATTCAAGGACCACTTCTTGCAAGCTCAGGATCAGAGCGTCCCAATGGGTATGAAATCAAGTAAGGGAGCTAGGAGACCAGCATGGTTAAACAAGGAACTGCTGGGCAAACTTAGGTGGAAAAAAAGAATTTATGGATCATGGAAAGAGGGGCTAGTCACTTGGGAGGAATATAGGACAGTTGTCAGAGGATGTAGAGAGGCACTTAGGAAAGCTAAGGCCTCCTTAGAACTTAACCTTGCAAGCCAGGTCAAGGACAATAGACAGGGCTTTTTCAAATACATAGCTAATAAAACTAACACTAGAGGCAATATAGGCCCACTGATGAATGAGGGGGGTGCCCTAGAGACAGAGGATATAAAGAAGGCAGAGGTGCTGAATGCCTTCTTTGCCTCTGTCTTTACTCCTGCAGGCTTTCCCCAGGAGCCCCTGATCCCTGTAGCCCCAGAAGAAGTCAGGATGAAGGAGGAGTTTGCCTCGGTAGATGAGGATTGGGTTAGGGATCAGTTGAGCAATCTGGATATCCATAAATCAATGGGACCAGGTGGAATGCACCCAAGGGTGCTGAGGGAGCTGGCAGAGGTCATTGCTAGGCCACTCTCCATCATCTTTGGTAAGTCATGGAGAACAGGAGAGGTGCCTGAGGACTGGAGGATAGCAAATGTCACTCCAATCTATAAGAAGGGCAAGAAGGAGGACCCGGGTAACTATAGACCGGTCAGCCTCACCTCCATCCCTGGAAAGGTGATGGAACAGCTTGTTCTTGGCACGATCTCTAGGCATATCAAGGATGAGGGGGTCATTAAGAGCAGTCAACATGGTTTTACCAAGGGTAAGTCATGTTTGACCAACCTTATTGCCTTCTCTGAGGAAATAACTAGGTGGATAGATGGTGGTAGAGCGGTAGATGTGGTTTATCTTGATTTCAGTAAAGCATTTGACACTGTCTCCCACAGCATCCTCGTAGATAAGCTGATAAAGTATGGGTTTAGTAATCAGGTAGTGAGGTGGATTATGAACTGGCTGAAGGGAAGAAGCCAGAGAGTTGTGGTTAATGGGACGGAGTCTAGTTGGAGGCCTGTGACTAGTGGAGTCCCTCAGGGGTCGGTACTGGGACCGGTGTTGTTTAATATCTTCATCAACGACTTGGATGAGGGTACAGAATGTATCCTCAGCAAGTTTTCTGATGACACCAAACTAGGAGGAATGGCTGACACACCAGATTGTTGCGCTGCCATTCAACGAGACCTTGATAGGCTGGAGAGTTGGGCGGGGAAAAACTTAATGAAATTCAACAAGGGCAAGTGTAGAGTTTTGCATCTGGGGAAGAACAACCCCATGTACCAGTACAGGTTGGGGGCTGACCTGCTGGAGAGCAGTGTAGGGGAAAGGGACCTGGGGGTCCTGCTGGACAGCAGGATGACCATGAGCCAGCAGGTCAAGAGAGGTTCTCCTTCCCCTCTATTCTGCCTTGGTGAGGCCACATCTGGAGTATTGTGTCCAGTTCTGGGCCCCCCAGTTCAAGAAGGACAGGGAACTACTTGAGAGAGTCCAGCGCAGAGCCACAAAGATGATGAAGGGAGTGGAACATCTCCCTTATGAGGAAAGGCTGAGGGAGCTGGGTCTCTTTAGCTTGGAGAAGAGGAGACTGAGGGGTGACCTCATTAATGTTTATAAATATGTCAAGGGTGAGTGTCATGAGGATGGAGCCAGGCTCTTCTCAGTGACATCCAATGATAGGACAAGGGGCAATGGGTGTAAGCTGGAACATAGGAGGTTCCACATAAATGTGAGGAAGAACTTCTTCACAGTGTGGGTAACAGAGCACTGGCACAGGCTGCCCAGAGAGGTTGTGGAGTCTCCTTCTCTGGAGACATTCAAAACCTGCCTGGACATGTTCCTGTGTGACCTGACCTAGGTGTTCCTGCTCTGGCAGGGGGATTGGACTAGATGATCTTTTGAGGTCCCTTCCAATCCCTAACATTCTGTGATTCTGTGACCCAGATTTCCAGTTTGAATTTATCCATCAGCTGGCAATAACCTAAAGTTAGGTTTATAGGTCTCTATACTGTCACCTACTGGGATCAAGTCAACATTTCTCAAGAACGTGGGCTTAGCTTGAGAGTTGTTCCTGGTGCCTTACTCCATTATTCACATGCATACTTACTTTTTTTTTTTTCCCCACTGTTGAATTTACTTTTAGCTGCCCCATCTTTAGAAGTACCTAGCACCAACTTAAGAGGTTAAATGCCAAATCCAGGATGCTTGCTTCCCATTCTGCCTTAGTCATATTGCCATCCTCTCTCTGCCAGTTGCACAGCAGGGTGTTAGGTGGTCTGCACCGGCCAGACAAGAAGGCTGACCATGTGTTGGAATCTGTAGTAAGAAACTCTCAGGGACTAATGAAAAGACTATTATTAAATTTAGCAGGTGCTATATCAAGGCTTAAATAGTGTAGGGGAATGTAACAGGGCAAATAAAACTGTTTAGGGCATCCACGCAGGGCTGACAGAGGTGTGGTCCCCTGTGGGAGTCGTGCCCTTTGGATTAGGAGCTGCTGTTCTCAATATGAAGTCAGCAAATTAAAAACAACCAAACCTTTCCCTGAAATGTACTCGGTTTCCTGAAGAGTAGGACTAATTTTTGGTAATTGTCAAGACAAAGAAAACACAAGATAAAGTACATTGTTGAGTGAACACAGAAGCACAACCACTTTAGGTCTCACTGGTGACTAGCAGCTTGTGCAAGAAGTAAATAATTTAGGTTGGGAGTTAGTAGTTTAAATGGGATGATACAAATATGTAAGTAGTGGAGTTAGTCCTTGACTCACTTGTAACTTCAGTAAAAGCCTTCTCAGCAGCTGGGGAAGAGGATCCACATACAGAACTACAGGTGCCAAGTACTTAAACTAAAGCCTCAACCCTGGGCATTACACTTGCAGACCCAGACATGTGGTTAAGCAGCTCTGAGTCTGTGTAGGGGAATGGCTGGTTAATGTACATCCTGGCCAGCTTCTTACCGTGTGAAGGCAGATGGTAACATTCCAGGAAGTAGTAAATATTTGCACAAATAATAGACATTTTCTGCCTTCTGGAAGGGCCCTGCTAAGGAAAGGAAAGGAAAAGGAAGGGAAAAGGAAAAGAAAAGGAAAGGAAAAAAAAGGAAAAGGAAAAGGAAAAAAAAGGAAAAGGAAAAAAAGGAAAAGGAAAAGGAAAAAAAAGGAAAAGGAAAAAAAGGAAAAGGAAAAGGAAAAAAAAGGAAAAGGAAAAGGAAAAAAAGGAAAAGGAAAAAAAGGAAAAGGAAAAGGAAAAAAAGGAAAAGGAAAAGGAAAAAAAGGAAAAGGAAAAGGAAAAAAAGGAAAAGGAAAAGGAAAAAAAGGAAAAGGAAAAGGAAAAAAAGGAAAAGGAAAAGGAAAAAAAGGAAAAGGAAAAGGAAAAAAAGGAAAAGGAAAAGGAAAAAAAGGAAAAGGAAAAGGAAAAAAAGGAAAAGGAAAAGGAAAAAAAGGAAAAGGAAAAGGAAAAAAAGGAAAAGGAAAAGGAAAAAAAAGGAAAAGGAAAAGGAAAAAAAAGGAAAAGGAAAAGGAAAAAAAGGAAAAGGAAAAGGAAAAAAAGGAAAAGGAAAAGGAAAAAAAGGAAAAGGAAAAGGAAAAAAAGGAAAAGGAAAAGGAAAAAAAGGAAAAGGAAAAGGAAAAAAAGGAAAAGGAAAAGGAAAAAAAGGAAAAGGAAAAGGAAAAAAAGGAAAAGGAAAAGGAAAAAAAGGAAAAGGAAAAAAAAGGAAAAGGAAAAAAAGGAAAAGGAAAAAAAGGAAAAGGAAAAAAAGGAAAAGGAAAAAAAGGAAAAGGAAAAGGAAAAAAAGGAAAAGGAAAAGGAAAAGGAAAAAAAAGGAAAGAAAAGAAAGGGAAGGAAAGGAGAGGAAAGGAGAGGGGAGGGAAGGGGAGGGGAAGGGAAAGGAAAGGAAGGGAAGGGAAGTGGGAAGGGAAGTGGGAAGGGAAGGGAAAGATGAGAGCATTGCTAGGGATCACAGAATCACAGAATGTTAGGGATTAGAAGGGACCTCAAAAGATCATCTAGTCCAACTCCCCTGCATAAAAGCAGGAACACTTAGATCAGGTCACACAGGAACGCATCCAAGCGGGTTTTGAATGTCTCCAAAGAAAGAGACTCCACAACCTCTCTGGGCAGCCTGTGCCAGTGCTCTGTCACCCTCACTGTGAAAGAAGTTCTTCCTCATATTTATGCGGAATCTCCTATGTTCCAACTTGCAATAGTATCTCAGTATTGGAAGGATTTTTTTCCTGGTTCAGTTATAATTCATTACCTTCATTTATTAATCTTCACTTTTCTCATGTTTTATTCTGAAATAATGGAATAAGAGAATTGGATGCACTTTCAGTTAAATCAAAATTTCCAGCCAAGATAAATGCTCTTCATTTGGTGAAAGTGTATTTACATTTTCAATTTTAAGAATCTTCCTCTTTACATAACTTAGACTTTCTCTATTACTAATCCATAAAGTCAAGGGCTGTTGCATTTGCAGAATTGTGTAGTTTGTCGTGTGCTAGCATGCCTGATATGTTTCCCTGCATGCTGAGTGAGTCGCACCACAGGAGTCTGGAGATGTTCTGCATCGTGGGATGTAACGTGCATGTGAAGTGTCAGAGTCACTTTCTGGCCCACTCACATGGTGGAGATGAAAACAGATCAGGTTGGAAGCCCTAATTCATCAAAACTTTGAGCTGTTTTGCCATAGAAAGGCACTTAAGTGCGTACTTAATTTCCTAGTGAGGCAATTTTCAGTGCTTTGCTAAATCAGGACCAGAATGAACAGGAAACGACTTCTCCTGTGGTGAGTACCTGTGTGGAGTTCTTTTCCTTATGCAAGCTAAATTTATCCTGGGATATATAATAACTATATTCTGTAAGTCACTGTGAGATGTGAACCCCTGGAACAGGCTGCCCAGAGAGGTTGTGGAGTCTCCTTCTCTGGAGATTTTCCAGCCTTGGCTGGATGCAGTCCTGAGTGATGTGCTCTAGGGGCTCCTGCTTTTATGCAGGGGAGTTGGACTAGATGATCTCTGGAGGTCTTTTCCAACTCTGAAAATTCCATGAATCCATGAATCTGTCCAGATATGCAGAGCATGGAGGACTTGCACTACTTCTACTGAATTGTCTAAAGAAAGTATAAAGAAGCAGTGAAACACTTGGAAACTGGCACCAACATAGACTTTTTTTGGCATTTTTAATAATTTTTGACATTGTAAGCGGCAGTAGCTGCCATATATGCTCAGAATGATGGTCTGCTAATGAATTAACTTGTTTTAGGGAGTAGGCAATATCACCTATGTAAGAAAGGACAGAAGACAAAAGGTCTCTCATCCCGGAATAATGGAGATGTTCTCAGAATTTTAAGACAGTGATGTTTGAATTTTAATTCAGGCTGAAGTGTGTGTTTTCCAGTTGGGATTGCGTGAAGGCCAGTCTACAACAGGTTTTTTGAGGACCTGATATTGAACTTAAGTTAGTGTGTGCTTTTCAGTCAAAGTGGGCATTTTTTTCTTAGCGCATGAAGGAAGGAAATGGAAATAATTGTGACATGACTATTCTGCTGAAACAGACCGCTTGACTTCTGCAGGGGAGCAGGATTTTAAAATTATTTTTCATTCCTTGTTTCTATTAGTCTGGGAAAGTGTTTTTTGATCTCAGATTCTTAACTAAAGGTAGGAAATGCAGCGTGGGCTCCTGATGCTGGTGTATAACTGCTGTGACACAGAAGTAGCAGCAGGACCCAGGCAGAGTGAGTCTGAATGTGATTTTCATCTCTGTGGTGCAAGGACTGATTTGTGCTCTGCTGCCAGTGCAGAGCAACTATTTAAAACTATTTTCCCATGGTGTAATGTGGAAAGCGAGCACTAGATTTGAGGCATTGCTGTTTTCCCCTAGAGATTCCAGATGTCTGCTGCCTCCCCTTGCCTAGATATCTGTGCTGTTAGATAATATCTCTGCCATTCTTGCTATCCTTGCTCATGTAAGAGAAAAAAGAAAGAAAGTTTTGCAGCTAAAAATATCTAAATACTTTTGTAACAGCTATGGAACTGAACCAACAAGAAGAGAAAAGGAGAGAAGAAGTTTCTGTTGCATGAAAACGAAGACATCACAGGGCAAGAAGCTAATCCATAGGCTTTTTTATCATCTTTCTAGAGTTAATAAACGTCCTGTTGCAAAGTACTGATGTTATGCAACTCCATGTCGCCCTAAATCAATTTCTCTTCCACTCGTGTACACTTCTTCAGTGTCACACCACACCTGCGGCATCTCAGTAATGCCTCGTTAAAGCTGCAGCAGAGCAGACTCCATGCTGGTGCTGCACTCCTGCAACATCTGGCCAGCAAATACTTTTTTTATTCATGTGCTGAAATTGAGACAAGCTCAGTCACACATTTATGATGTGTTATGCATGGTAGGAGTGGTGCTGTGCTTGCAGCTGGCAAACGAACAGAGTCATTTATTTGGCTAATTATTTTAATACTCCCAGGTAAGAGTTATTTCCAAGCTGGTGCCTGTATTGCTAGGTGTTGGATTTTTATCTCTGAAAATGCAGCAAAGTTATCTAGTACTTCTTTTCTTTCTGGAATTTTCCTCTCTCCCTGACAAATTCAGGTTACTTTGTAAATCAAGAGGATTTAAATTACCACGTGGTATTTGTTTGTCAGAGGAACTGCTACCGCACAATTACAGTCATTGTATCTTGCATTCTCTGAATTGTTGCTGTGAAGTGTGCAGGCAGCCTGCTCTGTGTGCAGCATGTTTTTAGAGAAATTCCTGTGTCCAAGTACAATAGAAGGAAAGGGCCAGATTCTCAACAACTCTTATTCCAGCATAGCCTGTGTGATGCTGCCAGGGGTTTAGTAAAGCTGGATTGGTGTCTACGTATAGGAACACACGCATGCACAAGCATACTCCTCAAAACAGAGAGATTATAATGCACTTGACCCTCACTGAAAAAAAAGGTTCATGTTTTCCCAAAGAAGACACATTTCAAAACATTAGTTCAAAAGGAAACTCATCCCTCAGATTCAAATATTCATAAGCCCATTCACAATTCAATTTTCAGAGATCTGTCTCTCAGGGACAGAGAAATCCAGAGATACTATCACATTAACTGCATATTATTACTATCTGGGCATTTTTCATTTTGCAGAATAGAAAGGCAGTAAATGAGACATTAAAGAGTTCCAGTTTTTGTTTTTGTTTTTCCCAAAGGTTCAGCCAGCTGGGCTAAGCAGTACTAATAAATCCTCACCCTGATAGAAAATTCTCAATAATTGAAATTCTTGTGACATTCCCCAGCCTCTGTGCTCCTCTTGAGCTTTTGCTGCTCTCACTCAGGAGGACTGTTTGTTAGGTGTTTTTGGCGAAAAGAAAGATCTAGGTAAGTCAGTAACAGGGTGCATATCTACTACTGTGAATGAAAAAGAACAAAGAAAGTCCTCTTACCTCTCTGATGCTTTCAGGGGCAGATGTTGCTTTGCTGGCTAGGACAGAAGGGAAGCAGGGCTAAGAGAGTGGGAAAAAGAAAATGCCCCACCAGCTTATATAGGCTAGCATGGCTCCTGTCCTGATATTACTAATTAGTGTGTTTCTCCTCCCACTTGGTGAGCTCCAAGCAAAATGTCAAGGAAGTTCCCTCTTGAATTCTCCACCTTTCCTCTTGCTCTGTCCTTGGTTCCTTGCCAACAGCCTATCCAAATGTCCTCTTCCCTGCTGTTGTGGTTTTTTGTTGTTCTTTTTTTTAAAATAAATCTCTTTCGGGGTGTCCTGCTCCCACATGGACTCATCCACAGGTCATAGTTGTTTTGACTCGAGTTCACACTGGGCTTCCAGCCTGTCCAGTACAGCAGCACAGAAACAGCAATGATGCCCTGGCCATCTGCCAGCCCCAGTGCAAAGGCATTGCAAAATGTTCTCAGGCACAGCAGAGTGAGATGATAAACAGAAGAGCAAGCAGCTAAAGCAAAAAACAGTCACTAAAGAGCGGTAGACTCTAATATAAAGTGAGGCAAGCAAGCCCCATGGCAAGCAAAGGAGCCTGCCAATTAATAGCTAAACGGCAACAACAGCTATAAATTTGATCTAGCACATTCTAATCAAATCTGTTGTTACCTCAAACCCTTTGTGTCCCACATTGGGCACCAAAATAGACTGCTGTGGTTTAACCCCTGCCAGCATCTAAGCCCCACGCAGCTTCTCGCTCACTGCCCCCCAGTTGGGATGAGGAGAGATCAGAAGGGTAAAAATGAGAAAACTCGTGGGCTGAGATAAAGAAAGTTCAACAGGTAAGGCAAAAGCTGTGACTCAAGCAAAGCAAAACAAGGAACTCATTCATTACTTCCCATGGGCAGGCAGGTGTTCAGCCATCTCCAGGAAAGCAGGGCTCCATCACACATAACAGTCACTTGGAAAGACAAATGCCATCACTACGAATGTCCTCCCCTTCCTTCTTCCCCCAGCTCTGTATGCTGATCATATCACACAGTGTTCAATATCCCTTCAGTCTGTTGAGGTCAGCTGTCCTACCTCTGTCCCCCCCCCCCCCCCAGCTTCTTGTGCACCCCCAGCCTGCTCACTGGTGGGGTGATGTGAGGAGCAGAAAAGGCCTTGACTCTGTGTAAACACTGCTCAGCAGTAATGAAAACATCCCTGTAATGCCGACATTATTTTCAGCATCCAAAACAGAGCCCCATACCAGCTACTATGAAGAAAAATAACTACCCCAGCCAAAACCAGGACTACCACTTAAAATGACTCAAGGCTTCAAAGCGGACTCTTGGTATACGTGAGCTCAACATCTCCAGCATTATCCTCCTTATCCAAAATAGCTCAGCATCCTGCCCTCTCAAAACACTGAGAACACTGAAGTGGGACTGTGCATTGCAGTGTGTTGTGTTCAGCAGTCTGTTGAGTTTTGCTGTTTCTTGGTAGTTTTTGGAGGCACTATTCTTTTAACATACCAGAACGATGGACCTGGTGAATTTCTGTTGTTTAATTACTTTTTATCAGTTATTTGAGAAATTCAAGGAGTATTTTTCCTTCTTTCTTTTTTTTTTTCTTTTTTTTTTTTTTTTTTTTTTTTAACCTGGCCTCCCTGGCTTCCTGAAGGAATCTGGAATATCAGAAGTATGGCATATCTGAGAGGTTTATAAGGCTGTGAAATCACTTTGAAAGGCAGAGAAGAGGCTAGAGAGGGAAGTCTTGAGGAAGTGAATTAGAGGAGAAAGGGCAAAGAAAAAACTAGTGAGCTGAAGGAACCTGTTAGGCTACTTTAAACCATGGTTTAATTCACTTTAGGACATTTTTAGTGATGGTTTAAAGAAGCAACCCTGCAACTTCTCCCGAGTGCTGGAGCAAATGAGTCAGTGTTGAACCAGAACCCATCTCGTCTTACGGCTTTGATTGCTCCAGCCCTGTGGAAACATCAAATGCTGACATCTGCGTGAGCTGGAGTAATGTTATTCGCACTGTATTGATTCCCAGGGTGCCTCTATTTTGATGGAAATGCTTTTAACAGGGGACTGGATTCCCTGGCCTCCTGCCAAGAGTAGGGTATCTGACAGCGGCTATCAGCTTAGCATTGCTAAAAAGCCACTGGATTGCAGGTCTGCGATGTATGGCTTGGAGCGATGCTTTGTTTGGTGTATCAAAGAGCTAGTTAATAAGTAACAGGATCACAGTCTGCTGATGCCTACATGGGAAAGAAGTCCCTGGCAGCAGCCTGCTCTGTGAACTAGAGGCAGAGGACTGATGTTCTCCACTGCCATGCGACAGATTCACTGGATCATAGGTGCAGCCACCTACAGGGAGGGTTTCATTACTGCAGCAATTGTCTTAAGGAATCCCTAAATTTCCAGCAATTACCTTCTGAAAGGTCTGGGCCAGATCCCAGATCGAGTCAGGTGCAGGAACACCAGCCTGTGGCTGTGTGCCGTAGCGAGCCAAAGCATTCCTGGTTGCCTGAGGACTGAGATTCCCTATAGGCTTGGTACAGAAGGATAGAAACAGTCAAAAACCTCCCATATGTAATTCAATCTATGCCAAGTCAGGTCACCATGGCTAACCTTGAGTGCTGAGCACTTAAGGGCATAAGTATCTACTCCTGTGCTTTGGGATTGAAAGTGGAGAGGCCATTCCTTGTCAAAAGAATCAAGACATGTCATGTACCAGTTGTGTAGCTGTCAGATACCATCTGCCTGGGAGTGGGCCACCAACTCTGGGTGAGCTCTGTGATGTGCAAACTGAGCATGCAGGTAACACAGGTGATGAGAGAG
The DNA here is from genome assembly GCA_028020825.1 of Podargus strigoides. NCBI lineage: Eukaryota > Metazoa > Chordata > Aves > Caprimulgiformes > Podargidae > Podargus > Podargus strigoides. The sequence continues at coordinate 29,717,439 of CM051663.1, read as the reverse complement.
TTGACTCTTGATTTTAAACCTCTTGGTGCTGAGGACAAGGCAGCTGTGGTTGGTGTCTGGCACCTAAGTCCTATATCGTTTAGGAAAGCTGAATCCATGGCTTAACTCATCAGTTCTCTGCTGGTGAAGCTGGTTGACACATTTCTTCTGTGTGCTGTGCTCTGTGGGGAGGTCTTTGAGAATGACCCCTGGACTGAGCCCAATGGTTGACACAGTCAGAAGAGGGGTTGGTGGCTGGATCCCAACCAGACTTAGTACTTGAGCTGTCCCAGAGAAATACCTGAATGATTCCTAGCTATGTTAGCTTGCCAAGCAGGCTCTGTCTATGTGCGTTAGCTGGGTACAGTGCTTGAACTCATCAGTTCTGCCAGGAAAGACTCTTATGGCCCTAATCCAGCTTCACATGCTCTATTTCCATGTTTCTCTCAAGGCTCAGTGTCCTTCAAGATGTGCATTGAAAACCACTTGGTAGCAGATTGACATTACACCACTGGTTTTGGCTGTGCTCCTTGGCTCAGTTTGCACTGCAGGGCTTAGGTCTGTGCAGGGAGCTGCATCAGCTCTTGGATTCCAACAGGTGCTTTAAACTGATATAAATCCACGTACAGAGCTCTGCAGAGTGCTAAAACTCAAGTCCTGATCTGTTGGGCTGTGGATGTGTCAGAGCCAGTGTTTGTGGGCTCCTTGTCATCCATTGTTGATGGGGAAATCATTCCCAGGAGCTGAGCTTCTGTCACTGGGCACCACTGAGCAGAGTCTGGCTCTGCCTTCTTTACTCTCCCCATAAGATATTGGGCACATCGATAAGATACCCCTGAGCCTTCACTTCTCTGGGCTGAACAGTCCCAGCTCTCTCAAGCTCTCCTCATATGACAGGTGCTCTACTCCTTTGGTCATCTTTGTGTCCTTTTACTGGTCTCACTTTGTGTGTCCTTGTTTCTCCTGTACTGGGAAGCCCAAAAATGGACACAGTATCTCACATATGTCTCACCTGTGCATAGGAAAGGGGAAGGAAATAAAGGATCACCTCCCCCAACCTGCTGACAATGTTCCTCCTGATGCAGCCCAGGAGGCTGTTGGCCTTCTTTGCTGCAAGGGCACTATGCTGCATCATGATTCATTTGATGTCCACCAGAACCTCCATGGCCTTTCTACCAAGCTGCTTTACAACTTGGTGGCCCCCAATATGTACTGGTACATGGAATTATTCCTCCTCAGGTGTATCACTTTTCAATTCTACTTGGTGAACTTCATGAGATCCTTGTTAGCCCATTTTTCCAGCCTGTTGAGAACTCTGTGGATGGCATCACAACGTTCTGGTGTATCAGACACTACTCTTGTTTTTTGTCTTCCTCACATCTGCTGTGGGTGTGCTCTACACCATCACCCTGGTCATTAGTAGTCGTTAAGATGTTAGATGGGTTTGGCCCCAGTTTAACTCCTGGGTTACACCACTAGTGACTGGCCTCTAGCTGAAATCTATGCCGCTGATTACAACCCTCTGAGCCCTTCCATCCAGCCAGTTTTCAGTCAGCCTCACTGTCCACTTATCTAGCCCACACTTCATTAACTTTTCTATGGGGATGTTACAGGACACAGTGTCAAAACCACATGATGCTCCAAAACTGCTCCAGTGGTTTAGAACCATAGGATAAGGGACCTCTTCAGCTAGTCTTCTCTAACCTCCTGTTGTAAGGCTGACTATGACCAAATCCGTCATTTCACTTTCAGAATTTTTCTCAGACTGTGGTTTCTCTGGAAAGGTGACAGTGGAAATGGAGGTACAGGAAGATGGGGACATAACCACATGGTGTGTTGAGGGATAGTGGTGCTCAGGACTGGCAGAGGAGGTAGGGTGCCTGGAGGAGAAATGTCTTCAAGTCTGTGCCTGTTGGCACCTGTGTTCACGTTGCTTTTTGTCATCTTGTTTTTATAAGCAAAAGCAGAGAGGAAAAATCTGTTTCAGCAAAGAGCACCAAAGGTCTGTCACTATCTTGCACTTCTTTGCTGAAGGAAGTAGTTTTGGGTTTATACAGATTGGACAAAAATCCAGGCTGGTGTGGGCAGCTCCTATCCCTTCATTTTGGCCTGTAAAAATTCCCTAGAAAAAGCTGCTATTTGACATTCTTCTGTGTGATAACTGGATGGCATTTCTGTTAGCGGCTGGCTGCTGGGACGGCTGGAAAGGAGAGCTGTCCGGCGCCAGTGTCTGGCTCCCTCTCGTGGTGTGTGTCCAGCACAGCCACATGTGCAGCTAGGGAAATCGGAGCAAACATTCAGATGCCAATTTTTAGAGGGCTCGTAAACAGCAGTTCCCTGGTCCTGGCTCAGTCAACACTCCCTGTGCTCTGAGCTTGTGTAAAGCTCTGGATTCTACTGCTGACGTACACTCTCAAAGTAAACGGTTCTCCTTATGAATGCACGTTACTTCCCTCCCCTGCCCATCTCGTCCAGAGACCCACTGTCCTTTCTACGCAGCCTGACCTGCTCCCACGACTCATCTCAGTTTGTACAGCTGCAAGAGTGCAAAATTTCTATCTGGAAACCCACAGGGATAGGAATTTGTGAAGAGCAGGCTGCAAATGTCTAGAGTAGGGTGTAAAAGAGCTCTACACTGCCATGGAAATTAGGAGCCAAGTTTAGGCAGAAGTTTAGACTCTCTTCCTGTAGTCTGATGCTCTGAATACTGCTGTGCTGGGTAGAAAATAATCTCTTTTTGTTGCAGATTTTTCAAGATATTTGTTTAAAATGTTGCTGCTAGTGGGAGTGAAGAGTTGCTTGGAAGTGAGCTCATTGGCCAAGGCAACACATGCCAAGGACTGTGTTGGTGGTTCACCATGATGATGAGTTGCCACCTACCACCATTCCATTCACCAGTTTAGAGGTGGCCATGGCATACAGCACAGGTAATGTATCTGTGATGCCAAGAAAGACCAGATAGTCATATCGCTAATGAAGCCCAATGAAATACACGTCAAAGAAAAGCCAAGTGCATTCATCTGGCTGGTTCCCCTTGTTCAGATTTGTATTCCCTTTCCTTTTTCCTGGAAGCACTATCCATTTTCTTATCAGCAATGGCCATTTCTCTAGACTGGTCTGGATGCCTGTGGAAATGAGATTGAGTCACAAGCACCCATAGGACCTCCACTAGAAATTGTTCTTTTCACCATCATGATCCTATCTCCAATTATTTACTGTGGCAAACTGCCCCCAAGATAATGTGAACTTTGGCTGGCAGGCACTGGCCTCTGGTATGGTTCTCTTCAGTTTCAGATGCCTTCAGATCCTCTCCTCTCTCCCTGTTGCGTGCTTCTGTTCTGGTGGATGGAGTATTAGTTCTGCCTGGCTCTTGACATGAGCTTATTTTTTTCTTTGCTCTGGGATTCAGGAGTTGGTGGTGAACAAAACTCTCTGCTTCATACTGTGAATCTGAACCCTGACACTGCTTGTTTTTCTGGTCATCTGTAGCACTGTAGACTGGATCAACCATACAGAAACATCATGCAATACTAGAGGGTTTTGGAAGTCTGAGGTTAACTGTATCATTGTATTTTAGGACTGGAGATCAAACTGCAACTCAGATAATTCTGAATCCCAGCTTCGGACCCTTCCCCTGTTCTCCTGGCTCCAGGGAAAAGCCCAGATCCTAAGAGGTTCATTTTCCTCAAGACATCAGGATCCCCATGAGAATGACAAAGCTGGACTCATTTTTATGATGCAAGGGAAGGTGTTTTTTCTGCTGCTTCCTCCACGTTTGCAATTTCAGAATCAGCTCACTTACCTTTCCTGCATTTAATCTCAGTTTAGTAGAGTTTCACACCCTTTCCCCTTCCTTTTCTCTGATGGTGGGGGTGTGAGTCTCAGCCAGAGGATGCCTGCTTTCAAGGAAATAATCCATTCTCACACCTGTATGTTGTAGGAGATGAGTGTGTTGGGCCTTAGCAAAGAGTAGAATACTATAATAGTTCCAACAAGAAAGTATTTCAGTGTATAAATCCGATAAACCAGCATATCCCATTTTCTTACTGAGTACTTCTTAACAGAAGTAGACGGTGCTGTACATAGCAGCTCTGGTCAACAAGGGACAAAGGACTGGTAGCATCCAGAAATGAACCAGCAGTCAGTAGGAACAACTGAAAATTGTGCAATGGATAGAGCTAGAGTTATACTGGCTGTAGATGCTTATGGGGTTTTGTAAGAAGTACTATTGAGCAGCACTTTTACGCACACACACTAGCAGACATAAATCTATTTGCAGCAAAGATGCGCAATTTGTAGCAGACAAAAGAAAAAAGAAAAAAGTTATGTCTGCTAGATAACTCAAATTCTAGGAACAGAAAATGACCTCAGCAGGATTTCATTTACACAAGTGAAATAAACTTCCTCGGCTATAGTAAGAAACCATTGTTGGCTGACAGTTTGTCATCATCTTTGCCTTTCTGGTTTTCTCCTCAGCCAGGAAGTTGATGCCTGGTTTCTGGCTGAGTTGTTTTGCAGAGCAGAGATGTGTGGATGACGGAACAACAGCACTGTCAGTACTTAGTTGAAACTTGGGAAGCGTGGAAAAATGGGGTCGGGTACAGGCTAGGACGCCCTCAAGTGGGGCAAAGAAAGTCTCCATATCATCCTAAATTGCACAGATCAGGGTTGTCTCTGCCTATCTGTCTCTCTTTGCCTTTTACAATTCAATACGTAGCACAATTTGATTTGCAGCTGCTGAGATGTGCTATGCAGCCTGCACCCCTGCACGTTTTCAGGGGGGGAGGTAGTTGGATATTTTTGGAAAGGTTCTGCATGTACTTGGTGTTTCATCCCTGCTGTCTTGAGTGAAGCTGCATGTTTTGGGAGCATGGATTTGGGTCTGACTCAAATTTCGATACAAAGGGCTGTCCCTGGAGAAGGATGTGAGGACGCAGCTCCATGACAGCTTAAACTATTAAATACACTGAGGTAATTGAGTGAGCTCAGGAGCTGCTGAGCTGTAGTCAAAGGTCCCCAAACTCTCTGCTCATTCCAAGGGAATATGTGGTAGAACAAACCTTTTCTTCCCACAGAGTTGTCCCTGGTCTTGTCATCCCACCGCTGGGATGTGTGAATTCCAGCTGTGGCAGCAGCTGCAGGAGTTTGTAGAAGAACCCCTGAGAGCTGTAAAATCAACTGCAGTCAAGGGTTTGTTTTCTGCTTGAAGTTCTTCTATCTTCCAAATTAAAATACAGTCTTCTGTTGAAGGGGGAGAGAAGGGACAGTGTTTGGTAAACAGATCTCACCGTCAGAGTGATGGTATTTCTATAACCTTGGCAAATGTGATCCTCAAAAAAATGAGTCAGCCTGCAGTGCTGGGGAATCTGTCTGTCATAACAGACTGGAGAGATCTGGCATGGACAAAGCACAGAGCAACATCGAGCTGCTGGAAATTTTAGGGGCTTGTTTTATTTGGACATATTGTAAAATTCTGGAGTTTTCAGCTTGTGGTGAAGCCCCGTGTAGCTGGAGTACCCCTCTGGAGCATAAAGTACTTCCTGATATTTGCTAGTGGCTGCCAGGGTGCTGCCTGGCTCCACACACAGGCTGCTTAGGAGTTGGGAGTGGGGCATTTGCACTCCCTGTCTGACAACATCACACCCCTATTTGCACAGTGACATCTGTCTGTAGTTGCAGGTATGGGAAGAAGTGGTGTAGACATTGCAGAGGGGCTGAAAAAATTACTATATTCATTTTAAGCTTACAGCAGTATTGAATGGAGCAGGGAGAGAAGAGCCCAGGCTCTGCTGCAGAGCAGCTTTGGCAGCTTAAGAGTGGAGGCCAACAAGAAAACATGCTCAGTGGCAGCAGGTATTAACCCATTGTGCTTTTCCTGGCTCTTGCTTCCCACACAGATCTGCAGATGCTTCTCCCCATCACTGTTCAAAAATATTGCAGCAGGTTTTCCAGCGCTACAGCTTCGTGTGACCTGCCTGGGCTGAGAGGTGCTGCCAACTGCTATAGTGATCTCCTTCTGTACTGCTGTTTTCATCTGCTCTGGACTCCAGCACTATGTGAGAGGGTTGTTAGGTCTCAGAAAGGGTCACCAGATGAAGGAATCGGGTGGTAAATGCCGTGCTCCAGCAGCTGGGATGGTCCAGTGTGCATGGCAGCATGGCTCTGACCTCTGCTATGACTAATGTTCACTGAGAAGGCAAATCCCTCTCCTCTGCATTCCCTCAGCACAGCCTTGCTAATTGTTCATGAAGAGTAATTAACAGGTAAGTCATTCTAGAGTCATCAATACCCAAGCCAGGACTTCTAAGGCACTTGCCTCAGCTTTTTCTTTAAGAGATTCTGTGACTGATCATATTGACAGAAGCACCTATGTCTATGTGATAAGAGCTGGGAAAGTCCTCTCAAAGACCAAAGTTGTGGTGTTTTGTTGTTTTGTTTGGTTTTGTTTTTTTTTTTTTTAGGGGGTAAGGACAAAATAGAAGAGCAATAAAAATGACATTTGGAGCAAGCGTTTTTCTTAGAACCACACAACATATATAGTGTTTTTACATTGGACTCCAGTTATAAGAGACTGGATAGTCTCTGTTCCCTGGGGATGTCTCCTGCAATTCTTTTGTGTTGCTTAGTCTGCTCCCATTTGCCATTGCTGCTCATATTTTGAAAGCAAATTTTCAGGAGGTTGTTTTTAAACATGTAACTGCTAGGCCAGTCACTGATTTATACAGGAACATTTATTACTTTTCTGTGGAGGTGAGCTAGGTATACTGCTCTAGATAGAGAAGAGGCTTTGATTTTAAGGCTTTTCTTTCTTTTATAGGCACTTTTGTTTTATGTTAGATTCCTAGGAACTGTCTAAAAATTATTAGTCTCACTGAAAACTGTGCATTATATTTCTCTTAATGAAAATTTTCTGTAGAAAATTTTCAGTAAACAGCAGGCTGTTCGAACTACCATTGATAACTTCAATTAGTGCTTTTATTATCTACTGCTCCCTTCCAGGAGACACTTGATTGATCTTGGCTGTTTTCAGGAATTATTAGTACTGGCTATAGTTACTCAAATCATTTGATTAGCTGGAGACTTAATAAAGCTGTTTATGCCCTATTTTTTATGGATGGCTTCAACCCTAGCAATTGGTTTTCTAATTCATTTCAGGATGCATTTGTTTATGGCTGAGGAATTAATGTCTGCAATGGCTCTTACATGACCAATTCATGATGAATACCCATATTGTGCTTGGACTTCAATCATTTTAAAGAAAGTAAGTAATATGCTTGGCACAAATAACTACAGTTGAGTATTTTCTTCAAAAGTATGGTTCTACAATTAATTTAGGTGACTCTATTATAGTATTTTTGTAACTGTGTTGCTACTATTTAAACCTTTCTTTAATGCTGGATTGTGTGCTAAATTAACTTGTGCAGGGTGGATGAACGGGTCCAACTAGTTTCCACGTGCTTAATATTTCACTGATTGCTATAGAGGGAAGGTGTTCAGATAGCTATGTATCACCTCATGTGTTGTTCTGCCTTTCTCTGTTTCTCTGCAGCAGCAGCAGTAACATAGGGATGTCCCTGATCCTGCAGTCTATACTGACCATACCAGACTGCTTTTTTACTAGTATTGGTTTGCTGGCATCATGACTCAAAGGGCAGCTTGGCAGCCTTTTCTTCTGTAAGTCTCTGCTTTCTACCCTGCCTGCTGACATCTCTTCTCATGGTGTTTTTGTCCCCTGTTGGTTTTTCTGGAGTCACCATCAAGGAATGAGAAACTGCATGTGCAGCCTACAAATGCTTTTTAACACTGGCTGAGATTGCAGATCCACTTACAGAAGTCCTCTCTGATAGCTTAAAGGCTCAATTGCCTTTGTCCAGTGCCTGAGCCATGGGTTGCTTTTTTCAAACAACTGGTTTCTCCTAAATTAGCAGGTTTCATCCCTTGCTCTTGTGTTACAGAAATACACCTGTGCCTCTGGGCTCCTGTTGCTTGTCAGAGCTCAGCATCTTCAGGAGGCTGCTGGGATTTGCATTGGAGGTTTTGACCACTATAGTGAATTTTCTTTCCCAGTTGCTACAGTTGTGCATCTGCCAGATCTTCCTCCCTCTACTAGAGATGGGTCAGGCATCAAACTGTGTTCAGTCCCATCCCTCCTACTTTGCCTTGGGCCAACAACAGTCTCATGGCTAACATGTCAGGCTGACGGGATTCTTGGTCTTCTATTAATTTCCAAGGGGACTTGTGACATGTGAGAACACCAGCTCATTCCCTTGGTCCTTTCCTGGATGTCATTTGTAAGGTCAGGTTCAGAGGTTAGCCTGAGGTCTAAAATGGGTCAGAGGTGTAACACAGAGACTGAAGTCTGAGGGTTGATCAGGCTATAATGGCTACAATGCTTACTGGATCCCTAAATTTTAATGGCAGTCTTATCTTGTCTATTTAAATTTGGACTTATCTGAATGTGTGAGGCTGTCCTGCCCGGTGGAATCTCAAAGAGAAAGTAGAACCTAAGTTTTACTGAAGTCCCTGGAATGGCCTAACCTATTTAAAAAGCATCTCATCATACTTATATGACAGCATATTTTTGTCTTCCAAACTGACTTCTATCTTGGATTCTCCTTCTGGGTGACCTTTGGAAGAGTTGGCTGTTGCTGATACTACTGGTCTTTTGCTTATCAAGACACAAATGGTCCCATGAGCTGCATCCAGGCTCACTTTTTTTATAAAAGTCCCCTTTCTGGGTGAGAGCTGGGCTGTCACCTGCTCAAAGATCCTCAAATGAATCTACAAAGCAGGCGTGCAGCAAGAGGCAGGAAGGATAGCATCTAAACCCAATGTGGTTGCATAGTCTCTTTTCATTTTAAATCTTCAAGTCCTTTGGGTCTGTGATTTTAAACTGACCATGTGAAACAACTTTAGAATGAGAAGGCCTTTCTGCCAGGCTTGGTTTGCAGGAGTTTTGGAAAAGGTTCCCAAGGAAAGTCCTCTTTAGGAGAATTGACCCTTCCCTGTTATAAGGACTTGGAGGAAGCATAAAGTGGCCATGTCCTCATTGCACCTTATGCCTGTTAGAAACCAGTCCCCTGGGGACAAGAGCAGCAAGAGGGTCCTCAGTTTCCCGTGATTAACTCTGATGAAGTCTCATGAGGTTTCTCCAGGAATTGTGAGACACTAAAGACCCATGTGAAGATACCAGTCTGACAGGCAACAAACATCAAGGGAACGTCTGATGTGTTCATTTCTCATGGCTTAATGCAAGGGAACTGTTTCCTTAGGGAGGGGGGAGAAAGAACTGTAGTAACTGTCACTGGCAGGAAATGTTTATCTTATTCTTTGCATGAAGTTCTCCTGTTTCCCATTGGATGCATGTAGGGATTCAGACCTGCTATCCTCCATTCATCAGGAGAGAGATCTGCCATTTGTAAGACAGAAAATTATGCAAGGAAAAGAAAATGTTTGATCATTGCTAGCTAGTCATTTTTCTAGTCTGATTAAAGCATAAATGTTCATATATATAGTAATACCTTAATTGTCTTGATGCTTAACTAGCAGTCAGGAGATGGCACTAAAAATAATATGCACTCTGTAGGAATAGTTACCCATATCTGTTGTAGCTGTCAGGAGGGATTAAGAGGGTTAGACATTGATGGGACACAAGAAAGGAAGAGATCAGCCTGTTTATTCCACTTTCAAACATATATATTCTTAGTTTGAAGTGCAGCTCTTGATGTAGTTCTTACATTATTTATTATTATTATTAGATACCATCATTCTCAGTGTATTTATTTTGTTAAATTACACATGTGAAATTAAGTACAGCCTCTTGTCAGCATTTTTCTGCTATTCTCATTATTGATAAGAGGTGACTTTCAAGTTAACAGCCTGTGGATTGATAAGGCAGCCATTATTATGTTACCTGAGTGCTTTTTGGAACTCTTAGCTCAAGGGCAAATTGTGTTTCCTCCAGAGTGTGGGATGCAGAATCCACAGCTTGCAGACTTCTACCAAAGGTGATGTTTGTAGCTGTGGTGTTCTTGGCTACCATCTGAAAAACTGCCCCAAAACTACATCCGTGGACATTTGAAAAATCAGTAAGCATGGCGGTTTTTGGGTGTACACAAAGGGGTGCCTCCCGTGCTAATTTTTGAGCCACCAGAGGGTTTCTGCTCCTTTTGTTTCATCTCTTCTCTCCTGCTCTCTGATGCTCTTCTCTTCATTCTCAGGTAGTAGATCCGGTTGGCTTCTGGGTAGGTGACTTTGCAGAGAGGGATTTTGTAGATGGCTGGGTTGTCTGAATTTATCAGCAGAAAGAGAAGTGCGGAGAAGCAAAATGGCCAGGTGCAAAGTGGCAGCCCAAGCTGGGAGGGGAAAGGATAGACAGATAGGTGTATTTTGTTATCTCTTTTTGCATGTTCCCCTTGCTTACTTCTGCCTGTTGCTAAATTCTTGCATGTGAGGAGCTGGGAGAGCCTACGCTTTCCCCGAGGACAGTGTGACATAGGACCTGTCTTCCTGAACCGCCATACAGAATCACAGAATCACAGAATGTTAGAGACTGGAAGGGACCTCAAAAGATCATCTAGTCCAATCCCCCTGCCAGAGCAGGAACACCTAGGTCAGGTCACACAGGAACGTGTCCAGGCAGGTTTTGAATGTCTCCAGAGAAGGAGACTCCACAACCTCTCTGGGCAGCCTGTTCCAGTGTTCTGTCACCCTCACTGGGAAGAAGTTCTTCCTCACATTTATGTGGAACCTCCTATGTTCCAGTTTGCACTCGTTGCCCCTTGTCCTATCATTGGATGTCACTGAGAAGAGCCTGGCTCCATCCTCATGACACTCACCCTTATTTATAGACATGAATGAGGTCACCCCTCAGTCTCCTCTTCTCCAAGCTAAAGCGACCCAGCTCCCTCAGCCTTTCCTCATAAGGGAGATGTTCCACTCCCTTCATCATCTTTGTGGCTCTGCGCTGAACTCTCTCAAGCAGTTCCCTGTCCTTCTTGAACTGGGGGGCCCAGAACTGGACACAATATTCCAGATGCAGGCTCACCAGGGCAGAGTAGAGGGGGAGGAGAACCTCTCTCGACCTCCTAACCACCCCCTTTCTAATACACCCCAGGATGCCATTGGCCTTCTTGGCCACAAGGGCACATTGCTGGCTCATGGTCATCCTGCTGTCCACCAGGACCCCCAGGTCCCTTTCCCCTACGCTGCTCTCCAACAGGTCAGTCCCTAACTTAGAATGGCACATGGGGCTGTTTTTCCCCAGAAGACTCTAAGACTCTACGCTTGCCCTTGTTATATTTCATTAAATTTCTCCCCACCAAACTCTCCAGCCTGTCTAGGTCTCTGGGAATGGCAGCACAGCCTTCTGGTGTGTCAGCCACTCCTCCCAGTTTTGTGTCGTCAGTGAATCCCCCATTCAGATCCAGAGCAGGATGCCCAGATGCAGGTGGCTACATGTGAGCTAGGTTCCTGCTGGTTCTCAGAGGTCTGGGAAGCTCCTCTGTTACCAAACATCAATTCAGCTGCTCACACAGAGGTATCCAGTTTATCTGAAATGTATGGAGCTACGTAAGTCATCCTGCATTGGAGACTGCAGTCCTTTTGAAGAGGCAGCTGTTGGTGCTGAATGGCACTTGGCACAAATTTTGAAGCAACTGAGTCAGGCTCCAGAGCTCTATTGACTATAGCGAAAGCTGAGACACCCAGCTAACATGTGGACATTAAATTTGTCTAATAAATGAGCTGAATCCCACCCTCACTGTCATGTAAAATGTCATGTACTGAGAATACTATTCACACATATACACCATCCTCAATGCTCATGTGTTACCAGCATCATATCCAGCCCTCAGTCTTGCTCTGTGGCCCCATGTCTTGATCTGACTTGGGGTCCAGCAAAGCCAAGTTCACAAGGAGAAGAAGTAGATGTCCTTTTTTCTGATGCATCCAAAACCCAGGTATGCTTATCGAAACAACACATCTGTAGGAACCTACATGGTACTGCGTGGATGCCAGATGAATATGTTTAATGCAGAAAGCTGCTAATTCTGATTTTTTTTTTTTTTCTTTTAAATTACTGAATCAATTTTTTTAAAATACGGTTTTGCTTTAATCTCTCAGATCTTGAAGAAACAAAGATTGACATTTCTGGCTTCACCTCTTTCTTGATCTGTCCAGATATGACAACTTTTTATTTAAGAGGACAGTCTCCCCCTCATTTAAGTTGTCATATCCAGATCAAAGTTAAATAATGTCTGTAGATAGTGTGGGAGAAAAACTTAGGAAAAAGCGAGTAAACATTTAGACTATTGGGAATTGTTCAAAAATGTGGCCTGCCAGTAAGTATTGCATCCCAAACCATACACTGTTGCTGGAATTCACATATACATGCGCAATCCTGCCGTGGATAACATGCTCCAAAGGTCTTTGAAATCTTATTATTAGTCATAGAGTCTGCAAGTGCACAATTCAACTGACACAGAATTTGCACAAGATCTGCCAGCGGCTGCAGAATTCTCTTTTCAACGCTGTCAAATATGACATGGAGAATTTTGGGTTACATCATAACAAATCAAAATACAGTTAAAACAGAGAAACAAAAAATCCCACAAAACCCACCCCCAACTTACCACAGACAGGGCATTAGCAAGAGCTGCTCCAGAATAGGCACAAAATAATGCTAGAAAAGAAGGCCAAAGACAGCTCAAAGTGAGGAAAGTCTTGCTCATCTCTCCAAAGAAGTTATCAGAAATAACAATATTGTCCCAAGGCACTGTAAAGTATCCTCCCAGCTACCTGATCTGAGGATTCATGTTAGAATTCAACAACTAGTTAAAATGCTCCAATGCTACATCTGGTCACTTGGACTATCTTTGATCCTATCTGCTCTGTAGAGGTGGCTGCTGAATGAAGAATGTAGCTTTGCTAAGAGCAGGTGATGGTGGTATTTCTGCTATCAGTTGGCACAACTTGATCTGTGTGCAGTGGAAGATCACAGAAATTCCATCAGTGTCTGTCCTGTGGCTTCCAACCACGAGCAATTAGCAGTGGATCTCCTGGACCCAGCATGTCAGAGGTGGCAAAGCAGAAGGTAAGGAACCCAAGGACAAATTCAAGGAAGGGAAATCTATTGAGAAATCCAGAAACTCTGCTCAGGACAGAAAACTACTGAAATGCAAATGATTGGATGCTGGGTGAATTTTCGTGGGAATTTTATATATGCTTTGGAAGTGTTCAAGGCCAGACTGAAAGTCTTCAAGGCCAGGTTGGATGGGGCTTTGTGCAACCTGGTCTAGTGGAAGGTGTCCCTGCCCATGGCAGGGGGGTCGGAACTAGATGCTCTTAAAGGTCCCTTCCAACTCAAACAATTTGGTAATTCTACACTGTTCTTAAACTCTTTCTGTGAGTCTGGTTTTGGCTGCTGTTGAAGATAGGGTCTTTAGGTAGGTGGATTTTGTGAATTGACTTCGTGAAATAGCTTGCTTCATATGGCACACTTCCTCTAATGATACATACAGTTATGAATCTGTTGAGCTGCTAATTTGTTAAATTTATCATTATGGCATAGCTTGTTCTCCTTTCACAAACAGTACTTCCACCCTTTCTAGATGCTTTTAGGCCCTTCTCTCTGCCCTTGAGTTTGCACATCCAAGTCCAACTCTGAATCCATCAAAGAAGTAGCACTTGCACAGTACCTAGTTTTGCAGCAGAGTGGTAGTTGACTCTAAACCTGTGCTACTCATAGGTGGCCTGGCTACTTTTTTTTTTGGTCTTCCCTTGATACAAAATATACATACCACAGGCAAGTGACAGCAAATGGGTCTGCCAGGTCAGGGCATAGAACATGCCCCCGACTGCAATGCATGCGAGCGCACAGTTGTAATTGTGTAAGCCAAGGTAGATGCTGTCAAACGACGATGCAATGCTCAGTGCTGCAAGACAAAAAGCAAGACTGTGAGATCACGTATGAGAGGTATCTTCAGGAGGACCTGTCACTTGCTGGGAATCCACCTTCTCTACCCTATGACATCTAGACAAATTTAACCCTGCTCTCATTTGCATAACATGCACATGCCAAAAAAGGATGAAATCAAATGAAACTCATTATTTTTGAGATCTGACAATGTCCCTAGTCTTGGAATTTGGCCCAGATTCAAAGGTTTACTTCAGGCAAAACTTTCTGCATATGCACTGAGCGTGTTGTAGTTAGTCCCCCAGATGACAAGATGGAGGATCCAGCCAGAGTTTAAGAGGACCTTCTCATCTGGGTGTCCTTGCACAAAGTTGTGCTCACGTGTACTGTTTAAACCTCATATATAAAGTGGTCTTGAATATCAAAGGCACAGCTGAGTGTCTTTTGTGGGAGTAAGCAGGGTTTTCCATCTCTTCCTAGTGACCTTTGCTAGATATGGTCCGGATATGAGATGTGGTCACTCCATCATTGCTGTGGAAATTCTCCACTGTTTGGAGCTGAGAGTCTGCTCCAAACCTTACCTCACAGGTAGTTCTGTAAGATTGCTCAGGAGCTTCAGGAGTACCAGTAAAAAGAAGAGCACAGTGTGTAGTACATAAGCCAACTTCATCACTCTTAACATTAATTTCCTGCTATAATGTCCTCATCTGTCTTCTGTTTTATTGCCATGCTTATCTCCAGATACTTTCCCCTGACTTTTGTCTTCTAGATTAAATGTCAGACCTGTACAAAACATGTCAAATGCCCTTAACTATACTAATCATGGATAGTTTTGTTCAACAAAACAAATATAAGGCAGCTCACATCTTGTACAAAGTAGTTCATAGCACAAAGAACTTGTTAGATGACTGTGCCTTTTCCAAGGCTGTTGTCTCAGACTACACCTATTCCATCATATTTTTTTATTATAATTGGTCACATAACTGGCATTAATCTTGTCTAGCTTCAAGTATCAGATTCATCTCTCTTAAGATTGTTTCTGTGCTTAGTGGAGAGACAGTCCATTTTGAGTGGCATTCATTTAGCTATTTTTACAAATCTGCAGCAGAACAGAATGAACTGCATCCCAGAAAAGTTGATTTCTTTTCACTGCCTGATCAGCTCTGAGGAAGACATCTGCATGTGGTGGTAATTTAATCACTTGTGGTGGCAAGAGATCTGTTTTGAAACTATTCCTCTAGGTTTCTTTATCGTCATCTCCACGGGATACATCTCATGCAATAGCAGGATGGTTAAGCAAGTTGAAACAAACCACCTGCCTGAGTTACAAATCTAAAAACAAATTCAAAGCGTAAAGAAAATCTGTTTCTCTTCTTGCCTTCACCATGTTGTGTGCCCTTCAGTAAGACTTTCCAAATTTAGAGCTAATTTCAAAAATAGGACTTGTCCCAAGAATGTCAAAGTATATGCAACTCTAAAGTCTGGACAAAGTCATATAATGACTAGCATCAGGATACCTTAGGGAAAAAATGACTTCAGTAAATATTTCTTACCTGCAAACATCCCCACTGTCGATCCAATCAGAGCATGTAAACAAATAAGTGGGGAGGAGATAAGTAGAGCAACAAGGAAGACACCTCCAGTCCAGGGGTTTTCACAACCATACACTTGACCAACACCGACTGGGATGGATTGCAAGAGCTGCAGCAGCCAGTAGAAAAGGGCATGTTATTGTATCTCTGTATTCAGAAGGATACAGTAGTTACTTTGTCTAAGCTGTTGGTTAGAAAGGAAGAAAGCAACCCTGACTGTGAGTGGGTCTCATGGGTAAATGTGGGCACTCGCACCCTTTGAACCAGAGTTACTTCTCTGTTTGGTTTGAACTTAATCGGTACAAGATGGAGTTTTGTTTCTTTGAGGTGGTAATATGGTGAATGAGGTGGTGGGGGGTTGGGATTGTGGGGTATGTGTGATTGCATGACTTTAGTAAGGGAGAAAAATGGTAACCTTCCAAGGCAATAATACTATAGTGAGCCTGGTTGATTAGAATTTATTATATATTATATGAAGCATATAAGATACCCTTATGCTGCTTTGGGAGTGTGGTCCTCTAGAGCTAGATCTAGTCCTGAGAGGATTGGGCATAAATGAGTTTCTGTCCCTTCAGGATCCTGATGTTTCTTCTGCTGTTTCATATTGTCACTATCTTGCTGATGTTCTTTTAACCACATCTGGATAGTGGGAGTGCATACCTAGATGTAGTGCTGCATTGACAGTACTCAAAACTTGTTTTGAGGCAGGCCAATTTTTGATGGAGTGAAAGGTTCAGTATCTCTGTTCTCTCAGGCTCAATCAGCCTTTCTGCTGGATGAGCCAGTACTGTCTCTGGGGCTTTTATGGCACTGTCCTCTACAGAGTGAACCAAGACATGTATTTCTGTGAATTGCTACTGGCTGTACACATCGTATAGTTACTTTGAACCGTGTGAAGTTGTTATCCCAAGCTGAATGCTTTCATGCTCACCTTTTTAATGAAATAACATAAACTTGTTGGAGTAAAGCTTACCAGTGGCACATTGATTGCAGACCAGGTGATATTGGGCACTGATGTTACAGGCTTGATAAGGGTTGTAGGGAAGAAAGGGTTATAGTGTCCTGTGGCTTCCAAGAACAAAGACACCACAATATTGAAGGGCAGAGTGAAAACAGGAAGGTCCCATTTACTGAAGATGGATCCCAGAGCACTGGACAGGATTGGACTGAGAACAGAAGGAGAAGAGGAACAAATAACTTGCTTGTAACAATTAGAATAGTGAATCAGCCTACCACTTTGGTCATAAGCTCTAGTAAATGCAAGGCAATGACATTCCTTTCAGAAACATCAGGTAGTGAATACCTTAATATATATCTCTGAATCAGACAAATAGTTGCAGAATGCTGTTCATCCTTTTGCAACAACTATCACATACATTCATGGATGATATAAATTCCACATCTTTCTCTCAGAACAGTTGACTAGTGTACAAGCACTCTGCCAGCTATGCTGGGCTCAGGGAGTTGATGAAGAATTGCATCCAGTACAGCATTTAGGCATAGATGGAGAAAGGTAATCTGGCTTCTTATTCAGTAGAAAAATCTAATGAGAAACAGAATAGTAAATTTTGGGATTGCCACAAAGAGAACTATGGAGGACTTTAGATGATCTAAAAAAGCTGCCATCTTGGGGAGGCAAGAGGGATTTGGAAATAATATATATATATGTATATATTTAAATTGTTTGTTTGTTTGGTTGGTTGGTTTGTTTTGCTCTTGTTTTGTTTTGGTTTTGTTTTTTTGTTTAAATAGTGTGGAGGATATTAGAAGATAGTTCTGGAAGAGAAATAAAGCAGAAAAGGTGATCAAAGAGGATGGAAAATCTTCCATTAAAAAGATGTAAAATATTTACTGTTAGACACTATTGTGAGGGAATGAGGAGTCCTTAGGACATACGTAGCCAGACAGTGTAAGTCGAAGTCATCACTATTACAGAGCTATGAAGGGTGTTGTGCCAGGCATGACCCAGACCTTGATTGGTGTTCCCGCTTATTTCAGTGAGTCTGGTGTTTCTGTATGCTGCCCAGGTATCACTCATAATCATATGGTGTTTTCTGAAAACTGAGCCTCCTTCTTAAGAAACATGATTGAGTATATTTAGCATGTAAAAGATTTGACCCTCAAAGTATTTTGAGACCAAACAGTAAAAATCATGCAAACCTTGAGATACCATAACGTTTCCCAAAGTTCTTGCCTGTAGAACATGGGATATAAACTTTGCCAGGAAACCAGGATATAAATTTCACAAGATCTGCTTTTCTCAGGGTATTTCCAAACTGCCTTATTTCCACTTGAAGTGGGTGATCTGCATGAATGCATTTGTTGCAGCATATCGGCAAGATAATATCTGTTTTTATGGGGCCCAGAAAGCTTGGGGAAAGGAGTGAAAGGCCAGGTCCTGTCCTTGGCAACAATGGGCTGTGTTCTGGTGCTTCCAGCTGAGTTTTCCTGATCTAAGTAAGCCGAGCAGCTTTTATGGTCAACTTCCAAGTAACAATGGATGTTGCATAGCTTACAAAAAATCAATTTAAAACTTGAATTTTTCAAGAAGCTGCATTTGAGTGCTAGAAGAGCATTAAGCTGGTTCTAATAAAAAACCCCCACCCAAACAATTTGGCATTTCAAAAGCAACATCTTGTGTCCTGTTGTGTAGATACTATCACTGGAAAAATGCTTTGTTCTCAGACGAAGCCTACTCTTTTATGCCAAATTCAGTTTCCAGAGCAGTTTACAGATTTCCTTGCTTGTAGCATTTCAGTGAAAACAACGTCCTAATTTCTGTGCTGAAATACAAAGCTTCTGCCAGTTATACATCTTGTCAGTAAAAAAAAAGAAAAATTAAAGAAATGCTGACTTCTAACGCTAGAATTCAAAGTATCAGTTGAAAAAAATCACTGAACTGTCTAATTTTAAAGTCTTTCAGCACTACCCTCGAGTCTTGTGAACTAAAAGAATGAATAAAAGTTTAAACAACAGGCCTGAAGGAATTCTGGCAGACAAGACAAACTAAATATTCTTGCAACATATTCTGGGTTTTGAGAGGTTGTTCAAAATGACCTTTGCTGAGAGTGACTAAAGAAATAAAATATGAAAAAAACCCTGATTTTTAAAACAGTGAAATGCAATAATGACTTGCATCTTATAGATAACAGTGATTAAAATTTGACCCTTGAATTAATTTCAGTTAAGATTGTTAAACAGATTCTGCAGTGCCATTAGGGTCCATATTTAGAAATGGTAAATTTAATCCTGAAAGGACATTGTCTTGCATTCGGAGTTACTTGGAGGAATTAATGTTGCTCATTACTGATTATGTGTCTGAGAGGGGGAAGACTGAACTCAGCCCAAGGAAGAGCACCGGGTCAGTTCGGCACATAGATGAGGAAGAGCCACTGTGATGTTGGGCACAGTGACATCCTCTCTGGATGTGTCCTGCTGATGAGGGCCGTTTGCAGACCATTAAAGTGGGGCTGCTGTGTCTAGTGCAATAATCAGTGTTGTATGTGTACTCAATCTCCTACCAACGTGACAATGTCAAGAAAGGGTGACGGGAGACCTGAATGGTCCTGAATGGTTCCTGAATGGTCCTGAAAGGAACTGCTGGGCAAACTCAAGTGGAAGAAGAGAATGTACAGATCATGGAAGGAGGGGCTGGCCACTTGGGAGGAATATAAGTCTGTTGTCAGAGGATGCAGGGAGGCAGCTAGGAAAGCCAAGGCCTCCTTGGAACTAAACCTTGCAAGAAAGGTCAAGGACAAGAGAAAGGGCTTCTTCAAATACATTGCAGATAAAACTAACACTAGAGGCAATGTAGGCCCTCTGGTGAATGAGGTGGGTGCCCTGGTGACAGAGGATAAAAAGAAGGCAGAGTTACTGAATGCCTCCTTTGCCTCTGTCTATACTGCTGGAGGCTGTCCTGAGGAGCCCAGGAGCCCTGAGGCTCCAGAGGAAGTCAGGATAGAGGAGGAGTTGGTCCTGGTTGATGAGGACTGGGTTAGGGATCAGTTACGCAACCTGAACATCCATAAATCCATGGGTCCTGATGGGGTGCACCTGTGGGTGCTGAGGGAGCTGGCAGATGTCATTGCTAGGCCACTCTCCATGATCTTTGTTAAGTTGTGGGGAACGGGAGAGGTGCCTGAGGACTGGAGGAAAGCAAATGTCACTCTGGTCTTCAAAAAGGGCAAGAAGGAAGGCCCAGGTAACTATAGACCGGTCAGCCTCACCTCCATCCCTGGAAAGGTGATGGAACAACTCATCCTTGGTGCTGTCTCTAGGCATATCAAGGACGAGAGGGTCACTAGGTGCAGTCGACATGACTTCACCAAGGGGAAGTCATGCTTAACCAACCTGATAGCCTTTTATGAGGACATAACCCAGTGGATAGATGATGGTGAAGCAGTGGATGTGGTCTATCTTGATTTCAGTAAAGCGTTTGACACAGCCTCCCACAGCATCCTCGCAGCTAAACTGCGGAAGTGTGCTCTGGATGATCAGGTAGTTGGGTGGATTGTGAACTGGCTGAAGGAAAGAAGCCAGAGAGTTGTGGTGAGTGGGACAGAGTCTAGTTGGAGGCCTGTATCTAGTGGAGTCCCTCAGGGGTCAGTACTGGGACCAGTACTAGTCAATATAGTCATCAACGATTTGGATGAGGGAATAGAGTGCTCTGTCAGCAAGTTTGCTGATGACACAAAACTGGGAGGAGTGGCTGACACACCAGAAGGCTGTGCTGCCATTCTGAAAGACCTGGACAGGCTGGAGAGTTTGGTGGGGAGAAATTTAATGAAATATACCAAGGGCAAGCGTAGAGTCTTAGAGTCTTCTGGGGAAGAACAACCTCATATGCCAATATAAGTTGGGGACGGACCTGTTGGAGAGCAGTATAGGGGAAAGGGACCTGGGGGTCCTGGTGGCCAGCAGGATGGCCATGAGCCAGCAATGTGCCCTTGTGGCCAAGAAGGCCAATGGCATCCTGGGGTGTATTAGAAGGAGGGTGGTTAGTAGGTCGAGAGAGGTTCTCCTCCCCCTCTACTCTGCCCTGCTGAGGCTGCATCTTAAATGTTGAGTCCAGCTCTGGGCCCCCTAGTTCAAGAAGGACAGGGAACTGCTTGAGAGAGTCCAGCGCAGAGCCACAAAGATGATGAAGGGAGTGGAACATCTCCCTTATGAGGAAAGGCTGAGGGAGCTGGGTCTCTTTAGCTTGGAGAAGAGGAGACTGAGGGGTGACCTCATTCATGTTTATAAATATGTAAAGGGTGAGTGTCATGAGGATGGAGCCAGGCTCTTCTCAGTGACATCCAATGATAGAACAAGGGGCAACGGGTGCAAGCTGGAACATAGGAGGTTCCACATAAATGTGAAGAAGAACTTCTTCCCAGTGAGGGTGACAGAGCACTGGAACAGGCTGCCCAGAGAGGTTGTGGAGTCTCCTTCTCTGGAGACATTCAAAACCCGCCTGGATGTGTTCCTGTGTGACTTGATCTAGGTATTCCTGCTCTGGCAGGGGGATTGGACTAGATGATCTTTTGAGGTCCCTTCCAATCTCTAACATTCTCTGATTCTTTGATTCTGTGCCTCACAAGTGCTGTATATCAGTGAATGTCTCTTTCCAGCACCACCATGAATGGAAATGCCAGTGTAGGGGACTGGACAGAGGGAACTTCCAATGTGTTTAAGCTGTACATAGCAGGAGTCCTCATTCTCTGAGAATTGCCTCTAAGAGGAGAAATGACACTTACCAGGCCATTGATATAACTGCCACAAGAGGAAGAAGCCACCAGTAGTAATCCCCTTTGTCAGAGAAGACGGCCATAAGCAGTCCTACCAAGATCCCGTTATAGCCGTGCAGCCCAGCTGCAATGGCTGATCTGTGATGGAAAGAAATGTTTGTAAGGTAGCAAGCTGTGCTGAAGGTGACCTGTCACAGGGACCCACTGAAATGCAATTTATAAGTATCCTGCTCCCAGTGAAGGGAGTGTAGGGGAGGGATGAAAAAACAATGAGGTTGTTGCCATATTGCATTGCACTAGTGTGGGGAAG
This sequence comes from Podargus strigoides, assembly GCA_028020825.1. NCBI lineage: Eukaryota > Metazoa > Chordata > Aves > Caprimulgiformes > Podargidae > Podargus > Podargus strigoides. Next base: position 29,695,914 of record CM051663.1, on the reverse strand, counting down.
GCAGGATTTTGGAGACTGTTGAATGATGATGATCTAGGGGGCTCTTTATGACCCAAAGGACCTGCATGGTTGTGACTATGGCTATCGGAGAAAGACAGCTGTCTGTTCTCACAAGGACAACCAACTGTAGGGACAGGCCAGCTCTTCCTGTCCTCACATACTTGCTTCCAAACTATCTATAAGGAAAGCCAGTCTTCTGTCTCTAATGTACTCAAATGTGGGGTTGTGACCCATCAGTGGGTTTCTGATACCACATGAATCAACTTTTATTAAGTCTCTGGACATGAGTTACAACTTACCTGTCCTGACTGAGGGCGAGTGCAGTTAACGTCGACACAGTTGTTCCAGTACAACCTGTGAGCATCCACCAAGGGCTTTGAACAAAGATCCCCACTAAAATGATCAGCCCGCTGAGAGGGTTGTTGACAAACATCACCTGAGAGGTCCCTCGCAAGATCCAGTCCACCAGCTGAACCATTAGGGGCTTATCTGGAGGAGATCAAATAGAAAAGCTGGTGATAAGATGTCATTTCAGTAGGACTCCCTCAAAGCACGCTCATCTCTACAATTGCTTTCTGCCCACAGAGCAGAGGTAATGTATCACCAGGAGTGTAAAACTGGTCTCTGATTTATTGCTGTCTGAGCATATTTTGCATCTGGCACTTGAAAAGCTAATAGGGATGGACTGGGCAGTGCTATAAAGTTCATGGAGGGATTCATAAAAAAGTGGTTTATTTATTATGGTCAAAGAATAATCTTTCCTGCATGGTAAATTGCTTAAGATTTTGCTATAAATTTAATGAGGATACAGTCCCTTTTTGGTGTAAAATTTAGATGCAGGGACTTAGGAGGGACTAGTTTGTACATGGATAGGAAAATATGAAAAGGAAAAACTTGCTGGTTTAGGGACCCAGAACATGGAGGCACACTGTAGATAGGAGTTGGAGTCAAACTGTCAAAGATGTTTTAAAAAAGTGCTTTGGGAACTGAAGAGCATAACTTAAGAGAACAGTTGTTACAGCTTGGACAGTAGTTGGGGGAAAGAGGCATCTCCAAAGGGCAAAGAGCCATTGCTCCTTACAGAAGACTGTTGAACCTGGACAGAGCAAATGGGCACCAAGCTCGGGTACCTCAGGTGAGTGCAGAGGGGAGGTGGGATGTGCGTGGGGGCACACACAGACTGTCTGCCAGCATGTGTGTACAATGCTCCTAATGATCTCCATGGGCAGAGGAGAGTCTTGTAGCAGTGCAATAACTTTTTGCTGCTGACCCTTCTACTGCAAAATGACTTAAAGTCTTTTCCTGCCACACTTCTGGAAAGGTGTAACCATTTGTGTACTGCTGTGTGTTATTAAACATGATGTAAGGAGAAAGGGTTACATAGAGAAAAACAATCAGGCTTTTCTGGAATAATTATTACTAATATTTGGTGTTGAGCTGTGAAATATATCAGCAATGGTCTTGGTTATAGGCACAAGTCTTAACTTGAAGCATTTAGATATAACCAGTGGGCAGTGGCAAAATCTCTTCAGGACACTGAGTAAGGAAAGCTGTCTACCAAGCATGGACCACTGGAGTAAAGAGAAAGCAGGAGCAGATCACAGAATTCCGTGACAGAATTAGGGACTGGAAGGGACCTCAAAAGATCATCTAGTCCAATCCCCCTGCCAGAGCAGGAATACCTAGATCAGGTCACACAGGAACATGTCCAGGCGGGTTTTGAATGTCTCCAGAGAAGGAGACTCCACAGCCTCTCTGGGCAGCCTGTGCCAGTGTTCTGTCACCCTCACTGTGAAGAAATTCTTCCTCACATTTATGCGGAACCTCCTATGTTCCAGCTTGCACCCATTGCCCTTTGTCCTATCATTGGATGTCACTGAGAAGAGCCTGGCTCCATCCTCATGACACTCACCCTTCACATATTTATAAACATTAAGGAGGTCACCCCTCAGTCTCCTCTTCTCCAAGCTAAAGAGACCCAGCTCCCTCAGCCTTTCCTCATAAGGGAGATGTTCCACTCCCTTCATCATCTTTGTGGCTTTGCGCTGGACTCTCTCAAGCAGTTCCCTGTCCTTCTTGAACTGGGGGGCCCAGAACTGGACACAATACTCCAGATGCAGCCTCAGCAGGGCAGAGTAGAGGGGGAGGAGAACCTCTCTCGACCTACTAACCACCCCCTTTCTAATACGCCCCAGGATGCCATTGGCCTTCTTGGCCACAAGGGCACATTGCTGGCTCATGGCCATCCTGCTGTCCACCAGGACCCCCAGGTCCCTTTCCCCTGTGCTGCTCTCCAACAGGTCAGTCCCCATCTTAGACTGGCACATGAGGTTGTTCTTCCCCAGAAGACTCTAAGACTCTACACTTGCCCTTGTTATATTTCATTAAATTTCTCCCTGCCCAACTCTCCAGCCTGTCTAGGTCTCTGGGAATGGCAGCACAACCTTCTGGTGTGTCAGCCACTCCTCCCAGTTTTGTGTCATCAGCAAACTTGCTGACAGAGCACTCTATTCCCTCATCCAAATCGTTGATGAATATATTGACTAGTACTGGTTCCAGTACCGACCCCTGAGGGACTCCACTAGATACAGGCCTCCAACTAGACTCTGTCCCACTCACCACAACTCTCTGGCTTCTTTCCTTCAGCCAGTTCACAATCCACCTAACTATCTGATCATCCAGAGCACACTTCCGCAGTTTAGCTGCGAGGATGCTGTGGGAGACTGTCTCAAATGCTTTACTGAAATCAAGATAGACCACATCCACTGCTTCACCATCATCTATCCACTGGGTTATGTCCTCATAAAAGGCTATCAGGTTGGTTAAGCATGACTTCCCCTTGGTGAAGCCATGTTGACTGCCCCTAATGACTCTCTCATCCTTGATATGCCTAGAGACAGCACCAAGGATAAGTTGTTCCATCACCTTTCCAGGGATGGAGGTGAGGCTGATGGGTCTATAGTTACCCCGTTCTTCCTTCTTGCCCTTTTTGAAGATAATCCCATGTGACTGGGAACCACACTGCCAGCCTGCTGAGCTCACTGCCTGGAGACATCTCAGCCCTCCTCCTCCACCAGTGATAGCCACTGCACAGCCTGGCTGTACACAGCTGTCTCCTATTTCTCTCCCATTGCTGGAGTTGTATTGCTAGTGAAACTAACCTTGACAGAGAATCCACAGTCTTACATAGCCTCTCAAAGCCCCAGATCCCTAATAATTTTCAGTAACGCAGACCATCTGCTCATGAATTGTTCCTGTCTGGACAGCAAACCTTTGAGATCAGTACTTGCTTTGAGTTTTATGGCAACATAACAGCCACAGTGCTTATTGCTCCCCCAAGGCTGGTAGTACAAGAGCCTTTGCCCACATAATCAGGACTGAAGTCCCCTTCATCAGCCCACACGCAGACAAGGAGGTGGTCTCTGATCCAAAGCACTTACAGACAAGACTAAAATCCCCAGCCCTGACATGTGATTCTGGGCACTGCTATAAGGAATGTGATGCTAATGACACATAACTGATTAAAAGTAAAAGATGTCTTTTGCCTGTGCTGAATTATGTCTGCAGCCACAGTAATGGCGAGAGGATACAGTGAGATCCCCTTCCTGAGAATAAAATTATTTGAGTTAAAAGGCCAGAAGTTTGCAGTGAGCTTGAATCATGTGGCCTCTGCTCTGCCTCAGGAGGTGAAAAGGTCTTATGCCCCAGCTCTGAAAGTACTGTTGGCAGAGGACACCAAACATATCCCTGTGCTTACTTTTCATCCACTCTCCATATTCTTTCATTTCTCCTGTGAGATACCCAAAAACTTTGTGGATCCGATTTCCGCTTCTCCCCAGCAAGTCCTTTACTCTTGGCTTCTCCTCGTACAACTGCCTCTCACCGGGACATTCAGCCACAACGATCTGTCCGAGCTCCATCTCTTTTGGTGAGAAGAGGTAACTGTAAATCACAAAGTCCATGTGTTAGAAAACCTTTTGGGTTATGTCCAGGCAACTTTCTGCTCTACTTTAGAGCCCCATGATGATATCCTTTTTCAAAGATGGGATGTTTAATGGAGGAGGGACCTGCCTGAACCACTGCTGAGAGTGGCGAGTGCTGCTTGGGGGTGAGGACCAGGAAATAACTCACTGCTGACATGGAGCTGTGGCACAGAGCTGAAGGGGGAAAGAGAGACATGACAGAGGTGCCCTGCAGCATCCCACCCTCACTCCAGCTCCTGATGCAGTGTGTGACAAGCTGCTAGTTGGACAGAGGACATAACCTTTGCCAGGTAACCAAGTGGTACCTACATGTTGTTGCAGCTACCAAGGAGGGAGCCTGCTGATGTTTGGTTAGCAGTGAGCTGGACGGAAGCAATACAAATTGCCAGTACAGTAGCAGATAGCAGGAGACAAGAAAATGCTGGAGGAGAGACGGAAGCTTGTATCCCTTTTGATGTTTTGAGCTTGTGTGTTCATCTGTCACAGCAAATCTATGGCCTTTCCATGCTCCTCATTCCACATCTACCTTTGACAGACCATCAAGAGCAAACTGATGTAGCATCAAAATATTGCAAAGAAATCAGCATGCGCGTACGGCTTTAGACAAAGATGAGCACCTTGGTTCAGGGCTGTGTGCTCTTTAGTTAACAAGTGAATATCCAGGCAGTATGATGGATTTAATAGACTCCTTATTGTAGTTGCAGGGCTCTGTTCATTCAAAAGACTATTAAAATATAAACCCTTAAGAGAAAATACACTACACTGCAGCCTATTGAGTTACACTGCAGATTACATCTGCAAAAATGCCACCCTGCTTTCTGAGTGAGTCTGTCTTCGGCTGCTCTGAGGTTTTGTTCTACTGATTTTGCAGAAATGTGTCTGGAATTCTAGGTGTTGCCCAAAAGCGGACTGTACTGTGAAGTGCTTGCCCTGTGTTTCGTGGGATATGAACACCACCTTCTGGTGGGAACCTATTTTTTGGTAGCTCAAAAACGCTGACAGTGTTAAAGCCTGTAGCACCAGAAGGACAGGCTGTGAAGCTATGCCTGGGTGAAGGGAAGGCTGTTTTGCAGAGAGCAACACTGACAGGCAGATGATAAAAATATCTGTGACTCTGAATGCCCTAATAAGAGGGTCCTTGAACATCAAAAGATGTTTTTCCTTCATGTCTGGCAGTACAGTGCTAAATGCATCCCTGCAGATGCATTGCACAGCACTTGTCTAGTGCTTTAGCTCTCTCTGCCGGCAACTTGTCACCGCCTCAGCAAGAGTCTTTGTGATGACCTTTCTGTACCACCATCAGCCTGGGGCTGAATGTATGGGCAAGCAATGTTGTTATGTGTAACTGTAAAAACTAAACCTAACCAGCCCTCAGTTTGATCCTAAGTGTGAGGAGTATTATACAAGGTGCTGTGTGGTCTAAAGCAACAAATGTGGTTGTGCAAGGAGTAGACAGCCTCAAAACCTTGCTAATGAGTGTCTCAGCAGGTATGAACAAGGAGGTTCCCAGGTTCTGCCCAGCTTTAGTCAGTGCAGGAACAAGCAAGGACTAAAACAAGTGGGATGGAGTGGGTTTATTGTCCATCTTCTTCTTTTTTTTTTTTTTTTTTTTCTTTGCTATCCATAATCTGATTCTGACCAGAAGCTGAGTCCAACCCCTCGTTTTAGTTTAAGGCAACCTTAGTGACTGTCATTTTTGACTAGTTCCTTGTGGCCAGCCAGAAGGACATTGGTATAGGGAACACTGAGCAAGAGTCTCCTTTCTCCTGCTCCTCCGTGTCCTCTAGACTAAGGGAATTTGCAATGGTCAGATATTAGAAATTTCCTTCCCTCTGAGGTAGGAAGAGTCCAGGTCTTACTGGAAAACCAGGTATTTGTGCCTGGATTCATCCCATAAACACTTGGTAAGATGCATTGCTGAGGCTTCCCGGTAGTCAGTGTAGCTCTGGGCACCTTCAGATCGGCACCTTCAGATGGAAGTCAATCCCTCTCAGATTAGAACCACCCTCTGAAAGTTCCTGTTCCTGACAGCTAAACCTGGGTGCTCCAGTCAAACACCCAATATTTTCTGGAATGGACACAGGGTCTGAAGTCAACAACATAAGCAGAGAAGAGACTCCAGACCAGTGCCAGGCTAAAACCTAGCTGTCATAGAGGTTGCTTTCCCTCCAGAGCTTAATATTCATATTTAGCAGGTGTGGCTGATGTCAGAGATATTCAATGTTGCCTATTTTATATGTTTGCTCAGAGGACTTCTCCAAAGAGTTTCAAGCGTTGAGATTGACTCAGACAGATGCAATGGATCCACATAAAAAAGACTGGAGCATCTCAGGATCTTCAAGTCTCAGGGATGCATCAGTAAAGAAAGATTAGTGACCCCTCTGCTGTGAACAATAGCCACCACCAGCAACCAAGTGTAGCTATTACCAGAAGGGATAATAAATACTGAGCAACTCGGTCTATATCTTCATAGCACCTGAAAATCTCATGCTTATTTTAAACTTCACCAGGAAAAATTACTGTTGGGTTTTACAACACAGAAAAATCACTGCAGAGATTTTAAAGCCTGTATTTACCAGACTGCACTGCTCATTTCCCTCTGAAATTGAGATGTGGGACTTCTATATTTTTAAAATTCTTTTCCTTGCTCACATAATTTAACTGTTAGGAGTTAAGTGCAAAGTAGTCGTGAGAGAGCCCTTTGCAGTTAATACAGAGAGAGGGTAGTGTCTCCAGTGAGTGATTCATGTCCCTTTTCTTATATACCTATCTGAGATGTGAAAAAAAAGGTGTCTGTCTCTCATTTCACCAGCTGCAGAGGGAGCCTTGTTGCTGAGCTTTCAGAGGGCTATTTTCAGGCAAGACAAATTCCAGCCTAAGAGATTTTGCCAAGGTCAACCTTGAAGTTCATGGAAGTGGGATCTGGAGTCCCAGGCTAGTGCTTTAAATCACTGAGCCATCTGTAAAAGGCCTGTTATCTGCATCAAGCAGACCATCAAAGCTCTGAGGCTAAGAAAAAAATCTTAGCCTCTTCCTATGATTCCTGTTTGCTGTCTCCCTGTGGATCAGAAAGGAACTAAATCTCTGCTTGGAAGGGAGCATGCTCACCCACCTCAGATGGGAAGGCAAGGTGGGACATGACTGGAGGAGACAGCTGAAATTACCAATTTTTTGAGGAAAGGAGAAGTGCAAAAAAGAGATATGGGGATACTGAAATTTCCTATACTGCCACAGGAGTCAAATATGGGGCTTTACAGCAGAGGAACACAAGGGCCTGCAAGAGCAAGAGAAAATCTTGAAGGGTTGTGACACGGTGGTCCCTATATGAGTATCACCCTGGAAAAAACAATTTCTTTGCAGTGAACACCTGTCAGCTGACAGGCTAGTGCTCAGTGGTACAGGATCCATGAATAATAGAGAAATCATTTGAAGAAATAGCTAATTAGGGCTACTGAGAGCCTGAATCACTTATGGCACACCTAGTACTGATGGGGAATTTCTTCAGAAAAGGGCCTTTTGTCAGCAAACACTGTGGCAATGAGCTGCCCTGCTTCTTACGAACATTTATCAGACTGCAGGGTAATGCCTGGTGGTTAGGGCTCATCTCTAGGCCTACCTGTGCCTGCTCATTCCCAAACAGACAGCTGTTGTAGCATGCTTTTGAGGCGTAGGATACTAATAACACAGAGCCTTGTATTTTAAGCCTCCCAGAGTAAGCACTGGCTTTCTTTTTGGCTTGTGCTGTAAGAGAAAGTGTTCACAGTGCAGCACCCTCACACAGCCTGCAATGATCTGGTGGCCCCATGAAAAAAAACAAAATCAAACCACAAGTGGGCTGTGAACAGTGGCGCATGACCAGGGTGACGGGTGATGCGTAACACTTGAGCCAACTTTTCTACAGGGCTGCTGTTTGTGTAGGGAGCACAGCCTTATGCTAAGATACTTGAAGCCAAGCCTGGGCAATTGCTCTTTCCTTCTCTGTGCTGAAAGCATAGAGGTGATCAGAAAAACGTTAAATTCAAGGGATGTGGTCTCACAAGGGCCTTGAAAAGAAACAGTTTGTAAAAGCATGTTGCTCTCATAAAGAAATAGAAAATAAATATAGTGCACAGCTAAAGGGCAAAACTTTTGGATGGTGACAGAATGCTTGGCTGAGTCATAATGATTTTACCAAGCAGAGCTCTACCAAGGATCAACCTGTGACATTGAAAACAAAGGAACAAAACAGGGCATTTCAGAACCTTCACTGAGGCTGAATGCAACACAATTGCAGAGGGTAGGTGTGAAACACTCAGTCACAGACCTGTAAAGTAAAGAAAAAAAATAATCCACCCAGAAGGGAAAAAATGCTCAAGTAAACTTGTTTCCTATCACGGGCATTAAATGAAGCCACATTCCAGAGAAGCACTGTCATAGCTGTACAAACACAACTACCACACAATAGTTAGTAATCAGGATAGCTTAACTTATGGGGCTAAATATGATTCTTACATCCTTATTTAGGTACTTGGCTTTTACAATGTAGTCTTGGAGTCTTTCTGTGTCTTGCTTTCCCAGTCTGTGTAGTATGTAATGCAATCTTTTGCTTTGCTCCAAGGCAATACATTTCGTCACTGCTTCTTCTTTTCCTCCTATTGCAGGAGTGTCTCCCAAACTGCTAAATGGAGACACATAGTTATTTAGTAGAATCATAGGATCATAGAATGATTTGGATTGGAAGGGACCTAGTCATCTAGTTCCAATCATCGGCAGGGACACCTCCCACTAGATCAGGTTGCTCAAAGCCCCATCCAACCTGGCCTTGGACACTTCCAGAGATGGGGCATCCACAGCTTCCCTGGGCAACCTGTTCCAGTGCCTCACCACTCTCACAGGAAAGAATTTCTTCCTAATGTCTGATCTAAATCTATCCTCTTCCAGTTTAAAGCCATTGCCCCATGTCCTATCACTACACGCCCTTGTAAAAAGTCCCCCTCCAGCTTTCTTGTAGGCCTCTTCAGGTATTGGAAGGTGCTAGAAGTTCTCCCTGGAGTCTTCTCCAGACTGAACAACCCCAAGTCTCTCCGCCTGTCCTCATAGGAGAGGTACTCCAGCCTTCTGATCATCTTAGTGGCCTTCCTCTGGACTTGCTCCAGCAGCTCCATGTCCTTCTTATATTGGGGTCCTCAAAGCTGGAAGCAGTACTCCAGGTGGGGTCTCCTTTGACCTGCTGGCCATGCTTCTTTTGATGCAGCCCAGGATACAGCTGGCCTTCTGGGCTGCAAGAACACATTGCCGGCTCATGTCGAGTTTTTCACCACCAGACACCCCCAAGTCCTTCTCCTCAGAGCTGCTCTCAGTCTGTGTTTGTGCTTGGGATTGCCCCAACTCATGTGCAAGACCTTACACTTGGCCTCGTTGAATTTCATGCGGTTTGCACAGGCCCACCTCTCCAGCCTGTCAAGATCCCTCTGGATGGCATCCCTTCCCTCCAGCATGTTGACTGCACCACACAGCTTGGTGTCATTGGCAAACCTGCTGATTTAGTGGATTGCCCTAGTGTCTCGAGTAGAAGTTGTGCTGATACCATTTGTATATGGATCGTACATATATACATATTTATGTGTGTGCATGTAATTGTGAGAAGGAAGGTTTGACTTTCTTACCATGCATCTTCTGAATGATGTCTGTAGAGAGGGACTCCTCTTGACTCTGTAGCAATTTACAGGCTTAGAGTTTTGACACTCTTTATGGTCAACCTAGATTGATTAGAATTACTTCTGGGCAGTTCACCAGGTGATCAGACACCATCCTTGGGTTGGGATGGATTTCCTTCCAGAGGAGTCTGTCTCATCCCTTTAATGGCACAGAGGGGCTAACATGGGGCTTATGTGTCTAACTGAATCTCCAGTTTAAGTGTCTATATCTGAGCAGCTTGCCTTGACTTCCAGTGAAGAGCTGGTCAATATATGGACCTAGATCATGTTTCATCTCCTCCCATCCTACACAGATGAATTCTGTCCTAAACTCTGTTGCATTTGTTATCTATAATGGGAAATACAGACAGCTTGGATTCACACAGCTGCACCACGTATATGTAAGGAGAGGAGTGATGAATCTCAGCTAAGTGACTATCTCAAGGTCATTTGGGAAATCTGTAGCTGACTGGGGTATCAAACAAGGACACGTTAATGTTTGAACCAAGTGACTAATAAATGAAGAATTTTCAAAATGCTGACTGTTTTTTTAATAATAAAATAGTCAGACCAGGTAGATATTTTAAGACACAAAAATCCTGTCTTCTTGCATATGGTTTCAGTTATAAAACCAGAGGGGAAAACAAATAGAGAAAATATGAAACATAAAAACCGTCGCTTCTAAACAGAATGTTTTTCAAAGGTTTCCATGAGGTGTTGGCTGCTAGGCAAAGCAGACTGTAAAACAACTTTACAAGCCACATTTATTCTAAGAGCTCTACTTATTGAAGTACAATTCAAACTCTTGTTCTGCTGGCCAAGTTCCATAAATTAAACACTTGTCCAATAACACGTACCTCTCCACTTGGATTCTCTGATTCTGTTTGGCTATGTGTGTCTGTGTGTGCCTCTTTCTCACTCCTTTTCTTTCTTTTTTTTTTTTAATCCTTTGCAAATGGAAACAAAAAAGGTTTGCTTGTTTTAGAAATGGATTTAAGAAATAGACCATTAAAACTAAAAATAAGGAGAGGAAAAAGAAAACAGGTCAACTTTTTAGTGAAGCTGACTGAAATGAGACTGTCGTTGCATCATTTTTGTGTCTTGGTGACACTGATTTAAAGCTAAGCCTAAATCCACAGTGTGGAGCCGTGCTATGTCAAACATCTAACTGAAGTAGTGCCTCATCTCCATTACAATGCACTGGGCATTGGGTGTTCAGAGGAACCAGCAAGGTGACTTGCTAGCTGAGACAGGCAGTGGGACCTGTGCCCTGCTTTCAGAGATAACCCAATTTCCCTCCCTCCCTGAGAGTGTTATGGCCTTACAGATGTGACCATCAGCAGGACCAGCCTTTAAGAGAAGGGACAGGGGAGGTATGAGACATTTTCAGATGGCCGCCCTGCCTGACCTGGAGCAGGAATGGGTTCGTGGATGTGCCGAGGAAAAGCTCTGCCAGCAAAACTCCTGGGCTCACTGTGTCTTCCCTTTCCCACCTTTTTTCCTGTTGCTCTCTGTCATCACCTCTACCTTGCTCGCAGCTCTCTGGTCTTTCAGTTCAGTCTAGAGCCTCAGGTCCAGCCTTTGTCTAAATCTTGCATATTCTGTCTGCATGATGTCTTTTCAAACCTGATTTTTTTATTCATCCGAGAAGCTAAAACTCTCACCTAAGCTCTTGTTATATCACTTCTTTCTGTCTTTTGGGTCTTGACAGCCATTCCTGCTGTCTTCCCAACTTTCACTTTGGCATGACCCTCTCTCTGTCTTTCTCCTTCACATTGACTATGAGCTGCGTGTCTTTAGTTTCAGAGCCAGTCATTGCTCTGTCTCATCAGGAGGGAAAAATTAGTTTCTGCATTCACCTGACCCATAATGCTGCTTCCATTTGCCAGAAATATTTCTAAAGATCCTCTCCTGTGGTACAAATCTTAGATGTCCTAACAGGACATCTCTGTGTGGTTGCTTAGGTGATGCCATGTGGAGTTCTTGCTCCCTGAAGCACCTAGGACAAGGTAAGGTTGGAGCATCCATGTCTCCACCATTAGTCTGTAGGGCCAAGGTGACCTCTGACCTGCAACACTTGAGTGCACACAATTGTGCTTCAAGTCCAAAAATCTAATGTAGACATACACTGAAGAAACTTTGTCTATACTATCCAGAGTTATTTGGTTGCTCAAACTGTAAACCCTTCTGGGACTGGATACTCTGCACAAGCCATAGGGGGTTGATAAAACAATTTCATTTTGGTGTGAAATACATTTCCAGTTTTGTTATTTTAGCATGACAGAATCAAACCTCTCCAATAAAGCTTTGCCTGTAAAAGTTTTAACTGTAGTAACAATCACATGGTGTCTGCTATTCCTGGGCTAATCCAGCTGCATGCTGGACTGTCTTTAACAATGCATGGTAAACCACAGACTGTAAAGTGCTAGATGCTGTTCACAATGAATAAAAATGTCAGAGCTTGGCCAATAATTGGTTAAATCTTGAAACAAAACATATAGATTTTTATACGGTAACCATAAAGGCATTTCTCCATATAGTTCACATTGCTTGCTCTTTAATAGAAAGTTAATGGGGATTTTCTTTTTCAGATAGCAACAATTTATTGTGTGTTTCCCTGGTAACTACAGCACTGTGAACCTTCCTTGAAAATTCTGTTGGGATTCCTGCAATGTTAGTGAACATAATGGATAGTAAATGTAAAGCAAACCTATTGAATCACTTTATTTTAAATTCTAGCAGAGGCATAATTTCCCACAGTTCATAAACATTTACAAAAAAGGAGTTTACATGTAGAACACCAGTTGTTTTTATCACTCAGATCAAAGAACACATTTATCTGGATGTACGGGTGCATTTTCAGCCAGCTTTTCAGAAACTCAGGTGACAATCTTTAAGAAGCTTCACAGACTAATACCAGACCTTTGAAGTCTGCAGCTTTGCTTAGCTGAAAATACAGACATCTCTTCTGCAGTCTGTTCTGCATGAGTCTGAAGTTTGCATTTCAAAGATTATAGATGGCACACCAAATTTCCCAAGCTGCTAACAGCGCTGGGACTTACCAACTAGAATAAAATGGAAAAGTAGGGCACATTGCACACAAGGTGTGTGCCAGGTGAATGGTACTTGTGCACTTGACAAATGGCCTTCTGCCTTTTGGAAGTGCAATGGAGGGATTCCCCTAATGCTAAGGACTTCTTAATCAGACCCTAATATGGAAGAAGCAAAGAGGATCAAGAGCTGCAGATAACAACTTCACAGATGCCGAGACTCCTGGCAGACCCTGGCACAGCTCCATGTCTTGGGCTTCCTTTTCTTGCAGCAGTGCAAGCCCAGAGTTTGCTTGATGGAGTCTGTTTTTCATCTCAGGTTTTATTTCTCTGTAGTTAATAGAATAAAACTAATATAAGTGAGAGAAGGGTCATATCCATCAACCTCAGTGGAACTGCTCTGGATTTGTGCTGTCATACATAAAAGCTGTTTCTGGTGCTGTTTGCAAGTGGGAGCTTGTTTAATACAGGAGCGAGTGTAGTTTCTGCATGCTACTGCATCAGTGCGTGTCCCAGGGCAGGTCTGTATTTCTATACGCTACATCTGTGTTACAAAGCACATTTATAGACTGAGGTCTTCATGAAAGACTGGAGTGCTATTTTGTAAAATGGTTTAGAAATTTTGAAAGGATGTGAAGAAAAAACCCCTCCTTTACAAAAATCTCTAGCAAGAAAAATTGAAATCAGCTATTATATTTTCAATTTGGATCTTTCAAAATACTTAATTTTGCTTTCATTTAAAAAAAAAAAAAAAAAAGCAATATCATATATCTGTAATATCAAGTTACAGATAAAACAAAGTATGGTTTCAAAATGGAAAACCAGAATGCCTGAAGCTGAGCAGCACTAAATATTTTCAAGAGAAAAATAGCTCTCTCCTGAGATTTACACATTTCCATGAAGTTCTTTGTTTTGCGGTTACAATTTTTTCCCCTGGTATTTTGTTACTGTGCTGTGAGAACTGTAATATCATATAACTGAAACATCAAGTACATCCTGCCATCAGAAGACATCTTTGGCATATTTTGGTGGCCAATATGTTTGTGTTCAAGTGGGATGCTCAAATCATACATAGGGTTGTGACAAGCATCTAATAAGGTTGAAAGCACGTGAAAACTGATGAAATAATATTTCTGATTACAAATGGGTTTTATTTATCATAAATTGAAAAAGTTTTAAAATTAAGTTTGAGGACTAAGAGGGTCAGATGACATGCATAAATTAGTTGAATCCTAATTCCAATATGAGTGAGGAGCACATGGTACACGAACTCTGACTGCTGTGACAAAGATATTAAATGGGGAATTTATGTTGAGGGCAAAGGAAATTTTCACTCTCCCAGCAGAAATTCCAGGGAAATTGTTCCCTGGACAGGTCAGAATATATTTTGTGAGGGTGTCCTCTGAAAGGCACTGAGAGGTACTGAAATAACCTCCCATCCCTGATACTGAAAGGTGAAAGTACAAGTGTGCAATTGTGTATTTTCCTGACATGGCTGGGTCAGAATTCATTCTGGGGGGATGCATAAGACACTTGCATGTTGAAAACTGTTTTGCACAGCTCAGGAGTCCCCCTGCATCTTTGGTGAGGGCCCACCTCTGAGCTTTCCCTAATGTGAGCTGGAACTGTGGTGGATCTGTTCACAGTGGGACTTGTTTCCTTTCCTACACTCTTCATCTCATTTCTCTGACAGCTACATCCCAACCTGATTTCTTAGACTCATAAAATTATCAAATGGTTTGGGCTAGAAGGGACATTAAAGACCACCTAGTTCCAATGCCCCTGCACGGGTACCCCCTTCCCACTAGACCAGGTTGCTCAAAGCTCCATCCAACCTGACCTTGAACACTTCCAGCCTGGCCTTGAACACTTCCAAAATATATATGGTTCTTTGTGCCTTCCTGTGCTGCCTAAACCTGGATAGACATACCTAAGGGTCTCTCATACCCAAGATCCTAGGCAGATGACCTTTCCCAGGTGACCCGCTCTGGGCACCATGATGTACATGTGCTCTGGGCTGGGCAGGCAATGAGGATATTGCTGGCCCATGCTGATGTCATTTTGGGTTGTGTCAAGTGTTGTCTGAAGTTCCCATTGATGTAGCTGATGTCATCTCTAGGTGCTGAACAGGCTCCTGGTAGAAGATTTCCACTAACATAAAAATCTGCCTGTTGTCTTCCAGAGACTGAACATGGATTTAGAAATAGGGCCAGGGTTAAGATCTGTGAAGTTCAACACAGCACATCCCAGTTTGTTGATCTATTTTTTTCATGCAAAGGGCATTTTTTTCCAGTTTCTCTTGGCAATGGTGGAGATCTGGGGCCAGTGGATACTTAGTCCATAGCTAACACTGGGAGTCGGATTAGTGTCCGTGGTAATGGGTTTAAACGAGACTAAGGTTCGTGACACTATATCTTTTAGCTGAAACATTACTGCTTATGAGGAAAGGGAGAGAAAAAAGAAATAACATTTTGCCATACCTCCTTCTGTGTTTCATTTTCAAGTGTGTATTAGTGTAAATAGACCAGCCAGGGGCTGGAGACTGCAGAGACAGGATTAGGTCAATGCTCCACTCATCCAGAGGAAAGGGAAGGAGGGAGTGGGAATTAGGGACCACATTAGAATTAGGATCTGTGAAACAGGGAAGTAGAGCCAAAGTCAGCCAGTTTCTGCAATTCACACTTAGTTATTCAAGTGGAAAGAGATGGAAGAGTGGTATTGGTGTCTCTGTGTGATGTATCCCCAACTTCATCCCGTGTGTGTGGGTAACACCCAATTCACTCTTACAGCTGTGTGAGTGAGCCAGTTTGGGGCTCACCTTTAGGCTAAGCAGTGTGCGTTGCCTGAGGTTTAGGTTAGTTGCAGGTGCAGAAGTGATTTGGAAGAACATGGAGGCAGGTCTTGGGAATTTAAATTTTAATTTAGTTGTTAAAGGCTTTTATAAATTAAAAAAATATTATATTTTAGAATTTGTTCAGGCCAAATATGTTCACCATTTTTATTTTTATTTTTTTTTAAAATGCTGTATTCCTAATTTTTGGTTAGCAGTGTGAGCATGTAAGAAGCCAGCTTTCAGGTGATGATGGTTAGGGTTGAATTTTGTTGACCCTAAGGAGGAAAGCTGTGCATTGCTTTCAGTTTATTTGGTTGCCTTATTCTGAATTTTTGCTCAATATGTATTCCTGGAATAGGCTGGGGTTAGACTAGGGATAGACTCTGTAAAACTAGTGACTACAGAGCTACAGTTACTTTCAAATATACGAATTTTGTGATGGAGGATATTGCTATCAATTTATTTGAATACCTTAAGCTCAAGTTTCTTGTGGCGCTTTATGCCCTTCTCATTCCCTGTATTATTGTTCAAGTTACTTTTACAGGATTTGAAAGATGCATTATAGACTCAAGCTTATAGCTGACTTGGCACGATGATGAAGGAAAATATAGAGTTTGCGTCAGTTTGTTTTACTCAGTTAATTTTCACACAGAAAAATATGCCTTATCTATAGCCAAGGTTAGGTTTAGTGCTAGACTCTATTGTAATGCTCAAAAAGCAACATTTTATTTTAATGAAGGCTTCCAGTTATGTTGAGGAAATATCTAACTAGTGTCAGTTTATTTAAACACCATGCTCTTAGACTTGTATGGCCTTGAGTGCCTTCTCCATGTCCAGTTCTTTGGTAATATAGGGCTTATGAGACTAAAGGATGCCTAATGAGGCTTATAATATAAATTTACCAGTTGTACTGTGTTCAGTGCAAAGGCTGGGATTAGTTTGGAAGGTCATAAAAAGTTGAATTGGACAGCCGACTGAAGTTTACCAGCTGCTAAGAGAAGAGCTGAGGACTGCTTCTACTTGGTTTGTATCCCTTAGTCTCAATGCCTCATCTGGAGCCAAAGTCAGGGTTAGACTTGGAGTCAAGATGCACCCAGGGGTCCTTGTTATGGACCAAAATACCTCTCCACGAGGCTGCTCTGGGATTTACGGCATTTCTACGAAGAGCTGAAATGCTATGGCGACACAGTCAATGAAAGAAACACATTATAAATAATGTTGCCCTTGACATCAGATATGTTGTCCCTGGGCCATGGTTTATATTTTCCATGTCTACAGTATAAGCAAAATCTTATGGCTGATCCCCATGCCTCATCATGAGTAAATATTGCTTTCTAGGGAGGATGCTGAGAGTTCTTATCCCCATCCCTTCCCCTTTTGCCACTAGGAGTGATACAGCAGAAGCTACCAGAGAGATTTTAGGCAAGATTTCATAGCATCTTGGCCAAAAAAAAAAAATCGTTAAATAGTCATTTATCACTTAGTTTCGTGCTACAAGAGAGGAAAATGTGTAGATTTCCCTCTCTCTCTGGATATAGAAGAATAATTTTTGGGAGAAAGATGCATTTTATTGGTAAAAAAGCAGTTTCAAGTCACTCTACATCTAGCAATAACAGCTGTATTTAGCAAAGTACTTTGTTAGAAGAAAATAAAAAAGATCAAATGCAGGGAGGGGAAATCAAAGAGTTACAGTGTGGATATTTTAAAGCCTATTTTAGCTAAACTCAGTGATAATTTTTCAAAGGAGAAAAATATTTCAATAAAACATTTATTGTGTTTTTGTGCTTGTTTTCCTTCTTTTGAGAAAAATGAAGCAGTTTAAAAAACTCATCCAACTCTATTTTTTTTTCTTAGGTTTTAAGTTCAAACGTTAAAACAAAAGCCCACAGTTATTCACACAGTTCTAGTTATAGATTATACTAGAGCAAAAAATTGTAAGATAGCTTTCTGGATGGCCTGACCCAGTACCATTCAAGAAGATATCATTTGGTTTAAACAGACATTGGCAAGGTCCTTAGTAAGTATGTGTATGATTGAAGAAAACCAAATACTTGGAAATCAAAAGAAGGAAGAAAAAATGAGTGTGAAAAGTCCTAAAAGACATGTGTGAGAACTAACTCATCTGCATGGCTTGTTCTTAGACCCTTTTGGTGGTGAGTTGTTGAGACATGAGGCAAAAAGAAAGATGTTTGGGCAGTAAAAGCCAACTTGGAGGCTGTAAAGTGATTTGTTTCTATTTCCTTGTATCAATTTGAACAGTCAAATCAGCTTTACAGCTCTGAAATAAACACAGTTTGGAGTTTATGTAAGTTCAGGATGGTGTAATCTGTATGTTTTGGACACGGTAGGGGAAGGAGAAGAAACATTTGCAGCCAGGTTGCCAACATGTTCCTCATTTGACATATCAACAAGTTGGTTGAGGTAATGGAAGAGATAAGTATTTTAAGTTGTAAATGCTTAAGAAGCTGAGAATCTGGAAAAGGGAATTAGTTTTAAAGTTCAGTAGTTATTTATAACCAGAACCATGGGATAGTGTGAGGGGACCTTGGGCATTGCTGTTCCTCCCTTGTAAGTACTTTGACTTGTGCTGGAGATTACTGTCCTGAGACATCCATCCAGGTTGTGACTTGGGGCAAGAGACCTTTGACTTGTTGGATAATGGACATGCACAGGGCAGAGGGCAAGTGAGAGAGAGGGCTCAGCCAGAAATGTTCATCCTATGGGTCACATTCAGCCTGCCAAAATGTTAATCCAACCTGGCAACTGCCTCTCTGTGACTCCTGTCCCAGGGCACAGGCAACAAGCTGCAGCTGGACAAGCTGCTCCAGCTCTATCAGCGGCTGACTCCTGGCTGCTCTTGTCCTGGGATGAGAACTGCTCAGAAAATACTTCTGTTACATGGCTTTTCAGCTGAAGATGGAAGAACGCCTTGTTTGTTAACTGAAATGGGGGAGAAAATGGGGGAGATGGAGGGAAGAGTGGTTTCATCACACCTGCTTTAAGTTCATGCTTTCATGCAGAAATGTGGGTACGTGAGGACTCTTGTACCTAGATGGTTGGTTGAAGCTCACTCAGGATCTGTCCAAAGCTCCAGGGTTTGCTTGTGACTCAAAGATACTAAGTCCCTGTCCAAGTCCTGCTGAAGTCAGAGGATACATGGCTTGCTCTGTGGTCCTCCAGCTGAGCCACTGGAACAGGCCACCTGCTGAGCTGAAGCGTTTGGCTTTTCATCATTGTTAAAAACTAATTGATATGAATCATGATAATGATTGGTTTGTAGAGCTTGCCTTTGGCAATGAACAAAGCAGCTTACAGAATTACAATCTTTATATGACTGCGAATATCTCAGCCGTGTCACTGAACTCAAGGGCAGCAAAACCTTCAGGGATTTATTAGTACAGAGCAACTTTCCCTGCTTCTGAAAGCCACTTAATAACATTTTCTGCAGCGTACACCTTCTTTTTTTTTTCCTGGACTTTCTGATCATGTTTCTTCCATTGCCTAAGGCCTAAGTTGGCTTTAGAAATAGTCCTGTCCTACCCTTGGAAAGGCATGTGAAGTGCCTTGTTTTCTGTTTTACAGGTGGGGAAGATGAACATTTAAGACTGATATGTTTGCCTGTGATTACGGAAATATCTGTAATCACACATCTTAACAGTCAGTGTGATTTTCTAATCTCTGTGTGTGCAGTCTGAGATCTGCTGAAGGCAGCAGGATTCAGAAAGGCTTCACAACAGGGAAAATCAAGCCATACATTTCTGGGTATTTCATTTTCAACCTGTCCACTTCAAAATGTCGGTGATTCAGTCCTTCCCTCTGCAGTGACTCAGCAATCATGCTACTGGGAGCTCAGGACAGGACCTCAGGGAGGGAGGTAGGGGATTAAAGAGCTTTTCAACACTTTACCTTTGTTCTGGAAACTCCCTTGTAAACTGCCCAGAGAGTGCCTCCTGCCCGGCATCACATGGATGGTGTGGTGCACATTTGGCATCCCAACAGGGATTCATCTCTGATGCATCATCACACCTAGCTGTAGGGTGGGGTTCACAGTATGAAGTGCTGTAGCTAAAACCCTCTGTCATGAGTGGTCCTACCTGGAGTGGGCTGATGATGGTCAGACCTTTCCTCTCTGCCCACTCAGACTGAGATCTGGAGGTCCTCTCCATTGTTACCATCTATTGGTCCAGCAGCATACTTTGGCCATAAGTCCTGTCCCTCCTGTAAGATCACTCCCATATTTATAGCTTATTTCTGAATCATGGCTAAGGTACCTGATGAAATTTAGAGTGGCCAGCACAGATAAGTATCCCACAAAAGCCCTGGTTTAGGTATCCAAGCAGTCTCACGTAAAAATCAGAGTTTCTGGGATTTCAGTGTTGTTGTTTGTAAAATGTGTTTCAGGTCTTTATTAAACTATCAAAATATTTGAATCACCACTTGAACTAAATGAAAGCTTACTATGTGTACATATAATTGTTTTTCTTGCTACCTGTTACTTGATTGGGGTTGGGTAAGATTAGTAAAAGAATTAATTTAATTTTCCTTGAAAGTTATGCATTATGAAGTAAGAGGTATAAAAGTTACATTACACATGGCAAATGTCTTGAGGGTTTGGTTTATAGACTTGTTTATATTTTTATTTTAATGATTATTACTTTCTCCATGTAATTTCCACTTTTGCATCTCTGTACTCATTAAGTTTTATTATCTCTTTTATAAAATCAATGGCTGCAGACCAGAGAATTTTGTTCTTGAAATAAGGAGATACAAACATATCTATCCATAAATTAAATGTTGTGGCTGTGAAAGGGAATTTTCAAAGCCAATTAATAGCTGACCTTTCATTTTTATGGACCATGGTGTGCAACACATTCATCTGACTTGACAGATCTGAAATTATCCAAGTGATAGCTGAACTACATTGATAAATACATTAGTAAAATTAGTAATCATGAAAGGTAACAGATCAACAGCCTTAGAAATCAAATCGTCATGGGCAAGATGCAGACTACACTGAAGTGAATTTTAAGTCTTTCTCTTGACTTCAGTGGGTTCTGGATGGCCTTTGCCACCGTACCACATACAGCCTTTCCAGGGGCTATGCAATTTTTAGCCAATGATTGTCACAGTGGACCTCAACTGATGAATGTTCCCAAACATGTGGGTGGAAAGTGCTGTCATGAAGGAAGAGAAATCTGCTTACAAAAGCCAGCAACTTGAAATGATAGAAGGACAAAACAAGAGGACAAAACAGAGTGACCGGGCAACCTGAGGGTCACTGTCTATGAATAAGAAAGCACTGCCTTACTTAGCATGTGTCCAAACATGGTCACCCTTATCAGTGTTAGGAAATTTTGTGCTTGATCAAACAGCTATGGACACTTATTGCTCCTATCACAACAAGATTCACCAGCTAGACTGACAGACGGAGCCAGGAAAGCAACTTCATGATTTGGTAGCTGTGCTACCATAGTTAAAGGAGGGATTTATATTTTTTGAATTGCCAAAGTCCTGTCAATGTCTAGCTGAACAACCAGCTTGTGGCAACCAGCATGGCTTCACCAAGGCAAAATCCTGCCTGACAAATCTGGTAGCCTTCTGTGATGGTGTAACAGCATCAACAGACAAGGGAAGAGCAACTGATGTCATCTACCTGGTTTGTGCAAGGCCTTTGACACTGTCCCACGTGACATCCTGGTCTCCAAGTTGGAAAGACATGGATTTGATGGATGAACCACCTGATGGACAAGGAATTGGCTGGAAGGTCGCATTCAAAGTGTTGTGATCACTGGCTCAATGTCCAAGTGGAGACTGGTGACAAGCGGTGTCCCTCAGGGATCGGTACTGGGACTAGTGTTATTTAACATCTTTGTCAGTGACATGGACAGTGGGATGGAGTGCATCCTCAGCAAGTTTGCTGATGACACCAAGCTGTGTGGTGTGGTCGACACACTGGAGGGAGGGATGCCATTTAGAAGGACCTTGACAGGCTGGAGAGGTGGTCCCAGACCAAACTCATGAAGTTTAACAAGGCCAAGTGTAAGGTCCTGCACCTGGGTCAAGGCAACCCCAAACACAGATACAGGCTGGGCAGTGAGTGGACTGAGAACAGTCCTGGGGAGAAGGACTTGGGCGTGTTGGTGGATGATAGGATCAATATGAGCCAACAGTGTGTGCTTGCAGCCCAGAAAGCCAACTGTGTCCTGGGATGCATGAAAAGATGTGTGACCAGCAGGTCGAGGGAGGTGATTCTGCCACTCTACTCTGACCTCGTGAGAACCCACCTGGAATACTGTGTCCAGCTCTGGAGCCCCCAAGACAAGAAAGATCTGGAGCTGTTGGAGTGAGTCCAGAGGAGGGCTACCAAGATGGTCAGAGGGCTGGAACACCTCTCCTATGAGGACAGGCTGAGAGAGTTAGGCTTGTTCAGCCTGGAAAAGAGAAGGTTCTGGGGAGACCTCATAGAAGCCTTCCAGTACCTGAAGGGGGCCTACAAGAAAGCTAGGGAGGGACTTTTTACAAGGGACTGTAATGATAGGATGAGGGCCAATGGATGGCAGCTGAGAGAGGATAGATTTAGACTAGATATAAGGAAGACGTTCTTCACCCTGAGGGTGGTGAGACACTGGACCAGATTGCCCAAGGAAGTTATGGATGCTCCATCCCTGGAAGTGTTCAAGGCCAGGTTGGATGGAGCCTTGAGCAACCTGATCTAGTGGGAGGTGTCCCTGCCCATGGCAGGGGGGTTGGAACTAGATGATCTTTGAGGTCCCTTCCAACCCAAACCATTCTATGATTCTATGAAGTGGGCTTGAGCTAGTCAGAATAAGAAAAGCCCAAAACTTCTGCCTGAGCTACAATGTTGCACCTAGACAAATAATTGATCTAAATGTGAGGTTTTGTGGCAATGCAGGGTCTACTTTATCCTGGACGTCTTCTACTTTATCCTGGACGTCTACTACATCCAAAGAGGGCTGAGCTGGGACAAGAAAGTAACAAGCCCTGTGCGAACTCAGCCCCAGTGAACATGGGAGTGACTCAGCTACCAGGGACAGCCAGTGTCTTTCTTCATCTGTCTCCAGTTCCTTCACACTTAGATACTCCTGTTTGCTCATGAAGGCCTGTGGTTCCTTCCCCAACTAAATATTGGATTGACATTTCTACCACTTTGAACCATAGGCAAAAATAGGATGGTCAAATGTCCTCTTCCTACAAGAGATGAGTTCAGGCTACATAGCTTTGTTTTGGAGTTTCATGAATGACAGTGTGAACTGAGATGGTAGGTATGTTCATTCTGTTACTCTGATTTACTTGTGGAGTCTGTTGAATGCTTCAGGAGGTGTGAGGTGTCACCAGGAACAGGTGACTTTTCTTGTGTGCTTATGAGACATTCAAGTTTGAGTTCCCTTCCAGTGAATGCCTGTCAGGGAAGGGTGGCGGTCATGCCCCTCTCATCTCTGTTCTGGTCTTGATTTGAACATGAAGCAACACCAATTTTTGTACTTTGTAAGCAGTGCAAATGTTACATGTAAGAGAGTAACTTCTGAACAGAAAGTATAATCAATATTGTCTTAGAGTAGTTCAGCATATGTCATCTTACCTGAATGCTCTTTAAGCATAAGAGTAATCTATTTGGATAGTATGGTAAGAAATATGTGGGCCAGAAGTTGCCTGGCTGCAATAGTAAGGGGCTCTGGACAGGTTAAATAACCCTTCTGAGAGCTGAAAAAGGATATGATAAATTTATCTTATTGGGAATCTTTCGCAGAACCAAGTAAAGAGCATGTCTATTTGCAGAAATAGGAGTTTAACTTGCATACAAGTGTTTGTAAAATTAACCAGTACTTTTCAGCTATATGTGGCGTTTGTTCTCTATAAAAATATTTAGTGCGCATAGATTCCGTTTTTAATAACCTTTGTTTTCTTCATATGATTTTGGTGTTCTGAAACATATCTCTATATACTTTCCCTTTGGGCCTAAAACTAAAATCAGTACTGTATATACACCATTAGTCCTGGTCATCAAATCCAGCTACTGGTTGCCACCAGGCAACCCATCTTATAACCCCATATGCAGACCCATCTTTGTGCATCTGAGAACCAGCTAGGTTTCTCCGTGGTTTTCCAAGCCCATGAAAAGGCTGTTCTAGAGCTTTGCCAAATTTTATGTTAATCTGTTCCTTCCTATTTTCTCTCTAGTTCTGTTTGCCAGTCTTCTTTTCTACAGTTAACCAATACTCAGGGCTAAACCGTAGCAGCTAGTGTATCACTCAAGACTCCCTCCCCAGCTGGGAAGGAGAATTGGGGAAAAAACAGAAAAAGCCCATGAGTTGAAGTATAGACAGATTTAATAGAATAACAAAACGGAAACAACAGTCAACATAAAGCATAGAGGGTTCTACTCAGCCTAATACTCAGTGCTGACAGCAGGAATAGACCACCAGCAAGGAGCCTCAGGGAGAGCAGGAACTCCACCCTCACTGAGCTCCCTCCTTTTATAATGAGCACGATGAGGTGGTATGGGATACACCTGTGAGTCAGCTGCCTTGATTGGAACTCTCAGCTGACTCAGGGCTACTCATGGCCTTGCTGCATGGCTGGCCCATGGGGCTGTGCCTGGAGAACCAGGACACTTCTCCAGACTCACTGGGAAAATGGTGTGGTAGTCATGGTGAGACTAATTGTCCTATTAGAAATAGGCGAGCTGAATGAAATTAGCCCAGTGGTCTGCACAGTGAGAATGTAGCATTTGGTCACAATAAGGCTTCTGGTGTGTTGAGCTCTTGCATATTCAGTTGGCCAGCATTGCCTTGTAGTGTACTTGTGTTTGTATTGACATTTTCTTTTATTTCATGTTTCAATCCAAAACTATCTTGGAGCAGGGCCATATTTTTGAGCTGAGTATGTATTATATCCAGCCCAGTGGGATTTAAAACTAAGGCTTCCATAAGGAACACAATATGCATAAGAATAATACAAATAACACTGGAGAATATAGTCAAGCTTGCCATAGAACATCTGACACAAATCCTATATCTAAAAATAGAAGGCCACAAGCAAGAGAGTTGTTCAAATTAATGTAAAGTGTTTGTGGTTTTTTTTTTTTTTTTTTGTCACTAGGATTTGCAAGTGGACAGGGAACTGTATTTCAAGAAACTAGCATTTCCACTTATAAATTTTCTAAAGAGGACTTTTAGGAAATGACTGCTGAACTGTGCCCATCCCTGCTACTCTATAGTGAACCCCACAGCACACATTAAGCAGGATGCCAGTAATGATGTGGTCATTTTGAATTGTCTTACTGGAGTTTTGCCTGAGGAATCAGGGAAGGCTTTAGGATCTAGCTCCTTGTGTGGTGGACAAAACATTTCATTGCATTTAAGCAACGAGCACAATGATCCTTTTTAATAGATCTATTTTTGTTGGAGAGGGAGAAGAGAGATTGCGAACCAAAAACCCCTTAAATGGAATTTGAAGTAATGAATAGCTGTGGTTATTGGAAGTGAGAATTTATGGAGCCATTGTCTATTGCTGCCAATCCTAATGATAAGTGTAATGATACCAGGTCGTATTATTTGCATGGTGGTAGCACTTGTGTCTTTATCATAGAGCCGGGTGCACTGGAAGATGCTGTACAAATAAAGAAAAAAAAGTAATTCCTTCACGGAAGAGTTTACAGCCAAAGTATAATAAGGTCATTTACTTTATGTGGCTATGTAAAGCTAGAAGGGGCCACCAAAGAGAAGGATGGTCTGTTGACACTCCAGTCGTCCATGTGAAATAAACAAAGGGTTCAACTGAGAAAAGTGATTCGGTAATTTGTTTTTTTTTTTTAAATTACTACCTGTAGGTTTTATCAAATCTTGAGCTCTGTTCTGAATGTAGGAGTGGTACATTCCTCCTTATTTTTGCCTTTGTAGTGTTAGCAACACAGGGAAGCCTGTAAACACCTGATAAAGCTTCATGATCTTCTACTTACTTGGAAATACTAGTCAAGTAAAGAGCAGGCTTTTCTCAAGAATAAATGTCCTGGATCAGTGACTAACTAAGGAGAAGTGATCAATCTGACCAGAGGGTAGCAGAACAGAAAGGATGAGACTACAGAATGGAAATATCTCACCAGCCACTTCAGAGATGGGAAGAAGAGACAAGGAATCATCTTTTCAGATGTAAATAGGACCCTGGTTTTGCAAACAGACTTTAGTCTAAGTTCAAACCGTGCAGCAATAGTGAGAGAGCTGGGGCACAGAAGCGTGTAACGCAACTCTTTTAACTGGGCTTTCTGTTTATTGTCTTGTATAAGTAAAGAGCAGTAGGGTTAGAGACCTTTGTAAGGTCTGTGGATTGTATTCCTTACCTTGATGATGTCTATAGAAGCAATCTCTAAATGCACGCCCATGAGACGTACTGAGTATTCTCACATGGTTGGGGAGTTTGGGAGCACTTATGCTGCAGAGCAGGATGTGATGTCTTGGTCAGAGGTGGTAATGAGTGTTATTAAGAGCCTGACATGTTCCTTCCTTTGGAAAGAGAGTGACTCAAATGCACACGTGTTGGTCACTGTCACCAAAGGGAGCCCTGCAAAGGATGTGTCCACTGGTGTGTTCCTGCCAAAAGGGTCATGCACCTTGTGTTGATGGTTGTAACCACTAAAGGTCAGAGTAAGAGTGGAGAGGTTAGGAAAAAGCCAAGAGTATCTCAAATTTTGTTTTCTCTCATCTTGCTCACCGGATATCCAGTAAAATGTTCTCAAGTAATTTTTGTGTTTTTTTTTTTCCCTTTGAGTAGCCTTCCTTTCCAAAATGCGCAGAGCAGTAAATACCTATGTCCTGTAGTTGCCACTTTATATGTCGAATTAGGAAAGCCTCATAAGTCCCCTGTTATTTTATTCCACTATAGAGAATACAGGTGCTTTTCTGCACAAAGTTTTCGTGCAACACAGCAGGAGTTGTACTTTAAGCCTAAATGGCATGCACTTAGTTATCTAATTTTTGCATATTAATCCTCTCAAGATGACTGTTAACAAAAAGCTCATTAATTAGTGTTCCTTTAGGATCTGCGAATGTATCATTCAGTGTTTTAAAGGAAATGGGAAGACCACAGAGCAGTGTATCATGAATCATAATATCAATAACATTTGCAGATATGTAAAGTCACTTAGCTGACTCCTTGATACTGGTGGCACATGATACATAAATATACCACCGTGTAACCTCCAATCAACAAGAAATAAGATCTTACATGCTATCTCTATTTTTGCTTATGTGCTTAGACAATCATAACTGTAGTAACACTTCAGCAATTGTCTTAATTTCAATGTGTTTTCTTAAGGAAAAAATGGGATTCTCACCTAAAATAAATGTCTAAAAAAACATGGAGGTCTGAATGAGAGACACTAGGTTTTCTTTTTAGTCAATGGAGCTACACAGAAAGCTCCAGAAGGTAATTCATCTGATCACAGCCTAAGAGAATCATATCTACCCATTATGCAAACAACAAAGTTGTAACAAGCTCAAGTTCAAAACTCTATTTGTACAAAACAAGTGAGTGATTAAGAGACTTATGGCATTCCTTTGCCCTTCTTATTTTGAATGGGAAATAGCAGACAGCTTATTGTCTCTGTTTTGGCGTATCTGAGGCCAGCGCATGTGTCAAACATGAGCTGTGGTCCTGAAATTTAATCCTTTCTTCCTAGTCCAAAGGGATCTGGGATTTTTAAGTAAATGACCAAATTTATGGATATTTCTCTTGAAAAGCAGCTTCAGGTTTTGAATTGCTTTAGTGTTTGCAATAGTACTGTTTATCAAAAGTTGTGGAACCACTGAATAAACATCAAATCTTCACTGAAAGAAAACCTACACAATAGAAATGGGGAAGATCATACCAAAAGTATGGAAAGATATTTAAGTATCACCACCATACATTTCTACAAAAAATATTAAACGTTATCTGTGGACGTGGTGGAGCAGAACTTGGTAGAGATGATGTAGAGAAAAGGAAGCACTTTATCATAATTTTTGCTCAAAAACGTTGGAGTTAAGACTCCTGCAGACAGTCTTAATCACAAACATACATCTTAAATCCTCCCATTAGCAATATTATCTTAAAACGCATGGGCTATTTATTGCTGGTAATGTTTTTGACAGAAAAGATGATTAGCTGTTGGAGCAAGCTACCAGGGAAGACAGTGGATTCCTCTTCTCTTAAAAGTCTTCATCTCAAAACTGGAAGTCATCATTACACTTAATACAGCAGCTACAGGATGAAATTTACAGTCTGTATCACAGAGGTTGAATGCTGAAATGTCCCTTCTGGCCAGAACATTTATGAATTTCAGTGTTTCTAAAGTACCTACGGATCCTTGAATAAAAGACACAATTGGAAGTCCAACATATTTTATGAGAGAGTTCCGTCCGCCTTACACAGAGGTAAAGAAAACCTCACACAGTGGTATAGTCAGCTTAGGTATATACATATTTTATTAATCTCTCAACCAAGTAGATGCCTAGACATAAATCAGCAAGGGCAGACTAGTTTTACTAAAATACATACTTTTCTCACCCTGACAGGCATGCAAGAGACTGCAATTGCCTGTGTTTCAAGGACAATTTTAACAGTAAGACCATTCTTCTCAGGGGACTGCTCTCACTTTTTCATTTAAAAAAGGAGGAAAGAAACCCAAGACTAAACATATGATGGTTTTATTATGTGAAACCCAATAGGAAATGAAGTAAGAATATCAGACTGCTTTTAGTTGAGTAGTTTCCTAGCAAGGAATTTTGTTTTAAGGTGGAAGAGGGGCAGCTGTGCTGGAGGGTATATTCCCTTTGCCTAGACATCAGGACCCTTTCAGGACTTTAACTGTATGGAGATGCTTGCATGAGCTGGGCAGTGAAAAAGGTAGAGCAGGTTTGATGGGAACTGTCTCCTAAGCTTTGATTCAGGTTCTGCTGGTTTGGAAAGCAAGATTCAGCTGTAGAAGTGGAGGGAAAAGACCCCTTTGAATGACTACAGCAGCTCCTAGTTGTATCTGTTGGTGCACACTTGGGGTGAGTGTGTGTGTGTGTGTATGTGCACACTCGTTGTGTAAGCAAGCCAGTCAAATTCTGTCTTCATGGACAGTTCAATGGAAAGTTAGCTTGAAAATGCAGTATATCATATTTCATGAATTTAATAGGGTTTTCATGATTTTACAAAGTGCTTCAACCAGACATTCACGGCTGGAGGCTGCACAGCAGGAGACCTAAAACACTGCATCTGTGTTTTTCAACTCTTGCCAGAATCCATTGAATTTGATCCGGAATGACTATGCATCTTTGGAATGTACATTCACTTTTCTCTTGCCTTATCCAAATAAAAAAGGGAGGAGGAAAAAAAAAGTCCTATGAGAATTCCATATGGAAACACTAAACTAGCATTATAAAGGATTTCCTATAAACAAAATTACGGTCACAAATTTTGGACTTGGACCACATTTAAAACAAAGGGCCCTTTGTCTCCCTCTTTTTAATATATTATTTTATCTATGTTAACACACACATTTTTATTTTTTTATAGACATATGTAAACAGATGGACACATATACACTCATGCAAAACTGAATGTATATATTAGTTTGAGGTCCATTTGCAATCTCTTTCTTTTTTTCTTTTAGATTGTAGAACTCCTAACAAGAGCAAACTTTAATCGTTCTGTGCACTAAATCCCTTGAAAATAAATATCCAGGGCAACTTCAAAAGCCCTTAATTAGAAGCACATGTGTGGTGTTACAAATTTCTGGCTGAGGCGGCTGAGTTGTAATTTAATGTTATGATCTGCCATAAATATTATCCATAATGAGCAGACTTCGGGTTACACTTCTGTATGTCAGATAACTCCAATATTTTTTGTCTGCTTTTGTTCAATCACTGAACCTTAAATGAAGTTTAAAATTAGCAAGAAAGAAAGGAAGAAAGAAAGAACCATTTTTCCCACCAGGGAGCTGAACATTTTTGTCCTCCTGGCTGTAAAGAGGGCTATTGATTTTATTCTGTTTTCTTATAGTTCAAAAATGTGGTAAGCAGATAATAACTTGGAGATGATGGGGGAAGGGGAATAATAAGAATTGAAAGTTAGTGAGATGGCTGGTTGTTTTGAACATCTTTCTGATGGCAGATTCTTGGAATAAGACCTGTATTCCTTCCTCCAAAAAAACTCATTCCTACATGAAAATCTAAAACATTTCTGCCCCTGTGTTGTACCTGACCCAAGGGGCAGTTGTCCATCATATCTTAGAAAGTTGAAGGTAGAGGATAAGATTTTATGTGCTAATTTTAGGCACTGTTTATGAATTGTTTTTTCAGCCTTGGTATAGACTGTGTGTGAATATACATACATATGCATGTGAAAGGGGAGGGTAACAAACCAGTCGGTGAATTTACAGTGCAAATATACAGCTGTAAGAATTATGCACTGGTTTCCCAAATGTGTGTGAAATGATACAGAAATAGTGTGGGGCCATGGAACAAGTCCACAGATTCATGACTCATGTATAAAGAGGCAGTGTGGCTTTGGACTTCAACCAACCATGCAGGTTTTTTTCCTTGCAGAATGCCCTAGGACTCATCCCTACACATTTAAAATGACAAGCCTTATCTGGTGGTTTTGACTTCAGGTATTCCCTTGGCAGGCTTTCCATGCAGATGCAGCCACATCTTTTAGCCTGAGCGCAAAGTGCAGGAGCGCTGCTCTCTCTTGGGCTATCTCTCAAGACAGAAGATGTCGAGTTGCTCCCCCCAGCAGTCTGAGCATCTCCTGCAGCTTCTCCTAGTCAAAAAGCCTTTTGGTTGGAACTGTTTTTATGCTAGGTCCAAAAATCTACTGCAAGGATGAGCAAAAGTCTCAATCAAAGAGCTCAGGGTGTGGACATGTCTCCTTTATTGACTGCAGTGGCTTGACATAAAACGTAGCTCCTGCAGCTACATGCTGACGGAGTGATTCAAAGCAGGGAAGCAGTGAGCAAAGGCAAAACAGTTTCAAGCTGCAGTCACTAAAGAGCCAGATATAAAGCAAATAGATGTCTGGAAACAGCATGCTCTGTGGGCATGATAGTAAGCGGTCAGATGGCAGTGTGACATTGGTCTCTGTTTAGTTTTTGTCGGACTCTCTGGCTGCTGTCGCTTCTGCTGGAGCAAGACTGGGTTGTCTGGGATGGTATCTCCTCTCAGGAGAAGTCAAGTCCAGATGCCAAGCAGTCAATTATTGTGGCAGCAGGAAGTGCTACAAATACAGTTCTCCAGGGTTTCCCCCCCAAGACTTTCTGTCTCAGCTCTGTCCCTCATTTCTAGGACGTGTACATGCAATTTTTTTCTATGCTACTGCAAAGCCTTGAGCTGCATCACATCCTATCAGATCATATATCTCATATCAGATACAGCAAACTGCAAGCCAGGCTTATTCCCTGTGTTAAGGCCCTTCAGCCCAGATGAGTTAAGTAGAGATGAATTTGGCCAAACTTCTTTCCGTCTTTAGGTATGGAAAGCAGAAGTAAGGCTGTAAACCTTCCAGTTGACAGGTTATCTCCAGAAAGGTTTGCCAAGTTACTTTATAAACTTCAGCTACATAGGAGAGAAGATAAAAGCTGTAATGTTGCCCATCATTTCCCATGAAGGATTTGGTGCTCAATACCTCTACTTTCCCCTTTCTGTTCCATCTCTAGTTTATGGAATCAGAAGTGCCGAGATATGAAGAGGCTGTTGTCAAGATATTTCTAACAGAGGTGATGGAAATGTCCATTTCTCTGTGACTGCCAACATCAATTTGTAGGCTGGGAAGATTCACATAATGCCTGGAGACCTGCAGAGATGTGAGTGAGTCTGAATGCAATCAGCACTCAGTGTCATCTCCAGTAACTCTTATAGAGGCACATTCAGTAGTTTGGGCCACTTACCAAACCAACCTTAAACCAGATATAGCTAGAAAAAGTTTCCAATCTTTGTTTCATAATCATATTTAATACTTCACAAGTTCCTTCCAACCAGGGATGAAGAAATTATTTAAAAATGTGAATAATTTCAGTGTCTTAGAGCAACTGCCTCAAGTCCCCAGTGCCACTCCACCTCCAGCTGATTGCTGAGCCATAGGTGACTTCCCAAGCATGGACTGGTGACACATAACACTGCTGGAAGTTGAATGTCTCTCCCTTGTGTCCTTATTTGCTATCAACTACTGGGTGAGTGCAGCTTCAGGTATGATGGAGATTATTTGACACATCTCCTTAAATATGAGCTTAGAAAAGCTACATGTGAAAAATGGTAGGACAGATATAAAGCAAGAAAGTGCTTTTTCAGTTCAGAAGAGGTCAAACACTAGTAGTGAGTTTCAGCCAAATGAGAGCTGAGATTTCATGTGGCCTGGCCCTGTGCTCCCTGCCCTGCATGATGCTACTCTTCTGCCCATCTTGTGTCCGCACCAGCTCTTCCAGAGCCCCAAATCCTAACTTCCAAGAAGGGACAAGCATGGAGGTACCAGAGTCACAATGTCTGTGGGACTAGCTATGCTGTGGTGAAAATACTCTTACCAGGGAAAGAGCACTGAAGCGTTGTTGCACTTCACATGAAAGGATCAGGTGAAGAGGTGAAGAGGACCTTGTGGCAGGCTGTTAGATACCTGCCAGCATCTCCCCCACTGTCTAGCTCTGCCCTTCCCCATGCACACCCTCCACTTTGGGTTTTGCAAGGGTGACAAAAAAAGCTTTTCAATTTGACATTTTACTGGTTTGTGATTAGTGTCCTTTGGCCTACAAAGGTCTTTCATGATGAAGAGAGGGAAAAATATAAACTCAAACAGCAAGGCAGAGAAACAAATTGAGTCCATTGCTCATCTCTCAGACTTCTTAGCTCTGCTAGCGTTCTCATTACGATCCCTCTTTCATGGCTCCCTGTATCAGGTTTTTCTTGAACTCTACATTCACTTAGCTTGGTCTAGTTAATGAGGAGTATTTTTCACCAGCCACACAAGTAATCATCTACTTTCTCTTTCATCGTCATTTCTCCACTTCTCTATACTTTATCCTGATTGCCTTCACAGGCTTAGTAGGCTTTTTGTCAGACTTGAAACTAGATCATCTGGCCATGATGGTAATGGTGGTCATTCTTCCTTTTAATTGGCTTGTATTCAACTTCTCTTAGCTAAAGCACAGGTTTTTGCCACTATCTGAAGAACAGTTTCCATTTCAACCTATTAGAGTACAGTTTTGTCTGTTCAGTTGTCCCAAAACCAGTGAGATTAGTCACATCCCTAAACCTGCTAAACTAGAGCCTTTTCAGTGGAATGGTTCACCTGTGTGCATGTACAATTCTGAGCAATGTGCTCAAGTTAGATGGAAGAGACTTGCTGCCCCAAAGCTCTCATTATTTTATGATGTCAATAGATGGAGCTGAAGGAACAACGCAGAGAACACAAGTGAATGTATATATGGGTTTGTTTCTTTTTTTGGTGTATCAGGAAGGGATCGTGCTTGTGAAATGACAGAAGTGTAGCTATATAGTGAAGGAGTGGCATGAAGGACACATGACTGCTGCAGCATTAGAAAAGTAGTGGAAGACATAGAAATTTTTATCTGGGACAAAATATCTTTTCTCTGTCTATAGGTCTCTCCGCTGTACATTCTGCATTTGATTCCACTTCTACACAAACAGCATTAAAAAAGACTTTACTTTACTTGGTTAATCACCCACAGAATGAACGTTAGCATACAATTTTGCATATCTAGCTTAGACTAGACAGTCATTCAAGTGTTTTTTATGTCAGAGTTGTCCACCTTGTGATGATCTAGATCTCAATAAGGGCAGGGCAGGTACACTTAAACTGTCCCTCTGTATAAATAAATCACTTTGTGAAAGAAGCCTTAGTATTCCATGTAAATAAGGATTCTCATGTCATGGTTTACTTAGTTTGCTAATCAAAACATGTAGCTCTGAGCACTTCCCATTTAGTGTAGCTTATGAAAATCAAGCATCATTATTGCTGTCTGATACATTATCACCAGCAGCCATATAATGGGCAAAATGTTCCTGGGTTGAAACAAGTGCAGTTTATGACTCTAAATTATTATGTATAAAGAAGGAAAAGTGCAGCTGGATATTCATTAGACACGTTCAATTTAATGTATTGAAAAAAGTGAAGAATATGTTTTAATTAATAAGCCAAATGCATGTGGCATGGAATCCGTAAAGAGAACCCATAGAGCTCTGTGACGCTCTCATACTTACAAGGAAGTGAAATGGCAAAGCTGCCCTTCACTCTAGAGGGAGTGAGTCTGCATTCCTGTGCAGATCAGAATCCACCTGCTTTTGTTGTCTTTACTTTATCATCATAGTTAGTAGATTTTGTCCTTCAGACCCACCAGTGATATAAAAGACATTGGACATTTTTATGTGCCTCAGTGTCTGGATTTCCAATTTGCAAATAATTTTCAGGAGGAAGATGGCTAGCATATTCCAAAAATCAGGACCTTTGTTTTAAGAAAGGGCAGTTGAGAATTGTTAAAAAGACTTTAAAATCATTGTAAACATTGCCTGTGCTGCAGCATTTGAATGAATGAACAGTAAAAAGCAGGACAACTTTAACAACTCTGAAGTTCAAGTCCCAAGATGACCTTCCAAATTAGAACCATGTTGTTGATACTTACCGTAAGAGTTTGAAAATGTACTGAAGATATCTACCAGAGGATCTAGTTCTTGTGAGAGGTTCTTAAAAAGACACAAAATGGAAATGCAGTAGCATGAACAAATAATAAAATTACTATTGGGACTGAAACTTTCATTCTAGCTCAAAATACTTGTTGAAGAAACTTTTGGCACCTGGCATTAGTGTGTTTGCTAGAAGCCAAGAAGTGAATCACCTTGGAAAGGCTGAGCAAGATTTCCATGGCTGCCATCATGCAACAGCAAATGAAATACTTTTCTGAATTATAAGAATTTTTTAACATGATTTTTAGGTCATAGCAACTAGCTCAAAATCAGCCAATACTTACAGTTTGTAATCTAAGTGGAATCCCCTTGAATTTTTGGATATTTTGTTGTTTGAAAGAAATGCAGGGGGATGGGTCATGGTATTATACTGTTTATATTCACATTAGCACTGGGAGCACCTTCATTAGGCATGGCCTTTCCTCAAAAAATCCGCAAGCCAGGTGTGACCATTACCATCCACAAACTGAGATCTCTCACTACCAGCGCCCACTAAGAGAGACCATATGCACCCTCACAGAGACTGACTGTACAAGGTGAAGCCCTTTCTCCTGAGAGGCTGTGTTTTACACCATTCACAGAGACAATGTTGAAGGAAATAGCCTTGATAATCATGTTCTATTTAACATTTTAGAGAGTTTTAAACCGTGTCAAGAATTAGAGTCCCAAGCAGAAGCTGTGCTACCACAGGCAATTTAATCTGTGAGTATGCACAACTCTGGCTACTCCAAGTAGCAACTGCAGTGAGGAAATGGTGACAGCCAAGCCACGACAAAAGTTCTGGGTGGCTTTTTACTTTAGAGTATAGCTCTTATACTACCCCATCTTCATGTATGTCCTGTAATGAACCAAATAGGTTGTCATTTGGAGAAGCAATCACTCCATATAATATCCTGAAAGTGACTCTTGGGGGTGTCTAAACTACAGGATAGACTGAGTAGCTTATTATGGCATGGATGTGTGCACACCACTGCAAAGATCTGATGAGGATTTCCTACCTGGTGGGCTGCCAAGGTGTCCTCTAACATATCTGCATGGTTGGTTGTGTTTCGCCTGCACAATTAGGCAACTACTTTCAAGTGTCAAGAAACTGAGCCTTCTCTACAAAGTAGGTTTTTTTCCAGACTAAATGAAAGTGTCTGGTCTTGGAGAAATGTAACCAGTACACTCAGATGAGAGACGTTCATGGACAAAAAGGAGTGCATACACACACTCAGGGAGTCTGAACTCACTAGGGCAATGTGGAGTAATCTTGTCCTCTTGCAATTGCAGAGTAGAACCTGTCTACTTCAGCCTGCAGTGTGCTGGGAAATGGGGATGGTTCCTGGTCATGTCTTCCTAATCCAAGGAAATACAAGAGCCTGAAATTCTGGAGGACCATAGAGTAAGGGTGATCAATAAGTATAAGGTGACGCATGTATATGTCAACATACCAAGACCTAGTCTAGGTGTAAAAAAGCTATGATTAGCCCCAGGCACCTGGGGTGGAAATGACCCAGTCACTGAAATTATTGTGGACACTGATGGTGTGATGAGTTCATCCCCATATCATGAACAGAAAGTAGATCCTTTCTGCTGAGTTTGTAAAAGATCTTTCAGAGTCAACACAAAGCCAGAGACCTTGATGTCCTGGGTCCAGTCCTATTCAATATATACATTAACAACCTGAACAAAGGGACAGAGTGTATCCTCAGCAAGTTTGCTGATGATACAAAACTGGAAGGAGTGGCTGACATGCCAGAAGGCTGTGCTGCCATCCAGCGTGACTTGGACAGGCTGGAGAGCTGGGCAGGGAGAAACTTAATGAAATTCAACAAGGGCAAGTGTAGAGTCCTGCATCTGGGGAAGAACAACCCTATGGATCAGTCCAGACTGGGGGCTGAGCTGCTGGAGAGCAGCTCTGGGGAAAAGGACCTGGGAGCCCTGGTGGACAGCAGGCTGACCATGAGCCAGCAATGTGCCCTCGCGGCCAAGAAGGCCAATGGCATCCTGGGGTGCATGAAGAGGAGTCTGGCCAGCAGGTCAGGGGAGGTTCTTCTCCCTCTCTACCCTGCCCTAGTGAGGCCTCATCTGGAGTATTGCATCCAGTTCTGGGCTCCCCAGTTCAAGAGGAGCATGAAACTGCTGGAAAGAGTCCAGCACAGAGCCACTAAGATGAGGAAGGGATTGGAGCATCTCCCATATGAGGAGAGGCTGAGGGAACTGGGTCTGTTTAGCTTGGGGAAGAGGAAACTGAGGGGGGATCTCATTAACACTTATAAATATCCAAGGGGTTGGTCTCAGGAAGATGGGGCCAGACTCTTCTCGGTGGTGTCCAGTGACAGGACAAGGGGCAATGGGCACCAACTGGAACACAGGAGGTTCAATCTTAACATAAGGAAACACTTCTTTACTGTAAGGGTGACTGAGCACTGGAACAGGCTGCCCAGAGAGGCTGTGGAGTCTCTGTCTCTGGAAACATTTACAACCTGTCTGGACCTGTTCCTGTGTGATCTACTCTAGGATCCTGCTCTAGCAGGGGGGTTAGACTAGATGATCTTTAGCAGTCCCTTCCAACCCCTACCATTCTGTGGTTCTGTGTTTCTGTGATTCTGTGGTGTCTCTCCCTGTGCTCCTACAAGACACCTAGACTGTGGTCAGAGAAGCTCTGGACTGTAGCTAACACACATGCGCACCACTTGTATTTCAACACTATGAAACAGGGAAATGCTTGTATAAGGACTTTTTTTGCATACATGGTCCAGAAGACCCACCAGCCTAAAAAGTCTTTAAAAGTCTTGTTTTGCTGTCAACAGTGTCATCAATTGATGAGTAATGGAAATTCCAGTGTTAATGGAAGAAGTATTATCTTTGCCAACGTCTTCCACAAAAGATGTTAGTGGAACCAAATTGTTTTGTGACCAGCAGAATTAATGAAACCATGTTTGTTGTGGATGTGTGTCTTGGGCTTGAACTTTCTGGCTAAACAAGAGTGCCAACTTAAGCTTTTCCTGTAGTTGTGATATGAATAATCTCTCTCCCAAACATGGATTCTCCAATGTTTGATAAAGGGTAACTGGAGCCTGTCTTATTCTGTCTGGTGCAACTAATCAAGTCCCTCTCTTCTCCCCAGGCAGTAAATTTTCACAAAACCTGTACAATTCTAACAAATTTTGTTGAAACAAGTTCAAAAGTTGTCAGTGGGACACAAAGAGATGAGCTGATACACACATAACTTGGATTATTGAGTCCTTATTTTCTTTGGAATCTGGGATAGAAGTATTCTCTTCAGGCAGATTGTCTGCAGAAAATGGCTATTTATGGAAATCTTTACACTGTTTTCTATCTTATAAAGAGATGCATCTTGGCTTCTTTCCTCTGTATGACTTTTGACCTATAGGATTTATGACCTATATGTAACCTGCCAAGGACTTTCAACAATTGTCCTTCTTTCTCTTACAAGTTTTCTAAATTCTTATTGTGCTTCCTTTTGATGAACAAAATCGCACCAGAAGACTTTTTATATTTTCACTCCTAGTATTTTGCTACTTGTTCTTGCTGAAACTTACTGAAGAATCTTTGAGCTGTTTCACAAAGACCGTCTGAATCATTTCAAGTGTCAGTACTTAAATTTTTTACACAGGTTTTCTGAAGACTAAATTTTAAGCACTTTTGTTAAATAAATGGCTAGCAAAAGTTCGTCTTTAAGTTACCCTGCTTTTTCTTATCTTACTCATCCTCATTTTAGTAGATGGTCTGTCATCAGACAGTCCTTCAGCCTAGAGACAATCTGTCTTACCAAAGTGAAAATAAAACATAAGCTCTTCCAAAAAACCAGCTTTCTTTATGCTAAAAAAGAGAAGCACCAATGACAGAAGCTCTTTTCCCCTCTCACAGGTCCTCTTTATTACCTGGAGGAGTGGTGGGAGGCTTTGAATATATCAGCCAAGACAAAGTCTAGTCAACGCTTAGTGTGGTTTGTTTTTCTCTTTTGCCTTGTCTAGACTAATTAAAGACTCAGAAGTGACAGGTAACACTACTGTTGTAATCTTAAGCAGGTCATTCTTCCTAGGAACAGGACCTCAAATCTCCAGGTGTACTACATGCATTGCAAAGCCCAACTCTACTCCTTATTATTTCTGCTCTTTTAATTTTCACAGAGAGTTTAACCAGTTCTTGTTGTGCCTAGTACCAGTAACAAGGGAAATATTTATAGTGTTGAAATTGAAGAAGCCATCACAAGGCAGTGCTATCAGTATTCCATCACTTAACCTTACCTTTAAAGGGGTATGTAACTGTAGGATAACTGTTAAGGATAACTCACCATGATATGAAAATTTACCTCTTGGAAAGCTTTTTTTTTTCATGACTGTGGTTCAGGGAAACAAATTTTGTTTCTTTTGCATAATTCACATTTCTTTAACATCCAGTTTGAACATCATTTGTTCAAACAGCACACTAGCTTTCTGGTTCAGACAGGAGTGCACAGTGTTATTTG
This sequence comes from Podargus strigoides, assembly GCA_028020825.1. Taxonomy (NCBI): domain Eukaryota; kingdom Metazoa; phylum Chordata; class Aves; order Caprimulgiformes; family Podargidae; genus Podargus; species Podargus strigoides. Next base: position 29,657,165 of record CM051663.1, on the reverse strand, counting down.
TCAGCCTTTTTCATCCACTGTTTCTCATGGTGTCTCTGCACATAGAGAATTCTCAATCAGCACAAAAAAAGGTTGACCTTGCACTGACCGATAGAATGTTAACATTCATCAACAACCGCTTCTGCCTTACGATATTCCCTAAACTTCTGAATTTTGTTTATTTGATTTTCTGTCTATTTTGTAGTATGTTTTGCACTTGCTATGTTATGTCTCAAAAAGCTATGTCATTATATCAACCTCTCATTGACTTCTTTTTTTCAGACGTACTGTGTTCTTTGGTTCATGATTGAATTTACGTGGCAATTCAGCAGCACAGGTAACGACAGCAGGGAGATGTGTACGTATCCACAGCTCCCATGACATACTGTATGTCCTCAATGGTCTTCAGGCTATGAGACTCAAATTAGAGGATCACCATCGTCAATCCCTAAGCTCCTCTGAACTTGAAAGCTGGATGATGGTTTGTCCCAGGCCACCCTTGTCAGGAGAGGGAGAAAGGCAGGGCAGGAGAGCTGGGGATCAGTTGGAGGCAGAAGAGCTCTGGGAAGTGTGGGAGGTGCAGGCTTGAACTGCTTGGAACTACCACCTTACACTTAAATTTTCCAAGTTGCAGAGGCTGCAGGGACTTATCTATTTCTTGTCCCTGTCTTTCATTCTCCTCCAGCCCCCTTGCAGCAATAACCTGCCCTGGGCAACTGCCTCCTTTGTGTCGAGAGCTGGCACCAGCTGTACCACCTGGCCCTGGGCTGTTTGCACTCCCCTCTCCTCTATCTGCTGAAACCCTGGTAACAGCTCTCAGTGGAGTGATGGGAGCCTGACAGAGGGGATGTGAATAGCTCGCTGTTGATTGACAGCCCCTCCATAGCGTTGTCTGTTAGATTCATTATCTGTACTGCAGAAATCCCTGGAGATCCTATCATCATTTCACAGGGTGCTGTAGAAATATATAATGAAGATCCAGCCCCCTTTCCCCAAGAGATGGCAATCTATGTCTAAGATAAGAGGTGTTAGGTGAAATCAGCTTGTGGGTGGCAACAAAGAAAGAAAAGGTCCTTCAAGATCTGGGAAATATACAAATGCCACAAAGTCTGGCAGTTTCCCTTTTGCTAATGGTATCAGAGTTTCCTTGGCGTCCCCCAAAGGCACTGGTCTCCAGAAGTGGACCATCAGCCTCAGTCTTGTCCCTTAACTGAGTAGGAGTACTCCAGCCACAAAATAACACAGTATCATGTTGGATGGAGACTCAGAAGTTTGGGTTCCAGTGCTTGGACCTGCAGATGTTCATTCTGTTGATATAACAATAAGACTAAGATTTTTTTTTTTTAATTATTATTATTATTTCCAAAGCAGCTGTCAAAGTGAATTTGGGGAAAGGGACATTTAAGTAGTGTTTACATGAAGAATGATTACTCATGGAAAATTCTTTCTCTGAACTTTTCCAATTTCATTAACAAAGGAATGTTTATAAAGCAAAGCCCTGCTTGACACACTGACATTTCTGAGTTTGGAGTTGGTGTTGTAGCAGTTGAAATTGAGGTCATACATCAATTTGAGAGCATGTATTATATCAAAGTAGAACAAGGACCTGCTTGTGGCAATCAGGAGAGAAGATATACCTCATGTGGCAATGGTGAAAGTACTGAGAATATGTATAAAGGCATCTGAGATAGCTTGATGAAAGCAGTTTCATGCTCAGAATATTTGCTAAAGTCATTATTAGTTGGGCAGAATAAGTAATTAATGTTACCTTGGGCAAATGTTTGCAGTCTCTAAGAAAGAGCTGAAGGTTGCATTGCTTGTTGTTTCTAGTAACTGTTCAATGTCTGCCTTGAGACGGAGACTTTTTATGTAGAGACAAGATTCCTGACAGACTTTCCAGCCTAAAATTAGATCCTCATTAAAGCTAAGCTAGTGTACTCTTCTTTTTATTAGTATTTGTTTGTTTTACCACTTTTTCTGTTGTTTGCCAGTATTGTTTCATCCAATTCTGAAAACCCCTGCTGTCCCCTCTTCCTACTGAGTTATCCAAAGTCTACCTTGGTCCAAAACCCAGGCAGCCATAAGGACAGTCCTATGCCATTCATGGTCTTACATTGTCTGTTTTTAAGGGGTAGGTTGAAGGTTTTATATTATAAGGCACCACATACTACTGTTGGAATTGATCAGTGATTTGAACTTTCATATCATCTTTTACTGAAGGATAATGAGAACATTTTGCATAAAATCCCCATTTTGCCATTGAAAATGGAGGGCTGGAGAGTTATTTGAGGCCATATGTTGAAGTGCTGATGGAGTCATACCCCAGAAACTCCTCTTGGTGCTGTTAGGGAGGACAACATCTCTGTGGCACTGCCCACCACCAGCGATGGCTTTCTGCAGTCCTGTGGAGACCTAAAGCAGCAGAAACTTAAGCCCAGTTCCTAGCTCCATTTTTCAATCAGAAAATGAAGGGTTTGATAGGCCACATGCTGAAATGATGATGACTCAAACCCAGCTATGCTTCCTTGTCATAATTTTTCAGTCTAGGATTACCAGATATTTCTATTCTCTACTAGTGACCAGATGCTAAAACTCATGCCTTCATGACGTATTCAAAACTAACAAGAACCAAACAGCTATGAGCAATTTTGATTGAGATTTGGTGTGGAAGGCACAGTGTTTGTGATTTCTAGTGGAAGGGACTAATGATTAGGGAAACTTGTGACAGTTTTGAGAGTTCGAACATGCAGGAATGTTTTTTGTGCATAGTGCTTGTAGAAAAAGGCAAGCATGGATCTGTTAGCAAGAAAATAAGATGAATAGGGCTGGAGGGAAAGAAAAACTCTCAGTGTCACCTTCCTAAGAGAAACTTCTCAGAAGACCCTGAATATATCTTCCCTGATGCTAATGCTATGCAGACAGGAAGCTTGTGCTATGTCACTGAGGTACTCAGCAGTTATGAGGTGTATATATTACAAGATCACCTGAGAAATCTCGAGTGAATGCATGAAGGTGCCATTTGATTTTTTTTTTTTTTTTTTTTAAGCAGACTCTCTTGCTGAACATTTACTCCTTTGAGTTAATGACAATAATTACATGAAAATCCATTTGAGTTTCTCAAGATGATGAATTTGCAGACTGGTACTACAAATACTTTAATACTCATTTAAATGCACTGTAATTGCACTTGATTCTAAGTAGTGGTGTTTGTAAATACTAGATTTCCTCCTCCCCCCTCCCTTTCCACTGTGACATCAATCCTGAGCAATGTACAGTGTATCTGATTGATGTCAGTCTTGATAAACGATTCTGCTGAAAGAGCTGACCATAAAGAATAGCATTTTCCATTAAAAAGTAATATATATCTATACCACAGGTCCTTGTGTAAGAGCAATACAATGGTCTGTGTTGTTTGTCTGTCGACAGCTCCATACCTGATTTGTGGTTTACCTATGTCCTACAAAGTCCTGAGAAAATTACAGTTTTGATACCTGCCATTGATTAGCAATATTTATATAGTCATTCATTTACACATTGGCAAGTGACATCTGCAGTATGGCTAGCTGTCTGGCAGGCTCACAACATGAAAGAAAGGAAATGACCTTTCCTTATTGAAGAAGACTCAATTCTGCTGCCTTTCCTTCAGTGCTTGGTTTTCCAAAGAGAATTCAAATGGCACTCTGATGGTTCTGTGTAGGATGGGCATGGCTTTCTGCAGTCCTGTGGAAACCTAGGGCAGCAGAACTTGACTCATTAAGCCCTGTTCCCTGCTACTGCAGCTCCCAAGTCACATCACACTGCCCCCTTGAGAAAGAGAAAAGTGAGAGCTGCCTATGGGGTCAGACAAAATATTGTAAGAGATCGTTGTAATGAATATCTTCTTAAGGTAAAGTTGATTGTCAGTCACCCTAAGGATCCTGTATTTTTCATTCTATTGTATTTAGAGATATGGGAGTGAACCATCTTTTTGTCTTTGTCTTTGTCTTTGTCTTTGTCTTTGTCTTTGTCTTTGTCTTTGTCTTTGTCTTTGTCTTGTCTTTGTCTTTCATTTTCTCTTTCTCTTTCTCTCTCTGTCTCTCTCTGTAGAAAGTGTGCTTTCAGAATGCTAAAAACTATTCCCCCAATGTTTCTTGTTGTGTGAGGCAGTTGAAACCAATAAAACTTCAAAATTTTCTTTAAGACAAATCTGGAGAAGTTTGTTTCACTATGAAAGTAAGCAAAAATTTGTACTACATGGAAAATTTTGCCTAACAATCTACCAACTCTTGCACATATCTCATTGTTTTTACTGAGGTTCATCTACCTTAACTCAGTCATCTAGAAGGCAGAAAAGCTCACCTCATTCACTGAAGAACCATTCCAGAACATAATATCCCCTAAAATAGTCACTTTGAATAGGTCCAGCATCAATCTGGTACTCTACAAGATATAATCTTAAATCCTGATTTGAATAACCTTGTGTACCCACTGCCGATACATCAAATACAAACTATGTGTACATCACATGTTAATAAATGCCTGGTGTACTTTGGCACAGAAACTCTTTCATGCATCGATGTTTATGCTTGTGCACTACACACCCAGACAAAGGCCTGAATATTCATACACTGCACATTTCTCATTTTTACTTCTTACAAGGAAGGTTTCTGAAAAACTGATTACTTTAGTAAAATGAAGAGCCCTGATATGACAGTATCATGTGCATCATATGTCTCACATGATACATATGACAGTATCATATGATACATATGACAGTATCATATGTACTGATACAATGCAGTATCAGTATATGCTGATACTCCACATATTGGGAGGGATGAAAGGATCAGCTTTTCAATGGGAACCCTTTAGGTAAACTCACATGCTCGAATGATTAAACCTAAGGATAAAAATACCATTTACAATGTGTAATTTTTTCCTTTCTCGTAATAACTTTAATGCAGGAAGGACAGAAGGGAGGAAGAGAGAGAAATAAGCTTATATTCTTAACTTTCCTAATCCATATTGCATTCCAGAACTATAAGATGTGGTAAAGACAGGTAAGCAGATAAATTTAGCAGACTTCCAGACTTCTGAAGCAAAAGAGGGAGGCAAGAACATTTTATCATTTCTGACATATGGAGCATGTAACACCGACTGCAATATGGAATGGATGATCAAAGTCATGTTTTCAATAGATTCTAGGAACACTTTTAGCCTTAAAGTCATTAGTAAACTTCAATTTAGGAACTGAACCCTAAAACCTTAATTTGGACAGAACGCTTCTACTTGGGAGCAATAGTAACTCACTCACAGGTCAAAATTTAATATAATTCTTGAACCAGGCAGCTCAATGTTGTGGAGAAAATGACTGAAAAATACTTAGAAAAATACCTTCAAGGGGTGAGGATGAAATTGAGAGCTAAGCGCAGGAGAAAATAAGAACTAGGGCTTTCAAAGAAAATTGAAGTTTTGGATAGCTTTCAACTATTTTGATTTATATTTAAACATTTTAGAGATTGGAGCTTTGATTAGCTGAGGCCCTGTCCAGTTCCCCTTCAGCTCTGATTTATGGACCAGCTGAATCTCAGTAAAATGAAAGCTAAATGAGGTGTTCTTTAAAATTACCTTTGAACACTTAAAGAAGGTAAGGAAGAGGGCAACTTGGCTGATTCTGACATGAAGGGGAATGGCATATGAAGGTGAATGTTTTTAGGAGCTGAAGTCTTTTGAGTACTGGAGAGGAAAGGAGCAGAAAGAACAGGATGTCAGGGGCCTTCTAATTACTGTATGCGATAGCACTGATATGCACATCACTTTTGACTGTGAGGTGCATTAAGCTGGACTTGTTACATATGTGAGAAGGTTTTTGGTGTTTTTTCTTGGTTTTGTTCATTTGTTTTGAAAGAATTTTTTTCTTAATTTACTTAAGAAATGGATTTCTTCTTTAGGGATTTACAATTGTCTGTCCTAGCCCACCCAAGGGTATTTTGATAGAAATCTTATAACACCCTGATGCAGTTAGACAACTCCAGGTGAACCCGTGGAGGGGTGATTTATGATGAATGACCCTAGTGGTCTACTTTAGATTAGCAATCCTTTAATACTGAGGTGGATTAAAAAAAGGCTGTACATCAGACATATTCACTTCACTTGGTTGTGGTCTTCCCTGTCCTCCCCTGTTTTTGCACTTCAGATTGACATTCTTTTTATTAGAGGTGAGACACACTAAGTAAGTAAGTAGGGGAAGTGCTGGGATCTGAATCCTGAGCCCTGAATTAAGGTTGACATATGGGTGGTTCCCATGGTCCTTCAAAAGGAGGGGATGAGTTTGCCTTTTGGCTTTCCTCCAAGGTACAGCTGACCTTGTAGGTAAAGCCCTTGGGTAAACAAGCCCCAGGTGCCCTGCATTGGGTAAATGAGTGCCAGGTGTCCTGCTTTGGGCATAAAAGCTGGGACCACTTGCAGGAAGGGTGGAGTGTCTATCTGTGAGGTGGATGCACTTTGCAGAGTTTCCTGTTGGGGAAGGACCTCCTGACTCTCCCTGCAACTGGGCCCCAGTCAGGTTTGGCATTTGCAAAGGCGGGCTTCGTGGGGGAACACTTTGGGGCTACTTCTGTCCTATATGATCAGCCTATTGACTTGGTTGTCTCCCATTTTTTCTATGGGAGCCTTTGTGTCTTTGTTTATTCCACCTATTACTGGTCGTGGCTGTGTCATTCCTGGGGTCACTGGGGTTGATGTCTGTTATGTGTGATCTGTTTGACTTGTTTGTACCCCCAGCGATCACCCATATACTGATTTTTCTATGTACAATAGAATCTGGTTACTGGATTGTTTTTCTGCTGGCTGCGTCCTTTGCGCTAGGCCTGGTGATTGGTAAAACAGTAGGGCATTATCAGAAGCCAGCCAGCACTGGATAAAAGTGCCTCTAAATATGCTAAGAATTAAGCCAATATCCAATTCTACAAGTGGTGTCAGTCCTGTTCTCACAGCTGCGACATAGAAATTGTCTCTGCTCCAGGATGTGTCCCGCTTTTTTTACTGCAGCAGAGTTACACAGGGGCTTGGTGTCCCACCCCACCAGGCTTCTGCAGTTGGATCATCCTTGGAAGAAAATTCTCAGGTGCAGAGGAAATTGCATGTGACAGTTTGAAAACAAGTCTCTTAAATGACGTAAGGAATCTGACATAAACAGATGATCCCTGAGAGAGTGGTAGCTGCCAAAATCATGAGTTAGGTCATGATGTTTGTAGAAGATTTTAATATTTTGCAGCTGGAGTGTGCATATAGCAGCATATTCCCATCCCATATTCTTGTTGATTTCAAAGACATGGACAGAAATGATCACTGACTGGCTCAAAAACTTCCTTGCAGATATTGTGGATTTGTTTCTTGACAGTCTTTTTCATGGCAAGAGGAACTGTTGAGGTATCATGAGTGTAGAAGATTGAGACTGACTGTGAGAGATTGTTTAAGTTTTCCTAGTTAGTTAAACAGCCGTAGGGCATCTTGGATCAGATTCAACCTCATAGCTTGGACACGGATCTCAGTTATCCTCTGTTCTTGGCATTGGTCTTTGCTTGCCTGACAGCTCAGTGATGGGAATCCAGAATATTTGACTATATAAATCTGTTCCTACATAGGTGTCGCTTCATTCTGCAATTGCATTCTCAGCATTTAAACATTTTCCTTGGTCGTTTCTCACTAGCAAGTGTTTCTTCCCAGTGGGGAGCAGATGAGCCATAGCAAACCTTTATAACTTCTCTGAGATGATATTATATCAACTTCTGCATTGATCCTGAAGCCAATTGCAGTCTGTTTGCCAGGATATTGTCCAAGTAAGGTAGTCTCACCTTTATCAACACAAATGGTTCACACGCATGCCACTGTCCCCTGGGACATGCACATTAGTGAGTAGCAGCCTACTTGTGGTATCTTTTGCATTCCTTGTAGGGTTTTTATTCCAGACACATGCAACAATTTTGCTGCTGGTGATGTGGCTGTTCTCAGGCAATTTGAGAGAATCACTGTGGGCTAAGGAACATAGTTACTGTTTTTGTAACTGTTAGCATTAACTAACAACATAAGTGGTGTTGCCTCTAGAATTAGCCAGTTCCCACAGTTTTTTATCTTGAGACATTTGGTTTCTCTTGTCTCCCTAATCACTTTCTCATGTGTCAAAATAGGACTGAGCCTTTCTGACACATAGCAGTCTTTCATTCGTAAACCATAATATCAAGCATTGCTTCATCATGCAACCAGCTGAAGAAATAGCAACTTTGTAAGGGGGCTGCATTGGAATTGGAACCACAGTAGTCCTTCTCTGTACAATTCCTGAGAGGTAGTGAAGAAGGACCCCAGACCATGTTGTCTGCCTGAGTCAGACCAGTGGCTGAATTGAGGAAGGAGACGGGGTAGAGGAAAAGAATGTGGGGAGACACGCAGTATCCAGACACCATTGAGGAGACAGCTAACCCCATTGGCTCTGCATTGCAGGCATTCAGTAGTGGCGTTGCCCTACAGCTGGCCCCAAAGGTGCTGCATCCAGCCCCAGTGAAAATAATGCAGTGGGGCCACTTTTGAATGGCAACACTCAAGATGATCTTTCTTGTGAAAAACAGACACTTGCTGTCTGCTAACAGCTTTTATGTACATGGATTAAATGGATATCTCACTTCTCTAAAAAAATGGATTATTTTTTTGCAAGGACAGAATAGGCAAAAAAAGGATTGCAAAGACAGGATAGAAACTACCAGTTTATGGCTGGAGTGTATGAGCTGAGGGTACTTTATGGTTTAAGTCATCATGCTGTAAGCACCTCTGCAGGATAAATGGGAGAAAAGTAATCTCTAGAAATGGTTCTGAAGCAGTTCAGAGGATTTAAGAAACAAAGTTGTGCACTTCTTTCTCCCTTAGGTTCACAACTAGCCTTATCTATCTGCAGTGATTCTCACTTAGCTAAGACCCATTCAGCAAATACTTTAACTCTGTGCTTAAATCCACCCCTGCTCAGCAAAGCACAGAAGCATGTGCCTCACATTAAATATATATTGAAATTCTTCTCCTAGGAGTCGCTTTGCCAATCTGAAGCTCTGCATCTAAATTCTAGACAAAACTGAACTGATGACAGGAGGTTTTGGCCCATGCATGTCTCTCAAAGTGATATCATGATTTAAACGTATACAAGTGCAATTTCAAAATAGGATATAAGTAGTCTAAATTTTGAGGCAGGTGCAAAATCACCATTCTCCTTGAACTGTATAAACCACCTTTGCTGGGGCCTTATTGGGCTACCTCACATTTTATGCAGGAATAGACACAGTAATTTCTAAGGATGTCTATTGTATTCATGTTGATTTAAAATAATGGAGGCTATAAAGTGGAAAAAAACGAGTTATCTCATATTTTGTCCCAGATGCAATATCAGAGATACGTGTTGTCTGAAGCTGGAATATCTGAATGTGTGGAACCAGACTGCCACTGCAGCTTGTTTATATGTCATTGGGTAGCAAGGGGCAATATGAGTACATGAAATGGATGTATACAGGCGCAAAACCCGAATGCTTAGTTTTTCAAAGGTGCAAAACTTTAATCAGTGTAAAATTCTGTGAGCGTGCCAAGTCTAAAATAACTGAAAATTGATTCCCACTATTTCTTGAAATATCCAGGAAAAAACAATTATTTTTGAAGAGCTCCATGACTACTGAATTCCAGGGAAGTCCTGGACTGATTTCAGTGTGAGCAGAAAACCTTGAGCAATTGTGAAATACCGCACCCAAAATTCAAAGTTGTCCAAATGAAGCCAGGACAGCTATTTCCTTTCCCTGACGCTTCCTGTCCCAAAATAAATGAAATCCTGTAGTGTGCTGCATGAGAATAGGATGAATCAAGGGGCAAGAAGAAGGTAAAATGCTGTTTTCAGAGTTCAGCCTATCAAAGATTAAATGCATGCTTAACATCAGATATTTACACATCAGTCTTTTTCTGTGATGGCTATCATCATCATCAGACTACACCTATCGATTGAGAACTGCAAATTTAAGACTACCAACAAGTAGTTCATAGGCAGCAAACACATGCAGAGCTATTCCTTCTTTTCTGATACATACTATTACTATATTCTATACACTACACACTATATATATTATATATATATGTACAATATATACACTATATTACTATATTCTGAGATATACTATGCTGTTTGGGACATACTGGACTTACAGTTCAGCCCTACATTGAAGGAAAGAGCAGTGTAATGTATCTATCAACTCTGCTTCATGCCGCATGTACATCTGCCTTAGAAATCCCAGTTTGAGCACTAGACACATCTCATTGGCATAGTTTAAAATGCGTGACAAGATGAAAGTCTGATGTGATGGTCTGGGTCACAATATAATTATTACATGCCAATTATAATAATAAAATAACAACTGAATGCCATTCAAAGACCATACTAAGAATAGGTTGACTGAAATGTAATGGCTATGTATCATCATTAGAGAGCTGTTGAATCTCAGAGAATCTCTTCTAATGAACAATTGGATGTTAACTAGCAAATGATGACTTTTGCAAGTGAATCTAAAAGATGAACTCATTGATACCATTGGATTATTAAGAGCATATATATTGACGTTAAATCATTTTAATAGATTTACTTTCCTTGTTGTAGAATATGACAATAAAAGTGCTGTGAATAGTAATTTCCTAATAATAACCCTAAAAATGCTAATAATAGCATGATCTTATTTAATCTAATTTAAATAGACAGCAAAAAGACCTACTTAGAACCACTTGTCTTCTGTTGACGGAAAGGTTCTTATTAAGAAAATTAAATTACTTTCAAACTCCTTTGGCACACTAAAATCAAAGCCATTTACAAACCAGGCAGGAGCCCCAAATTTGCAAAATCTTTAGGGAAGCATTAATGTGTGGTGTTTAATAGGAACAGATTTAAGCATCTGCTTACACACTTTCCTGAACTGGATTTTCTCAAGCTTCTGGTCAGGGTCTCAGTTTTAAATGAGATTAATTTTGCATCCACATCAGGACACTCTCTTATTATCTGAGTCAATTTAGTTTCCCAATGAACACTCTGGAAGTGACTGTAGGAATTAACAGGTAAGAAAAGAGAGTAAGTAAAGGCCACATGGCAAAGATGCAGTTGAAATCAACTGTTAAAGACTGTCTGGCATACCAAACACTGAGTGCATAGTAAATTTTCTTCACTCCACCTGGACTTTAAATATCCTATATAGAAAGAAGTCCTTTAAGAGCATGTCACCCAAGTATGAACTTACCTCAGCACTATTTAAAATAAACTATAATCAAATATTTCTAAGTTGGATCCATCTTGATGTTTCAATTAATTTTCCACATGCATAAACACTGGGAAACCTGACAGAGGTAATTCTGTATCAGACTAGATACAAGGAAGAAGTTTTTTACAATGAGGGTGGTGAGACACTGGCCAGGTTGCCCAGAGAGGTGGTAGATGCCTCATCCCTGGAAAGGTTCAAGATCAGGCTGAGCAGGTCTCTGAGCAATCTGATCTAGTTGAAGATATCCCTGATCATTTCAGAGGGGTTGGACTAGATGACGTTTAAAGGTGCCTTCCAACCCAAACTATTCTATTCTATGATTCTGTGTGACTCCCACACCTGACAGTCCCATTTTGTCTGTGTTATAAACATGACTGAGTATGTCAGTCCTATCTTCTTGTATGCAAACAAAGGCAGATTTACCATATTTTACTTGGTATGACTGCAGAGCTGATGTATGCCTGGGAATGAGGGCTGGACTTTCTCGTGGCTAGCACTTCACACTGTGGGTGTGCCTCTGGTTGCAAAATTTTTATTGTGGCAATGAAAAAGACAGGAGGAGCCAAGTCTGACTTCTAGACTATTTGTGGTGCTGACAGCCAGGCCAAAAATACCTTTCCTGCCTAGTGACACAGAAGAGTGGATGTCGTAAGGGTCAGGTAAACATGGTAGTCAATATGGTAATTTTCTCTGAAAATTACCTTTTCAGAATCAAATCGTCAGTTCAAAGCAATCAGGATGGGCTGAATTCACACAGCAGAGCAAAATGGCATGTTTACTGCAAAATTCACTGGTGTTGACAGAGATGGCTTGCAGGAGACATCACAGGTGGACTCAATGGTGAAGATTATGTAGAGATCAAAATGGGACGAGGTGATTACAGGAGGAGGAAGGGAGTAACAGTGGTAGGATCGTGAGTTAACTCCACTAGGAAATAAGTGATTTTCTTTCCTACCTGAGCTCCTGATGGTTCAGCAAGAAGCAGATTGAAGGGTGCTAAATCCAGAAACAGCAGCAATTGGGGAAGCATATGTACTGGCAGTGCCTGAACTGGGGGTGGTGGACAAGGTGGGACCTGGTTATGACCCTCTGCAGTGAGGGGAGATCTAATGCTCAGCAGCCCTGGCATAGCCAGCTGCAAACTTTTTATGGTGGGAAAGGAAGAAGAAAAACTACCTTTTTACTATAAAGAAATTCTTTTTCAACCACGTGATTTTGGAAGTAAGCAGATGCATTATAAATCCCCACAACTTTACTTCTCTGGAAAACAGTACAGAATGTGCAATTTTTTTTGTCAGAAAGTCAACAGCTTTTTGTTGCTCATAGTCTTTCAACTCCAGCATTTGTCTGCCCACAAGCCTCAGCATCAAATGAGAAACATGACACATGCAGAAGAGGAGTGCATTGCAGATGCCAAGTTAGATGACCGTGCTCAGGTAAACCCTGCTCAGCTCTCCTTTGAGCTGGCTCCCAAAGTCACTGTGGGCAGCTCGAAACCTGCTCTGACTTGTGCTGCCTGCTGAAGGTAATGTTAGTGCCCATGGGGAAAGGCAGGCTGTGAGGATGCCATGGGCCATATTTCAAGTGCATGGAGTGTGGTGGTGATGGGACCTGTCACTGAGGAGTCCCTCTGGGAGCATCTCCCTCCCAGAGTGATTTAAGCAGAACATGGGGTGATTGTACTGCTCAGTTTATGCCTGGTCTGTAGGGATTCAGCTATTCCCACCTGTCTTTGCTTCTGCAGGGTGTTGTGGAGGGAAGCATGATCCTTTGGGATGCCCTTGTCACAAAGTGATCCCAGGGAGAAAAAGCAGATGTCTCAGAGAGAGAGTTTTAAAAATAAAATTAAAGAAAGTCTGCAAATTACATTAAAGTTGAAGACAGGACTTTCAGAGAACACAGTTCGTCAGGAAGACAGCTGCTTTTTATAGCATGCCTGGCATGGCTGATGGCAAAGACATTTGACATTTAGCTCTGACTATGTGGCAGGTGGGGAGAAGGAAGGCAGAGATACTGTAAGCAAAAATCACTTCGGAAGTGGAATTAGGAAGGGGTTGCATTTGGGGAAAGTTGCGTAGCTTTGCGTGGGCTCCTGGGCTGCTTCATAGTGATTGAGGAGATGGATCTGAAGTCCATCACAGAATAGCCTTGGGTGGAAGAGACTTCTAAGATTATCAAGTCCAACTTAACACTGCCAGTTCCCCACTAAACCATGTCCCTCAGCACCTCAACCATATGTTTCTTACCTCCAGGGATGGTGACTCGACCACTGCCCTGGGCAGCCTGTTCCAGTGCTTGACAACCCTTTCAGTGAAAATTTTTTTCCTATTATCTAATCTAAACCTCCCCTGGCACAACTTGAGACCTTTACCCCTTGTCCTATCACTAGTTACCTAGGAGAAGAGACAGACCCCTGCCTCAGTACAACCTCCTAAACCCCTTGACATCGCTCTCCCATCCTTTCATGAAGAGAAAAAAATAGTCCCACAGCTCCAGGAAAATGAGTTTCCTTCCCCAAAGGTCTACTTTTCTTGGGCTGTCAGAGCTACCTGTGTCCAGCTATCCTTCCCCAATGAGACAGTGCAGGATTTTGTCCTCAAGAAAGACAGATGCAGGGACAAGGGTAAAAGACCTCTAAGCTGGCAATAGTCATGGCTGGGATCCACGCCTTTCCTTTGCCACTGAATTACTGTCTGGAGGGGAAACTGGATGACAGATGATGTGAATTACAACTGAGAGGGTCTTTCAGTTGCTTTTGGCTTAGGAGAAGCCAGCCCAACACAAGAATTTGAGCAACTTGAAGTTTGTTGAAATTAAAATGGGCTTCAGAGTCTTATTTTCTCCATTTGAAAAATGTGGGTGCCAATACAGACACTTCCCACATTTCTCAAGGTGCCTTTGAACATGCAGATGCTGTGTAATACTCTTCTTATATCTCTGCCCAGGACCTAAAATGGGCATAATAGACAATGTTGTTTTCCTTTCCATGTTTGAATACTTCCACTGTGTTTCCGGCTCAGCTCTGGTCCTGTGACTTATGAGAAACACTGGTCACTGTGCACTGCGGATTACCACGAAAGACTGGGATCAATTCTCTTATCAGCTACCACTTATCACATGGACCTTCTGATATATTTGTTCCAGACTCTCCTGAACTCCTTAATTTCATTTACTATTTTTATGAGATCTTCCTTATCTCCAAATATTGTGGCTTTTTAAAATTTTTCTTTATTTTGCAGGATGCTTTTGGTGGAAGGAGTTAAGTACCCCAGTAACTTACTGTCATCATTTATTTCATGACTGCCAATTTATTAATGTTTACACCTTCTGTACAAGAAGGCAAAGTATTTGATACAATAAATATTTTTATCCTCAAGCATTTGTCAGACTGTATTTGTCAGTGCAAGTCTTTCTCATCAGTGCAATGATAAACTATGGGATTCACTGCCACAGGAGAGGAGAGGTGAGAGAGTGCAAACATGCATAAGGCTAAAGATCTTTGGAAGACAAAGACAGAGAATGCAAATTGCACTAAACACTGGCTTTGGAAAACAGAAGGTTTTGAGAAAAAATTGATGATTTTCTCAAGTGCTGTATTTTAAATAGGGAAAAACAAAATTTTACTTTTTATTTTTGTTGTTTTGAAACAAAACACTTTGAGTTGTGGACCAGACCCAAAATGGCTGAGGAACAATTTTGTTTCAAATTCTGTTCGACTAAGGTGTTATGATATTTCATGGAAGTTGTGATTTGAATATTCATCATCTCCTGTAGGCAAAACTTCTCCCACCAGGTTTGTGGCATAGATGCTTTTTCTTTTTCTCATCTATCTCAAATTCAAAGTGTTGAAAAATTCCTACTACAGGCCAGCTGTCTGGAGGCCTATGTGTAATTGTACTCCTGCTTCCAGCAGAGAGAAATCTGTGTAGTGCTAGGAGGGATGTGTTGATGTTGAATTTATACCTTGTCACAGGCTCAGTATGCATTTATTGGAAAGTGCATCTACTTTCCCCTATGCTTTTTTTCCCATCTGAGAAGTGGGAAAACTAATTTGGGACAGAAATTTCTTTCTGCATAATTTTTGAGTGTGTGGGTGCAGGGATGGGATTTCAGTTTTATTATGATTTTCCATCTAACATCTCATTTTAAATGAATTCAGTCCCCAAAGTATTTTGAATATTGTGCCACAGGGAAATTGGAGTTTGCTGCTAAATCTTCTGTAATAAATATATCTTGGGTCCCTTTCTTATTGAAGGAAAGCTGAACATTTGTGAAATCTGAGACAGTGAATTGTTAGGGGAGATGTAGTCTTGCTGGTGAGTCCAGGTTCCAGGTGAGAATGGGACTGCAGGCAGCAAAATTCACCACTGAGGCCTTCCTGACACTGTCCTTATGGCCAAAAATATTTGCTTTTTGGTGATGGCAGTCTTTCTAGCATAAAAGTAACAAAAAACCCTCAGTGGAAAAGGAGTTAGTGTTAATTAAAAATTAAGCTTCACTAAACACCAATATTCTAATGTAAAGCTACTTCCAAGAAAACGCAAGCATAGCACTAGTGACAATAATATTTTGCTTATCAATTTCTATATTTTTATGTTGTGAATGCTACAGGGAGCATTGTGAATGCTAAAGGGAGATGCTTTTCATTTGTGCGTCTGTCAGCTGACTCCAGGATCCTGACAGTAATAGTAATAATAATAATAATAATAATAATAATAATAATAATAATAACAATAATAATAATAATAATTCATTTTCCTGAGATGTATCTGAGACCAGACTTTACTCGCGGTCCATGAGTGGAGATTTTAGTTGTTCTGCCTCCTGTGTCCCTTGCAGTTAGTGTAGAGGGTGCAGGTGCCATGAACATGCAATGCCCAGGGAAGCTGGCTGGGTCACTTCATGGCAGAGATTCCAGAACAATAGATGACTTCAGGAACATTGCAAGAAAAGCCCTCAAAGCATTCCTTGAGATCCTCCAGCTTCTACTAGAAATTACTGGCTTGCTGCAGGAATTACTGGATGAAAACTCCTCTTCGCTGTGATGCTAATGTAGAGACAGATGCTCCCAATGGTTCCTTCCCAACTAAAGAATCGAAAATCCACTTAATATGGCTGTGCTTAACCTAGTGCTTAGTCATAATAAAATATCATTAGAGGGGCCTAGCCTTGCGTTAGCGTTGACTTTGTTCTGATGAAATCTGGCTGCAAAAAATGTATCTCGGAGAACTTCTCTAGCAGAAACACCTACTACCCAGTGCTGAGAGAGTGTGCTCTGCTTTACAGGTGAGGTCCTGCCCATGCCTCGGGAGCACTAAGGTGAGCTGATCCTGCCAGCTCAGGATGATGAATTAAATCACAACCTCTTGGAGAAACCGCTTATACATTTTCTTTTTGCCCCACTGTGCAGAAAATGAGGGATACGGAGAATGCTGAGGTACTCAATGACTTCTTTGCCTCAGTCTTCACTGGCAAGGGCTCTAGCCACACCACCCAGGCTGCAGAAGGCAAAGGTAGGAACTGGGAGAAGGAATATCCGTCCACTGTAAGTAAAGATCAGGTTCAAGACCATCTAAAGAACCTAAAGGTGTACATGTCCATGGGATTTGATGAGATCCACCCAAGGGTCCTGAGGGAACTGGTGGAGGAAGTTGACAAGCTGCTTTCCATCATATTTATAAGGTCATGGCAGTCCAGTGAAGTTCCTGCTGGCTGAAAAGGGCAAACATAGCCCCCATTTTCAAAAAGGGAAAAAAGGAAGACCTGGGAAACTATATGTCAGTCAGACTCACCTCTGTGCACAGCAAGATCATGGAGCAGATCCTCCAAAAGGTTCTGCTAAGGCATATGGAAAATGTAGATGAGGAAGTATTGGAAGTAACCAATATGGCTTCACCAAGGGCAAGTCATGCCTGACAAATCTAGTGGCCTTTTATGATGGAGCTACAACTTCAGTGGATAAGAGAAGAGCAACTGATGCCATCTACCTGGACTTGGGCAAAGCGTTTGACACTGTCCCGCATGACATCCTGGTCACTAAACAGGAAAAGCGTGGATTTGAGGGATGGGCCACCTGGTGGATAGGGAATTGGCTGGATGGTCACACCCAGAGAATTGCAGTCAATGACTCAATGTCCAAATGGAGACCTGTGACAAGTGGCGTTCTTCAGGGATCAGTACCAGGACCAGTGCTATTTAATATCTTTGTCAGTGACATGGACAGTTGGATGGAGTGCACCCTCATCAAGTTTGAGGATGACACTAAACTGTGTGGCATGGTCGATGCACTGGAGGGGAGGGATGCCATTCAGAGGGATCTTGACAGGCTGGATCCATGCCAACCTCAAGAAGTTTAACAAGGCCAAGTGCAAGGTTCTGCAGCTGGGTCAGGGCAATCCCAAGCACAAGTACAGGCTGGGTGGAGAATGGCTTGAGAGCAGCTCTGAGGAGAATGACTTGGGGATGTTGATGAAAAACTCAACTTGAGCTGGCAATGTGTGCTTGCAGCCCAGAAAACCAACCGTATCCTAGGCTGCATCAAAACAAGTGTGGCCAGCAGGTTGGAGGAGGGGATTCTCTCCTTTTACTCTGCTCTCGTGATACCCCAACTGCAGTACTGTGTTTAGCTCTGGGGGCCCCAACATAAGAAGGACATTGAGCTGTTGGAGCAGGTCCAGAGGAGGGCCATGAAGATGATCAGAAGGCTGGAGCACCTCTCCTATGAAGACTGGCTGAGAGAACGGGTTGTTGAGCCTGGAGAAGAGAAAGCTCTGGGGAGACCTTCTAGCACCTTCCAGTACCTGAAGGAAAGCTGGAGGGGCTTTTTGCAAGAGCATGCAGTGATAGGATGAGGAATAATGGTTTTAAACTGGAAGAAGGTAGATTTAGATTAGATATGAGGAAGAAATTCTTTCTGGTGAGGGTGGTGAGACACTGGATCATGTTGCCCAAATACGCCATGGCTGCCCCCTCCCTGAAAGTGTTCAAGGCCACGATGGATGGGGCTTTGGGCAACCTGGTCTAGTGGGAGGCATCCCTGCCCATGGCAAGGTGGTTGGAACTAGATGATCTTTGAGGTCCCTTCCTACCCAAACCATTCTATGATTCTATGATTCTAGGAAAAGCCAGCTGGAGGTTGCAGTGGTGAGTGTACCTGGGGGCAGTCCCTGCTCTGGGCAGTGTTTTGGCTGTGGTGTATGCTTGTAACATAGTTAACCTAGCATCCTGTGTGGTGACCTGTCCTGCTTGCTTCTGTGAGGGTAGCAAGATAGTTCAAGACAACAGAAATTCGCTATTCCCACTTGAGTGGTTACGGCTTTGCTAGCCTTCAATTTTTGCCACCCCCCAAAAAAGGCTTTTGTTGCTTTAGTTTTCCTCCCTCAGAGAAGAAAAGGAAACCTCTTAGCATGGTTGCAAAATCTTTGTCATTATGATTTTTTATATTCATAGATGTTTGTTTGTATTTGTGTTAACTACTTGTACAGTTTAGCTTAGGTCTGTTAAAAGTAATTAATATTCTGAGTATAGAAATGTTCACATAGGACATGATCCAGCTTCTGTTGAAATTAATGAAGCAGTGATTTAGACAGGTCTTCTGAGAAAAAAAGGGAAGCATGAAGAGCCCAAGTGCATTCATTAATGATTGTTTCAACTGGAAGGAGTCAAAATAAATTTTGCGAATTGCACATCCAATTTATTAGGCTTGGACAAAATGGTGCGCCTACCTGCGCGGCAGAAAACAGAAGCTATTTAGCAGCATCAATAATTAAACATGGGGAGAAATGCAGAGAAACTTTATGGTAGAGTTTGGCTGGCAGGGTGATCTCCCATATGTGAGGCTGCAGGAAGAGGGCTCTGCTCTATCATCTGTAGTGTCTGCAAGTGGTCAGAGTTGTAACTTTATGCCTCATCCTGAAGCATGTGTGAGGAAAGATTAAAATCTGACTATCAAAAAAAAATAAAGGACAAATAGGGATTACTTGTTCTAGGGAGGGGCAAAAAAGAAAGCTGTAAGTAGTTCCCCAGCCTAAGATTAAAAATGAAAACTTTTTAAAAGAGATTTTTCAATACATATCAATGTCGGAAAAGTGCATCTTAACTACTGTGTTTTCTGCTTTCTGTGCTTTATGTGTAATTTTTCCAGGTTTTGGAGGTGCTGGTGAGCATCTGAATCCACTGATTTGAAATCAAGTTGAGGGATATCAATTCTGTGAGAATAATTGAGCCCAGCACAACTGAACAGGAAATTAAATTATGGGGACATTTCCAGAAAAAAGTTCTTGTGCAGGTTAATTTACAGATACCTGCAGCATGTTAGGAAGTGATCATCCTCAGTTCTCCGTCATCCTAAAGTTACTAGAAATGTGGCCAGTCTGGCCACGATCTTGGAGAGGTAGTAATAAATACTGTGAAGTTTATTTGAATGTACACACAAGAGACTCTCCGAGGCAATGAAAGAGCTGGACCCAGAATATCATGTAGCAGCTCCCATCACAAGGAACTCGTCGTGACCTCTTACTGATAATGCTGATATCTCTTGTGTTGCCTCCATTTTGCCCCTAGACCTTTTTCAGCAAACCTTTTAGGCTGTCTCACACCAACTGATGTCTCCCAGCCATGAGACTTCACAAGATTATGTGTTAAAGATAGTATCACCTAACATACTTCACTTAGCCAATATCACCACTATTAAAATGCCAAATGTTAAATATCTTATTTAATGGAGAACTTCCCTTCACCCCTGCCCAAGAATATTTCTCCCTCTGTGAAGAATGACTGCAAACATTTCTGACAATAATTAATTTTCTGTTAATTATTTTCTATTTCTGTACAGTGTGTTCTTTTCATTTTAGCTCTCTAACAAATTTGGCGTTGAGACCCCTTCACCCTTTACATCTATTCAAGTACAAGGTTCCATTCTTCATTAGGGCTATTTTAAAATCTGCAAGGAACTGTTTTCCAGATGTGGATATGCACAGACAGTAATTGCACTTCATGATCACTTCCAGCTGCCCTAAATGCCTGCCAACAAATTCCCACAAGGAGTGCATGTTTTGTGCTGCAAATCAGGGAGAACATTGTAAAATGCTAATGCATTGCACACTGCAGTACCTACAAGAGTTATGGACTTTATAACTGAACTAATTGGAATTAGGCTTTACTTTAAAGGTCAAGAAAGTGACAAAGAAATGCAAACTTTGCGAATTAAACTGTTGGGCTGTTTTTGAGTAGTATTGAGTACCTGTCTGATGGACAATGTTCATTTTTAAGAATTATATATTTGAATACTCTATGGATGCCTTATAACCTTACATATCATGGATATGGCAGTCTCATGTTTTGAATTTGGTTGCGTAATCAGACACCACATATTCTTTTACCAAGTAAAATATTTGCCTCCTGGAACTCTTCTGGTGTGACCAGAACTTATAGTTATGGATCACATGTTCTGCTGGTGTTAATGGCCTCAATTTCATTGATATCAGTAGAGATATGTACACACTGCTAGAACTGAATTTGGTCCTGCATTTTTATTATTTTAACAATGTAATTTTAAAATAGGTGTTTATATAACTTCAGTGCAGTTTTCTCCCTTTTTAGTTACACATCCTTATGTGGCTTGGCTGAGGTACAGTTTTATGCAAGAAGATCAGCAGAAGACATACCTTACAACCTCAAAGTGAATGATAACATCCTAACCACCACAGCAAGTACTTTAGCAGTCTTCAATAATAGTAGTAAAAAAATTTCTGACATCAGTAGAACAGAATTTAAAAATCTGTCGTGTGACACCTTGCTCCATTACTCACAAGCCTGTGGACCCAATAAACAATCCCTATCAGTTCCCTGTATAGACTGCTCTGCACTCTATTGCAAAGCTTGACGATGGCCCATATTCCTGAAGATTAAAAATGTAGAATCACACTTCCAACCATGCTTTCCATATTAATGTTGTGCCCCAAAGATCAGCTTTTTCTTTTTGGTAGCTGAATTCAGAGTTTGGCTTTCCTCCATAGCAATATAAAGTGTGGAGAACCAGAACACTGTCAGGACCCAGAGCAGGAAAGCCCCAACCTGAAAACTCTGGTCAGGTGAGACCTCATTTTTTTAATTAAAAAATCTGTATTTTACTTCCTATGCTGAAAGGAGGTTTGCACAGCTGACTTCTTTAGGGCCTCTCCTGGACAACCTTGTAGACTTGAATGAAATGCCTCCTGAAGTGCATATATGCTGGTGCAGCATCAGCTAGGAACAATGAATTCTTCACTGCATGTCCACCAAACTATGGTGGGTCTAATTACTGCATTGCTGTACACTCAGGTATGCCTGTGAGCATGAACAGGAATCTATTCTGTAGACAGTGTAGGTGGTTCCCGTGGTTTCTTGTGAAGCAACTCTTTATGTTTGATGAAAGCAAATAGTCATTCTTGAGCCAGTTTTGTTGAATTTGCCAGTGATGTTCAACTTTTTCCACCTTTTTTTTGTCTTTTTTTTTTTGTTTTGTTTTTCCTCCAGTGATGTTGTGGATTGCTATCTTGCAAATTTAAGCTTCTGAAAACAGATTTTCTCTTCTTGGTTAGCTTTTCTTTTGCCATGTCCTTAGGTGTAGTTCCCGTATGTTCTAGAGGCTAAGCCTACAGCAATGTGTCTCATGAGTACATATCTCATAGGCTACTTTCTAGAAATACATGAAATTTTTACTACAAACTTATTTAAGCTGCAGCTCTGTTCTGGAAAGTAACAACTCACTATAAACTTTCTGTGGTCCAGGGTTAACACTTGCCATTAATTAGGAACTGAGTAATGAGCTGGTCATCAGGGCCAAACCTCACCTGTGCCTTTCCCAGGCATTTAAGTGTTGTGTAGAGGATTACCTGTCAGCCGTCAGCTGTGTATTATTAACAGGGAGTCTTGATAATGAAAGGTGCTTTCTGTGTCATGTAACTGTAATCTTTGTGTAGGCCATCCCCATGATCATTCTTGATGAATATACAGCTGGATAGTTTTCTATCTGAATGAAACGACTTAATAATACAATATAATTATATAACTTAAATGTGAGAACTACAATTAGGAAAAAAGAGCGGTGAAAATTAAGCTCCAGTATCCGTATTTACTTCTAAAAAAAAAGCTGGTCAGCTTTGTAAACATGGTGAGCATATGGCAAGCCCTGTCCATGCAGGATAATGGGTGAAAGACACATTTGAAAGCCATGTCCAAGTGGGAGCCTATATATAAATTATCCTATTTTGAAGCTGTGACTTGTTTGTGCATTGGAAGTGTGCTCTTGTACCAACAGAGAAGTGGATTTCATTCCGTTATTAAGGTCTCACATTTGGTAAAGGAAAAATTAGCCTCTTGTTAGCATATAATGTATTGAAGGTAATGAAAGGTTTTAGGAAAATAAGAGGATGATGGGAGATGCTTTGTCTGGGTGATGATAATGCCTCTGGATGGGTGTGTGTGGAAGAAGTGCACAAATGTCTAGTGACTTGATAGGAAGGACTCTATTTCCTTTGCACTTTAGGGTGTTGACTGTGATACTTGTAGCCCCAAGTTCTGTTCTCATTTAGGGGATCAGGCTGTGTTGCAAAAAGTGTGAATGGGATGGTATTACATGGTCTAATGAGAGCAAGAGAGAAGATAATGAAGATTTTTCCACAAATGCCTCTGTCTTTTTATGGAATATTTTGATGAGGTATCGCAGGCTGGTGCAATATCACACCACCTGTACACTGAGGTTGCAAGATAGAAGCCGTACACTTCTAAGGCTGATGAGCTTGTTCAAGCCCTTTGTTGACTTCTTTATGAGAGTAAGGTGGTCAGACTCAATATGGGGAGGATGCTGCTTGCAGCAGGAGAACTGAGGCCAAGAGAGACTCATTGCAGACTGCTGAATAGTATCTAATCTTCTTACAATCTTCTTCTTCAGATTCATCTCCTTTGCCTGTTGTGTTGCAAAATTCATTAACCCCTATGTCTGTACTTTATGGGCAGACATTTCTCCCTATTTGTTCTGCAGATTTTGATAAACTTTATAGTGGGATATTTGTACCATTTTCTTAAGGTACTTTAGGTATCACACTGAAGGAACCTAAGAGAATTCATATTGGCTCACTTGGAAGTCCAAAAGATAGATCTCCATCTATGGCGTTCATCTTTGGTTCATTTTGGTCCATCATCAATGGTGAAAGAGAGGTTCTGAATCATAAGATTTAAGTTTAGAGGTATTGTCCTTTGGGGTACTTCCAGTGAGTAGGGTGAGCAGTCAGGGTGACTTTTACATCTGAGACGTATAAAGTTGGGCATTTACATCCCAAGCTAAGTTTCATAGATAGGAAAAAGAGGTAGATTCCCCCAGAAGATTTTCCAAGATACCAAGGATTGGTGCCTAGGAACAGGCAGCATGAGGACCTTCTGTTTGACGGTGGTGATGCTGAAGTGGCTCCTCCAGTCATTAAATCACTGACTTCTGCAGCAACTCTGACAACTTCAGCAAAGATTGATCACAGATGGATGCCTGATTTTGAACCCAGTATGATGAAAAGGAAGCTTTCTTTTGACGTTTTTAGATTTTATGACAAGCCCTGTTACATAAATAATAGCCTATCTGCATTTGACATTATCAGACAGATAATGAAACTGCAGCAGCCTTTTCTCACAGTAGGTGGAAGTCACTGGCCAGAGCAGCCCTGTAAGGCAGCACTTGCTACTTTCTAGACAAAAGAAAGAGCCTTTCTTAACATGGCATTTGTGTTGGTAGGTGGGAAAGCACTTGTAGCTGGGCATGGGATAAGGAATATCAGTCTTGTTATAAAGTTTTGTTATAACCATGCCTTTATGTACTCTGTGGTAAAAATTCATCAACAACATCAATTTATTGTTCCTTCATGAACAATCCTTCATTCACAACCCTTCCACACCCACACATTCACACATGACCAAGGGTCATAGCTGAAGATACTCGCTGATGCACAATCAATCAACGGCTCTTTTCAGTGAGCCTTACTGATGATGGGTATTTTTGCTCTGCTCTCCAGCTGACCCAGTGCCTCTGCTATCCTGGGGTCTAGCCCGTAATATCTTGGTTTTCTACTCTCCCTTCTGTTTAAACATATCTAGTTCTAAAAGTTAAGGCTTATTGAAATTTCAGGCGGAAAAAGTTTCTGCCAAAAGACACAGTTTTTTCAAACTTAATTTTTGGCAGGAAAATGTCAGCTATACGTACATGCACACACAAAACTTTCCTGGTGAGAAATTCAAAAGGAAAATTTGTTCTGAGTGATCATTTCAAAACAAAATGAAATATTGTGTTACAGTACAACCTAAACTGTCAGTTTTTCTTTTCAGTAAAAATCCCCCACATTTTAAAAGAAAACATCATTTTGTTTTGAAACACTAACCTGAGATAATTTTCTTTTTGGAATTTATTGGAAACTGCTCAAGTAAGTGATTTTTTTAAAGGCTACGTTAAAGATTTTTCTCTTTTAAATTCCATCATTTTTTTAAGAAAAAGTGTTTTTTGACTTGCTCTACTTTCCATTTTCGGACTTAGTCTGAAGATCCACAGTAGTGTTCTGCTCTTCTCTATGGAGGATTTCTCCATACCTTCTACGCTATTAATGCAACAAGTGGCATCTAAAACAGGCAAGTTAAGTAATTTTGTTACAGTTATACAGAAGACTGACACAGAAAAAAATGGCCCCAAGAATTCTCCGTTCACACACACAAATCTTTGTGCCCCTTGGATGGCCAGCAGAGATGGAGACTTATTACTTGACCAAGCACCCTTCATTTTTGCAAAGTGCAGGGGGTCTATCTGAGTGGAAGGACCATTTGCAAGACCTGATCTTTACAAGGCTGATCTTCAAAGTGTGCTGCACCATATTGTAATTCCTCTGCTGCCTTTCCGCCTCCCCTGCCTGTGTTTCTGATTATATTCCCTGCACTGTTCACTGCAGCACTCTTGTAGAAACCTTGCCAATCTGCAGGGCCTCACCAGGCTCACTGCCTCTGTCCTTTTCAACTTGCATGCTGCTTTAGAAGACAACTATTACCCTTTGTAATCAGCCTGAAAGCCCTGCAAGGCTGTTGGTTTTAAAGGGGAGTTTAGACAATAGCTGTGTGGTCTTTCATGAGAAACCAAACCTCCAGTCATTGACCTTTCTTCCAAAATAATCAATATATGTAGGCTGTTGAGCCTATTAAACTTTCTGCCAGTAGAGAGGTTGTTTCATACACTCTGTCTTTTTTCCCGGCTGGAAAACCAAAAAGCTGGAGAGACCCTTGGTAAATTCCTGCAAGATGCTGTATTGCAACATAGTGTTCCACAGCAAGGTGTGTGGGGATAAAGCCCAAAATAACAGCTCTCTATCCATGATGAGAATCATAAAGAAAGCACTTACCACTCTTAAGCCAAAATCAATAGTAATTTTTTTTCCTGAGCTCAAAAGGACAAAACTATTTGTTTCACCATCACACCAGCAGGCTATACCTCGAGATGAGCTGCTTCCAGCAAATGTAGCAGTGCCAGCAGAAACAGAATTAACTTAACTTCACCAGCCTCTAATCATAGAAGGATTAGGTAACTCTATCTGTTCAAACAGTTTGAATTGCCTACCGTGGTAAGTAGAGTCTGTTTCAAATTTAGAAAACTTTCATAGCCTTGGGTAGTGTTTTTCATGCACCCTTGACTGCAGGAAAACTGACTTGAGACCTTGCCCAAGTTTTGATTCTTCCTTGTGGGATGATACTGTTACTGCTGAGAAGGTGGACATTTTTACCAAGTACTATGTCTCTGCTAATGTAAAAAACCTATCTATAAAGTCAGTTGTACTGTATGTTTGCCTATTACTTCCTCTGAATCATGGCCTTCTCATGTACACAGATGCTTTCTTGTTATTTCCAGGGTTTTCTCTAGGACGTTATTTCAGCTCTAACTGTTGCAAGTCTGATGGTTATGACAGAGTCAAAATCACTGTTTGAGGGTCCAGGACAAACCTACAGAACAGTTCTTGTGAGAGGGATGGAGGTCAAAAAGCTGGTGGAGATAGGGGGCATGTTAGAAATGAAGTTTGGGAGCAGCACGAAAAACAGACTGGAAGTTGGTTTTGATGAACAGAAGCCTTAATGGGCTACCTTGTCCGAGCAAAGGCAGAACACTTTTGTGTTTTTTCCCCCACAAGCACAAAGAACACTACACAGTCTATTGCTTTCACCTGGGTGCTGTTCAACGCTCCCCTGTCATGTTTTACAAGGGTATCTGTACATTTGTTCATGCCATAATTTTCTTTTCTTTTCTTTTCTTTTCTTTTCTTTTCTTTTCTTTTCTTTTCTTTTCTTTTCTTTTCTTTTCTTTTCTTTTCTTTTCTTTTCTTTTCTTTTCTTTTCTTTTCTTTTCTTTTCTTTTCTTTTCTTTTCTTTTCTTTTCTTTTCTTTTCTTTTCTTTTCTTTTCTTTTCTTTTCTTTTCTTTTCTTTTCTTTTCTTTTCTCCCCTTCCCCTTCCCCTTCCCCTTCCCCTTCCCCTTCCCCTTCCCCTTCCCCTTCCCCTTCCCCTTCCCCTTCCCCTTCCCCTTCCCCTTCCCCTTCCCCTTCCCCTTCCCCTTCCCCTTCCCCTTCCCCTTCCCCTTCCCCTTCCCCTTCCCCTTCCCCTTCCCCTTCCCCTCTCCTCTCCTCTCCTCTCCTCTCCTCTCCTCTCCTCTCCTCTCCTCTCCTCTCCTCTCCTCTCCTCTCCTCTCCTCTCCTCTCCTCTCCTCTCCTCTCCTCTCTCCCGTTCTCCCTTTCTTTCACTCTGCTCTCACCTAACTCTGCTTTGATATCTCCTCTCTTCCCATTTCAACAAGAATCTCGCACAAGTCATGCCAATATAGTGTTTTTCACATCTCCTCAAATCCCTGTCTTTACCATGTGTCTTCAAGAAATGTTTAATTATTCTGAATGTAATGCTGATATTACAGGTCTCAGTATTTTGGGTGTTGTACAAATGTGTCTAAGACATGGACTTTCCTGAGTCCTTTACAGTGCTGACTAATAAGATAAATAAAGGTTGAGATAAGGCGCTAAGATACTTCCTGATTCAGGAAACAACTTTTACCTCGGTTAGTGGGTGAATACTTGTTTAAGTTCTATTAGAATCTGTGGACCCTAAGCATGTAGGTAAAACTTATTTAACTGCTTCCTTGGCCAACAGCTAGGTGGATTATCTCAGGTGACACAATGAGTATGTGACTGATTTGGAAACTCAGTCCACGTTTTCAGTGACCTTGTCAAGTTTCTAGAAGATTGCTTTTGGTTTATCTTTTCTTTTCCTCTTGCTTATAAACTATTACCTCTAGGTAGAGAGACATCCTTAGAACCTTTCTGTGTTATTCTTGCTATTTTCTTTCTTTCTTCTTTTTTTTAAATACAATATTTTGTGATTAGAAAGGAAGGAAAAAATGAGGTCAAGAATACCATCTCCAATCATGAAAATTGTATGGATTTCCATTGTAAAATTTTATGATTTAGACTATGAGCTTCAATTTAAAAATATAAATTATAATCCCACCAGAGATCATTTTTACAGTGCAAAACTATTCTTTGACACTGCTGTGGGTTTTTATTAAGGAGTTTATAAAAACAAATTTTAAATAAATACAGCTGGTGCAAGCTTCAAGAAGGACTGGATTGTAGATGACAAAATTACTCAGATAGATAGTCTCAAAGGTCCCTTCTAGACAAAGTATGCACACAGGATTATCAATAAGAAACTGTGACTAGAGCCAAGTGAAAAGCTGTGGGACATAGTCTAAAGTCTTCAAGAGTCAGTAAAACATGCAGATGACACCAAGCTGGGTGGTGTGTTTGACAAGCCTGGATGGTGGAAAGCCATCTAGAGGGACTTGGACAAGCTCAAGAAGTGGGCCCATGTGAACTACATGAGGTTCAACAAGACCAAGTGTAAGGTCCTGCAAACAGGTCAGGGTAATCCACAATATCAATTCAGGCTGGGGGATGAAGGGATCGAGAGCAGCCCTGAGGAGAAGGACTTGGGGGTAGTGGTAGATAAGAAGCTGGACATGAGCTGGCAATGTGTGCTCACAGCCCAGAAAACCAAATGTATTCTGGGCTGCATCAAAAGAAGTGTGGCCAGCAGGTCAAAGGAGGGGATTCTCCTCCTCTACTCTGACATGGACCTGTTGGAGTGTTACAGAGGAGGTCCACAAAAATGATCAGAGGGATGGAACACCTCTCTTGTGAGGATAGGCTGAGAGAGTTCAGGTTGTTCAGTCTGGAGAAGACTCCAAGGAGATCTTATTGCAGTCTTTCAGTACTTAAAGGGGTCTTATAAGAAAGACGAGGACAGACTTTTTAGCAGGGCCTGTTGTGATAGGACAAGGGGTAATGGTTTTAAACTAAAAGAGGGGAGATTCAGGCTAGATGTAAGGAAAAAATTTTTTACAGTGATGATGGTGAAACACTGGCACAGGTTGCCCAGAGAGGTGATAATGTCCCATCCCTGGAGACATTCATGACCAGGTTGGATGGGGCTCTTAACAACCTGTTGTACTTGAAGATGTCTTTGATCATTGAGAGGACGTTGGACTACATGATCTCTAAAGGTCTCTTCCAACCCAGCTGTCCCATGATTCTATGAACACTATGTGGTAGGATTTACTACAAACTGATGTTAATCAAAGTATAGTGTTATGCATTGTGTGCTACAAAACAGGTTTCAAACATGTACTCGAAAGCTATGCAGCAAATTTTTAACCTTTTTTTTTTCTTTTCAGTAAATATTAGTGTTAAAATGCTTGCTTTCTTTAAAAAAAAAAAAAAGTCTTTTCCTTCAAATGCAGAACCCTGGAAATGTAGAAACTGGAATGTGCTTTCATAATCCTTTTTTGCATTTTCTTATGCTCCCATTTTCCTCTGTCATCTAGTGTTTCACACTGCTGGGTGGGCCAGAGACTGCCCCAACGCAGGTCTCACCATAAAGGGATCAAAAAGGGAATGGGGAAGATATACAAGAACCAGATATCCTGGCCTTTCCACAAGAATGGAAACAGGACAAAACAAAGTCTTCTGTTATAACTTGATTTTTTTTGACTGCAACTTTTTTGGGTTTGCTATTTTCCTGGAAAGTCCATATTTTCTACAAAAGCTGTACAAGAATAGACTGCATCTCCTTGGACATCCCTGTCTCAAATAGCCCTTTGTCTCAAATTTTTGGCTAATCTGAGACTAATTTGTGTTAAAACCAGTTATTTTGCAATCACCTGTTCAGCCCTAATAGCTAAATTATTATTCCCTCTTGCAAGGAAAGCAGTCATGAATGTCTTTTTGTCTTCAGTTCATTGTTGTTTTAATAGAAGCTGGTTTAGTTGGTTTTTTTTGGTTGTTTTTTTTTTTTTTTAATAATGAAGAAATGTACCAACTATTCTATAAAATAATAGAAAATATTAAAACCAGTGAAATAAAATGCTGGATTCATTACTCAAATTTTCACACCTTATTCTCAAACTCATGCTCGCTACTTAACAGGAACAATAGCTTGGGAAAAGCTGTGTGTCAAGATAAAAATATCCATTTGAAGTTTGAATTCCATACACTAAATTGTTGAAGTGAGTTTCTCAGGAAACACATAAAGACTTCCATGTGCAGAAATTATTTAGGTAACAAACAAGAGAACAGCAGGAGCCAGAATATAAACCATTTATCATCTCCCTTAGAAGCACAAAAAAGTCAGAGTTCACATAATTATTTTCCCCTGTACTCAGCACTGGTGAGCGCACACCCCAAGTACTCTGCTCAGTTTTGGGCCCTCAATACAAAAAGGACATTGAAATGCTTGAGTATGTTCAAAGAAGGGCAACAAAGCTGGTGAAGGGTCTGGAGGACAAGTCTTATGAGGAGCAGCTAAGGGAACCGGCATTGTTTAGTCTGTAGGAGGCTGAGGGGAGACCTCATTGTTCTCTACAACTGTCTGAAAGAATGTTGTAGAGAGGTGGGGATGAGTCTCTTTAACCAAGTAACAAGTGATAGGACAAGGGGTAATGGCCTCGACTTGCATCAGGGGAGGTTTAGACTGGGTATTAGGAAGAATTTCTTCACTGAACAGGTTGTCAGACATTGGAATGAGCTGCCTGGAGGTGCTTAAGAGTCATGTTGACATAGTACTCAGGGATGTGATGTAGTGGAGGACTGTCAGTGTTAGGTTGATGGTTGGACTAGATGATCTCCAAGGTCTTTTCCAACCTAGATGATTCTGTGTACTTTCTCAGTGTTACTCTTCTCATGTCAAAACCTTACTTCTCTCTAGGGCTTGTAATGGAAAGATCTGAAAGAATTTTCCTAACAATAATCCCAGATCACCTGTTTGCACAGTTAAAACAACACCTGAGACAGCTCGCTTATTTGTACCTTGAGCTTTGTAAGGCTCTTTTCCCATCCTGCCCCTACAGATCACCTAAGTTGAGGGATGGTGTGAAGACTCAGGCACTGAAGACTGCCCATCATGTGAAATCCTCCTCAGACTTGAGCAATTTGAAGAATAAGTCTTCATTATTTTATTTCCCAAGTCCCTTTGCCAAAGGGATGCAAGTCTAGAAGAGAGCCCAGGATTCAGTTCTCCATCATCTTGCATGGCCCCATACCACATACCCATACCACTCTTGTGCAATATGCCATCAACATCAGCATATTTGAAATAAGAAGTCCCTGTAATACACTTCTCTGAGATAGAGGTGCAAGTAAAGTCCACGCCCTATATATATAATCACCCATTAAGCATAAACGTCCACCCACAGGGCAGCAAGTCCTCCCAAACCAGTGAAACAACGGTAAGTCCTTGTGAGAAGGTTCACTGTTCATACTCTGCAGATAAATTATTTATTAACATGCTCCTATCCCTCACCCTGCGTTGTCTTATTTGATTTCATACCATACTTGCCACAAGCTGTGCGAGGGTTTTGGAGTGTGTGTGTGTCAAGGCTTAGAGAGGAATGCTGAATTTTCTAATACTAAAGGGCCTATTTCACATTGTTTATGATCTCACTAGTGTCGAAATGGAGACCTATAAATCGTAAACATAGGCACACTAATTCTAGCAACAGCAAGTTTTAGTCACATGTAATTAAAACATCCCAAAGTCTTTCAGCTGTTATGTATTTCCTAATGGCACCACCGGGATGAGGGAAATAGGAAATGGAGGAATCAGCAGTATTTCAAAGACATGGCCATTGTTAGCTTTTGGGGCTCTGTACAGCGCTGACAGTGCTGCCAAGTCTGCAGGTTTCTTGATGATATTTTCTATTACATATTTTAATGGCAGTGCTATTGATTTCCAGAAACAGCAGGGACATTTGCTTTGCTAGTACGCCATCAGGAACTTCAGGAGATGAATGTGATGTCCTCACTGAAAAATAATACAAGCAAATTCTGTGGTGGCATCTCTACTGTGGATTAGACACACTCACTAGAGATGAGAAAATACTCCTTTCCCCTCACTTTTATCCCCCAAAGTGAGCTAAAACTGGGACCTGAGTCTTCTATGATGTTTGAGAAAGTTTGAGGTATGTTGTTTTTATTGTGATTTCTTGTAGGAGCTTAGGATTAGTTGTTTTCTTGTAGTCAAGGGAAAAGGGGAAAGGAGATGCAATGTGAAGACAGCACAGTTTCAAATGCATTGTACTGAGTCTGGCTGAGCTGGAATTGATTTTCCCCTATAGCAGCCCTCATGGTGCTGTGTTTTATGTTGGGAGCTAGAAGGGTGTTGATAACACACTGGTGGTGTGGCTACTGCTGAGTAGGGTGTACACAGCACCAAGGCTCTTTCCAACATTTCCCCCCAGTGGGATGGGGTGGGCAAGATCTTGGGAGGGGACACAACCAGGACAGCTGACCCGAACTGACCAAAGGGATATTACATACCATATGATGTTTGCTCAAATACAAAGCTGGGGAAAAGGAGGAAGGGGGGGTGGGGTCACCCTTGGTCCTCCGAGGCAACCGCTACATGTATCGCAGCCCTGCTTCCTGAGAAGGCCCCACATCGCCTGCTAATGGGGAGTAGAGAATAAATCTGTTCTCTTTTTTTTTTGCTTCCGCGTGCAGAACTTGCTTTGCTTTGCTTACATTAAAACTGCTCTTGTTTTACCCACAAGGGTTGTTTTTTTTCTATCTTAATTTCTTTCCCCCTTTTTGCCCTCCTGAGAGAAGGGGGGGAAATGATAAAGCAACTTGGCGGGTACCTGGCATTTAGCAAAGGTCAAACCACCACATGCTTATAAGGTGTTTCTTGTACCTATCACAGCATTAACCTATGAAATTTGAGCTGTCATTTTTACCAATAAATTGGAAAGAGCTACTGAAGTGTACAAGAGGGCTTACCACCAATGTGTACCTCCTGGCCATTAGAGATCAGAAAAATAAACTGAAGCCAAGAGTGACAACAATGGGTCATTGTGTGCAATGTGTTATTTACCTAGCAGATAGCAGAAGTTTGAGGTTTATAAGTGTGATGGAAACATCTGCATCTGGACTGAAGGGGGTATTTTCAATTCAAAGAAATTGTGCAGCTCGGAGCAGCCTAGGTGAAGATCTGGGACATTTTCTCCTAGAGAAGATGTTAAGCTTCCACATTGCAGGGCACAAACCAGCTCACGACTACCTGGGGTTGGAGAACTTCCTCTGTGGGCACATAACTCCACTGCAGTATATTGCAGTTCCTTTGAAGTTAACTATTTTCAGAAAGCAATGGCTGGCTCAATGGACCATTAGATTGATCTGGTGTGACAGCTCCGATGCTCTTTTTCAGCCCGGATCCTCAGGCAAACGATGGTGCTAGCTGTAGATCACAGGAGTGAATGCCAAGCCAAGCCATGACGCTTCTGGCACAACCTTGGAGCATGACCAGGAGTAGTGCTGGCTTGTTTACAGCTGGGAATTTCTGCTAGGAGTAGCAGTGGGTGCAGGCAAACAAGACCATGGATCCAGCTCTGTGCAGACCCTATCCTTGCCAATCTACCTGTCAGGCTGTTTTCTGAGGGATGAGCTGCTCAGTTTGCATCAAACTTTCTGATAGTGCCTGATTTTAGTGAGCTCAGCAATGGGAATACGTTAAAGAAACAAAATATTAGTAATGAAAGGAAGGACTAAGAGAAAATATTATTTTTGTGACCAAAGTCACAGTCATACAGATTTCCATGCTGACTTGTTTCTTACTTCCTTCTTTTTCATTATGGTGTCCTTTTCCTCAACTGTTCCCAGTCTTTCTTATCAATGGGTAATAAGCATTGGCTGATACATAATGTAGGAAATTATCTCTTCAAGGAGGTTAAATTAAATGCAGAGCAAATATCTGTGTAGATAGACTGAACTCGTTCTCTGAATTCAACTTTGGTGGTGGAAAGGAAAAGTATTTCTGTTACAGGTGCTATCTTGCTCTATAAAGGCTATCCTAAAGCACAGTCCCTCTGGATCCCAATTGACCATCCAGGGCTTTGGATGTCAGACAGGATCTTCTGTGACAGAAGATGCTGCTGGGAACAACGGAGTCAAGTTTCTCTGTTGAGTACATTTTGGTCAAAATTCAGATGTTCAAGAAGAAAGAAAGCCTTATTATCATTAATTATTATAAAGAGGAGAGGTTCCATTTGAGTTGGGCAAAGCAGCTTTGCCAGAGTTAGTAGAGGTGGGAAGGGGCTTTTATATTGTAGTGCTTTTATATTCTTGTGATTAATGATGCTACAAGGGCTTCTCTGCTTCTAAATCCTCTTCAAAGTTTTTGCAGGGATTGTTTTTTGTGTGTGAGGTGACATTGAGATGTTTTTGGGTGAGATTGCATAGGACAAGAGCAGAGACGAAAGAGAAGAAAATGTTCTGAGTTCTAAATTCCTGAACTCAGTGGCTGTGGCTTGGATGGGAGCAAATGTTCAGTGCAACCCTATGGGGATAAAACATTTTCCTGAAAGCAAACAAAACTGAATTTTTCCTGAAGTGTGCCTAGTATGGCAGGGCCATTCCCTTTGGCTGGGCAGAATGATTACATTGGTGTGTATCAGCTATATTACTTGTGCATTGGATGCAATGTCTTCAGCTCCAGTTTCTACCTACAGTTAGGGAATGATGCCTTTTTTGGTGTATGAGGTCTCTGAGTTTGTTATCTGTCACAAATTTATCTGGAAATTTTAGGGTTAATGGATCATTAATGTCAGGAGATAAATCACAACTCCTCTTAGACTTCAATTTCCTTTGCTTCGCCATGTATTGAAGTGTCTGTTTACAGAAATGCTGCCAAGGTCTTCTTAGTAGTCAGTATTTTGTGCTTTGGTGTTGATGTTGTTGAAGCATCACAGTTACATTTCTCACTTTGAAATCCATTGAAATACAGTGTCAGCTTACAAAAACTTCTAAGAGAAGCTTGACATCCAGAGAGTAGGATTTCTGTGGCCTCAGTTTAGTCACGTAAAACGTAGATGCTTTAATGTTTGTTAAATGTCTTGACTCCTCTAATGGGTAACAGAGAAACATCATCTGGTTAATTGTATTATTTGTCTTGGAAAATTGTCCCACATGCTCTGTGTGATTCTCTGGACAGTCTTTCTCTACACACACTACAAGAAGAGCTCAAGTACTTTATATTATTCACCAGCTTTTACATCATTAAAATTATGATGGCAATAAAAATTTGTGGATGCAGGAAATATTTCTGTTCTGTTTCCATGCTACAATGGACAATCAGATCAGATAGAGGCAAGCACAATTTTTGTTGCTTTAGTATGTTGGAATATTTTTGGCGGCAGCCGAGCTTTTAAGATTCTTTAAATATAATTTTCATAGCTAAGTTATTGAATTTTCTCAGCAAGAGAAATGAGAAACTTAGCTGTTTCTTGATTACTAACTTCACCAGTAAGTAAGAATTTAGTTTCATAAGAAATACTGAGTTTCAGAAGTTTTTGGCAGTCTTGCATCAAGATGGATTGGACACATTTCCTACTTTGTCAAAATAGTAATGGGTGTCACAAAAGAGCTCAGAGTAGCTAACAGATCCTTAGCCCCAAAGATTGGGAAACTTGTGTTCAAGTCCACATGCTAATTCAGATAGACTTCTTCCCAGTGAGAAACACTGGCATGAAGCCTTCATTCAGCAGACTCATTTTACATAAACACACACAAAAAAACAAGAAAAAAAGCAAACCCAACCAACCAAACGAATAAATGAAAGATCCCTCCCCCCAAAAAATGCTGTTGTGAAAAAATAATCACTGACTCCGTTTGGTGATTTCAACAGATTTTTAGGATAACTTTTGAAGATTTGGAACCCTATTTTCCGTTTCTGTAGAGGTGAATTGAGAACCGGATTACTAGACTGGTTTGCCCACAAATTTTGCCACAAACCAGGAAGTGAAGCAGGAAGGAGAAGGCAAAGAGGTAGAATTCTGGTTTTGAGCCTGACCCTGTCCTTATCACTTATGCCATATTTAAGATCTGTACTCTTGGATCTATCATCTGGGTGCATAATTAATGTTGGTATTAAGCAAATCTTTATTCACACACCTACAACAAGTACCTGATGATGAGATTTTGCTTGTTTTTCTTTGTTGAAAAAATGTGTGCCCCACTCCAGGACTCATTGCTCCTTGATTATGTGCTGATGGGGATGTCTCAGTGCTACATTTCTCAGTGTCCTTGCTTTAAGGTCTGGAACTCAGGGTGGCAGATGTCTGTTGCTGAGTGCTTGGCTTTTTATTTTTTTTTCCCTTCCTTGTGCTTCATCACTAGATATTTTTAGTTGCTAAATGTTGCAGAGACAGCTTTTTCAATTAGAAAAGTGACAAACTCTGCAAAATGAATTTCAGCACTTGGAGAACATCAGCATCAATCTCAGTACTTGCTCATTGACTTTGCAGGATGGACTTGTTTTTCCTACACTTGATGCTCTGACCTATTTGTCTCCAGAAGAAATAAACAAAACAAAATGTTGACCAAGAACATTCCAATCTAATGACGTTTAGGAAAAGGCATGTGTTCAAATTCATTCCTGTGTCCTAAGCAGACTAGCATTAGTGAACTTGAATCTCATTTGGGGTGTGGTGGTACAACAGTTGAGAGACTTTGCTATGGGTACAGGATTTTTATTGAAGGCTGCTAATGCATTTATAAGATGGAGTGTGTTAAGGGAGTCTATCACTTATGACAAAACCATGTGTGCCTTATGCATGACTATTTAATGTCTAACAATCAGACAGACCATCAGTTTTAGCCCTTCTTTAACATTAAGCAAAATGGCCAGTGTAGGCCTTAATTTAAAGAAATCAGAATTAGCAATGTCTAAAAAATGAAATCTAAGATGCAAACAAATGACCTTATTTCCAGGTACTGCTTTAAATGCTAATGAAAAGTGTTCTGAGAATTTAGGTTATTTGTGCTTCTGCTTAATATAGACTTATCTTCTATTTTGGTTTTCTCTTTAGAATGTGCATGAATTTACAGAGTCTCAGGCAAACTGAAGTAGTGGCAAATCAGAATTATAACACTTGGATTATTATTTATTATTTGTACTGTTGTGGGTTTAAGAATATCCAGGCATTAACCCAGGAAAAGGTTAAGAGATGCGTGTTGGAGCCATCTGCTAGTTTAATAGTCAATCTGTTTCACTCTTTAAGAAGCTGAAATTAGACAAATTTAGGTTGGGAAGTAAAAATGATCAAATTTGAAACCATGAAGGCAGAAATACCTTATGTGAGGCTACAGTGGCTTCTCCATCCCTAACAATACTTAGATTTAGATGGAGATGTCATGACTCAAATTAAAGTTGTAATGCTGTTATTACAAAGAAAGTCAAACTAGAAGATCAGAACACTCCTCTGTAAGCCCAGGCTATATATGTATTACTTTTTACTGATAATGAGTGTGATATTTTCTAGCTTCAGTATTGAAAAGTTCTGTGGGAATGTACTCTCAGAGGAGGCACAGGTTGAGAACCAAGCACCACAAAGGTATTATTACTCAGGAGGCCAACACAATTAATACAGACAAAAACCTAAACTAATTATTCCAAAAAAGTGTATATGAGTTTTGTGCATTTTTTAGCAAGCCTGGAGATAAGAGAACCTTTCTGGAGTCCCAATAAAGACCAGGATGTTTTGTCGCCTTTGCCTAAAGCCTACCAAATCCACTGTGTTTCCCTTTGTTTTGAGATTTGCTTGCAGCAATGTGTCAGCTTTAAGACACACATTTTGAAAGACTATGAGGAGATGAACTCAGGAACCATGGGCACTTCCCTGATAGTCTGTTTGTTGAGTCTTGCTGAGTTGTCTCTGAAAGTTAGCAACATCCATGCTGCAGAAAGTCCTGGATAGCTAGATGCTCCAAGAGAAATGGTCAGGATTAAATGTTAGATAAAGAAAAAACCAAAACAACACACCTAACTCAGCTCAACTCAACTCAACCCAGCAACTTCATTCAACATCCACATGAAACAAAAATTCTGAGCTCCATAATTGAGAGGCTTTGATACAAGTAACAGATGCTGATATGGTGGATGTAGCTGGACGCCAGTACGTTTTGAAATCTGACTGCATAAAACTGTTTTAAAAAAGTGAGCAAAGGATATGGGGGACAGCTCACACTCCCAATGACTTATCAGGGTCCAGGTAGCAATTCAAAACTGCCTTCCTTAGGCCAATCCACAGCACTGCTCTGTTTTCAAAATAATTCCTGATGCTATAAGAAATCAGTGTTAAGAGGGACAAAGGTCTGTAAGCAGGGAACATGAAAACACATGTTTGTGTTAAGCTTCCCTCTTGATGGACTTCGTTGGAAAGGAAAACTTTATTGTTGTTGAACAGTAAATCCACGATGCTAGCAGGCTTTTTGTAGCTACTTTTTATATGAGATGTTCTAGGTGGGCAAACTGGGAATTTTAACTTGTGCTTTCAAAAATGAATGCTTTGGTCTACTGTCTCTACAGCATGCCCTCACTGATGTTCCTGTGACGGGATCATCTGAGCTAGCTGCAGGAGCTCTAGGAAACTGCTCCCCCTCTACAATCTAAAGTGGGATTGGAGTGCCCTTAAGACGAAGAATAGAAGAGAATTAGTTTTAATGAGTATTAAGAGGACTCATTATAGAGATAAATGCACCTTGACAGATCCTATGAGTCTCTTTGTTGCTGTCACAGACAAAGAAAAACAGGCTGAGCTGCCAAAGACTTGACTTTAAATAAACAGTCAGGAGAGGGACCAGATCACAGTGTCCTTTCTGCACAGCAGTGTTGCTCAGGCACTGATGTCCTTCTTGCCTTCTGTGGAGTGTTTCTGTTTTGAAATACTGCTGGAAGAGATGAACGTAATTATTGGGTAGAAGTTAGCTGGTCAGAAAATTTCTATATATTATCCTGTATACATTTGATGAATATATATCTGCTGAGTCCTGCCCTGGATGAGAGCCTTTCAATGGAGCCCTGCTGTGTCACTATCACAGGTTCTGCTTGGCCCACACATACCTGGGTCTGGATGAGAGGGAGCCAGCCAGAAACTTGAGAGCCCTGAATCAATAGATGGGCAATGATCTAATTAAGAAAAACCTCTTTTGTCTACATCTTTGGATAGCACCTAACATAGCTCTGCAAGATTCTGGGATTTTATTTGAATACACAGTTTCTTGTTTCTCAGGAGAAAAGTGACCCAAGTCCTTCTCATTTCAGCTGAAATAATGGCAATGGCTATATTAGGTTAAGGGAAACTGTTTTTAAAAATGGATTATGATGATTATAACAAATCTCAGTTTTGAAATTACTTTTGGTTCAGCGAGGTGACTCCAAGTTTTCATTGCCTCACTCCCCAGTTGAAACTGGCTGTTCCTCAGGGCTATGCAATTCAAATGTGTCTTTGCCTGTTTTGAAGATCCCTCCTCTCACAACCTGACACAACCTCACAGGAGCTCTGCTACAGATCAGGGAGAAATAAAATCGTTCTTCAGGGGTCATAAATTGGGTAAAGTTTGAGTAACTCCACAAAATATGCCAAGTAACACTAAGACAGACAGGCTTATATTGCATCTTTCATAAGAACATCCTGATTTTCAGCAGAACGGATGTGAATATCTTCTGAAAATCAAGCACCATTTAAGTGTTTCAGATTGAATAGACAAGAAAAGAAACCATTAACCATCATTAAAAGGCTTGGACTCTGAAAGCATCATTTAAGCAACTGTAAAGAAGCAGAAAGAGCTATCACTTTTTCCCTCTGAATACTTGCTTAATTGAAGGATCAGATTTTTTACTTTCTGGAAACACCAGTGTTTATAGTCTCCCCAGGAGTAATTGTCTCACATGGTTAGGAAAGTATCAATACAAGGCAATCCTTAAAGAACTCAAATAAAGTTTATTCTACAGAATAGTTGCTAGATTTAGTTCTTCTGTCCTTGTAAATGTAAATTAAAACTATTTGAGATGCAAGAATTCCTAAATTAAACCTGAATGAACCCAAATTTTTCTTTGATAACATGAGTCAACATTTGACAACATTACCAAGAGCAGAATTTGACCTATAAAATGGGAATAAAGATGGAAACATGGTCTATTTGGCATTTGGAAGAAAGCACTTCTCAGCAGGCAGAGGGAGAGCCTTCCTCAACTCTGAAGTTGAAAAAGCAGTTAGGAAGAAGATACATCTCTTCCAGTATTGGGTGTCTGAAAATTGGACACCTATTGAAGGGTTCAGCTTGCACAGTAAAACACCTAAATTGTAGAATTCACCTGCGTATGCCTCAGCTCCTATTGCAGTCAGTGGCCACCCAGATGATTCACTGAAGGGATGACAGAGACCAGTTCTGCTTATCCAAGAGTGACCACCTATGCTTAGTCAGCTAAATCCCTTTCTAGGCTTCACTGGCTGAGTTAAGACAAGTCCTGTTGACTGAGAGTATAACCATCCAACTCACATACAGGCACTCAGTGGATAAGGAACTGGCTGGATGGTTGCACGTGAAAAGTTGCCATCAACAGCTTGATGTCCAAGTGGGCATCAGTGACAAGTGGTGTTCCTCAGGGGTCAGTATTGGGACCAGTGCTGTTTAACATCTTTGCTGATGACACTGACAGTAAGATCGAGCGCACTCTCAGCAAGTTCACCAGCACCACTAAGCTCTGTGGTGCAGTCAATGTGCTGGAGGGAAGGGATGTCATCCAGAGGGATTTTGATAGGCTGGGGAGGTGGGCCTGTGCAAACCACATGAAATTCATCAAGGTCAAATGCAAGGTTCTACAGCTGGGTCAGGGCAATCCCAAGCACAAATATTGAGAGGAGAATGGATTGAGAGCAGCTCTGTGGAGAAGGACTTCGGAATGTTGGCTGATGAGAAGCTCAACATGAGCCAACAATGTGTGCTTGCAGACCTGAAAGCCAACTGTATCCTGGGCTGCATCAAAAGAAACTTGTCCAGCAGGTCAAGGGAGGAGATTCTCCCCCTCTACTCTGCTCTTGTGAGACCCCACCTGCAGTATTGTGTTCAGCTCTGGAGCTCCGAACATGAAAAGGACATGGACCTGCTGTAGCAAGTCCAGAGGAGGGTCACAAAGATGATCAGAGGACTGGAGCACTTCTACTCTGAGGACAGGCTGAGAGAGTTGGGGCTGTTCAGTTGGGAGGACAGAAGGCTCTGGGGAGACCTTCTAGCACCTTCCAGTACCTGAAGGAGTCTACAAGAAAGCTGGAGGGGCTTTT
This sequence comes from Podargus strigoides, assembly GCA_028020825.1. Classification (NCBI taxonomy): domain Eukaryota; kingdom Metazoa; phylum Chordata; class Aves; order Caprimulgiformes; family Podargidae; genus Podargus; species Podargus strigoides. Next base: position 29,616,175 of record CM051663.1, on the reverse strand, counting down.
TGCAAGAGCATGTAGTGATAGGATGAGGGGTAATGGTTTTAAACTGGAAGAGGGTAGATTTAGATTAGATATGAGGAAGAAATTCTTTCTGGTGAAGGTGGTAAGGCACTGGATCATGATTTCCAGAAAGCCTGTGGCTGCCCCCTCCCTGGAAGTGTTCAAGGCCATGTTGGATGGGGCTTTGAGCAATCTGGTCTAGTGGGAGGCATCCCTGCCTATGGCAGGGGTGTTGGAACCTGATGATCTGTGAGGTCGCTTCCAACACAAACAATTCTATGAGTCTATGATTCTGTAACATACCTATGCCTCCCTAAATGTCAGCATCTTCACCTGGTACCCAAGGCACTTTTCTAATTGTCCTTTGTGGGGAGAGAAATTTTCTTCCCTTAGAGAATGGTTCGAAGCCACCTGCAAGACATCCAGAACTTCATACCTCCCTCTCATGTGTTTTTAAAAGAAGGCCAGATGCCTAATATAGATTAGACATCTAATTTCTAGAAGTGTGAAGACAGGTGAGTATGCCAAAATAAATTACTGCAGCTCTGACCTGCACAGTCTGTCTTCGTTTATATATGATTCAACTGCAGCTGGAAAACTGCATTTTATTAATAGCTTTGTATTGCCAGCAAGTTTTGAGGAGCAGAATCACTTCATTTTAGTTACTCTCGTCTAATCAGAAGGCTGGAGGCATGGGTTTATAGGGAGAATTAAAAGAATCATATCTATATGCGTACAGTGGAAGAGGCAATTAACAAGAGTTATAAAATCCAAACATCAAGAGAATGGCAATTTTTGGTGTGATACCCAGGGTAAATCTAGCAGCAAGAGAATTCAATTAAGCATAGAAAATGTGAAATTTGGGCAGACCTTACCAGAAATTTTTCTGAGAAAGAGACTTATGGAGGTATGGAATAAATTGAAATCCCTGAAAAGAAAGATTTTAAGCCAGGCAAAGCAGGACATCAGCAAATATTCTGGTGATAACTCTCACAAAAGCAAGAAAATTGTCTGGATGGTCTAACTGGTTTCTTTATCTAAATTCTATAATTTGAATTCTGCTTGCTGGTGCATGACGGCTTCTACAGTATAAGTCCCTTTAATAACAACTAGAATATTGTGGTTTATTTACCTTTGGCGGGTCAGTTATTACTTTTCCGCAGTAAATGGCTGCGCACTATGGCAAACACAGAAAAATCATCTCTGTCCACAAAGACACCTGCTTGACTGTCACTGTGCAGACGCAGTAACAACCCGTCTAGACTCAGCATTACATCCAGACCACACCTAGACCTAGATGAGGCTCAGGATATAATGATACCCTGGATTTATACAGATGGGCCACTGCAGGAGATACTCTCTTTGCTTGTTTAAATTTTTTCTAGCATCTGATCATGACAGAGAAAAAGCTGTTGATGTGTTGTCCGCTTGCTGAGTGTTTGGCCCCTAAAAAGATATGCATGTGTATCTTGAACTAGTAGGCATTGGACTGGTTCAAAGTGGCTGTGTCAGCAGAAAGTCTCTGTTGGAAAATCGGTAGCAATATTCTTAGGGAATGACAAAATGAATCCAGAGAGGTTCAGGTGAAACACGCTTCTTAACAATGAGATTTTTTGTGCAGAAGCTGCAATATAAATGGGGGGTGTTTCCAGTATCCCCCAATCAACATTGCATGAAATTAGAGATGGAGTTCTGAGGGAGACCCCAAACTGTTTATGAATGTGAGTTCTTTTCAGTAAATTATTTTATCCCCAAAAGGCACAATTTTTGAAAGCATTTCATGATGATATACTTTTCTATATTAAATGTTTCAGTTCAGGAAATTCCAGGGCAATTCATGTCAGTATTTTTTAAAGAAATATTATGACTTTTGTTTCATAATTTTTTATTTTTTTAAATTTTTTTTTTAAATTTAAAAGTTGCCTACAGTGAAAAGGGAAAAAAAAAATGGTTAAATATAAAAATCCCTAAATACTCTTGGGATATAAGAAGATGTTTATTTTTGGAGTAAACAAATTCCTTCAAGTTGACCCCAAATGAAGGTGGTTATTATACTTTTTTTTTTTGCTTAGCTGGAAATCCTGAACATATTTTCTAGTAGCCTTGCCCAGGATTTTCTCTTGGGTTTCTTCTAGGCCACTGAACAGAAAAAATAGAATTAGATAAAAACTAAGTCAGTCTCTGCTGTGGAATGCATTGCAGGGAGCAGTTGTGCCCTGGTTAGAGATGACCCTGCGTCTCTCTTTTATCACTGTGACTAACTTTCAGACACCCAAATTGCCTCCTAACATATGGAAGATGTATGGACAGGATTTTTTGTACAAGCCAGACTGCAGCAGATGGGTGACAAATACAACACTTTGATTTAGCAAAAATAATCTGCTTCACATTCATAGAGACTGCATGGCTTTTCCATGAATTTTCTGTGCAGACTTACTTCTCTAAGGGCTCTGGTTGTATTTCAAATTATTTTTAACTTGATTATGCCAATTTTTCTTCAATCAAGGAGAATGTCATATATTTCATACTCATTTCCCTTCCTTTGACCAGCCCTGTGACATTTCATGCATTTGTAGATCAACATTAGAGTCTTAAAGCCAGAAGGACATGGTGGCTCAGCAGGTTCCTGACTGAAAGCACAGTCCCTGGGCAAGCAACCACCAAGGTAGCCAGCAGAACAGCCCATGCTGATTCATAGAGGACTCTTTTGCCCACACAGAGCAGGAGATCCGAATGCTGGGCCTCCTGCATGTGGACAATTAGCTGCTGGCCCCAAGGATTGGACCCAGTGAGCTCCAGTTCTCAAGACAATGTCTGAATCCAACTTCTTACCCAATGACCATCCGGCCTTATACAGAGTTGTGCCTGTCGTATGGCTGTGATGTTTGCAGAGACATTTTTGAGTTGATCACACAATAGTAACACAGTTCTGTGCTACTGTCACTCATGACGTGACCTTGGACATGGAGTTTCATGTGCACATAAGCATGAGAGGCACTGAGAGCCCTGTAAGCCACACCTGTCTGAAGAGTCATATGGTCCTGGCCCCTGAAATGCAGATACAAATGCCTGTGAGATGTGTATAAGCCAAGGGCAAAGAAACCCTTTCAAGCTCAAGTTACATATGATCATTCCAAATCCTAATTTCATGGCACAATTTGTTCTGTCTTTACTGAGGCTGTTCTCACACCCAAGTGACCAGAAAAAAAACTTTCCGAGACGGACAGAAAAAAGGAAAAAAAAAAGTAAACGAGATAGAACATAACATGACACTTTAATTTTTCCACAGTGTTGAAAAGTGGACATCATGCAAGGACCCTGCGTTGAAGGGATGATTTCTCAATGTCTCAACTGAGGATGTGAGGGACACAAGAGGAAGAGCAAGGCTGATCCTATCCCTGCTCACTCTTGCCCTGCTCTGTCTCTATGCCAGCTGCTGCTGGCATAGCTGCAGAGCCAACCCACTTGGCAAAATGAATATTTTCTGCTGTGGTGCCCTGTGTGCTTTACAGGTCTACTCCCTCCCACATCAGTATAATGTTTTGCTCTTAAGGCTTGTCAGTGCAATCACACACCTTCCTCTGCACAATAAGGACAGCTAGCCTCAGCTCTGCCTTTGAGGAGCCAAACTAGGCTCTTACTAAGCACAGTGAGGGTTTTTTTTTTTAAATATTATGTTTTATTTAATTATCTATGACAGGCTATGCTGAAGGAGCAGGCAGAGGGGACTGCAGCTCTGCTCTGTACACCAGGTGGCCTCAGTGGTATGTGCTTCAGTCCTGATGATCTCAAGGTGCAACTGTCACTCCTGCTGATACCATATTTGCTTGTCGTGATCAGAGTACGCTTACAGTACAGTGAAACGGAGTCAAGAATCATGCAACAGAAGAAAAAATAGAAGATAAAACACATGCATGGATGGGATTGATATCACAAGGCATCTGTTAAGCACACATAATCAATTGTCTGTTTATATGAAGCAGGTCTGCAGACAAGGAACATTGCTGCCTTGCAGCTACCTGCAGGAGCAGAGATATTATCCTCTTGTTTTAGAATAAATTCCTTAAAACAATAAAAGCCTCAGATACAATCAAGAATTTTGCATGTTGTCACATGACAATTTGTTCATTAAAGAGGAGATGCAGGAATTGACAGATGACTGATAAACTGACTGCATGGGAAACTGCATCGGGTCTCAGTGAGAGGTTGGTTGTTCACACGAAGGAAAGTTACTGGTGGACTTCCTCATCTCAGTGAACTGATTTAATATGTACACAAAGCAGGAGAACATTGGTGAAATCTGCTGGTGACATGAAGTTAGAGGACGCTATCAATGCAATGGAAAATTGTGAGTCATAGAGATCTGGTAAGGTTCAGTAATACAAAATGTAGGTTGTACACCTATGGTGGCAGTCATCTGACTAAAAGTAAATTTCTATAGAGGAGTTTCTAATCATGAATTCTCTTTATTGTTAGTTGTGACAAAACCACTTCAGACATCCTATGAATGTCTTCCTAAAAAGGATACCTGAGATACAGCTAAAGGACTTTACACTCTGTGTAGCTATCATTCACTCTTGATGGTAAAGACTCCATAAGGAGTCTGGATCAGATGCAGATACATGAACTGTACTCATCTAGATATTGCAAAATGAGCCACATCTGGCTTCAAAGGAAATAATAAAATTTCTGCAAACTGGTGGCATTGTGAAGAGGGATGAAGGAAGGACAGCTTGTGCTCTTTAGACATCGAGACCTCTGACCTTTGATCTGTCATTACATGGAAAAAAACCCAAAAATTAAAAGGTAAACTATGATCCTGGATTGTTCAGTCAATGTATTGCCTGTATTGAAAGTCTTGATACAAGACAGAATTCAATGTTGCCTGGATTTACAACAGGAGCAAGTGCTACGAGTGGCTGTGGTGACAATCAGGCAGCGTCCATCACTTCAGACAAGACTGAGATATTTTGACCAGCTGACATGTGGAAGGCTTGTTGGCTTGAGACTGCTCCAAATGAACTGGTGGATGTAATAAAAACAAAGTGTGTTTGGAAAGCCTGAGTGGGGTGCATCAGACTGGAAAATCACACAATCATGGAGAGAGCTGTCTCTCACTAGGCATTCAGTGATGGACCACAGGAGCCAGAAGGGAAGGGTAGGAAAGGGGGCATGGTTCTTTACAGAGGCAGTCCAAGTACTCTTTAAGAAGATGATCCCTCAGGCTGTAAACCACCCTTCATATTGTCTCTTTTCATATTGACGCTTTTCTCAGGGTGATCAAAGGTGGTGCCATGTTTTCACCCTTTTTTCTCAAGGTACCTCCCCAAGTACAATAGTATCTGCATCTCTCCTTAGTATTGCTTCTTTCACAGAATCACAGAATGGCAGGGGTTGGAAGGGACCTCCAAAGATCATCTAGTCCAACCCCCCTGCTAAAGCAGGATCCTAGAGCAGATCCCACAGGAACACGTCCAGATGGGTTTTAAATGTTTCCAGAGATGGAGACTCAACAGCCTCTCTGGACAGCCTCTTCCAGTGCTCTGTCAACCCCACAGTAAATAAGTGTTTTCTTATGTTAATATTGAACTTCCTGTGTTCCATTTGTGCCCATTGCCCCTTGTCCTGTCACTGAACACCACCGAGAAGAGTCTGGCCCTGTCTTCCTGACACCCACTCTTTAGATACTTATAAGCATTAATGAGATCCCCCCTCAGCCTCCTCTGCCCCAAGGTAAACAGACCCAGTTCCATCAGCCTCTCTTCATGTGGGAGATGCTCCAGTCCCTTCATCATCTTAGTGACCCTGCGCTGGACTCTTTCCAGTAGCTCCATGTCCCTCTTGAACTGGGGAGCCCAGAACTGGGCACAGTACTCCAGATGAGGCCTCACCAGGGCAGAGCAGAGGGGGAGGAGAACCCCCCTTGACCTGCTGGCCACACTCCTCTTAATGCACCCCAGGATCCTTCTGTATCTGCTGTGATCTGGTCAAACAATGGCCCAGATCCCAAGCTTTTCCCACTCTTTGTAGGCCTTGCCAAAAATTGTTAAAAAACCATCCAGTCCCCTGATCTGGCTGCACGGGGATTCACTGGTCCCAGACAGGGCTAGGGGTGAATGCCATATCCTATAGCTAGACTTTCCTCCTCCTTTTTTCCTCTCTTTATTCTTCCACAAGCAGGATTGGAACTTTAATGCTGAACAATCAGAGGAGCCTTCAGGTTTGCAACTGCTTGCCAGGGTGGAGTGATACATAACTGGAGAGACACAAAAAACACAGAAAGATCTGAGAGAGGGAGGGAATGCAGAATTAAAAGAACAACACCTAGAATTAAACCACTAGTCAACAGAGATTAATTGCAAGAGGGAAGCAAAGCCAGAGCTGTGCAATACCTGACATTCTGTTACAGCAGGAGGAAACCTCTACTTTTAGGAACTGGTTAGTGGCCAAATAAGTTGGTTAAAACAGGTGAAACAATTTGAAATTCTCTGTTCCTAGCTTCTGTGAAGGAAAAACACACCTTCCACTCTGCTAGAGTCCTTTCCACATTACCCGAAGGGTGACATGATAGAGAGCAGATGGACAAACTGCCTCAGGGCATTCCTCACTCATGCCTTGACTGTGACCTGGTGCCATGTAAGCCACCAAAGGGCAAGTAGTTGGCTCCTAATGGGAGAACATTAGAGAAGGGCTTGGCAAAAGATGAATTAATTTCATGCTTCTCATGTGAAAGCAGTGGACTGTGAGAAAGGAAAGAGGCACAGTTTGAAGACAACAAAGTTACCTAGGGAAAGTGGTGAGATACCTTGGTGAGTTGAAGTACAGCCATGCATTTGAAGAGTTAGACCAGAAACCATGGCAAAGGCCTGATAAGGTCACTCTGAGTCAGATCATAGAATCACAGAATCGTAGAATCACTACGGTTGGAAAGGACCTCCAGGATCATCAAGTCCAACCTTTATCCCATCATCTCCCTAACCATTAGACCATTAGACCATGGCCTCAAGTGCTTCATCCACTCGTTTTTTAAATACCTCCAGGGACAGCGGCTCCACCACCTCCCTGGGCAGCCTGTTCCAGTGCCTAACCACCCTCCCAGGAAAGGACTTCTTCCTGATATCCAATCTAAACTTCTCCTGAAGCAACTTGAGGCTATTTCCTCTTGTCCTATCATTAGAAATCTGGGAGAAGAGACCAACACCAGCCTCACTACAACCTCCTTTTAGGCACTTGTAGAGAGCAATAAGGTCTCCTCTCGGTCTCCTCTTCTCCAGACTAAACAACCCCAGTTCCCTCAGCTGGTCTTCATAAGGCCTGTTTTCCAGACCTCTCACCAGCCTCGTTGCCCTTCTCTGGACTTGCTCCAGCACCTCAATGTCCTTCCCATACTGTGGTGCCCAGTACTCAGGGTATGGTCTCACGAGTGCCGAGTATAGGGGCATGATCACCTCCCTACTCCTGCTGGTCACACCGTTTCTGATACAGGCCAGGATGCCGTTGGCCTTCTTGGCCACCTGGGCACACTTTTGGCTCGTGTTCAGTCAGCTGTCAACCAGCACCGCCAGATCTTTTTGCGCCGGGCAGCTTTCCAGCCACTCTTCCCCAAGCCTGTAGCGCTGCATGGGGTTGTTGTGGCCGAAGTGCATGACCCGGCACTTGCCTTTGTTGAACCTCATACAATTGGCCTCAGCCCATTGCTCCAGCCTGTCCAAATCCCGCTGCAGAGCCTTCCTACCCTCATGGTACGGAAAAAAAATCACATCTTCTGCAAGCTATACACATTTCAATAAGAACAGAAGTTTATTTTCTATGAATGGTGTTCTTGGGAAAGGGAAAAAGATCCAAACAAAAGCAGAAAGCTGTAGCATACCGTCTGTTTTGCAGGCTAGCCTACCTTCAGGCAGTTAATGAAAGTGCAGTGGTTGATAGTTGATGAACGTCCCCCAAAAAAACTTTGCCTTAATCATAGGGGCCCCTGAGACTTTCTCCACTGAGACCTATTTGGCTATGTAGCATAAGTTCAGATTTACAGAAGACAGAATTATTTTTTCTTCCTTTTTCTAAAAAAAAAAACCAACTTGAAAATCTATTACTAAAGACTATAAACACCAGCATACAAGGTATATTAAGGGACCTGATTTAGAGATTGATATTCGACTTCCCTAGGAGTGTTAGGTGCCTGTTAGGTGCTGATAATTTGATCAATGTGATCATTGTGATCTGTGGCACAGAGTCCAATTGGAGGCCTGTAGCTAGTGGTGTTCTGCAGGGGTCAGTACTGGGTCCAGTCCTGTTCAACATATTCATCAGTGACCTGAATGAAGGGACAGAGTGTGCCCTCAGCAAGTTCCCTGATGATACCAAGTCGGGAGGGGTGGCTGTGCTGCCATCCAGCATGACCTGGACAGGCTGGAGAGCTGGGTGGAGAGGAAACAAATGAAGTTCAACAAAGGCAAGTGCAAGGTCCTGCACCTAGGGAGGAACAACCCCATGGTTAGGGGCTGGAAAGCAGTTCTGCGGAGAAGGACCTGCGAGTCCTGGTGGACAAGTTACCCATGAGCCAGCAATGTACACTTGTGGCCAAGAAGGTCAATGGCATCCTGGGATGCATTAAGAAGAATGTGACCAGCAGGCCAAGGTGATCCTCCCCCTCTACTCTGGCCTGGTGAGGCCATATCTGGAGTACTGTGTCCAGTTCTGGGCTCCCCAGTTCAAAGAGAAAAGAAACTTCTGGAGAGAGTCCAGCGGAGGGTACAAGATGATGAGGGGACCGGAACATCTCTCTTATTAGGAAAGGCTGAGAGACCTGGGTCTGTTTAGCCTGGAGAAGAGAAGACTGAGGGTGGATCTCATCAATACTTATAAATACTTAAAGGGTGGGTGTCAGGAGCATGGGGCCAGTCTTTTTTCAGTGGTGCCCAGTGACAGGACAAGAAGTAATGGGCACACACTGGAACACAGGAAGTTCCAGCTGAACATGAGGAAAAACTTCTTTACTGTGAGTGTGACAGAACACTGGAACAGGCTGCCCAGAGAGGTGATGGAGTCTCCCTCTCTATAAACTTTCAAAACCTGCCTAGATCATGTGTGACCTTCTCTAGGTGATCCTGCTCTGGCAGGGGTTTGGAGTAGATGATCTCTAGAGGTCCCTTCCAACTCCCACCATTGTGTGATGGTGTGATTCTGTGTAAATGGCTCTTTGGTACCTAGGTTTTAGGTACCTCAGATGGTACACATTCACAGCAAAGATGACGAGAACTGCATTTGATTAACATTTTGGATTTCTGTGGTTTAAGGAAAGAAAGTAGACTCTTGAGACCTTAGCTGGTGTCTTACACAAGAGCTCCTGAATTCTGTGACTATGCCATTAAATAATGATAGTAAAATGTCTGAGGAGGAGAAAAATAAATATTCTTCAGGATAGTAAGAACATATGATGGAATTCCCCATCCTCTGATAAACATCTCTAGAAACAAGTGATCAAATTGAAATACTTTTGGTTCACAAAAAGCTAATCTGCAAAGTAATCTCTCCCTTGTTCCTTCCATTTCCTTCACAACATCGTTTTCATTTCTATCTAGATTGGTTTGCTTGTTAGTCTGTGGCCTCTCCCTAAGGATATAACTGCAGTCGGATGAATTATTTTGTTTTATTAAATATTATTCTTGGCTTTTTGGAAATGTTTTTCTTTTTTCTTTAATGATTATTCCTCCTGGTGTTATTTCAGTTTTCAATTACAACTTGTGTGTGTATGTCTCTGGTACACTACCATTTTGTAAATGGATTTGTCCTCTTATTGTTGATGCCACAAATAAACCCAAATGCTTGCACTGAAATCATGCATTATATTTCTTGCATGTCACTGAACTGGATGCCTTCCAGTTTGATGTCTGTTGCTGCTCCAGAGGTGGGCATCTTTCTCTCCCTCTCTTTACGCCTGGAGTGAATAGAGATGCTCATGTATATTTTCTCTGCAGACCTTGTAATGCTGGCTGATGTCTCTGAATGAAAGTGGCCAAGTTTGTACTTCTAAGTGTGTATGTAGTCACCTAGAGAAAGGATTGCTTTTTTTTTTAAAAAAAAAGCAGCACTGAACTCTCAGCAGCCTCCACAGGCTTCAGTGAGTGATTTATTCCTTAAAGTCAGGCCAATATGAAGGATATATTACAAAACCAGCCTTTGTTGGCCTATATCTGCTCCCATCAAAACCAATGTCTACTTGAGAGTTACCTCAGAAATGAGAATTAAGCCACAATTGGTCCTTTAGGCAGGTTTTGCAGTCCCATATTTTTTCCGGCTTTAGCTAGAAAACATAGCTGAAGTCCCTCATGGTGGGACTGTGTACTTCAGCAGGTTTCAGCAGGTCATCTAATTCCTCTTTATGCCAAAGAAGAAAGATAATTCCCTTTCAACTGTGATTCATCCCACATATTATAGACATCTATCTTAGGAGAAGATGAATCATTTTCTGGAGGTGGTTCTCTCTCTCTGTGTCTCCCTCTCCATTTAAGAAACCTAGAAAAAAATCTTAAGCGAGACTATAAATTGTATATAGCTGAAATGGAGGAGATGAATCCCACTGTGTAATGAGAACCAATGACTGCCGATTCACCGAATTCCAATTTTCAAATGCTGTCAGCATTTCTGTTTGACAGCAAACCCCCATTTTTGTTTGGGTTTTCCTACCTGTAACTAGTTACTGCCATTTTTAACACAGACCTGAAAAAAACATTAAACTTGCCCACTGTGCCAGTAGCTGTATGGACTTCTGTTATGGGATTCGGTTGCTCAGTCACTGACATCTTAGTGTTCTTTTAGACACTGGGGAGTTTCATGTCTGGTCTCTAGATGCCAAAAAGTCTCTCATAAAGCTGGCTTTGTGTCTGCTGGCCCCAAGAGGATAACTCAAACAGAAGTGCACAGCTAGATCAAGCCTCTGGTAAAACACCTTCTAAGAAAAGAAAGGAGAAGCTGGAGAGGTGACATGTCCTCCCCTGGGCTGGATACCCATTAGCTGTGGAGCTGACAATGGGTGTTTCATCCCTCCTTCTGCTTCATGCTGTTGCTGCTTACCCTGGCCAGTGTTACCCCATGGGGATTTGCCTTCTGATGGTCATTTAGTAAAATAAGGTTGTGATTTCTGAATCTGTGAGCAAAAGCAAAGTTTGCCTTGCTAGAAAGACTCCTCCACAGTATTTAGCTGACAGGAAGAGTGAAGTGAAACAAAGCAAACCATCCAAGGCCTAAGTGTTGGAGGTTAACCTGCACTGAAGAAACCTGAACTAGTTTCCACCATGGGGTACCTCGCATCTGCACAGCTACTGCCATCATGCAAAAGCAGCACCTTAGATCCTGGAAGCAGTTGTGTAGTGGCCTGGTCTGAGAAGCCTGTTAATTAATGTGGCCTTTCAGTGGGATTAATTATCACTGAGCTGATACAGCACAAATGCTTTTGGCTGCAGTACTAGCTTGCCTGGGACCTCTGCGTGGTATTGTATTGTACTGTATTATATACTGCAGTCAAGATCAGAGTCAGCAAGGAAAACATATTGATAGTGATTGCACAATTGTGTGTGTTGATGACAGTGGCTGAACAACTGAAAGTGAGTATGAAAAGCACATGTAGCAGCCTGCTGAATATAGACTATTCATCTCTGTGAAACTCTTCCTGGTTTATCAAACATGTTTTTACCCTGCAGTATATAATAATGTTCCCTGAGAACCCCTAGAATGATTAAAATTTGTTAGTACTTCCTATGAAAGAACAGCATAGTATTCAAAGGTTACTGAACCTTAATACAAAGTCAAAGAGTATCTTTAAGATACTTCAGTATCACCTATTTATCTGCTCTCAAAGTTGAAGTCATCATCTTGTCACTGTCTAGCTGAGCATGGTAATACTTTAGAATTGGAGACAAATAGACTAAAAAAACCAAGAAGCTGACAAATCAGGTAATATTTCTTACTCCAGTACTGATCATTCCTCAGCCACAAATTGCAATACAGAATTTTTAAGCATTTGATGTTGCTCAGTGTGCCCAAGTTATCTGACGTGATCATCTGGAGTGGAGCTATGCCCTTCTGAATGATACTTTCTCTACAGGAGGGACAGCAGCATAAAGGTGGCTACATCAGAAACGCTCAACAATCTATTTACTCTTCAATAATGCCTTCAAAATGAAGTTAGAAGATATCATTTGTATGAGGTTCAACAAGGCCAAGTGCTGGATCCTGCACTTGGGTCGAAACAACCCCATGCAAAGCTACAGGCTTGGGGAAGTGGCTGGAAAGCTGCCTGGCGGAAAAGGACGTGGTAGTGTTGGTTGACAGAGAGCTGAATATGAGCCAGCAGGCCAACAGCATCCTGGCTTGTATCAGAAATAGTGTGGCCATCAGGGCTGGGGAAGTGATTGTCCTCCTGTACTCAGCACTCGTGAGGCCACACCTTGAGTACTGTGTCCAGTTTTGGGCCCCTCACTACAAGAAGGACACTGAGGTGGCTGGAGTGAGTCCAGAGAAGGGCAACAAAGCTGGTGAAGGGTTTCAAGCACAAATCTTATGAGGAGTGGCTGAGGGAACTGGGGGTTTTCAGTCTGGAGAAGAGGAGACCGAGAGGAGACCTCATTGCTCTTTCCCTTTCAGGTAGTAGCAAGGCAGGGGTCAGTTTCTTCTCCAAGGTAACTACTGACAGGAGGAGAGGTAATGGCATCAAGTTGTGTCAAGGAAGGTTTAGATTGGATGTTAGGAAAAATTTCTTTCCCCGAAGGGTTATCAAGCATTGGAACAGGCTGTCCAGGGCAGTGGTGGAGTCCCCATTCTTAGAGGTGTTTAAAAGACAGATAGATGTGGTGCTGAAGGACATGGTTTAGTGCTGGACTTGGCAGTGTTACGTTAGTGGCTGGACTCAATGATCAATGTCCACATATGACACCAAAATAGGTAATTAAGTGCAAAACCAGAATGATGTAGAGCTCTATCTGGTTTCTTAGTTGGCAGATGCAAATATTTGCTACATGCCAATTTCAGGAGCATTTGTGCACCATTTTCCTTTTGAATATTAGTAAAGGTCACATTGGTCTTGGCTACTCATTTATTTCCCTTCTCTCATTGAATTTTTAACAATAACAGGCATTCATCCAAAACTCTGGTTTCCTCTACACTGCATTAAAATTCACAATGTCATTTGCTTTCAGTAAATATATTCAAATGATCTGCCTTCAAAACCATAAATGACTCACCATCCAATCAATCATAATTGCAGGACCCTCAATTTCTCCTCTACATGTTGTCCTCTAATGCCCAGAAGGAACACATGATGTAACTCGTATCAAAAACTGGTCAGGGAAAAGCAATTATATGTAATCTTTTTTAAACTCTAAGGAAAACTTGGTGATTTAAATACGTGACCAGTTTTGGCTGGAAATTGAGACAGATACATGTGAATTTTATGTTACCACTCAAAGCTCTGAGAGTTGCTGCACTTAAGAAAGCTCATCTCTCTAATCAATTATTAAGTTTCAAAATGGAAAAAGTGCTTCTTGCTCACTAATTTCCTACAAACCTCCTCCAGGATATTAAACGTACATATTCACATGCTAAAAGTCTTGTTAGAACACTACATGGTCAAAGCTTCCAATCAGATAAAAATGATCAAAGCATCTTCTTTGTCCTGGTTTGACTAGAACAGGACCAATTTTTCCTTTCTGTTATTTTATTTTTCAGTCAAATCTCTTCAAGACTGCTCTTTCTGAAGTTAACAATACATTATTTCAGACAGTGTCTGCTCCTAGAAGTGATGATTCTCTATGCTGATAGTTAGTACTGAGCTCTCAGCACAGTGGTGTGCAGAAAGGCTCTTGCTTATACTTAATCTTACAGAAACCAAGGTCACTGCCTAATTCCTTCTGTACTGCTCTGAGTCTCCCCTTAGTGTCAAAGAGCAAAGGGGTGGCACCTGCAGGAAGGAGCAGAGAGGACAGATGACCCAAACTGATCACGAAGTATACCATCCCATGCAGGTCAAGCTCAGTATAAAGCTGAGGGGTCATGGGAAGTAAGCTCTCTTTTTCCATGGCCAGCATCCTAGAAGAACCCTGTCTGTTCTTCTGTCTCTGGTGTTCCTGAATCCACTTTGTGTCTGCTGCTGCCATGTCCAGGAACTCAGCCAGGGATCTTCCCAGAGCTGCTTTGCAGCACCAGTGATGATATGTGCATCACTGCGGGAATATGCGATTGGAGGGGAAGCTTGATACTGGCTTTGTATGCATTTGTATATATTTTATTATTTTTCTTCTCATTATTATTATTATATTTTCTTTTTATTGTTATTGTTTCATTAAAACTGTTGTATTTTTTTTCCACCCCATGAGTGTCTCTCCCTTTTCTTCTTTCCCTTCCTCTGTCTGAGAAGGGAGAGGGGTTAATAGAGAGCATCTGTCATCCATTTAGTGGCCAACCCAGCTCCAAACCTTGACAGTCTTATAAGATATAATGTTATGCCAAGGAAATAAAGTAAAAGAAATGGCTAACTAGAATTTATCCAAAAGGTTTTTTAATCATAGTCTCATTTTCTTCACAGCACTGTGCAGTTAAAAAAAATGAAAAAGATTAGGAATCTGATTAGTTCCGATAGAGAACAGTGAAACTAGTGCCTTCCCCCTGTGCTCTTGATAAGGTCAGGCATAGGTTTATCACTAAATCATGGATATGAGAGGTAGAAGAGATCTATTAGGAAACCCTGGCTCTGTCTGGTCAAGCATTTAATGTCTCAAAACAGCGAGGCTCCAGTCACTTCCCTTGAGAGACAATTTTATTACCTAATAGACCTCAGTGTGAGGGACTGAGTTCCAAACTAAATTTTACTTTTCATGTTGATGAAGAGTCACTCTGTCTCGGGAATGACTGCCTTAAACCCCTTGCCCTTTATCCTGTGATAAATTGACCCTGTGTTCATACATCTACAAACTGAGTGTTTGGCTTCTGGTTTACTGACTTTGCTACTTGAGTCGACACGCTCATCCTTAAGGCTGATTTAAGTTACTATCAACTTCATTTAAGCTACTGGCACTTGATGGTTATGTTCAATGGAATGGTTAAATTCTCAATAGTCAATGCTGTTCTACAGTAAAGCTCACAAAAAATCAGCAATAAATATTGTTATAGACAAAGAAATATGGGTAGATTGTATCTGTAGATCCCAGCTGTAGATATTCCCAAGGATAAAATAAATAAGTGCATTGTATATCAACTTTCCCCTCTGCCTTTTTTGTACATTACTTGTCTTCTTTGGGTCTAATCCAAAGACCTCTGAACCAAATGGAAAACTTTCACTGACTTCAATAAGCTTTGGGTCAATGCCTTAAGGGTATTGATTGTGTCTTCCCAAAATGTGCTGCTATGACTCATCGAGACACTTAAGTACCCAACTGCCTTTCAGGTTTGGAGTTATCTCAGGGCCTTCAGTGAGATTTTTCATACATTAAATAAGAACCTGCTTAACCACTCTGCTGATTCTTTATATTTAATACAGAGTGGGCCATATGGAATGATAAACTTCATATTTTTAATACTGTGGATTTTATCTATATCAGATGTGTTGAAGCCAAACTCTATATGACAATAATTCAAAATGTAAAACCAATAACTTCTGGTATGATCTTGTGTATTTACACTGCTCAAAAATCTGTCCCTTGACTTTATCACAGCTTGCCAATACAAGTTTCTTTTACTGTCTCAGAACACCATACAAAAGTAAAATCAAACAGAAATATAAACTTCATAACCTATGATACATATGGAGTAAATCCAGTGAAAATATTTTTGACAGAACAGTTTTATGTTTATCATTGCAGCTGGAGTGTTTTGTAGGAACATGGCTATTTCAATGACATTTTCTATGGGAAAAATGTCTCAGCAAATTGCTTTGATTTTCTTATTTGTGCCACTAATGTAGAAATGATTTGTTTTGACAAAACAAAAAGTACATTTTTGAGTTTACCGTATTTTTTTTGTTTTGATTTATAGCAACTACTTATTTCATCATGCAACTTAATATAGTGTATTATATTCAGTATTTCATTACAGTATTTTTCAACATTATAACAATGAGGCATTTCTACTTTTCCAAAATAGTGCATCAATATTTCTCAGTTGGGATTTTCAACATTTCTATTCTCTGAAAGTTCATCTTAGAAAGTTTCAAATTTTTACTCCAGTTCAACCTGCAAATATGATTTCAGCATGTTGACAGCACTCATTGTAATTTGACTTTCTGGACACTTCCAGTATCAATTTGTTTATATACATTTCCACAGATAAAGCCAACTACAGTCGAACTTGTTTACATTAGATACAGATTCTCAGCTATGTCCAGTTGAAATCTGACCCAGTGCATTCCTTTGCCATGAATATCTTCATGACTGACTTTGAAACTGCAGTTTCAATCATGAGTTAAACTTTTATGAAAACTAGATGAATTTTAGGAAAAAGATGCTAAGTCACCAAGATTACATTTTATGTATAGATATGAATAATCATCATAAGCTGTAGGCAAAGGAGAATCCAGATACTTGGAGCTGGAGCTGGAGCTGGAGACCAGGTGCTCCTCACCCTGCACCACTTACTTGCCCCAAAACCTGGTGGTTGAAGCACCAGAGTCATTAGAAATCCTGCTCTGGGATTCCACATTGTAGTGCATGGTAGTGAGCCATACATGGCCATGTTTTGTTTATGACAGATGGCTCTTCCCAAAAATATGATGTGCGAGATTGTGCTGACTTGGACAGTTCTGCATAAACTGTGGGGGATTGACAGGGTGTAATATACTTTTTCTATTTACTTAAAGTCTAGAAGAGAATGGGCCAAACCCAGCAAAGAACAGCCTGTTTTGAAGATATTACGGCTGGAAAATGTTGTTTCTCACAGAGATCATCTCTCTATAATAAGCTTCATGGTGATCCTGTATGGTGGGGGAAAAGCTATGCAGATCGAGAAAAGAGTCAATCACATGATTTTCATTTGTGTGTTATTGCAGAAATGTCTGTGAGAGGAAAATGGAACTTCTGTTCATCTCCACAGCTCAGCACAAAGCCAGGCTAGCTGGAAACAAACTGCCTGATGGCCTAGAAGATACTTGTTGGAGCCATGTGAAATTCAAATGTAAGAAGAAGAATTCACCAGTGATGAACAGGCACCCTTGGAGGGGCCGAGTTGATGGGCAACTTGCAAAAGTCAGATGAAAATTGGACCAAATAAAACACACATGCAGTCTTGCTTGAATGACAGCTTGGAAGACCTGTACTGAATTTCACAGCAAGCTGGGAAGCTGTAGCTCACACGTGGGATTTGCTCTACCTTAGGTCTTTTTCTAAGTTTTGTTGAACGTTTTCTAAGTGGAGAATGCATGAGTAATATGGGGTTAACTGAAACTCTTTTACCAAAGCCTGAGGATTATAGTTCATCATGAGATATTGGAGATATTCTTGTGGCCCTCAATCAGTAGAGATTAGTACAGGACTGGTGAGGTTAATGCCGCTGAACTGATTTGTGCCAGCTGAAGATCAAGTTTTGTTTTAAATGTTTTACTGAAAAAGGAGAAATTAATTGTTTTGCCACAGATTTTCCCAGATGCTCTGGACTCAACCTGCTGCTGAAATGGGACCTCTCATCTTTGGCTTTTCAGATTACACAGCAGGCAGACAGACAGAGCACAGAGGGCATTTTGGTTGCGGCTTCTATTTTTGTCACTTCCTCTGAACTGTGTACACCTCCCATGACTGAAATGTCTTTCTCTGGCACAGGAGAATCCCGTCTATTGTGATGATATAACTAGAGTTGCTTGGGAAGCATTTTTTAACTTGACTAAGAAACTGATATTAAAAAAAACCCCAACACATTACTTTCTAAATTAAGATATTTGGAAAAGTTCATGGGAAATTGGAGAGACCTACTCTCAACACAGCTGGTTACCTCACTCTTAGGTTAAAATGTCAGACTTTACAACATTACAAAGCCTGTGGTTTTAGGTTCTTGGGAGGTGTTTCCTTTTCTCTAACTGTCACATTGATTGGAAACTCTTTTCAAGAAAAAAAATATACCATATGTGCTTCTCTGAACAATTTTTTTTTCTACCAAGCTAACATTTGTTGATGACAAAACATTTTGTTCCAAAATTTCCTCTGATGATAAGAATTCACTAAGTAAAGTTTTCCTAACCTTTTTGGAGCCGTTTACTGAAAAGCCATGACTTCAAAGTAACTGAAATCTGCCTGTTTAAAGAGTACGATATCTTTCCCTCTGCAATTAGTACGGCTGAGTTCTCCACAGACAAGCAGTTCCAAATTTCCTTGCTGGTCTCACCAGGATTTTCTCTCAGGCTGTGTAATCCCATGATTACTTGGTGATGTTGATGGAATGTGACATGATATGTCAGTGGAGTTTCTAAAAACTTATTTTGTAGCAGTGAAGGAAAAAAATCCAGGAGCTTGTGTGTTTGAACCAAAGCAGAATTAAGTAAAAGAAGGAAATCTGGTAATCACTACTGAGGTCTGCTTGCAGGTAATTGATAGCCTTTCCTGGAAGGTTCAACTAGTACTTTTGTGCACAAGAAGCTTTACAGTCTTCCAGTCCATTCAGTAGATTTCTGTATTTAGCAATATTTTGGGAGGGTGATTGACTGGTTGACAAAAGGTGCTCCAGTATCAACCTTCTCTATGAGCAAGCAGATCAAATCCTTAAGCTGGTTATGATATATTCTTGGACATTTGGCCTTTTCATGCACCTCTCAGAAACGATTGCCTTTTGATTACAATTGGTAGGAGTGGGTATGATGGTCTCGCAGACACTATTTAGATTTCTTCTGCTACAGTCTCTCCTCAAAAAGGGGATTGTGTCCTCCCACTTGAAATCTCAAAGCTTTGCTAAAGATTTTACCCTTCAGTCAAAAAAGTACACATTTCTCTGTTTTTACAGAAGTGCAATTTAACTAGAATCCTATTAGGAGAATGAAAAAACACTCCAGGCTGCATAAGAATACCCCCTCCTTAGTCTTTCTAAGAGAAAGGTTAAGTCAGTATAAGGTACAACAAAAGATCAGGGAAGATTTTGAATATTGTACAACATTTTTGAACCCCAGATGAACATATCTGTACACTAGCTGATCACAGAGGGAGTGCTGAATCCAGAGTGTGAAGAATGGCTTTTGTGAAATGTCAGCTAGTAATAATGCAGTGTTGTGTAGAAAGGAGCACTGAAAAAGAGGCAAAATCCCACTGAGCTGGAGTAGCACAGATTCAGCTGTGCAAAATTCATGTATTATAAGTACCTAAAAACCTTAAACAGGCTTGATTTTAAACTCCTTTGCAAATAATATAAGACATGGCTACTCAAACTATGGGGGTTTTGTCCAGATCATGAGTGTCTTTTTGGGAGCAACTTCTCACAGTTCTCTCAAGAAGCAGAGGTGATGTGGTACCTTGGCTCTACACAATGATGGGGCATGGAAGAGCTGGCATGAGCTGGCATGCTCTTATGCCTCCCAGAGGTGAAATGCTTCCTGCTGAATTTATGTTTTGGTGATTGAAGCCCTCTCATTGGAAAAGTCATTTAAGCATCTCCAACAATAAAGCTGCCATGGTTATTTTTCACTTATTTCCCTTAAAGTTCTCCACTACAAACAGATATACCAAGACAATGCTTAAGAGTTAGTGTTTAGTACTTATGGGTGTGAAATATATTAAGCATGGTCACCCAAGCTTATTTTTCTAAGGTTGTTCAAACAGGTGGCAATAAAATCTCATCTTTGAATTTATCTAAACTTTTTTAAAAACTCAAGAGGAATTAATCTATGAGGAAATGACATCCTGATTTAGAACACTCGAAATGTATCAGTCTGAGCTGTGATTTCTAGAAGTGTTAAATGTGTATGACTTTCAGATAAAATCAAGAGAAACAGCAGGGTGTTGTTTAGCCACAGTTTCACACCATCTCTAGTGAATGTTCACTTTGCTGGTCTAGTCTTCACTGGTCTTGAAAGACAGCTGCTGCTCTCTGATGGCTCTTTGGAGTAGAAAGTGATGCATGTTTTGGTCTTCACCCTGCACTGTCCGAAAGAATGAAGCTTGCCTTCAAGTTATAATGACCTGAGAGCAAAGGCCTGTGTGAGTGCCCTTTTGCTGAACTTATAATGTCTCTTCACAAGTGGAACAGTCGCAGTGTATAAATCTGGGCGAGTTACCTCATCTCAGGCGAGGCAAAAGTGATCATCTACTTTTACAACATACCGCTGTACCAAAGGCTTATGTAAGCCTGTAGCTCCCAACTCCTTTTACAGTTAGTACACGTAGGCACTTGTAAGGCAGAATTCAATTGACCTGGTCTAGATGCCTACTGTAGAAAAGATGAATCATGTCCCAGAACTGCTATTTCTTTCCAACACCTTTTTGAGGAGTCTGGAAAACTGGCTCAGATGTAGGCACATATGTTGTTGATGTCTAAAGTTAGTCAGGAATAGTCCATCTCAGTGGAATTTAAGATATAATACTGTGAGTCTGAGCCCACACTGCCCTTGGCCAAATGATTGTTAAATAAAAATAAAAATATTCAAATGCAGTGGTCAAAGGCAATGCAGTCAAACAGACTCAGTCTCTGCTCAGCTATAAGCATAGCTATACAACCTGTGGGAGCCACTGACTCCTTCCAGACAGCTTAAAGTTCAGCCAGGAACCTTGAAAGCTTCATTATCAAATTAGTGAAAGCTTTGACATCACGAGATGCTCCTGAAAATGGCTGTCTTTGCCGGCCACCAGACTGCTGATCCACAAAGTCTGGTGAAAAGCTAGACTGAAATTTTATTTACTTGTCATGGATCATTATTAGTTTAATAATAACAATTAGAGATGGATAAACATGCTGTAGACAAATTTGAAATTCATCCTATGGTTTCTACAATATCCTTGACATAAGCACTGCCTTAAGAAGACTCTGAAAAGCATTCTCTCTATTTTTGTAAGAAGTCTGTTTTTTCATTTCCCAGAAAGTTAGCAGTATTCATCTTGGATTAACTCAGAGAGAAGTAGGATGCGTTAATACCTACATGAATAGTGAGTACTTACATACTGCAGATGCTGTTGCATACACAAATCCAGCAAGAAAGACAAATAAAGACAGAGAAAGCATCCAATTGTCAAGAAGGCATTTCTAAGGATGAAGGACCACAGATGTGAATGAGCACTAGGCCTATTATAAGTTTGCTTTTCCCCTTTATTTTCTGTGAGCTGGCATGTGACATACATTCATCTTCGTCTTCATTTCCCTGCAAATGTCCTTTTGTCTCTTCGAGTATGAATTGTTATTTTCACCACTTTCAAATGTATCTCTGAAGAAAATTTTTTATTCATAATAAAAGAGAAATGTAGAAGGAGAAAGTGAGGAGATTTTCAAGTGATACAATTGTAAATCCTTGAAACTAAAAGGGGAATACCACATCCACTGGGTAATGTGATGTTTCTCAGTTGCTGAAATGTCTTTTCACCAATGTAATAATTTCAGCTGGTTTCAGTCAAGGGCTGCAGAAGTGCATGCTCTAGTTACCCCAGAAGGTCTCTTTCTGGGAATGTTTAATAAGGATTGCGGTACATTTAACCTCAGTCTTGCCTTACTTGAATGCTCATCCCCCTGTGTGCTGCACAGTTGGTGATGAAAAGCCTGTCCTGAAAGGGTGAAAGCTTTCCATTCCTCTCTCTCCTGTCACTCAGTCAGAATGAATCTGAAATAAGATGTCTCCAGGTATTTACCTGGAGATTCCTGGGGAAAGAAGATCACCACACTCAGACCACTCCTGAGTGTGCTGTTGGGAGGCAGGGGACCAGGAATAGATGTTGGTTCTGTTTTGTGAGTTTGGCTCTTTGTTCTCTGGGCTTCTGATAAAACTGCCTGAAAACAGCGTTTGGCTGAAACAGCATCTTTGGGGGATTTTTCTGTTTAGTTGACAAAAAGTGAACAGCTTTATTTTGTTTAAAACACTGCTACATTTATTCTGTGTTTCCTGCTTTTCCAGCCAAACTGAAGAATTAATTTGTTGTCCAGCCCAAGTGATATCCACAGAATGGAGGAAAGGAAAATGAATGAAAAGGAGAAAAAAAGAGAAAAAATTGTATTCCTAGGGGATAAATTTCCATGGAGAGTCTCATGATGAGTTTATGCTTATGGATACAGATAACTGAAACTCCCTTTCATGAGCAGCCCCAGATCTGAAATGTGGTTCAACGAAACATAGGCTTCCAGGGATCTAAGGACCACCCAGCCACATTAGGCCATAGTTAGGCTTAAGCCATCAATCTTTTTTTAAATGCATCTGAAATTCCAGACAAATAGGGAAACTGTATTAGGGCCCTAGCTGGGGTCTTGACTCTCCTGGCTCAGGTGGTCATAGGGTCCATTTATTGTGTGTGCTCAAGAGTCAAAAACACAGTTTGGTTTTTCTTTATGTTCCAGTTGCAGAAGGGGACCATTCATCTGGAACCATGGCAAAGCCACAGACATTCCTATCAGCTGAGGTTTTCCCTAAAACCTATGGAGACAGATTTTGGAGAAAAATGGAATGATATTTCAGTGAGGAGAAGCTATTTAAAACTCACTCTTTTCCTGCATCTTGAGCACCAGCTTCACAGAAAAACACATCCCAGGTAAATTTTAATCAAGCTACACCCTTGAGTGCTGTCATTTTGAATACAACTCATAAATCGAGAGTTGAAATTGGAGACTTGCCACTTGAGACACTGTCATTATTTGACACTGCCTCCATTTGACTGATGTGTGGCCTACTGGGGAGAAAAGAGCTAACGGTCTTGTTAGGAGCTTGATTAACAACCAGATTTAATGCATGGCCAAGCAGCCATGTAGCATGGTAGTGATTCCAGGCCTCTGTACTTACTACATGACCCTAGCAATAAAAACACTGCTAAGTGCTGAGCACAGCTAAAAGAGAGATAACCTTGAAATGGGGGAACTGAGACAGCAGCATGGGATTTTACCACCATTTTGCTAATGAATCTGACCCAAACTAGTTGTCATAAGCTACTCAGCTGGTTTAAAAACTATTGACTCAGAATCTGAATAATGGTAAGGCTTAAAACCCATGATGGGGCTAGAAAATCATTCTGGATACCATTTTACAGGACTCCTAAATGTTTAGTTTACTTTAGTTATCCTTTTATATTTTTTCTTTTTCCCCTAGGACCCTCGACTGCAGAGACAATCAGTTATTCTGTCCCAGTAGAATGGTCTGAAGCAAACCAAGAATAAATGTGTGCGGGGAGTGGAAGCTGCTGTGTGCTGTGGGCTGTGCTTCACAACCCTATGGACTTTGTGCATCACGGAGTCAGGACTCATTCCTGATGAATCATAGACTGGTTTGGGTTGGAAGGGACCTGAGAGATGATCTAGTATCAACACAAATGCTATGGACAGGGACACCTTCCACTAGACCAGGTTTCTCAAATCCCCATCCAACTTGGTCTTGAATAATTCCAGAGAGGGGGCAGCCACAGTTTCTCTGGGAAACCTGTTCCAGTGTACCATCACCCTCACAGAAAACAATTTCTTCCTAATACCGGATATAAATCTATCTGTTTTCAGTTTGAAACCATTCCCCTCTTCCTATCACTACATGCCCTTATAAAAAGTCCCTCTCCAGCTTTCATATAGATCCCTTCAGGTACTGGAAGGTGCTATAAGGTCTCCCTGGAGCCTTCACTTTTCCAAGTTGAACCCCAACTCTCTCAGATTGTCTTCAGAGGAGAGGTGCTCCAGCCCTCTGATCATCTTTGTGACCCTCCTCTGGACTAGCTCCAGCATGTCTATATCCTTCTTATGTTGGGGGCTCCAGAACTGAACACAGTGCTCAGGTGAGGTCTCACAAGAGTGGAGTAGAGGGGGAGAATCCCCTCCCTTGACCAGCTGACCATGCTTCCTTTGATGCAGCCCAGAATATAGTTGGCTTTCTGGGGTGCTAGTACACATTGCAGCTCATGTTGAGCTTTGCCCCTGTACTCAGCACTTGTGAGGCTGCACCTTGAGTGCTGTGTTCAGTTTTGGGCCCCTCACTATAAAAAGGGCATATAGATACTTGAGTGTGTCCCAAGAAGGGCAACAAAGCTGATGAAGGGTCTGGAGCACAAGTCTGATGAAGAGCAGCTGAGGGAACTGTGGGTGTTCAGTCTGGAGAAGAGGAGGGTGAGGGGAGACCTCATTGCCCCCTACAGCTACCTGAAAGTAGGGGGTAGAGAGGTGGAGATGAGTCTCTTTAACCAAGTAACATAGGACAAGAGGTAATGGCCTCAAGTTGTGGCAGGGGAGGTTTAAACTGGATATTAGGAAGAATTTCTTCACTGAATAGGTTGTCAGTGTTAAGTTAGTGGTTAATGGTTGGACTTGATGATCTTCAAGATCTTTCCCAGCCTAGATGATTCTGTAATTCTCATCAACTGACACCCTCAAGTCCTTCTCCTCAGGGCTGCTCTCAATCCATTCTCCATCCAGCCTATGTTTGTGCTTGAGATTTTCCTGACCCATGTACCTGAGGTTAACAAAGCTTGAGAAAAAAAACAAGAGTATTTTTTCCTCCTTCACGCTGTGCACACTATGTGTACAATAAGAACCAAGCTTCTTGTCCTGACTTCAGCACTCTGCCTTGTGCTGGGTACCAGCATAATCACATTAGCTCTCAATACAGTTCAAATACAACAAGTACTGACCCAGGCTTTACTTTGAACAGACACATATAAACTCCTCCAACTATGCAAAAGACGCCCAGAAAACATCTAATGACTCTGATGACTTAGGATTCTGGGCTTTCTGCTCTTCTGAGAGCTGGCCTTTCCAGCAGTAAATGTATGAGCACTGGTTCAACACTGAGTCAGATGGAAGAGATCCAGCAACTGAATCATTGGAGCCAGCATCTGCCATCTACTTACTCATAAAGTTTATCCAGGCATAGCTGGGGAGGTTTGCTGAGTACCTCCCCCAGCATGATAGAGCTGTTGGAGTACTCTTAGAACTCATCCCCTTGCCCACAGAAAAATAACATTCAAGACTAAAATACTGGGAAAATGGTTGAAACCCTTGACATGTTCCAAAACCAGTAGTTTCCTTTCTAGTTCTCATGCACTGTTGAGAACTAACCCTTTAAACTTTCATTTGTTTGTTAAGCACAGGTTGGACTGTTATGTTCTTTTCTGGAGACTCTTTTACTTAGAGTTACAGATTGTAGAGAAATACCATACTACAAACCAACTGTGAAAGTTTATTGTCCCTATCTCCCAGCAATAAATGAATTCCATAAATTGCAATTAGTGATGCAATTGAGGAGTCTAGTTAAATGAGAGTGGCAGTCCACCAAATACGTTGGCCTTTACTTTAAGAAAGGGCAAAGGTGTTCTGTATTTTGGCAGAGTTTGTATGCCTCCTTCTGCCAACAAAGACCCACTGAAACTGAAGAGACATTGCCTACAACAAAGCTGTAATGGCTTAGCATAACAAACTATCATATATTTCGTAAGAGCTCTGCTTAATATCCATTAAATCAGGCCTGAGAGACAGGGGTAGTGTTAGTAACCAACAGCTAAGAAAGACCTAAATTGTTCCTGTATGGGATGTAAGTTTAAATTTGAAATTGTGCTGCTAACTTGCTATATACTGCTTATCTTTGCAGGGTTCAAAGTTGGGTTGGTGTAAGAAACAAGGGCAATTCTCTGCTTCACAGTTCAGAACAAGTTTATTGTAAGAAAGAGTCTAGGACAGGCTGCTTTCATTTAACACTGCCTGGTACAGCTCATGTTGTTCTGATTATTTGACAGTGACAGCCCCACATGAATTCCCAATTCCTTATTAAACTGGTAGTGTCTCAGTCCTGTAGTTCTCCTGGTCCAGAAAAAAAAATTAAAATTTCAAGACAGCAAAGAGATGTCATCAGTTCAGGCAAGTCTGCCTGAGTTTGCTGAGAGTCTGAAAGAGTAGCTCTGTACTGCACTCTTGAGCATTCATTTCAAAAAATGCCATCAGATTTGCACTTAAAAGTCAAAAGTTAATGAAGAGAGGACAGATATGTTGCACTAGAATAGATAAAAACTATGTTAAGGTTGTTTTTTTTTCATGGTGATACTGGGAGATGGCAGTTTCAGAGTCCAGAGAGAAAAAAAATTAACTATAAAAGTCTAGGAAATTTCATGTAAAGTATTCTGATTTCACATGAAAAGCTACATTTCTTTTCCCAGCTAAGCTATTTCTGAAGGATACAAGAAGAGACAGACGGTGTAAGGAAAGAGGAGTTTGTTTAAAAAAAGCGAAATCCATTAACGCACATGTTTACGTGTGTGTGTGTGTGCGCTGTTAGTGCCGAAAAAGAATTTTACCCCCAAAGGTCCAAATTAATTTACAAAATAATTAAGACATCCAAGCAGATCCTTATGTATCCAAACCAGATCAGTTTTTTCCATTCCAAAAATGATAATTAACAACATTTTTGTCTAAAAATGTGAACCTCTGGATATTCCCCTGTGATTCCCTCAATTTTCCCTCATTTCACCAAGCTCAAAACCACTGTATTATTTTTCCCAGCATGAAAAAAGACAAGGAGCTACTTGTTACAGGCTCTATCCATCCAAGCTGTGCAACCAAGCTCTTTCCTCTACCAGAATGTTTTTTTCAGGTCAGGCTTTTTTTTTTTTTTTTTTTTTTTTTTTTTTAACTGTTTTGACTGGTGCTCAACAAAGCAGAAATGTCAGCCTGGATTTTGAAAATACCTCACCTGCTCACGTTTATAATCCTTCTTATATCATGTACCAGTTTTGTAACTGAATTGGCTCCTGGAGGTGCGTGGGACATATTGCTCTGCTAAGGCTGTGTGTGCTCACTGTAGGTAAGGACCTGACTCCTTCCAACAGCTGCTGCCATTATGTACTCAAATAACACGGCAGCATTGACGTTGCTTTGTTTGCATATTTTTGGTATTAAACTATAAAAACCCCACCCAGCTGTGTTTGCCTTTCTTTTTAATGTTTCCTTTCCTCCAGTTTTCTTCTCGAAGTATTTGCCACTTTTATTTTTTCCAGTGCATGTATCCTGTTTTGTTGCTGTGTATGTAGTAGTTCTGCTTTCTCTTGGCCATTTTTCCTCCTTCTTTCCTTTCCTGATGCTTTTTCAGCCCTTTCTTCCTCTCCACTCCCATTTCTACTCACCACCCTGTGAGTAATGCCAGGCCTATTAACACCATAGATGTAAAGGGTACTCCTTGGAAATAAGAACAGAGGACTAAAGGAGCAGCAACAGGTCTTGGGGAATGTGACTCACTGGCCCATATCTAACTGCCAGGTGAACCATGAACTTGCTATAAAAAATACTTCCTACCTAGAAGCTCCTGCTCCTGCTTGCAGGAGGATGCTCACTGCTAGTTGGTTTGTAAACACGGGTGTATGGTGTTTGCTGTACAGGGCAAAGCTTCCCAGAAAGCCCATGAGTGGGTCTACAGGCAGGTACGTGCGGCCAGTCCAAGGCTTGCTTCATTAGTGCTAGGTGCCATGGAGAGAAAGCCATGCCTGGAGGTACAGTACAGAGGTCCATGGAGAGGTTTTTGATTTGGGAGGAAAAAAAGCATCAGGGAAGCTGAGAGAGGGGACAGGGAGGATGAAGAGATGAGCCTACAGAACAACATTTCTGTTGCTTCCTTTTGTTATGTGCCTGGCTGCGGTTAAATCAATGTAGGAAAAGTATGCTTCAGACGCAGGCCACAAAGGGCTTTGCTCACGAGCTGAGATTTCTTTGATTTATTATGGGGTGTGTGTGTGTAGAGCCAGAATCATTACCACAGCCTGGGTGGAGCCAGCTCATGGAGAATATCCAGCTTAGGATGAGACTGTAGTTTATGTCTTCCTTTTGCAGTCTACTTTCACTGATTGTTTCTGACTTGAAGCATTTTCGAAGTGAAAGGCGGCTTACAGGCCCCCAGCTGCCTGCAAAACTTGGCAGCTGAGCTGAGGGAGGAAGGTGGGGAGAAGAAGCAGTTGCTTTTAATGCTTTCCTTGTAATATTTCTCAAGCGGCTGAATTTCAACAAGTTGTCTCCTTCTTGGTCCACTGGTCGCTGTTCCCAGGAGGTATATGGAAGTGGGCATAGTACCGACACTTCCTATGGCACAGGATTTATGGAACAGCACAGAGCATTCTGAGGAAACAAAAACGTTTTCTTACAGAAAGCACAAAGGTGAGCCTGGGGTGTCTGTTGCCTGATATAAAAGATAGAGAGATGTCTAATTGTGCTTTCTCATTCTGCTTTCAGAAACCTGATTAGGCTGAAAGTCTAATGAAGGTGGTACTTTTGAGACCTGTAGGCTTCTATTTGTGTGTTTTGGTTATCTTTTCAAAGTCACAAATGACTTGCACAGACTAGGACAACATCACCTACACGCAGAAGACCTTTCTGAAGGATCAGCAAAAGTCTTTTCTATGTGGTGGTAACAAAACAGCTGCTTTCTCAAATCAAATGAATATTCTTTGAACCAGCTCGGTGGTACATTGTGTGGGACTAGTGGGATTGGCTTGATGCTGAAAACATTGCTACCACTGCAGTTTGTCTGACTCTGCATGGATCAACTGTTTAAGGTTTCACCCAGTATCTTGGGCAAAGTCTGAGCTACCTGTCTGCTCTGCTATTGCCACTCAAATGAGCTAATTGAAAGCAGTGTGTGCATTTATGTGAGCTGCAATTGCAGCTCATTTGCAGTGCGGTCTTGCAAAGGGTTACTTACATAGTTCAAGGCTGCATCTTCTGGGATATGCTAGATACAGTGATGTGAAGCAGACACAGAGCCACTGGGGTGTGCCAGTTTTGGGCATCACCAAAATAGCACACCACTGAGTCTGAACTGACAGGTGCAAAACATTCCTCTCTCCCAATGTTAAGTCCCTCTACTGAGCAGTGAGAACAAGGATTCTTTAAGGACAATATTTCAACACAGAAACAGGAAAATATTTTAGGAGAGAACAGGGTTATTTAATCTGTAGAAAGCAGAAAGCACGTGACTGACATTACCCAGAAAAACTAACTGTCTCCAAAGGTGGATCATATTTTAAGGTACACTGAAATTTCCAAAATTTCAATAAAAGAAATTTGAAACAGAGTAAGGTTGACATGAAAGAAGCAATACTGATTCTATTTTAGAGCCTGACTTTGCACACACAATAGCCTGCAGCATGACACAAATGGCATAAAAGCGTAAAAATAAAATAAAGACTAGATAAGAAATTTATGGCTCAGATGATGAATGAGGGATGACAAAACCTTCTTTCTTTTTAAAGACATATCAAATTGACAGCAACCAAATCTTATTATCTGAGATAACTAGGAGAGGGGGTAGTGCTGGGAGAGAGCTTTCTCCACAGTGGTGTACCTGCTGAGTGTCTGAGTAGAGATTTTCAATAGCCAACACTATCACTCTGATACCATTTCCATGTGATAAATATACCACAGATTCATAGCCCTGAATTGTGGAGGTAGATGCAAGAATCACTGGGCAAAATGTATGGCCTGCATTGTGCAGCAGGTCAGATTTAGGTGATCCTATTTGTCTCTTCTGACCTTAAAACACATGAATCATAGCACAGTAATGAACACTTCACACATAAACCCCGTGAATCATAGCACAGTAATGAACACTTCATGCATAAAAAAAGGAGTCCAGAACCAGAAGAAAGAGATCTATGGGGCAGCATGAGATCTGGAAGGCTGTAAGGGGACTCAAGTTGTCTCCCTTCAAAATCCTTTTGGAGGAAGGTAGTGTGCAGCAAGCTTAGGAGCAGGAGGATTTACTGCCCAGTACCTCCTGTGTCCTGCCTTGGTGCAGATGGTTGGTGCACACCGAATGAGCTGTAGCTACCTCTGCTATCACAGAGTGAAAAGGTCAGAGCTTAGGAAAAATTTGAGGTGCTTCAAGTACGATTTTTAGCAGCCTAAATGCGAAATTGTGATGCTGATTCAGCTGTTATTTAGCCCCACAGGCAGTTACATTTCAAGGGCACCTCAGATTTTTTATGCTTAATTTTTCCAGATGTCTGAAGGTTTTTCTCACTCCCAATAAATTTCCAGAAATCGACAATGACTTCGGTTTTCTCCCCTGAGAAGTGTGACCCAATAGGTTTTCTCAGATTACCTCCAGCAGCAGGCTTTATAACTTTACCATCTTTGAAAACACCAGAAGAGTAACCCTTCACTTATACAACACCACTTATGCACAAACGGGACATCTGCACCCAACCTTTTCCCTCCATGAAGGTGTCAAATGCCTGTTTCTGACCTCTCAGGAAACTACTGTAACCACTAGTCTGTAAAGCTCTGTAGGAAAGAATTCAAGATTCATGATCAGAAGGAGCAAGTTTGGTTCAGCTCACCTCCAGCAGTGTACAAGAGAAGCTGGATCTATTGTCAAGGGTAGAAGAAAAAGGAGTTTTACAAGAAAAATTGAGAATGGACAAGCAGAAGTGGAAGATTTAGGCAGGTATTTTGTTACTGTTCATACAAACAGTATAGTCATTCTTGGAAGGCAGCAGGTTAGCGTTGGATCTCATTTCTATTCAAATCACAGTTAGTGGTCTTTTGTCTTCTAAGACAGATTTTCTTTTTTAAAAAACATACTAAAATACAGAATGGCACCAAATAAAAGACTCTATGTAAAGTAAAGATCATTAAAATGTAATATTTGCTACTTAAGTTTGACCATTACAATAAGCCGCTATCTATCCTGTCATCTGCAAATACAATATTTTGTTTCCTGTTGAAGTCCAAAGACGGCCTTCTTTTTCAAATAACCATCTATTCGTACTATAAACCAAATCACAATGTCAACACTGAGCATCTCTCAAAACTCTTATTTGATGAATGGTTGTTGTATTCATAAATCTTTCCCCAGCCCTGGTCAGAACCCAGAAGTTCCCCCTAGAAGTCAATGGGAATTTTTCCCTTTAATATATACAGATCTTGAGTCAAATGCCTCAGAAAAAAAGGAGAAGCTGGATGAACTGAAGAATTAATAAATTTCTTCTGGATTTGTGTCCTGTTTTCTTTGCACCCTGTTGTGATGACCTCAGCTTTCTGCGCTGTTTCTGTCCCCCAGTTTCTGCCAAGAGGATGGAATCCCCATGTACATTCTGAGTTCCTATCCTCATGGACACTCTCTAATCCTTTCTCTGAGTCTCAATTAACAAGCAGCAGCACTTGTGGCTCTTAGAAATGCTTATGTTGATTAGTGACCAGCAGTCTTATGCACAAAGGTCAGATGGCAGCTAAAACTGAACAGAAAACCTACTGATTGTCATGAAAAATGGTAGAACTTAATATTTTTGAGACCTCTACCCTTCTGTCAAAGTTGATCAGTGCTTTTACAGGTTACTGAAAGAGGCCGGCAGATGGCTGGGGAGGCACAAAGCATGATCACACAAGCCCTGTTTTCTCAGGCTAAAGACCATGATTAACTTTTGAAAAACAGAATTCAATGTACCTGGATTTATCTTATCTCTAGCAGTGATTTATAAGCAACTTACAGAATAACATGCAGCGTGAGTTATGTACTGGTGGTGCACATCTAGAAACTTTTCCAGCATTGCAAACTTCTAAACTTCTGTTTTTGATAGCAACCTCCTCCACACAGCAGCAAATTCAAGTCAGCCAGAGAGATAAGCAGCTTATCTATTTTTAAGTTGCCTTTCTTTCCTCTTTCCTGAAGCTACTTCATCAGTTAGAAAGCTCATGGAAAAAGGGCATTCCTAGGAGAGATTCACTAAGTCAGGGAAGGAAAGAGCAAAATGCAAACATAGCTGATCCTCAGTGAATTAAATCTTCCCCCAAATACTGTCACAAATAGGTACACGTACTTCTAGCTTTGTTTCTTGGGATTCTTCTTTCTTATGCATCATATGCTAATTATCTTACCAGCTAGCCTGCAACATTTGATTTGGCATTTTTCCTGCCTCTTGCTTGCAAATTTACATCAGAGGAGAGATAGGGGAAAAATTGTTAATGAAAATGTATCCACAGGTGTCTTTCCAAAGGAAGAGAACAGAACCAGCTTACGAAATAGATCTCACTTTCAGGTTTCTTTTTAACGCATTTACATTTAGCTCTAAATCCCACTAATTTGCACAGACAAGGGGATAAGAGCAGTAACAAACATCTCAGCTAGTTCTGAATTTCCCCCACAGACAGAATTATATATCTGCTCTTCCTTTCTATGTGTATTTCTCTCAGGAAGTAGAGAGCATGGTGTTTTCTCACTGTTCTTAGTTCTTTTTAATGGCATCCCAAGTTGTACCTGGCAAAAAGAGGGTTCCCTAATTAGCTGAGACATAATATGTGGGGTTTATCTTGGCAAAAGTGTTGCTAGTGTAGAGAAAGAGGGTCTTCATCAGAAGTAAGGACCTGAAATGAGTATGGCCTTACATGAGCTATTTAGCTCAGCTGATGTTTGCTCTGATGACGCCCCCATTGTGAATACTGTGCTCTGGAACAAGAGGAGGTACCATGGAAGAGATATCAGCAGTGTCACAAGCAGTGGAGAGGGGATGAAGGAGGAAGGATGAGCTTTTTTTCCTCTTTATTTGTGTATATATGCCTGTCTTATCCTGCAGATAGAGTGAATTAGTCTTAGTTGCTCAGTAAATGGGAGGCATCACACAACAGTAAATCTGGAAGATGGATGTGAACAGAAGAGGATGCGCAAGAAGACCAGGTCAAAGCAGATGTGCTGCTTGAGGAAAAAGTGCATTTTTTTTCTATAGCCAGTTAGGAGGTACCTTTTCCTCAGGCGCTGACAACATGCAGGACAACAGCTAGGCTGATTTGCATGTCTAACTTCAGTAAATATATCAACAAGGGTGGGTAGCTTTTAGATGCTCACTACTTTTCAGTTGATGAAGTGTGGGCTCACCAGTCCATCTGCAGTGCTCTGCTTTGGAAAGCTCAGAGTATGCATGCTTGTGTCAGAGTAGAGTCAATTATTTTTTGATCTCTCAGAGTTGTCCCTTAGCTCACAATATACAGACAAGCGTTCATTGCCCAGTGCTCTATTAGGCACGCTTTCTCCAATTTCCTATTTGAGTGGTTATTCTTTACTTTCTAACCAAAAGATTCACTTTGGTTTTTATCTGCTACAATTTGCTACTTATGACTATCCAAAACTTTTAATAAAATAAATGTTTTATTTTTCAGAGACAAATTCACTGAACTGTGCCTCTGAGCAAATAATGAAACAAATGAAAGGAAAACGCCCTTTATTAAGAAACTCAGAATGTCAACTGAAAATTGAACTTCCCCCCGCATTCTTAACTGCATATTTTCACTTAGCATTTTTTTCTGATCTTCAGCATCAAAATGAAGAGAAATCCTTGGCTTTTACATTTTTCTGCTCAAAGAATATTCTGATCAACTCTTACAACCAACCTATGACTTCAAAACAATACAATTTAATGTAATTTGTATGAGTCCTGATGACTCAAATGCTCCTGACAATTCAATGAACTTTGTCCTGCATTTCACCAGAACCCTTATGAACCAAACTGGGCACAGCAGAGCTGTTAATTAAACTGGAACAGTATAATTACAATATACTGAACCTTGAAGATGCAAGTGGATGTGGGAAAGTGTACTCCATTTGCCTTATTGAAATACCATTGCAAATTATCTCTGCGCTAACTACATTTAAATTGGAAATAAGGGGAAAAAAAAAAATCTTCCTTGATAATGACAAGATAAGAATATCCATAAAAAGGAAATAGAGATGACATACTTCTTTGCCGGTGACATACATTTTCTACATGGCTTAGAGACTTTTCTTCCTGAGAGTTTACATTGCCAACTGTCAGGGCCTTTCCATGCATGATATATGTATGCATAATAAAGACAATGTAGTTAAGGAACTGATCTGTGATTTCCAACAGCTTTGAAACTAACTAATAAAGTATACAGCATATCAATAATACAGAGTTTAGTTAAAAACATCAAGATTTGAAAAATAGGAGTCATATTTATTTTCCATTGCTTCACCTGTTCTTTCTTTTTAAGGCAAGTTGAATGACATCTGTTAACAGAGACAGGACAAAGATTTCCAATCCAAGGGCCAGGCTGTGCACAGAGAATTGCACGTGCCCCCTTGCTCCCATTGTGGGTCCTGAGCACCATGTGAGAGCGCATTTCGTAGTGGAAACCCAGTGCAAGTCAGTTCAGATTTGAAGAGGACAGACTGGGAAGCTCTTGGAGCATAAATGTAAATAAGCTATTCCTAAAACATCGTGAGACTTCCTATACCACTTTTGCAGCAAGGCTCATGTACTAGTAATGCTGACTAGTAGTATTAGTTTGCAGAAGTGTCAAGAGGCCATCAGCAGAGATCACTGTAAGCATGCTCACACCATGCAATGATAAACAATGCTGTGATGGCTCTCGAGCCACTGAGTCTTGCTGAAATATATCTCACCCAACACATTAGCTCACATGCATTCCTGTCTTGCACAGCCAGCAGGGCTGGATGATAGAGTTGGTTTTCTTAGTGCTGCTGTTGACTGTTTGCAGCACAGGACTGGAAGAGACCACATACCTTCTGAAAATCTCACTAGTTGGTGGCTGCATGAAAGGGACCTCTTTATTTTATTTGATAAAATCAAGATACAGTCTCAGTTATATGGATAGGATCATGTAGGAAATCCATGTTAACCAGTCCCTAATTCCTGCATCTTGTCCATCCCTGTGAAATTATCCATTTTATGCTGATAGAGATTTCTCAGGTGTCTAAGGAAATTTTACTGGTGCTGTGTCGCAGTCACATTTCAAAATTTGCCCCTGTTCAGGTTAATGAAATGGAATGGAGGATTAGATCGTGCCTAATGAAAACAAGAACACGGCAAAAGTGCAAAACACTGCAGGAGTCATCTCCATATCTGCATTAAAGTTCTCATTTGGCTCCGTAAGTAGGGAAAGTGGACAGAGGTCCTTCACAGCCTCAGAACCTGTTTTAATTATCTCTTCCCTGGGTAATTATTGATAGGGGAGAAGAGAACTGCCTGCAAGTTTAAATGCTAATGGGTTCCCCTGAGAGCTGAGTCCAGAACATCAAGGAACACTGGATGGGCTAATGGCCTCTCCAACACGTTGCTGCTAGCTTGGAGGGGGAATGTTGCAGTTGAGATGCCAATGACATTCCTCTATGACTTGAAGACTAAAACATATGTCTTTATAAAAGCAAAGCTCTTCCTGCACTGGAATATTCAAGAGGAAAGGAAACTGTGAATCTAAAACTTGGGCTTTTTACATATTCAAATGCTGTCAGAGTGAATAAGAAAAAGAAGGTAGAAAGTAGACCTGAAGAAGATAGAAGTGGTGTCTTCACCACTGGTTAGAGTGTTGCTTTTCAATTATAACTCTTCAAGTGATTTATGAAGCAGAAGGATGCCTCACAACAAACCAGAGAAGGGGAACCAGTTCATACTTGCACCATGTCAAGGGAATGACAAGGCTTGTTAAAAAAAATAGAATCCAAGACACTTGTGACTCCATCTGTACCTTGAAAAAGTCAGATCCTGAGGTGTTATCTCAGGCTGAGCACATCAGGTCTTTTTTAGACCATTAACTAAGGATATTATTCAAAATCACCCACCTCCCTGCTAGATGTTCCAGGTGTCAGATGAAAAGAATGTTTGAATGGACTGTGATGATCAGACACTGATTATTAAAAGTAATGCTTTTCTCCAGAGTCTTGAAACCAGTTCTGCTGTGCCTGGGGGGAATTTAGTACATAAGTGCCAGGGCAGAAGATGGAGTCAGAGGAAATGATTCTTCTACTTTCTCAGGTATTTTCCCCTGAGGTCCTGCCTGCTGCAGAAAACAGTCTGTCGAAAAGCCTTTGAATGGAGGTGACATTAGAATATAAGAACATTATTTCTTTGGTAGCCAGTTTGCTTTGAAAGTAACTTAAAGTGGGATTTCGTATTTGTTGTTCCTCCCAAATTTTATGCATTGAGTTCACAAGACTCTTTTTTCAATCTCCCAACTCATCACCAAATCTGAAAGCTGGCTGGAGTTCATCCCAGTTCAAACTCAATCCTTGAGCCCCCTAGTAAACACTGTGGTCAGTTGCACTCTTGCTCTTCAGCCCCTTTTCAGCCATAGGTTGTCCTGGAGGGCTTCATGAAACCAGCGACAAAGCTCAAGACAGCATTTGGGAGCAGATTGCTCCTTGGCCATTGCACGCAAATGTTAGGTCCTTCAAAGGCATGACAGGATGGTTCAATTCTGACAGTCGTGAACCCCCTCCCCAAATCACACATGACCAATTTAAGCAATACTACCTCTCCTGTGCTGGGGTTCTCTGTAACGAAAAGAATGCTATGGCTTTCTCCCCCTCTGTCTTCTGCAGCTGTCACCACCTTATGCCAATAGTCTAACATTAGAAGTGTTTTGAGCTAAAAAGCCCTGCTTGGATGATCATGCTTATCTCAGATGAAAGGCTTTCAAAGCCCACCCTAGCCAAAATGTGTGATACACATCATGAGTGCAATCATCCCCCTTAGCCTTCTATGAAGAGTTGTTTTTTAAAACCAAGTTTTTCCATTATCATTTTCTTCCGTTCTTGTTTCAGCTCACTAAACATCAACCACCATGGCCTACTGCATAAATCCAAACCATATTAAACAGATTAGGTTTATAGTCTAACCCTAACACCCTATCTGGGAAATGGCTACAATGCCTGGATGCTTCTATACTTATGTGGGTTGGGGTTACTTTTGGACAAAGATAAATCTTTTTACTTGACTGAAACATTTTGGTTGTATTTAACACCACACTGCTAAAGCAAAATATGTAGACGGAACCAACTCATTTATTTAAGAACAGTTCTAAAAAATGAAACAAACATAAGCCCCAAACCTATCTGCAATGTATATCCAAGACTTGTAAAAGGAACTGACAAGACTTTATGAACTAGCTTATATGTACGCATGTATTTACAATTTATCCTCATGGACTGTATTTCAGAACATCAGAAATAGCCTCTACCTTTCAATTGTGCTCAACATAATCACATGCTTTAGAACCCACTACTCCTAACAGAGCTGTCAGCAAGCTGTTGTAGAAAAGAACATTGCTGAATATCAGTTTTCTTTTTTAAAGGAAAAGGCAAGGGAAGGCAAGGGGTAAAAATGCCACATAGGATGATGTCAGCTGGCAAAAGGATAAATGGCAGGTCTGAAAATTCAGATAAATCATCATCAACTAGAGGAATTCTGAACAGTGTCTCCACAGAATCAGTCCTATGGTTGGGCCCACTGGATGTTTTCATCAGCAATTTAGAATTAATTATAAAGTCACTGCTGATAGAATTTACAGCTGATGAAGATTGGTAGAAGTATAAAGAACTGCAAGGACATTGTAAACTAGATTACTGGTGAAGCTTGGCTTATACTGGCAAAATATATTTTAATACAGTCAAATGCAGTGTAGTCCATGCAGGAACACAGAATACATACTTCATTCCTATCACATAGTTATGAAATTTCATATGTAGAAAAGGGACAACCTTCCCACAGGCAAGGAATGTGAGAGAGGTTTATATGGGAAAGGTCATGATGGGTGAGTAAGTCAACCTGAGCTTCACATAGTGCTGAGACACACAGTGTCCCTGATTTCTACTGGACACATGTAGTGATGCCTGAATGGAAAGAGATGTCTGATGTGAATGGCAGGAGGGAGTCCCAGAAGAGGTGATTGACCTTGGTCCGAGGGCTATCTTTCAGCCTGCCATCATCAGGAGCAATGTGGAGTCGTGCTGTGGTGGTGTAACACCCCTACCCCTCCCATGAGCCACTCAGCGTTTTGTGCGATTTCCCCTCCCTGGGTCCACACTGCAATGTCAATACCAGTCAACATTGGTCTTGCTTTGGTTACACGAGCAGTGGGGCTACCATTGCTCTTGTTTCAATTGCAAGTGCAGTGGGCTGAAACAATCTGGTATGTACTTGTCTTGGTAAAGGTTCAGTGAATTAGGACAGTCCAACACACCTGTACCTGCATTGCGGCCTGAAGGGGGTAGTACTAGAACTCCATGTTCTAGTGAGTTCTGGGTCTGTATAACTGATGAAAAGCACCAGAATATTATATCATCCAAGCTGTCTGAAGTGGAAAAGTACCTGATATAAGTAAATTATCTCCGACCCTGTAAACAGCTATTATAAGTGAGATCCTTAGAGCTCTCCTGGATCTCAGTGGGCTGTGACCAGTATCTCCCCTGAGCTGGAATGCCTCTCAGGTGCCACCTCCTTGAGTACCATCTGCCTACAAAATTGATGGAAGGTCAGGGTGAGTCTCACTTGTCACCCATTGAGGTATGTCAATGCACTGTGAGTATTTACTGTGAACTCAAAGAGGAAAATTTTAACTACAAGCTAGCTTTCTCTGTCCACTGCTCTACATATGTATGTGTTTAAATATACACATTTGCCTTCGTGAGTATGGATGACATATTTCACTAGGCCCAAAAATCCCTGTCTGTCTGCGTATACCTGTATGTTTTGTGTTTGTATATATATACATATATATACCCCTATACATTTTGATTTAAGATACCTTATAGTAAGTGTGAATCTTGTAATCCTCAAATCTGTAATTAAGTTGCTGTCTTGATTATGATACATTCTTTTGAATCACTTGTGAATTTTTAAATTGATCGATCATTAAGTCTGTTAAAATTCAACCTTTGATTTAACTCTTGCTATTAATAAATTTTTAATTTCTTTTAAATCAGAACTGTGTCAAACGTTTTCATCCACAGGTGTAAAGCCTGATATTCTACAAACAAGAGCTGGGAAATGAGAACTAAGGAGCTCAAGTCAGAGAAGCTGTGCCTTCATAGTAATAAATTTGAAAGTATTTTAATTGGTATCTTGACTAAATGATGTAGTCAGTTAACAAGAAACATGACGTAAATATGACATGATAAATTCTTAAATGGGATGAATGTTATTGCTTAGAAGATACAGATGACACAATTTACAGATAATTAAAGTTTATACTCTATGCTTTAAGGAGCCAACCTATTTGGAAATGAATTTATCTAAGTACCTATGATTCAGAGACCAAATTTTCAGCAAAGATCTTGGAGCAGTGTGGTGGCTTGACCTTGGCTAAAGGCCAGGTACCCATCAAGTCACTCTACCACTTGCCCCCACCCCCTACCCCTTCTCTCAGCAGGGCAACAAGGGGGAAAGAAAATAAGATAGAAAAAAAACAATCAACAAAAAGCAGTTTTAATGTAAGCAAAGCAAAACAAGGTCCACGCATGGAAGCAAAAAGAGAAAACAGATTTATTCTCTACTTCCCATTAGCAGGCGATGTGGGGCCTTCTCAGGAAGCAGGGCTGCGATACGTGTAGCGGTTGCCTCGGAGGACCAAGGGTGACCCCACCCCCCCTTCCTCCTTTTCCCCAGCTTTGTATTTGAGCAGATGTCACATGGTATGGAATATCCCTTTGGTCAGTTCGGGTCAGCTGTCCTGGTTGTGTCCCCTCCCAAGATCTTGCCCACCCCATCCCACTGGGGGGAAATGTTGGAAAGAGCCTTGGTGCTGTGTACACCCTACTCAGCAGTAGCCACACCACCAGTGTGTTATCAACACCCTTCTAGCTCCCAACATAAAACACAGCACCATGAGGGCTGCTATAGGGGAAAATCAATTCCAGCTCAGCCAGACCCAGTACAAGCAGACAGGAACTTCTGTCTGTCTATGAGTTCACAGCAGAAGGTCTCCACTAAGTGCTGAACATTAATTCAGATCTAGATAATGCAAGCAAAACTACCTAACTTGTTCTTAGTGGCCATGCTTATCACACTCTCCCTGTTTATGCAAGACCCCGATTCATTTCTTGTTTCTGACGTGTCCCATTTCTGACTTCTTTCCACCTGTTTCCCTTATTAGCATTAATCACCTAAATTACCTGAAGGTACAACCCACACTACTACAGAATAATTACTTCTCTGACTGCTATTCTGCAGATCCAAGACACATGTAAATCTATAGGTATCTACCTGTATGTATATATGCTATATGGGCTATACTTCAGGGCCTTCAATGTTAAAAGTCACAGTCCTTTCTTATACACATATTCCTTCTTCTGTAGAATCTAATTGCAGCCCTACACCTGCATACAAAATCAGGGAGAGTGAAATGGTAATGCTTCATGCATCCAAGTTTGCTTTCTTTCAGGAAATCAAAAAAAAAATAAAAAAGAGAAATCTCAGAAAAAGAGACAGACAAGGGCAAAAGAAAATTCCTGAGAACGAGAGACTTTTCAAACTCATGCTGCTTACTTGACCAAGGAGAAGATGGAGAGGTAATTTGACTACTGGAGAAATATTTGTGTGAAGAGAAGAACCTGTTTGGAAAAGGGCTCTTTAATCAGACAGATGAAGGCATGAGAGGGACCAGTGAGATTTAGAGTGAGATTAACTTTTGGCTGAGGAGGATTACAAGCCAGAACAAACTGCTAAGGAAAGCAATAGGTTCTCTGTTTTTCCCTTCCTGCAAATCAAGGCTGGGTGTCTCTCTGGAAGAGAATTTTCACTGCCTATCAATTACTGGGATCAATCGTGGGGGCATGGGGTGAAACTTAATAACCTGTGACATAGGTCATCTGAGTAAGATGATCCTGCGGCCTTAAAATCCCTATATTTTGAGGATGGTGAAGGGCAGAGCTCTATATAGAAATGGATACATAAGCAGAATGTAAACACTGGTAAGGCAAAGTGACTAGGTCCAAGCAGCTAGGACAAGGAGGGCCATATCAGTCATTTTATTCACCTAAATGTCAGCTAGATGTTAAGTGGATGTTTTTGGACTGTGACGGTGGCATAAAGCCTTTGTACACAGAGCAGATGCACATAAGCCTTACTGCATTACTCGCGTCCTTTTATGATCTCTCCTTTCCTTAATGTGTGGGGTCTAAGGAAGAAACGTGCTGTGCCCAAAGAGGAATTCTATTAAGCAAGGACAAGGTGACATGTAGGTACCTTGGAGCACCCTTATAGCCTAGTTTGTGTCTTGCTGTGTTTTTGCCGCAAGGATATGGTATTTCGTGAGTGGAAGAAGCCATTTTACCATGACTTCTCCTAGCTCATGGCTTATTGCAAATATTGATGTGCTATGACATGGATGTTTTATTATTGAATTTTCTGCTGAGCTGTCACTCGATTTCAGTAAGGTGTTCCAGCCTGCTATTTACTCATTTATTTATTTATTAATTTTATGGAACTCTAGCAAATTTCACAAGAATTATGTGTCAAACAAGTAAATTGCAAGAGCAGGAAACCTCAGTGTGTGAATTGTCTTCTGTAGGAGACACATAATGTGCAATATCTTCTCATCATGGCAGAGGTCTCTCCTGAGATAAAGAGTTCCTGTACCAGGCAATGCGTTCAGGAAATGCCATGCAAGATTGTTCCCAACCCTTGGACACTGCAGCAGCTCAACTCTCTGGGCTGACAGCTGGAGCTGCAAGTTACTAATAGATAGCTTTCACTGGTAAACAAAGAAGTGGTTTATAAAGAAGGCAAATAACCCTGTTTGGAGAAACTGAAGCGCACAGCAAGATATGTTGCTTTTCCTGAGGTCTCAGACTTCTGGCAGCAGAAACCAAACAGGACAGCCTTCCTTGAGAAAAAAAAGAAGTCCCACATGATCCCTAGCAGAAATAATCTCTTTTGTCCCAAAGCAGGGAAATCTCTCATTTGCAGCTGTCTAGGTGGACCATCTGAAATGTGTGGTGCAATCACTAAACAGAAGATGCTTCACACTCACATTTTCCTCCTCTTTAAAATATATTCAGAAGACACTTTTGATCCCAGATCCTGATCTGGAAACTGAAATTTAAGATGACCTACCAAAGCTGTCAGTAAGCAGGAGAGGGAGATCCATTGTCAACCTACTAGATAAAGTTTTAGAGAAAGACACCTTTCATTAGCTTGTATATTGATGAATCTTACTATTTCTGCATTAGGTTTCTGACCTGAAAGTGAGTGCTTTGTTGGAACTTATTTCTCACTGGGACAACTTTCTTACCTCCCTGGCTATGGGAGGGTTAATGTGTAAATGAATGCTGGATGTACTGCATAAGTAAAGTCTTATCCTCAATGCTAAATTATCTTCCTCACTTGGAAGTTCTCTGAACTTCATAACTGAAAAGAGAGGAAAACAAAACAGAAGGGAAGAGGCCACATTTTTTTTAATTCTTTGTTGTAAAGTATCAAAAGGATTCCTGAATTTTGTAGTGAGAGAAAACATTGTTGATATTTTTCTGAGAATAACGGACCTTTCTCCTTGCAAGATGAAGGTCAAACAGTGTACAAGGTAACACTTCCTTCTCTGACTGTAACCAGACATTGAGCTCCCAGGAACATCTCTCTTTCCAGAACCAACTTCTTAGAGTTCAAATACGGAGACCAAACTCTGCCACAACTCCAATGCCTCAGCTTTTCCTGGGCATGGATCTTTGTGTAACCCAAAACTTACATCCCCACATCATGATTTCCTTGTCAGTGCTTTCTCATACACTAAACCCCCCTTGAAATGCTAGCTATGATAGCATCACTTCCTAAAACACATCATATTGTCATCTTTCTTGACACCACACTGCGTGTTTCCCACTTGTACAAGTGAGCATTCATACTGGTTGCCAAAGCAGCAGCAGCAGCAGCAGCAGCAGCCTCCAGTATGGTACTTCTGACATTGGCCAACTCTAGATATCCTCCAGATGGTGAAAAATAATCTTCACAGACCTTGGAGGCACTGATGTGGTACTGTACCAGCTGACACCACCTGTTGATTACCTAAACCTTGTAATTTTTATTTTCGTTAATGTATATCAGCTGCAGAGCTTACTGTCACATGACATATGTAATTGTCTAATCTTTGCGTTTTCTCCCAAATAATGATTTTTTCTCAATATCAATATATTACGTTACGATTTAATTATATCAGACATTAGGATATTTGCTTTGTTGCTTTAAAATGCATTCACAGATGCACTAATGGGACTACATAAGGTGTAGATGAACAATTTCATTTAGAAGTATCATATCTTCATATATATTTGCAGGAGGTTTTTTATTTATTCAGTTAAGTCAGGAAAAATAATCAATCTTAATTTTTATCTGTAGAAGTAGTGTAATATATGCCAAATCAAACATATAACTCATCCATCTTTAATAGCTTTCTTTGTGCCATATAACTGCACAGCAGCTGCTTTGTCAAATGATCAAGAAATTAGAGTTTGGCAAAACAGTGGTTTTCATCAGCATATGACCTTAAGATAACATTTACATTTCAGGAGATGCTGTTCCAGTCAGAACAGAACTGCAGGGCAAACTCACATCTCTGGATACTCATGGAGGCATCTGACAGAAAGGCTAATAAATACACTAGATTAGTACAGTTT
Organism: Podargus strigoides; assembly: GCA_028020825.1. NCBI lineage: Eukaryota > Metazoa > Chordata > Aves > Caprimulgiformes > Podargidae > Podargus > Podargus strigoides. The sequence continues at coordinate 29,572,665 of CM051663.1, read as the reverse complement.
TATTTTCCATAAATCTCGGACATGTTCAGTAATGTCAAACTTGTTCTCGTTCCTTTAAATGAATAAATAAACCGAAGCTTGCTCTGAAGCTCAGAAGTGAGGTGGAATTCATTTAGCTCATTACCATTTAAATGATAGATGGACAGGGTAAACTCTTTTGAGGCAGGGGACGGACAATGTGGAGATGAGAGCAGTGGTATTATACAGACATGGGCTCCCAGGCTTAGATGATTGGATTCAGATGTTTCCAAGGAAATTATTTGCTCCAAAAGGGCTCTTTAGTTACTAACAGGTATAAAAATCATATTTAGAAAGTTTTTACTCACAGTCAGGCTGCTATAGCTTCAGTCACATAGGATTTACTGGAGGGTTTATCCTTGGGCTGCTCTGTTGAGTGCAGAGAATTCAGGTGGGTGTTTTCAGAGGGTTAGTCTGCCAAGACATACAAAGTGAAAACCAACATGTTTAGAGGAGAAATATTTTCCTTTTGCCATTTTGGCTATCATTTATTTCCTATTTATGCACTAGGTCATTATTTACCTCTCCTAAATTGCAGAGAAATTCAAAGGAAAAGGAGGTAACAAGTAGGTTTTTGTTTGTTCATTTGTTGTGTGAAGAAAGGAGGTACATGTGTAGCTAACAATAAAAAGGTAAGATGTTCACATCTTGCACAGGATGAATGAGAAAGAAACATTTCAGTACTTTGTAAGTTAGTTCAGTTCTCCTTCAGTCAAGTTCCCTTAAGAAGGAATAAAATGGTAACTTATTTGTATTTGTATTTTTCTTATTTAGAAGAGGAAAAAAAGGGAGCCCAAAACAGAGGAGAGAATAGGATGTTTCACATGTGACACTTATGCTGTAAAACCACAAGTGTCATACTTGATTTCTGGTTTTCTTGCAACTTTGAGGTTCAACGTAATCTTACCAAAAGTTTCCTCGGTATCTACAGGTCTCTTCTCACTGGTTTCTAGGGAGCTATCAGCAACTCACTGACTCGAGTCAGACATATGGATAACTTGTGTGTATACAGGGCTGTGACAGTATTTTAATCCCTGTATCAGACTGGTGGCAAGGGGAGCAGGATGGAGATACTTGTGGGAATGTCAGACATCTTATAACTCTTCTTCATAGTAATTTTTCTTCCAAACAAAAGAGCTCTTTAACAAATTGTCACACATGGGTGTTTTCTCTATCCAGCCAGTGTTAGTGGCCTCCTGAGCGGTGACACAATCTGTGTCATCGCTGCCAGACACTAGGACAAGCCTTATCCTTTTTGTTACATCTGAAGCCTGATGTTGTGCCTAGACCTTGCTTTTTTCTGCAGACCTCCTTCTTGCTGGGTGTTTCACATCCCCCTCCCCACACTTCAGATCTCACAGATGAACATGGTCTGAGCTCCCGAGGGAGAGAACAAGCTCTCCTGTCTCCTAGATTTCTCTTCAGCAACTGAGAAAATGAGAATAAACAGTCTTGGTGATGACTGGTGATGTTGGGTGCCTCAGCTGTGGGACTACCAGCACACCAGGTCTGCAAGGCACTCAGTTTGACGAATATGGATTACTTGATGTTTCGAGTAGCTGAACTTTCCACAAGTGCTCCAGAAGAAGCACCTGAAAATAAATGGAGCAGAAGGCAATGCTACTGTAGTGTTCTTTCTTTTTATGTTTGCTCATTTTGGGAATGTCTTTTTTATTGTGCGTGAGAAATCCAAAGCTTTCTCATGTTAGAGTTGAAAATACAAGAAATATTAAGAAAGGACAGAAAGATGGAAGGGTGATGTCAGACAGTGAAAAATAACAGGGTGATCCTTCATTCCCTTCCTTTGGTGAAACAAATAATGCCAGCGTGAGCAGTGAGGATGAACTCAGATGGAAAGAAGTGAATGACTTGTCATCTTGGATACTGGAGAGTGTTATGTGAGCAGATGATAGTACTGGTGGATCTGCGGAAGAGACTATGGGGAATTAGATGCAAACAGGGCACTGAAGCAGATTCATTGGGCGTGATTCCGTATCTCAGGTTGATTGAGTGCATCTGCAGAAATCAGCTTGGGGGAATGTCATATTTGACATCTAACCCAGGAAGAGGACCAGAGCAGAAAGGGCTGCAGGGTAGGTTGATGGTGACTGTCTGGATGGTCCTACAGGGAGGAATCTGCCAGAGAAGTCTTCTCCCTGGAAGTGTTCAAGGCCAGGTTGGATGGGGCTTTGAGCAACCTGGTCTAGGGGGAGGTGTCCCTGTCCATGGCAGGGGGGTCGGAACTAGATGATCTTTGAGGTCCCTTCCAACCCAACCCAACCCATTCTATGATTCTAGGATTTTCCTCTTTCTTAACACAAGCAGAATAAAGTGAAAACTGCATTGTTTCTGGGAAGGGTTTAAGTGGGTGAGCTTGGCATTTCTGAGAGGAGCTTATTTCTGAGCAAGTTTGTAAGCGGCTTGGCTACTTGTGGGCTGATGCGCTGGCATTTCCTCTCTTCTCCCCCCAATTTAGGAGTCTACAGCAAGCCTTCTTTAATGTGTACAAATAAAAAGAGATGAAAAAAAGTATTAAAAATGTAGCTGACGATTGGAGGAGGCAGAAAGAGGAAGAAGGGGAGAGACTTTACTTCTACAACACCAAAGAATGAAAACATCTGTGTCCAGCTGACTCACTTTCATAAAGACGCACTAGACCTTAATCAAAACGGTCCAGGGGATCCTGCCTGAGCTGTGGGGTTTACATCAACATTATACAGCTGGATCATGGGCAGCCATTCATTGGCCAGCTAGTTAATATGTCTGGGGGATTTACTTATTATATGTGACATTTTAAATTGTATTTTAAGGAGCTAGGTTGCATTTGCAAACCACGAATTATGTTTCTCCATTGTCAAGAATTGCAATTGTTCTCATGGATGCTTCTTTGCTCTGAGTTTTTACTTTGGCCATGGTGCAATTGCCTCTGTGCCCACCTTTCAACTGCTGTTGATCTGCCACCCATTCCCCTGATCCCCTGGCAGAGCAGCGTGGATTTAGGCAGGCATGCTGTACCTCACCTGCTGCAAGTGGTTTTATTTTTGTTGGCTTGGGAAATGTTGTTGGCCTCAGATTCTTTTAGGAAAGAGAGGAAATGAAGCTGAGCTGCAGAGCCTGGGGGCTCCATTCACTCCTAAGCTTAACTTCTTCAGGCCAGCTGCCAAGAGCTACCAACACTGCATCTTCCAGCATCTGACATTGAGGGTGATTTGCTAAAGCCCCTCCCTGTAAGCCCATGAGTTGTCTTCCTGATTTCAGTAAGACTATTCAAATGATTTACATGCTTCAGCTCTAAATGGAGGTGGCAAATGGAAAAAAAAATGAAATAGAGATGTGTTTTCCTTTTTACATGTTTCCCACAGAAGTGAATGACTTTGTTGATGCTGATGGTTCTTCCAGCCACAATACATAGTTTCTTAACACATATTCATTATGAAAAAACTTGTCTAGTTTCCAAGGAATAAACAAATACGTTTCCAGACATCTTAAATTTCAAGTTTGTTCCTTCATATTTACTAGGGACCACACTCAGACAAGGATTCCTCTAAGCAGCACATGGAAAGCATAATTGAATAGCATATTATAAACTGAGGTTTGGAAATGCTTCTCATGTTAACCTGAGCAAAGAGCACCAGTTTCTGTGGCCAGCAGACCAGCATCTCATCTCCTTTTCTTGCCCTGGGACATATCCACTGGTTGATCAAATGCAAACTGCCTCCAGAAGAAGCTCAAACTTGTATCCTGGGCACAAAATAAAAGGCCTAAACTGCTGTTCTACCTTGTCGAGGGTGTTCTCTGTGTAACCCCATTGCCAATGGTGTGCTGGTGGCTAGACATCATTTGAACAGCCCTAAATTACCCTCTGGCTCTCAGAAACACCCCTATTTCCAAGAACGGCAAACTGCTGTTGCTTAGCTCAGGGTGAAGTGCTCTTCTGCCTTTGTCTACATTAACTTCAGGGCTATAACAAATAGAAGCTGCTGCAATACTAAACTTACAGGGAATTTGCCTTCTTTTTATTTAAAAAATGCCTTGTAATATATGGCTCTGGAAACATGTGCATCTTCTTTTATATGAATGACATGGATTTTGCATCTAAGATTGCATGGCTTTCCTGTTGGTGATCTGGGGAAAACCCCTTGGCTTTCTTACTCTGGTAAGTTTGCGAGCAGTAGAGGAAAGGGAGAAAGGTCTTGTGAAAGAATCTAATCTGATCTGGAAATGACTGAGACCTGTTAAGCACAAAGCCTTGCAATGCCATTTTTAGACCTCTGATTTTTAAATATAGTCCTTGCCACCAACACCTGCTCTACCAATACAGCGTCATCTGCGAGATGTCAGTCACTGACATTGCGTGTCACATAGAGAAGAAGGCCAAGCATTTGCCAAGCTGAGTGTGTTTTCTAGAGGGAGAAATATAGCTGTGGATGGTATGACCCGGATAACATTTGACAGGATTATGCCTCCATACATGTTTGCTCAGCACCTTATGCAATGAAGTTCCCCCAGTGTGGAGCCATAGGACATTACTGTAACCCAAGTATTATTTATGTTAGCAACTGAGAGACAGATCAGAGGCGAGGAAAGAGAAAAAAGAAGCATTGTGAATGAATGCATTTGAGTATTATGTCCTTTACAACATCAAACATCATAGTATTAGTAGAGACTGTACTAGCCTAAACACACAGCACAAGGATTCTGTCTCAGGAGCTTTATTTTCCATAGAGATCTTGATTTTCAGAACTAGCTCAGACTTTATACATTTTTGTGGCTCAAACTTGCTCTTTTCTGCATGACAACTGCACTTCAGTGAATGATGGAAGGATTTTCCCCAAGGAGAGGAGAGAGGATGCAGAATTGCAGTGCCCCTACCTGGCAGGGCACAAAACTGCGGTAAAGGGACAACTGCTAACCTCTTTAACCTGCTCACCTCTTTCCATTCCCTACTGGAGTTAGAATGGGACTTGCACCTCACAGTTTGGAATTGCCTAGAGGAGGCTTGATATTTCAGCCAGACTTTGACCATAGCCTGCCCCAGCTCTGCTGAGATGTGCCAGGCTGGTTGGCTCCATCTTGGGTTGGGGATCCCAGCACTCGTCTGGAAATACCCATGCTGAGCTTGTGGGTTCCTGTGCTGTGACTGTGAGTGTTTGTTGGGGCACTGACATTGAACCCTGCACATTGCTCTGTGCTGGGTGAGCCTGTGATGCGTCTGACGTCTCAGTTGCTGAAATCACTGCCTGGACAGGTTACCACCAGTCAGCCACTTGCAGGACATAGGGTTATTAAGAGCACTGCTTTCCACTCCCAGCTTTCATAAAGTGCAATTGTGTGTCTCAATGTTTTTCAAAGCATCTCAGCTTAGCTACTGAAGTATGGTCACACAGACTCCATTCTCCTTCCTTTTGCTGTCCCCCATCTCTTTTCCAAGCACCTGCAGTAGCTTTCAGCATGTATTTATTCTCTCTCTTTTGCTGCATGTATGTTCAAATCATTTCCCAGCAGATGTATTACAGGAAGGTACTGAATTCCCACCCTTCCCACCCCTCTCTCAGAGCACTGACTCTGCTCTCACAGAAGCACCAGTTTTATTATAACAGAAATTAGTATTTTAGTTTCATTCACAGATTTGTTTGTTTTAAAACTGAACATGTTAAAAATATTAATGATGGTGAAGCAGCGAATGTAACCTCCAAATCTCCCCTGTTCAGATCAGATGTACCCTTCCTGCTGTAGTCATTCCTCTCTCCCCCTCCTCCCCTCCCTTCTCTCTGTTTTTGGATATGTGTTTTGTTCTGACTGTGATTCTGCAGTGGCAGAAAGGGGTCAATCTATCTGTGAAAGATGGACTCAGCCAAGCTTTTCTAGCTCTTTCCTGCTGATGGCAATTATCCGGAGGTTGGCAGCAGTCCCAGAAACCTGCAGTTCCTGCAGTCCTGCTGCTGTGGGCCTGCTCCACAAAGCCAGTATCCTAAGAGGATCACTTGGTGTGATGCCCAGGAAATGACAAACAGAAAAGGTCACACGTACTCTAAAAAGATATACTACTCGGCAAATTTAATTGACATGGTGCAGCTTTTCAAAACGTCCCTGCAGACATTCCAGCATTTAACAGATGCAGGCAAAGAACAGCAAAATAACAGGGCTTTAGAGAAAGGGCAAAAAAAAAATACATTCTGTCCCCCTGAAAGAATTTTTTTCATACCCTGATAATATCCTCTCACATGGTCTATTGGATCAGGATAATTTTTTGTTACCTCTGGTTTGGCAAGTGAAATGTGCCATCTCATCCCTTCCTTACCTCATGCACACACACTGCTGCTTTTTAAATCATTGAGCTTTTATTACACAGGGTAACTGTCCTTGTTATTTTCCTTGTGTGTTTGTCTGCTAAAATATTGTACGAGGAACCAACTCCCTGTCAAGCCCAGTGTTCTCTAGAGGTTCACTGTTGTGTCCTGTGTTATCTAGCCAGAGGAAGAAATGCTGTCTGCATCAGTGGGTGCTTTCTTTAATGAAAAGAAACAGGAGATCTGTGGAAATTTAAGAAGGTGTCTGATATCTAACACTATTAGCAAGAGGCAGTGGAATAGCAGGAGTGGCCAGAGCGAATCTAGGATGAAAGCAGGTGGTCCTGATTCAGCAGGGACTGTACTCAGTAAAGACTCAGACCTTCATTTTTGTTGTTTCAGCCTCCTTTTGCTAAGAAAAAATTTAAAATAAATGTTATTTTGTGGTTTTGTTTTTAATATCCCCTAATTAAATGCAAAAGAGTGGCAAAACTGAGTATAGCATGAGTACTGAAGACAAAGCAGACGTGGCACAACAGATCTGAACACATCCATGTGATTTGCGATGAAAGGCACCACTTTCACTATATAGCTGTGACCACGCAATCACCATGATTTAGAGGGCTGCGATATTAAAGAAGCAAGATCTGAGTCCATAGGGAGCCTTGGATCTTCACATCATGAGTCCCAATATGTGTGTCAGCTGGGCTGCTATAGAGAGAAGTAATTAATATTTCCAAAGCTTTCACAAGCTGCTGTCTACACAGAGGGCCAAAACTGTCTGCTTGCATTGATGGTGTAAAGTATTTGATGCATTAGACTAAATACTTTACGACTATATAAAGCAAACAGAAAGATCCATGTGAGGTTTTCTCTAATTACTGTATTTAAGAAGAATTAATTACCATATCTAGACTGTGAGCATATACATGGATAGCATTTGTGAAACCTGATTCATTTATTTTCCTGAATATGGTTTGACTTCAGCCAAGCAATCTCACAACTGTGTTTCCAATATACAGTCAGGGGTACAGATCTTTTTTATTTAGCTGGAGAAAAGTATGACCAGAGATATTACAGGGCATAACAGCAGTACAACAGCAACCTGTATAAAACATGGAAGATGGACAAATAAAAGTAATTTTACTTTGAACTAGCTCTTTTAAATAATAAAACATATAGCTGGAAGTGTCAAAGTACTCTCTGAACAACACTTAGGTCTACCAGCCACAAAAGATGGGGAATGATTTCACTTTCTTTGTATCAAGCAAAACACTTGTGATAACTGTTGGGACTAGAATGCAAGAATCCCAGTCCACCTCTGTGATTCAAGAGCAGGTCATACTCAAACAGAGGGGACTGGATAGTGACAGATTAATTTCAAGGCAATTTCCTCAATTTCGGTATTTATCCACTTCAAAGACAAATGTTGGAATGGACACATTGGGAGGACAACATGAGATTTGACTTCAGAACAGAGGTGGCAACATCCATTTTCTGAAAGAAAGTTGAACCTTATAGTTTAAGGAAAGGTGATATCCTGTAGCTAATACACAGATGTGGGACAAACTTTCTGGACTTCGTTCTGTCTAATTCAGAACAGGATTTGTCTATCCTTCATCCACCTCTGTTTCAGGGCAAAAGCTCAAAGCCCACAGTTGCAAACCCAATGTCAGTGCTTAACACCATGAAGTCATGCAGAGTGGTAGAAGCATTTACCCTCCCTTTGAAGTGACCTTTGAAACTAGTGCAGCCCCATAACAGTTTTCAGCTTTGACAAGGTTTCATTTGATTCAAAATGTTCTGACTGTCAAGAAATGTGTGAACAAACACTCTTTAATTTACGTAGAGTTATAAGAGGATTTTTACTTCCTTGTGGACAAGACAGTTCTAATTTAACAATGTATTATCAGAAACAGTTAACTTTCCAACAGAAAATGTTTCCAATAATGGGTTTTTGCTTTTGATAAAATTGGTGTATATTAAATGACTCATAACTCTGTAATATTAATGGCTGGTTTCGTAACACACTCTCCTGTTACACTAGAATTCACAGAAGCAACACAATAAAATTCAGAAGTTGGTCTCCTCTGTACTGCAGACTTCTGTCGACACAATTATTCTGGTCAGGAGAGGCAAAACGTGAGATCTCTGGACAAAGAACAGAATCAAGAAAAGTCTGATTGACTGTAAAAAAAGGCACAGAAGCCAAAACTGAGCTTTTACCACATCACTGCTTTCATTTCAGGATGAACAGGTCAGAGGAGCAAATCTACACTTTTCCCCTCAAATATCCTAAATTTTTGGTTATTTTCTTCAGTGGAGGAAGTTCTCTAAAACATCTTGAGATTTCAAACAGAAAACATTTTCTGAATTAAAGCTTTATTTAGTTTTTCTGTCTCAAAAAACAAAAGATCCAACACTTTGGACCACAGGAAATTTGTCGGCTGTGGTAACATTAAGGCTTTTACTGTATGCAAATGAGCTATTCTGACTCCATCTGCTAAAATGGTAAATTTTCACATATGCTTGTTTTGACTGATACCCAATCCTGACTACTTCATAACGCAGTTACACATGCAGACCTGGTAAAAAATATTTGGCTCTTGCCAACTCAGGAAGATGATTTGCTCGTTAGAAGAAAGTGACAGGATGGGTCTTCATGACTTCAATGAAGAGAGACAATGTTTGTAAACCACTGCCTTGTTTTGTCAGAAAAAAATGTTATTAAAAACAAGAGGATACTGTAGCTTTTCTGGTCATCGTGTGAAAATAGGTGAAGTGACTAAAAGAAGGCATATACATCCTGATGAAATACTTTTGATTTATGGGCTGCTAATATTCTGCAAATCAAAGTCTGGTTGATTTTATATATGTTGCCATTAGACCTTCCTGTTTTCATCCCTTGTAACTAATAAGTCCTTGGAATTCTTAGTAAATTAAAACTTTAAAACCCAGAAATCTCACTTTGAAGAGACTCCTTTCTTCTCATGAAACATTTATAACTAGAATAACAAAAATTTCTAAGAATAAATCCCTGTGGTGTATCCGTGTGAAATACTGTCAGTGGTAACTCAAAGATTGTGTAGTCTCAGGAAAGAGGAGAGAACATAATTTAATTAAAGCTTCTATTTTAATTGCAAAATTGTATCATTCTTTAGTTCAATCTTTGCTAGGAAAAAAAAAAAAAAGCATAAGTTGAATTACGGCCAAGTATGATGATGCTTCTTGCTATTACACAAATGTTTAAGAGGTAATTGTGCAATCTTGCCTTAATTTTGTGGAAGGGACCTTTGGAGTTCACCTAATCCAACCCTTTCCTCAGAGCAGGAAGCACTGAACAATCCTATTTCCAATAAAAACTGTGAGGAAATCAGGGCAGGAAGGAGGTCATGATCTGACTTCCAGAGAGCCTGCCTGCCTATAATTTTATTCTCCAAGTTTTCAGCACAAAATCTGAACAGCTTTCATGGAGAGCCAGCAATATTACTATAGTCCCTAGCAGATTTCACAGGGTCTCCAGATTTTTCATCTTTTTGAGATAAAAGTTCTGGAAGGGGCTAGAGTATATTTTTTTTTTCCCATAGTTTTTAAAATATTTTTGAAAGATCTGATCAACGTCCTCTTATCTTGTTTCTGGGAGAAAAGAAGTAAGTCCAGGTGCCACCATTGTACACCCAGTGATGAGAGCTGCTTTTTAGATGAAAATTTTATATTGCATCCTTACCTCAATCTACCCGTTCTTTTTCACATGTATCTTGCTGCCCTTGGTCAAGAAATCTTTACCCTTAATCCTCACATGCTCAGCTCAGTTATTTAAAATATGGTTGTAGGCTTATTAGAGATGAGAAGGGTCAGGATTTTGGTTTTATATATTGCTTGAAAGAGTTGAACATTCCAGACTGCGCAGAGCTTTCTAAAATAATTCTGGGACTTCTGTCAGTTTTGATTTATAGCAACATATGTCAGATTTAATTACACTAGCACTCTATCCATTCATCACCAGTGCTGCTCTCTGCAATATTCTTCACCAAATCTCCAAGGGATGTAGTGACCTGAACTTGTTTCACCAGTGAACAACAGGATTAGATGTCCCCATACTGTTATGCTTTGCAGATTAGTGACCATGGTAAAACTGAAGTCCATGGTCAGAGAGCCAAGGGTTCATAAAGGAGAGGTGCTGAGGATGCCCTTTCCCAAGCCTGCTCCATAAACATCATCACTTTTAAAAATCCATGCTGAGAGAACTTGAAGCAGATCTGCACTGTGGATATATTCTTTATATGTAAATTTAACACACTCTTAGCACCTCTGAGCTGTACTGTGTGGGTGCACACACTTCACTGACTGCTGGCTCGAAGACCTTTGAACCATGCTACATGATCTGGTGTAGAAAATTTGTGGAAGTCTCTACATGATTTTGTCCAAAAAAGTACCTCAAACCCTTTTTTCCCTTTAATTATCAGGAAGGATTTTTTAATCAGTGCCAAAGCACTGTTTTCTGACCAAAAGTAGAGAAGATAGAGCTATAATTATAGAATTAGAGAATCACAGAATGTTAGAGGTTGGAAAGGACCTCTGGAGATCATCTAGTCCAACCCCCCTACCAGAGCAGGTTCAGCTAGAGAAGGTCACACAGGAACACGTCCAGGTGGGTTTTAAATGTGTCCAGAGATGGAGACTCCACCACCTCTCTGGGCAGCCTGTGCCAGTGCTCTGTCACCCTCACAGTAAAGGAGTTTTTCCTCATGTTCAGATGGAACTTCCTGTGTTCCAGTGTGTGTCCATTGCCTCTTGTCCTGTCGCTGGGTACTACTGAAAAGAGTCTGGCGCCATCCTCCTGGCACCCACCCTTCAGATATTTATAAGCATTGGTGAGATCCCCTCTGTCTTCTCTTCTCCAGGCTAAACAGACCCAGATCCCTCAGCCTTTCCTCATAAGAGAAATGCTCCAGTCTCCTCATCACCTTCGTAGCCCTCCAGTGGATTCCTTCCAGAAGTTCCTTTTCTCTCTTGAACTGGGGAGCCCAGAACTGGACACAACACACCAGATGAGGCCTCAGCAGGGCAGAGTAGAGGAAGAGGATCACCTCTCTCGACCTGCTGGCCACACTCTTCTTAGTGCACCCCAGAATTTCATTGGCCTTCCTGGCCACAAGGGCACATTGCTGGCTCATGGATAACTTACTGTCTACCAGGACTTCCAGGTCCTTCTCTGCCAAGCTGCTTTCCAGCAGGTTAGCCCCTAACCTGTCCTGGTGCATGGGGTTGCTTCTTCCCAGGTGTAGGACCCTGCACTTGCCTTTATTGAACTTAATTAGGTTATTCTCCACCCAGCTCTCCAGCCTTTCCAGGTCATGCTGGATGGCAGCACAGTCTTCTGGTGTGTCAGCCACTCCTCCCAGTTTCGTGTCATCAGAAAACTTTCTAATTGGTTTTGGTTTTGTTTTTTCCCACCCCTACTACTACAATGCCTTTGGGCAACACATTTAAATAACTGACCTAAATTTCCTCTTCTGAATGGTCTGAATTCTTCAATCCTTTATGCAAAGTAAAACAGGAACGTCACTGTACATGGGAACAGTGTCCACCCTTGGAGGTATGACACAGTCCAAATAAGTGACGCAGGAAAAAGTAAAACTCTTGTTTCTTGTACAAAGAAAGAGTTGAATTCATTCCTTTCACATTCTGGTTGTCAGAAATAAATGAAAGAAAGTTTGCAATGGCAATCATCAACTACACAGACAGACATGTAACTGTATGACCTTATGACACTATAGATGGGTAGAGACATTTATTTCATTCCATGAAACCTTTCATTATTAAAGATATTCAGCATCTAGTTCTAAGGCACATACAAAGATGAAAACCAAGAATAAACCATGAACTATGTATGCTTATGCAAAACAGCTAGAAACAGAAGAAATTGGACAAATGGAAAGGTGAGAGTTTCAAAACCGTGAACAGGCTGAAATTCTGGCACCAGGCTATGAACTCATCACCACAAGATGTCATTGGGGCCAAGAAATTAGTGAGATCTGCATAAAGAACAGGAATATCCAGAATGATCATAAATAATGCTAACAAAACCTTTGTGAAAGGAATATAAGAATTCATATTTCAGGGTTTAGACCAATGTGCAGCTGTTACAATTTAGGATAAAGCATTGGCTGAGAGCAGATTACCCAACATCTGCCTTCTGCAGGCTTAGTACAAATTCCTCAGAGGCATAGCTGAGACTGCTGCTGGAGACCGGATATGTACTATGTAGTCCATGTCTCTGATCCAGTCTGGCACTTTGGCACTTCCTACTTCATTCTGGCCTTTTTTTAAAAAAAAATAATTTTTTTTTTACCCCTTCCCTTTTACCAAAGGTAAAACATCATCAGAGTAAAGATACTTGCTTCGTCTGCAGTGTTTCCCTTGTCCCTGACCACTTGATTTTATGTACAGAGTGGCGGAAACAAACAGAAAATAAAACTATCCAGCATCATGACACTCCGGGAGCTAGAATCTTCCAGGACAAATGGCCATTACTATTTTTCCCCCATGTATAGAATCATAGAATGGTTTGGGGTGGAAATAACCTTTCAGACCATCTGCTTCCAAACCCCCTACCAGGGGCAGAGATAGCTTCCACTAGACCAGGTTGCTCAAAGCCCCATCCAACCTGGTCTTGAACACTGCCAGGGAAGGGGCAGCCACAACTTCTCTGGGCAACCTATGCCAGTGTCTCACCACCCTGATAATCAAGAATTTCTTCCTAATGTCTAATCTAAATCTACCCTCTTTCAGTATGAAACCATTATCCCTCATCATATCACTACATGCCTTTGGTGAAAGTCCCTCTCCAGCTTTCTTGCAGATCCCTTCAGGTACTGGAAGGTGTTCCAGCCCTCTGATAATCTTCATGTTCCTTCTCTGGACTCGCTCCAACATGTCTATATTCTTCTTATGTTGGGGGCTCCAGAACTGAACACAGTGCTCAGGCAGGGTCTCCCAAAAGTGGAGTAGAGGGGAAGAATCCCCTCCCTCGGCCTGCCATGCTTCTTTTGATGCAGCCCGGAATACAGTCATCCTTCTCGGCTGCAAGCACACATTGGTGGCTCATGTTGAGCTTCTTAACAACTAACACCCTCAAGTCCTTCTCCTCAGGGCTGCTCTCAATCCATTCTTCACCCAGTCTGCATTTATTCTTGGGATTGCTCTAACACGTGTACAGGACTTTGCACTTGCTATTCTTGAACTTTATGTGGTTCTTATGACATCATTGGTTCTGTTTACTATGAAGCCATGTACTCCAAAATCCTGCATTTATAACAAATCTCTGTGTACCCCCATGCAGTCTATCCCCGTTTGGTTGCCTAACTGCCTTGATTTCCCTAACTGCAATGAAAAGTTCAGCTCATGGTTTTGAAACACATCAGATACCTATGGGTATCTCCAGTTGCAGGTATGCACTTGGAGAGAAAGACATGAGCACTCATAACATCAGTCCTTTTCATGACCCATCACTCCCTTAGTTTCTCTTTGTTTCTAGTAGGCTGCACAAAGCCCTGGAACACATCACAGCTCCACCATGCGTATACATTATTCTCACCCAACCTTCAGTACTTTGTCAATTTTAGTACTTCCTGCTGTGGATTTAAATCACTGGGACAATTTCACTTGCCTTGTAACTCAAACAAATCTGTTAGAGAGCAGAAGAGATTGAGTATACTATTTTTATATCTAAAAGATCATTGTTCTTTTAAATATCACGTGAGTTCTAAATATGTAACTGAAGATGATTGATATGTCTATTTTCCATACAGTATAACACAACTTAATGGAGTCATAAGATTTCTGCCAGCACATTATAGGATTTGGAATCTAAATAACTCTTAGATTACTGGCATCATTGTCTCCTACCACAAGTGATCACATATCGTGATGGCAGCTGTGATATAAATCACAAGAATATCTCTTTTTATCTGTCATTGCTATAACCAGGTTCCAGGAAAAGGAAAATGGAATCTATCTACAAGCAGGTGAAATCCAGAGGACTTATACCCAGAGGCTTCAGGCCCAACAGTTTCATTGCAGTGTTAATATTACACCTCATAATAACTTGTTCAGAACTGAAAAAATACTTACATTAATCTTTTGAAGATACCCTGCTATGCTAGCTCTATCTGCATCCCTCAGGCTAGTAGAAGCTAACTCTATGCCATAACTATGCAACTCTGTTGACTCTTCATCATCAACTCTACAAGTCAGTGAATACATTTAGGAGGATGCTGCATCTAAAGTTTGAGACTTTAAGGCAACCTGAGGTTTTAGACAACCTTATTCCTTCAGATACTTTTGGTGCTACAGTAGGATGGTACTTGACCAGTAGATGGGTGCAGTTCAAGTCAAAGGATTTCTCGAAAGAAAGGTGAGTAATCTTTACTGATTCAGACCAGATCTATTTAGTTTTCAGCAGCAGCATTGCAGGTGGCTGTTGCTCATGGTTACTGCTAAACCTTTTTCCTGAACTGATCACTGTTCACCTTAAATGAGAGAACTAATCATATGTGGAAAAATTACATTATGAAAAGCTACAGGAAGTTCCCTTAAAATAAAGAGCAAAGGCATCACCTCTTGGTTCTACCACTCTATAAATGTTGACATATAATCTAAAGCTCAACATTTACAAATTCCAATTCAAGTTAAGGGATGGAATCTAGCAGCACTGGTGAAATAGCTCTACACTTCACTGCCTTCAAGGCTGACATCATGAGACTCTCAGGTGTGTGGAGAAGCAGAGATCAAACCTCCAAAGAAGAGCTATCAGTACTGCTTTGCTTTACTCCTACCACCACAACATGTCTTCTGTTCACCTCTCTGTTCCTGAAGGCAGATCACATAGCTGCCCACAGCCCTGTGAGTAAGAGCACTGCAAGGGGGTTCTTACCCAAGCTGCTTTAAACTCTCGCTGAATTGCCAACAAACACTATTGAAAGAGTCACTCCAAAGAGCATGAAGGCTATTTGAAAAAGATTCAGATGTTGATTCTGACAGAAGGAGAAGAGCTTGTCTCTGACTCATCTTAAATTGCAGACATTAATTTTAAGAATGATCTAGCTACACTGTGCACTATACTCTGCTGGGAATGAAGCACTATGCTTGATACCACCTGAGTCATTAGAAATGTTCCCACAGATGAACCCATTTCAGGCCTCAAAATACAAATTTCTATGGATGAAGTGGCTGTATTTCTCCAGCAATTTCATATTTAGATTCAACAGCAGAAATGAATTATGAATTATATTGTCACACATTAAGAAGGAAATGTAAAATGCTGATAAGATGCCAAAATGAAGGCAAGGGATTTTAAAGGTCATTCTGTCAGTCCTTTTGTCTGGTGAGGATTTTAGACTGTGTTAATTACCATAGTACTTAAACACTTAATAGGCTGTGCAGAATTTGGTAGTGACCTTAGTAATAAGCTGAGTACACAATCATATCTATAAGGTCTCCAAACATCTTCAACATACAGGTGAAAACAGGGCTAATGGACACAGTTCACATTGGACTGGAAGATCCGTGTTTATTTTCTAAAACAAATGATGTGTTGAGAGTTTCCCTCCCTTACTCATTATCATCCCCATTTACACTGTTAGCTCATGAAGCAAAGAGCAAGTCTAAGTCCTACTAAGCACATTCAATACAGGTGGGTCTCTGGGAAGTACTGTAATTAAGGAATAATTAATACAATATTTCATAAGCTAGGGAAACTGAGGGTCACTGATTTCAGCACATCAGCACATCAGGAGTCTTTGAACTTGAGAAAGAAGGGCTAAATTATCCCACCTTTTAATGTCTCTATTTGTTCACTTTATTTCATTTTATAATGAAGAGATGAATCCTTAGAACGCAAGTTAACTTTGGTATAAAAAGACCAATAAAAAAGACAGAAAAACGAAGTGGAAAATCAACTGATCAGTTGAAGAATAATATTTTTCCATCTTGAGTTGTAACTACAAATGCAGTAACAGTAGCATGATATTTTGAATATAAATTATAGAAATCAGTTCTCTTAAGTTTTGAAATGCAATGTTTTGAGGTGTTTCTTCATTAGATTATAAGTTTAGAAACTAGCCAAAACCCCATAAAATTTATTTTATTCTGAACTGTGAAACTGTGGGATCAGCCTTTCACTAAAGAAGGAACCAGTATTTCAGGTATCTACACTACACTCTGTAGAGATACCTGTGTTTCAGTCACTCAGATTGTTGCTAAGGTGCCCTGGGTATTCACCATGGTCATATGAGGAAACATTTATATTTGTTTCTCTCTCTTGTGTTTTGACATGAGATGGTATGCTTATCTGACACCAATATATGCTTTTTTATGGTCCTTTGAAGGAGTTTCTCAAAAGAATTCTTGAGGAGTTTTCTAGAGAACCCCAATTTGAAAAGTCAGTTCTATTGACACCTTTTTATTTATTCATGAGGCATTATGTATTATAAGGCTGTGTGAATTGCACTGTAGGGGATCAAGGATATGTTATTTAAAATCAACAAATGGCACATATTCTTATTTTGCTAGAGTCCTCCCTCTATTATTCTTCATACTGTAGCACCTTTGATGTTCTCTGGGCTACTCTATGCTGATTTACATGTACCTTAGAATTTTGTCCAAGTATTACAGAATCACAGAATGTGAGGGATTGGAAGGGACCTCAAAAGACCTCATGGTCATCCTGCTGTCCACCAGGATTCCCAGGTCCATTTCCCCTACGCTGCTCTCCAACAGGTCAGGCCCCAACTTAGACTGGCACATGGGGTTGTTCTTCCCCAGATGCAAGACTCTACACTTCCCATTGGTATATTTCATTAAATTTCTCCCCGCCCAACTCTCCAGCCTGTCTAGGTCTCTGGGAATGGCAGCACAGCCTTCTGGTGTGTCAGCCACTCCTCCCAGTTTTGTGTCATTAGCAAACTTGCTGACAGAGCACTCTATTCCTTCATCCAAGTCGTTGATGAATATACTGAATAGCACTGGTCCCAGTACTGACCCCTGAGGGACTCCACTAGATACAGGCCTCCAACTAGACTCTGTCCCACTCACCACAACTCTCTGGCTTCTTTCCTGCAGCCAGTTCACAATCCACCCCACTACCTGATCATCCAGACCACACTTCCTTAGTTTGGCTGTGAGGATGCTGTGGGAGACTGTGTCAAACGCCTTACTGAAATCAAGACAGACCACATCCACTGCTTTACCATCATCTATCCACTGGGTTATGTCCTCATAAAAGGCTATCAGGTTGGTTAAGCATGACTTCCCCTTGGTGAAGCCATGTTGACTGCCCCTAATGACTCTCTCATCCTTGATATGCCTAGAGACAGCACCAAGGATAAGTTGTTCCATCACCTTTCCAGGGATGGAGGTGAGGCTGATGGGTCTATAGTTACCCAGGTCTTACTTCTTGCCGTTTTTGAAGACCAAAGTGACATTTGCTTTCCTCCAGTCCTCAGGCACCTCTCCCGTTCCCCACAACTTAACAAAGGTGATGGAGAGTGGCCTAGCAATGACATCTGCCAGCTCCCTCAGCACCCACAGGTGCATCCCATCAGGACCCATGGATTTATGGATGTTCAGGTTGCGTAACTGATCCCTAACCCAGTCCTCATCAACCAGGACAAACTCCTCCTCTATCCTGACTTCCTCTGGAGCCTCAGGGGTCCTGGGCTCCTCAGGACAGCCTCCAGCAGTATAGACAGAGGCAAAGGAGGCATTCAGTAACTCTGCCTTCTTTTTATCCTCTGTCACCAGGGCACCCACCTCACTCACCAGTGGGCCTACATTGCCCTATAGTGCTAGTTTTATCTGCAAATGTATTTGAAGAAGCCCTTTCTCTTGTCCTTGACCTTTCTTGTAAGGTTTAATTCCAGGGAGACCTTGGCTTTCCTAGTTGCCTCCCTGCATCCTCTAATAACAGACTTATATTCCTCCCCAGTGGCCAGCCCTTCCTTCTATGACCTGTACATTCTCTTCCATTTGAGTTTGCCCAGCAGTTCCTTGTTTATCCATGCAGGTCTCCCAGCACTCTTTCTTGACTTCCTGCCTGTTGGGATACACTGATCTTGAGCTTTGAGGAAGAGGTCCTTGAATACTAACCAACTATCTTGGGTTTCTTTACCTTCAAGTACCCTGTCCCATGGGATTTCCCCTAGCAATTGCTTGAAAAGGCCAAAGTTGGCCCTCCTGAAGTCCAGGGTTGTAGTTCTGCTAGGTATTCTATTCCTGTCACATGAGATCCTGAACTCCACCATCTCGTGGTCACTGCAACCAAGGCTACTCTCAACCTTCAGCACTTCAACCAGACCTTCCTTGTTTGTGAGAATAAGATCCAGCAGTGCTCCTCTCCTAGTTGGCTCATCCACCATTTGCATCAGGAAGTTATCATAAGTGCACTGAAGGAATCTCCTGGACTGTGGATAGCTGGCTGATTAGGCCTCCCAGAAAATATAAGGGTAGTTAAAGTCCCCCATGACAACCAGGAGCAGGTTATTCTTATATTTTGAGAAATATGTGTTGACACAGACACAACATTGATATAAAACTAAACCTATTTGTTGCATTTGCAATTCTCGCAGCATAAAGCTTTGGACAACAATGTTAGAAAGTAAAAGGAAATTTATAAAACCCAGCCAAGAACCTATTCCACACAAGTGGCTTAACTGTATTCTTATTGACTTCAGTGGTATAAAATCAGTGCCAGAGAATATCTAATACATGGAGACAGGGCTTATGGTTTTAGTCCTATTCCCATGTTTTTGTAAGAGATCCTGTTCAAACATTTCTTTATGAAACAGGAGACTCGTGATTTTAGCAGTTTGTTCCTCTATGAACACATGACCTATAACCTTGGCAGTTGGGGAGATTATTTCAAATAACAGAGAAACCATTGTAATTAAACATTCGCAATAACTAAAACCAGTGATTGACGAGGAATCTAGAGTATTTCTACACTGACTCTACTTACTTGTGAACTGAACTTCGAAATAATTACTATTGTCTGTTGACAAGAGTTGTCCTTTCTGTGTTATTCATAGTCTTATCCATTACTAGTTTTTACTCCACACTTTTATAACCAGTACGTGCTGCCGCCAAGTGATAGGTTTTCATGAGGAAGAGAAAGCCCAACTCAATATTTTTTTTAATTCTTATTTTCTTTTAGAACGGGATAAAAAGACTCAGCATATTTCTTTAGAAGGAAACAGACTTTATGTATTCAACATATTGTATGGAACTATTTCAGAACTTTGGGTCATGAATGGCTTTTTTCCATTAAAAGTAATGATGTTATTCCTGGCTACGTGAGCTTATGTGATTTTGCTCACAAGTGCAGATCTGCCCATACATACAAATCACCCCTCACAATTTCAGAAGAACAGAGGAAGAGGAGGCACAGCTCATCTTTAACTTCTAAGCTATACCAGCAATTTACTTTTGCACTCTCCACCGCTGAGATTTCTATTGTTGTTATAGTTCTATTGAATTTAGGATTAAATTGAAGAAAGCAATTTTGAAACCTGGCCTTGGGGGCCTCAGAGTCAAGGCTGTGGGGAGAGCAGCTCGTGAATAGACTGCAGGCTGAGGTCTGCTGGGAAATGCACATCTGCCACAGAAAAGCATGATTAGCATCAGCTCAACAAGTCTCATCTGCAACATGGCTGGGAACCTCTTCTCGCCCTCTCCTACTCAGGGCTTAACTCATGAAGAAGTGAAGGTAGCCTCCACTCAGTGCATTCGTCACTGCTTTTTTTTTTAATTTTGAGAAACTCCAAATACAATCTCTCCCTGGTGCCAAGACTGACAGAGGCAGTTCTTACACACGGAGAGGATCTAACCTGCTGTCTTCACCGAGGCTTGAAAGAAACTAGGGCTGAGAAGAAAGTGTAGCATTTGGCTTTTTGCCCAGAAAATAAGGTGCTCTGAAACATCATATGCACACATACACACACTCTTTCAGAGAGGTCTCATGGGAAAAGGAGGTGGAGAATAAGTATTATTTTCTACAAGGTTAATTCACTACAAGGTGAGCTTCATCTGAGGACAGACCTTAGTGCTGAATGCCTCCATTTGTTATTTGGTTGGAGAGGAATAGATGATGCACTCAAAATAACTGTGGCGCAGGAATGAGCAAAACACATGGGAGAGCTGATTTTTATAATCTGGCCCTAAAAAACAGCAGTTAGGACTCAGTATCCACTGCAGCTTTCCTTTCCAGGAGTGCTGAGCAAGTCACATCCTCTGCTGAAGTCAACAAGAATTGTTAGGTGCTGGGCACATTTGAAAATGAGAATCCATGTGTAGGTGGTGAAATACGGACAATCAAGATTCCCAGTCAAGATCATTCAAGGTATTTAGAAACTCAACTGTCCCCTATTTTCAGTGAAAATCTTGGTATCATTGAAGATCCCAGCCCCCAATTTTAATGGGGGAAAAATATGATGGTGTGATTATACCACCATATTAAATCAATCAGGGGCCCTAGGTAGATTTAGGAAAGGTGGTTCACATGTACATGTTAGTTACAGTTTAAAGACACCAAGAGAAACTCTGAAAGCTTATCTTTCCATAATGACTTTTTGATGGAGTTTAGTATCCTCTTTCTGTTTGAAATGTGACACATCAATGCACTGATTTCATTTAAACAGTCGCTTGCTTCCCCTGAGTTCCTTCTTTTGCCTGGTAAAGCAATAGAGAATGGTGGGAAGAGTGGTAGATCATTGTGTGCAGGAGAAGCAGCCCTTCAATAGGCAAGACCTACACCGTACACCCTCAGGAGGCTCACACAGATCCTGACACTCCAGCTGTTAGCTCTGCTGTTAGTATATTCCTAAATCACTCATAGCTGGAGCGGTGTGCCTGGCTGCAAGAGCTACCATGAGCAAAAGGAAGAATTGCAGGGAAGGGTTCAGTGTGGTAAGTGACCTCACAGAGTGTGAGTCAGTTTTGGGTCCAAAACCACATTGCGTTGTGAATGAAGATCTGTTCGCAGGGTAATGTACACCTCCTAATACAAGATCTTGGCCCAATGCTACACTAACCCACCTACAGGATTTCCAGATCAGAGAAGGGTCTCTCTCACACAGCCTGAGAAAAGTAAGACTGGATACATATCCTTACAGAGGTATGTGGAAGTTGTTGACAGTGGGTCAATATTTCTTGTCTTCTTACCACAGGGAAAATTAGCACCACAAAGATGGTTTGTTGCAAAAAGCCAGGCTCCAAGAGGAAACACTGAAGATTCATGTTCAGTTTTAAAGAATGATTAATTCTTATTTATAATACAGGAGTACCTGGAGATCCCAGCTTGACTCAGGACCTTGTTTTGCTGGCTCCTCTCCACATCGTCCTCTCCTGCTTCTCACAAAATACACCTTCCACTAGTATAAAACACTACTGAGAATACATTTTTTTATAACCAAAGCTGAATCCTTCAGGAAACCGATCCTGGCCACTGCTTTATCAGCAACATATCATTTGCCTTGATTTCAAGTTTCATCCTATCTGCAGATGGATTAACAAGTTGCAAGGTCCAGAAATCATAACACAGGAAAAGTCCAGAAAATCTCTGCTTCTAAAGGGTGAGGGAAGAAGAGAAGAAATGGAAAAGCCATCAGATTGGAATTTGTCCCCTAAGGACAGCATTAAAATTTGTAGATTTAAAAAAATGTATCATATATCAAGCCAAATCAGCAGTTTTGGCCTTGCTTCTCTAAGTAGAAAGGCTTTGCTCTCTGACTTCTCCTTGGCTGCCTTTCTCAGCCTGTAATTCACAGCTGCATTGAAGCAGAGCAGGTCCAATAATGTTATTTGCTTTCCACTCAAAAAAAAAAAAAAAAAAAAAAAAGAGAAAGAGGGACATAGAAATGGATCATACAAGATGGAGCCATTAGCAGACTTTTAGTCTGACCATGGTTAGAAGTGCAGATGTTTCAGAGGAACACAGCCAACTTAGCATTTATATAAGCTATCTTGTATCTCCCTCTTTTTTTTCCTGCATGGGCACTCAGATTGATTAAGAGGTCAAATAAAGGCTCCTTCAGTGTGAGAATTTGCATGTGGATGTGAACACAAGGAGGTAAAATAGGAAGGGCATTTTTAATAAAGCAGGTGAAAAATACCAAATCAATACTTGATTTATTCAATAGACACAGTAGCTATTCTTCAACAAATACCTTTTCTGAAGTGTAAAGAGGAAAAGCAAAAACCAAAGTATGAAGGTCTTCGTAACTGACTGCTTCCTGTGTGGTAACCTACCTCCTGCACTGTCTAGCCTTTTGACTCAGGGGTTTCTTGTGTGTCTGCTTTGAAAAGAGAAAATTACAACTCTATGAAAGACAATGGAAATTTGATGGAGGAGATGTCTTCTACAATAACAAAAGATGCAATCTTTATATGAATTCAGACACCTGGGATGTTGATCTACTATGGTATTTAGACATCTGTCTTTCAATTGCTTTAGGGATACAGGATGTCTGAAAATCTAATTGATGCCAAAATCAGAATATACTAACAAAGAAACCCTGCTTGACTCTTTGAAACTTTCTGGATGTGGATTTCTTCACTGAATTTCAGTCACCTTAAAGTGGTTCAGCATCTGAAAATTGGGCAAAACTGGGAGCTTTGTTAAAGGCAGAATTCCACCCACAAGTACATCTAAAGATTTGAGTCTGAACCGAAGCTCAGGCTGCAATAGCTCAAGCAGGCTGACTGAAGTCCTGCCTGCACTTTTAATGCTTAATTATCCCAGATGCCACAGGGAGAGATACATAGAAAACAGATGGAGATGTATTCCTGAGCATCTGAAGACAGGCAGATCAGTTAGACCAGGTTCTGTGGATCTTGTTTGAATAGTTAATCACAGGAACACAGAGATGAAGAAAACCACATGGGTCACCGAGCCCAGGTCTGTGATATTTTCTCATTATGGTTTACAACCTAGATAGTATTAAGAGCATGCCAGGTGCTTCATATAGTAAACAGTCTGACAAGCTGGTATTTATTTTGGAGCCAAAGGAGGCCAGTCTGTTTTATGAAGGTGGTTGTTATTTTTTTTTTTGAGACTAGAAGGTTGCAAACCATTTTGTTCACACTGTACTTTGTAAGGTGATATTTTTTCTCTCCTCCATTACTGTTGACTGTGCATCATATCCTAGTATTTTAATTTAAGACTGTTAAAGCTTTCTTCATAACTTTACTGAGTTATTCTTGAGTGTATTTTGTTTTGGGCTATTTAGACACAGCTACACACATGTATATGGGAAGCAATAAGTAAATACGTGTGTCGTATGTGCTTAAGTCCACTCTTATATGTTCCCTAGATTTGTATGTGATTTAAGTATATATATGTAAATATCACAGAATTACAGAATTACAGAATGTTAGGGATTGGAAGGGACCTGAAAAGATCATCTAGTCCAATCTCCCTGCCAGAGCAGGAATACCTAGATCAGGTCACACAGGAACACATCCAGGCAGGCTTTGAATGTCTCCAGGGAAGGAGACTCCACAACCTCTCTGGGCAGCCTGTGCCAGTGCTCTGTTACCCTCACTGTGAAGAAATTCTTCCTCACATTTATGTGGAACCTCCTATGTTCCAGCTTACACCCATTGCCCCTTGTCCTATCATTGGATGTCACTGAGAAGAGCCTGGCTCCATCCTCATGACACTCACCCTTTACATATCTATAAACATTAATAAAGTCACCCTGCAGTCTCCTCTTCTCCAAGCTAAAGAGACCCAGCTCCCTCAGCGATTCCTCATAAGGGAGATGTTCCACTCCCTTCATCATCATTGTAGCTCTGCGCTGGACTCTCTCAAGCAGTTCCCTGTCCTTCTTGAACTGGGGGGCCCAGAACTGGACACAATACTCCAGATGTGGCCTCAGCAGGGCAGAGTAGAGGGGGAGGAGAACCTCTCTAACCACACCCCTTCTAATACACCCCAGGATGCCATTGGCCTTCCTGGCCACAAGGGCACATTGCTGTCTCATGGTCATCCTGCTGTCCACCAGGACCCCTAGGTCCCTTTCTTCTACGCTGATCTCCAACAGGTCAGTCCCCAACTTATACTGGCCCAAAAAATATATGCATGCATATAAAGTAAAAAGGTCTCAAAATCCAACAGATATCAAAAATTGCCCCATTACCTGAAGCAGCCGATTATTTCTTTTCCAGACACAAAACCAGAAGACAATACAGCTTTTACAGCTGGGATTATTGATGCAGTTTAATCACTCCAAATGTGCATAGAAGAATTAATAGCAGCCTGAAATTAAAATTGGTAACCCAAATTCTTATTTATTGAGTATGAGTTTGTGTCTGTTTTAAGGAAAAGTCTTTCATAGAGTTTGACATACTGGCATAAGTTTCTCTATAAATATCCCAGAGGCAGCAAGCATAGCTGATTTTAGAAGCATTTCTTGGACTGTAGAAAATGAACATTACTGAACAGATCAGTATTTTTTTCAAAGGTGCTCATACAAAACAACACCAAATGAATCAGAAATGATCAGTAGATATTTTAAGCTTGCTACTGACACAAGTGTCGTCTGGTAAAGACAGAGATAAGCTTGCCAATAAATGATATTGTCGATTATTCCACATTATGTCATCCATTTATTTGTTTGAGTTGGTAACAATCAGACAATCGGCCTTTAATAATTTTGTAGACCTTGGTAAATTATTTATGAATGTGTCCTTAATGAATATCATGACCATTAAAGGTTTTTTGTTCATATGATTTGCATCTGAAAAGTTCCCTTTGATACATGAAGTGTCCAAAGTGTTCACTGGACAATTATTTCTAGCAAGGAAACGTCTGTGAAACCTGGCTGAGAGTAACAAATTTAGACAGGTGAAACCCAGTTTGTAGGCACCAATATGAAAAGATCAGCTAGAATTCTGGAAATGGGCACAGCATGGAGAAACATCAGGCCTGGTAGGATATATTTTACAGCAGGAGTGTTTTCAGGAGCACTTATAGATACTCAGTGTAAGGAGGTATAACAGGAAGGACTTAAATAAGGTACTAAACATTTGCACAACAGAATGTCACTAGAAAAGTCAAATATAAAATGCAAAGCCTTCTGAGAAAACCTCTTAAAAATCATCCTCAAACATACAGCTCAAAGCACAAGTTCAAACATGTAAGCAGAAATTAATTCGCCAGGCAATAAATTACAATAATGTGCCAGAACATGACAATAAATAGGCATGGCAAACATCTGTAACACATAAGTACACTGGTGAGCTGGACACAAGCTATTGTGCCAAGACTTTCAGTCCATAAGGACACTTTATTATAAAAAACAGAATCCAAAAGACATAGAAAGCTCAAGAGATTCCTCTTAACTCTTCCTTCAAGACTGGTAAAGATCTGTTATGGTGGGACAGGCCACTTAATGGACTATTACGTAGCTTTTTAGCAATACAGAAGTGTTCATCACATTAAGTGATGATGTACCGCTAGCTTGTAAATGACAGATTGTTCATTACCGGACTTCAGAGAAGTTAATAATCATGATAATGGACCCTGAGTCACAAGAGTCTCTTGTATATTACTTTTTCACCTTTATAGAGAAGTATAAACTTACCACATCAAACACTTGTTTTGTACAGTCAAGTGGGCAAATCAATTAAGCTGATTGAAAGGATTCACAGTGAAAACTGAGGGAAAAGTTCACCCAGAACACTGCCCTGTCTTTGTCAGCCATTCAGAGAGCTGGGGGGAGGAAGAGCAATGTCTTCACACCCAATATCCAACAAGCTTTTTGAGGCAAAGGTAGTGAAATTTGAAGCAACTATGTAGCCTTTTGTAATAAAACATCTCAGTCTACTACTAAAATAATAACAACAACGAAAAAGGCCATGGAAAATCTCCAGCAGAAGAAAAGCTGAGCTCTTTAGAGAATTTATCCTAGCCACCCTAGGGATTACTTATTAGGTATAATGAAAGACCTATTTTTAAGGACAATCAGAGTGGAGTGATTGCCATCCATTGCCACATCTGCATTCTCCTCCCACTACAGTGGAGTGAAACTCAGCCCCTATTTTTAATTATTCACAATTATTCTAATTATATCTTGTGAATCATCAGAGGAAATGTAAGGGTATGATGGACTCCAACACAAAAAACAACTACTAAGACTTTAAGGGGGTCTCTATATAGACACCAGAAAAGTTCTGGGATCCAAATGGTGACCAGTATGAAGATGTCCAGTCTCATCGCAAAAGCACCAAGGGTGAGTAATTCTGTCACTTTCACTATTGGCCACTTCCAATATCCAGTTTTAACTTCTAGACACTAGGTCTTGGCATGTATGTGTCCTCAAGACTGGAAGGCTTCTTGCAGCATATATCTTTTCCATGTGCCACCACTTATGAAGTGATCAAAGAACCTAATCACCATATAAGAGGAACAGGCAGTTCCTAAATCTCTGCAGTGTAATGTCTTGATGTGTGCATTAATATTGATAATTTTTAGTTATCTGGGACAGCATATTTAAAATACAGGTGAGCAAGTTATGACAGGGGAGTTTTAAGGAGACAATCTGGGGACATTCCTTTAACTTATGATAAAGTAATTCAGGAGTGATTCAGGGTATTGCTAAAATTCTGTTTTGGTAATATGTTATGCCAGGCTGTTTTACTTCATACTTGTTAAAGGAAAATAGGTTAAAATGTGCTTAGGTGTGCTATTATAAAGCCATATACATTTGAAGGCAAGAAAATGCTCTAAACTTTAGATGGACAGAGACCTTCTTTCACTGGAGAAAAAATTTTCTAATCTTTTTTGCTGTGCTATAATTTTCTGATACAGGAAGAAAGCACAAATGTTTTATACTTTTGGAATATTTTTTTCCTAGTAAACTTTGGAGTTTCTTCCCAGAGCACTTGGGACATGGGCCCAAATTTGGCCAATCTGATTTTAAGTATTAATGTGATCCTCCTAGTTCTTCAAGCTCTGTGTTTTGTTTCGAGACAGGAGAGAACACTTTGAGTGCATCTAGAAAGCAACACATTTCATAAAGATCACTCTTTCACCTGTTTCTTGACCATGTGAAAACATGTGGTGGGACAGGCAGATTAAACACTGAAAAACAGCAGCATTTTGTAGAACAAACAAACCTAACACAAAATGTAAAATAACTTTCCACATTAAATTTAGATTGTTTGGAAAATCTTGATGAAGGGAAAGCAAGATACTTTTTTTTTTTTTCCCACAAAGAATGAGTATTTCCTAAAATCATTGCTATTTATTATACAATCCTGCTAAACTTGATTGTAGACTGTTGAATGAGGACAGAAATAAAAAGTCTTTTTTAATGGATCTATTTAGTAATAATGAAAATAAAAATTGTCAGCTTGGACTTTTAAAGCCAATGGCATATAGTAAATTAAGTAGTTACCATCACATAGCACTACCTTGGCTTCCTAAAACCCTCGATGATGCTTAGAGACTCTGACAAACTTCAGTCCAGATGTTGTTAAACTATTTAACTAGTGATGGAATCACGGAATCACGGAATATTCGGAGTTAGAAGGGACCTCCAGAGATCATCCAGTCCAACTCCCCTGCTTAAAAGCAGGAGCCCCTAGAGCACATCACTCAGGACTGCATCCAGACAAGGCTGGAAAATCTCCAGAGAGGGAGACTCCACAATCTCATTGGGCAGCCTGTGCCAGTGCTCTGGCACCCTCACCCAAAAGAAGTTCTTCCTCACATTTAAATGGAACCTCCTATGTTCCAGCTTGTGCCTGTTACCCCTCATCCTGTCACTGGGAACCACTGAAAAGAGTCTGGCTCCATCCTCCCTCAACACACCCTTTGGATATTTGTAAGCATTAGCTAAATCGCCCCTCAGACTTCTCCATCATAAAGAGTCCCAGCTCTCTCAGCCTTTCCTCACAGGGGAGATGCTCCAATCCCCCAGTCATCCTTGTTGCCCTCTTCTGGACTCTCTCCAGTAGTTTCCTGTCTTTCTTCAACTGAGGACCCCAGGACTGGATGCAGTATTCCAGCTGTGTCCTCACCAGGGCAGAATAGAGGGGGATAATGACCTCCCTCGACCTACTGGCCACGCACTTCCCTGTGCAGCCCAGGGTGGCATTGGCATTCTTGGCGGCAAGGGCACATTGCCAGCTCATGGATAATTTACTGTCTACCAGGACTCCCAGATCCTTCTCCTGGGAACTGCTTTCCAAGAGGTCCCCTCTAACCTATCCTGGTGCCTGGCATTCCTCTTCCCCAGGTGCAGCACCCTACCCTTGCTCTTATGGAACCTCATGAGGTTCTTCTCTGCCCAACTCTCCAGCCTGTCCAGGTCACACCGGATGGCAGCACAGCCCTCTGGTGTGTCAGCCACCTCTCCTAACTTGGGATCATCAGCGAACTTGCTGAGGATACACTCTGTCCCCTCGTCCAGGTCATTGATGAATATGTTGAACAAGACCGGACCAAGTATTGACCCCTGGAGGACACCACTGGTTACAGGCCTCCAGCTCAACTCTGCTCCATTGTTCACAACCCTCTGCGATCTGTCACACAACCAGCTCTCGATCCACCTCACCGTCCCCTCATCAAACCAACACTTCCTGAGTTTCCTAATGAGGATATTATGGGAGACAGTGTCAAAATCCTCACTGAAGTCAAGGTAGATGACATTTGCTGCTCTCCCCTCATCCAGCCAGCCAGTTATAACATCATAGAAGGCTATCAGATTGGTCAGGCATGATTTACCCTTGGTAAATCCATGCTGACCCCTTCCAATATCTTTGTGTTCTTCTACATGTTGGGAGATGACCTCCACAACGAGTCGCTTCATCACCTTCCCAGGGATGGAGGTGAAACTAACCAGCCTATAGTTCCCTGGGTCCTCCTTCTTGCCCTTTCTGTAGACTGGAGTGATGATGGCCTTCCTCCAGTCTTCAGACACCTCTCCTTTTCTCCATGACCTTTCAAAAATGATGGAGAATGTTTTAGACTCTTCCAGAAGCACGGAAGGTCAGCTGCTATTGCCAATATGCTTGTTAATCCACTTGCTATTAAATTAATTTTATTCTAATGAATTAATTTTAAGATGGAATTTTTCAGTGGCTCTACTGTTGTTACTGTCAATGTAAGTCTGTACTGTTCTCATCTGAAGATTCCCATGTCTAAATTACTTGCTACCGGTGCTCTGACTTTATGTATAGGTTGAGATTGTCAAATGCTCGACAGACGCACTTGCAACCTAAATTTTATTGAGTTCAGAGTAGAAACATGATCATACATAAATAGAGCTTAGACCATCATTGTAATGCAGTCTCTGGTAACAATATCCCCCTCTCTTTACATCTAAGGGGAAGAATTAAATGTTAAGGAAAATCCACCAAGTAATACAAGCAATTATATCTACTTTTCTGAATAAAATTAACCTGTTAGAACAATGTAGGAAGGCTAGCATTCCTGCTTGCAAACACAGACTGAGGTTATTTTATAAAACAGCGAAACCACCCATGCTGTTGTCTATCATTTATTATTTGCTAATAAATACTTCAATTATATTTAATAAATAAAGTATTCAGGCTCAGTGAAGTGACAATTCTTTAAATTTATTATTAAATTAATGCAAAAGGTTTTATTGCAAGTCCTACTAAAGGAAATTTCTGCATTTAATCTAAAGTGATTATTCATTATGTGCAGTAAAGGCTCCATTTGCATATTATTAGTGAAGTAACCTTTAGCCTTCCAGGCAACAATAAAGATGCATCTCAGTGTTGCTGTGCATTAGCGTTCCTGGTTAGCCTTCCAAAACTAAAGTGATGATAAACAATATGTAATAAAGTCTTTGGTTATGGCCTTCTACCAGCTGTTTTTTGATATCTCAAATATACTACAATGACAAAACGTCCAGTAAATGTATTACAGCCAGTTGTTAAAAGGTGTTGCCTGCAGATGGTTAGTTGATGTGAAACAGTAAAAGTGGAACCAATTAATGCTGTACAGGTCTGAGTAGTAAATTTATCTCAAAAAGGTTTTTTAAAAGTTGTCTCTTAAGTGGTCTCTCATGCACTGAGCCACCTTGTACTTGCTGCTTTCCTTGCCTGCTACACAGCAGAGCCTGTGGGAGTTAGCCGTGTTCATTGGCAGGGCTCAATTGCCCAGACATTAGATTTTTTTTGTGTCTTGAGCAGCTCTCAACACTAACATGAAGTGTTTCCAACACCATCCTCATGTACCTGTCCTAACCTCCCAGGCAAGGTGAGGAGGAACTTGCTAGGGAGGAAATCCCACTAACTGTGAGAGAAACCAGAGCAGCTTCTTGTCTCTCTTTCTTTCTTCTTCCCTTTCTCTCTCTATTTTTCTCTCTTCTTCATAGAAATCCTTGAAGTAGAAGTGATCCAAATTAGTGAGTCCAGAGGACCTGGTGCAGTGCTGCAAAGATTACCCACTCACGACTGGAAAGACCTGTCTCATGCCTAAGCCCTTCTGCAATATGTTATTGTCCTGGAGCTGAGCTGGCAATCTAGCTGAGCAATGATTATCATTGATTCACAATGCTGCCTGAAATGGATGTTAAAGTGTCAAGCCTAAGTGGCTTCTATGACTACATCTGGCCAGGAGATGACTGCACTGTCTGGATTCTTCAGGTTTTGGCTCATCAGCCCTTCATCCATGGAGCCTTCTAAGGCCTGACTGCTGGATCTTGGATACATGTGTACTCTGGGACTGATCCATCTTGAAGGTAAAGCCTGGCCTGATCCCCCACAGAGATATTTTCCTTTCAGAAATGCTATTTCATAGTGTAGTGCCATGATCAATGCTTAGATCCCAGCCAGACATGTAATCAATATTAAATTGACCACAAGCTCCAACAT
This sequence comes from Podargus strigoides, assembly GCA_028020825.1. NCBI lineage: Eukaryota > Metazoa > Chordata > Aves > Caprimulgiformes > Podargidae > Podargus > Podargus strigoides. The sequence goes on along the minus strand of CM051663.1, from coordinate 29,541,448 downwards.
GCCAGGTGAAAAGACATTTTTTATTTCAGAGTGTGTACCTTGCCTTTTGTTTTGCCAATATAGGCTAAGTACAGGTTCTTTCACCTGACAGGTGTTTGGAAGTAAGATTTCTGAAAAATAAAGTCACCTAATGCATCTCAATTGGAAGTACATTATTTTAAAGTTGTTATTCTCTATTTAGCATACCCACACAAGGAAAGCACATACTGTTTCCCATAGGTTAACTAAGAGGTCAGGTAGGATTTTTCCCACTAAATGTCAAGTGTATAAGATTCTTTGTCTATTTGTCTGTGGTCAATAAAGAAAAGCATCTCCAAAAGGCAATGCAATGTGTCCTAAGGTGTATAGCTGGGACAAGCAGGATAGTGGCCAAGTCCCGTAGAGGGACTCCAGTGTTTTACAGTGGAGTGTCTGAGACTACTGAAGTTAACCAGGATGAATCCTGCCTATTGTAAAATCCAAGCAAAAAAAACCACAAACAAACCAATTTGTAGCTTATTGTGCTTCAGTAGATCAAGGTAAATCATAGGAAAGCATCAGGATGATTCGTAGCCTGTTAATGACCAGGACAGGAAAACAGCTTGTTGTATGTTATTAGCATTTTACCCTGTATTAGTTGCCATGAGTTAGCTAAGGCGCAGCTCTCCTTCCCTTCTCATGAAGCAAGACCTGTTTTGCTCTTTAGCCAGATTTTTGTCCCAGATTTGGGGGCTGCAGAAAGAAGATGCTGGACTGTGTTGTCTCCCTTTCTAGATTTGATTCCAAATAAAGGCATCTTCATTGAAAACTAGTCACTCACTAATTCGTACAAAAATGCTATATGTATCAAATCTCTTCAGACCCTGCTTTGAGATAAGAATGAATTCATCATTTTACGAAGCCAGATTCCCTTCCCCCATCCTGCTCATATTCACATCTCTAACACAGAGACCTCTGGTTCACCTTTGAATCACTTATGTTCTCTTCACCACAGCAATCAGCTCAGTCCTACATAAAGTGTAAAGTGCTGACATTTTCAAGCAGCCTAATGTTTCTTGCAGTCATCTAGCAGCCTTTCAAATGCAGAATCCTAGATGCCCTTGCTTTCCTTAATCAGCCAGCAGAGAAAAAGAAAAATGGAATAAAAAGACCTCATATATTCTCTTGTCCCTGTGTCCCCCCTGCCTCGCAATTTGCTGTCCATCTAAACTAATGCCCCTCCATCCCTCCCATTATACAGATGCAGTGAGATGTCTGAACACAAATATTGTAAACCTCAACATAACTCCACCAATTCACACTAAGGGAAATAAATTTAATTCACTCAGCTTCTCATCATCTTACAGCTCCTTTAGGGCTAATCATCTGTGTTAACTTTCTCTGGAGTCTTTCTAATGTCTAAGTGCTGCTGACTATTTTCCATCCAAAATACATGTGGCAAGAGAACAAATTATCCCACAGTGGATTTCTTTTCTACAACAGTGGTTTCACTATTAAAGAGAAAAGAATCAGGTTTGGAGTGGTGTTGGCTTAAGACTTGGATGACAGGTTATGTGGCTGACTATAACAGCTTCATGCAGCAACTTGTAATTTTTCTTTCAAAAAAAAAAAAAGTACAGTATTTACACATTCAGATAAATATTTATGTCTATTTAAAAGCCACAGTGATCCTTTTGGTTTTAAGGAGAACGATCCTTTTCTAATGGTCTAATGGTTAGGAATATGACGGGATAAAGGTTGGACTTGATGACCCTGGAGGTACCTTCCAACCATAATTATTCTATGAATCTAAGATTCTATGATTTTCTCAGCATCCCAGTTTCTTGAATTACCAAATTTCAATACCTAACGAGCTTGTTTTTGCAGATCTCTAATAAATACAGTCTTTAGTAGCAAGTTTTGAATGTTGATAAAAGGAAACTCCCAATTCCTGACTTCAAGTCTGACTGAAATGTGCCTTTGAGAGATGTTACACAACGTAGGCACACTTTTGTTAAAGGGTGTGGATTCAAGTCCTTCCACAGATTTACTATGTACTTCTAAATAAGGACTTTCTATCTTTAAAATACTGCTGACCATATATTTTTTTTGTTTACTGTCTGCTTAACATTCTCCAAAGAGCAGGGTTTGTTAGCATGTGTTTACATCAGGCTGTGAACTGCACACTGCAGAAATCAGCAGATTTTATTTGCTTTCTTGTTGCCTCTTCACGCTTACTTTGGCTTTCCTTTCCTTGACCTATCTTATTACCGTTTTTGATCTTCAGGGCCACAATCATCATGGAGAGTTGAACACCTGGGATTAATCCTTGTCCTCTGGCCTTTTCAATCCTGTTCATTCCTTGGTGGCAAGTGCCACTTAGACCTTTCTCTGTGATATGCCACCACTAGTATTCAATCTCTATGGCAAAACCAGAACTTGCCATCTACCCACTTAGCCTCTTCCCCTCTCACTTTTCCTCCTGATTTCTAGGCCCTAAGTGGAATTCACCACTAATGGACATTTATCTGGTCTGATTACAGACTTCTGCTTTGAATTCCCTTCTGACAGAGCCTCTCACTTTTTTCCTCTGTGTTTACATAGAATTTGGGGAGATGAACCTCCTAATTTGGGCTAAATTCTGATGTGGTGGGCAACACTGCATGGGATATCATCAGTTTTCAAACAGACCAAGCTGAAAAAAGATAATTTTCTTCAGCAGAAATCTGATAATTCCTGTTTGTTTTCACAAAGGGACTTTCCAAGGTTTTTAAGGAAGACAAAACCAAAAGCTATGCTAAGACCAATGCAGAAGAGGTGCTCTGCTTTACAGGGTGAAAAGGGCTTCCTAGCCCCATGTGAAGATGGGAACTAGGTGTAGCAACACTTTCCTCTTCAACTCTCCTGATTTTGATGGAGAGAGTACTTTTCCAGAGACCCCTCCATTATGGAAAGGGAGCAGCAGACTGGGAACAGCCACATCCAGGTCAGCTGTTTTCAGAGTAACACAGCTGTAGAGATACAGTGTTTACCCCAGTTCTCCATTACTCTTCAGTTGCCCTAATTTTTTTGCTTCCCTTGCTTCACTTTTGATTCAATACCTTCTTTCTCAACTGAAAATGGACTCCAGATATTGAAACAGTGGCTTCTTCCAGTTGACCACATAGTTCCTATCTGGTGGTCTTGATCACTTTTTTCCTTTCACAGCAGAAAATCCATTTGGGAGCTGAAGAAATTTTGAAACCTGAAGATCCTCAGTTATAGAAACTAGCATTTTCTTTGGAAGTCACAAAATTCCCAAACAGACTATAGAATCAAGCTTCTAGGGCCAGTGGGAGTTAAGCCTGGCACCCCAAACATGGTCCTCACTGTTTCTTCTCTCTAGAGGAAGAGTTGCAAAAACAGACAAAGAGTTTGGATTTCCAGACAAGCCAGCTCCAACGATGTGGCTACTAGCATCATCTATGCCTTTCGTATTTCTGCCAGCAATCATTCTCCTTATATCTTCAGTTAGGAAAACGAAGAGTGATTAAAACCATGACCAAGAAGATGAATGAGTAAAGTGAAGATCAACTATTTGGCTCAGAACCAGAAAGACTGTGGTAGCAGAGGTAGGGTTTGTTCTCTCTGCTTCTGCCAATGCAGCTCTACAGCTTTATCCTTTTCCTTCTGCAACATCCAGATGATGCAAGGGCTGCTATAGATACTATTACAGCTTTTTATAACTTCAGACACACAGATTACCTCCCCAGTATCCTTGTATTGCTGAGTGTGTAAAAGAAGAAAAAAAAAAAAAAGGATTAAAAATTATGCTTTCCACTCGTTACATTTAATCTATTTCTGTAGAAGGCCTGAGTGGAAAAAGGAAGGCAATAATGATTGTATGGCACTGTTCACTTGCTTAGAGTGGAGGTTTATATTTTGTTTAGCCTTACAGTAAAATAAACCTTAGATAAGCAAGAATGTTTTGTGGAAGTATAAGGCTCTTTTGTCAACAATCAGTGATATTTTGGCTTGCTTTGATTTCTTCACTGTCTGTTTCCATCTTCAGCTGGATATGTCATTCTGAGTAGTCTTGCTTTTTTTGGCCTCTTTGCTTATTGATTTAGCTAAATTAATAGTACATCTACCAGAATGTCTGGCTTCCCTTGATAAATTTGTTTGTTTTGCTATTAAAATTGTGGTTCATGTTGGATGGATCTGTTCTAGGGTGATGGTAAGAAAAAAAAAAACGAAAACAGAGATGCATGCATTAAACTGATTTGGAAGAATTTTGGGGGTATGAGGAAGGACCAATTAGAAGTCCAGAAGGATATTTTGCATGAGAAAATATGTCGAAGTACATGCCATCAGCTGCTTTCTCTGGTATTTCTTTGTTTTGAACAGCTTAGCCAGAATTTGTTTTCCAAGTTGGAGAAGTAAAGGGAGTGAGGCAGAGCCCATCTAAATTCTGAATCATCATCAGAGCTGGAGTGTCTATTCTCTCCCTGTCTCCATTAACTAAGAGGAGCCTACAGTGGCTGCAGTCCTAGTTTTGGCACCTCAGTTTAGAGGCTAAGGCAATCTGGAAGGCATCCCAGATTATGTCTCTTTTCCATGTTCTTCCTTTTGTTCTTAAATGAAAATAGCTCCTGCAACTGTACAAATAGGACCTAAATATGCTGAAAATGGAATGTAAGAAGGACATACTAAAAGTACTGTTGAGCATCATTATCATTAGGGACTCAAATAGATAAAACATGGCTAACCATATCACCCTGTCCTCAGACTTTAAGATGACAGGAACTCAATATTGGAGGTGATTATTTGCTTGAAGATGTGAAAAAAAAGAAAAAGGCCCATATTAAATATCCTTCCTTTAGCCTGTCCTTTATTCCTTCTAAGTAATTATCTACCTACCAGGCAGTAGACTGGTTCCTGCACTCTTATCCCCAGCCCAAAATCTCGTGTTCAGCCACTTTCAAACTGACCTGCATACTTTCAGTGATCATAGTATTAATATTTCACTGCTGAGACCATACGTCTGAGCTGATAGGATTTATGTCACTTGGTAAGGGCGGAGACTGGGAACTGTTCAATAACCTGGGGACATTTTGTTTTCACTGAGGGGGCAGGACATGAAACAGGAGGACAAGCTGTGTACTTAAGTTGGTCAAGTATTTTCCGGAGAAGAGTTCTCCGCTGGAAAACGTTGATTCAAGATCACTCAATATTCCTTGGGAATGTGTTTTATTTCACTGGACATTTTCACTTGCTTCAGGTGGCATTGGAGGAGAAATGCAGGCTACAAGTTACTGACTGGCAAGGAACCAACTCTGTGAGACCCAGGTATGAAGAGTAGGCATGGGCTTACAGAAAAAATGTTCTCTACACCCAACAGGACTAAATCTCTACCATATAAAGGCCAGTAAGAGAGCAAAAAACACTACCACCTGCAGATACAACACTTACAAAATCCTACTGTTGGCATGAATCAATCAACTAAATTATCATTAATAATATTAGCAGTCATAACCTTTCTGATTTCTGGCATTTCTGGCAAGAGATCATTGCATCAATTTAAAGCAAAGATACAGCTGTGGCTTAGTTTCTGTTAAAGTCCTCCTTGTCTTGTAGCACAGACGGAGTTCATATGGATAGTTAACATTGCTGCAAAATATGAGAGAATATTATGAAGGACATCAAATTATCAACAATTCCAGTCAGAATAATTACAGTATCATATTTTTATATGGAAATTATTTTGCAGGTAAGTGTTGCCTGTTTGGAGAAGTTGAAAACAACTCTAAATACCTCATTCTGTATGTCCCAGAAGAAAGCAATTTTAAAGTTTAAACCCCTTTATTTTAGAAGAGCTATTTATTTCAAATAGGTAGCGATTTTCTTCCCCTCCCCCAGCCCACAGATTTCAGTATCTATTCACCTCTTGTAATTTTCATCTAACCTGTTCTTTAGAAACCAATTGCAACCTTTAAAGTAGTCATCTATTTCCAATGGAAATATTCACATCCTGCTCTTTAAGCCACTTATTTAAACTCTTAATAAATTGCCTCAGGTTGTAGAGTTAGTAATGACAATAAATAGCGGAGGGTTTTCATGAAATATTCTGAACCTTGATTCTCTTCTCACCCTTTCTTTTGTCCACTGTTCCTTACATTTTTTACAGAATTTCAACAATTCCTCATTCAAGAGGAACAGATGCCTTTATTCTCCCACAACAGAATTTAGGAAATTCACCAGATAAATGGGGATGATGAGGGACATGTAAACAGGGTCAGCTGAAGTAGAATTGAATCTCAAAAAAGCAGCAAATTCTTAGCTCTCACGAAGTACTTTTCTTGGCAAGAATAATCTCTTCAGGGAGAGAAAGAAGAAATCAGAAGGTGAATTTACGTTACTCAATTTACCTGCTGCTGCTGCTTTACAATCAGTGTCTGTAGTGAAATGGAAGTTTTTGAAAGCTAGGTAAGGTATCACAACACTGCAAGGTGCTCTGCAGATTCACTCCTTGTAGAATAGGTGGAGATGAGAGGTGTCCTCAAAAGACTGGAGATCAAGATTTGTAAACTGTTGAGTCTGCCTAAGCACCTGACCAAGAATCTGGAGCTGCTGGTTGAGAAATGTGTTGGGACAATGTGGCTCAGGGCATTACTGACTTCCTTCGTGGAGAGCCCCCACGATAGATAAAGAAGGGAGAATTCCTCAGGCTGCATTTGATTGCAAGTTTCTGCAACTTTAGTGCCCATAAAATGGCATAAAATGGACATTCAGGAATGCATTATCAGATGAGGGAAATTTGTACTAGGATGACTGTGTCCTGGATTATAAAGACATAGGGACACCACAAAAGAAGTAGGTGTCCTGAAAAATACATTGTGGTCACATAGACAGTCAAATACATACAGGTGTTTAGTGTTGTCACTAAGAAGAAAAATGTAGCCCTGAATATCTAAGGAGAGGAATTATCAAATGTAGCAGGGAAGGAATGTTTATTGCTGTGTTATGAAACTGTTAGTGAAAGATGGTATCCCAGTGCTGGTTTCCACATGTCAAAAGGGGATGAATGAGAAAGCATTCAGAAAAAAATTGTAAGCATGATTTACAGTAAGAAAAACCTGTCTCACCATGAGAGTTTTAAGAGGTTCAATCTATTCAGTTTATCCAGGGGCAGATTAAGAGGTGAATTAATCATAGTCTACAAATATCTATGTTGGGAAAAGATTTTAGAAAGCAGACAAGTTTTTAATTGAGTAGAGCAAAGCTTAATGAGATCTTGTAGTCTGAAACAAAGCTACTGTGAACTTAGAGTAGGAATGAGGCATACATTTTTTGACTGTGAAGATAATTAACCATTGAAGCAGCCTAACTGGAAAGACTCTCTGTTACTTGGACATGAGCTAGAGATAAACTATTATTTAAACTCAATTAAGTGCTTGGTGCAGTCATAGCTAGCAAGGTTTTGTGGTCTGATGTTAGACACATCAGATTAGATGGATATGATGGTCTCTTCTATATTGTAATTCTTTATTAATTATTTCTATATCAAAAGGATATTCTTTAGAAAAGGCAGGATCTACTCTGAAGACTCCAATTACGAACACTATCACATACTTAATTCTATTGGAACATAAATGAGTTATAAAATTTAAAAGGCTCTAAGAAATGAAACACTGCAGTTCACAGGGCTTGCTATTTCTACCCTGAATAGTCGGCGTTTGCAGATTCACTTTTCTAGTTTTTAGCCATCATCAGACATCTAAACTTACTACAGAACTTCATCTTCAGGAATAATATGGGAAACCATCCTTCTCTTCTTTTGCTGTGATCTGGGATTGAACTCCCATCCTATCTGACCTGAGGGGATAATGGTAGCATTAGAAAACAAGGCAAGATAATTAGGGCATGCTCAGGTTTTGTTTATCTGCTTTCTTGTTTTAAAGTAGCCTTTTAAAGGGCTTCATACGTAACATAGAGAAATAACAACACTGCCATCTTCCATGTCAACTTGTCTATAAGGATGCTAGTCACTTGACTGATAAAATCTAATGATAGAAACCTCACTTGGTTATAGGAGAGATTATGAAGCTAACATGCACCGCGTTGACAGATCATTAGTGCTATGAGGAAGAAATGGAGGCTTTGTATGTGAGCTCTGCATCTCTGATGTTATTGTACAGAGCTGAGGAAAAGTAAACCACGAGATTATAAACCAGTGCACATCTACTAATGATGGAGATAATTATCCTTGATCAGGATCCTGTAAGGCACAACGAACCACTGAGATCAGCTGAAGTAAGCAAATGCAGGGGCTTGTAATTCTGAAATATAAACCTGTACTTGATAGAGGAATTACTGACATCATCAACAGCTTGACAAGTCTGCTGTCATTTAAGCACTATTGGACTGATGCATGAGATTGTGGGCTTATTGTTTCCTACACCTAAGAATACACTCCTTGATATAGAGTCAACCCACCACCAGATCTGTGCTAACTTCAGAGCATTCACTACTTGTGTAGGTTTTTCCATGCAAGATTAATGGAATCTAAGGAAAATCTGCAGGTGTTCCTGTCACTCTCAGGCACCTCCCTGTAAATAATACTTGCCCCAAGAGAAGTGGAGTGTAGAAAATGTATGAAGCTTTAAGAATATGTTGCAAGCAATTCTTGTAATTGCAGGACAGTGGGTCTCACTGCGGTAGCAAAAAACGTGGAAGATCTATGTGAATGTCTAGGTGAGTGCCACAGACTGTTTTCAAGCCTGCTGAAATTCTTTGATCTACTAAAAAGATTGAATTTAAGTGAAATAGTGTGTTTTAGAACAATGAAGGTGTCCTTATACAGAAATGTACAGACTTTCAAAAAGTTATACAGATTTAAAAAATAGATTCTCTATACCAAATGTGAAACTATTTGGATCAGCAGTACTTTAAAATCAACCCGGATGCTCCAATTGTGACCGGTTAAAATGTGGGATGAGAAACAGAAAAATGAAGAAAATGATGAAAGGAAGGCTATGTTCAATATGTTTCTTGCTTTAGAAGGTTAAATACACTTATGAAGCTTGTTTTTCATAAAAAGAAGGCTTAAGGAGAACCTTCCCCTCCACCACAGTGGAAGAAATCTGGTGCCATGACACTCATGAAGTATGGAATTCCCCTTGGATTAGGATATTTTCTTTAGGTAGTTTGGTGTCTAAAACAATATACAGACATTCTATTTCTTTCTTTCTTAATTTTTTTTTTTTTTTTTTTTTTCTTTTTTCCCCCCTATGGAGCTTTGCAAACCTTTGTCTCTGAGCTGTTTAAATTTGTTGTGGTTTTGATCTCCTGCAGAAGGTTGAACTTCTGTCTGGAACAGACAGAGTCCATGTGTCACAAAACCAACATACAAAACCGTTTGGGGCCTGAATGTCTGTATGACTCAATATCCAAAGTTCTGTTTATCACTGTACTTAATGTGAAGGCAACGTTTTTCCCCCTGAGTTTCTGCAAATACATTCCCATGAGGTCATACAGACAGCTGTAGCACATTCTTGATCCCTACTGAGCAACTGAGAGGAAATAAACCAGATTTTTTTTTTTCCTAAAACAGGTAATTATCATAAATTAAGTAACTCTCAGTCACAAAACTACAGCCTAACAGAGTCATGGGTGACTCATCAACGCTAGAGGTATCCTCTGCCTCTGAGACATGGTGGGTCCCACACAGCCCCCTTTATAAGGTTAGCACAAGAAAGGCACATAAATCTAAACCATCCTCAGATGAGAATAGATCTCCTTATCCAGGACTGAAACAAACCTTCAGCTTGAAGCTTTATGGCAATTTTATCCGTTTTTTCATTCTTCTGTTACAGGCCCTCAGAGAAAGTATTTAATTTCAAAGATAATGTAAAAAAAGAGATTATGTTTATCTCCCTCCCTCCTACCAAACCCTCAAGTAAACCACTCGTCCGGTCCTCATGATTCATTCTCAGTAAATCAGTGTTTCCAATCGGAAATAAATTTGTTACTTGACAAGTTCATAACTAGTTCTAACAAGAACTGGCAAAGGTCACAATATGATGAAAACTTGCTTTCTGTTAAAGTACTTCCCCTTCCACTGAGGTATCTCTGGACACCTGTTCTTGCATTTTTGTCATTCTTCGACCTTCTGACATCAAAACCTTCCCTAAGAAACATCTGGGAAAGGCAGAGAGAACTTTCTCATGGAGCTATTGGAGAGTTCGGACATGGAAGGAGATCTGAAGTCTTTTCATCAGTTCTTAGAAATTTTCTTCCTCCCCCTTCCCTACTCTGGGGTCAAGGTCTTGGAAGACAAAGACCCTGCATTGAATTAGACATTTTGCAACTCATCTGTAGCTGTCAACAATAAAAATTCAATGGCCATCTTCACCCAAGAGGCATCTGAAAGGGATGCATGAAAATTAGCAGGTGAGTCGCAGGTCAACAAATGCATCAACCTCATCTTCTACAAGGACCACCACATTATATTACATAGACAGAGAACGAGACAGGCTGTTCCAACAATGTAGCTAATGATGGTCAGCATAAATGAGTGGGAGCCCAGAAATTATTACAGTTTCTCAAAGGTGCAAAGGACAGCGAAGTGAAAAATTTCCGCTGAAATTCGATAGAAGCCAAACACTAATTTTTATTCATCTTTTTGAATTTTTCCCTGGTCTTTGAGATCCTTGCAGACATGATTATTTTTTCCTCTTTTATGAAGGGGAACTGAGAAGCTGATTCATTGAAAAGGGTAGGAATATAAGATAGAAAACTGAAGTCATTAAAGGGAGGAAAGAGATCGTTTAGGCTATAGTCTATAATGTGTCCATGCATCATGTGTTTCAGATTGTGGGAAGGAGCAGGTGACACTGTAAAATATGGAAGTGAAACATTAGGAAAGAGATTTTACAGAGTACACCCACAAACTGCGGACCTTGTGGCCATGGGGTATGGTGAATACTAAAATATAAAGTGACTTAATCACTTATGCTCTTATCTAGTCCTACAACTTTGGTTGCAGAAGCAGTTTGGGCTTTGTTTTCAGTACTGTGATACTGTGCTATAAGAGGAAAGCAGTAAAAGAGGTTTTTTTCTGCCTTAATTATTCTAATGATATCTAGTTTTGAAATACAACTGAGAACTAAATCTTGTTGCTTGGTTTGAGGTCCTTTAGAGAGAGGATTACCCGTGTTCTGCTTACCCACCTCTGTACTGGGCTGTTGGATAGAAAATAAACAACCAAGCTCACCCAACATGATGCATCCATATAGCAAGCACTTGTGCTGATTTCTCCACTGCTGAGAAGCTGACGTGCAAGGCTCTCACACCTGCTACTTCTCTGTGAAAGAGCAGCAACATATCAGTTACCTCCCCATTAGCTGTGCTTTGACCTTGCTGATGACTTCCCAGATGGGTGATATTTTGTCAGTTCAGACTCTGGGATATACTTTTCTGAATGCTTTTACTTCCAACCTTGTCCTTTTTACTGAAAACCATGTCTTTTGTCTAACACAAGGAAAAATTCAATACTTTGCATAAATTCTTTGATAATTTTGGCAGAAGAACTAATGAGTCTTTTACGTGCTTAAGTTGAGAATAAGAGGTGTGTCCTCCTGAAAAACCAATTTTCCATCAAGTAACAGAACTCTGAAGATAAAGTTATCAGCTTAGGCTCAACATCCTTCTTTGTTCTCTCAAACCACTTCTTCCCAGCACTTTTTTTTTTTTTTTTTAAATTATTCTCTTCTACATGCTCTTCTAGGTGTTTCTCTCTGTTTCTGCACTTCTCTTACATAGTCATGAAAGAGTCAGGTTGTTCTTTTGATTTTGCTGGTGAAATTGTCTGGAGGTCAGTGAGTTTACACCAGATTTATACCAGCATAGGTTAGGGGGGGACCTCCTGGAAAGCAGTTCCCAGGAGAAGGATGTGGGACTCCTGGAAGACAGTAAATTATCCATGAGCCGGCAATGTGCCCTTGCTGCCAAGAAGGCCAATGCCACCGTGGGCTGCATAGGGAAGTGTGTGGCACTGATCATCTTCGTGGCCCTCCTCTGGACCAGCTCGAACAGCTCACTGCCCTTCTTGTGTTAGCAGCCCCAGAGCTGAACACAGTACTGCAGGTGGTGTCTCACAAGAGCAAGAGTAGAGGGGCAAAATCACCTCCCTCGACCTGCTGGCCATGCTTCTTTTGATGCAGCCCAGGATATGGTTGGCTTTCTGGGCTTCAAGCAGACATTGTCAGCTTATATTTTGTTTTTCAATAACAGAAAACCCAAGTTCTTCTCCTCAGAGCTGCTCTCAATCCATCTTCTGCCCAGCCTGTACTTGTGCTTGTGATTGCCCGGACCCAGGTGAAGGTCTCTGCACTTGTCCTTGTTGAACTTCATGTGGTTTCCACAGGCCCAGTTCTCAACATTATCAAGGTCCCTCTGGATGGCACGTTGACTGCACCACGCAGCTTGGTATCATTGGCAGACTTGCTGAAGGTGCACTTGATCCCACTGTCCACGTTGCCAACAGATTTTAAACAACATCGGTCCCAATACCAATCCCTGAGGAACACCACTTGTCACTGAGCTCTACTTGGACATCGAGCTGTTGACTGCAACTCTTTGAATGTGATCAAACAGCCAGTTCATTACGGACTGAGTGGTTCTTCTGTCAAGTCCATGTCTCCCTAATTTAGTCAAGGATGACATATGGAACAGTATCAAATACTTTGCTCAAGCCCAGGTAGATGACATCAGCTGTTCTTCTCTTATCCACCAACTCTGTATTCCCATCATAGAAGGCCACCAAATTTGTCAGGCATGATTTGCCTTTAGTGAATCCATGTTGGCTATCACCAATCTCCTTCTTATTTTCCGTGTGCCTTAGCATAGTTTCCAGGAGGATCTGCTCCATGATCTTACCAGGCACAGAGGTCAGACTGACTCATCTGTAGTTCGCCAGGTCTTACTTTTACCCTTTTGTAAAATTTTTTTTTATATTCCTCCTCTTCCAGTCACTGGGAACTTTGCTGGACCACTGTGACTTCTCAAATGTGATGGATAGTGGCCTAGCAACAGCATCTACCAGTTCTCTCAAGACCTGTGGATGAATCTCACCAGGCTCCATGGACTTGTGCACCTTCAGGTTCTTTAGAGGGTCTCAAACCTGATCTTCTCCTACAGTAGGTGGTTCTTCATGCGCCCCATCCCTGCCTTTGCCTTCTGTGACTTGGGCAGTGTGGCTTGAGATCTTACTGGTGAAGACCTCAGTGTCCTCCATCTCCAGGGTAACCAACTCTCCTGTTTCCTTATGGAGAGGGCCCATATTTCCCTAGTCCACCTTTTATCACTGACATACCTATAGAAGCTTTTCTTGTTGTCCTTGATGTCCCTGGCCAATTTAATTCTATCAGGGCTTTGACTTTCCTAACCTGATCCCTGGCTGCGCAGACAATTTCTCTGTATTCCTCCCAGGCTACCTGTTCTTGCTTCCACCATTTGTAGGCTTCCTTTTTATGCTTGATTTTGTCCAGGAGCTTCTCGTTCACCTATGCAGGTCTCCTAATGTTTTTGCCTGACTTCTTCTTTGTTAGGATGCATTGCTCCTGAGATTGGAAGAAGTGATCCCTGAATATAAACCATCTTTCTTGGGCCCCTTCTCCCTCCAGGGCTTTATCCCATGGCATTCTACCAAGCAGGTCCCTGAAGAGGCCAGAATCTGCTTTTCTGAGGTCCAGGGTAGTAAGCTTGGGGTGCACCCTCCTTGCTGCCCTAAGGATCCTGGATTCCACCATTCCATGGTCACTGCAGCAAAGGCTGCCGTTGAGTGTCACATTCCCCGCCAACCCCTTCTTATTGGTGAGAACTAAGTCCAGCATGGCACCTTTCCTCATGGACTCCTCTATTATTTGGAGATGGAAGTTATAATCAATGCATTCCAGGAACCTCCTGGACTACTTGTGCTCTACTGTGTTGTCCCTCCAACAGATATGGAGGTGATTCAAGTCCCTAGGGCTTGTGAGGCTAATTCTATCTGTCTATAAAGGGTTTCATCCACTTGCCTGATTGGGCAGCCTGTAGCAGATCCCCACTATAATGTCTGTTGTCCCTCACGTCCCTTTAATCCTGGCCCATAAGCTCTTGGTTGGCTCCTCATCCATCCCTAGGCAGAGCTTGATGAACTTCAGCTTGTCACTAACATAGAGGGCGACACCCTCTCCTCATGTCCCCTGCTTATGATTCCTAAAGAACATGTATCCTTTCATTCCAACACTCCTTGTCAAGACCATGTCACCTTGGGCCATCTTGTCTAGACCTTGCTTTTGCCAAGAAAGATTGGACCAGCTGATCCTTGAGGCTCCTTCCTACCTAGCATTCTGTGATTCTATGATCTGAAAATCACCTCAGTGATATCAGCAAAGTATTGATTCATTTGAGTGTAAAAAAATAACTCAGCCTCTTTCCTTCAGGAAGAATTGACTTTCCATGCCTAGACCAGGGCCTGGCAGTAGAATTTCACACATGCATTTTGGGAGTATTTTATCTGAAAACAGAGGAAAGCCATATAGCTCTCTGATGTTATGACATTTCTTCCATCTGCACTGGGAATAGAAAGTGGATCTCTTTCTTGTCCAGATGCTACTCATCACTATCAGAAAAATACCATCAGAATTAGCCTAATTGCTATTCTCATCAAAAAGGCCACAGGGACAAAATTGCTGCTGGTGGTTTGCCTTGACATTTATACACAAAAAATACACTTTCCTTATTTCTTTCTGAGATATACTTGACCAGAGAGGATAGATAGGAATTCTGCTTCCAAATAAAATTAATAAGGTTGACACGCCAGAGGGCTATGCTGCCATCCAGTGTGACCTAGACAGGCTGGAGAGCTGGACAGGGAGAAACTTAATGAAATTCAGTAAGAGTAAGTGTAGAGTCCTGCATCTGGGGAAGAACAGCCCCGTGTATCCATACAGGCTGGGGGCTGAGCTGCTGAAGAGCAGCTCTGGGGAAAAGGACCTGGGAGTCCTGGTAGACAGCAGGCTGACCATGGGCCAGCAATGTGCCCTCACGGCCAAGAAGGCCAATGATATCCTGGGGTGCTTAAAGAGGAGTGTGGCCAGCAGGTCAAGGGAGGTTCTCCTCCCCCTCTACTCTGCCCTGGTGAGGCCTCATCTGGAGTCCTGGGTCCAGTTCTAGGCTCCCCAGTCCAAGAGGGACATGGAGCTACTGGAAAGAGTCCAGCACAGGGTCAGTAAGATGATGAAGGGACTGGAGCATCTCCCATATGAGGAGAGGCTGAGGGACCTGGGTCTGTTTAGCTTGGGGAAGAGGAAACTGCTGGGGGTCTCATTAATACTTATAAATAGCTGAAAGGTGGGTGTCAGAAAGAGGGGCCAGACTCTTCTTGGTGGTGTCCAGTGGCAGGACAAGGGGCAATGGGCACCAACTGGAATACAGGAGGTTCAATCTTTACATAAGAAACCACTTCTTTACTGTGAGGATGACAGAGCACTGGCACAGGCTGCCCAGAGAGGTTGTGGAGTCTCTGTCTCTGTGGAGACATTTAAAACCCATCTGGATGTGTTCCTGTGTGATCTACTCTAGGATCCTGCTCTGGCAGGGGAGTTAGACTAGATGATCTTTGGAGGTCCCTTCCAATCCATGCCATGCTGTGATTCTGTCATTCTGTGATTCAGTTTCCTCATATTTAAAGAAAAAAATTACATCTTTAAGGAAAATCTTATTATATGACTTACTGGTTGTGGATTGCAATAGCTACTATAAACATAGCTAGACAGGCAGAGAAGAAGAACTGCATTCTACTGTCATTCCAATATGATATAGCCTGAAGTTTCATATGAACATTTTATAGCTGAATCATCAAAACTGTAGTTTTCCCTTCAATTTTCCACACAGCAGTTTTTTTAATCTGAATCTCCTGTTTAAGCCATGAACACCTACAGTCCTCTTAGACACGGTTTCTGAAGAAAAAAGGTCCATGAGCAATGACTACTACACTAGAAACACACCTTCATCAGCTCTGCTGAATATATTCAGCATATAAAGAATTTAACTTCAGTGTACCTCCTACAAGTGACTCCGTGTTTGAACAACTCCTTTGCCTGTTGTTAGAACTAAAGTGTGATGAAAAGGCAAAGAAAAACAAGAAGCTACTGCAGTTGACTCATCTCTTCTACCAGAAGCTAGAACAGTGTAACAAACCAAAGGTGTGTGATACACAGCTGACCCCAAGGGAATTGAACATTAACTGTATCTTTATGACTACCACACATGAATAAGAGTGGGAACTCAGAAATCAGCATCTTTATGAAATTAATTAGTTCTATGAAAAAAGTGTGAACCCTTTCCACTATGAAAGCTTCCCACAGTAAACTGCTGGTTTTGTGTCACGCACGGAGGAGTCTTAGGGGCTGGAAAAAAAAGTCTTTTTTTTCCCTATGCATATTGATTTGCTTAATGAATGGAACATATTTTTTGTGATATTTGCTGATATTTGTTCCTCATCCAATTCTGGTTACTAATAAAGACAATTTTCAGTATTGCAAAGAAATGAATGTATGAAAGATGAAGGTCCTAAGAGAAATCTAGTTGTGTTTGTGTACCTAATTTCCTCAAGGTCTGTGCAAATCATAAACAGAATTTAGGAAGGACCTGTGTAGGATGTAGAAGAAAAATAAAACTATTCAAAAAGATCTGTGCATTTGTGCATGAAATCCAGTCGATTTATTCAGCCGGGGGCTTGTGAACAGTGGTGAAGAGGAAGGTACTCTTCATAAGGAAATCACAAAGTTAGCATTTAATGTTCACAGATTGTATTCAGAAACCTACATCTCAGGAGATGTAAAATATATAGACAGGTCTATGTGGTAAATCTATGAGATTGAATCATCTAATCTGACATTTTTCATAATGAAAGGTGGAAAATACCACCTCATTTTGCCTAGATTAAGACAAATAACTTGTGCTTGACCAAAGGAGTTCCAGCAAAATGCTTGATTTGATGTCATCCAGCAAAAACATGACTGAATGTTGCCATCTGCAATGAGTATGTCTACATCTCCACTACTCACACTGTTCTCCCTTGAAAGTTATGACTATAAAAAGGTATTTGTGGGAAAAGTGCATCTCATCCTACAGTAAATGTTTCAAATGGGTTAAAGGAATGATGCCTATTTCCTAACAGTGCCCATTCAAGCTAAAAATAGCCTCTCTAACAAGTCCAGCAAGTTTTGATTTGGGTGTAGTGGTTATGAGAATCTACACTACAATGAACCATCATTAAAAAAACAAGTAGCGGCAAGTCCGTACATTATTTTATCTAATCCTACCTATTACAGTGAAAAACAGAGAACATTGCTGATATTTGCTTACTCTGCCACTGCTATTTTGTAAACTCACTTACGAAGCTCTTTTCTGATTTGGGCATTAAGCCAATGTGATTAAAAAAACCCCTATAGCCTCATTAAATATGAGAATAACACTAGAGAGGGAAGCCTTCTGAAAATTCTTATACGTACAGCCTAAGATGTTATTTCTTCTAGAACAAAAATAGTAATATTCCTACTCATATGCATGAGCTGGAGTTTACCTATGATGTAACTATTGTATAAAAATTACTGGAGTAATTTACACAGATCACTAATCCCTCACACATACTAATCTTTCCCTCTGAAACTATAAATTAGAAGCATAGTTAAATTCCTGTATTTTCTTTAAAATGTGGGTGCACAGGGAGGAGTTTAAATGCATAAGAAAACCTTTCAACTGGTTTATTGAAGCACCAGGTGTGCAGCCTGCAAATTTCCCCTAAAAATATAACTAAAAGTGGGTGTGAAGAATTAGAATGTGGCTCTGGCTTTAGAAGTTCCTTTAAAAAAAAAAAAAAAAAAAAAAAGAAGAAAAATAAACTTTATTTCCCACAAATGGTTTGATAGTTAAAATTCACATTTCATTTACAGCACAATAATATGTTATACGCACACACAGACACAGCCTGCCATTTTACATATGGGTTTTCTGAGGTTACAATGGCAATAAAAAACCAGCCCACAGTTTTTCTGAAAAGGAAGCAGTGCTCCTTGCAAAGTTTCCTCTCACCAAGCACCACAGGCATGAAGAATGGTCCTTGGATTATGTAGTACCAATGGTTAATTTCAAATCTAGAAGTTGATTAACGTTGACTCATAGCATAAAAGGCCACAACCAATTACTCAGAAAAAAATCCTGCTGTTTAACCAAAGACCATACCAAGCAATCCTGTACTTGATGTGCTTGTGATAAACGTTCACATGACAAGGTTATTTGGTGTACAGCGGCTGGAAGGGTTGTCATAGCAACCTGCACACGATGCCCATAAATCTGATGTGGAGTTATCCTTGCTGTGTATGCAAAAAACCACAAAGCCAACTCAAGTAGTTTAATTTACAGCACTGAGTACCTCAAAAAAAGAAAAAAGAATAATGAATTCTAACGTAATAGACTTCTTCTTTGGATTATATTCCTTCACAAGGAGAGTACTTTAAGAGCTGAGATAACTACTGTAAAGCCAAAAAGAGTTTTAAGATAATCATTATAATAGAAAGTGCAGGTCATTATTAGTACTGAGAAAGGAAAAAAAACCCTCTCTTGAAAATCTCTGCTTAAGTATATGGATTATTTTCTGTAACTTGTGCAAACAGCTGACTGCAAGTAAAAAACCCCAAACTCTGTCCTTTTTTTATTTTGCTTTTGTTTTCCAGAAATTATGAGATGAATCCTTGAATCACCTGTCAAGCAGGCCATGACAAAGCGCCCTCCTTTCCATAAAATATCAGGAGGATAAGTAGAATTTTCCTCTACAGTTCTGTCTCATTCTAATACAGGATAAAAATGAAGAGAAAGGTAAAATGATCACTCACTTCTCATGAGCAAAAAAGGTTGGTCTGAAGACAATAAAGACAGTAAATGAAGAATCAGGAGACCAGGATTTTTTAGGAACCAAGACATCCAAACCTTCTGTTTGGGCAAGTTGCTTAATTATGTTCCTCTGTATAGCAGGAATGTCTCATTTCCATTCTCAGAAGTAATTTATCACTCCCTTTAGAAAGAAATAATTTATGGAAGAATGGAAATTTTAGGGTAAAACCACTTGCAGAGTGTGAGGAGCTCTGGACTGTCCTCACCAGCACTGAGGAGAATCCTGGTGGAAAACCTACCCTGCTGGTGTTCCTCTAACCTGTACAAGACTGCACCCACACAAAATACATGGGCACCAAGTGGAAACAGCAACATTTTCTTGTAGCTGCACCTACACTGCTGCAACATCATGCATGTGTAATCAGAATTACAGAATTGTTTTGGTTGGAAAAGACCTTTAAGATCAAGCCCAACCATTAACCTAGCACTGCCAAATCCACCACTAAACTATGTCACCGAGCACCACATCTTTTAAATACCTCTAGGGATGGTGACTCCATCACTTCCCTGGGCAGCCTGTTCCAATACCTGATAAACCTTTTGGTGAAGAAATTTTTCCTAATGTCCAATCTATACCTCCCCTGGTGTAATTTGATGTTGTTTCCCTTTGTCCTATTACTTGTTACTTGGGAGCAGAGACTGACCTCCACCACTCTACAAACTCCTTTCAGGTAGTTGCAGAGAGTAATGAGGTCTCGTCTCAACCTCCTCTTCTTCAGACTAAGCACCCCCAGTTCCCTCAGTCACTCCTCATAAGACTTGTGCTCTAATAGGGTGTGATGTGTGCCAGATGCCTCCAAAGAATTTGGGACTCTTCTCTGGAGAATGTAGCTATTATTACTTCTAGATGCATAAATATTAATTAGTCAAGGGTTCTGGGCATAACCAAACCAATAAATTCCCAGGTGCAGAGAAAAAAGGCATACTGTTCCAGACCACCTTCCTCTTCCAATGGCCAGGCCTTTTGCAAAGAACTGCTTCAGTAAAGACAGAAGATACTTCTAAATATGCAGAAGATTTCCCCAAAGTTTTCTAGCATATAAGACTGACATGACTTAACTTATCATTTATCTCCCAGAGAAAACTGCAGCTATTTTCATCTAGAACTGTTGTTGTTCTATGACTTCTTGCCACAGAAATAAATCTCTCTGTATATATATAAACCCAAAAGTATAGTGTACATTACAAAAGGAGGAAATAAAGGCACAACCTTACTGGTGAGAAATGCGATGTTCTGACATAGACACTTCTGGAAAAAGATTCATCCCAGCCTCAGAGGGGTGCTCATCACCGTCAGATGATTACTGTCTGGAAAAGCATATTTCTACCTGTTGTCACACAGGGATGCTGGAATGACTACCTCAAAATTAGATATTGAAAGAACTAAAGAGGAATAATCTAAGATAACCATAGGTGTCTAAAATGTAAATGTCTATATGTTAGCCAGGTATCTAGTACCCCACTGTGCCCAGGGAGACTTAGGAAAGGCAACTAATAGACATTAGGGCAAAATTAGTTTCACCCTTGGGTTGACTCTTAACTTATGGTTATATGAATCACTTCCTAATTTTCATTTACATCTTTGACTAGATTTTTTTTTTGATAATAAAAGCGTAGATGACTAGTTCATGTATAGTCCCTTTCAACATGGATCGTTAGAGCTAGATAAAATTTACCTCTCATGAAAATCCTTTCTTTTCTCACCCGACATTGAAGCCTCAGTGACATCTGTGCCTCCCATATTCCTTCCTCCAAGTAACTGTTTTCTCAAGGATTCCTTCTTCAAAAAAACCTCGTTTTGCAACACTGCCTTGTAAAATGCCAAGCTGCTGTGGTGCTGTGTTTTTAGGAAACAGGTTGTTGCCACAGAAACTGTCAGCTTACACTGAGGAAACCTGCTACTTTGCCACTACCAACAAATTTTAGAGAAAGAACCGCAAAGTCCCAGTGTGTGTGTGGTCTCACACAGTGTAATGAAGTGTGTCCCCAGGAGTGTGATCTACCTTTGGTTAACTTTATACATTCACCACACAAATGGCAAAACCCAAGCTGGTCATCGTGGACTCCCTTTGTAAGTCAATGAAGAGGAAGAGTGAGTAGGTGTGAAAAAACACTTTTTTTGAATACGATCCATCTGACTGATTTTAGATCTATTTCAGGATGAAATTAATCACATCCTGAAAGATTTCTATAGGAGGCCAGGAGTGACTAACACAGAAGTAAACACCTACATGACAGACACAGTCAAGAGACAATGGCTTCAGTGAATAGCATGCATAGCAAGCTCATGGAAGATGAACATAATATTTTCCTGTCCTTATAGTCTAATGACATAGCAATCAAGTAAGTAATTGCTCCTTCCAGATAGTTTTTATGCAAAGCAAGGAGCCAGAGTACAGTGGTCAAGCTCTTTTGGTTTTTTTCTCTCCTGAAAAGCTGAAAAGTCCTAGTGTGAATCAGTGCTTCCTGCACAGAACCCTGCATAGATCTTGGGTTGCTGCATCTTCTGAAGCATTTCTGAAGAAACAAGTAGTGGCTGTTTTGTTATTCTGCCTTTTCCTGCCTCTCCAGGGAAAAATAAATGCTTGGTATGTGGCAGTGGGGACCCTTGAAGCAAGAGGAAGCAAGAAGAAAGTTCTGTGGTTTCTCACATCCTTTATTTCTGCATGTCAAAATGGAAAAACTGCCCAGTTGTGTGACCAGAGGGAATTTGCTTTGAATACAGCTCTGCTCTGAAACTACCAGGCAGCTGAAAGGAGATTTTTCAAGCCTGTGATCCTGCTTTACATCTGGGGGGCTGGGAGTGGAGCTGCTCTGGTCAGGTTTCACCCTCCACAGTGAGTGCAGGGGTCTCATGCGTTAAACCCTGATGACTGAGGATGCTGGTGACTGCTGAATTTCTTCTCTCTGTTGGATCTATAGAAATAAGGTGAGCTTAAAGAGAAGCCCACAGGAGGCCAATGAGGGAAGATATTAGCCAGAAACATCTTTATTTCACTTTCTAGCCAAAGACTATTGACTATCGGTCCATATTTCATCATCAAAGGGTAGTTCAGAAAAAGCTACAGATGGAGGAAAGAAGCATGTTAAATTTAACATGAGGCATGTTAAAAAACTACCAGATGAATAAGAGAAGCATCTTAAAACAATAAAATACAGGATGTCTGGACCAACAGCACATACCAGTGGAATTCTCCAAGTTCCTCTTTGGTGATTTGAAAATATCAATGATTTATAAGTTTGATTTTTTTTTTAATAAGACTTTAAAGTTTATTACTTCACTTTGCAATTATTCTCAATGATTCTAGAATAAAGCAAGCTATGGAAAAACCCAGAGTTACTCTCCTCCAGTGAAATATTGGAGGAACTGAAAAAGTTTGAAGGCAAACAGCTTTTTGCACTGTTTTCTTAAAGTATCTGAAAAAATACAGTCAGACGGCAACTTCTCTCATTTTTTTTATAAGCCACTGATATACGCAGAGGATAATGTAAATCTGCTAGTCATGGGGACTATGACACAAATGTGAAACTGGTGTTAGAAGTGAAATTGAGAGAAAGCTCTGTTTTGGGCAAGCACCAGATTTTGTACTGGTCGGACATCTCCGTGTAATCCTTTCCATTAAGGAGGACAGCTGTATCTTAGTTGACATTCTGGTGGCATCAAAGTCAGAGGAAAAGTAATCATGTTCAGTAGGACCAGGTTTTTTTATCTCTTTATGTTTGGATATATTCCCTTTAATCTGAAAAGCCTTCAACTACATGCTCTGCAAACTCAACACCAGCTACAGGCACACAGATGGATTAACCTCTGCCGAATCAAACTGTCCTGACTTAAAAAAGCTGCAAACAGATGTCACAATCTCCAAAAGAGCTTTGGTTTGGCTCCAGGAATGACAAATTTACCCCCTGGATGGGTCAGGGGCCTTTTTCCCACATGTTGTGCTGCTGACTTTTAACACCCTGACTGCTCGTTTCTCATGCTCCTGGACACACAAGCACAGGTTTGTGCCCAGCTGCCACCATGCAACACACACCAGGTTTTTGCCTCTCTGCTCATGTGTTCATAGCTTCTAGGACTACTTTGACTGTGACTGAACTGTACCCTTCCCTGGGTTGAATTGGGCTGTTGCACACACACACGAAAGGCAATGGAAAGTACGGAGAACTATTTTTTCATTGAATTGTGATGTTGTTCATTGAATTGTGATATGAATGGTGCAGAAAAGAGGAATTACACAAAGGGCGGTGGGCTCATGAAATATCATAAATTAGAAAACCTGAATGACACCACTGCTGACAAAACAACACTCATTACCAGTATCCTGTTGAACAGTAGCATCATGGTAAAAAACCCCAAATATTGAATAATATGGGTATTTTTTTTTTTTCAGCATTTTGATGTTACCCATCTGTATAACCAGGTCCAGTCTGTGAGTTAGTGATTATTAGCTAAGCGAAAATGGCTACAGGCACAATAGGGAAAGTCATGAAATGGAAAACAAACAAGCAAAGTAAAACTGAAAATCTATTGACTGATCAATGAGGTGCATGTGTTTCTTCAGGGAAATAGAGGAGGATTTAAGTCCATGAATAAGACTGAAGCAAAATAAGAGCACTTTGCAGAGGGTAGCTCATGAAACACCATGTGTGTTCACCCCAAGTGGTTCATCCCATCACACAAGATCCAGAAGTGCTCTGTGCCCTTTCTCTCCCACTGAATCTTCCATTTTTTTCTGGGGGGAGTGCACCTTTTTGACAGCTGCTTCCCATGAGCAAGTGAGTTCTTGCAGTTCTTGCATGAGATGAGGGAGAAAGCCAGAGTTAAGCTGATACTAACTTTAGTCTTTGCACTGGCAGCTGCATGGGATCACGCTGCTTAGCACAGCAGGCGAATAATATCACCAGGAAAACCCTCAATCAAAGCTCTGTCAAAGTGACAGTCAAACAAGACAGACATGAATCTGACTGCCACCTTCACAATGAGGACGCTTGTTTAGCTTAAATCTGACTAGATAAAATTAAACTACACCTAGCTAATAAATATTAAAAGAGCTTATTTAAAAAAAAAAAAAAAAAAAAAAAAAAAAAAATTATGCCTTGGACAACTATGAGTAATCCAGAAAGGAAAAAGGCTTATAATTTCACCTTGTCTGTTGTGTTTCCTGAATTATGACTGCCTCTGAAATATTCCAATCTGTCTTGGTTACATAAGCCCCAGTCTTGATGAGTTGTACTCAGCTAATTGGGGAAATGAAACGGGAGCATGCAACTTCTAGGGTCATTAAACCTAAACAACTTAGCTTGATTTCTAAACACTCAAAGCCACTTACTGGTTCAAGAGCATTAAAAAAATTAAAATAATAAGTATTGTGTTGAATCTTGATTTTGAAGGAATCACAGTCTGCTTCTGGACACCCTAGCCTGGATTGATCTCACACAACTTCATGAAAGGAGAAAGTTTGACGAATTTGTAGATTACTGGCCTTGAATAACTTTATGAGATTTTATCATCTCTAATTTTGACAGTACTTCAGTGATGCCTCTTTCAATCTTATTTCAGCCAGAAGTCACAGGATACTTGAATATAAGGAGGATGAAACCTACCAAAAGACATTTACTTTGCTTTACTCTTACACATCACAAAAAAAAAGAGCAGTTCAGAAGCAGCTCTGACATGACTCTTTCAATAGCACTATATTGATGCTACAAAACTTGAGCTCTGAAAAGACTTAAGATTGTTCCTTGGACAGTCTTAATAATCCTGCTGATTCTGACCCTCAGTAACACAGAGTGACAAAAGATCTGTCAGATATATTAGGCAATAGTCACTGAAAACCTTAAAAATAAGCAGTAAAACCTTGAAATCAATAGAGAATTTTACAGGGAGTTGGTGTAAAGATTGTAAAATACGAGTGATGTGTTCACCTATGTGATGATACTCTTTTAGAGATGTACTCTACCCTGTACACATGTCTCTGGCTGCCATTAATATGAATGGGAGTCACACACCAGCAAGTGTAGGAAGGGGTTAGAGAGAGGTCAAGGGACAGGAAGATTCACATCCTCTGAGTTGGATTTGTAACCCAGCTGCACAGGTGTAAATGGAGATGTGAGGTGACTTTTCCATATTTGTGCCTGTGTGAAGGTGATCAGCTTTTGTCTAGCCATTAAAAAATGTTATAGTATATTAGATACACGTTTTCTATGTTTGTTTTAGATATATTGCACTAGATAAAAATTCTATATTATCAATAATAACTGTATGACACAAGCCTTTATTGCTGTTTCTATATGCATACATGTCTTTTAACATTTATTATAAACATATTTTACAATTTTACCTTTTATTATCTATTCGTACAGGGGTTTTTTATTTCCTATAAAGGTGTGAATGTGTGTACAGTTCCAGCTCTTTTTTACTGGTTCACTTGGAAATGTCTTTTTGGAGCTGCGTGCTCATTAGGTACACAGGCCCATCTTATGATGCTCTCAGTTGGCAAGCAGTTCCAAGGGAAGGTTAAAAGCGTCCTCAGCTTTGTTATCCTTCCAAATATACCTTTTTCTATTGTTGCCTCTGTAATGTCTTTGTGAACAAGCTGTGGGGTTTGTGAAGTTGCAGACCTTGCTGCACCCCGAAGGTCACATGTGAAGTCAAAGGGCATGATTCCCTTACTGCACTGAAGGTTAGAGCAAGATCTTTGTCCCACAGAATTAAGGGAGATTTTTCTCATTGTGCTAGGTAGTAAAAAAACCAGATCTATTCCAAAGATATGAAATGATGAAATTAGAACAAGTCTACTTATACATAATGAACATCATCATCATATGCAAAAAATTTTTCTTCCCAAGTCAAAATGCCTATGCCTGGTCACAAAATTCCCATTTGAAGCATCAACTTGTTATCCCACGTAAACAAATTAATCAAGTAATAGTGCCACAATAGGAAATAGTCCAAAAGAGAAACCAAAGAAATGTGTTCTTCCATACTGAAGCAAAGACTATAGAGTTCATCCAATAAATCAAGGAAAGGGCAATACAGAATGTGGCAAGCACTGAATGGTGCTGTGCATCTTCTCTACCCCTGACCAGACAGCATTTTGAGGAAAACTGATGTGTTCTCTCCTACGGAGAACTGCTTTTCTCTGTGATCTGTAAAGACAATTTCCACTGAAGGAAAGGCACCTTCATCTTCAAGAGTACTCCTGCAAGGGGAGCCAGATACATCACAGTGCAAAGTAGTAATTAAAAATATCGTTCACTCTGTTGTCCCTTTAGACATTACAAGGCCTCCAGAATTTTTTGAAGAAGAGTCATTCCTATGAAGACTGAAAGCTGTTTGAGGAAGGGACTGATTTCTTTTGAACATGTGATGTAACCGAGCAACTGGATGCTCTGTGCTTACTGGAGGCGTTTCAGTCCTGTAACAAAAACAGAGACTACAACACCTAGACACCTGTAACTGCCCTTTCCTTGTTTTCTTTTCTGATACCCTCACTCATGACAAGGCTCTGTACGAATCACAGCTAGCATAGAGCTGATTTGCAGAGGAAACTCTCCACATTTTTATTTCTATGGATTTTATTTATTTGTTTATCATCTCTTGCATCCCCTTAAGATCTTTCATGTCAGATGCACACAACATTTTATAAAGATCAAAGAAGTCACCTTCATAGTCACTCCCCTTTGGATGATGAGGAGCTGTTAGGTTTGCTTTACAACACATGTACTGCTTTAGTAGCTTCAGGCACAGAGAAAGTATTTCAATACAGCTATAACAGCTGTGGTGTTAGACCTCCACATATTCTGACTCCTCTAATTTTGGTCTTGTACGCCCAGTCAGGAGTAGAATCCAAGCTCTGACTTTAAAACACTCCCGCTAAAGAAAAGTTAGGAGGTGCTGTTGTGCAAAAAGGTCTTCACCATCACAAATGACACTGTTTTAAACAGATAAGGGAACTAAACTACTTCTAGAACTGGAAAAAAACCCCACATATTGGAATAAAGAGTCTATAAGGTCTACCTGGACCTGCATAGCCTACAAGACACATTGCTGTATATTAATGGCGTGATCTGTATGCCCACAGTGGTACATATCCTTGCATATAACTTACTTTGTTTTGTTACTGGTAGAATAAAATATACTTTTGTTCAGTGGACACAAGAGCAGTCTAAAGGAAACTCTTTCCATGCAAGTATTTTTGGGCCTGGGATTACCATATGGGGTTTTAGCTCATATCTCTAAATGGATTCTTCCTGGGAAACAGGAGGTTACAAAAGCAGATGTCTGCTAGACACAATTGCTTATTTCCCCCCAAGTGGCAAAGTCACTCAATTTGCTGAGTGAGGAAACCACTGCAGCACAATATATCATATCTCAAGGTAGCTGTTTCAAGACACAGCATTGTTTCATTATCCACTCACAGCCCTCAGCATTTCTTCAGACATGTATTATTAAACCACAGCTAATTATTAAATATTTAACAAAGACTTCACAGTACATTGACTGCTGCTATCAATGCAGGAAGAGCTATACAGATTGATTTCTCTGTGTCTGGAACTCAGTATCCATCAAACAGCATGGATGCTTTGAAATTTCAAATCTTAAGGCCAAGTCTGTGCAGTTGGTAGAGCTCGACAGGAAGTGATTTCCTTATCCCATGAATATTTTTAAGTTATTGAAAAAAAAATCCAGAACAGAGACAAAATCTTGGAATCTTAAAAAAAATCTTCAAAGTGAAAAAAATATATATCTCTCTGATTCAGTCAAAAAAATTCTCTTAGATAAGTATGAAGTATTTGGCCATTTTAATGTATATTATAATGTAATTCAATTTTTAAAAGGTAAGTTTCTTTCAAATGGAAATATTTTCCTTTTTTTTTTTTTTTAATTTTAAAGAAAAGTGTCTTGAAATTTTGAGGAAAAGATGAACAATTTACCTAAAGTCAGTCTCATTCAGTAGTAAGTTTTGCTAGCGTGACCTTTCAAATTTTGGAGTTGGCAGCTTGCTGTTTACATTTCAGCTTTGAAGACCTTTGTTTGAATCCAATTTACTTGTCATGTAGAATAAATGTTGGGTCTTCTATTTAATCCTTTCACAGATATTTCTGCACACAGATTAATGAATTTTAAAACCATTATGTTCATCTAGTCTGACCTCCTGCATAACACAAATCATAAAATATCACCCAGCAATTCTTTCATGAAGCCCAATCATCTGTGGTTGAGCTAAAACCATCACACCACATAGCATGACTATCAGCATCTCCAGAGCAGCCAAACAGCAGCAAGAATCACAGTTTAACAAAGACAATTTTTGTGGCAGGGAGGGGTATTGGCCAATTAGAATTGCTAAGACCCCATAGACTACAAAAAGTACAAAATAAACTTTTCGATGTCTTCAAAAAAGACAAATGGGAAAGCTGCTGTACATATTTTTGGGGTGGTCCTTGTTTCCTAAGGTCAGGGATCAGCAATCTCAGGCACATGCTGTTAGCACTACTACAACAGCATTTCAACCTGGTCCTCAAAATTTTGATCCATATTCCAAGAATGTGGGTTAGCAAGGGCAACAGCAACAAGTGTTTCTGGCTAGACCTATGTCCCACTGTTTTGGTTCTTTTGGCACTCATTTGGGAGCCAATACTGCCAGTCATGGATGCTTGAAGCAGCAGCTCTGAGTAAGGCTGTCAGAAGCTTTGGAAAACATTTTATCTCCTTCCTACCCACTATTATTGTTTAAGGCAAAAAGATCTCCAAATAGACTGTATCTTATTAAAAAAAAAAAAAACAGAGAGAAAGAAAAATAAGGATTTCGGAGGGGAGATAAGAGAGTTGAATAGTTACTTTGATTGATTTATCTTTTCTTCTCTCCTTCTGTTGGGATACTATGTTCTTTGGAGGATTTTTATGCACAAGTGTGGTTATTTTAACCCTTCTTTGATAATAATAAAATCAATACATATTAATATCTACATTTTACATTCTAAAGAAAATGAACAAATATTGCAATAATTGACCTTGATAAATATTATTGGTTGCCTTCCTCCTGAGTGCAGAATCACAGTGCTGAGATGGAATGGAGTATAATACTTCCCAGTGCGCAGGACCAGTCCAGGATTTCCCATCCTTCACCAGCACATTGCATCTGCACAGCCATCTTGCTCCTGCATCAAGAACCCACTGGAGTTACAAATGGGTTAATTAAGAGTCTCACACAATTTTTTTAATAAGTCAGTCATAGAGGTGCCATTAGATACCTGGGATGTTGGCTCTTTTGTCTGTTTTTTAGAAGTAGAGGTTGTTGGGAGTGTTTGACAGGGTAGTCATTCTGTGGAAAATTGGGAACAAAGTCACGTTTTATCAACTGGAATATGCTTGCTGTACTTAAACTTCTGTCAGGAAAATTTTATCAGGGCCAAAATATTTTTTCTCTATTCAAAACAAGGATCAGATGAAACAGGGGCTCAGATGCTATGTAGGCCCTGTTTCCCCAAGAGGTGGTTCTGTTGATGGAGATTTATGAAAATTCACACAGGATTCTCTGAAACTTCTACTCTTTTAGAGAGAAATTGTGAATGAAAACTTTTTTATTATTACTATTATTTTCAAAAATTCTACAGAATAGCAATTTTATTTCCCAGTGAGCTTTGAGCAGGATCAATGGTCCTGTTCCTGCTTTCAGTCAACATTTCTCAGAACTATGGTGGACTGTGGGCTTCAGCCGAGCAACATATCTTTCCTCAAATAAATTCCAGCACCATTTCTGTTAAATCCAATGAGAAATGTGTCTGTCCATTACAGCTGTTGCTTCAAACCCATTTTGATAGATGGAAAGACTACCACTGATAGTGATGGAGTTAGACTGTGCCCGGTATAGATACAGTATGGGGAAGTACAGTTTGCAGAATCTGTTTGAAATGAAGTCAATGGGAGATTTACTTCAGTACAGCCCAGTATTGATTCACTGGATGGCAAAATCATCAGACCAGATGTCTCTGTTCCCCATAAATTATCCAAAGCAGAGAAAAAAATGATCTCACTGGTAATTATGGGAAACTTACAGCACATTTTCTTAAAACTGGGTTCCCTTGGGATAGACTTTGACGAAGACTGTGAGTTGCCCTTTGAATAAAAGGGGAGATATTTTTTTCTCAGCAAGTAAATAAGAAAAAACACAGAAATAGAGTACAGTTATTTATTTATTTGTTTGTTTGTTTGTTTTTTATTTAATGTGCTTAAAAGGGCTTAGAGGACTGGCTTGTTCAGGAAAAAAAGCTCTTTCTTTTCCTTCCCTTCCTTGTTAATTGCATACTGAACATTTCATCTTTCCCTTTTCCTCCTGTATACAGGAAATAATTAGGAAGACGAATTTGAAAATTGGAAGACTTTTTATGGGCAGGCTAACCCTAGAAGGAGACTAAATGATTGAGATTTGTGGGGGGACCAAATCAGCCATCAAGCATGCCTCATTTCTCTCAATAAGGCAGAGCCAAAAAAGAGCTGTGCTAGGCTCAGATCTTGCATTAAGTGATATTTTAGGAATGTAGTTTTTTAAAAAAATGAATAGTTCCCATATAATTTCCATTTTACAGCTGCTGATCTGACTGCTGCAGAGAGTTGGAATAGATTCTGCGAACACTCATTGCCTAGTTTGATTTGGGCAAGTCATACCTATAACAAGTGTTTTGGGGCTTGTGTGTAACCTGCTGGCTCTTGTTAAACTGCATTTCAGCCTTTGATGTATGTGAAACAATATTGCCAGTCCCTCTTACCACACAAATCATAAGGCTGACTAATAAAAATACAAAGATTGCGTATATAATAATGAGCTCCCAAAGGGTGGAAAGAAGGATCTTTCACACTGAGCTGCACACAGGCATGTATTAATGCAGTTTGATTTGATCACTGGAAGATTGTGTCCTGTAATTACTAAGCAAACACAAGGTGAAATGACAGGGAAATGCAATGAAATGGGGCTTTGAGGTGGAAGATGAATTTTCAGGAAGCGCAGTTGGAAAGAAACATATATGAATCCTGTGCAACTGCCTTGAAGTACAAGGGACCCATTGATTTAAAAATTAACTATGTGCTCACTTAGTGCTTCAGGACCTGCATGGGGCAGTATAGACCAAGAATTATCGTGAAAGAACTGGATTTTGGACATCTGGGTTTGTATATATTAGGCACCACTTTTGGAAAACATCAGCTTTACTGAATGATTTCTCTTTGGTATCCAAAAATATTGATTTTTAAAATAAATTATATTCAGTTTCAATTTTAATATTCTATTTGCTGGATAGTAATAACACTGTCTCCCTTTATTGGATGTCATGACAACTTATGAACTAAATTGATTCAAAGTTCTTCAGTATATTCATAAATAACAAGATGTGATCTCTTACATAATTATCTCAATCATTAGATATTAATTTTCAATGTTATTATTCATTAGTATTTGCAAGTGAGGAAATTAACTTGCAATGTGGAGAGCTGCTCACCCAAAATCATTCCACATGCTAGATGTCAGACTTGGCCTCCCTGACTCCCAGACAAGGATTCTACTACCCAAGTGGAATACTCATATTTCCCTTAGGAAATTATCCAAATTTGAATGATTCTGCAGACTTCCTTGGTGATCCTTAAAAAACTCCAGCCAGCCTTGTAGATTGTGTATACTGTGAATGAGAAATGGAAGGATGTTTTCAAACATCAGTAAATCGTACATTTCCTGCCCTCCCTGATTGCTGTACTGAAATATGTAAGGACAGAATGGTAAAGTTGATGCTTTCAGCCTTGTTTAATTTCCTGCATTTGAATGGTTTAATATGGTGATAGATATAATTGGACAATATTATTAAGAAGAGTTTAATGCAAGGCCAGTGGATCGGCAACATGTACTGATGATAAAAGTGGGTGAGCACTGATCACCTTATCCATTCAAATTCCACTCTGAAGGCCAAATCTGTTTGCTTGCAAGTATGTTCTCAAAGTTACCATTAACATGGAGAATGGTGTGTTTCTAGCCGTGATTGTGAACTCAGTATGGATGTTACTAATTGACTGGTGTCCTGACTCAGCTTCTCCACAGTCCTCTAATGTACGGTAACTGCTTACATTCAGAGCATTGCAGTGGTAGCTTGTAACACGCTGCAAAGTCTCAAGGAGTGACAGAACTGCAGTAAAGCTTCTTGAGAAGAAAAACATACAATTAATTTTCAGAAAACAATAAAAATAGAAGAAAAATTAAAGATGTATGGATCCTAATAAAGATGATGTGGACTGGTGATGCCTTTATTAGTCTCCTTTGTGTTCTTGCTTGAAACATTCATCATTGCTGAACTAGCAGATTATTCTCTTTTAATTACTTCATATGGAATAATTAAATAAAATAAAGACAATAATCTTTTATAGGTGGTTATGAAGAGGAACATTTTTTTCTCAGGGCATTGAGTATAGGTTTCTTTCCCCTCCCCGTTATCTCCCAAGACTGCAGAAATCAGATGTATTCAGCACTACAGCATAAAATATGCTCCCAAATTC
This sequence comes from Podargus strigoides, assembly GCA_028020825.1. Lineage (NCBI taxonomy): Eukaryota > Metazoa > Chordata > Aves > Caprimulgiformes > Podargidae > Podargus > Podargus strigoides. Next base: position 29,508,972 of record CM051663.1, on the reverse strand, counting down.
TCTCAGTTATTTGTTTTTAATAGTTAGCCATCATTTGAAAGCCTCACCTGGATGACCTATGATTGAAGATCAAGCCTCATTGAGCACAGTGTTTACTTCTGATACCATGTTTCCAGACAATTTCCAGTGCGTTATATGAGAAGCTGAAAATGACAAAAACTGCTCGTATTTAAAAGGACTGTATCATCCTGCTGAGACTTCCCAGGCACCCAAAGCTGTTGATCTGTCTCTCTCAGCATAAGGCTGTATGCCGCACCCTGCTGAGGGCACAGGACAAGAACTGCTTTGAGGTTATCCATTATTAGGTGGCACTTTCCATTGCAGCAACACTTCATAGATTCTTGCCTTCTCTGTGCCACAGCTCAGACACCAAATCTGGATAAGCATACAGTTTAGAGAGAAAGAGGCTAAGACACTTGGATGAATCACAGAATCACAGAATGTTAAAGGTTGGAAGGGACCTCTGGAGACCACCTAGTTCAACCCCCCTGCCAGAGCATGTTCACCTAGAACAGGTCACACAGGATTGTATCCAGGTGGGTTTTGAATGTCTCCAGAGACAGAGACACCACCACCTCTCTGGGCAGCCTGTGCCAGTGTTGGCTCACAGTCATCCTGTTATCCACCAGGACTCCCAGGTCTTTTTCCACAGAGCTGCTTTCCAGCAGGTCAGCTCCTAACCTGTATATGAAAATGTTCAAGGGCTGAGTATGGAGAAGCAGAAGCATGAAACTGGCTGGCAGCTTGTCTTTCCCTCACCAATATGAGATGGAGACCATTTTTGGTTGTATCTTCTTGCTTTGTCCCATCTAAGTTCACTTGCACAGAAGTAGAGCCGTCAGAATAGGAAGAAATAGATGGATGTGATCTATGAGCAGATGAGGTATGGATACATTCACGCTTCATATCATTAAAGAAAAATTTGATGGAATAAGCTGCGGTCAAGTTGAATCTTTAAAATAATGACAGGTAATCTAGTCCACATTGCAAGCTAAAGCTTGTGTCAACATGTAGGTCAGAGAGAAGAAAGTGTATAAGAGAGCAGTGAGAGTGAAACTCATTCCTCTACCCTGTAGACGTTTAAGCATGTTCTTACCTATAGTCAGTGAAGAAAATTTAGTGTTTAAAAAGAAGTGGAACACATTTCACCACCTGACATAGTGCATATGAATCATCCTCCCATGCTCATAAGCTGCTACAGCTCAGCCCACATCTTACAAGTGTCCTTGCAAGAGATGATGGTGAGGTTGTCAGCAGGCAGATGGATTGAGAATGGTAGCCTATATTTCATACTACACAAGTCTGACCATCAACGTTTTTGCCTCTTTGTTCTTGATGAGTTGCCAGTGAGCAGCAGACTAGTTGGCTCTCTGACTGACTACAGTGGACCAAGTTCTTTTGCATCAAACTCTCAGAGTGCCCTGTTAAGGGGAACAAAACTGCTTCCCTGGAAGATATTTGTTCTAGCAGGCAATGGGAAGAACCTGCAATGAACTGTGGCTTTTCTTAACCTTTTCGCAGCCTTTTTTTTCTGTGTAATCACAATCCCAAATACAATCTTCATCTTAACTGAACTTAAAAATGTATGTTATAAGTGGGATTTTCTGGGGGAAGAAAGATGATATTCTGGATAAGGTGCTTTTGACTTAGTGGTATTCCTAAAAGAAAGAGAGTTTCTGAATCTGGAGAAGCAATCATTATTAATAACACAGTTCCTGTAATATTTCATTTTCAAGATTTTTTTACCCATCACCATTGTTTGACCATAAATATACCCATTTTACAGTTTAATGAAAAGAACCCTTTTACGGTTTCAACTGAACAGATCTGGGGAATGTATTTTTTTGTTTGGAGGGGCCTGTGCTATCGAATGTCTACTCTGGTCTGTCAGCCTGCACATCTGAACACAGAGACACTCAACATCAGAGTCAGTGTTGTTCCCTAACCTAGTTCACGGCCACAGATTAAACTGACCAGTGTTTCTCTCTGCCACCTGCCCTAATTCCAGGACAACACTGTTGCTCTGTGGTCTGAGTCCTGACTCGTTCTCAGTCTAGTTGAACAGCAAACTCTTAGAAAATTTGGTTCTCACAGGGCTTCCAGCGTCATAACCTACTGCAGGAAAAGGTCATCATTTTGACTATGCTTTGCAGATATCAAATCCTTCACAGGACTCTGTTTGAACTTCAGGCTCAATGTCAAAAATAATATAAAAAACCCTGGCTGTAATTACATCCTGGAGTTAGCTTGCAATAAATTAGAACAAAATTTAAAAAGAAATCCACCCTACATTTTCAAGGAATTTTGACTTTCTGCCTAGATATATATTTTTTCATTCCTTGCTTGGAAACTTACAGAAGGGAACAATTAATGAAAACCAATTTCTAGAAAAGACATGGTTTTCAGATCATGTTTGTTTTCATACCTTAAAGTAGACTGCTGTTTCTTAACATAGTTTTAATTCATAAGAAAACACCAACACATATTAGAAATGTAGAGATGAGGAAAGGTATAGAAATATTTTTATTTTGACCATGTATTATTGACTACCCTCCTGCATGCCATATTTTTTTTCTTGTTGGCCTCTGTAATAGTTTAGAATTTTTATATCATCATTGTTATAATTAAAGTGGTATATATTTTCACGGACAAAATACCCTTCTTGCAGCCATTGCAAGAGACTATTAGTAAAACACAAATTAAATGCTGGCTTCTGGAATGGTAGAATATTTTGGGTTTTTTCCCTCCTCCAGCATACTATAGTTTTTACTTTTGCACATTTTTCCTTCTCAGATGCAACAGGAAACAAAAGGTCTGTGATGTCTGGAGGACAGCAGATTGTGTGGGATTTGGGACCTTATTTGAAATTGGAAATATGAGCCCAGATGTCTTGCCTAAATTTTCAAATTGGAAAAAACCTGACTGGGAAAAATATCGCTACATTTAGGTGTTTATCCAATAAAAACCTGAACTTCCAAGCTATAAGCAGATAGAGTGCTCAGTCCACTTCTGAGACTGGACATTTGTCCACCAATGGAGATTTGACTGTTCAGTTCACTGAACCAACAATATCAAGGGCAACATTGCTTCTTAAATTGCCTATTTCAGAAGGTAGTCTTATCTATTTTGTCCCTAATACATGGTTCTGCATCCTGTTTTACCATCCTGGGTACACTGGAACCAAGAGGAACCTGTTGCTCTAACATTTACCATGGGAGCAGGAGCTAACTGGGTTTTGATGTCCATCTTGGTAAGCAAATAAGAAGCTCTACCTTCTGCATAGACATTGTTAGCCTTTGAAAGTGATCTTTACCTGTAGGATGGACTTTGTCCCTCTGATACCTGACTGGTGGTACAACATGGGTTTTGATCCCTCTTGTTTCCCTCTGGTTTCCTGGACTTCGTCTTGATCCTGGACAGAAGTATTGTCCAGATGTTAAGTTTGATCCAATCTTTGTTCTTTCTGGGATTTGCTGCCTTTTTTTTTTTTAAGTATAGCACATAATTGATCATGTATCTCAGTCTAAACTCAGTCTAGATTCTGTGAAACTAATCTACATTTGTGTTATGTAGGTATATAAGAACACACCAACCCCAAAGTAGTATGTGTGACCTTTCCTTTCAATAGAAAAATGAGAATCTAACTTTAAGCTGGAGTATCTGAGCCAGATCAACCTCTGTTATGAGATTACCATTTGAAACTCAAGATAACAATTTTTCAGAGTAAAAAATAAATTAATTATTATACCTTTACTCCTAGCAAAAGAAAGTTCTAGTCTCTAAATCAAAGACCTTGGATCCCCTACTACAAATGCTTGTGGTATTTGAGTTCAATCTGTATAAGCACCATGAGGCACAGTGTGCAAAATACAAGTTTTGCCATGTTTTTTTCATTTGTCAGTGTGAAAAAGTAACTCTGTGTGTGAGAACTAATTGCTGCCAGAAACTCACTTTATGGAAGTGATCAAAATGACTAATTCTTTGTGTCTAACGGATTTGCTTGAAGAGGAAAGTAAAATGAGCCAAGAAAGAAGCATGTAGAGAGTTTTCCAAGGACTTAAGGTCAAATAAGATGCCATCTTTCAGAATTCTAATAAATGACAAGTAGGAAATCAAGACTTCCAGAAACAGGAAAAAAAATCACACTTTTACTGTAAGTGAGGATGCTTAAAAGACAGTATAATGATGGAAGAGAACCAATATTTTTAATGCATATAACAGAGTCGTCATGTTACCCCAACACAGAGAAACCAGCATAATTATTGGTGAAATGAAGATGGTAACTGTGAATTTTTTTTGCATCTTTTCCCACATTAAACTTTTTTTTTTTTTTAAATGGTCTTTAAATACTTTATACATGGTGAATCAAATGGTGTCATATTTTACATTGATGGTTGTTGGAGGGTGATTGCAGAGACAGGTATATTTAATCACAGCATCCCATTGACTCCTCCTCCCCATTCATTACACTGACAACCCCAGCCAAGCCTTATCTCCCATAGACCATTAGCTTATTCACAAATGGGGATGTAGAGTATCTCCATCTCCTGTCATCCTAAAGCATGCCCCGAGACAAAAAAAAAGAGTTTCAGTTTTGCTTGACTGGAAAAGGGTAGTAGAAGAAGGAGGTCAGCAAAGGGGTAAAACCTGGATTTTCCCATTGCTGGAGCAGTGACCAGGAAATTTATGTAAACAGAAATCCATTTGCCCACCTGATGCTTGCCCGCTGTGTGAGTTGGGCTTGTCACTTCCACCTCTTTCTTCCATGTTCCATGTTCAGACTGATCATTGCTCAAAACAGATAGCATCTAACAATGTACCTGGTCAGTACCTAGCACAGCATGCAGTTGGTTTTGTCTGAGACGTACAGGTGGTAGTGCTGCCAATACTTTTTTGGGACCCTGACTGTAATCAGCTGGCTATGCTACAGAAGTGACGTAACACAGTAGGTTTTTTCAGTGTTTTGTGATGTTGTCGTACAAGTGACTTCCTGGTCTCAGGTAACTAGATATGATCACCTCAGGAAAAAAGGATTATAAATGAATTCCAGCTCTAAGGAGGTGGTGCCTAGGTCAGAAGGCAATGGAATTAGAAGTGGCATCATGTCTCTGAGATCACAAACACAGTGAATCAGAAAATGGAAACCCATTAAGAAACAAAGTCTTTGAGAGAAGAGAGAAGGAATTCAGCATGTTTGGGGGAAAGAAACAATTTCTAAATACAACTCAGTTGTCCAGTCAGTGGACAGTATACTGGGCAGTTTGTTCACCATCTTCTGCTGTGAAACATACAGAACTTTTCCTGACTCTGTGTTCCTCAAATTTTATGTCTCCTATAACCCCACTAAATCTAATGAACTTATAGTAAAAATGTGTCTGTAATAAATTCTACTCAGTATAATAACTCTTGTCACTGAGCTTGCAAACCATTAATTTTTGAATTTAGCTTTCTTAAACAATGCAGCTGAGTGGCCTAACTAACCTTAAAGTGTCACAAATGTCTCACCATCAGATGTTTGGCCATTCCTACAATCCTAGTACCAGACGTTTGTATCAAAAGACAGGTAATTCAAATAAAAATAATATTTAAAAACAATCTCATCTAGATATTCGGTAAAAGGCAAAGAACCACACTCACAGTTTTTATATCTACGCTGATCACCTGTACTTTTTAATGTTTTTCCCCATAGGGAAATGCAGAATCCAAATACGTGACATGAAAATCCTGTCTACCAGCATGGAGAGACAGATATGCTATTCCCATTTTGAAAAAATGTATAACACTCAGGGTCTTTACAGGTATGAATTTAGAGGAGACAGGTCAAAAGGTCTGAACTCCTTCCTCCAGAACTGCCTTACATGACCTGCACAATTCTGCATTGCCTGATGTGGTTGTGCATTACCTTGCAGTGTTCCCTAGCCAAGCCATCAACATCATAGAGGTGTGTGCTTCTGTGTTGTGTCAAGTTTTTACAGGTTATACATCTAGAAATAGAATTTTTTTGCTTTCTTTACTGGATCACCTTCAAGAGTCACTTGAATACGTTGTGAATTATTCACTTTTGCAGTTGTGGATGTTAATGGTGCTTTTGTCTTGGGATCTCTGCACCTCACACACAGGAATTTTGTCTCTTGATGGCTGAAGTGCCCTTTGTCTAGTCCAACTCCCATATTGAGGAGAAATGTAATGGTTTGACACATAGAAGAGAAGACTAAGAGGGAAGACCAAATAATCCTGTTCGAATATAAAGTCTACAAAACTAAAAGAACAAAAAAGATAACATCATTTCTATCAGTTAGAAAAGTTCTGTCTATTCACCTGTGAAAATTTGTTCTTGCCTGACACAGCAATCTTTTTTCTGCATGGCTTGAATTTCGTTGGCACTAATAGAGATTTTATGGTGAACTATTTGAACACAAATGAAGTTTAAAGATATTGTAATGTCTTATTTCAGGATGGATCTTTATGATTAGAAAAATAAATTATCCCAAGCATCCCTACATGCTGCAAGTTTATCATGTCTGTTTAACATGACTGAAGAGATTTCACAGTGCAGATATTTTGCAGCTTCTCCTTTCATCTCAAAGAGAAACAATTATGATACTCTTATCTTCCTGCCATCCAATTACTTCTGCTTTGCTTTGCCCCCATGATTTACTATTTTTTAGATTTTTTAACATGGGCTGGAGAAGATCTAGGTGAAATATGGGCAGTTGATTTTTCACCAAGCATTCAGGATTTTGGTGACAATTACCAGAGTTTTCCTGAAGTAACACAGAGCTAAGTAAAACCTAAGCTTGAGGCTCACTAGGGACAAGAAAGTAGAATGTGAAAGAGCTGATGTAATCACTGATTTATTGTGGCTTGGAGCCAATTTCTTTCTAAGAAACAGTTAGATTAATGAATTAAAGAATTAAACTAGACCATTCTCTTAACTCAGTCTTTGGGAGGTGATTCACTGGTTTTGGTAGATATCACTCTACTGGGGAAGTGCAATATTGAGACAAAAGTAGATCTTGCAGTGGTCTTTTCTCTCATATACTCATGTCCTCTCATAAAAACAATGCACATTTCCATCACAGCCCCACTGAAGAGCACACGTCTTTCGGAAATCCAGCCAGAGTCACAGAGGAGCACAAGATTCATTGGAACATCTCTCTTCTTAACTCAGGAAAAGGAGCTCCTGGGCTCTGTCTGATCAGCCACTGCATGGCCACCTGCCCCATTAGTCTGGGGAACCAAAAACATGAGCCATTGATCCCTGCCTAATTGTACCATCTATGTACTGGGAGAACCTGACTGACAGAGCTGGCTTGAACCTGAGCTGTGCATCTTCAGGCATTGCTGCATAGCCTTCTGAAAGTATCTGATGCAGCTCCTACAGACAGCATGTGTGCACCTGTAAGTGCAAGATTTTGATCTTGTCCTGAAAATGTCAAATTTTCTCACCTGGTTTCAGATCCATCCTCAAGGCTAATGTTCCACAGCAATGAATTCCACAGGTAGACTGCACTGTGGGGTATTTCCTTTATTTTTTTAAAATTTACCTACCATTTATTTTAACATATGAGCCCCAGTCCTTGTATTACTGTGGAGTGTAAAGAGAAGGAACGATCAGCTTTTCTTATACCATTCATCATCTTAAATAGGCCAATTAAGCCTTTGTAATTATCTTTCTTTCCAAGCTAAATAATCCAACTCTTTGCAGCTTCTCATATGGAAAGTTCGCCTTGCCTCTAAACCGTTGTAAATTATATGGTGCTAATTTAAAACATGGCCACTAGTAACATGTGTACCTATGTCTATTTCTCCTGACACTATAATTGTCAGCTAATTAAACATGTGTAACACAGAAAACAAAACTCCAGCATTTGGTTCCCACATCCACTATTGAAGGGCCAGTGAGTTGCATGATGTAACAGCAATTTGTACGTGCTTAAGATGGTCTGGCATCTTCCAGAGGGCTAGGAGCCACAGAAGATTACAAAATGTTGAATATCTTTTACTCCCTGACCTCTAGAAACAGAGAACTTTTTGGCTATGTCCACACTATCCTGTCCCCCTGCCACAGTTCCGCATCACACTGATTCCATCCCAGATAGAGGAAACTTCAGTTATTACTGAAGTTCAAATGATATCCAGGGTTCCCAGCTGAGATCAAGGCTCCACTGTGCTCACAAGGGCATAAACATGTATTTACAGACAGTCCCTGCCCTAAAGGGCTTACAGTCTAAATAGAAGAGACAGATAAAGGGTGGGAGAGAAAATAATTTGTCGAGTGACTTGTGCAGCTGCTGGGACAGCTGCTCTCAGAGGAAGCTGGGAATGGGATCCAGTTTGGAGGGGCTCAGGCCAGTGCGTTAGCTACTGGTCTGCCCTGCTTTGCATTTTCTTGCAGAAAATTACTTTTTAACCCCCACTTCTTGAAAGCACCTGGTCAGAGAGAGCCTAAGGGAAAGAGAAGTTAAAATATAAGCAGTCACTTGGCAGCTCGGCACCCTTATGTTGCATCTGCTGCAGTTGTAGACAGAGCCAGTGCAAAAGTTTTAGAGAAGTCCTGATGTGGGAAAGGCCATACTGAAAGAAATCTGATGTCTCCTGTGGTTGCAGGTCATTGATTTATCTTAAGCACACAGAATTCAGATCACATGAGAGTTTGGCAAACTTCTGAGTAAATGAGTGCTGCTAACTCATTTAGCACCAAATTCAGAAAAGCTTTTTGACCCAAAATCTTAGGAAATACGGAATCAGATTTTAGTGTGTCTTTGCACTCCAGTGTAGAAGCTCTCTGGTCCTGTGTGTTGAATTGACTGTGAAGGTATTTCATAATTCACATGTGATATTGACTAATAAATGAAAGGAAATAGAGGGAAGTCTGTAAAGGAAGAGTTCTTGCTGCCAGAGGTGTACACAACTTCACTCTCTGTAGTTTTTCCTTTGCAGACCAATGTCTCTGCTAAGAGCTGGTGGAAGCTGTCTGGGAGTCTGTGGCCTGCTCACGTTGAATATCCAGGTAGCAATCAATTTTTATCAGTCTGAGATGTGCATCCCATGCAGTTTTATAAGCCATAGTAAAATCTTACTCTTCTTCAGGCTGCTAAATTTGACCAGATTTCTTACTTGTGAATGTATTGGTCATCCATACAAGTAGCATTTTGCTTGCTTTGCCTACCATAGAATGTAAGCCCAGAGTTTAAGGCAGCCCAGTTCCCTGGTGTCCCAGGAAGACCTCCTAATGTAGGGATCCCTGCTGGGCAGACAAGACTTGCCAGGGTGCTTTCTAGAATTACCTGATGCTCTTCAGTAACTCCTCATTTGAGGTATTTTTTCCTGGCTGACTGAATTTCCAAGGGATAGAGCAGTGCAAGAGTCATAGGATTTGCTGTGATCTCTGTAGAAGATTCCCTCTTCTGAGACTCTTTTGCCAGCTTGCAGCTACTTCAAGAGACATACTCCTCCCTCCCATCCTCTCTGAGATGGAGATAACTGGTACATTTCATACATTATTTTTTCAATAGGTAGTAAAGCTTTTCTGCTTGTGAGCACTGTCTGGGTCTCTGCTTCATGTTCTCCATTCGAAGAACCTGCAGAAAACTTGGTAGCCTCACAGTTTTAGCACTAGCCACTTCATTGTCAGTGGCACAGGAGGAACACCTTCCATGCACAACAGCATGCACTTTGCAGTAGTTACATGGTCCATTAAGATAATATATTTACAATAACGTGAACATAAGATTTTACAACCCTTTATGTTTATAGGTAGACACACATTAGATTTGGGACTCAATTTTCCTCAGGATTCTGTCCTGCTACAATCCTCAATTTTCTCTCAGTATATTTCCCTTCTCCTTTTCAAACCATAGCTAAAAAACAATTCCTAGTTCCTCAGTCTGGGCAAAACCTCTATATAACCTGCTGCATGGAAAAGCAGTAATCACCTTATGGAGATATCCCTAATATGTTCAAATGATTTTGGGGATGCTCTCAAATTATGTTAGCATGTATGACTGCTTTCATTTCAAATTTGATCCAATGACCTGGGTGCATTAGGACCTGTGTTTATTGTTTCCAGCCACTTACATACGCTCTGCAGTCACAGGAGAGAAAACAACATTTCTCAAAGGTGACTCAGTCCATCTTAGATCTCACCCACATTTCAGAGGAGCCATTCTCCCCTAGCCTCATTATCTACTATGGAAACAAAGACTGATATGGTCATGACACAGAGGCTGATGCTTAAAGTGGAGTGAAACGATGCTGGCCTTGGTAAGAATCTTACTAGGGTGGCTTTGCTCCATTGCTGCTATACTACAGGGCCCACCCGTAGCTGAGACAATGTGAAAGCCCTCAGAAGTCAGTATCCTGCCAATGTAGTTGTGAAAACCTCATTGAACAGCATAGCTGTGTCTACAGTAGGATTTTGTTGGCAAAGATACATTGGCTGGGTACATCTGATTTTTTGGTGTTCTTAGCCAAAGAAACTATGCCAGCAACATCTCATAGCAGACTTCATGACAAGTAGCCTATCATAAATGCACTTGCAGAGGCACGAAGTCATTAAAAAAGATGTTCCTTGGTTCTCTGCTAAGTTCTTGTTGGCTACAGATATGTAGCAAAGTTAAAAATAAATAAATGAACCAATCTGCCAGTAACTTATTGCGAATCAACAGCTGTGTCTTTGTGCTGGTAGGAACTCCAATCAGAGGTCATGATGTAAATTAATTTTAGTAGCACCCAGTGTTCTCCCTGATGAATATGATTATTTTGGGTCAATCCTAGGTCACATAAGGGTGAAGAAAAAGTGCTTTCACTAACTTCTTTTCTTGGGATCAACTCATTCCAGAGATATTGCTTGCCAGAATTATGTGACTGGTTCATAGAACAAGATACTTTCCCTGGGTTAATCATTTAAAGGTTTAATTCTCAGCTTATAAAAATAGTTCACACCATAACAGAGAGTATTTTCGGGGTTTATCCTCTTCCTCATTTTAAGCTGATTTTCAATTCACTGTTACTCAATGTCTCTTCTGTTATTCATGGAGCATAGCCAAGTGAAACCAGGACCTGCTATGCTGCTGATTTACACTACAGAACCATTATTAGCTGAGTTCTGCATTGGAATTCCAGGCATTCCAATGTGCAGCTAGTCTCCTGTGTATTTATTTATTCAAAATAATGACAGGGCCGGTGAAAGATGCCCGAGTGACAGCCCTATGGAGTGAAGAAGTCCTTCACTAAACCATGGAATAGGAAAGGCAGAGCCAATGCTTGCCATGCCCTTCTCATACCTCTGGCACCCTCCTTGGTCCTAATCTGAAGGCTGTCTGCAAATTGCAGTTAAAGTACAAGGCAGAGCATTCCAAAGGCCTAGTTAGTTTTGGATGAGATGTGCAACAACAGTGCAATTTCTGCTCTTGCTGTCAGTGGTCTTTGGTTGTTCTTAGGCTTTTAAAGAGTTCCCCGCACAACTACACTCATCAGATGGCCCTATTTCTTGAATCACTAGGGCAAACACACAGAAAACTTCAACGTCCAAATGATTTAGGACCTCAGGACTAGTTTTCAGGAGTGACCTGGCAGTGTAATTCACAGCTCAATTGTCTGAGGTCTCTAAAGAGATCTGAGGTCTCTAAACAGTGCAACCATTTGGCCCACCTCCCAGATCACACTGCTCACTCTTGTTCTTTCAGTCCTTTCCCTCCCATTCTTTTGTAAGAAGGAAGCATCATGATAGATCATTAACGTTATGAAAAATCAGCTCTCAGAGACAAGGGGGCGTTGTGGGGAGGCAATTAAAATATTCCATTGTGCTAAGCGCCATGCAAACACTCAAACAATCCCCTGGTGTGGGGATATAACCACTGAGACACTGCAGACAATAGCAGCCATTCACACCACCTATTATAGTTTATTTGGTGTATCCATTTTAGGTGTGAGTCATAGCCTAACTTTTCTGTATAGGTCAAGAAATAGATGCTTCCAGGGACTGTCTCAGAGCACCTAAATTAGATGGCAAAAAGTCATATTGTATTAATACCCCCGGTCAGTAGACAGAGCAGAGTGAGGGAGAATAACCATCTTTCACCTAATAGACTGCTCTCCCTAAACTTGCTCTGTTGCCAACAGGAGGAGAAAGACCTCTGCACTTGAAGTGATTTGGAGCATCCAAGTTGAGCTCTTCCTCCTCCTGATGAAAACTGCTTCTCCTTACTGACCACAGAGTGGGGAGTATGGGAACAGTCAGTTCATTAGGCTAAAATAACCTCTCATAACACCCTTGTAGCTAGCAGGAAAAGCAGCAAGCAGTTGCCTAACACTGTCAGGTTGCCCACTAAATGTACTAATAGATGTAAATTGGCCAAAAAAAATGGAGAAAAGGGGAGAATCAATTTATAAAAAAATGAACATCTTTCCACGTCTCAGCCAAACACACGAACAATAATGAAAAACACGCAGCTTCTCAATAAAGTTGACATCTTGTCTCAGACACCTCTGTGATTCACATTTAAAGCAGGACACTACAAAGCCCCAGCCACCACAGTGGTGGGCTGGTTAAGCATGAAGTTAGTCTGTGCCTTCTGTCTGGCTGCAGCATAGATGCCCGTCCAGAAGACTTCCCAAGCTGGTATGCTGGGTTCGTGCACTCCCAGGTCACACAGCTTTGAAGAAGGCAATACCTCTTGCCTACTCTTATGAGTAGAAGTGGTTAGAAGAAACAACCAAGGCTGGGGCTGCAGGAACCACCTCCCAACACTCAAGAGCACCTTGTGTATCACAACTGAGTTTTCTTCTATGCAATCCACAAAACTGGTCTGACAGTATCTACTTATTTCCTATCAGCTTTAGTCAACTGATGCTTGCAGAGCACTTAGAGGCCCTCAGATTAAATGTGCTAATGGAAGAGCAAAGCGTTACAGAAGCACGCAGTGCAGCCCCCGCCATGCACTTCCCCTCCCTCTCCCTGGCTAGCTGCCGTGCATGGATGATGCTCCACCATGACCTACAGTGGTGCTGTGGCAGCCTATTTCTTCACAGGGGCATTTGAGCTGACAATGCGAAGCTCCTTTTCCCACATAATTGAAAGGAATTTCTGATTATGCGCAGGGATGTCAGCAGTGCGAGGAGCTTGGACGCCTTCCAGCCGCAGCCGGATTCAATGACAGTGTTGCAATTTCTCCTTTTTTGGCACTCTACTTGTGAACTTTCTGCTCCCTTCTGGGAGTGATTTCTCAAGATAATACGCTGCTGCTCCAGCTTCTCTCTGATGGCCTAGATTTATAGCTTCTGCAAGGCGTGAGAGGGGAAGGGGTGTGGGAGAGGCAGGAAGGATGAAAGCAGAGAGGGAAATTATTTTTTGGTTGGGGTTTTATTATTTTCGTTCCACCCTGCTGCAGTGACTGTCTCCAGGCTTTGCACAAAAATAGCCTGTCATTTCCATCTCTGTAACGCTCTTTACTGTCTGCAGTGAAAGGTTGAAAGTACACACATGTTTTTCTGGCCTCTCTTTAGTCCAGCCCCTGTGAATATGTGGTACAAAGTGAGCACTACATTTATCTCTGACCTTTTCACCATCTCTTGCATCTGTTTACTGAAAAGAGGGGAAGATGCCCCAGCCTCCTCTCCCACAGAGCAGACTATACCGGTGACTTGATTTGCTTTATCAGTCCCAACTTGCCTCAAATCTTCCCAAATGCCTAATTTATCTAAAGCCTTCATTGCCCTAGCTGCACTAGGGAAAACCAAAACAACAGCCCCAAAAACCCCAGCCACTGATTTTCAGGGAGAAATATTTAAAAATTCCAGATACTGTGCTTGAAAATTTAGTAACACTGTAATTAACTAGGACAAAAATTTTCTCTCTGGATATGCTAAACAGCTGAATACCCTCTTTCCCCGGTGACTTCAGACTATTGATGCTTCTGTAACATCAGAACTGTCTTATCCAAGTATTTCAACTCTCTCTCATAGCACTTCCAGGAAACCTGCCATGCCCGTTTTGTAAGTCGGGAATGAGAAACAGAGGCACAGAGCTTACCTAAGACAGGCCAGGCAAGTTAACTTTTGATTATACCTGTTCCTCCCTACTGCTTAAAAAGGCAGGTCATTGATGTCTTATAGCATTACATCTATAATCCTGTATGCCTGCAATCAGCTGAGAAGAATACCAGCCTTTGAGACTCAGCAAGGTCACCCAAGAGGCATAGAGCAAAGCGTTACAATGAGCCTTTGTATTTTACAAATGACCTGGTGAACAATATGTGCAGCCCCTTATGAGGTGTTAGTATCTGAATCGTTCAAATGGCATTGCTGAGAAAGGCAGAAGGGTGCTGAGCAGCTCTTCTGGTTAGTCTTCAACTGTGTTTCAGCTGTGGTGTCTTCCTGACTGCCCTGGGGACACCAAGGCAATTCTGGGGTGCTCACTGGCCATAGCTACTAGGGCATTTCAGTTCTTCAGGTTGTATCTAGAAAGGGAAACAACACTGACAAACCTTCCTGTGCTCAGCTGCACATTTCTCATCATCTTGGATAAACAAATTGTCAGTTCTGAGTGCTTATTTCTAGGGGTTGTGGCTCAAACCCTCCCTCTCCAAGGAGGATATGCCAGGGAACTGACTTGAAAAAATTGCAATTTATCTTATTTGTGTTTATCTTTTGCTGGTTGCATCTATAGGACTCTCAATCTTCTCCTCACTATAAGCTTTTAAAAATTACTTCTGGGAATCTCAGGTAATCCATTTCCAGGTACTTGGGCCTAAGGAAAAGCTTTTGTATATGGAGGGGTATGAAATCAGGTGGTGACTGGAGGGCTAAACAGTACTTTCTTATGAGGACTGCAGGAAAGCATCCTAAAGGTCAGGACTGGAAAATGTTTGCACAGCTCTTTGCTGATGCTTTGAGTATTTCAGCACATGCTCTAACTGTAACTATACACCCTAATTAACTACCATCGAGAATCAGATTGGACTTACATTCAAAGCAGAAATGAAGCTGACCACTTGGTGTTCCTCAAGCCTGGGTCCCTGCGTGGAGGCTGTGATTGATATGATCTTAGCTACAACTAGTCACAGGAGTCAAACTGCTCTTCATCAAGGACTGGTCTGTGGTGATGGGAAGCCTTTCACTTCCTCTCAGATATCATAGTGACAAAGACGTGCCAACTGGTTGAGGAAATTATATTTTCAACTTATCAGCATGTGAAAGATAACAGAAATGAGCTACAGACACAAGCTGTAATCTCTTATGGATGAGAACTGCAGAGGGGGAGAAGAAATACTGCAGCAGAACAGGTACTGCCACTGCAGATCTCCTACATGGCCTTGTCAGGTTACTTGAGGCTGTATGCAGGATCTGTCTCAGGTAGCACAGCAGTCCCTATGCCTAACTCACAGAAAGTAAAGAGCAATTCAGACACTGCATCACTCTCTGCTGTCAAACAGTCCAAGAAAAATAGAAGCCGTGATACCTGGAGTAGACAAATCACTGAGTAAGGATTCCTCACAGTGAGTGTTGTGATGGCCTTGTTCAACTTACAGCATACAGATCAGGAGTCGGGCAGCTGGGGAGACTGGCCACTATTAGTCACCCATTATTGTCTTGAACTGGGAAGCCATAGAAGTCGGGATGCTTACGCCACACACCTTTAGCAGGAAGCTTATTGTAGCTTTAAACTCTGTACTCTTCATTTCCTTATCTATAAAATTAGATTAACAGCAGTGTCTGGTAGCAGAGGAGGAGTGCGCAGTCAAGCGGTTAAAGCCACTGCATGCTCAGACCCCTTGGCCATGGAGATCATGTATGGTCCTTGCTACCTCTGCTACCTACCAGCCCTGTAAAGGGCAGGTTGTGTCCTCAAGGCTCCCATGAACAGGAATCCCCTTCTCGCCTGGAGACTTTCTCTGTTGGTACTTTTTATGCTGAAGGTGCTTTTGTGCATAAAAGTAAGAAAAAGAGAGCAAAGCTGACCTGGCTGTGAAGCCACATCATGATTCTGGCTACAAGGATGCCTTTGCTATCCCCTTGAGTGAGCAAGGAGAGGCTGCACACCCAGAGAGGTAAAACCAAAAGTTAGGCTCAAGCTTTATGTGTTCAGAGACAAAACATTTACTAGCTTGGTAGTAAACTTTGTACCAGCAAGTAGTTCTAATAAAAAGTGGTTTTGATGTATGCAATACTTATTGGTATATGCATTAAAACATGTGGTGGAGTCTGGGAACATAACAGAAAGGCTACTTTAGTTAAATACAGAAGAGTGTCTGGTGGTTATGCTGGAGAAGAGGATGGGAGCAGACCAAGGGTACCTGCTTTAACTGCTTCACTGCTGGACGCTGCTGTGGCACAGCCACAACAAGGACACTTTTATGTGAAGGTACAAGGCCCTTGAACTAAAGGTATTTCCCAATAATGCAAACTTCCTCCACTACCCTGCAGACAAGACATATCTCACACACAGAACAATGCTTTCGCTGCTATTTTATCATGAGGTCTAATTTGATTTAACAAGCCTGGATCAGGTACTTCAAATGCTTACAGATTAGGAAGCCTTTGTGGTTACATGGCCAGTGTTCATAAAACTCAATGCATCATGCAAATTGCAAACAGGAAAATATCATCACAATTTTATTTACTTAGCACTACTACACGCTTGATTCTGGTCCAGCTCCCTGGGAAAGGCAAGACAGAGGCTGTAATCACTCTGCAGTCTATGCAGGATATTGTTGAAGTTCATGCTTCAACTGTTCTACTTTCAATGCGTTTTTAAAAATATTTTCTCCCTCCTTGCCTCTTTGATACCTGAGACACACATTCATATCTCCTCTGAGGGGTGTGTTCAAGTCTTTTTTTTCTCCCTAGTTATTTGTATATTTGAAGGGGAAAAAAATTCTTGATGTATAGCTTAAGAGAACAGGGTTAAAGATTTTCCCTGTTAGCATGTTTATATGGATTTGGCACATATAACATTCAAAACCAAGAAGTTCAGAATTTTCCTAAAGAAAAGTGATGCAAGAGGAAATAGATCAAAATTTTCTTGCTGTCTCCATGATCAAGGCCCTTTTTAAAATCATAAGAAATAGAATTTGTGCTTGTCCATTTAATTTGCTTTTGCAGAAATGAAATGCATTCATTTTCCCCTATGTAAAGTTGCTTGAAGAGTTTAGAGATCATGGGGGCTGATCAGTGCATATGTAGTACTGGGTTCGGTATATAACCACATGAATGGGGACTTCATTTGTTCAGAAATTTGTTCAGCTGTCTGATAAACATTGTCACTCCAGACTAGGCTAAATACACCACTCTGCCTTCCCTCAGCACGAGTCATTGCTAACAATTGTATGTCAGCTGAAGTAACTTGGGGTTCCTTATATTTAACATCAAAGCAGGGCAAAACAAATGCAATTACAGTCCAATAATGAAATTTATATCTGTTGTAAATGTCCTTAGCTACATAGCAGAAAATCCAGAGACAGACTAGCTAAAAAAAGCTCCAAAACGAGTGGTGAGGGAAAGTTGCAATTTCTTTTTAATTTATGGGGAAAGATATAGTAGACAGTATATAAACCTCACAAAATGTTTACTTTTTGTTTAAGCTGCCGAGTAAAAATAACTTTCCATTCATCATGTGAGTGACTGCATAGTATGAGACCAAATGGAGACCTGCTCTCAGCCCTGAGCTATGTGATGTTTTTACATTCAGAGACAGGGAAAGGGGATCTTCAGTGCTGTGCCTTGGATTAATGGGCAGTGAACACTCCTTGTAAAGACCTAATGAAAGACCACTCTTCTTTTTGCTGAGATAACATTTATCCAATTTAGTAAGAGCAGTGGGGAGTGAGAAAGTGACTTTACTCCTCACAAGAAACCAGCACTTGCTACTTAGTATTTCCTCTTTAGAGAGTATCAGAGTAAGAGCCCAAGAAGCTGGGAAACAGTTTATCCTGTTTCCTAATCATTAATGTGCAGTGGACAAGTAGAAAATTAACAATAAATCCAGTCAAGACTGTAAAGAAACTGATTTTCTGTAATTTTGGATGAATCTCCTTTTGTGTGAGTCAGGACTGGTGGTGTTGCCTAAGGAACTTTATGCACTATCCACACTTTTTGTATCTTAAATACACTTATATTAATATACCAAATGCTTCCTCTCTCTGCTGTGCAGTGTCATTTTTTTAATTTAATGACTAGGCTTCAGTTCCTTTTCTTCTATCGAGTATCCACTTTCACAAGGACTCCTTGCAACAGAAGACGTGAGTATAGTGAAGACATTAATCTGAATAACCAAACCAGAACATGCTCCTGAAGACTGCTGGACTGAAAGTACATCTTTTGCTAGCTGAGAAATATAAAAGGCTCTTGAACAAAATCCATCTGAGGTGCAATCCCATTCATTTCCACCAAGTCCTGCAGTGGGGAGAGCTAGACTCTGAAGTTTTCCCTAGATGAGACATGATGTACAGGAAGATGCTGAGCTCCTCAGTGAGAAAATGTCCTTACTCTAGCTGGTTCTGTGGCTTCGCGGACTGCCTGAATCACAAGGTCATGACACGGTAAGACAGATAGTTATATCTTATTTAAAACTGGCTAAACATATTTTAAATAATGCATTCCACAAATGAGAAAGTATTTTTCACTGAGGTGGGTTGTATCATCTCAGCTCTCCGAAGATTAAGGTTTACTGCTTGTTAAAGCCACTTGCCAAGGACACGTTTTATTGCCTTTGTATTACTGTATGTCAGTCAGGAATAAATCTCCGTAGAGCTTCTATCTTGCTCCTCAGCCACATGTAGACTCATTTATATTCAACAAACTTTCCTTGCCTTCACTCTCACTTGCCTCCCACCTCCTCTTCCTTCAGAGAAGGCATTTCAATGAATCTGTGAGGGCACAATTTAGGACTGAAACTGAGATCTCTATTCAGAGGCTGAACAAATTCTCACCAGCTTCCTTAGACGCAGAGCTAAGCTCCTCGGTTCCCTTCGCCCCTTTGTCTGTAAGTTTTTTGGGGCCAGACTGCCAAATTCAAGCAAGGCTCCAATCTCTCCTCTTTCACAGGCTGCCTGATTAGTGGCTTTCTTTTTCCAAGACTATAGATACAATTATTAGAAATTCCGTTTTTTGTGAACACATTGAATGAAGGTATGAATGGAGATGCTAAGATGAAGAAAGTGAGAAGCTTAATATAACTTTGGCTTCTGTAGTTAATTAGATTTGGATGGCTTCAGAGAAGCAGCTGTATTTTTATTTTTTTTTTTTCATTGAAGTTACATAAAGGGCTATTCAAGGTATTTTGAGTGGGGAGGGGAGGCCGTATAAAAGAAAGAAGCAGCAAGATGGGTTTTGGAAATATACTCTCTCCCCTTCTTCCTTTTTGGGAAACAGTTGTGAAGAGAGTAAAAGAGAAAAGAAAAAATGACCCATCACCAAAGAGGATAACAGAATCACTGGATCTACTGCTAAACCCCTGTGTCTGAGGCACAGTAAGCAGAATACATATTCAAACAGGAAGATTTCTTTTTTTGTTCGGGGATAATCTGAAATGCAGAAGTCTGAAATGCGTTCTTTGCATATCCAGAACACCAGATCTCAAACTTTAAAAGGACATTGCCAAGATAAAGATCACATTCATCATTTAAAGCATTTCAAGAAAACATATCGCTTCCTACCTGCCTGAAATCTTCAAGCTGCTAAAAGAAAGCATGGATTTTGAAACCCAAGTGACATCGCAGCATTTTATGCTGTGTTTATTCTTCACACTGCCCAGTGAAGGAAACAAGACTGGTCAGATCTGTTTGCTGTTTCATGTCACGCCAGTTTTCTCTTCTTACATCACATACACTGCAGATGACTGCAGTCTCAGACCTGCCCAGAACCTCAGTTTTAATTGAATTTTTAAATACATAAAGAGATGTACAGTAGCATTCCATTTTGACACTCTTTTTTTCTTTCACCCAAATCTACATGTTAATCCCCAGCCACTTTAGGAAAGAGGCTTTCTTTCACCGAGGATATTTCAGGAGCTAAATCCTCAGCTCATGCAAACAGATAACCATTGACTGCAGTTGTGCTGATTTGTCCACAGCTAAGCCGTGTAAGGCTGGGTTACAGGAGAGGGTGTCTGTCACTTCAGTGCACTGATTTCAGAGTGGCGACTACATGATCACATTGATTATATTGCTAAATTAATCAGTGTATTTTAGCCTTCTCACATAGGTTGTCAATAGAGTGAATCAGGAAGGAGAATTCTGATCTTGGTATCCTACTGTGCTATTTATAGAGGTAGAAGGATGAGAAACCATAAAAGAATTCAACTATTTGTCAGTATCAAATTTTTTTGCAGTTCAGCAAGAAATGCCACTTACAGAATCCTTTTTTCCTAAATTTAAATTCTCTGATATCTAATAGTACACATATACTCACAATGATATTTTTCTCTCAAAGAGAGGTGGTAGTTTGGGGTTTAGTCCTCTAATCAAGCTAATGTTTTTTTAAAATCCATAGGAGAGCATCTGTGAGTTCTTCACTTCTTTATCAATATTTTTTTAAATTGACCAGTGTGTTGTCAAGGAGGAAATTATTCAGCACAGCCTACCAGTCTGATTTGTTTCTCTTTCCCCTCTATTTGGAGCTGAAATAGAAGTTTCTATTAACTTAAAATCATTTTAAAAAACCACAAAAATAATAAATAAATAAGCCTGATTTCTCAAAATGTCTGCAATGACTTGCTCATAAAAAAAATATTTTTTGAATTGTTAGTTTTTGAATGGAAAAAAAGTTATGAAAATGTTGAAAAGAAAAATTACTTTAAACTGAAATAAGAAAACATTTAATAAAACATTTCAGACTTCTGAGTGATTTTTGTCAAATTTGTCAACATATTCATAAAATATTGTGAAAACAAGGAAAAAAAAAAAGTGTGAAAATTTTCCCAGTTAATTCGTATTAGATTCAACTATACTAACCTCTTGTCACTTCAGAACAGTATAAATACCATACTACCATATTTCCTTATGACACTTGAGAAGGGGAAAGAAAAAAAGAAGAAAAAGTTATTTGCCCTGTAGATTTAATGGTTGGAGAAAAGGTGTAGGTGCCTAGACTACCAATGGACAGCATTGGTGGGTTTGCAAGAATTCTTGCAAGAACTTCTGGTTCAAGATTGAGTGGAAGAAGAAGAGAAGGTTGCCAGAAAATATATGTGGTATCATTCTCAGGAGACAGGGTAGCAGTACTAGTGAATGGAGTTTGTGGCATTTGGTTTCTGGCTTAGAGACTGGCTTCCAGTTGCTAAAGCAAGCAGATCAGCTCAAGCATAGTCATGATGCAGAAATGCTTTCTTTCACTGTAAACATCCTAGCTTGGTTACTAAAGGCTCCAAGCTTTATAAAGTCTGAAAAGCAAAATAAATTATCAGGCCTGCAGTTCATCACTGCAGTTCATCACTGCCACGACTAAGCTACTTCCACCACCCAAGATAATTTTTTTTTTAAACCACCTTAGGTACCTCTAAACTGTTGTACAATTCTACCCAAAAACCCATTTCTTGTTTCACTGTTAACCTTTACTTTTCTCTAACAGTAAAAATATGTGCTCATATTAAGGGGAGTGTCTGCTGCTGGGAAGAAGAGGAAGGAGAGACAAAAGATGAGGTTATGGTTGTTAGGATTTAACTGCTTAGGTTATTAGGAATGTCCATATGCAAGAGTCTTGGATAAAATATTGGTGGAATTGAAAATATTGGTATGTGACACAGACCAGAGCATTTGGAGGAAACAGAAAAAATGTCAGAAAAGGTGTCATTGGAATGTTCAAGAAGATACCGAGAACATCCGCATTGACCAGCAAAAGAAAACAGTTGGTAGGAGCAGAAACGTTTATTAGTAACTTGTTGAAAAAATCACCAGCAACTTTTTCTTGTGCATTCAGTAGATAAGCTGAGTGGCAATTCTGGTCCAAATGTCTGTGCCTTGAATTTAAATTCACTCTTTAAATATTTGTATAGTGACCTAGAAATTCCCTTTCTGTAAATATTCCCAACAGGATAAGGTGGATATTGAAATGTTTGCACACAAAAGGTGTAGTTACTGTGAAAGCAAATCCATTAAAAAAGTGTTGAGCAAATATTCCAAGGAAATGAGAATAAAACAAATGAAAAAACTTTCGGGGGTTTTGGAAAAGAGGCAGGTGAAGTCATTGTGATAGTGCCATATCAGATTAGTGCTCTGAATGGGCTGTAGAGTTCAAAGCAGCTAAGACATTATCTACCCCTGTAATAAAACAAGTATTATTTTTACTCACATTAATCAGTAGACTTGTAAACCCATTAGAGAACATAGCCCATGTATAATAGGAAGGGGAAAAATCAATGTAGAATGCTAAATTAGTAACAATGAGAGAAACTAAATGAGTTTTCTGCGATTTCCTAGCTTTTCAAATTTCATTACTTATTAGAATAAACCCTTCAGGGAGCTTGCTGTAGACCTGACTGAAATACTGTAGAACAAATTGGTAACTAAGCGGGACATCAAAATAGAAGAGTAACTCAATAATACAATCCTTTATCCAGATATCCTAACTACTAATCTGACTCTATCACTGGACTGTCTGATTTGATATTTTTTTTCCTAAGTGTATTTTGATTCAATTACCTTGATTGGAGAATTACATCTCACTGATCTGGAAGTAACTCTACTTCCATCAGAGAACCACAGCCTTAGCAAGAAGCTGCTTTGCTCTCAGACATCAAGTTGCCAAGTGGTCAGAAGATGATTAAGAGGGGAAACTGGTGGGCTTCAAAAATGTCTAGGAAGTGTTCAAGCTAATTGTATCCATGACCACCAAGAAATGGTCTCCAGACTGGGTCAGTGTTTAAAATGGCAGGAAGGACTTGAAGGAGCCTTCAGGAAATGAGTATGGTTGGTGGAGGCTACCATGACTGCTTCATTGTCCAGATGCAGAAAGGGCTGAGTTTTGTTGATGTTCATAGTATGGATGTACAGAGAAGCTGAGTTCAGGAAGAAGGCTTCATTATCTTGGGAAGTATAAGGTCTTGATTAGTCTTTCTTATAAGCATTAAGGCCAAACCTTAATCCCTACTGTGGTTTCCTTATGTTCAGTGGAAAGGTGCAGTAGGATCCAGAAAAGACCTTAAGTCAACTCACAAAAATGCCTACAGTTAGTTAGGGAAAAATTTAGAACAAGAGATAATAAAGATGTCACTAGCATTATAAAAACATAGTGTAGTTAACAAATCTAAATAAACTACAGTTTTATATCAGCCAGTCTGTATGTTGCAATAACTGCCCTACCCACACACAAACACTGCCATTTCAAAGAATGAAGAAACTATTTTACAGAATCAGAAAAGGCTGAGCAATAAATATACATCTCAGCTGCATTACATTGTTATCCTGGATTTTAAATAGTCCTGTGTCCTCTTGTTTCTATTCAATCAGAACATTTAGCACTGCAATCATCTTAAGAAAATCTCCTATGCCAAGTAAAACGTACTTTGAATATGTTGAGTAATAATTAAATCCAGTTATTGTGATTGTAAACATTAATCTTATGTTAAATGGATGTCTCCCTTCAAACTCGATTTTGTTGACTGTCCTCAGCATTGAGCTGGCTAATGTCTCTGTCTATCCCTAAGACTTTTGAGAAGATTTTCTCTTGTCTTGTAATCCATAAAGTAGTCAAATGGGAATAACTTCTGCTCTTGACAATGTAAACATGATCCATAACTCTGCAAGTGAGTCACCACCATGGTCACGGCAACACGACCATGACTCTGTATGAAAAAACAGTTTGAGGAAATGGATCTTATGTTCACTCGTTGCTCATCACACTTGTCTGAGGAAAACATCATATACAGCTTCTGCACAATAGGAAAGACAGGCAGAGCTAGGATGTGTGATAGTGGGGTTCTGCATGAACACCACTCACGTAGCTGTCTCCATAGAATAGCCTGTAGCTGCACAGAAGCAGAAAAAGTAAAACAGTTTTTGCTTCCAGAAAAAAATAAGCATTGACCAACCTGTAATCCAGCCAAGGACATGACATATTCTTCAGAAAACTATAAGGGGGAAGAAAATTGTAACATTGTAATGGAGGAACAACTTCATCAGTGCTTGTCCACTTAATCCAGGTTCTTATCTTCAAAGTAAATAATAAACTACCAAAAATACATAGGAGACAGCTCCCCGATGCCCAGATCTGCAATACAGTCCAGCTATACAATGTATGAAGTTTAGTAGAATGACACTAATATAAGAAACATGAACCATCTTACAAGAATTTACATGTACAATGGTAGGTCAAGCATATGAATGCAAATAATTTAAGTTAGCTTTTTCTCCATCTTCTTTCCAGAGAACCAGGGGTGGAAGGTAAATCCTCTCTGCCTATTTCCCACCTCCCCTCCAAAATAGTGCTAACAGGAGAAGGAAGGTCCTTGCCACCTCCCAGGGACAAAAAAAAAAAAAGTTGATATGAGAGTGTAGATGGCCAACCTTGGTGAAACAGAGACACTATTCTGAAGAAATCACTTATATTGATTTTGATTATGGATTTTTAACTGACCCACATAAAAGCAGTACTTAGAGATCCTAGATGTGATAATCATGGAATTATAGAATCATAGAATAGTTTGTGTTGGAAGGGATCTTAAAGATAATCTAGTTCCAACCCCCCTGCCATAGGCAGGGACACGTCCCACTAGGCCAGGTTGCTCAAAGCCTCATGCAACCTGGCCTTAAACACTTCCAGGGTGGGGGCAGCCACAGCTTGCCTGGGCAATCTCTTTCAGTGTCTCACCACCCTAACAGGAGAGAATAATGGTGGTTCTGATCCTTAAAAGAACACAAAAAATGATCTTCAAAGAAATCCTTTTCATTTTAGCAGTATATTCAGGCAATAGATATGGGATTAGATTAAACTAAAATCAGAAAATCCTTCGAAGATCACCCCATCACCTTTCCAGCATAGAATCAGTTAGTGCATTTTCAAAATTCTTCTTTCTATTCACTTTTGCCAGGACAACCCAGACTTTCTCCAATAGAGCTTCCTTTGGAGTCTATTTCAGGTTCTGAATGAGATTTTCATCAGGATTTTCCTCCCTAATATTTTCCATTGCTTAATTTCATCCCATTATACCTAATTACACTTCCCCAAGCAACTTGAAACTATTCTTATCCCTCCCTTCAAATACAGGCAATTATCTTGTTCCCTATCCCTATTTGCCAAGTTATGGTTATTTAGTTGTTTTAACCTTCTGTTCCATTAATTTTAATTTTGTGTTATCCAAAGGCTATACAGTCCCTTACTTAATAGAAAAGAAAGATTCAGAATGACTCATATTATTGTAAGGATAATGGGTTAGGTTTGCAAAATATTTTTCTCCTCCTTGCAATCATAGTCAGAAGTATTCCACTACATTTGAAACTCCTTTTTCCTGGAATTCTTTGAATTGTTATCAAAAAGGTTTGATCTTTTAATAATTTCGTAATTGATGTACTAGTGTGCTGCTGCTGAGTACCATTGACTTGAAGGATTTGTTAGCTTTCTTCTTCCATTACACGAGGGAAAAATCCCCAACACAACCCTTTCTTCTTCTTCCATGATGGTGATGTCGTCTGAGCATTTTTCACTAGGACTTTGGAATATTAATCAAGGAAGAGACTATCTGAGGTTAACTGTAAGACCAGACTTACTGGATGAATCCTGTAACTCTAAATATTTGTGGTATACCTTGTAAACTACTCATTTTCAAACATTTCTGAAGTTCTCCCAAAGAGAAATTTTTGGTAGAGACAATGTGAATTAAATCATGAAGTTTTGGTTCAATATTAATATTATGTTCTGTCCAGATTCATGTTTTTAGCAATAACAAAACCCTGGTCAATTAAGTCTCAACTCATCTCAACTAAAGGCAGCCATGTAGAAGATAAGCATTCAGACTAACAGATTCCTTCCGCAGGTATAAAGTGATGTATTTCATAGAATCACAGAATGTTAGGGATTGGAAGGGACCTCAAAAGATCATCTAGTCTAATCCCCCTGCCAGAGCAGGAATACCTAGATCAGGTCACACAGGAACATGTCCAGGTGGGTTTTGAATGTCTCCAGAGAAGGAGACTCCACAACCTCTCTGGGCAGCCTGTTCCAGTGCTCTGTTACCCTCACTGTGAAGAAGTTTCTTTGATATTGATCATGGTGCATAACATGCTGCTAGAGCATATTTTCATGATCTGCCAGTAACACAAACCCAGAAAATCCTTTGGACACAAACAGATTTGAAAACAACTCACCACGCTGTAGTACTTTCAAAAAACCCCCACGGTATTTCATGAGCAATGACATTAATAAAGACTTTTTCCTTATCAGTTTGGGTGTTATTTCTTCTAGCTTTTCCTCCTTTCTCTCACTGCATATCCTGTATGATAAAAAGCCATGATGCCTTCCATTTGCCCTTACATCCCACAGCTCTCCCCTGGGACAGGGTAGCCTGCGTGCTGCCAGCGATGTGGGAGTGTCCTCACTGGCTGCTTGGTACATAGGTTGTTTGGATACCTACTCACACAGCAGAGTCTTTTTCTATGTGTGACTATTGGATCTCCTCCTCTAGTCAAATGCCAGTCTCATGTACCTCTTAGAAATATAGTATCACAAGGATATTACAGGAGAGTTATAAACCCATCTTCAAGTCTGACTGAAACGGCCAAGAGATCCCAGATTTAATAAATGGAGAACGCAGAGGGACAAATGATAGTTTGATCACAGGAGCCTTTTTTTCCCTTCAGAATCTCAGCTAAAGAAAGAACAAACCCTTTAGACAGAATTAAATCATAATATTTTATTTTATTTTTATCAGGGTCTTGCTATCATTTCCCCCCTTGCTGCCATGAAAATTGAGAAGCTAGGAATCCAATTACAAAGGCTAGATAAAAGGGAATGATAGTGAAGAATTTTAATTAGATGGAAAAGACACTGAATGCATGTTCACTAGATACATGCTTCAAAAGCCCTAGCACTGCAAGCGTACAGGAAGAGGTCACTGTAGAAAGGGATATAAGGTGACTTAAACATAGAAAGAGTGAACCACGGCTCTGGTTTTGAATCGGTAGGGCCAGTGAAAGCCACTTAACCTCTGGTACAATTGATTACTTCAAGAGGCAGTAAACAGCGATGCTGACATTTAGAATGTGGCCAAAACAAAACTACTCATCTCATTTGTCAGCTTTATTTAAAGTGTGAAAAACCTCAGGAACAGGTACCAAAGTTTGGTAATATTTGATTTCCAAGGCTTACTTTAAAGAGAAAAATTATATTGTCTGGGGCTCTGTTCTGAATAATCCTGACTGCAGCTGTTATTATTATTGTTTTTCTGTTCTTTTTTGTTTTTAATTTTTTAAATTGCTATTTCTGTAAGCTGCTCTAGTAGATAAAAAAAAAAGGAGATAGTCTTCTCTTTCATGTGCAGCAGGGTGACCAAAACTCCTTTTGATACCTCAAATTAGAAAAGTCCAAATTGTTTGGCTTGAGATATGATTTGAATTTTGCAGAACTTTCCTGCTAAGCGTGGCAAGCAGCAGTCATTTAAGCCCTCCTAAAGCAAGCAAAACGGGTTTGTATGCATGAAGACACGAAATTTAAATCCAGCTGAGCCTGAGGCACTCCACAACACATTTTTTTTTAAACTTTATCCTCTGGTATCTCCAAACCCATGCTATGCTGGCATTTAAATCACAGTACAAAACCAATGGCAAAACTTCCATTGATTTCAAAGATGTCAGGATTTTACTCATCAGAATGACATCATCTACCAAACAGCCCCTGTGAACATGGGAGCATGCCACCTGATGTATCTGACTGCAATTCAGGCTGAGATGTGAGGTTTTAATCTCTTTCTTTGAGAGATAAACCCAGCATTTTACAAGACTCAGGAGTTACGATATATACCATGAATTAAATTCCTTTGCCGCTGGGCTCTGTTTGTGGAGTAACTATTTACCTTTTAAATGATGCACTTTTTCAGACCTGTCACTGTAAAGCAAACCCATTCCTGACTCTATAGCTTCTGTTAATGTACCTGAAGAAGTTTTATTGGAAGACCAGTGGGAAAACAGAAACAGCCACACTGGAGTTGATGGTCCATCCAGTGAAGCTGTTGATGCTAGATCTTCCAAAGAAAAGATATAAACATGTTCATAATGGATACTATAAAGATCCTGCCCACAGCATAAATGTTTCACTAATCCATACGTTTGCAGTGCAGACAATGAAATCTCCTTCTCTTACACTGGAAAATGAAGCTTCCTCATGTCCTTCCTTCTCAGATATCCTTCAGGAAGGACAGACAAACCTGCCTGCACAGACAGAAGAAGAGCCACATCTTTAAAGAGTGAAAGAGGTTGACTTTTACACAAATTAACTGCCACTTATAGTTGTTGATCAGACAAAACCTTTGCTATATTGTATTTACGTCCTGCCTCATTCTTAGGTGTTAGTCACAGTTAAAGGCATGCACTGTTTTTTGCACTGTAAAGGTGAACGCTGAACCTTGTCTTGCATCTGTATGTACATGTACACATGGATTGTGCACCCATACAGACAGAGAGAATTCTTATGTGGCTAGGCTTAATGGGGTACCAGGCATAACCTGGATTTAATAAGCATGCAGATAACACACATTAAACTACTGTGTGACTAGGAAAATATTAGCCCACTGATGAACGAGGAGGACACCCTGGTGGTGGAAGACACAGAAAAGGCAGAGGTACTGAATACCTTCTTTGCCTCTGTCTTCACTACTAAAGTAGTCTCTCATGAATACCAAACTGTGGAGGCAAGAGGGAAGGTCTGGAGAGAAGAAGATTTTCCCTTGATAGAGGAGGACCGTGTTAGAGACCACTTGGCCAAACTGGACATCCATAAGTCCATGGGCCCTGATAGGATGCACCCACAAGTGCTGAGAGAGCTGGCAGATGTTATTGCTGGGCTACTTTCCATCATCTTTGAAAAGCTGTGGAGACAGGTGCCTGAAGACTGGAGGAAGGCCAACATCATTCCAGTCTAAAAAAACGGGCAAGAAGGAGGACCCAGGGAACTACAGGCTGGTTAGTCTCACCTCCATCCCTGGGAAGGTGATGGAGCAACTCGTTGTGGAGGTCATCTCCAAACATGTTGTACAACAGAAAGATATTGGGAATGGTCAACATGGATTTGCCAAGGGTAAATTGTGCCTGACCAATCTGATAGCCTTCTATGGTGTCATAAACAGTTGGCTGGATGAGTGGAGAGCAGCAAATGTCATCTACCTTGACTTCAGTGAGGATTTTGACACTGTCTCCCATAATATCCTCATTAAGAAACTCAGGAAGTGTGGGTTAGACGAGGGGACAGTGAGGTGGATCGAGAGCTGGCTGTGTGACAGATCACAGAGGGTTGTCATCAATGGAGCAGAGTCAAGCTGGAAGCCTGTAACCAGTGGTGTCCCCCAGGGGTCAATACTTGGTCCGGTCTTGTTCAACATATTCATCAATGACCTGGACGAGGGGACAGAGTGTATCCTTAGCAAGTTCGCTGATGATGCCAAGCTGGGAGGGGTGGTGACACTCCAGAGGGCTGCGCTGCCATCCGGTGTGACCTGGATAGGCTGGAGAGCTGGGCAGAGAAGAACCTCATGAGGTTCCATAAGGGCAAGTGTAGGATGCTGCACTTGGGGAAGAAGAATGCCAGGCACCAGGATAGGTTAGGGGGGAACCCCCTGGAAAGCAGTTCTGAGGAGAAGGATCCGGGAGTCCCGGCAGACAGTAAATTATCCATGAGCCGGCAATGTGCCTTTGCTGCCAAGGTCAGTGCCAGCCTGGGCTACACAGGGCAGTGTGTGGTCAGTAGGTTGAGGGAGGTCATTCTCCCCTCTACTCTGCCCTGGTGAGGCCACAGCTGGAATACTGCATCCAGTTCTGGGCTTCCCAGTTGAAGAGAGACAGGGAACTACTGGAGAGAGTTTGGCAGAGGGCAATGAGGATGACTGGGGGATTGGAGCATCTCCCCTGTGAGGAAAGGCTGAGAGAGCTGGGACTCTTTATGCTGGAGAAGAGAAGGCTGAGGGGCGATTTAGCTAATGCTTACAAATACCTAAAGGGTGTGTTGAGGGAGGATGGAGTCAGACTCTTTTCAGTGGTTCCTGGTGACAGAATGAGGGGTAACGGGTACAAGCAGAAACATAGGAGGTTCCATTTAAATATGAGGAAGAACTTCTTTTGGGTGAGGGTGCCAGAGCACTGGGACAGGCTGCCCAGAGAGGTTGTGGAGTCTCCTTCTCTGGAGATTTTCCAGCCTTGGCTGGATGCAGTCCTGAGTGATGTGTTCTAGGGGATACTGCTTTTATGCAGGGGAGTTGGACAAGATGATCTCTGGAGATCCCTTCCAACTGTGAATATTCCGCGATTCCATAATTGGTGGCATGGGAAAATTAGGTAAGGAAGGGAAGGGAAGGGAAGGGAAGGGAAGGGAAGGGAAGGGAAGGGAAGGGAAGGGAAGGGAAGGGAAGGGAAGGGAAGGGAAGGGAAGGGAAGGGAAGGGAAGGGAAGGGAAGGGAAGGGAAGGGAAGGGAAGGGAAGGGAAGGGAAGGGAAGGGAAGGGAAGGGAAGGGAAGGGAAGGGAAGGGAAGGGAAGGGAAGGGAAGGGAAGGGAAGGGAAGGGAAGGGAAGGGAAGGGAAGGGAAGGGAAGGGAAGGGAAGGGAAGGGAAGGGAAGGGAAGGGAAGGGAAGGGAAGGGAAGGGAAGGGAAGGGAAGGGAAGGGAAGGGAAGGGAAGGGAAGGGAAGGGAAGGGAAGGGAAGGGAAGGGAAGGGAAGGGAAGGGAAGGGAAGGGAAGGGAAGGGAAGGGAAGGGAAGGGAAGGGAAGGGGGAAGGGGGAAGGGGAAGGGGGAAGGGGGAAGGGGAAGGGGGAAGGGGGAAGGGGGAAGTGAAGGGGGAAGGGAAGGGTAGGGAAAGGATATTGCTTACTCTGATATGTAGAGGTCCTCAGATTAGTGAGGTTCAAACTGGTAAGTCTATTTGAATGTGGAAGAGGACAGTCACATTTTTACAATGTTCTGGCCTGGCAGTGGAAGCCTGGTGCTGACTCACCTGTTCTACCTCCACATATAACCACTCTGAAGCCCAAAGGAGAGTACCCATCTTTCTGCGTCCCAATGATGTAGCAATGCACTGTGTCGGGTGTGAACTGGCACATGCCATCTCTGTACTCATAGCTTGACCATTTCATAACCCGCTTGAGATGTCACAACATACTGAAGAGCTGACTACATTGTTTTTTGGGAGTAGTTTTATTCTTCTCCACTGTCTGAAAGGTCAAACATCCTTGACCTCCACAAATAATTGGTAATACTAAGACATGCTGGACAACTGTTTCTTTCTGAGGCATTTTAAATGACATTTGGGAAAGGAGAGATAAAATAATTGAAATGGCCAGTTTAAACACTTATTTTTACCTTCTTTTTAGCCTTATGTCTAACAAAAAATGTAGTATAAATATAGAAAACTTCAGATAATTTTCTGAAATTAGTGCTTATACAGGAACCTCTAAATGCATACCAGAGAGACTGAAGATGAAGAAATAATTATATCTCTGTTTCTATCTCTGATTTCTATCTAAGTTTGTATCTTGTCTTCTCTATATCAAAGTCTCCAAAACCTCTCCTTTGCCACTCTAAGGATATTTATAATACCTTCAATATAAAGTTTTATATAGACCTGGGTTTTCAAGTAGAATATTATCTTTTTATAATTATTTTAAACTAATTTGACTGTCCATTAATAGAGCCTTAGGGAGATATATCGATATCTGTACCTCTTTCAATAGTACCTCTCCTTTTCCACCTTAAAGGTTGTTCCAGCTCACAAGCTCTTTCTCTTTCTAGTAGGTAATTCCAGACACTATTGCCACCACCTCTAAAGACTTGCAATCCCTCTTTCTGGAAGCCAACTATGTGTGTTACGCAAATATATGTAACTCTGTTCAATTATTTTTCTTGCCCTTCCCATGTTACAGATCTTTCTGCTAGTAACTGCTGTTAAAATGCACACCCTCCTTATCTTGAAAGAATCAGGCGCAGTCTGTCTGAAAACAAACTTGATTATAAGGCAGTAATAACAGATGGCAGCAAGTCAAAGAACATTATAGATGTCATTTGCCAAAGGAATTTTCTTAAAGCTTGTGAACACTGAATTATTGACACAGAGTTTGGGGTTTTTTTAGTGGCTGGGTTTTTTTTGCAATGCTGTTTTCATTGTAGTGTTATGATGGTAAGGTTTTCTACAGACTATTGTTATAGTTTGCTCTGTAGTTCTTCCTAGAGGTTCCTTTTGGGATCTGACTATGACAGACACATAGGTGAGATAGTTGGTTTCAGAAGTCTTTAGATATTGGCTAAGGACTGATCAGAGCTAGTTATCAAGAAGTCCCTTTGGATACAGTTGAGTGGAAATCACTGCCAAATGGTGACTCAGCTGACCTATCTTATGTAACTAACTTCAGCTTGAAGGGCTTTATTATCAAATTGTCCATTTCTTTCCATTGATTATAAAAGAAATCCAAACAACTAGTTCAGACAAAGAACCACTAAAGAGAATTACCATTTTCTGAGAATAAACCTATCCAAAACACAGTCAACAGTTCTCAAGAAATCCTTCAAAAAGGACTACAAATGGAAGTACATAAGAGGTTTTACATAGAGTGAGATGGTTTAGAGCCATATGATTAACTACAGACACAATAAAAATCACCAATAAGTAAGCAATGAAATTTTTTTTGCAGATGTCATAACAGGGAGAATTTTAAGGAAAGAATGGTGAGGGTGAAGAGAGCAGTTTCTGAGGATGTCTTCAAGTAATGCTGTCCATGCACTGTAGGAAAGGGAGAAAAAAAATATCTTGCTTGTGAAATTTAATTAAAAAATGTCATAACTCTGGCTCTGCAAGTAGGATGGTGTAGGGAATGACAATACTGATTACATACAAGGAAGCACTGTGTGTCGTGGAGGTAAAACATAAAAAGGCTTGGAAGTTCGTGTTAAAGCAAAGGAACAGGAAGAACCTTTGGAAAGATACACAAAAAGCAGCAAAATTTTCAAAACAATGGTCAAACAAAATGATCTCTGCTGGAGTCTAGGAAAATTAAATGTTTGATATTCTTTTGCTCTTGCATTTCTGCAAAGCTTAATAGTACATATGTCTCACTTTCCTAATTAATAACATTTGCATATGTTTCACCTGATGGACCCTTGTGTGTATTTAAAGGCCTAAGATTATTCAGCAAAGTCACTGGAGCCTTTCCCCATGCTGCCTTTCTGATCCCTCTCTCTTTTTGAAGAATCATTGAT
The DNA here is from genome assembly GCA_028020825.1 of Podargus strigoides. NCBI lineage: Eukaryota > Metazoa > Chordata > Aves > Caprimulgiformes > Podargidae > Podargus > Podargus strigoides. The sequence goes on along the minus strand of CM051663.1, from coordinate 29,475,591 downwards.
GGGACAGAAGACTATCTGGGTCTTTGTAGCTTGGTCAATCATTCATCCTTTTGCTGATACCATCAGACTGGCACCAACAACTAAAGGAGCTGATTGCCACACCTAGTGTCAAATTTCCCTTGCTGCATGATAACTTTGTGCATGGGGGGCATGAAGACCAAATAGTTTTTTTCTTTGTAACAGTCTTTTATGTATCTCAGGGTTGTTACGCCTTCAATCTTATTTTCTCCAGACCGAGTAATTCCAGATTTTTTCAATTCTCTTTTCTAGACCATGTTTTCAAAACCTCTAATTATTATTCCTGTTCTTCTCTGAATTATCGTCAATTAGGCCACAGCTCTCTGGATGTTTGCTGAAAAAAGTCACCTGGATTTGACAAATTTGAAGTAAACAAAAGCAAATAGTTGTGCAAAGTTGTGCTGGAGCACAAGAGCCAATGATTGTAGTTGAGAACAAAACAATTATGTGAATAAATTCTTATCCTCAGTCTATGTGTGTTCTTGAGAGTTCTCAGCTGAGCCTTAAGGAATGATGAGCCATTGGTATTCACCGTCTTAATTCAAATTAGACCACATAAATAAAAATTGCCAACAGACAACAGCCTTTGAAGATACAGAATCTCTAACACAGATTGCTTTTCATTGCTGTACTTTAGTTCCACTTAAATCATAATGAGATTTAGGAGAGGGCATAAGGCTGGTGGTCACACCTGAACCTGCACCTGGGAAATGCTGCTGGTTCTGGGCACTGGAGTCTATGGGCCTTGGTCATCCACTAGCTCTACTTGCTTTGAGAAACATGACAACAGTTACTGGGTACCAGCATGAACCGACTAAAAAGTCTCACAGCAAGTAGTTACTCTTTGGGAAGGGTTTCTATATTTTATAAATAATTTCACTTTCCGAATTATTAAATTTCCAGCATCTCTGCAGCTTTTTAAGTTGATCACCTTCTTTCCGAAACAGCTCATGTCTTCATGCCCTTTTTCCATTCCTCACTATGGTAGTAAGGTTCACAACTGCTCTTCCAGAGCTGCTCAGGCACCATGTTAAGTATCCGTCCCCTCTGCATGTGCTTGCTGGCTCGTATCATTCTTGTATGACATAAACTTCTCACCCCATTCTTTATACCTTCTATCTTTCCATTCTTTGTTTCTTCACCAAATGTCCCCTCCAAAGAAAAAATGCACCCAAATACTTGTTAAAATCAGTCCTGCCACAAAAGGAACTTCCTGGACTGTGGATGGCTGGCTGAGTAGGCCGATATCAGGGTAGTTAAAGTCCCCCATGACAACCAGGGCCTGCATTTGCTTGACTGCTCTCAGCTGCCTGTAGAAGGCCTCATCAACCTCCTCATCCTGATCTGCTGGCCTGTAACAGACCCCCACAACAGTATCACCCATGCCAGCCTGCCCCTTAATTCACACCCACAAGCTCTCAACTCGCTCCTGATCCGCCCCTGGACAGAACTCCATACACCCTAGTTGCTCACTCATGTAAAGAGCAACTCCACCCCCTCACCTCGCTGGCCTATCTTTCCTGAACACGTCATAGCCATCCATGACCACATTCCAGTCACGTGAGCTGTCCCACCAGGTCTCTGTAATCGCCACTAGATCATAACCCCCTGACCGAACACGGATTTCTAACTCCTCCTGTTCATTCCCCACGCTGTGTGCATTGGTGTACAGGCATTTCAGAGAGCGAGCTGAGCACGCCGATTTCACCCTAGGGGTGTGGGAGGCCTCCTGGTCTTCATCAATACTCGAGCACTGTCCCAGTGGTGCAAGGCCAGCTACAACCCCACTCCCCTTCGAATCTAGTTTAAAGCTCTCCGAATGAGCCCTGCTAATACCTGTCCCAGGACCCTTTTGCCCCTATGAGATAAGCCTTCCCTAGGTATTACTGTCAGGTCTCTTGTCTTATAAAACCAGCCATTATCAAAGAACCCAAAGCCCTGCCTGTAGGATCAGTGTCGTAGCCAGGCATTTATGGAATGAACCCTCCTATTCTGCCCCATGTCATCACCTGAAAATGGAAGGAGGGAGGAGAAAATAACCTGTGTCCCAGACTCTTTGACCAACCATCCCAAGGCCTTGAAATGTTTGTTCATCCCCCTCAGACTATGGGATGCAGCTTCCTCCCCTCCTGTCTGGAAGATCAGTAGTGGGTAGTAGTCTCTTGACTGCACCAGGTTGGGGAGTTTCCGGGCGATATCCCTGATTTGGGCTCCAGGCAGACTGCAGACCTCCCTGTGATGAGGGTCAGCTCTGCATATTGGGCCCTCAGTTCCCTTTAGGAGTGAGTCTCCAACAACTAGCACTTTTCTTCCCTGTGGAAGAGGCTGTTATATTTCTGTGAGGTTTTCCTGTCTGTGGTGAGACCTGTGATGTAGGTTGCCTATCCACCACATCCCCATCAGTCTGGCTGTATTCCACCAGGGCCTCGTATCTATTTCTCAGAGGCACCTGGGGAGGCGAGGTGGGCAAGGAGGGCACTCGCCTTCTGCCACGGCCATAAACTTGCCTCCACTCACCCCTTTCATTTAGGATGCTGTCATCCTCCTGAGAGGGGCAGAGTACAGGGGCACCTCGATCCTGGATGTTTTCTGGCAGGCTCTCCCATTTCTGATGCAGGGATGGCAGAGCCTGGCTCCCCCAGTCTGTCTCCATTTCAGCCTCCCTGATGCTCCTAAGCCTTTCTACTTCGGCTTGAAGCCTTTCAACCTGATCTTGCAGTTGTGCTGCTCGGCTGAGCAGATCATTCACCTGCTCACAGCACACACAGCCCGCTGTTCCCAGGGGGATGCTGTGGCACTCCCTGCAGCCTGCTGCCTGCACAACTGCATCCTTCTGTGGGAGCTCTGTCTGGGTTCCCACATCCAGTTTGGTTTTCCTCTGCCTGGTAGAGACCATTGTTCTTTCAGTGAGCCGGTAAGTGCCCCCAGGAGCTGGCCTATGCAGCAACAGTTGTTAGCACCTCAGCTCCTCACTCCCCTCCCTAGTTCGCAGCTCCATAGTGCCTTCCCCTTGCTCCCTGCTCGTGCCAACTGCACTGTGCCAACTGCACCGTGCCAGCTGCCATGCCACACCTGACAGACGTGCCAAGCCCCTGTTTGTCCGTTCCTGTTCACCCGCTCTGGGTCACTCGTGATTCCCAGGGGCGTTTAAAAATCTCCCGCGTGGCTCCTGGCCACGCCTGATTGGCTCTCGCTGACTTCCTGGAGCCATTGGGGCTCAGGCTGTGAGTGGGGGATGTCCTTGGCTCAGGAATCCTCTGCACAACACTATCAAACCCTCACTGCCTCGGCCTGACCTCAGTCTTGTCACTGCTGCCGCCGCTGCTGCTGCTGCTGCCACTGCTGCCTCACCAACAAGTCTCCTAACATTATGTGATCTCTGTATACAACAGGAAGTAAAGCAGTGCCTAAAGCCTTGATCATCATAAGAAAAAAAAGCATATTTATTACATAAAGAAAAATCCTGAACAAGAACAAAGCCATGACATCTTTCAGCTTAAGTATTAGCTACTACAGAATATACTATTAAAGGTAAATTGTTGCCTCTATTATTATCTTAATAGCTTATAGATGTGGTAAATATTTACAGCAATCCAGTAAGGTGAGGAATTCTGTATTACGAGAAAAGCAAACAGCCACTATTTTAGTTTTGAAGTAAATATGACTATAGTCGCACCTTAATTAACTTCTGTTTTTCTACTGAAAAATGACCTGTGTATTTGGGCCTTAATTGGATTATATCTCAATGCAGCTTTTTCTGTTTCTGCTTTCAGGATCTGGCTGGATGTAGTACTAGGAGCAGCTCTTCAGGTTGAAGTGAACTAATTACATTTGTCCTACAGCTAAATCAAAGCAATGACCTGCTTGGAGCTCCAAGCCAGACCATTCACTCCTTTCCAAGTTCGTGTAACAACATACAGAAAGTGGAAATATTTTGCCAGACCTCTAGGAAAAAGTGCAGAGTGGTTCAGTGTCAGTGCAACAAGCAGGTTTCATCTCCCGTCTTTACAACGTGGGACCCCATCAGTCCTTCTTTTTAGTCTCATGGGGGCCAGGTGGAGAGCTACCAAGGTTACCACAAGCTCCCTTGTGACAGAATCATGAAGCAGGGATTGCTATGTGTCATGAGACAGCAGAGGAGACACAGCCTGGTGAGAAAACTCTAATCTGCTAACAGCCCTGAATAGAACAGGGAACAAAACATGTCAACTGTCACTTATGCTAGCATACACTGTCCGATTTCATTCAGTTGGGCTACTTTAATACTCATCTCTTTTCCTTTTTAAACATAGGTGACTCTTAATTAACTTTTCCTAACATGTCACTCTCAATTGTACTCACTGTATGCATTATCCAGTCAGATATTTTAGAGAAAGGACATGTTAGAACAAACATCTTTACAGTTATGCATAAATGAGGCCATTAGGAACACATACACCTTAAAAAGATTAGTCACTTAAGTATATGCCTCTGGCATGCCTGATTTGCTTTTAGTATTTCCTTGTGTACAAGAAGAAAACAACAAAAAGCTTAAGAACCCCACTCTTCCTCCATTTTAGTCTCGATTTTCTCAACTGCTGCATTCTCCATCAAATGCAGAGTTTTTTGATATGGTAATTGAAAGAGCAGTTGCACTCAACAGACAACACAGAAAACAGCATAGCAAAGATTAATCCTTCTTGAGTGATATCACAGATAGTACAGCAGGTTCTGTCTTGTCCAAGAACATCAGCTCACCCTTTCTAATTTGACTCAACTCCTTACTATGCCTACCTACACCAACAACATTCTTTAGGTTTTCTCTGTGTAGTTTCAATTCTGTATTCGCACAGGATGCAACACAAAAAGATCTGCACAAAGTAGAGATCAGCCTGAGTCATGAGGTTCAGGTCCAGTTGCCAAGAATATTCGTGTCTGGGAGAACCGAATCTGGGGAATAAGGGTTTTTTTGTATAATAAACCTCTCAGTAAATGGCACAAGCTACCTGATACCCACTTTTTCCCGAACTGACTCTACTAAAATGACATCAGAAAAGCTCTTCTTATGCTAAATCACAGCTGTAAGGACTTGTCATTGAGACTACTAGCACAACTTGAATCAGAGCTGACCTACATAAGAATAACAAAGCAAATAAGGAAAAAAAAAAATTGATAGAGAAAAAAAAGAAAGAAAAAAAAAGTGGTAAATCAGGTTGCACCAGCAAGAGGAAGAAGAAGGGAAAAGGAAGATTTGAGTAGGGTAGAGAAGTCCTAAATAACTGGGATTCACATTTTTTCTGTGATGAGGAAAGGATCATAGCGATGGAGGCAGCTGCTGCCCCACATTGTCCAGCTCCAGCCCTCTCCTCTTCCTCCACAGAAGAAGCAGCAGGGTCTAAAATAGGCAGTTGAGCCACAAGTGGTTTTCTTCTCTTCCCTCTCTCTCAGGAATCGCATCTCCACAGTGATTGCCTGCATTGCCCATGCCCTGACACGGACATTGTGTCCAGCAATAAATTACTGTTTCTGTGAGCCAGCACCAACAAAGCACAGCACTGAGATCCCATCTCTGCCAAAATGCCATCAATCAGAGTTCCCCTGGAGGGCTTTTAATCATCTACAGGTCAGTTGAAATTCAAGAAAAAATAAAAAAGTACTTTCTAGTGCTCTTAGCTGCAGTATTCTTGGAGAGACAATGAATTACCACAGGTTGCTACTCCATTTTCATCCTCTGCAAAAATGAGGTCTCTCATAATTAGTTTCTGGAAAGCTAGCAGGTGTCCAAGGCTGTATTTTTTTCTTTTTCTTCCTTCTCTTTTTTCTTTTGTCACATAAAGGTGAGTTAACAACACTGTCTGTTCTGCTGAACTCAAGCTAGATCCAGCCGAACTTCAATTCATCCCAGCAGCAAACTGTTTATATTAAAGACCTGTCAAATGCCCGTATTCTGTGGATCATCACAGGAGCTGACAGTGTGACAAAGACCTGAAATCCAGTGCATATCACTGGAGGATGCCATTAAAATGAAAGTGAGACGAAAACCTTGCAGCTGTCATTCAGTATCTAGGACATTCTCACACAGCAGACCTCACACACTTCCGTTTATCAAACACGGGTCTCCTCTTCTAGCTTCCCCATTTTTGCTGTAATGAAACAGCTTTTGAACAAAAACATTTTGAAACAAAAAATACGTAAATCTCTAATAAAGATATGCATTTCTACTCCATTTGGAGTTCTCCTACATGTCTAGTTAATAACCATATCTCTCTTTTGGTAACCTGCTCCTTATTTTATAGGCTATTATATTTTAGAGCTTGGGGAAAAAAAAAAAAAAACAATCTGAAATGACTGAATTTTAACCATTCAAACAGAGCTTTTTCATGAAAAATTGTCCTCAGTCACTTGACCTTATCTCAAACCAAGCCTGAACATAACTTTGTTCCAGATCAAATGAGAGAGGCTAATAATGTTTCTACCCTCAGTATTTTTTTTGGGTTTTCTCCCATTTTTCCAGTTCTGGTTTTGACTGGGAATTTAGCGGCTGTGATAGCTAGATCAAAGCTGTATCAGCGCTGTCAGCAAACTGCTTTTGGTCATGAGAAAAGGCTGGTCTTCAGTGTATTGAGTCAAGGTAGGAAATACCCAAAGCTTCATAAGTTTCTTCTTAAAATGCTTGATATCCAGTCTGTCATACCAATTTTACACCCATTTATTTCCATCAATTTCAGATACACTTTGCCAGAGCAAAAATAATACAGTGTTGACTCAGGTTTCTATAATTTTAAAGTCATTCTTGATTTACTTTAGGCCATATTATGTTTAACTGCCTCTTGTCTTCACTCTTGAACCCAGGTCTCAAGGAAATATTTTCTTTACAAAACCAGTGACCAAGGGAAGATTGAAATACAAGACAAAATCTACAGTGTAATTACTTGACTGTATTCTCTTCGTATGTCCTATGTAATTATGAAATTGTTCCATTTTTTATGTCCGTAATTGCTACAAATTCATATTAAAAGGAAGGTCATCCATATTAGCAGAGGTTTAAGATTTATTACACTATTCTGTCACTGCTTTGATGTTAAAGATTTTGACAAATATATTTGGTATAAAGAACTATATTAAGGGTAATTATGTCATGGATGTTCGTGATTAAAAAACTTTATTTTTAGAATCTCAGTGCACAACTTACCTTACACTGTAATTATTTAAAAGTTTTGTTTTGTGTTGGTATATACACACATCTTCTACAAAAATTGTCAGAATAATTCCAGTACAACTGCAGGTTAAATTCTGTTCATTAAGAAGAAAGAGTTAATAATGCCAGTCATATGTCTAAACTTAGGAGTAATTATACACTTCTAGAAATATATTCTAAGTGTAATTACAGTGGAATTGCAGTCAAACTGCTCTGCAATGAAAAACACTCCATTACCCAGTCTACCTGAGGCAGGTCAAAACTTAACTAAATCAGATGACTTATGTAGTATTTAACCCAGGTACTTGGAAAGTTCTTCAGGAATATGCCAATTAATAAAGAACAGTAAAAATACAGGGATTTTTTTCTTTTAAAAAAAAAAATCTTTGATAAATTACAGTTAAGGCTAAAACCACACAGCAATAACAAAATATCCGTGGCACTGACAGTAGAAAAAAAGTGTTAGAAAACTAGGCTATTCAGACCAAAGGTTTTGATTTTGGCTTCAATTTCTGAGTGTAGTTAAATACAATAGCAGTTTTGGGGAGGGATTAGACAGCAGTTGTTTAGACTGGAGAAAGAAGAAGAGGATGGTATGAGAAAAGCTTATGTAATGCTGCCCAGAAGATGAAGTGCCCACTGGACAGATGCCTGGAAACATGGAAATTGTTCTGGGTGCCTCCTGCTCTGCTTGGGAGAATGAAGCATATTTTTACATACTCTTTATGACTAAAAAGGATGGCACTCATGCGTTACTTGACTATAGTAGCAATACTGCCTCCTGACAAATCAACCCCGGAGGCCTCAAATACTGATTAATTGCTAAAGACGTAAGGATTCATGTTAGTATCAGCAGCGTGATCCTGTTCCCAGGGAGAGAAGTTGCAGACTGGTAATTCCTCTTGATCCAAGCTGGAACAAATAATAGAAACACTCAGACAAATCAGATAATCTGAAACAAGAATCAAAACAAGGGCTGAAGATGAAATAAGAAGGCTTTAAAATAATATCTGGAAAGATTCCTGAAATCTGTAAAAACTCTGAACAAATCTGGGACCTGTCTGGTAAAACTGCCATCCTAGCCTGGAAAGCAGTATCAAGGAGGTACAAGCTGTCCCCAAACCTAGCAGAACATGTGCAGAAAGTTAATACCCGATCTGAGATTTGCAACCCGAGATGTGCTGCAGCATGGATTCAGGGAGATGAAAACATCAGCTTTCAAAAGAAATAAATGGCGTGCAGGCCAGCATGTCTGGATGAGTCAAATAATGAGGAATTGGACCAGCTGGAAGACTTGGTAAGACTGGGCACATATATCTTTCACATTGTCTACAACCAACAGAGACCTGGAACAGAAAGGCTGATTATTCTAATCTGAGTAACACAGAAGCCAATTATTTTTGAGGCAATAACTTAGTGGGAGTTCTCATTTCTGCTTAATTTCATAATCCAAGTGAAAAACTCGGAGACTAGATAAAAAATGTGCGAGGGAGAGAGGGAAGGGACAGGGGCAGTTTCAGGCAGATAACTTGATTAGCTCAGCTTCAGTGGTACCACAGTGCTGTATCCCCAGGAAAGAAGCTGTGTTATCCAGATCTGGTAGAAGCCCTTTGTTTGGCATGTGATGGCGAGGACTCATCTCGGCTTGCCTGAACAAATCCAAGGAGGACCCCACTTGAACCTGCAAAGAACCTTTGGAGACTAGTCCTATCGACATGCCCAAACAACAGATCCCTGGAGCAGCTGAGAGTTGAAAAAAGACACGTCTCTACTAGAGGTGGCAATTTAAGACAAGCAAAATAAGGCCCAAGACTGTAGTGAAGACTCCTGAATTTACCAAAGATCCTGGAATGTTCCTTGATGCAGTCTAACCAACGTAGAAGGGGCTACTCATGCATGGAAACATGGAGACATGGCTCAGGGGGTTTAACATGGCTCATGAAAATTCTGGTAAACTAACAAGAGGAACTTTGGTCTATAAATGAGGGAAACAGGCAGCCAGAAAAAGAAAATTTGCAGGAATAATTTAATTAAATAGTGACACAGCCAAAAGAGACTTCCATAAATCCAAAGCTGGACAGGATAGAGCCTCACCCTTGCCCAGTGAACACCACCCAGCTGCTTCTGTGAACTTGCAGATCACCAGCTGGATATATGTTGGAGAGAGAAGGTTCTGAGTTCAAATATGAGCAGTGCAAAATCAGTCAAGCAATTTTGCTAATAAATGCAGAAATCTGTGAAGGACTCAAGAACAAACAGTAAATTGCAAGAATTGATTTTCACATGATTCTAGAGAAAACATAGCTCAAAGCCATCACAGATGGAGACTGTGACAGGAGGGCAGGAAAAGACAGTAGAAAACTTGGATGCTGGAATTCATTCAGAAACCTGTCCACATGAACAAATAGTTTGATTTCATTTTGGTAGTAACTGTGTCATAAATATCAGAAGTGGTCAACAAATTCAGTCTTTAGAAAAGTTCTTTAAAGAGGCCAGCTAATTAAACCATGATTTCTAAGTATTTAGGATGAATCAGAATTATAGTAACCATAAAGAAACATTGTGTCCTAAAACTATTCTGAATTCAGTTCCAGAGCTGTAATCTTGGACTTGGTGAAAATACGGACGACACTGATCAAGTTGCAGATTGGCAAAGCAGCATATATTGAGCAGTTACTCTATCATGTCGCAGTATGAAAAAGGGAAGACTGAACAAGTTGCTGGGGAAAGATACTAGCATTGTATGAATCAGCCTTCAAACAGTCCCAGCATCTCACCATATTTTTGGCTAAAATACATAGCAGAAACAGTTTTTCTTTGGAAGAGAAGTACGAAGTGCTGGAATCTGCTTTGTTTTCAGAATAGATGTTGACCAGGATACAATTGTTGGCTCAATGTCTGTATGAACATACATGTAAGGATGTACAACTGGAACCTAAAAAAAACAAGGTAAGAAGTACTGTCACAGCAGGGTAAGGCTTAAGGTCATTTAAAATGAGATTAGAATGAAGCACACTGCAACTTCCCAAATGGCACGTCACAAGGTCCCTTGGTTTAACAGGACTGCAATATAGCTGCAGAGACAGAGAGAGAAAGGGGAAATTCTTTGGGGGTTCAGTGTCATTTAACTCAGAGTTGTATCCTAGTTACTGCTTCTGCCTTACCCTCCCCTTTCTTCAAAACTTTCAAAAATGTTTACAGACAACAATGCTTTGGGACTGAAGTCAGAGTCACGGAACCATGGAACCACAGAATTTTCAGTTGGAAGGGACCTCCAGAGATCATCTAGTCCAACTCCCCTGCTTAAAAGCAGGAGCCCCTAAAACACATCACTCAGGACTGCATCCAGCTGAGGCTGGAAAATCTCCAGAGAAGGAGACTCCACAACCTCTCTGGGCAGCCTGTGCCAGTGCTCTGGCACCCTCACCCAAAAGAAGTTCTTCCTCATATTTAAATGGAACCTCCTATGTTCCAGATTGTGCCTGTTACCCCTCATCCTGTCACCAGGAACCACTGAAAAGAGTCTGTCTCCATCCTCCCTCAACCCACCCTTTGGGTATTTGTAAACATTAATTAGATCACCCCTCAGCCTTCTCTTCTCCAGGCTAAAGAGTCCCAGCTCTCTCAGCCTTTCCTCATAGGGGAGATGCTCCAATCCCCCACTCATCCTCATTGCCCTCTGCTGGACTCTCTCCAGTAGTTCCCTGTCTCTGTTCAACTGGGAAGCCCAGAACTGGATGCAGTATTCCAGTTGTGGCCTCACCAGAGCAGACGAGAGGGGGAGAACGACCTCCCTCGACCTACTGGCCACACACTTCCCTATGCAGCCCAGGCTGACATTGGCCTTCTTGGCAGCAAGGGCACATTGCCGGCTCATAGATAATTTACTGTCTGCCAGGACTACCGGATCCTTCTCCTCAGAACTGCTTTCCAGGAGTTCCCCCCTAACCTATCCTGGTGCCTGGCATTCTTCCCCAGGTGCAGCATCCTACACTTGCCCTTATGGAACCTCATGAGGTTCTTCTCTGCCCAGCTCTCCAGCCTATCCAGGTCACACCAGATGGCAGCACAGCCGTCTGGTGTTTCACTACCCCTCCCAGCTTGGTATCATCAGCGAACTTGCTGAGGATACACTCTGTCCCCTCGTCCAGGTCATTGATGAATATGTTGAACAAGACCGGACCAAGTATTGACCCCTGGGGGACACCACTGGTTACAGGCCTCCAACTCGACTCTGCTCCATTGATGACAACCCTCTGTGATCTGTCACACAGCCACCTCTTGATCCACCTCACTGTCCCCTCATCTAACCCACACTTCCTGAGTTTCCTAATGAGGATGTTATGGGAGACAGTGTCAAAATCCTCACTGAAGTCAAGGTAGATGACATCTGCTGCTCTCCCCTCATTCAGCCAACCAGTTATGACATCATAGAATTCCAATGAACGGGGCGTGCTGGTGTCATATGAAGAAAAGTTTCCAAAGAAAAGACCTTGGAGAAAAAAGCCTTGCCAAAAGGAAGTTATGGTCATGGTTAAATCTCTAGGACATTTTCACTATAGGCTGCAAGACAGTACAGCTGTAGTAAGATCAGGACAAAGTTTCTTGCACTGGCTCTTTTAATTCAGAAATCCTGGGGAAACTTGCCACGTGGCTGGAAAAATTACCTTGTTTTGATTTCATGGTCATATTGAGGCCTGGGTGTGAAAACATAGTAAGTCTGATGATCTTCCAGATGGTGTTATTGGGAAGCTAATTGCAAACGTTGTCTCAGGCAAGAGCAGAAGGAACTGGTTTCTCCAGAGAAGACACCTCCTTGGGAAAAGTTGAATGTTTCATCTTTTTCCTTTTTTCACTTCTTTTTAATTTTCTGGCTAGTTTGAGAAAGTACAGTGAGGATGCAGAACAGGATTCTAGGAGAGTATTTCCAGAAGCTTATCTTGGTATGAAAATAGAGTGGCTAGAAAATAATTTGAAAATTTTGGCCAGCCAGAACTGCTGTATTCCCTATGCGTCACTACTGCATGTATGTGCAATCTCTGCCCCTGCTCTGAAGATCCAGAAAATGAGACACTCAAAGAGAAACACACTGGAAACCGTAAGTGAAAACTAGACTCTAGCAGAATTTCTGGATTTCTGAGAAGACACTGGCAGGGAGGTAGACGGCCTACAGGCCCCTATGTTCCAGTCTAACCATCTCTGATTTATCTCTAGGGCATCCTGCAGTCTGCCCACTGGTGGGACTTGCACTGGAACATACCGGACAACCTCAGACTCAGATGACAATGACAACTCATGAATGCAGTTGTCTATCTCTACGCAGGGCATGCAAGAAGAAGACAAAATTCCGCAGTGTATATTAATTTCCTTACATGCTTTATACCTGGCTAGGTGTAAAGAGTGAGAAATGAATCTGTTCAGACAAAATCTACTTGTGCAGTTTGCATCTGGAACAAGTATAGATTATTCCATCTGCAATGGTGGAGGAAATGCTTGTCACCGAATCTCAACTAAAGATTTTTTTTTTTTTTTTTTTTTTCAAGTGTACAAGTGTTTAACTACCTATCAAATTCTTGCTGTGGTGGAGACATCTCAGAGGGAAGAAGAGAGTTTAATTTCTGTACCCATTTTGTTCTTCCTCACCATTCCCACTTCCTTCCCCTGAAAGATGCTTTTCAGTTTGGAGTTTCAAATCTCAAGACTTCCTTCTGTAACACAATTAAATTACATCTTTTTATTGAAAGTATTTGTTCTCCTTTAATTCAGTTGATTTTTTTTTTTCAACAAATAAACCATAAATATTTTTTTACAACTTGTTTTTCTCCTTTTTTGTTTTAACCAAACATCATCTTTCCAGTTGCCATTGAAAACCAAGTAATTTCTTCTAGTTTTCAGTCCATTTTTTTCATTAAAAACTCCTCATTTTCTTATCATTTCCAGGCTTTATTTCATATTTTAACTTTAAATCTGTTCTAAGCAGTTGCACAGTTTTGGTGCGGGTGCTAGAAAAGTCTCACAAACTCATGTCTCATATACATGCACCAGTCTCCCAGGTTTTAAAGGCAGAGTCCAGTCTTTTCCAGATCACAAAAATTGGTGTCCTTTTAGCATCTCTCAAAACACACATTTCTCCAACGTAGGAGAATGTCTTAAAGGCAGAAGACAAAACAGCACTATTTTGGGCATGGAGCAGAAATCATGTAGGCATTAAACCAATTCAGCATGGCTAAAATTAATTTACTATTCTGTTCATGATTAAAGAAAACCTGTCCAAACAGTTAGTCAGATGGAATTTATACAGCTTTGTCTAGATGTCTTGTCTTATTTAGGATCTGGACCTCTGGGAAGCAGGAATGCAGAGGCAAAGATGCATTAAGGGGCACAAGTACAGAGCAGATAAATTTGTCAGTGCTGGATAGACAATGACAAAGTGATGGTTAAAACTCTCCAAGCCCTGCTGCTTTTTGCAGTGGGCATTTTATTAAATTCAAGTTTTACACCAGCCATCTCTCGTAGCTGTTCAAAAACCTTGGTCTATGGCGGGGAGAGGATCTTTCCAGTAGGCCTAAGGAGTACAAGTGATTGAGTTTACCAGCTTTCCAAGTGGTTTTCATTTCTTTTTGCTTTCTGAGGTAGATAAATGCACATTCCTCAGCTGTGTAAGAACAAATGGCTTACTCTCCCACTTTGAGTGGATTTCATATGAAAGCCAGGTTTAATTAGAGCTTTTGAAAGCTTAAGAGTTAATATGTGCCTGTTGAACACTGACCACCTATCATTTACTGTGTGTTTGCTAGAAACAAGGAGCTATGCAAGGGGCTACAGACATCAGAACTCATAGGCATGCTGATGTTGGATGTGGGGATGCATCAGTGGGTACCATCTTAGGAGGAAGGATCATGTGTGCAGCACCATGCCTGCATCAGGAGGGCAGGCAGAGGCCAGGGAAAGAAGGAGCACATGTATAACCTTCTGGAGGCTTGGAGAAATGTCTTCAATTGTCCTCCAATATTTCCAGGGCAAACTTGTCTCTGTTGAACTTACTGTGGGGTTTGAGCTTGCAGAGAGGTGGAGAGTAGAGTTGGGTCCGAGTGGCCACCAGCAAGCCAGCACCGCTTGGCACTTTGCTGGCCAGCTCTTCAGCTCTGTATGTCAACAGCACGACAGTGACGTGCACTTGTCAAGGATCACAGCTGCTCAGGATGAATCCCTACAGTTGTCCCTGTGCAGGAAACACTATAAGAGTTATTGTTCCTACTTTATAGATTAAATGAGTTGTCAAAGGCCACACAGAGAGCCAGTGGCAAAGAAGACAGTATGCCATGAGCCCTCACTGCTCTCAGAGGCAGCTCACAGACCACACTGTGTCTTCAAGGTAGCCATTCAACAACCCTGTGGCTTGTATATATGTTTAAATGGAAAACAAATCGCAGCATTTTTGTCTTTATTTGCACTAGTAACATCTGTCCAGACTTCTAAGACTGCACAATGACTGATGAGTGGTTCAGTAAAGATCTCTAGAGACAAAATACATATGCAACACACAGGGAGTTATATGCTTAGCTTCCCTGCAAAAAATCTCACTGACAGTCTTGCAATAAATATATAATTTTATGGCCTATTTCTCAATCATATTCTGCTACATAGTATCATGCTAAGAACTGCTAGATACCTTGCCAATGGAAATATGTTGTTGGCAAGAGGTAAGTCTCTACAGATCTGCTCAAGGAGTCGTAACTATAACAACATAAGCAAAAAGATCATCAGCATATTCCTTTCTGTATTTCTTTTTATTTTTTTTTCTTTTCTCTTTTCCTTCTTTCTCTTAATTTTTTTCTCTCACTTTCTTCCATCTCCCCTTCTCCCACATCCCTCCCCCTCTCTCACTCCTCCATTAGTGTTTAGAAGATTTCACAGTTTTCTCCCAACCCTGGAAAGAATGTAAGTCTATGCTGCTGATTGCCTTTGAAAACATTTGGAACAAATTATCTCTACTTTTGGAATCTGAATAAAGGAATGTGAGCCTCACTGGAGAAATATGAAATACAGGGTGGGATTCACAGAAGGTCTGTAGGGTTTTTTTCCCCTCTTTCTTTTAAAAAAAGAAAATAGTACACTTTTTCTCTTTTTCTTTTTTTTTTTTTTTCCTTTTTTTTTGTTACTTCAGGTTGGAAAATATGTCATCCAGGAAAAGTGAAGAGCCTAGGGAAATACTTTTTTTTGAAGTAGCGTCTTCATCAACTTTTTTAAAGGAGAAAATGATGATTGACATGAGTCAATTGTTAGGATGAAATCCATGAACCCAGTGAGCTTGATGAAGAAATGAAGCAGACCTTGGATTCTGTCTTCTCCAATGAGGGATGATTTGGGTCACAGTAGTCATCTTTTCCTGCCTTTTGGATAACTTGCCTCAGTTTCCCTGCCTGCAGGCTGCTACCACACTGTGGTGCTGTGGACTTGCCATCAGTAAAAGAACAGAGATCTCTGGAGGAAAGGTTCTGTGTAAATGTAGGACAAGTCACACATTTCCAGATTCAGACTTTCCTACGTGTAGGAGTATTTGTATCCAAGATTTTATTTTGTCTCGTTGCAGAAAATGGTGCCAACTACAAAGTTTGGTTCAAAATCATGATAGAAATGGCTCAAATTTTGTGGAAGGAATTGACTTTTTTTCCCCCTTTTCTTTTTTGTATGTTTTCATTGGTTTTGTTTTAAGTTCAGACTTGTGTCTAGTATGAAAGCAAAAGCCTTATAACTTACTGAATGATGGACACCTTTGCACTTCTTGAGAACTCAAACTATAAATCAGGTCAAAAGCAGGATGGTTAAAATTGTGTTGTGCCCTGGCTAATATTTTGAGGCTGCTGACACACAGACAAGTCTGTGGACACACTGGGAGGTGGAGCAGGTGAGAAGACAAACACCAGCCTCTGGAAAACCTGGTCCATGGACACTGTTTTTTGGGAACATTACATCCCTTTCCTCATGAGACTTAATTGAGAGAAAATGAAGACAGAAACTTGCCCTGTGGAGGACCAGCCATCAGATACAGTGTTATTAGTTCCTCTGGGCCCCATGTGGCCATGAGGGGCCACTGGACCATGGCTTGACAGCTCTGGGCTTAGGCCTTCCCTGAAGAAACTTATGAGCTAGGGAAGAATGTCTCACAGGAGTTTTCAGGAGATAACTACACTGAGTTTCTGCTTAGTTTGCAAAAAATGGAAAGTACCAATGACCGAGACATTTTCCTTTTCCTCTTCTGCTTTTCTGGAAAATCTCCAAGGGAGCTGAAGCCTGTCCACATGAAAAAGACAATGTGGCTACTGAGTTCAACCTGGTAAGCAGAACTGAATATAAATTGCTATGAAGATCAAATAAACTTTTTTATAAAAGCGCAGAATAAAACTGATTTCTAAGCTTTGGACTCTTTGTTTTGTTTCCTTGACTCATAAAGCTTTGGTGAATCCTGCCCTTAAGTACCAGAGATGGCAATAGATGCCAAAGCCCTGGCAGGTTTGAAACTGTTCACATAAGCCCCATGGGTGTAAATTTGATTTTTTCCAATGATTGTTTTGGAATGATTTAGTCACATTGTTTTGACCTGCTTTCCCTAGTTGCAAACCCAATCCAAGCTGGTTATTGTTTATACAAAAGGACTATGAAGGTTATTTTATACACTGGTTTATTATTTCTGATAAATTTAATAAGTAAGTTAAGAAAAGTAAAACAAAACAAAACAGGAAGAAGTCTTTTTAGTAAAAAAACAGAGTGTACCATAGTATGCAGTTCTTTGTGGAAATGCTGGCAGAAGTCCCAATGCAAAAACGGTGGTTGAGAGCGTCACTCCAGAAAGTTTGGTGCTCAGCATTTTATAAGATAGGATATGAGAAAGCAACTGGGAGATAATTTATTGTGGGCTGAAGAAAGGAAGACAGCTCAGAGGACAAAACTGAGTCCTTTCTGCCTTGTGGGAAGTCACAAATTGAAGGGTTGAGAGGTGGCCAAGAGATGAAGGAAGGTCATCTATGAGGGGTTCGGAGATCATTGCCTGACAGTTCCCTGCCAGATCACAGGCAGTAAGTTGCCATCTGCTGAGCCATGGGAGTCTTTTCTGGAGACTCTCTCCTGGTTGCTCTGACAGATAGTTCAGGCTCGTCAGAGCTACTAGGATAGCAATAATAGAGATTATTGGATTCCTGCTTCCTGGAGACAGAACATGCCCTACGGAGCTGGTGAGAGATAGGAATCAGGAAGATTATAAAAGATGGGAAGGCAATGGTTGAGCAGGGAGTCATTAAAGGGAAGTTAATAGTGTGAGTGGGAGGTAGTCTAAGAAAATATAAGCTGAAATGTAAACTTGAAGGGCAAATCTAGTCTTCTACATCTACGATTTTCAGAACAGTCCTAGGGAGTGAAGTGCCACAAATTTTTACAGCAAGCCTGATATATAGTAGCTTTTTACACCTCTGGTAATCAACCCCTTCATATCTGTCAACTGAACTCAGAGCAAGTACTCTTATTCCAGTGTTTGCTAACACCTTGGAACAACACCATCACTAAGAAAAACACAAACCAACCTTGTATCCACCAGGGAAATCAGAAATGATCATCAAGACCATCAAGTTCCCACTTTCTGTATAACATAAGCAGGAAAACATCTCTGGTTAGGCAAGTTGTTAACCAAAGCACAGAAGAAATAAAAAATGGAGTGTAAATATGTCTTCAATGCCAAATCTACTGAACTTCAGGAAATCTGCATAAGGATACAACTCCACTCAGCTTAAAAGCTTACAGTAATGAAATGTTATCAATAAAACACCATCAATAGACTTTCACATACAGTAATTGGAATGCAAAAGGTGTTTAATCTTCAAGCATAGCATACATCATGGCTGAAGCATAGAAAACTCTGAGTAACAGAATTTATATCCCTTTGCATTTCATGCATTTTAGTTCTGTGAAGACAAAGAAAACATCTGTAGAGAAAGTATCAATTCTGTGGCAAAAGTTACAGATTAAATGGCTGCTCTGTAAGTATATATATACATTTAAGACATATACATTATTCTGAAAAGAAGTCAGTCATCTAGACGTTGATTTTCCTGCAAGAAATATAACTTAGTGATGCATAGTTGCTGTAATTTAAAAAGCACTATTTGCTCTTCTCATACACGGATTTATGCATTTGAAGGATATTGTTTACTGGGAAGTTTGTGCATATGTGTTGCAGAAGAGGGAAACCTTTACCTAGGAGTCTTTATCTCCACTGAATGCTACCCTTCAGCTAATGAGATTGCTGTCACCTAAATTTTCATTGTTTTAAGAGCAAGTGGCTGCCGACAGTTTCCTTTCAAGCTTGAATGATGAAAGGAAAACACCACACTGCCTCATCTGGCTAGCTTGCTGAGAGCTAATGAGCCTGAGGCTGCACCCATCTTTTCTATACTAGTGTGACCTTATGTCTGTTAATGCACAGTGAAGGAGTGAAAAATGTACTGCAAGTTCCCTCCAACAGTTCCCTGGGGACATACTGAATGTGCCAAACAATTTAGTAAATATATATCAAGTTACTGCATTGAAATATACTCCAATGAATTTCAACCCTGAGTATCTCAATTGAAAGATCATATTTTATTTTGGCTTATCTTCCCCCTCTATGTTCAATATTTGAGAATTCCTCTTTAAAAATGATATATTTTCTTGCTAAATATTACACGTTGCACAAACATTTTCACTTGGTGCTTGGTTTTGTATCAGACTACCTGACATTATTAACTATTTCTTTTTCTTTGTTTGTGGGGTTTTTTTGTTTTGTTTTGTTTTGGTTTTTTCCGACCACATAAATAGAAGTTGATGTGAGATTTGATAGTGGAAGTTTGAAGGCTGCTTAGCTGTTAGCAACTGAAAGCACTGAGTAGCAAGGCCATGCATCTCAAAAAGATTTTCCATGTATAGTCAATAGAAAATATTTCATGGCTTTGCTTTAGTGATACCTCTTTCCTCTTTGTGTTCAGTTTTCATAAATATTGCTGGAAATCAGCTTTACTGGATTTTAAGAACAAAACTTTTCATTTGCATACTTTGCACTTGAGTATGCAATTTGAAATTCTCCCTGTATGTTAGTTTTTTACTGAAGTCATCTAATAGGGAATGGAAATGCCACCAAACAGTATATATCTCTATTGTCTATCTCTACCTCTGTCTCTATATGTATCTATATCCATACCTAACCCTGTGAAACTGAAATGTCCACAGTGGAAAATGGGTTTCTGGAGACTACAGAATCTCAAGAGGATCTGATGAAAAAAAAATTAATTATGTCAGGTCTGTTAAATAATATTATTTTCTCAATTAAAGCCAAAGCAAAATATAAAAGTCTGAAAGTATGAAATAATTTACCGATGATTGCTTATTTTCACAGCTCTAGGACTTGTCATCTGCTGAAATACAGTTCAGGGCTTTAACCTGGCCAGTGATCTTTGTGAGCTGTGCAGTAGATGTGCCTTTTTTCTAATAGAGCTTTCTGTGTCTTGGTATCTTTGACAACACCTGGAAAACATAGCCTAGACTGACAAATACCTCTCTACTTAAATGTAGAGCATGGAGCAAATGTGGATTAAAAAAAAAGGAGTTTTAGCCTCTGACAGGAAATAGTCGTCAGTTCTGAATATTTTGGGGTGATTTGGTCAAAAAGACAATGGATGAATTGGGTTGAGAGAACTGCACCAAATATTTTCCTGACCAAGTGAGCCTTGCACTTTCTGGTAGCATTAATGCTAGCTGTGATAAATTAAGAGCTTCACTTTCATACCTCAGCAGATGCCTGTATCATCCATTTATTCCATTACAAATTCAAACAAATAGCTGTCAAGCTATTTCAAGCTAGCTTTCAAAAAATAGCTGTCAAGCTGGCCACAAAGTAGAACAAAGCTCTGAGGTGGTGACTCCTATTTATACCCAGTCTTTTCCTCTGTAGTATGAGGATGTGCTTAACACATCACAGAATCACTACTTTGTCCTAGGAGATAAATAACTCAGATTCTCTTCATAAGATACTGTTGGGCAAAAAGTCACAAGACAGGCTCTGCTTACTTTCTAGCAGCCTTGAATCATACAAAAAGTAAACCTTTTAGAGATGTTGCATATTCCAGAAGACCTTATCACCTGTTGGCAACAGCACCCTGTGTAGTTTGTCAGTTTATGAAGTTCACAGATCTTTACACATAGAAACAGAATAGGAATTTTTCGTTATTCCACCCAGCCCACAGTTTCCCTCCATGTGCCCTTCAGTTAAGTTTCTGGGGCCTCAAGAGATCAAAATTTCTACCATTTCCCTCGAGGACGGACTTGGCAACTGAAGATGTGCTTATCTTTTGGGAAGTCACTCCCTACACCAAAAGAAAAGAGCTTTACAAAAGGTAGCCCTGATCTAAAACAAATAAAGTATGGGGAGAAGACACCACTTTCCTCATTTTGAGGGCAGTGGATACCAGAAGGAAAGATGAGGCTATTGACCCTACATGGCACTGGACTATGTTTCCCCCCCAAGGGCTGCAGTGCCTGCCAGGACTGTCTCTGTCAGACTTCTGCTCTAGGCAGATGAGCTGCAAGGAGGCAGATATGAACACAGACGTCCTGCTCTGCGCCTCCGTCTCCACACTTTTTAGTAGGCTGTTTTGTTTTGGTTTGTGGTTGCCAGCCGGCACTTTTTCCTCTACCATTGGAACTGTCGAAGTGCTGGCTTGCTGGCACAGGAGCTGCTTTTCCCTTGCATTAAGCCTGTCTGAGTTATTATTGTACTGCAGTCACCCAGTCCCTTATGCTTTCTGTGGCATCAGCATTTCCCTGCAATAGCTGTTGCATTGTACTATAACCCTGTGTATGTGCTTTATAAGCCCTGAGCCCCAAATAAAAGGAATAATGTTTTCTTCTCTGTGGTCTCTGCCTTCTTAATAAATAAATATTAGGTCTGAAACATGGAAAATTATGTTTGATTTCCTTTATTTGCCTCCATCCACACCTTCCTGAACTGCTGCAGTAAATTTTTCATACTGATTATTATCCTCTAAGACTCACAGAACAGCAAATGCTTACACACTGTTTAACGCATAGAGATGGAGCATGGCTCTTATCCAAAAGTTACAATCAAACCAGGACAAGATTAAGTATATTCAAAACAAGCACACCCACCATCTAATAAAGACAAAAGAAGAAATCCTGGCTCTGTTTGAGTCAATGGGCTTTTTGCCACTGACTTCAGTGAGGTTAGGATTCCACCCAAGGTAAACAAGTATGAGACAAGACAAAATAAAATAGTTTAGAAGTAGGAAGGTTTGTGGATGAGTCATGGGAGAATAAGGGAAGGGATATTTACTTCCTGAGGGGAATGAAAATGAGGTAAAAATGAAATATGAATATTTATTTGGATGAGTGCAATGAAGGAAAAGTGAGGGGGTTCCTGCGCATGTCACAGTGTAGAGACCGCACCTTTCTGGCAGCTGCAGGGAGGTCACCAAGGTATGGCTACATGGCCAGCGCCACTGGCACTCTGATGACAAGGGGTCAACATGATGGCCCAATAGGCAACATGACAAGTGGCTTTGTTAAAAACTCCCCAATTACATTATTTTTCAGTGATTCTGTCCTCCTGCAAAAGTTCTGGAGGGTTCCTTCCAAGGCTTTATTTTCCATTTATTTTGACACCTGGAGAGCAATAAGGAATGTCCCAAAACTAAAAGAACTGCCTTTGATTAGAAAATAATAGAAATAAAATGTTTTTGAAGAAAAAATATGTTGGGTTTTGGTTTTTTCTTCCCCCCTGATGTGTCCATCTGTGTCCATCCTAGTAACAAGTAGTTACTTTGACTATTTCTTTCTTTTTAGGCAGGAAAAACATTTTACCTACTGTTTTGGGGGCATGGGTTTCTTGGTGATACAGTGTGACTATATATTTTGCAAAAGTTGGAAGAGAACAAGATCTTTGGCTCAGTCTTGTTCTCAATGGAAAGTGAAGAGATGCTGGGTCTTGTCTCAGGAGACACCTCTACCTTCAGTCTTGTGGTACTTACCCCTCACAGAACCAGTCACTGAGGACAGAAGTTACATCTTCTTTGTAAGAGAGTGTGTGAGAGCCTTCAGGCTGTCTTTGCTATGGTGAAATGGTGCTTAATGTGAGTAAAATGTTATGGCAATCTCAATGAGCAGTAGCTTGGAGAAATGGGTTGATCCACAGGAGCCCAATGAGGCTTAGCAAAGGGAAGTGCCTATTCCTGTCCCTGGGGAGGAAAAACCCCAGCCACTCTATCCCTGGAGTTTCTCAAAACCTGACTGGACACAGCCCTGCTCTGTTTGACCATGCTTGAGCAGGGGGTTGGTCTAGATGATCTCAGTCTCAGCTGTTCTGTGATTGTGCGTGTGTTCCCTACCAGAGAGACAAAAGGTTTTAGCCAAAGCAGGCTAAAATTAGTCTATGTATGTTCCTGATATGTCCATGTCTAAGTCCCACGTGTTTGGATAAGTAACAAATTTCTCCCCCTAATACTCTCATTTGTCTACGGAGGGAATTTAGCATCTGCAAGTAACTCAAGGACGTTGCCTCTCTGGTATCCCATGGACACATACAGGCAAGAGCATCTCTGACCAGCCTGGGCCAGCTTCAGTACCACTCTACCTCAGCTGCAGTTAATACAGGTTTCTTCACACACTTGACTGGGAAGGAGACTGAACACTACCAAAATCGGTATAGCTGAATCACCTTATGAAAGTAGAGATGCTGATAGTTTGTGATACCTATAATGATGGTGGCTTCCATTTAAATGTCATTCACCAAACAACTCTTGCCACCTTATTTTACTATTCTGAGTACACAGGAAATGTCTGGCATCCCATATACTAGTGAACAGTAATATCTTAAACTCTCTTGACCACAGTATCTTGCAAGATCTGAAGGCAGCAAAGAGGGAGAGAGAATGTTTTGGCTCAGCCATGAATACTCAATGTACTCAGAGCTACTTACTGCTGCTTTGGGGATGCAGAGCTGCTGACAGGGAGACTCCATTGATTCTCTGCACTTCACTGAATCCCTCCTAAAGGGGGAACAGATCCGAAATCCATTTTCCCTTTGCTAAAAGGAGACAGTAAGGAGCACTTAAGAGACAGCGTAAGAACAGAGAGAGCATGGGTAGTGCAATATTTTTGTACTCAAAGTCCTATCCAGACAATTCTAAGCAGTATAGAGACCACCTCCCTGAATTTTGTCCAGTCTCTTTCAATCTCCGTAACATCTTGTGATTGAGTTCCCCTGGAACTGCAGGGGAGCAGAGGCCATGTGCAGTGACCTTATATATCTTATCTGGCTTCTGCAACAACTCCCCTGGGCATAAATAAGATCACCTTCCAAACAGCAAGAGAATGAAGAGACATCTAGACTAGTCCAGGTGAAGAGTGTGGGGTTGGGAATGAGTGCTTGAAAATTGTTGCATCTGTCCTTGCAGCAGAGGTACAGAAGAAATCAAAGACAGCAGAAAGTACAATAAACTGATAAACAAATAAGGTATTTTCTATGCTTCTCTATTCTTTCAAATTACCTTTCTTTAAAATGCCCCTGCATGGGCACACAGACTGCTTTACAGTGAGGAGGAAGACAATCTGTGGTGAGACTTTCATAATGTGTCAGCCCAGAAAGTTCCTAAAGAATTCTTGCTTTCACACAAACTTCACCCTGGTCCCCCAAAAAATCACATTCCAGACTTTTCTTGCGGTATCTGGCTATCTGTTACTGGAACCATAATGTGTCCACGAAACCCAAACTCATCCTTGGCCTGGAGGCCTGCCAAGGTCTCCAAATCTTTTACAACTAGTGTTTTAATTATTTATTCTCCTAATCAAAAAGTAAATAATATATACAATTTCAGGACTTCAAAGATTCTGTCTCCTGTGGTGGGATACAAATGAAACAGCAGCTTTCATAATGTGGTGATAGCTGACAGTAGCTATTTGGTAAAATAATCTCTGACTGACTCACACTGAACATGCCTCCTGGAAGTAAGAACCATTGAAAAAACAGGCTGAATGGGGAGAACGAAGCAGAAATCAGAGCTCAAATGGTAAGGGTAGATGTAGTTGTCATAAAAACCAAGGATTTAACCCAGAAAGATATCTGTCTGCTGGGCTGAAAACATCAGTGGCACTTGGGGCAAAATTAAAAAAAGCAAAGGAAGCTCATGAAAAGGTCCCCCAGCACCCTAAGGAAGTCATATTCCATATTCAAGTCCAAGACTACTTTGGCTGTTTTTTTAAGCACTGTATTCATTCAGATGAAATTAAATCAAGCAACAGTTGGTGTTTCTAAATTCATTTGGAAAAGTTACACTAATTAATTAGTATTTTATATCAGGATGAAAATTAAATGAGAATTCTACGGAGTCAGCAATGCTATCCTCCATTACCTGAAGGAGAAAGGAGTAAAAGCTTAATGCAGGTTACAGCCTTCACTGATTATAAAATGCATTAGAAATTAAAGCTATGGTAATCATTCTGGACAACAACAGACATCTGTGTCCTGAATGACAAAATAAGACAGTCTACTTAACGCAGTGAGCGATTCGAGAAAGAGAGAGATGACCAATACATTTCCAGATGGGATCCACAAGCAATGGATTAAAAAAAAATACTAAAATACAGATGAAACATTCTAGAAAGCATGACTTGAGGAAACAAGCTTGTTGCATCAACACCAGTGAGTCTGAAAGTAGGACAAACAAGAACAGACAATCAAGAGTGACAAAAGAAAGGTGTGGGGATAGAAAAGCCTAAGCACAGAACAGAAGAATGAGACATTCCTTCCTACCCCACCCCACCCCCCACCAATGGATTTGAAGTAGTTATTCAAATGGAACAGCTGCTTAGGAAGCAGAAGAGAAACATCTTGTGAATCTTACTAGTTACTTTGCACTACAGATACAAACAGCTGATATTAGAGAGCATTTCTAGTTCACCCCTCTATTACCACCTTTTCTACTAACAATCTTTTCAATCACCTTAGTTAGACTGAGTAGGAGTATGTGAACAATTTCATGAAAACTCCAAACTGAGCAACATAATTCTGGCTTTCTCCTCAAACTGAAGCTTGAGATACGTTTGTCACAAAATCTTTTAGGGAACTGTTAGGAGGAAAATTTCACCCTTTGGCAGAGTTTATAGCCTACAAAACAAAACAAAATGAAAAAGCTGTACACAAAGCCCTTTCTCCAGTGAAGAACCTCCACTCTTTGAGGCAAGGACAATATACACTTACTAGTTTTGAAGGCACATGGCAATGATCAGACAATCCTCATCTGGGATCATCCCCACTTGACCGGCTCTGCGCTTTCTCTCTGTATGCTCACCTGTCGTGACAAACAGTTATATTTTTGTTTTGGTAGATGCCGCAAACAGCTGGCATGTTAGGTGGCAACACTAAGATGGGAAAAGCAGTATGAGCACATCTAACAGAAGGTTGATTTACTCCCTGACAGACCAGAGCAAACCATCTATCTGTATCCTCACCTAGAGTGTCCAACTCTATGCTTAGGCATTGAAAAGCTGGGAATAGTTTAGCATAACCTGGAAATACAAGATTATCCACCTGGAATTATTTAACCAGGATTACTCTGCTTGTAAACAGTTGTTTCACTACAGTTAAGCAAATTGCTGGTCCTGGTAGTAATGTCTACCCCTTCTAAGCTTGCTAAGTCCCAGGGGGATGCAAGGTAGTCAGTGGAGACAAGCACCAGGACCACAATGTGACCTTCATAGTGAACCTGCTGGACTGTCACCAGATCAGGCTAGTATGTGTCAAGTCACTATGACAAGTAGATGCATTTACTTAGCACATCAAACTTGCGATGTAAAATGAGAGCAAAGCCACTTGGTGTGTTGATCAGTAGCTGCTTATAGAACAGAACAGAATAGGATATGATTGGATAAGATAGAATATTTCAGTTGGAAGGGACCTATCATCTAGTCCAACTGCTTATGCTTTGCTAACATGGTTGCTTGCAGTTTGTGAACATCCATGTGACAGTTTTGTGGCTGTGTGTATAGACACAGAAGCCTGTGTACTTGAACAACAGACCTTTAAAAAGCAGAACAGAACTGAAAGTCTGACACACCAGAACAATCATCTTACATCCCATCCTGGTTCATGCTGTACTGACATTTTCCTTTACGAAGTCACTCAAACACACAGCAGCTGCTAATGTGCCTACTGTCCAAAGATGGGCTGATTTACTGGTCTCTGGTACCTTGTATAATCACTTGCACCTGTGAAAGGTCACTGTAAAAATATGACACATCAGAGCTACGCTGTTTAACACCCACTGTGTACAGATGTAAACGGATAGCCACTGCAGAAAGCAACTGAGAATAGATTCAATATACTATGCTAATTAAATGTCTGACCAGACATAACAAGAGGAAAACCAGAGGAAAAGGAGGACTCAGATTCTTATTTGTTTAAACAAACATTCAGATGGTATTTGTGGTCACAAAGTATATTTACACTTTCTATAATACCAGAATTACACATGCCAACAACAAGAGTTACTGGAATTGCTAGGGACTTCGTCATCTATATCAGAAATATAACATTCCTCATGCTGTTCTGTAAAGAACAAGCTCTTTTGCCATTGCATCAAATAATAATCTTAAATCAGGTGTGGCCTTCTTAGTGCCAATGTGAAGGTTGTATCAAAAGCTCCGTGTTCAGATGGTTTGGAAATCTATTTGATAAAGATATGTTCACAAAAGTGCAGATTGTGCCAAACTGTTCCAATATCTTCCTGGTTTTCTAGACAAATGTAACTGATTTTCTAGACAAAAGAGATGCAAAAAGCCTCATCTTTTAGGATGCTCTTACAACATTTGGTAAAGTGCTATCTGAGACAGAATCTAGCTACCTGGTAAAGGTGGAGAATTGTAGAGCAAATCATTGAGTGGCAGAAGGAGTGTCTAAAGAGCAGACAGTAAAGTGTAACACTGAAAGCTGAAAGGGAGATAAAGAGGATCAAAGGACTGGAGCACGTCTCCTATGAAGACAGGTTGAGAGAGTTGGGGCTGTTCAGCCTGTAGAAGAGAAGGCTCTGGGGACACCTTATAGCACCTTCCAGTACCTGGAGGGGCCTACAAGAAAGCTGGAGAGGGACTTTTTACAAGGGTATGTAGTGATAGGACAAGGGGTAACATTTTTAAACAGAAAGAGGTTAGGTCTAGATTAGATATTAGGAAGAAATCCTTGACTGTGAGGGTGGTGAGACACTGGCACAGGTTGCCCAGAGAAACTGTGGATGCCCCCTCCCTGGAAGTGTTCAGGGCCAGTCTGGATGGGGCTTTGAACAATCTGGTGTGAGATGTCCCTGCCCATGGCAGGGGGACTGGAGCTAGATGACCTTTAAGGTCCCTTCCAACCCAAACCATTCTATGATTCTGTGATTATTCTGGAGAGAGGCAATGCTCTTGGACCTCACTCTGTTTCTGTTCATGCTGACAGAGGGCAACTTCTTTCACTGTTATTGCAGAAGACATCAGAAGGTGGTAGAGATATGACATGAACTTGGAAACTTGATTGAAAGGAATATCGTATCATTCAACAGCATGGTGCAAAATCATGAATCCTGAGGGCAAACATCTCAATATTTTGATATTCTGATAAGTTGAGAGCTCATCCTTTGGGAAAATTGAGGAGGAGATAGCCTAGAGGCACTAGTTGATCACAGACCGAAGCTGTGGAATGACAAATATGATCTAATAGTTTGCAAACAGGGGTGTTATTTCTAGTGGAGAATATGAAGTATTACTGATAAGAAGTCCTCTGAAGACATGTTCAAGAGAGATAGAGCAAGTGTGCAAGGGGCTATAGTGTAACAAGACAAAGGAATTCTTGCAACTGTAAGGCAAAACCCAACCATTTGAGAGATGTTTATGAAGTAAAGGGAAGTTCAGTAAGTTTATGCGGTGGATTATATCAGATGCTTGTAGTAGTCAAGGCTAAACTCAGTGGTTCATTTCCAAGTTACTTGTTGAAGTGCTGGGGTCTGAACCCCAAGCCCTGAATTAAGGTTGACATATGGGTGGTTCCCACAGTGCTTCAAAAGGAGGGGATGAGTTTGCCTTTTGGCTTTCCTCCAAGGTGTGGATGACCTTGCAGGGAAAGAACTTGGGCAAACAAGTCCCAGGTGCCCCGCATTGAGTAAATGAGTGCCAGGTGTCCTGCTTTGGGGATAAAAGCTGGGACCACTTGCAGGAAGGGTGAGGTGTCTATCTGTGAGGTAGATGCACTTCGCAGAATTTCCCTGTTGGGGAAGGACCTCCTGGCTCTTCTTGCAACTGGGCCATGGTCAGGTTTGGCACTTACAAATGCGGGTTTCGTGGGAAAGAGTATGTGGCTACCTCTGTCCCATATTATCAGCCTCTTGACTTGGTTGTCTCCCGTCTCTTCTATGGGAGACTTTGTTGCTTTGTTTATTCAACTGGTTGTTGGTCATGCTGCATTGTTTCTGGGGTTGTTCGGGTTGATGTCTATTATGTGTAACATCATTGACTTGTTTGTACCCCAACAATCACCCACCTACTGACCCTTTTATGTACAACAGAATCTGGTTATTGGTTTGTTCTACTGCTGGCTGCGACCTTTGTACTAGGCCTAGTAATTGGCAAAACACTTGTAGGTCTGTATGACTATTATTTCTTGTATAAATGGCAATTTTTGGCTTAGATACCCTCCTCTTTTTCCCCTAATGCTTACCCCCAGGCCCCTTCCCTTCAGCAGACTAGAACACTACACTCTGTTAGTGCATACACCTGGTCAGATGGGTAAAGCGGGGTGACTTCACCCACACTGTGCACAGTGGCACAGCTCTAGTTGACGATTCATTTTGGGGCAGGGCTGTGTTATCACCTTCTGTGTAACTTATCTCTACACCATCAGCTGTTAATACAGTCTGGTGGCTTCTAGACTGGAGGTGGTACAGTTCTGGGATGCTTGAAGCATCTGCCCATTAGACACTTTCCACAAGTGTTGCTTTACATTTAGGAGCCAAAGAGTGGATTAGTTGACGATTCCACTAAGCTGGGGCTATATGAGCAACTGCCCTAACAAAATGTGGTAGAAGCCAATAACTCTCAAGTGTTTGTGTCAGGCAAAAGTCACACTTTCTTGGGAGCGCTATCATCAAGTCTAGGGAACCAATGACATACACACTTTCTATCATTTTTGAGTTGTAGGGTGTCCATCATGGCTTCCCAGAGAAATAATAATGTGTCTGAATTCCTCCCTCTCAAATATCAAACCAGAAAGTACCATTGGTGCAGACAGAGGGAAATTACTCAGAAAGACCAGGACTACAGTAGCTGGCAAGAAAAGAGTATTCCACAATTCATCCTGTTACACTGCCAATGATTTTGCAGAATCAGATTCTCTCTATCCCAGTCATGCTCTGATTTTTCTTTGATTGTCTCACAGCCAATATTTCTATCACAACCAGTATTCCTATTAGACTAGCAAATGTTGGCGTAAACTGCAAATTTTGCTTGTACTTTGAAATTTCAAAATACCTTCCTTCTTAACTGCAGCGAACTCTTCCACCTTGGAATTTCAGCTAATTTCACAATCTGTCTGACTATAGCCAATTACAAAATTGATTTTCTATCCAGCCTGGTTATAGACACAGACAGATTGCTTTTGCTAAAAAACCCCAATTCTTTGTGTTAATCTCTTTGCAGGATTACAGATTAACCCAAGATCAGTTGAGATAAGAGGAATGAGACACCAGGTATTAAATATTCTCATAATTTCGGAATCTCTTCAGACAAAGCAGTTTTGAATTCTTCTGTATTTTCCAGATCATCAGCTTTAATTGTCAACTCTTCATCATTACAGACTATAGCCAGCAAGAAATCTCACCTGCCTACTTATGGGGGTTCAGAAAAGAAAGCTTTTTTAACTGTTTGTGTCCACATTGGTAACCAGTTCCTGAAACAGTGTTCTGAAAAGTGCTTTGACATCTCTGGATGAAAAAAACCCCTTTTCTCGAATCCAGTAGATATACAAAAAAACATATCTTATTTGAAATACATCTGCATATTTGAATACCTCCTCTCGAGTTTTCTGTAAGAGAAGTCCTGCACCTTGAGAAGTAATGAAGACATTTCACTGGTCAGAAGGCACCACTGTTAGTGAACATGCCAAAATCTGATACAGAGAAAATGAGAGAAATTTTCCTGTGTCACTGGAACCCATCAGCCCTAAAGTGAGTCTGGTTCATCAGGTCAAAATGGCCAGTTCAACTAGATTCACAAAGTTTCGACGACTACTCAGATTTCTTCCAAGAAACATTTTCCTGTATGAAGGCCAACATCTTCAGGAACTGATCAGCTGTGTTCCATGAGAAATGTGTTGGTCACACAGCGATGTTAAGAATGTTAATTTCTGTAGGCTTCTTTGCAGTGATTTGGTCCAGGAGTGCAATTTAAATCAGCTGAAAACATACTTTACTAATGCTAAGAAATAACAGCTTTAACAAAGACAGAAAAATTGTGTAGAAATCCTGACTGGAATAGAAGTTTTGGACCAGGGCTCAAGAAATTTAGAATAAGGCAATGATTTATTTTCCCTTTCAGAATTAACATTTTTTGCCCAAATCCATTGGTTTGATTCAAGTTTGCTGAACAGTCCAAGGATGAGGTTAACTTTACCGAGTGCAAGTGTAGGCAACAGGAGTGGTCTTCTGTCACCTTGTGGCCAAGGGCTGGGATATTTACCTATTCTGTGAAAAGTCCAATTCAACTTCCTTTTCTGCTGCTGACAATTTGAACTTGCTTATCCCAGGTCAGTGAATTAATTATGATGATCTGTGGGTTGCCTAGTGGGGAGATCTTCCTTCACTCCTCCATACTTTCCAGTTTTTCACCACAGATGCTGTTTTCTGTTGTATAAATAGTTAATCATGGAAACTGGGACTGGCGCAGGAGCGCTCCAGCTCACTGATGGCATTGAACTTCCAGGGCACTGAGTCATTCAGCCTCTCCCTGGTTCAGTTAGTCTATTGAAATACAGCACAAAGGCTCTAGCAGATGAGACAATGAAAGGCCAGCCCTCTCTATGCCCTGAAACCTCTGATTAGGATATTCACTGCAAATGTGCGAGTCATTCATCCAGATCCTTGCTTTGAACTTTTTCCCCTCTCTTTTCAGAAATCTCTCACATTCTCTGTCCCTCAGTTTTCCACCTCTTGTGGGAAAACTACGAGGTGGCCAGAGCCTGCAATAGTGTAGGCTTTAGAAGTGTTTAAATTGTACAGGAATAACACAGAAAACAAAATGAGTGCATGGTGTAGCTCATTACATCCCACTGAAAGGTAATCCCCCCAGGGCTGAATGGGCAGCCATTGCACAGCCATGCAGACCAGGCCCATGTGGAACAATCACGTAATGTCATAGGATCCCACTATCATTTTGTGGAGCAGTTGTATGATGCCAGTGCTCTGCAAATTGATTCTGACAAGAGAGATAATAATAACACATCATCCACTAGACCATCTGGTCTTTCCTACCAAAAAAATCTTAATCAACTATTAGAGATGTTTAATATGCATCACAGCAGGAATTATTTGTGGGTATTAAACAGTGGCTGAAAACAAATGCAGAAAAAGAACGTACACCCATAGTCTTAGCTGGTGTGGAGTGAGTGCTGATTGAGCATACGGCCCACCATATTTAGAAACAGAATTAAGAGCAGTTGTGCTCTGAAACTGAAGAAAATTACAAATTGGAATATCTCTAGTGAAATTAATGATCCAAAATATTACAGTCAAGCAGAAGTGAGCCTTGCCTTGAATTTTGAAGGTCATTTGGAGACATAAAAATACAGTTTTATGCTTTAGAGTTTAGAAACAATTATAAGGCAAAGGGGATGTTTGACAGTGAGGGGGAAAAAAAGAGTCATCTATCCCCCCGCATATTGCAATTTATTTGCCAAAAAAAACCCTATATAGAACATTCCCCATGCCCCTCCAAAAAAAGGAAACCCAAACCCACAAATCCAAAACCCTAGTGACATTCATAATAAGCTGGTGGTCACTAATTCTTTTAACTTGTTCTTTTGACTGCGCAGAAAAGGATAAAAAAAAAAAAAAAAAAAGACCCCCTGGAGAAGGTGTCTAAGCTCAGACATTAGATGTTGCCCAGTTGTCAACCTGATATCCTTCTTTCCTCTTGCAAATCCATAATAGGAACTGGACAAATGATGGATTTAGGGAAAAATCAGGAGGAAAAAAGAAAATAGCTTGAGTCAAGCCAAAACAAAATAATTTGGCCTACTTAGTGGAATGAAAAAAACCCCACCAACTGAAAAACAACAAATCCAACAAATTCCCCAAGGAAACAAAAAGTTTTTGGTAAAAAAAAAATTATTCAGATTCAAGGTAGTTTAGGTGGTTTAAGAGGAAAAAATATCTTAGAATATTTTCCTTTTGCCTAATTGTGTTGGTACCTTAAATTTTCTTCTTTTATTAAAAATAGAAAGTAGGTTGCTTCTGAATTGACAGTTTTTAATAAAACATCTTCTAGCTTTTTAAAACAAAGTCTCTCATTTTACAGCTTTACAAATACATGTTTTTAACTTCTTTAAAAAAAATCCTTCGTTGTCTCCTACCAAAAGTGTATGGTGTATCGAACCAAATTTTCAAATAATAATTTATCTCACAGAAATATTTTACACAGCTCTACTCAAGACCAACAGAGTGTGGAGATATTACTAAGTCCCTAGAGAGAAGAAAAAATAAAATTGAATTACTGAAAAAAAATAAATTACACCAAATGAGAAAAGAAATTTTTTGCCTGGAGGAGGAGGATATGAGTGAATTGAACAAGAGTTGTTTTTACTGCTCTTGGACATTTTAACAGGTTTGGCAAGGCGGTCACAAATTAAAAATTCCTGCTCTAGGAAGGCCTTATTCCTTGGTCCAAGTCATAATTGGTAGGGATTAAATATGTGTCATGTAATGTGGGAGTAATGAATGCTACCCTGATGCCTTGAGAATTTAGAGATATGTACAGAAGTACAGGGTGAAACCCTAATCTAACTGAAAACCATAACAGAATTTCCTTTGACTTTGAGTTCTTCCTCTTTATTCCTGTCATTGCTCCTCTAATTTCTATTTCACTCACAAGAACAAGATTTCAGAAACAAAAAATCAGCAGATGTGTTTGTGTGACATCTGTGATACAGTCATGTAGTCCACCTCCATTATATCAGACCTTGTGCACAAACAGGGGGAGATCCTTCCCCCAAAGACCTCACAACTCCTCCCAACAAAACAATGACTAGAGAAAAGAATATATTTGCTCTTTAGCTTCCAGACACTGTGGTTGTCCTGCTCCCTTCTGGAAGTGAGCTCAGGCTTAAGCATTTGCCAAGAAGGCTTTTTCCCTGGCCCACACAAGTCTGACTTTCAAGTAGAGCTAGAAACATTATTTTCAGGCTTTTTTTTTTCTTTCCCTCTCTCTCTCTCATGTGGAAAGAGCATCAGTACAATTACATTTTTAGAAGGGGCAAAATTAACACAAATGAAAAAGGTAAAACTAAATCAATACAAGGTAATGTTTGAGCTGACCTGTGTTGAAATATAATTTTGAAATTTTCAGTCCATGAAACTATCCCTAGACGGACTTTTTATCTTCATTTTTTTCAGGAAAAAATGCTTTAACATTCACATTTTCAGGGGAGAGGAAAATTGTTTTCCATGCAGCTGTATACTTCAAGTTGACAGCTGCATTTTTCACAGATATGATCACTCAAACTGAGATTATCATTCAAGTAGCATGAGCTGATCCCATGCAGGGCTTTGGAAATGACCCGAGCTACCTTGAAATTGTCCTGAAGAGAGAAGAGCCCCAGGACAGCAAACACTTAAGGGCAATGTTGAGATGCAGACCATTTGCTCTGTTCTGACCCCAAAAGAGCTTTGCAAAACATGTAGTTTTACATTTTCTACATGTGACAAGACAGATTTCATGAAGTTCAAAGTGTTAATAGAAATAAACTCATACAGTTGCTGTATTGCAGAAGACAGGACTGGATCCTGCTTCTGCTGTGGAGTATGGCTACCCACTGCTCCAAATCTTACAAGTGTTAAAGTCAGAATGAGAGCTGCCCTAAAGCTCTGGAAAAATAAGCTATAAACTCATGTCAACCCATGTGTGAAGGCAGGGCTGGCACAAGGATTTCCATCCTTATAGGTTGTGGATCATTTTCCGCAAAGTTCAGTTTTGAGATCTCATTTTTAATCTGCTTAAGGTACAAAAGGACACATGTTTTGTTGTTGTTTTTTTGTTTGGTTGGTTTTTGTTTTTATTTTAAAATAAAGTAATTTAAAAATCCCAACAAAACAGACCAAACAAACCCAAGAGACTTGTCTTGTTGAGTCAATGACACCTAGGAGGCAGTCAGTAGAATTTGCATTGACAGCAAAATAAAGCAAGATCTCTCTGGGGTAAAAGGAAACTTGCTTTCTCTCTTGACATGTTCTTATGGAGCTCAGACTGACATCCCTTCATCATCATGTCTGCATAATTAGTGTTTCAGTTTGGGGTTTTCCAAAGTGAAAAATCAAACCGCCAAATCTTGTGCACCCTGTGAAGCTGAAGGCAAGAAATGTGAGTCAGCCATGGAGTTGCAAGGCATTATAAGTAACCTACACATGTAACTTGCTCTCTTTCAAATACCTCATCAGTCTGGAAGCTACACTCCCCATATGTCTCTTCTGCCAATTCGTTTTAACTGTCAAAGAGGTTGTTTTCAAAGGACTCAAGTGACAGCTCAGAAATCCATCTTACTGGACTGGCAGGGTCTGGGAACTGCCTCTCTGAAATGTACAGAGGTCAGTCTTTTAATTTCATATGAGTTCCCATGATTTATACATGCTCCAGCTCTCGATACAGAACAGCCCATGCCTCCTCTGTTCATCAGGATGTAATGCCTGTCTAGGGACTGCTCCCTTCTGTATAGCGTGTACAATTACAAAACACAATGCCACTACTAAAATAGATCAATACACTATCATTATTCTTATATCAAAAGGGGCAGCAGGTAGATTCCGTGATTCTGTAGGTGCCCTGTGTACACAAAATCTGATAAAAGGACTTGCCTTGTTAGATCACAGTTAGATGTTCATTGATGTTAGATGTTCATTAGACCTCCCTCTGGCTGGCGATTAGAGCAGCATTAATGGGCACAGGTAAAATTGGCCCTTAGTATAAGCAAAGAAACTCATCTGTTACAAGGGAGAAAGAGGGAATTCACAAGGAATTTCTTTTGAGCAATAGCAATGCTTTTCAAAATTAAAAAATTTCAAGATATTCTAGTTTGTTTATTTTCTGGACAAAGAAGGGAAATTTTAGAAAGACACAGAGGAAGTGGTTTTCCCAGCTCACACAGCTTCAAAGGAAGGAAGTGAATTTTCTGGGTTACCAGCCCTGCCTCACTCCATGCAGTGTGATGCCTTTATTGCTTCACCCATCCAACATAGTCATAGAAACAGCAAGCAGAATTCAAAGGTAAAGGTAGCCTGCAAACTCGGCCAGCAAATACCATGAGAACAAAAACGTTGTCCTGGACATGCCAAGAAATTTACATTTGAGATTTACAAAATTATTCCATCCCAGAAATACTCAGATATTTGATAAAGAGGTGCTTTTATTTTTGTTGCCTTTTTGCTTAATCCCATTCACTGTGATCTCATGTGCTGGGATATCCAAAGTCCTGAAGACAACCCTTTGCATCCTGTACTAAATCCTGCAGAGTAGAGCAGCAGACTGAAAACACCTCACCAGCACCATCTCTGTAAACCTCATACATCGTCTGTCTTTCTGTGCCACATATAATTGCAGCTCTGGTAGCATCAGCCTCCTGGCGTGAGTCCATACGTTGAGCGATTATTCTCTTCAATCCAGGCTGATAGAAGGCTTCATGCCTTGGCAAAGTGACTAAGCTATCTATATATCTATGCTCTTTTTATGACTTGGAAAGTTAAACTGCTTTCTGTCTTGATTATTTGCCTTTGAGAAACTTGCAAAAGAAAAAGCAACAATATAAACCGAACCAATATGTTGAAGTTCACTATCTCTAGTTGATTTCACAAGCAGCTTCCAATTATCCCTATTACTGGTAGATATTTTTTTTAGCACCTGTCTAGCTTGCCCCATCATTTGGCGGTGATGGAAGAGGAGAATTCAGGAATATAAAAATACATTCTCTTATTTTTTCTAAAAAACTTGCTGGTACTTGTAGCAGATCAGAGAGAAATGAGCCAGCCCAGACAATATTTGCTTTATGATGCAGCTAAGTCACACATGCACTGCCAAAGGCAAACCTTCCCTTGGCTTTCCCTTAAGCTGTTAGTGATTGGGGTGCTCCCTTTGAGTTTCCTTCTACTCAAAGTAACCCAGCAAGCAAAGACCCAAGATCTCATAGCAGGTGTACAAGATGGATGATGGTTCACAAATACAGTTTCATCAGTCTCAAGTGGCCTTCTACACTGTTCCTGGGTCCTTTATTTTCTTTATACTGACTTCCCAGGACTTTGGAAGGGTTTATGGCTCTCAGTGAGCACTCACCCAGCGTGACAGTCCACAACCTCAAACCAGCACAGAATGATGAGAGCATTGTTAATTTTTCTCCTAGTGTCTAAGCATCACTATCTAGTGAGGAATAACCAGAAGTGAGCCCAGATCGCTGGCAAATGTTGGTGCATTCATTTTCATTATACCTGAACAGCTGTTCTCCATAGCCGAATACTGTGATGCTGGAGAAAGAAGGAATACTTGTGCCTCTGTCTTCTATTTCATCTCTCTCACACGGGTACACTACCATCATACCCATTGCAAACAGCACCTGCACCAAAAGGTGGTGCTCTGAGTATGTGGTTGTTCATGTCATGGTTGCTGGTTAGGATGTTGTGAAACGGGTCCTGTCTTCATGGATTTGCACTGTCCTTGTGCACCTTCTAAATTCATTAACTATGACTATATCAACAGTCAACAAATGCCACCATATATTTATGTTATGTTTATAAAAAGCCATAGCCATTTTCTTCTCTTTCAGTTCCAAGCATTTCCTTTTCCCATTTGTAGGTGGTCCAAGCACAGCTTTATATGTTTTTTAACAAACCAAGAACATCTGTAAAAGGTTTATGCCTTGCATGGAAAAAGAGGAAAGGAGAAGCCTGGAAAATAAAGACTTCTCAATACCATTTCAGAATACCTTGTATTTTGTCAGATCCTCCTGAGATTTCTCTGGAGAAGTTTAGCAGACCAGTCATCCCACACCGGAATGTATCCCAGCATGGAGGACTGTTCCTCAAAACAAAATTTTTCCTGTGCATAGTGTCAGATCCAAAGTGATACACAGGAAACTTCCTTTCTCTGTGTTCTTGTTGCAGAGGCAGGTGACTTTGCTTTGGAGAAATTAAGTTCAAAGCAAAGAATAAAGCTGAGATGGACAGTGTCCCATTTTACTCTGAGAGTTCACCCTGTGGCAAGCACACTGATTCCTGGTGATCTCGGGGACTGGGAATGATTGCAAACCAAAAGAATAAATCAAAACCGAGATATGCCATTTTGTATACAATCTCAGCAGCGTGGTCAGTAAATTATAAATAAGCTACCTTTCTGCTAGTTCATGTACCCTCACTGGAGCAGTGCAGTATAAAAGTGTACTGCCTACCTATATTTACATGCAGATGGCACATGGTTTGTTGTTTCATAAGCAGCAGTTTATGAAATACTGTATTTCCCACAAATTTCATCTCGACATGCAGCTCTCATACTGCATGCAAGTAATGGAGGTGGAATAAATGATGCTTGTCTGTTTTTCCTGCACTCCCAGTCTACTATGCCTTGTTGCAGAGATAGCTCTGTGGCACATCACAAGCAGTACACAATCCTTTCACCAAAATGCCACAGGCTATAAAATCCTTCTCTCTGTCTCATAGAAGAAATGTGAGAGGCCTCTGCTGCCTTATGCAAATGGAAGCTTCCCATCAAATGCAGAGGCTGGCGACATGTCAGAAGATGCATCTAACTTTGTACTTCTCAACATAGGGAAAATTAAGTAAATTAAGCCAGTTTACTCTTTTTGATGATCCTGAATCAGAGGCAAATGCAAGATTATGTTCAATACAAATACATGAGTTTATTGACTCTAAGAGGCATTTCTCATTTGAAATTTGAGAAAGTAATCCACAGCAAACAGGGAAAAGGTGATGGAGAACAGGAATGGTGCCTGAGGACTGGAGGAAAGCCAGTGTCACTCCACTCTTCAAAAAGGGCAAGAAGGAAGACTCAGGAAAATACAGGCCAGTTAGCTTTATGTTCATCCCTGGAAAGCTCTTTCTGGATGCCATCTCTCAGCATGTGGAGAAATAAAAGGTTATCAGTCGTCAACTTCGATTTACCAGGAAAGAATCATGCTTGTTCAATCTGATAGCCTTCTATGATGGCATGACTGGCTGGGTAGATGAAAGAAGAGAGTGGATGTTGTCTGCCTTCACTTCAGCAAGGTTTTGACACCGTCTCCCATAACATTCTCATTGGTAAGCTTAGGAAGAGTGGGTTATACGAGTGGACAGTGAGGTGGATTGAGAACTGGCTGAATGACAGAGCTCAGAGGGTTGTGATCAGTGGTACAGAGTCCAGTTGGAGGCCTGTAGCTAGTGGTGTTCTGCAGGGGTCAGTACTGGGTCCAGTGTAGTTCAACATACCCATTAGCAACCTGGATGAAGGGACAGAGTGTGCCCTCAGCAAGTTTGCTCATGATACTGGGAGGAGTGGCTGATGTACCAGGAGGCTGTGTTGCCATCCAGACAGACTTGGACAGGTTGGAGAATTGGGTAGAGAGTTCAAAAAAGGCAGGGTCTTGTACCTACTCAGGAAAAACCTCACGCACCAGTACAGGTTAGGGGCTGACCTGCTGAGAGCAGCTCTGCGGAGAAGGACCTGAGGGTCCTGGTGGATAATAAGTTAACCATGAGCCAGCAATGTGCCCTTGTGGCCAAGAAAGTCAATGGCATCCCGAGGTGCATTAAGTGTGTGGCCAGCAGATCGAGAGAGGTGATCCTCCCCCTCTACTCTGCCCTGGTGAGACCACACCTGCAGTACTGTGTAGAGTTCTGGGCTCCCCAGTTCAAGAGAGACAAGGAACTTCTGGAGTGAGTCCAGCAGAGGGCTACGAAGGTATGAGGGGACTGGAGCACCTCTCTTATGAGGAAAGGCTAAGAGATCTGGGTCAGTTGAGCCTGGAGAAGACTGAGGCAGGATCTAATCAATGTTTATAAATATCCAAATGGAAGGTGCTAAGAGTACGGGGCCAGACTCTTTGCAGTGGTGCCCAGTGACAGGACAAGGGGCAATGGGCACAAACTGGAACACAGGAAATTCCATCTGAACATGAGGAAAAACTTTACTTTGAGGGTGGCAGAGCACTGGAACAGGCTGCCTAAAGAGGTGGTGGAGTCTCCTTGTCTGGAGACATTCAAAACCTGCCTAGATGTGATCCTGTGTAACTTGCTTTAGGTGAACCTGCTTTGGCAGGAGGGTTGGACTAGCTGACCTCCAAAGGTCCCTTCCAACCACAACCATTCTGTGATTCTGTAAAACAGTCACAAAGCAGAATGAATTACATAGAGCAGGATTATTCAGCAGTTGTCAATTTGACTTTTGTTTATGGAACCAATATCTTATAGGAATTACCCAAATCCACAGAGTTCATGATTGTTATTAATGGCATTAAGCATTGCATACTTTACATTGTAGATTGTAAAACTGGCACTTTTCCACCCAGTTACCTACTGGAACACTCATTAGAACACAGGATTAATTCATTTGCTTGGAGAGCTCAGACAAGTAAGTTTTCAGACAGCAGGATCAAAAATAATTGGATTGCTTTAAACAAAATGTCGCTGTTAGTCAGAAGCAAGCATCTTTTTGGATTTCTTTGGATTCCTGCAACTGAAAAATGAAGGAAAATGTGGTTTGGGGTTCATCCTGTTTTGGGAAGGAGCTCACAAACTGTCATGAAAACACTACATCACAGCAAAGCTCCTGCCTTTTCTTTCTTTCTCACTTTCAACTATATTATAAATTTTGTGTTCATGAAAGCAGATAAAAGATGAAGACAAAGGGCTGTCTTAAAACCTCCAATCCCACAGAAGGCAAAGAAAATAAAATCCTTTGTTATTGTTCTCACTTTCCTCAAAACCTGTGGAATATGGCTCACAATTTTTGAATGTTTGGGGCTGAATTGCTTGAGGATAGGCAGAAATTGTGTCTACATGGAGCTGACACAGAAGTGCAAAACCAGAAACCAGGGCCAGCTTTGTCGGCGCTTCAGGGTTCTGCTGGTTCACACAGGGGAGAGACCTATTGTTGTTTATTGTCTCCCATCCCCTGCTCAGCCAGTGCCATCTTCCAGCAAAATCAGACAAGCAATTATGCTAAATGACAATGATATGACACAATTTCTCTGCCCTGTCCAACTGGGATTACTCTCCTTGTAGAAATATTCTCTCAGCCAAGTGCTGAATATCTCCAAGGAAGAGATTTATGCCAACAAGGTGGCAAAGTGGCTTAAAGCCACCTCTCAGTGGACTGAGAGCCCACACAATGTCTATTCTGGCCTGAGTGATAGGCAGGAACTCATTAAACAGTGGTAACTTGCACACGGTTCCTCAGTTTCATTACTTTTTTACTTCCAATATCCCTTTGCCTCTTATGTCTGCCCTGTCTACCTCTGCATGTGGGAATCATGTTTTGCTGTGTGTCTCTGCAAAGTACCTAGCTCTCTGCTGGTGACTCGTTCTGTAATACGTGGTGACCTTTAGACCAGCAGAATCATCAGCACAGCCACAGTTTTATTTGCATTAATAATTGCTAAATAGTGTGTACAAAAGCAAAAGGAAGCCTGCATAAAATAGCTGTCTTTTTTTTTTTTTTTTTTTCTCCCAAAATAAAAGTTGAATTAGTATACATGGTATGGTATTTCCATGGTTTTCACTTTATCTGCTACAGAGCTTGAACTTTAGTCTTTTGGTCTACAGGGAGAAAAATCAATAGTATCATACTGATACACAAGAAACTTTATTAACGTAGCCATCGGCATCTCTGCAACCTTACCCTATCAAGCTGGCTTGCTAATTGGTTTGCAACAGTGTGGCTGCCATGAAGATTACCCAGGTCTGTCTTGTGCAAATCTGGCTCTATCAGCATCAAGAACACAAACAGCCAGGGAAGTGGTCAAAGGTCACTACCTAGTTGTTGAGAACGGAAAATGAATCTTGTTAACATTCTGCTGCTGCTTCTTCTAGGGAGGAAAAAAACACATCAGTGCTGCAGGGAGCTGTTCTCTGGAGGATTGAACAAAGATGATCAAGTTTCTCTCTGCTCACTTCCACTCACCCATCAGGCTTTCATTGACGGGGAAGCCTGAAAAAAACTGCTAGATGTGTCATTTCATACCTGCCTGAAGTATTTAGTTTGGAGTGCTTCCCTTATTAGTCCATCACAACATGGTCTCTCTCCCTTTTATGCATCATCTCTCTTTGCTGTGCCCTGTTTTGTCACTGTGCTAAACCAAAGCCAAATTCAAAATGGCCTGAAAAAAAATCAGTGTATCTGGGCAAGAATGAATTAAAAAGTTGTAAAGGTTTTGCAAGACATGCCAATTATAGATAGAAGAGAGGAGAGCCACAGTCTCTAAATCCTCCCTGCCACTGTGCTCCAATCCAGAAAGTCAGAAAGGCTTTGGCTGGCTGCATGACTTTACAGCTACATCTCTAGGGCAAAAATGCAACAAGAAGGATGATATTGCCTGAGTGAACCTGTGCCAGTAAGAAGTTGTAGCAGATCCCAATTCTTCTGTGTAAGAAGCAGCCACTGGTGAGTAGATTCAGATGTGTTAGCTACACAAAATTAGCATTCAGTTGCTTCCTGGTTTGCACCAGAGTTTTTCACAACATTCTGTGATGGCAAAAGACCCCCAGCATCTTGCACAATTCATCTGAAAGGCCAGATAGACAGTAAGAGATGTTCAAACCAACTTTTTTTTTCTCTTCCAGCTCTTCAATTGAGGTTGTTACCCAATAAATAAATAAATTGGTTTTGCCCATTAACAATGACAAAGGGCTTTAGCAGCCAGGCACTGCTCAAGCAGTCAATATGGGCTTGTCTTTGCCTCCAGGAAACTGAGACCTAAATAGGAGTTTTCTTTTACATGAATGAAAACTTTATTAGGACCAGCCACAACTCAGACATAAACTGTCATCCATGGTCCAATGCAATTTCAAACACACAGAAGGCAAATACAGTTTGCAGTCACTTTTGGGGCAGGCAAGTGCCTGTTCAGTCTCCTGACCATCTTATCCTAATGATGTGGTCTTGATAGCTTGAAGGCTTTCCCTGTTTGTGTGAGCATGTAGACATGGACTTCTAGGATCTCCATCCCGTGACAGCAGATTTGGAGCCTGGCCCTTCATAACAGCTCTCTGTAAACCACCTGTCCCCACACAGAAGTTCCCAAGGTTAAACTGCTTTTAGGGCTTATGTGTGGCCTTCATG
Organism: Podargus strigoides; assembly: GCA_028020825.1. Classification (NCBI taxonomy): domain Eukaryota; kingdom Metazoa; phylum Chordata; class Aves; order Caprimulgiformes; family Podargidae; genus Podargus; species Podargus strigoides. The sequence goes on along the minus strand of CM051663.1, from coordinate 29,432,753 downwards.
GTCTTAAATTGACCTAACCACTTGTGTTGGTACAGGACCCTGAAGACTAACTCAAAAATTTCTACCTCTGTTCTTGTTGCTGCTAAAAAAAATAAGATAGACAATTTGTTGCAGAAAACACATAGAGGAATCATGGAAGGAGTAGCATCAAAATTGCACTTTTTTTTATTCACAGTTCTTTATGAAGATGTTTTTAGTTTCTCCAGCCACCTCTCTGGGGATTCTTTCAGCTTTTCCATGTTGTGATGGAACGAAGCTAATTTCAGGATCAGCAATGCAAAATCTACCTTGGCCAGTTCAAAATACTAAAGGGGTCACCTGATTACAAAAAAAAAAAAACCAAAAACCAGCTAAAAATGTGTGAAATCTGGCTTCATGAAATAAGCTTGAAAGAAATGCAGGGTTTCAACATGAAGTTTGGTGCATAACCTTCTTCCTTAATATGGAATGGTTGTGTCAAACTACAAGTCTCTTCTGCTTGTCCTATTCACTTTTCTATTAGCCTACTCACACCTATAGATCATCTTAAATTTTCAGAAAGAAGAAGAAAGATGAATTTTCTGCCATCATTAACAAAAACCAATATCTGTTTCTAAGGAGAAAAGCAGAATTTTTTTCTTCAGATGGAACAGAGGACACTGGTCAGGAAAACGAATTGATTCAGAAAGCCATTGAACTATATAAATAGCTCAAATCTCTTCAAACTGGTAATGAATTGCAATAGTTTGTTATTATGCCACTACAGTCTGCTGAAATGTCTCTTCCTCCACCTCACATACAGATGTACACACTTTAAATACAATATTAAAGATACTCTTGACTAGTAAAGATCCTGTCAAAGTATGCTAATCAAATCCAGCTTTGATTTCATGCTTACTTTTCTGCTCATCCCAGTTGTAAAGCTAAGCTGTAATTAATACATAAGAGGTTGGTGATTATACAGTATTAGGCTGAACATATAGAACGCACATACAGCATTAGATTGCATTTCAATAGATCAGACACTGTAAAGAAATAAGGAAATTCACAAGGTCTGGTATTAGCAGGATGCTAACTTATCTTGGTGACAATCTTGAGCTCTTGCATTTATCTGTTACTGGTGACATCTTTTGCATTTGCATTTGTGTATGCTTATACAGGTATGTGCAGACTAAACAGGTACTATTTCACCTTTGATTTTTTTGAAAATTAATTTTAAGCTACATCACCCAGTGTACCATTAGCATTTCCTTAGAAATGGGCACGACACGCCACTGCCATGGTGGAGATGATCTGCCTCCAGCAAAGCAGACTTGTGAGCTGCACTCCCTTCTTGTCTACCTGCTCAGGGACAGACCTCAAGAAGGGCAGAACATATAAAAGAATAAACATCACAGCATTAGCTGGCACCCTACTGCCAGAGGGTACATAAAAACCAGAGGAGTCTCTTTAGAGAGCTTGTCAAAGACCTTCTAGGTTCTTCTTTGTATCCCCCTGACAGTAGGAAAAAAAAAAAGGTTTCCATATTCTGAAATACTTAGAACTAGAAGAAAAAACATATGACTCCAAGAAAAGTGCTGGGACTCAGCTTGCAGCTTTATAGTACAGGAAATCACATTACCTGTGATAAATACTGAAAAGCTAAGATGAGAAAAAAGTAGACCCCTATAATCCTGAACCTACTAGTAGTTTCTCTGGAGTAAATCCAGATCTATTGTAGAAAAAAGAAATAAGAGAGGTTCAGACCTTAAAAGTCAACTTGGCACCATGAAAGTTTAAGCAGCCGATCCTTTGAACAGTGCTATGCCTCAAAACACCTTTTATTAAAAAAAAAAATAAAAAAAAAAAAAAAAGATTCAGTTACAAGGAGAGCTTTATTCTGTATGCAGAAACCAATTGCATTTCACTGCAGAACCACACAAGAGCAATCCTCCTGTGTTGAGTACAGCCATGCCATGACTGTGGCATGCCATTTCCCTGCACCATAACGAGATCATATATGAAAGCCTAAATTATGCAAATAAAAAGGCTTCACTAATACTGTTGAAATATTCCTGGAGTGTACACTTGACAACCTCAAAGTACATTTCACACCACTAATGACTTCATCACTAACACAATTGTCATGAGTCAAACAGTTTCCATAGCAACGCCCTAGTACAGCTGTTTACCCATATAAAGTACTGCACCTACTTAGTTACATATACAGACAGATCACTAGATTCCTAGGTACTGAAATTGAAATAATTCAATTTTCAGTGTCTCTCTTTATGAAGTGATTCTCCCAGCTATAGGTATTAGCATATCAATGTGCCTTTGACAGCGTTTGCTGTAAAAGACATATTTTGCAGGCACTTCATGTCAATTAGAGCCCTAACTGTTTCATGGAATAATCATTCCTGCCAGATTAAGGTCAGGCTGCAAGGTAATTTAATTGGTGCCATTATATCAAGGGGGAAAAAATGCTCTAATAAAGTGCACACACTGTAGCTGCCAGTGAGGATGCGCTAGGTGACATGAAAGGGATTGCCTTCCTAAAGTGTATGGGCAAACCATTTAGAGAGAAATAAGATGGAAACAACTTCAGATGCTTTGTTTCCAACAAAATTCCAATGTGTTTGATCAAGGGAGGGATTTTATTTTATTTGAAGTTGTCCTATTCACAGGGGAGGAAGTACTGTAGAAAAAATAAATAAGAATAAGGGAAAAAATAATCCCTCTCTCTATGTACGTATTCTTATCTCCTGTGGAATGATAAACATTTTAATTAAAAATCTGCAAAAATCAAAACAAAGTATCTTTTTTCCCAGGGTTCTGATGACTGGGATGTAGTGAGCAGGACAGGAACCTTCTTGGCCTCTCCCTGGGAAGCAGGACCGGCAGGATTACTCTTTCCTCCTGTAGAAGCTTTCGGCTGATGACTTGTTTCATGACCAGAATGAGTTCAGCTTCCTATGGAGTCAGGTAGATTATCCCCCAGATATCCCCTACTTATCCATAACTCAGCTTCTCACACTTTTCCAGAGCCTCCCTTCCCCCTGCAAGAGCCAGGTCCTGGGGTGCCCAGTTAAAGAGATGTGACGTGGCCATGTGTCAACATGGGCATGGGAACGCTGACCTACTACTGTGCCAACTGCATAGTCATTAGGGTCTGCTTTCTTCTACCCCAACAAGGGTAATAATTCAGATCTTCTTTTATTTCTCCAGGTCTTGGTTTTCACCAATTTTTTTAGAAATTTGTTTTTCCTGGAAGCACATGTGTTTATTCTCTTTTGTCTAAAGTAAGCCAAAGTTTTCAGGGGACTAAAATGTGGACAGTATAGAGATTTATCCAATAGGATAAGCTTGTAACGTAGGAAGATGATGAGAAAATGATTATTAGCTTTGTATCTGCAGACCATGATGACATACCTAACAACAACAGTCTTTCACCAACCATCACCATTTTGTACTTAACATTCTCTTGGCAAAGCAGAGCACTGAGGAAAATATCTGAATTGCAAACGGTCTACTTCTCATAGAGTTGGCCATGCTCAGCATTGTGGTCATAACCACATTCTAAATACCAGGATAGCAAAGATTAGGCTAACTGAAGAATATATGGTGTTTATCAAGGCCAGATATTTAGTTGATAAAAGCTGTCTCATTTTTACAGAATTCATCTAGGCTGCAATCATTTAAATAAACTTGAGAATATTAATAAAATATTGTGACAAGTTCAGCAATAACACAGAAAAGTTTAGTTAGATTCAGTATAACCCCAAGTGTTTACAATGTGTTTGTAAGGACTCTGCAAACTGTAGCTTTTAAGCAGCACTCATTTTTTTTTTCCATAGAAATAAGTGAATTCCTAAACTGTAACTTCAGTAGTAAATTCTACCTAGAATACTTGCTGTGATTTTACCATGAAATAAAACTTTATGTACTTAGAGTCATGCTTATTACATTGTGATTTGAAAACTGACCATGATCAATTTAAGTTTAAAAAAACAACGCTGAGAATGAAAGTGGTCTTAATTCTTGAATTAAAAAAAATACTATATATAACAGGAAATTCTGCCAAACCAGAACAATTTTGCAAAATTGAAGCAAAGGAAAAAGATCAGATTCTGAGCCCTTTGAATTTCCATATGAGTATTTCAGAATACTATATTCATTATTACTATTTCTTTTTATTATCCACTCAAGCTTACAGTGGAACTATTTAAAAAATATATCGGAAAGATTTTGTGCTAGTATGAATATTGTATAAACTAACTGAATTAAGGTCAAGCAAAGGTAGATTATAAATTGAAATTAAAGTTTTTTGTCATTATTACTTTCCTTTAAACATGTCTGCTAGAACATTTCAGTTCAGCATCCCATCTGAATGCATTTGATCAGCCATAAATTATCCATTAAAAACTCCATTAATCCCATTACAAATATAGTCTAGCTTCCATCATTTGGTTCAGTCTTTCTCATGAATGCAGGAACAGAGATGATGGAGCGAGAGATCTGGATTTGAGGGCGCAGCAGCTGAAATAATTTCAAACCTGTTAGAAAGACCATTCACTTTTTTTTTTTTTTTTAACCAAGGTGAAGGGCTTCACATTTTGGAGTGATTAATACTGCAGCCACAAAACAACAAATGTATCAGCATACACAGCAAACTTTGTAGTGGAGTATACTTAGGTTATGCATGCAAAACTGCAGCAGATCTCTAAACCAAGCAGCCTAAAAGTGCAAGATTTAGTGTCAGCAAGCATAAATTTAGAAACTTGAATATACTTTAGCTATGCTTACAAGGGATCCTCTTTGCTTTCTTTCACTTTCTTCTTACTCAGAAAACCAAAGATAGTGGAGGCAGTACACAGAACCTGCAGTTCCCTGGTGAGGACACATACATACAGTTGTCCCATAAGACTTGTGTTAATAGAGACACAGTGCATTTTTCAGTTCATTTACACTAGAGTCCAATGTTGATGGGAGTCACTAACTCTCTAGGCTTGACTGACCGCACCAACCAGACCTCTAGCCTCCTCTAGTGCCTAGTGCCATTTGACGTGTCCCAGGATAGCTAAGAGATCCTTAGAGAGCTGGCAGATGCATTGTGGGACCCATAAGAAAACCATACTTTTCTAAAGTGGCAGCTGGACATCACATGGGAAGGACATCGCAAACACATATGGGAAATTTAATTAAGACCCCGGTGATATAATGGAAGTTAAGTCTTCACAGACTTCACAGAGCTCCTGGTGAAAGTAAAACACTGTCTTTACTCTGGCCAGAGCCATATACAGAATAAAGACCAAGTACAGAAGTAGAAGGAAGATGAGTCTCACATGCCTCTCAACACAGACAGTATGAACTATGTAGGTTTAGTACAGTTCTGCACCTGAAGACTAGATATAAAATTCCCAGTAGTAAACTAGCTACACTGTGAATAGGCTGAAAATGTAAGGGGCATTCTGGTAGGAATGTAAATTTTGCATTCTTTATAATGCAAGTTGAGTTGAAACTTTGTACAGTCATCACTGCACCTGTGCTGTCATAAATCCTTCTGTCACAGCAAACACTAAGCCTACTCCACAAGCATCTTTGCTTCAAACCCACAGGACTGACCTGTTGCTTTTCCCTTGCCTGGAAGAAAGGGATTCAGCAGACATTGCTTCAACAGTGATGAAGCACTGAACTGAGCGGCCTGCTGTGCTCTGGTTGTTGAGTTCCTGCTTCTTTCACAGGCAATTGGTTCACAGGTATATCACAACTGTTTTCATGACTGTCTTAGCAACCATCACTAGACCATATTGAGAACATCAGTCTGGGCATGATCTGCGGTACATGGAAAACATCCGGCTCTTCAACAGGAGATCTTCATGAGGAGCTCTGCATTACTGTGCAGATAACCTACAGCTCTTCTGTGACTTCAGCTCCTTTTTGCACTGTTGCCCTTGTACCTACAGCTACCTACAGCTTTCAGCTATGCCTGTGCATCTGCCTGGTGCTGGAGGAGATAGAGTTTGATAAGTTGTTAGACTTGTGCATGTATGCATTAGTAAGGCCGCTTTCATCATAGAGGAGCCCCTGAGGCCAGGATAGTGGATGGCTGAGGATGTGGCAGGTAGCGATGGGCAAAGAGATTGATTTGCTGCTTGCTTTATGAAGTATTACAGTCCTTTTTCTCTGATTTTTGTCTTTTTCTCCAATAATCCCCTCCTCTTCAGTTCCTTGTGATAGGAATGAACTCGTTTCCCTAGTTCATAGAGAGCTGAGTTCAATGGAAGTGATTTAAGGACCAGGACAACATCTAGATAGCAGAAGGAATAACTATTTTGTTGTGTTATGATTTATTTTGTGGTTTTTTTCTTATTTTTTTTTTATTTTTGAAAGACAAGGAAAACTAGAGATGGGAAATTTTTATATTTGTGAAAACATTTTTTTTTTCAAAGGTTTTCAGACAACAAATCAACTAAACAGATGATGAAAGCTGATGAAAACTGGGAAAATATTGTCATAAACAGACATTTTTCAAAATACATTTCTCTCTGGCTGAAAGCCACTTTCCTTCTTTTTTTCTGATCTTGTTTTGGATGAAATCACTTTTAGCAAAGCTGTCAACAGATATGTAAATACCTCCTCCCCCAAATACTAAGGCCTGTCTGCTTAATTGCTGTTAGCTTTCTCTTCATCAGGTGAAGCAAATCAGATTAATTTGGCCAGGGACATCCATTATCAGAAAAAGATACATTCACGACTTCAAAATCTGAATGCTCGCACACAACTGCTACAATGCATAGAGGAGAGAACAGCTCAGAGCACGTGTAAAGGAAAAATACACTAAGTTATACTCAAGAGAATAAATCCAACAAAGGATTTTATGTTTGATTTTTTTTTTTTTTTTTTTTTTAAAAGGAAGACAACTTGCAAATGTATATCTCTGGAAAGAGGAGGTGGTAATGAGCAAGGACAGTGCATTTCCCAGTAGGTGATGAGTAAGCCAAGGGATATCTGCAGGATGCCATGATGTATTCTGCTGTCACAAAGATTTTACACATAGGCTGGACAACCTGTTCAATAAATCAACATGCATCTATCATTATTTTTTTTCCCAGGTATCTGTTTGGAAACTCACAGCCTCATTATAATGCATGCACAGTGTTTGTTAACTTGACATACCTTTTTCATCATTTCCAGTCCTATGCTATCTCTTGGGGGTGAATCATCATTATGTGACATAGCACACATGGTATCATGTGATGCTCCCTGTCCTTGCTCGAGAAAGAACAAAAAGAAACCAGAAAATCGCAGAAGAGTATCAACACAAAGGTACACACATATCCTAGGAATCATATATGGGTTAGATTGGCTACAGCATGTATTTTTCTCACCTCTCAAAAACACTTATTGATTTCAGTGGGAAATGTTCTTGCCTAATTGATACAGACTCTGGTCTATGGGGTAATGAACAGGAAAATTTCTTTTTCTTTTTTTTTTTTTTGAATCATATCTTACTTTGAAAGGAGGAATTCCAGCTAACTTCATGAGTCAGAGTGGAGTCATATGTTAAGCTCTTGCTTATCCTTGTCTTACTTTCCTATGCACTGCACTGGTTCAGCTCAGGACACAAAATAAAGTGAATTTTTGAGATCAAAAGGCTGAAGTAAAACTGGAGAAGATCCTCCTGATAGTCACAAAATAAAAGGTAAGAGTGAGGATGTTGCACAGGAAGTTATTAGTTAAACTGAACAGGACTTTAAAAAGTGGCTAAAGCGGAGTAAGAGCAAGTTGGGCTGTGCCAAGACCAGATCACACAGTGCATTACGCATAAAAAGCACCAAGGATATGCTTAGTTATCAGCAGAAGTTTCCATCACTGTCTCCAACAGTGGGCATCTCCACCATCACCATAAAATGTAGCCTACAGTCAAAGTGTACTGGAAACTCTATGACTAGGGCAGAAGGGGCAGGTTCATCTCAGATGCTCAGCAAGAGACATGTTCTTCTGTAAGTGAATGGTTTGTTCACTTGGAAAGACAGGTTCCACCACCAAGGCTTTCACTGCCACTGGCGGCTGTGGCAGCAGTAAAATCGTGCCTCAGAGCACGGTCTTGTCCAGGATGGAAACACCACTGGAAGATGACAGTGTTTGCATTGCAGATGCAAAATAGCCTCAAATGTCAGCAAAGCAGCTTTCCCAGGTTTGGGAAGAAAAAGAAGAAGAAAAACACCATCAAGTCCTCCTGCTCTTAAAATCCAAACTTCTTCAAGAACTTTTGAAAGATTTGATCTTTACCATAGATATTTCAGGAGCTTTTCACAAGCAACAACTTGACTCCGTCTAGTTGTTTGACATTTTGTTTTGCAGGTGGACCAGCCAAGCTGCTAACAGTCAAAGAACAGTATAAAATACCATCAGAAACGAACAATTGGAAATGGTTGATATACATAATTTCTGAAATATTATCTTGATTTTCACTAGTGTGCACTATTACATATGACAATATGAAAACAGGGATAGAGCAGGGAAGTATCTTGCTTCTCTGTTTTACTAAGCCATCATGGGAGTATATAGGTATCTCGATCTATACTGAATTAAGATTTATTTGGGTAATTGTCGTTCTAATTTTGTCTTTAGTTTACAGTGAATAATTCTTCCACATAGACTCTTTCTCCTAACAGTTAAATCAAAACATCACCATGTATTAAGACAAGGCATGATCTCTGATGGGAGTTTTATCTGTCAAGAATGTCATCCTCTAAGTCCACAACTCACCATGTATACAACAGGGAAAAGGAGAAAAAAAAGTATCTGCAAAGTATTCATAACATATTTTCAGACAGTAGCAGTAACACTTAGGTTTAAAAGAATATTGGAATAAGGTATTACAATGTGTTCAAATGCTTCTACATTTAAATGTCTTGTATTTAAAAAACAAAAGAAAAAAAATATTTCATGTTTCAGCAGATCACTTTCTATCAACTTAACATGATTTTCTTACATAGCAAGAAAATAAGTTAACATGTCAGATGCAGGGAGAAAAAAGTAATGAGCCACATACTGGGATTCAAGTTAAAAGGAATGTATACAAATTCATCAGGCATACATAATAAGATGACCAAGTAGGATGCATAGTGTGTGTGTTCATGGATACATTTAGAAAAATGACTTGGAATTAAAAACAGACAGTGCCCAGAAATGAGAGATAATAAATATGGAGGAGCAATATGAGGTTGGAGGGGACTGTGTAGTGACAGAGCAGCATCTGCAGGGGTCTGACAGGCAGAAAGAGGGGTTTTACCTCAGCTGCTGGGGGAGAAATAGTAATTTAACATCACTGATATTCTAGAGGGAGTTTCAGAGATTCAGTCAGGAATCACTTTATTTTGTCTTTACGAACAAATATGAAGCATTTTGAATTATTTGAGTATGATTTTAGGGTATAATTATGGAAGAAGAAATTCAGAACTTTTTATAAAAGTTCCATCAATTCCAGGAGATTTTTTTTTCTTTCTTTGCCTTGCTTTGCCTTTGCCTTTGCCTTTGCCTTGCCTTTGCCTTGCCTTGCCTTGCCTTGCCTATGCCTTTGCCTTGCCTTGCCTTTGCCTTTGCCTTGCCTTGCCTTGCCTTGCCTTGCTTTGCCTTGCCTTGCCTTGCCTTGCCTTGCCTTGCCTTGCCTTGCCTTGCCTTCCCTTCCCTTCCCTTCCCTTCCCTTCCCTTCCTCTTATTTTTTCTTCTCCTCTTATATACTTTTATTTTCTTTTCTTTAAATTATGAAATTGATTTCATAGAATCATAGAATCATAGAATGATTTGGATTGGATGGGACATTAAAGATCATCTGTTTCCAACCCCCTTGCCATGGGCAGGGACACCTTCCACTAGAACAGGTTGTTCAAAGAGTCATTCTTATTTTGTGGATTTTATTTTAACCTGTGGAATTCAGTTAGTTAGTTAAAACCAGCTCTGATTCCAAGTTTTCACATGTTGGCTTTGGTGATGTTAGCTGTTCTTGCCATTGGGCCCATCAGTACCTGCAGTCAAGGATACGCCTCATTCTGTTGATGTCATTTTGTCAATGAAGGAGAAGAAGCAATAAATTCTGTTCATGAATGGTGACATGTACCTGCCTCCCAGCCACATTGTTGTGCAGGTTCATTGCTGCCAGTCCACTCCCACTCTTGCTCATTGCATTTAGTTTGATTTGATTTAGTTTGATTTGATTTTCTAGCTTCTGAGGATGAAAAGGTAGGCAATGATGATCTACTGTATACACAGTCTGTTGTCTGAATTTTTTTCTGAAGGTGGATTAAATCTCACATTTTTTAGAAAGGTCCCTAGACTTAAACACTCCAAATAACAGGGAATCTGTCATGTTGGCTGTTGAGGAGATCCAATATACTGCAACTGCCATTAGTAGCAAATTGGATCAAGTTTGAATTTATCTTAGTTTTAGCTCTTGGACATTGTTATACTTGTGTCTGCAAAATTAAATGCCCATTTCTGCCCAGTCCCCTGGTATGCAATTTTTCCAAATTTCAGCAGCCTTGAACAGAGCCTTCTCCCCCGCAATACAAATTGATAATACCCTCTATCTGCACAAAATCTCTTTTTTGTTTTTTTACTCCACTTTATTTTAAGCAACCACAAGACATTTATTAGCCAATACTGAGTAATAAACAGAAATGAATGACTCTGGTTTTTTGAATGAATATATTTTTTAGGGAAAAAACATATACAACAACAAAACGCAGTTCCAGATGGATGGAGTTATTAATGAAATGTGGTCAAAAATCAATATAAATCTTTGAGGTCAAAAGACCTGAAAGAACATTTGGAAATATCTAATATTTTGTGTTGATATTTTCTGAAGAAAAGATTGCCATTTTTGTTTCCAAGTGTCATTTTGTTTGGAAATTTGAAAAACATTTGTTATTCCTATAATTATAATAAAGTGACAACATTACATATTTTCCCTGATATTTCCAGTTTAGTATTTTCTGAGACCATAGTTGTTTGAATATCACTCTTAAATCCCACACTGAGATAGTCAACACCTCATGTTTCCTACTTTTGGGTTTAGTTTTCAGTTTCTTTTATTTTTCAGTACAGTGTCTTCTATCTTGTAAATTTGATCTGTAGCCTCTATCAATGTGTGTTGCATATTTTGTTTTGTTTATGAATTTATCTTATTAGATTTTGAATCTTTGGTCCGGCAATTCCAAGCACAATAATCACTACAGTCATTACTGGTCATCTAAAAACCGTAGTGGCATCTTCAGATTTTATTGGCAAAGATTTATCTCATTGCTAAAACTGCTGAAGAGAGCTGGATTAAAACCCTAATCCCTTGGAGGATGCATTAGCAGCAACTGAACTCATTGATTTCTCCCCATTAAAACTCAGTTTCAAGACCTGTCAGACAGGGAGTTTTAATCCATCTAATGTGTGCCCTGTTAATTCCATAAAATTTAGGTATTTTTTAATCTAAATATGATGTGGTACTAAACCAAATTCATCGGAGAAATCCAAGTATATTATGTCAACAGCATTGTCTTTATCAACCAGACTTGTAAAGTTGTCAAGAAAAAATGTAACAAATTTGTTTAACAAGACCTACTTTCCATGCAAACATGTTGACTAGCATTAATTATATTTTTAGCCTCTAATTCTTTGTTGACAGTGTCCTAAATTAACTGTTCCAATAGATTGGCCAGACTGACATCTGACTAACCAGTTTACTGAGTCATCTCTTCTGCTCCATTCAAATGATAGGATTTTACTGGCAGTTAGCCAACCTTCAGGAAATTTCCTCAACTTTCCAAAAATTTGTTAAAATCTGGTTTGGAGGATAATCAACTAGTTCCTTTTAGATCTCTGGACATCAGTTATACATGTCTGATTATTTAACAATGACTCGTGTTTTCTTCTAAAACAGATGGCCATCACTCTATTCAAATCACTGCTATATCTCAGAGTATACCTCTTCTGCCCCACTTCACTCACAGGACAGAAATACGTGTTTTAATAAGAATTTTTATACCTTGAATGTTTTAATGTACACTAGAAAACACTTTCTGGTATCATTGTATGCACACTTGTTAATGAACAGCAAAGACAGAAATTTTTGTCCCTAATACATTTTATAATTGCATTTTTATAAATATTCACATAAGTTAACCTCTCCACTCTATGTTGATTTTTTTTTCTCAGTTGTCCTATCACTCTGTCACACCTCCTTTCAGCACATATACCAGACTTACAGTTTAGAAGACACCTGGTTATGAAAAATATTTCTCAAAATAAATTACATTCATCTATTCTTCTGTTTCATCAGCAAGGAGGAGAACAGATTTCTTTCCTTTACCTCCTGGTTTGCTACTCTGAGTGCTAAACTCTATTGCATCTTCATCAAACTTGAACAATTAGATTGGAAATGGATATATTCTTCTTTAGTCACAAAAATTGCACATATTTCTCAGGCAATGGTCCCCAATTTGTATCGTGTTTCAGGCCCTCATCATTATTACTCAAAAAACATTAAACCATGAAGTCTATCTGTAACAGAGCAAGGCATTGAACTTTTATGTCCAATTATTTCAACCTCTTCACGAGTTCTGAATAAAGTTTTCTAATTCTCTTTGAAGAGCACTCCAAGAACTTATATACTGTCAATATTGTCATACTTATACATATACTTATACATATACATATACTGTCATATGTGACCATGAAGGCATCAAGTTTTATGTTTCCTCACCCCCCCTAAAATATAATTTGGTCTTCTTTTTTCCCACCAACCCCCCCTAATATAGTAGTCATGCTGACAGTATGGCAATATATAGAATCATAGAATCATAGAAGACAAAATTATATTTTGGGGGGTGAGGAAACACAAAACTTGATGCCTTCATGGTCACACTGCACATATTCAACAGGAAACAGTTGTCAGGGGCCAATTTGTACATTATTGTTTAAGTTCTTGAGGAAGGGAGGGATTTGACTTTACACCAGTATTTTGTTATGAAACCAATATACTCAAGTTTCTATGGCTAATATAGAAAAAGCATGCTTACTATTTCTATACAATTAATTTCTATACAAGGAAATACCTTTCAAAGAGACAAGTCGCAGTAAGTCAAGCCACTGTGACATTCGGTGGGTCAGGATACAGCAGATAATGGAAAAACACACAGAGTGATGCAGTAATCTTACTTTCTGTTTGTGACCCTGAGACAATACCTGTGGAGTCATCTCAGGTCTGTTACTCCCTGTACTTGAAAATGTTTTGCTACCACTTACTTATAAAATGGCGTGGATGCCTGTGCCTTTGAAAAGATGTCCCTTCTGTTTTTTACCTAGCACATTGGACTCTTCTGAATGGAGCCTACAAATTAAAAAGCAAGAGAACACGGGTCCAACTTGAGAGACAATGGATAAATTATATTATCTCATTAATGAAATTATACCTCGATATTGTGAACCACAGTGAGTTCACAGAGTGTTGGTTGCTTGCAGCATGGTTAAGAGGTGAGCCCTAAGATGTCAAAGCCCTGCAGAGCTAGAGAAAAATGTGTTTGACGTTACAGAAGTTACCACAAAATGTGCAGAGGACTCTGGACAAGACAATACAGATACACATGCAAGGATTGCTCAGGACCACTAAGATGATTAAGGGATTGGAGCATCTCCCATATGAAGAGAGTCTGAGGGAACTGGGTCTGTTTAGCTTGGAGAAGAGGCAGGTGGGGGGGGTTCTCGTTAATGCTTATAAATATCTGAAGGGTGGGAGTCAGAAAGATGGGGCCAGACTCTTCTCATTGGTGTCCAATGACAGGACAAAGGGCCAATGGGTACAAGCTGGAACACTGGAGGTTCAGTCTTAACATAAGGAAACATTTCTTTACTGTGAGGGTGACTGAGCACTGGAACAGGTTGCCCAGAGAGGTGGTGGAGTCTCCTTCTCTGGAGACATTTAAAACCCATCTGGACATGTTCCTGTGTGATCTACTCTAGGATCCTGCTCTAGCAGGGGGGTTGGACTAGATGATCTTCAGAGGTCCCTTCTAGCCCCTATCACTCTGTGGATCTTTGATTCTGTGACTGGACTAAATCCTGGAAGCTTGACTATTAATGCAAGCCTTGAGTACTAGAGCACTGATTCTCCTTCAATGTTCCACAAAAATAATTCTGAATCCAAGCCTTTTGCAAAGTTTGAAAACATTTGCACTCAAGATCAATAAAGTGTCAATTTCACCTTCAGTCCTTTTGCAAAAGTGTCCAGGATGTACACTTAAAATGAATGTAGAAATAACAAATCTTCTCTATAAAACATGTTTTGACTAGCAGTTCATGACTGCCTTCAACAGCCTTTATATTACATTTATAATGGTGCTATATCTTTAAAAGATGTGGAAGTACCCAGAGTCTGGTTAGAGAGAATGAAGTTGAGAGATATGTTCCTATGTTCCTTCTATTTTCATTCTCTTTTTCCTACAGTATGAGCGAACTCCTCTCCAGCCCATTTCTGTAGATTACTTCTATTTATTCTTTTGTTCCTGTTTCCAAGAATGTTTCTTCAGAGTCAATTCGAGCTTCAATACATGGCAATTACTAAAGAAATAAAATGTTATTACACCCATCTTCAAGCCTGTTCGCCACATTCTTCTTGGCTTTTCTGCTTTCAATATCTAAAGTGCAGGACTCTCAGTGCCCTTGAAGAAGTACTTGTTACATTACTGGATGCATTATTCTTTAGAAGAAGCATGGAAAAAAATATTCTTTCTAATTTATGAATCATTCTTATCTTTACTCTTCACCTTTAGTTCTCTTTGTGCTTCCTCCTCTTACGGTCTTCTAAATTATTTCTGGACAAATACTATGTTACTAAGTTGGAACACTATTTCTGCTACTACTTTTATCAACATTTTTACTTCTGTCATCTTTAGGCAGTGCAGCCTCACTCTTTTGGCACCCTATAACCTTGTTTTATTCTCCAGAAACCTATATTTACTTTTATTTTTCTCACCCAATGCAGAGCTGCTGATACATTTATTTGTTTTTTTGTTTATTTTAATTTTTCTGTATGCCATTGCTTTGGCTCAAATGCATTTCTGGACTGAGGTACACTGGCTCTTACCAGAGGTACAGAGTTTTCTGGCTCTGATTTCCTCAAAAGCTGTATCATAGAAATGAAATCTAAGCACGCCATTCACAGGGACTCTCTTACTCAGGTAAGAAACGAGCATCAGGGGTGCTCATAGAATTAAGTAGCAGAACAGCATTATAAGGTATTCCAAAGACAAAGAACTATTGATGGATCAAGGATCAAATATATCTTCCTAACCACTCTGCCCAAAATCAGTTATGAACATAATTTATATTACTACTAATGGTAGGGGAAGAAGATTAACTGTCTCTGATCAAGGAAAATAACAAAGTTGCAAAAATCCATTCTGTTAAATAAATCTTTTGTAACTGATCTCACTTTACACATTGTTTTACACCTGTAATTTTACACATTACTGAACATGAGTAATATCCATGCATTTAATGTTCCTACAGTGGCAAAGGTAAAATAGTCAGATCTTTTAGTAATGGACTTTACCAATCTACTAATAAAGACCAGAACTACCAGTAAAGGAGGATAAATATTGTCAGATGAATATTAAAATGCATGGAGATATGAAGGTTATGAACAAAGACAAGAGGCTAGGAGAAACATACATGACTTCACAGACTGGGTGGGCAGTTAAGTCCAATTACGGCACCTGAGAAACCTCTTCAACAAGTAGATGTGCTGTAGTGTCCCATCTAACATCAGATACAAAATGTGCAAGCTGACTTCCCCAAGGGGGATGTGTACACCAGAACAATGAGAGCTCATTCATCCAGAGCAGTCACACAAACAAGTTAGAATAGCTGGGCAGCTCTTCAGTACTATTCTGTGTTTTTATAGCATTTTTCCACTTTGGGAGCTCTCTTAAATGTTAACCAGAACCACATGGCTGGCAAGTCACAGCTATGCAAGCCACACAAACCCACACAAAACCACCACCACCTCTATTGTGTTCCCTGCAGTATGAAAAGGTTTCTCAGCATGGCCTGTAGTTATGCTGACTCCAAACTGAGTTTTCAGAAGGAGCGTGCAGGCGACAGGATACGGGTACATTACACAGTGGTTATGATCCAGCGTTTCTGGTTTCCTGAGCAGTATGTTGCTACTATACAAATTCAGTGGCAGATTTTAAGTCTGATACAGGATACACATCTATTCCAAAAGTTAGAACATGCTTAAGGCATTTGTGAACCACACATGGCTGCCCTCAGAGTGACACGATTCTCAGCAGTACAAGCACAGTGTTTCTGTCTACCCATACTCCAACATAGCGTTTGCTGAAGTCAAAGACAGTAAAGACCCAACATGTAGAACTGAGTGGTGTTTTGCTCTCCAGCCTTAAAGCTGTTGACTCTGGTCTGTGAGAGAGCTTGGCTACCATGAGGACAGCAAATATCCATAACTCTGCATAGACTAATGCTGTTTATAAATTCTACAAAACCATGTACTATGGAGCTCCTAGTGCACATTGGTTTTTCAAATTTATTACACAGGGGACTATTCCCCAACAGGAATTCTAAAAAGTTCAGTCAGAATGAAGGACAATACAGCAGTCCCCATTTTACAAGGGAAACTGAGGCACAAAGAAGCCAACAACTAGAAGGCCAACTGTAAGAGGATTTCTGAATGTCTTTGGGGATTCACATTAAACTGACTCAGTAATGATCATTCTTAAAATTTTTTGGTAGTAAAGTGGGTCTCCCAAGCCTGGGTAAATAAAAAAATAATAGTGCCAGGAATGGAACTAGGGCATTATAATTAATTTTCCCATTTTTCCACCTTACATCTCGCCTGATTTCAAATATACATTTTAATAGCTTTATGGCAGTTTTATGTGGGAGGAAGGAACTGAGAATTCTGGAAGAGCAAAGGAACGAGAACAAAATAAATGAAATGGTATAAGACTGACAATTTGATTCTTTCTTTAAACATTAGGCTCCTGTTTAGTTTTGAGGAAAGCTGATTCTGTAATATGCAAAATTAGTGCCTTAGAATTTTATTAGATTTCTAGTGAATTTTGTCACATTTTCCTTGATTTAAACAAACACTTTTTCAGAGTACTGGCTTGAAGACTGATACAATGCTTAGAAAAGAAGGAAGCTGGAAAGCTGTCTGGAATACTGCCTTGAGGAATACCTTGTGGCAAGGCACCTCAAATGTATATCTTAGTTTAACATGTAGGTTCCTGCAATGTGTTGTAAAGCGCTTTGGGACATGCAAATAAGATTTGGTGTTTATTATTGCTACCATTCGCATAGGTGAAGAGTGCTTATGTATGGAATATGCATGTACACATATATGCCTATGTACATGTAAAGTAGTATCACTGTCATAATATATATTACATGTAATAAAGATGAATCTGGAACTCAGAAGACTTTAGCTCAATGTTTGGGGAGAAACCAAGTCACTGCAATCCATCTGTCCCTCTGTGAATGCATAGGACAGAAGGGTGGTGAGGTGACAGTTGTGTTAGTGATGCTGGTGGAGTAATTGCCTTATACATATGTCTGTGTGATCATACAGAATCACAGAATCATAGAATAGCCTTGATTGGAAGAGACCTCTACGATCAAGTCCAACCATTAACCTAACACTGCCAATTGACCACTACACCATGTCCCTCAGCACCCTCTTACACATCTCTTAAATACCTAGACATGGGGACTCCACCACTGCCCTGGTCAGCCTGTTCCAATGTTTGATAACCCTTGTGGTGAAGAAGTTTTTCCTAATATCCAACCTAAACCTTCCCTAATATATAAATCTCCCCCTACATATAGACATGCATGTATGGCTGAAACCACAAGTGTTTGAAATGTTCTCAGAGGAAGGCAGTCTCAGACCTGTGGAATGTCTGTTGTGGGAATGAAATGATCATAGAATCATAGAATCATAGAATCGTAGAATGTATTGGATTGGAAGGGACCTTCGAGGGTCACCCAGTCCAACTCCCTTGCAGTGAGCAGGGACACCTTTACTAGATTAGGTTACTCAGAGCCCCATCAAGCCTAACCTCTAAGATCGTCAAGTCCAACCATTAACCTAACACTGTCAAGTCACCACTAAACCATGTCCCTCAGTGACCCACCACATGATACCATTGCAGAAGATAAGTCTCTGATCCTGAAGAGAGAAGTGGTTGCTGCATGACCCCTAGATAAGAAGCAACCAATAAAAATTACATGGTTAAGAAATGTAAAGGGTAGATGTTTGAGGACAGCTGCTCTGTGTAAATTCATGGTTGGGCTGAGGAGGTTGGCAAATTAAGCATCAAAGCTGAACATCCTGAAGACTTGCAGTTATGTTCTCTCAGCACAATTCTCATCTTATCTGAATGTTTACCCAGAAGAGCCCTTAATAGTGGAGTTACTCCTGATTTACACCATCAAGAGAATGCTTGTAGTCTCCCACCTGCAAATGACAAAGCTGTCAGCAAAGCCTTGCCCAGCACTATTTCCAGGTGAAGTTAGTGAGAATTTTATGTTAATAAAAAGTGTAGCTGAGTTTTAAATCCTTTCCTGGAAGAAAGCAGCTAGGGAAAAATCTAGCATCTTTTATTTAATAAAGAAGGAATAAAAAATAATAATAAGAAGAAAAGAAGATAATCAAGGCTTGTGTATCTATATGTGTGCGAGACAAAGAATAGGTGAGCGAGAGAGCTGTGCAAGGGGAGACCATTTACTCAAATCGGATAGCATTACTAATACATAACGACTCTGCCAGCAAGGCACTGCACAGCTGGAATTAATCTGAGAGAATGTGTGTTGCTGCACAGACAAGCGCAGAAAACTTTCCCCTTGTGAGGGCAGCATGAAGCCCTGCCCTGTGGCTTGGAAGCACTTCATCAGGCCCTGACAGCACAGATATCTTCTTTAGACCATTGGTTTGGAGGGGGGAAATGTACTCCACCCTGC
This sequence comes from Podargus strigoides, assembly GCA_028020825.1. Taxonomy (NCBI): domain Eukaryota; kingdom Metazoa; phylum Chordata; class Aves; order Caprimulgiformes; family Podargidae; genus Podargus; species Podargus strigoides. The sequence continues at coordinate 29,413,760 of CM051663.1, read as the reverse complement.
TCAAATGAACACCCAGGAGGGATTTTTTGTTTTATTTCATGATATTTTGCAGATCACAGCTCTCTCTCTCCCCTCCCTGATTTTTTGTTTTGTTTTTCTTAATTACCCAGTTAGTTTTCTTCTTCTCTTTCCTTATTGCATCAGCTCTGAACCCAGTTGAAAAACTGCCATGGCTTATTTACACTGAACACCTATTGAGGCCAAAAGCAGTTGCTCCATTTAGCCAAGCACCTCTGTGCTACCCAGTTTCTCTGCTTGATATAATAAGGTGTTTTCTTTTAAATGCATGCCATGAGGAGGTAGTATTGAAAGGTATGCGGCAGATGATGGTTCTCTCTGAAAGGGGGGTTTGAAAACTCAGTTAGCCCAGAGTCACTATTAGTAAATGATTGCCCAGTATAAGATAAGTCTATCCGGAAGTTCAGTACAATCACAACTGATTGGAAGCAGGCTCATGCATATGTGTGGTTCCTTGCCTTCAAGTCCCTCTTTTCTTCTGTCTGGATCTGGGAGGTTTCTGATTTGCACCAGGAAGTGATTTACCACTATGATTTCAGCTTACCAGTGTGACCTAGCTTCCTTTTGTCATGCAGCAGAGCTCCCTTCCTACACAAATGTAGCCATAAGGTAAAAAAAGAAATATTAAAAATGCTTTCAAAGGGAAATAATGAAGTTTTAGTGTAGAAAATGAGACAGAAAGCACTTTTGCATGGAAAAAAATATGACTTTAAGGGGAAAGTTTTGTCCTGTTTCTGATTGAAAACAATAATAGACATGCTTATACACACACACATAGAGCTTTAGCGAGCAAACATTGATTTAATGTTCATTTTACCCTAATTATCCCCCTAATAGCTATCAAAAGCATCACATACTCACCAAATTGAAAATAAGTTCCTATGCACCACTTCCAATTACTGCAGAAATTATGACATTATTGTCATTATTTACGTTCTCCAACTATAATGTATGCCTGGCCTTGAATTACCCCACCACAGGAGCCAGAGACTCCAGCAAGTTTTCTCAGTGACTCCAGCAAGTTTTCTAAAATTATTTTCTCGGTTTTCGCTTCCCTCCAGCTCTTCTTTCCTTCCTGACTGAATAGGTGTTCAGTGAGACTCTAAGTATTTCTTCTGCATTTAATGCCACTCTTCCTCTGACTTACAGTTTGAGAAGCACTTTTTCTGATCTCCATAGAATTTTATGCCCTTTATTTTAGACTTCCCCACCTCTCCCTCCTCCTACAAGATCTTGGGGTAATTTTTTGGTCCCTGGATGGCTGGCCAAAGATTTCCCAAGTCTCAGAAGATTCCCTCAGGTAGTATATAATCAGCATAGCAAACTTTAAAAAAATTTGCTCCTATTTGTCTGGATTAGGACTGTGCCAGGACTGTTACAGATGGAAAAGTATTGGTGGACAAGTCAGAGGTTGCCTGCAGGAAAGTCACTGCAGAAGGTCACTGCTGCTGACCTCCACCAGCTCACCATGCACTTCAGTGAGAAAACAGAGCTGAACTGTGTAACTGGTGTTTGGCCTAATGCTTAATTTTTGTTTGATGGACATATGACTTCCAGAAATGTGCCCAGTTGTGTTCTACAGGCTACAAGCTGGTGGAGTCAGTGCTTCATTTGTTCGTTTGAATTTCCTGGTTGAACAAAACCAGAAAACAAACAAGCAAATAAGAGTTTTTTAAAAAACCCACCAACTCTGTACCTGATTTCTTATTTAAATTTGTCTGACATCAGCCTCTAGTCTTTTTAAACCTTTACCACTGTCTTTTAAGAGTTTCTGGTATTTTCTTCCTCTGAAGGTACTTAATTAACTCTTAATAGACTTTTTGATAAATTAAGCTGACTGTATTTTTAAAGTGAAGGAGGCATTTTTGCCAGCTCCAAAATAACTGTGTGACTTTCTTCTACAAGTGCAGCTTTTCAACCTACAGTTTTTAACTTTGAAACATAGGTGTCTGATCTGGGATACTGAATTCCAGTTTTGCTGTGTAAACACATAAATCATGAGCTAACAGGGAATAGGGAAGACCTACCTTTCCTTTCCCACCAAGATAATCCACACTTGCATGGGCCGTTCATCTTCATGACTTATCCTTACCTTTCCTAAGAGCTATCTCATGCCCTGTTTTGTGGCTTCTGTAACTCTGATCCCTTGACAATAAACCCGGGATCCATCATGCGTCATCTTTGGGCTACGAACCAAGATTTGTTACCTCTTCAACAACAAGAGATAGACACTGAGAAAAGAACTTTCAACATATAATGGGTACTCACTCCTTTATCCACTGGATACAGAAGAAGTTATAGGTAAATATTTTTCCCCTGGAGGTACTAATTATGTCCATATAGTTTATTATACAGTGCTTTTTTCATTATGGTCTAAATGTTTTTCTGGGCTGATCAACTGACCCATGTTCCTCATGATGTTGATGAGCACGATATTGAACAGTTAGGGTTGCAATGCCAAACACATGTTTCTTAATCATGAGAAGCTTAAGAAGAACAACCTGATTAAAGCTTTGCTTCAAAAGACTTCACATTTCACACAGTAGAGCCGCTATGAAGTATGCTATTAGTGGGTGTGGTTTTATTGCAATATAGACACAGTTGTAAAGGAGCCTCCTTGCTAAGACTGGTTATTGTAGGACTGGGAGAATGCAGGACATTATGTACGCACAACCTCTCTAGAAGAGAACTGCTGCTGTATATCTCCCTTCATGTTGTGCTTCTGAGTAATAAATGCCCAAAGGATTTTAAAAAGCCATGAGATGAAGAAGAATGATTAATAACAGCAATTCATAAAGGCTGTGTTTGCATGTCACCATTTCTCAGAAGTATCCAAATAGTAACTGAGTTCTCCGGATGGGAACTGAAAAGGGGAGATTTAAAAGGATTTTAGCTAAAAGTTTCATCATGGACTTAAGGGCTTGTGGGATTTCACTATCAGAAGCATGCTCAAAAGTTCCAGAGGTTTGTTCAGCAATACAAATCACTGGCCATTTCTGGAAGTCCCGTAGTGATCTCTTCTTGCCTATAAATAGCACATCATATCACTACACCTACTGATTCTCTTAGAAAGATGAGACTGACTTTCAGAGATGCCTCAAGGCTTCTTTTTGTGCTTTTTCATGGGTTTTGTGTTCCCATGCTTTATGTTCTCTTGTAACAAATATAGGAAAAACTTAAACTTTTCTTAAAAAGCATCTATATATTTATGGGCACATATGCGAAGGAGAGAACTAGTAGAGAGAGTGCTCTACTCCTGAAATGCAGCCATACATTAGGTGGACCATGGCTACTAACTAGAAGTTAATAGCAATGCATGCAATAATTGAAATCACCAAGTCGAGAAAAATTATATGGCTTAGAACTGCAAGAGGAGAACTTCTCTGGAGGTTTTACAGAGGTTGCATTATTACCTTTTCTTTGTATTCAAAGCTGAATACTTTGAGGATATTTCACCATCAGTCCACAGTCGGTAAACTCTTCCCTTAGGTTTTATATTCATTGCTAGGGTAAAATTACTGCAGATACAGCAGTTTCTCTGGATTTACCGTAGATGTATTTTAGAAAATCAGGTCTTGCATCACCTCTGTGTTGTGCTTGTTGTTTCTTGGGGAGTGGGGTTTAGTAACTCTAATGATAATGCACTTATAAAAAGCACTACATAAGTGCTTTGAGATAAACCGCACAATCACCAGTTAGATATCAAAGCTGTTCTCTACACACATCTGTTTGCAATGGTTTCTTTCCTTCATCCTCCATCTCTGACATCCCCCTTCCATCAGATAGTTCATCCCCACAGCACAGAGAATTTGTTTTATGGGAAACATATTGATTTAATTTCTTACCTGTGAAATCAAAGCTTATAATGAATCAGTCAGTAAGCAGTGCTCGCTGACAAACAACATCCCTGCCAAATACAAGATTCAGCTAAAAATCAAATTTCTAGGTGTTACTGTTTACTAAGAAAAATCATCAGATCATTTTTATTCCCTAAAGATTCTGTAATGCCTCGGTTTGAAATCTATTTAATAAAAATAAGATGGTAGGGGGCAGGGGGAAATAATTCAAATCTCCTAATGCTGTTTGGGCTTACTGGCTTGGAACGGAATTGATTTCATCAACAGAATGGATTTCTATCTTCACCCTTGACTTGATACAATACACTAGGAAACAAACACTAGGTAGTAACTTAACCATACTGTTAAGCATATTTTTAATAGATAAATGCCCAAATAATATTTTTTCAGTTATTTTTAAAAAATACTTTTATGTAATTAAATGAAATCAGTTTGTCCCTGCCACATTCAAATGCCCAAATTCAATTTTAATCTTTTTAGATATCTAAAGATTTTTTACCATTGCTATTACTATTTCCTACCCTAAGATTCTTACAGTTGTTAAGTGTATACTTTTCTAATCTGACGCCACTTCTAAAGACACCTCTAAAGTATCAACGAGCTAGCCTCCCTATATTTACCCGTAGGGAAAATAAACTTCAAACAGGTTGAAGCCCAGATCCTCAAGACCATTTTGTTAGTTAAATCCCTTAGATTTCAAAGCAAATCTTAGAAAGGTGAGGAGTTGGTTCAGGTGATTTGTGCAGTCAGAGAAGAAATTTGTGGTAGGGAAGTAGCTGAACTGTAACTGCCTTAGATCTGTAACTATTTCCTAATGTCAGGATGATCTTTTTTCCTGACTGTTGAATAATCCTTTTCTCTAATAACCAAAATCATGATAGAGAGAGCGAGAAATAGTCATATATCTTGAATTTGGAAGTTCAGAAATGGAAAAAGCAAATATCAAATATGGTTAATATTCTTTCAGGTCTCCTTTTAATGCATAGAGGATTTTATGGATGGTTGTCACTGAAGAAAAGAGAAGATATTGTGTTTCCTGGGCTATGAGTTTGCTTCCAGACTTAGGTCCCCTGCTCTTCAGTGAAAAGTATCATAAAAGTAATCTGCAGGATTAAGAAACAACAGAAATAGTCTAATTTTCATTTATTTCACGTGTTCATAGCACCAATGTGTCCACATATGTTTTCTCATGGATGCCCTTTGAAAGATGTATAGGAATCTTGAGAAAGTTCATGGATTTGGAGCCACCTGTCCTTTTTGGGGTACTAAACCCAAGCAATAATTCCCAGAAATTAGCTACTCAGCCTCTCCAGTAGTGTGGGCTCTCTCCACTGTTAGGATTGACATGCAACCAAAGAGCATACACATAGGTAACTTGGGGAAAGAGCAGTCATAACATAAATCCAGTCAATCAGAAACCACAAAGATCTCAAGGACTTAAATCAATTAAGGACTACTTCTGCTATGGCTCTTATCAGTAACATGTGAAATAGCCAAGTTTCAATGGTTAGACTTAGGGCTGCCATATACTGCTATATATGACCATATATACTTGACAGGCTCCTTCTCATACTGCCCATCTCTTTGTATTGCCTTTTAGTGGGAGAATCCTTCTTCATTGGCTCAATCCCACAACATCTTATGTATGTGCTTAACTTTCTGAATTCTGAGCAGTCCCACTGACTTCGGCATAGCTACTCCCAGTGCAAAATTAAGTGCAGACATAAATCATTGCAAGACTGAGTCTAGAGTAAAGCGCGGTGAACAGTTTCTCTTCAGGAAAACACTTATTTCCTGAAGGCACCATTTCAGCTTAAAGTTTTCACATATTTGTATTATACTTAGTGAGTCAGTTGGGAAGTAGTATCGAAGGACAACTGAAAATACCTAAAACACATATTACTAAATACGATATTTTATATTTGGGGAGATAGACCCACAAAGGAATTAAGATGCCATGACTATGTCTAAGAAAGAAGTGTCAAAGAAATTTGTACTTTTCCATCTTAGCCCAAATAAGTAGTGCAATCATTTGGGAAGAATGGGTTTAAACTGGAGTTTAAATTTCTGCTTTGCTTGAAACTATGAACTTGAATTTTAGTCTCCAACACCTTTAGAAAATTTTGTGTTAAACAATGAACTGTGGAATCTGGAAAGGTTGCCCAAGGTCAAGTTTGTGAAACCAGTCCTCTGGTGATTTTAGTGCTCCCTTCCAAATGTTAAATATATGATAAAAATGGCCATTCAAAAAAAAAAAAAAAAAAAAAAGGAAAAAGAAATAATAAAGAAAACCAGTCATATTTCCATAGTGATCAAACGCAACATTATGGCATTTTACTTGATCACATTTTGTGCTGTGGCTGAAGTAAACAGTAAGAAATTATTCCCAAAGATCTAGCTGTGGCAGTGGTGATTCACAAACAGGATTTTAAGGTACACCCAGAGTCTAAATATTAAATATTTACTACAGTTCTATCAAATTTTATATTCATTGTACTGCTTGCTTGTTTTACCAGTCCTCAAGGGGCAAAGAAGATTCTGTATTTTCTTCCCCTTTCCAGGACATCAAACTTTTTTTCTCACAATGGCCCTATTAAACCATACATCACCCCAGTTCCCCATAGATTGACATTGAATTAAATTGGTAACAGAGCAGGAACTCCAGCTGACATCAGTCTGAAAAAGGATGGAAAAAAAATGCCAAACCCCAGAACTGTTAAAAATACTGCAGTTAGCAAGGCTGTCCTTAGTCAGGTCACTCATGTTGAATTGCAGCTTCCTTTCTGTATTTGCATGTTGATTGTCAATGCTTTCTTATCTGTCTGTATAGCATCATGCATATTGCTGACATGACACAAATAAATGAGTTAATGAATAAATAATAGCAATCAATAGAAACAAACATAGAATTGACTGGCCTCCTCATTGTTCTCACTGAATGAGATGCCAGAAGTAATCAAGCAGTATAAATTATAAAATATAAGTTCAACACTAGAAGGTCATTGTTTCAATATTTTAAGAAAGCTGCAGTGTGAACAAAGTAATATGCTGGCTGTAAAACATTTAGACAGTTGTTTTTTGCTTTCAGCAAATACCTATCACTGCTACCACTGAAGTCAACAATAAGCCTCCCAGTGCAGAACAGCTTCCAAAATCTTCCAAAAAGGTTTCTACAAAAAAAAAATTTGCAATTTTTATTATTTTTTTTTACATAGAGAAATTCTCGTCTGTAAGGGGTTGGTGTGTCACAGAAAATCAGTTTAACCCATTCGCCAAGGACCCGAGGACTTAAGAAACCTGTACTTGTTAACAGAGACTTTCTGCATGTGGTTAAATGGTGAAATTCTCCTATGGGAGCAGATATTATTGAAATAATATTAAAAGAACTGTTTTTAGCAGTTGTGTTACCTCTTCTCTAAGTGTCTTTAAGCATTCTCACCCCTCTTGAATCTTTATATGGTCTCTTTCTTTTGTCTCTTTCATGTATCTATGGAGAAGTCCTATTTCCACTTGCAATGCTTACATAAACCAGCTTCTTATAGTTTCTTTGTGTTTTTCCTATCTCTAATGACCCATTGGCCATATATTTACATGCAAGGAGAAACTTCCACAATAGCTGTGGACAAATTTTGCAGCATCCAGCACAAAGGAGCCATGATGTCCACCCTGACTGTATACAGATGCATTAAAAAAAAAAAAAAAAAAAAAAGAAGAAGAAACCAAACAAAAAAACCTGAACAAACCCCCCCAAACACAATTGCACTGCATGATTAATAACGACAATCACCTATGGAGGCTGCCTTGCTACTCCTCTTCCCCATTCGATGCCAATTCGTGTTTTATTAGACAAAGAAGGCTCCAGTAGACAAACCCCAAAAGATTACAAGAGGCCATGTTGCACCTTCATGTAATTGTTCTGTAATGCCCTAAAATAATTTGCAATACATGTATACTAAGATGATACCATAGAGTATGTTTTCTCAAGCAGAATGCATATCTATAGTTAGAGTAACTGATGACAAAGGCTAGCACATTATTAAAGGCTGGACTGAGTTCAGAATTTAATATTCCTCTCGCATTTCAAGCAATTTTCAATGTCCACAACTGTCATCTAACATTGTTTCCAAGTTGCAATTCAGTGGGAGAAAAATAGCTGTCCATGTAGGGCTTCACAGTGACACATCTGTTATGTTATTTATCTTAAGTGGAAGACAGGAATGAATCAACTTCCAGTCTGATAATTCAGAACTGAACATAATAGAAATTAAAGGGAGAAAATAAAGGAACAGCATCTTTGTGTGAATGTGGTTTAACGGAATATCGTGTGAAAATGCTTTTTGCTAGAATAATTCTCCCTGGTTCTTTCCAACTGTATGTATCATGATGTAAATCAGGAGAAGATTCATTAAGTGAATTGGCTCACATTGGCCCAAACAGCTGTAAAACTGATCTGAATGAGGCACAATATCACTGCAAGGGATCTGTTGTGTGAAGCCTTTCCATGATTAAGATGATAGAACAATCACTCAGACCTTTCAGACCTGAAATTTATTTCTCCTCCTAGGTAGATGCCTGACACTCTATTTTTTAAAGCATTCCCCACTTCGCACTTCAGCTTTTCAGGGCTTGCCCCACCCACCCCTCACCAGGACTCGCCACACACAATTTCATGGAACTTCCAAACGTTTCCTGTGGAGCATAAAACCAAACTTTCTGAACTCTACTTTGCTTCAGGGCATCTAATCTTGAAAATTATGTGTGCTGTTAAAAATTGGCTTTCAAATCATGGAACTAGGCCTTTAGGGATATTTTTTTTCTCTTATTTTTCTTTTTCTTTTTTTTTTTTCCCTCCTCTTCATAAGAAGTTTCAGAGCTGCAGAGCCTCAAGCCAAAAGAAATAGTTGTACAGGCAAGTTTTCTACACTGAATCCAAGAGAACAAGAGGCATGCTGGGGTGCTTGCTAGGGGCTATATCACCCTCCCACATTCACATGCCTCCCACAAGGCTCCACAGAGCTGATATGAAAATGAGTGTATGAACTCCTGGGTGAACTTTTAAATTGGCCCTGCTTCTCTCTCTCACCTTGGCTGTTTCAGATGCTTTCTTCTTGTTTAAGGATGACTTTTCAACTATTTTTCACCCTTCTAAAATAAAATTACATAAATGTATGAAAATAAGTCAGCTGGAAAGGCACAAAACCTTCCCAGTGACAACAGTTACCAGTATTTGATGGTCCCAAAGCTCTAGTTATCACTGCTTCTGTGCTGGGATTACGCTTTTCATCTAACTGAGATTTGTCAAGAGCCTTTTTCATAATATATTGGTATTTAACAGAATAAGGTGGTCACCAGTCATTGCAGCTCCCAAACAGCATTCAGTAACAAGAACATTCTCATTACTAGACAGTGGCTTTACTGAGCACAGTCCAGCAGCGCTGTTTGATTCCTTATTTATAACTTTAGAAAATACAGTTCTTACTCCTAAATTTACAGATCACTATTTTTTCTTGATATAGTCCTATAAACGATAGAGTTAGGGCATTGCTTCTGCTTGTGTCAGAAGACACTTTCTTCTGTCACAGAAGATACTACACATATAAAGAATATTGTCTTTCCTACATTTAGGGCTAAAAGGGATGAGCATTGTTCTCTACTCTGACCTTCTGCATGAAAAAAAACCCTTTAAACTTTACATTATGAGCCCTGAAAAGGTAAAATTAAATCTGAGAAGATGAATGAATGCTCTCAGATTTCATGTTTAAAATGACTTTTCAAAGATGCATGAAAAAAAGTGCTTGAATTAAGTGTTTCACACACAAACCAGGCTGTTAGGTAGAAGACTTCTACATTGGCACAATTATTACTATTTATTATATATTACAGCACTGCCCTCAGTTGTGCCTTTGCAGTAAAAGACAGATTCCCTCTCCCTCTCTCTCCTTGACTTTGAGAAATTGCAAACAAAGGCACTGAACATGCCCAGCTTCACACACATGGTGAAGCTCACACATTGCAAGTGTCTCTGAAATCCATGTCTGTGCACAGACCAATGTAGATGCAGATGATGCTGTATCTATGTGCCTGTGCCTATGCAAATGCAATGATACAGTTGGTGAGAGGGCTGAAGCACTTGCTCACGTCTATTTTTAAAATCATAGAATTCACAAATAATTTTTCTTTCCTGAAAGTTAACAGTGGAAATCCCTTGGTTAGCAGAGATGGTGGCCAGTTCATGCCTCCACTGAACTGGATACTGAAAGGTAAGTGTACAAGTCAGGGTGTGAGATGTTGCTCCATGTTTTCCCATCTCAGTGTCCCATGGAGACAGAAGATAAACTTTATTTTATAAACTGAGGAGTCCTGGCACAACACAGACACATTGCTTGCCCTAAAATCACCAGCTAGCAGCAGAACAACAGAGCAAATGCATTTCTCAGCCTTCCAGGGTCATGCTGTTTATATGGTGGTCTGTCCTACATGAGCAAACAGAAGTACAAATATGCCATTTTCTCTTGCATGCTGATCTCTGTGTCTAGCATACCTACATACAAGGTTTTTCAAATGCACTTAACGGGTATTAACTTGTAGTTCCTTACAACTCTCCAGTCAGTTTGCTGAGCAATTATACAAATGCTTTCTGTTTTCAGAAACTCAGACAGAGACTCCAATGACTAAATCAACCTAAGGTGCAGAAATTTGTTCTACCACAACTAATTATCCAATGAAAATTCTCAGTTCAGCAATATATCTGAAAATAGAGTGCTCAGAAAGCCAGCCTAGCATTTCAGTTTATTTACAAAATAAACCTTCACTATAGCCAATGTCGTTAAGAGGTTTTTATAGTATATAGCATGAAGTTTTGGTCTTTAATTACTCCTTTAATCTTTGCTGGGCTTGTTCCTGAGAACTAGTTACACTCCTGCCTTTTACAGGATAAACAGCTTCCAGGAATGCATCTGACTGCCTCAGGGGTCAGATAGTGCATTTATTGAACACCACTCTATTTCAGCCTAAATCCTGACTGATCTGTTTTTTGCTTAGTGGAAGGATAATTAATATAGCTAATTAACAAATGACCACCCAAATATTTTATTTTTTTTTTTTTCCACAGAGACTTTACACAAGTCTTCATTTGTTTCATGTGGTTTTTCTTCCACCTGGAAGGGTCAGCTGTTTGTAGATATGTTAAATCCCTGTATATTAATATGAAGATTATGTTAAATAATGTTAAATATATGTTAATAGAAGGATTATGTTAAATCTAAAAAATTTAATGATCTTCTCCTTTTGTGATGGCTCATAGGACTACAACATTTTTCTTTTTTGCTACACTTTCAGATCATATCCAGGGGTCAAGATGGCACTTTGACCCCTATTTCAAACTCACAGGAGGTCCTCAAAAACAAGGCATTTTCTCTACTGTCCTGCAGCATGACAGGGAGCTAGTGGAGGTGTTTTTTTCACAATGATATATCATGTTCCCGACTCCCTGAAACACTGTGGGGGAAAAGCCCTACTGTTTTCTGGATAGCCTTGAACCATGTCTAGAGGCACTGGATGATGGGAGAATGACCCCTTGTTGCAATTGTAAACCTCTCCTGTAAGAACAGAACTCTTTTTTTCCCAAGATATCCCCAAATCATCCTTAATAGAAGATAAACTTTAAAGGAAAAAGGAATATTTCCTACTGTATGTTTTTCACATTTGATTCAGAAACAGATGCCCCAGGTGACGATTGTCCACATCTTTGCTCCCTCCATTTTAGTTTCCATTCTCAAGCAAAGTATGGACAATTTCCCTCATGGAAAAGGATCCCAATCTGGAGTTACACTCCCTTACAGACCTATCCTCTCCTAGGCATTCAAATTCAAAACTCTCCTCGTTCAGGAGGATTTCTCAGGACTTCAGAAATTCAAATGACTCTTAAACATAGCAAATTATCTCCTTGCCCTCAACATAATTGCTGGAAATCTCTTCACCCATTGGAAGGAAAGAAGGCTTTTCTTGCCAGAGAGAGATTCAATCACTCGTGCATAACTTCCGTTTTCCCAAAATCTCTATTTCATATACACTGATGGTTGTCCTGTATTGATGCATGCAAGTGAGACATGCATGTGTGGATAGTTCCTAATCCTTGGAAAAAGTTCTTGAATGTAACTGTAGCTGGATAAGGATTTGACAGCTTTCTGGAGTGCTGACACTTTACCCCATTTTAAGCAACATCTGCCTGTTGCAAAGTTACAGTGCAACACTGGAAAGTTGCTGATTGGTCACCAAATGCATTTGGACCACATCAGTTCCCAGTGTTACATTGGATTAAGATTTTAAATGTTGTATGGTCACTGCATTTTTTTTCTGGAAGATGTTAAATTTCATAGATGAAGAAGAGAGGAAGGGTTATCTATAAATGTTTAGAGGAGTTTTGAAAAAGTAATAAGAGTTTCTTACTGAGAGGTGGTGTGTGATGAAAGGAAGGAAGGTAGGACTGAGGAAAACATTAGTGACTTTATTCCATAAGAAACTGTGGACTATAGTTGAAGGAGTTTGGAGTATGACTATGCAAAAGATGAAAAGGAGAAAGACAAAGCATGTCAGAGGAAATAAAAGCAGAAATATAAGGCATAAAAGGATATATCACAGAAGTTATATAGTTAACACTTGAATTAATAAAGATAATAGTTGATAGCTGAATTAATTGGTTCAACAGCAGTGAAGGTAAAAACTGGGTAAACCATGAGGATTAGGGGACTAGATTTACAAATACAATGGCTGTAGTGGTATTCCTCAGAGTACACAAAGCCACAAGAGTCCTGGAAGCATATGGCAAATGGTCTGTGCAACTGCACTAAACAGTAAAACACATTGTTTATCTCATGCAGCTGCACAAGTTGCCTGTGATCAGCTTATTTGAATTGCTGGGGGTGACTGAGCTCATGAATGATTTGTATGTTTGTTCAAACGTGTTTTTAACTCCAAGGAGAGTCTTCTCCACAGAGATATCTGAATTATTATTGATACTTCGTGTAGCTAGTTTCATTCTCAGACATTGTTCACAAGCTAGTACTGATTTCTGAAAAATTGATTTATTCATAAACATTCACTATGCAGATTTGAGAAACAGTTTCTGGACTATGAGGTATTAATGAGTGGCACCTACTCACCACAAAACATGCATTACGTGTCATGTTTTACTTCAGTGATATGGTATTGCTCTTGCACCCAGACTGGTCAGTTAAAATGTGACTAGTGAGTGCATGACCAGAGGATAATGGCAAATCTTAGGTCATGATCGACATATATAAACATTCAGAAAAGCTTCATTTGAGGAGTACAAGGGACCTAAAAACAGATTCAGAAGCAGACTGTCGTCATTCATATAGTCATGAATAATCTTATGAGACCTCAGAGGAGCAGAGAAGTAAATTCACATATTAATTTGTGCCTAACCTCATTTTGTTATTCCATGGGCTCTAATCTAACCCAGAGGGAGAGCAGAATTTACATGAAAGAGTCATTAGAAAAAATGCATAAACAGCCTTTGAAACAGAGATGAACACACAGATCTATTTCCTTTCCAAAGCCAGCATCTGCCATGCTACATTTGAGAGCTCTAGAGTAAATTTATGTCTCTCTCAGACTCAAAAAAAATCTTGGGTCATATTCTCATCAGTTCCACTCTTTCTACAAAAAAGTGGTAAATTTACTGTAGCATAATCTGGTGTCTGTTGGGTTCCCTGTAGGAGCCATGAAGTCTATTCTGAATCTGTTTAGGTAAAAGTGAACTCAATCTCAGGTCCTCTTTCATCTACCTTTTAAAGACTACCTACAGAAAGAAAGGACTCTGATGTGAGAAGGCATTACTGTACTTTAGAACACCTGCAGAAAGAGAAAATTAGATGCAAGGAAGATTTTTTTTCCTAAAAAAGTCATTGATGAAGTTCAGGCTTATCCAGTATCAGCTGGTAGTTCAGTTAGATAGATAATATTTTCAGAGTTGAAATATCGACTCTGTTCTGAGGAAAGATACACCTCAGTATAAATAAGCGGAGTCTATCTAAGTGAATCAGTCAGGGATATAGTCAGCATTCAGCAGACTGCAAATTATCTCTCTATCTAGATGCCTATGAGATATAGAGCTACACAGAAGCAGATCTTTAAAAATCAAAGTCCAACTAAGGGGAAGAAATTGAGATCCATAATATGCAGTCACCTGCTGTGCAATTTTCAGAGCTTTTCTTTTTCTTATCAGAGGCAATTGAGGGTTAAATTCTAACTTTCTTATCAAATTATGAAATACTAAAAAAACCCGCACTCATGACAGCACTGTTGGGGCCAAACTTCCCAACGGTTGTGATATGATAAGGATATCTAGAAAAGAAATGTTCTAAACTAATGAGATTAAACAGGATGAGATCATCCATTGACGAATTTATCCCATGACCAAGAAGAAAATAACGGGATTAATGATGAGGATTTTTGATCATAATAAGATGTAGGCTGATGTCTGAGAGAAAGTTCAGTGGTCACAGTGACTGAAACGAGTCCCATGTGTAAAGACAACATACTAATGCTTAATTGGCAAAACGCCTTGTTGTGAAAGGAAGTCTTTGCTATCATTTTATGGCAAAGCTCTACAGAATTTAATAGACAACAGCAATCTTCCTTTCATTATTATTTCTACTTTCTAATTGGTCCACCTACATGTAATGAAAACACTGTACCCATGACAAAGCTTTTCATATAGCTACAGCATCCTCCCAAGTAATCTTATTTGTTACTGAATATAATAAGCAACACAGTTAAAGAGGAGACAGATTTTTGTTATGTGCTCCCTTTGGCCACTTCCCATGGGGGTTTCATATCAGCATGTCATGGACTTTTTCCTCTCACTCTGTGAGCTTAGTTTATAAACTGTAAGGCTTAACTCTTAAAGTCTTATGATGCCTTTGGACAGCCTCTTTTATTCTAGCTTGGTGAGACTGACACACTCTTGGTCACTTGGGGACATTTCCAGGAGAAATTCCTCGGGGAACATGAAAAGACATGCTTTACAGAAAGATCCATTGTGATCAGGGCTATGCTGGTCTCAGCGTGAAATTCATCTCACCTAGATGTGTACTAGTCACCTTAGATCCTCTTTGTGGTTAGTGAAGAGAAATAGGATGTTCTGTAGAAATTAATTTCACCAACATCAGAAGATTAATTTAGGATGATACAAATCATGTTTAAAAACACCCTTCTGTCTCACCACCAAGTGCAAACAGGGACTAGTGCAAGAAGCCAACTATGTTTATTCAGGCAATAATGAAGGACTGTTTTGTATTATGACTTGCATCTTTTTGCCCAATATGCTAGGAAGACTTGGTCAATGTGGTTGCTTTTTTAAGTGAAACTACGGAGGTTTCATTGGGGAAAAAACAAACAAACAAAAACTAAAACCCACAAAAACTAAAATTTTAGATTGCTGATTATAAAAATTTTTTTGAGTCACTATGTGAAATGAGACAATCTCACAAAAGCTCCTTCTTTGATAAGCAAGTTACTCTTTGCTTCAGAAAAAGAACAATTCAGCAAAATTTTGTTAACTCACCCTAACTCTAAAATAGTCTTACAAATATTGGCCAGCTGAACTCAGAGAGATCCTCCAACATAGTTCTCCTATTTTATACATAGGGAAATACAGACATCAAAAGGTGAGTGACATTGTGAGCACTGTGAAATAATTGGTAATAATTATTAAAAAGTTCTTCTATAGGGAATCATCAGTTGGAAGGCCATCAATGTTAATAATATAACTACATGTTCTCCAAATGCAGGACAAGAGACTCCTAAAAGACATGTTTTTAACGGAACTTATTCAACAAAAAGACACAGTTACAAGTAGCTGTCAGAGAGTGTGTATAACTGCACAGACAGCAGAAGGAAAAAAAGTCTTGGCAAGTATGTGCTTTGAAGTTTTCCACATAACTACACTTTCATAAAGAGAGGCCACGTACAGACTATTGAACTCAAATGGCTTGTCTGAAAGAAGTTACATACAGAGAGCTTTCAGGGAGCATGTTTGACTGTTTTTAAGACTGTGTTTATGTTTATGTTCCTTACATATGCTTAAACTCCACATCTTTTCTATGGTTTTGCTTGATTTAGACCAAACCCAGTCCTTCAAATAATTAAGATTTTTACAACTCAAAAATTCTGTATAGGTACTTATTTGCAGCTGAATTTCAGCCTAATCATCTTAATAATCTTAATATTCCTAAAGTATTTGCCAACTCTATCGTCCACTAACTTCTTATGGTATGCAAACACTTCATGTTTTACTGACATATTCCAAAAACATGTATAGAGGGAATAACTAGGCATGAGAGCAAGGGAGTTATCCTTAATTTGGAATTTCCTGTTATTGTAAATTATACCTGCTCTGTATCTTTATGGCCTCCTTCCATCTTGAAATGTTGCTATGTTACTTTTCTGTTTAACTTATGCACCCTGAATGTTGTAAAAAGTACCATAAAAGTCAATAAAAAAGCAATAACACTGTGTCAATCAAAAGCAATGGAGCAGTCTCTGTTGAACAAACAATTGGAAAGCTACAGCTAAAATGCAATTGCACTGTGTTGCAATTGATTAAAGATATGAATCAGAAAATAAGAAGTTTTTTCCAGTTTTAGTTGTTGCCAGTTGCTTAATTTATAGAGCAGTTACTTTGATCCTATCTAAAGATAGGCTAAAGAGGCTACCAGCAAAAGCAGTGATGCTGTCTTGTGTTGCTTCCATTAATATGGATTACCCATGATCATCCCAAATGCAGAATCACTCAGCAAACATTGCCACAATGTAAGTCCACTTCTATTCTGTTTACGTGAATACTCAGAGAAGAACTTCCTCTTTTTCTTTTCTTTTTTTTTTTATTTTTTTTTTTTATTTTTTTCTAAAATCAGGAACAAGAAGAGAGTTGTACTAAAGGTCTGTCCAGCTCAGTATCCTGTACCTGAGAGTGCCCTAGTGAAGACTGCGATAACAGGGGAAGCCTAAAGTCATCCTTCCCCAATACAACCTTGGTGATGTAGCTCAGGGACCAGTTGACCTCCCACTGTACGTCTCTGTCTTTAATAGACATTGCTGGACTTTTTTCTCCCCAGCACTCGTAAGATCACTTCTTGAACTCAGTCTAGATTACATGTGAGCTTTCAAGCAAAAAACCTGGGGGGCATTGTGCTGATTTCAGTCACTATTGTAACTTCACATTTGAAGATAAGATTTCTCACAGTGCCACCAGAATGGATCAAAAGTTGAGCAGAGAGGAAGTCATCACCTCAGAAATGGGCATGGGGATATCTAAGAAGAGAGACTGAGTAATTTCAAGGCCAGAGTGGGTATTTTTTTTTCTGCTTTATCCAATTTTGCATATACCTGGAAGTAAAATAACTTCTCCAAGAATCTAGACATCCTTTTAGTAAATATGAGGGAATTTGATTCCAAGCTCATTTTCTGCACAGCAGATAAACAAGCAATCATAAACTATGTCATCATAAATAAAAGCCCTGTTGAGCTCAGGCAATGAAAACCAATCAATAGAGGACACTCATCCCCAGTGAAAGCAACAGCTAATGCTCTGCAGTTCCTGGTGGATACTCTGTCTTTGTATTTTAAAACCACAAGGAATTCCCTGTGTCATCAGCAATGACCACTTTATTGCTGGTGAATTAGGAAATGAGCAGGGCCAAAGGTGCATTTGAATTCCACAGACTCATGCATTTAGCCCATCTTCCAATGTAGGAGATCACATGGTTACCTCATGGGCTTGGACAGGTGCAGATAAATATGAGCAGGTTCTTCCTTGAATTTTTATTTACACATGATACCAGAGGACAGTGTTTTCTGCTATTCTGACTACAGTAAGGCAAATTCAGGTTGATTATCAGAGAAAAACAAAGTACTGAGCTGATCAGGTATCACACATCTATGTCTATTCCTCCAGCTGTTTCAGTCAAAAATCCAAACCCAAACCAAAACTTCTGCATTTTTTCCAGAAGTGTTACACTTCTTAACATTTCTTAGATTGAGTATACCCTTTTCTCTGTTTCAAAATAGATCTACTCATTTTTTATAAGACAACCTTCTTGAAAATGAATGGTTCCAACTTGAAATGAATCCCTTTATTTATGTATAAAAGAGATAATTTATTCAACTTGGAACACCATATCCCCCCCTTTCAGTTTTTTTCATATCGTAAAGTATTTTTAACGAATCAGAAGTATTAGTAAACTGAAAACTATCTCCGTTAGTTTTGCACTTTTGCTATTTGTCCCATGATGAATACTATGCTGACTGCCATCAGATGCATTAGATCAGACTCATTTAGTCTAAAAAGTGATCAAACTTCATTTAAACAATGCAGTTCCTTTCGAAATTATTAAAGAGAAGGAAAACTATTTCAAAACATTCCTCTCTTGCTTAATGAATTATTGATTTGTGCTTTCTTTTGAATGATAGTGCTCTGACGTGATAAACATTGATTTGAATCTTTATACAAATACTGTATATCATCAGTATGTTATGGCAACAAAATAGTACATAACAAGATAGACTTGAAGAGATGGATTAATACAAAGAAACATTATGAGGTGCTACAACTGTGTGCATGTGTGTGTGAGAGTGCATATGTAAAATTTGCAAATGAAAATGTAAGTAATACCTCCAGGGAGATGATAATGATGCAGAATTATAGAACCCCAGATTTACATTTGGGTTAACACTGAGCAGGGAACCTTGTAAATGAAAAATAATTACTTTCTACTAATAATAATTCTTCTAACCTGGCAGTTCTTGCAACCACAAATGCATAGCTGTCACAGGTTTAAAGGGAGAACTCTCTTACAGCCTGCTCATGTTCAGAAGTTTTTGCTTCATGCACAGCTATTCATGCCAATGGGAACTACACAGTCAAAAAAAAAACAAAAGAAAAGTGCTGAGAGCAGTAAACACATAGATAATCCTGTCCACCAAACAATTTTGCATTTCCTTTATGCACCATTTATTTCAGACAAAAAGGCTGCTGAGAGATTTACGTCAAAGTGATTTCCACAGCTCAGCTACTCAAGGCTGGGGAGATGATTGAAGTGCTGAGCTAGACTTTGCGGGGAACTCGGACTGGATTCTGACATAGTCCTCTCCTGCCATGCCTGGAGATGAGAGATCTCACATGCTCTCCCTCAGACAACTTCATTTCTAGCACCAGCTGGGTGTTTTTTGGCAGCCTGGATGAAAGAAAAGAGACTGTAGTTACTGAGAGATGAAGGAACAATCATCTTTCTTTTTCCTTGGACAGTAGTAGGACCCTTGCATTGGTTGTCCTTCCTTTGGACTGTCATGCCCAAAGTGGGAGGAGTGGGAAGGTGTTTCACTATCCTTTTCCTGAGCCCTCTGCAAAGAAGTCAGCGCCCCTCTCACATCCATGGGGTAAGAAGCAGTGCTCAGGGCATGCATAGGGCCAAAATAACCAGATCTCTCATAACACAAATCAAAACATCCATATCCCATTCAAAAATACTCATGCTCGTCATGCAAAAATCCTCAAATGAATATGGCTGCTCATATGGGACAAAGTATGTGGTCATGCTAACATATACATTCACAGAGAATTAGACTTGCAGGTAATGACTTATAACTATTATCCACCAGGGCTACATTGAGATTTTGCCTAGATAGCTACAAAGAGTAAGGAATAAATATCATCATTCAGGGACTAACCAGATCCAAAGATGCAAGCTCAGACCAACAGATACAAAGCAGGTCCAAGGAGATGTGGAAGCTGGGTTCCTTCTCTCTCTAACATCATAACTAACATGCTCAATGCAGTTGGGAGGGTGTTGCCATTTATCTTGTTGTAAGCCAACATCAGGATAGGAACCCTTAGAGGAAGGTTTGTATTCAGCTGAATCCAGCTTTCATGTGTCACCAAATAGGCAACATTGACCAGCTTGCTATAAAAACCTGGCTCAGTGATATACCTGTAGGTAGAACCTAACATAAGTTTAACTAGGATAGGTAAGGTGTACAAATAAAGGCATTCAAATAAATTTGTATATCAATCCATATTACACATTCTTTTTCCATACATGTGCTTTTGTGCATGGTTCCACTCTTTTGAAGTGTCTCTCCAGATTCAATAGACTTGATAGAACGAGATGTCACTGAAAACGTTGCATGAGACTGTTTCCCAGGAGTAAGTGATTAACTGAGAGTTTAAACCTTTTCTTCTTCTAGTCTTAACAGAATCAGGTATCATATTTCTATCATTCAGTAAAAATGAGTTCTCCATTCCCAGGAAATATTTCTAGTATTAATTTAGAAAATGAATTGCTTTTTGTGGTAATCAGTAAAAACCCTAAATGTTCCATTTAAAACCTGTTAGCAAGCACAAGAAGGCTAAAGAAGAAATAATTCATGTAATTTTTTCCCCTTTCTACATATTTTACAGTGTTTTGGAACACGATGCCTATGCATCTGATTGTCACAGATCACACAGAGCACACAGCTCTGATTATCCAGAGGTAGATCAGTATCCTGCACCAATGGTCTTACATACGGAGTGGGAAAATGAAACTTGAGACTTCAGTTTGCAAATAGTTGGGAAAAAAGTAGATCGCAGGTTTGAAAACTTGTAATCATTATGGCATTTGCATTATGACAAATTAAAAACTGATATTCTTGGTTGCAAACAGTACTATAAAGCTGATATTCTACACTGTGTATTGCAAGCTCATTTAAAATGTACTCTTCCATGACATGGTGAGAACACAAATTATAATTAGGAAAGTAACCCAAGCAGAAAATTAGTCTGGAAGACTAGTCTGAGTGTGCTCCTGCAGACAAAGCCATCCTGTGTCTTAACTTTACTGTCTCAGTATAGTGAGAGATTGATGCAGAAGATAAAGACAAGGACAGATATGGCTTTCCGGGGAGAAAAAAAAAAGAGGCTTTTCAAGTATGCTCTGTAGTGTTTCAGTCATGCAAACAAAGAGAAGCTCCACCAGATCCTATCCTGGCAGAGTTACTCACAGCATAGGTTTTTACAGCTGCGATGGACAAGTCTGTACCTGGATATTTGTTTCGATAATCCTATTCATAGGCAAAAATCCACGTTTGTGAGTACAGATAAGGTCTGCTGACCTCACCCTGAACCCAGAGCCTACTTGCACAAGTAAATGCACACAACATTTGTAACCAACAGGGGGTTAGCTATAAAAGCAGTAATCTGAGAAAATGCATGGTTCAAAATTTCATACTGAAACAAATGGACCCCAAAAGTAAAAAATTCAAGAAGTACTTGCCAGAACTAAATGATAAACCATATAAATGATCTTGAGAAACTTATAAGCAAGCAAGACATGTATCTGAAAACATTTGCATTTGAGGCTTTCTCTTCTGGAAAAGATTTGCAGAGTTTAAAAGTCAAATAGTATAAATCAGTTGTAAAAAGTATAAATCACTTGATATCTCTTTACTTTATCTAGACAGACTGGAACAAATCCACTTATTGGAAAATTATACCTACCTTTTAAGTGTCCCTTCCTGTGGAAAGCGAACCTGTATACTAGACAGTGGTTACAATGCACTCATAATTTTCTTTTAAGTCTTACTTGTTTTTTCTATAAGAGTTGGTTTTTGTGAGGTGCCCTGGTTTCCCAGGAGCAGCCCCCCAGCCCAGCCATGGCAGGCAGGCCATGAGCAGCCCCCAGTCAGCTGGGAGTTTCAGTCAGGGCAGCTGCCCCAAGCTGACCCACAGGTGTATCCCACACCACTGACATCAAGCGCATTATAAAAGGAGGGAGTTTAGTGAGGATGGGGAGTTCCTGTTCCTGGGGCTTCTCCCTTCTTAGCCTCCTGCTCCTTCTGTTGCTCCCAAGGACTAGACTGAGTATATGCTTGTTGTACACTTTATGTTGATGTTTGTATTAGTTTTGTTAATTCATTAAATCCATTTCTGTTTCAACCCACAGAGCTTCTCCCTTTTTTCCTGATTCCCCTTCTCAGCTGGGGAGGGGACATTGAGTGGTAGACCAACTGCTAAAGTTTAGCCCCAGATACAGGCTAAACATAGACAT
Source organism: Podargus strigoides (assembly GCA_028020825.1). Lineage (NCBI taxonomy): Eukaryota > Metazoa > Chordata > Aves > Caprimulgiformes > Podargidae > Podargus > Podargus strigoides. The sequence continues at coordinate 29,391,775 of CM051663.1, read as the reverse complement.
GAGGTAACTGATACTACTTTGTTGTAAGGCACCCATGACTTCCCAGTACCTTGGAAGATTTAGCAGATTTATCCTGATTTAAAAACAAGTAAAAAGGAAAACAAAAAACCTACAGAAGTGAAGAGCTGTATCAACAGTTGTGGTCTGCTAGAAGGAACAAGATTTTAGCAAAAAATACAATGTTTAGCAATGTTAGGTAGCTAACTAACATACAGAATTTTGAAGTGAGAATTAGGAGGTGTGAGGCCTTATTTTTTCCAGGCGTGGAATGTGTCCATGCCTGTTGGTGGACGCAGCACTCATCAAGACTTGAGCAAAAGAGAAATTTGTTAGAAGGGTATTCGAAAACATGACCAGGTTGCAGAAGAACACACAAGGTCCCTGTGTTGTACATCGAGTTGTGCTCTTCTCAGCTGACATCCATAATCTGGAGATTACCACAATTGCTGCAGATGTTACCCAAAATATTTACCCTGAATTCATATTTGATCTCAAGTGTAACTGCACAATCCAGAAATTTTGTGCACTCCAGTGCTGGCTTTTCCCTGGCTGTGTGCTGTTGTCCTGAACCCTTTCTGCTCCTGTCCCACCTGCCTCTAGCAGTACAGAGTAGTAACTTGAAAGTCACTCTCTGAGCACAGTTTTTACCCTAGATATTTTCAGTACCCATTTTTAGTTCCTTTTTGGCTGAACTAAAAAAACAAGGGGAACAGAGGCTATAAGTGAGAGCAGAAACATTACCAGAAAAGAGTTGACATCCTGTTTTTTTTGTGGGACAAACATAACTTGACATTTAGGGCAACAAAAAGGCGTCAAAATACATTCAACCCGACACAGCCTTAGACTCAAATCCATCACCTTGACTGCAAGAACCCAAATTATCTACAGCAGCTCCTGCTGGTCACTGGGGCTCTGCCATGTTTACCTAATCAGTACATCCTATTTCTTTCTCCTACTCACAGGCTAGTCGGAGCATCTCACTTCAATGATGAAATGGTGCGGAGATTCAGTCAGTGGTCGGTGACAGGGATGAGGAATCCAAACCAGGAAAAACTTCCAGGAAGAGTTTCATGGACTTAAATGGAAGAGCAGATTGATTAGGGATTGTTGGTCAGCTCATTTTAAGGCTGAGGTGCATTAAGTTTATTTGTTTCACATTAGTTCATATGAAAATTTAATTTTTTTTACTGCATCTCATGTATCCAAGAGCTTGGGAAAAGGAATTATAATGTCACATACAACGCATGGTCCGAGACAAGGTGAGTACACACTAAAGTATTTAAATACATCTCTGGTCAGAACCTTCCCTTGGAACAATGTTTAAAGCAGGTTGCAATACTGTGCTTCTGTTCATTTAGACGTGATTTAAAACCCTGTCTGGAGCAAGCACATGTTTATGGATTGTTGTTCAGAGTACAGATATTTCCTGAGTCAGGACGCAGAAGAAAACAAAAGTTTCCAGAACTAAAAGCAAAAATGAAAGTAATAGCTTATTATTGAAAAGCACATAAACACCATTGCGGCCAAATCTCCTCTTTTAAACTTCATTGCTGGGACATGTGTTGCTAATTTGCAGTGTCTATTTTGAAAACTTCAGGCATAGTATTTTTTCGTATTCAAAATGTCAAAAAATGTTTCTAAAAGGGAAGCACTTTCTGTAAGGAAAAAAATGGGAAAGGAAAACAATTTGGTTTTACTGCTTGTCAGAGCCTTCATATGGGTTTTAGTTTTGATGAAAAGAAAACAAAACAAAATCACTGAAAACAAAACCAGCAGTGATGATGTAGAAGATTTGGGCAACTGAAAGTTTTATTTTTGATTATTGATTCATGATTTTTCTTTCCTTACCTATATTTTTTCAGAAAAATGCCTTCTGCAGAGTAGCTTTATATTATAAGCTAATTTGATTTTAAAACTCTGGTTTGGTGACATTTATAGGATATTTAATACTTTCCAAAACTGAGGTGGTATTTATATTCCTAGATATAGTTTCAGAAACCTAATTTCAAGTTTAAAAATACTGACTCATAGGCTTCTCAAGATGTGTGAGAAACGTCCTTTAGAACATGTATAAAATGACAAGAATAAAAGTTCTGGGCTAAAAACCTGGTTGGAAAAATAAAAACCCATCAGGAAAGCTGTTAATCTGCTCATGTAAAACTGTACTGAGCAGCCTACAGTCCTCTTATGTAAGGTTTCCAACCAAAGGACCTCTTGGGTTGTACAAAGACTTACTGAGCTGGAATTCAATAAGTCCATTTTAGCAAATCCTTAGCAAGTCCAGCTTAAGGATGCACATGCTAGGATGCAGTCAACAGAGGGAGAAACTTGGTTGCTAATATTTTATTATTGAACTAGTCAATAACACTTTCTGAAATTTCAGTATTTTTATTTACTGAAATTCCCTGAGTCCAAGAATCAGGATATGTATTCCCCATGAAAAGGATTTTCTGTGTCGGCGGCTTTCAGAATAACTGATGCTTGTCAAACAGACTTGGATTCAGGTGATAACACAATATCTGGTTTTATTATGAATAAAAAAAAAACAAACCCAAAAAAGAAAACAAAACCAAAAATCCTTTCAGTATTAATTAAAGTTGTTGCAAGAAAAAAAAAAAAATATTGAAATAGTAGCCCTTACATATATGCTGGCAGAAGGAAAGGCAGATCCAAAGCTGTTCTTTGCCAAAAAATATCTCGTGATCTGAACTTCTCTTCAGGATCTTAGAAGTTATTAGTGGTTTTCTGAAATCTTGAAAAATCACACTATAATTTCTTTTTTTCATGAATTTTCCATCACTTGGTTGGATTGAAGACATTACAAACATTCTATGTTCCTGAGGATTTTCAGCACCTCCTCCTTTTCGCCCTCTTACAGATTAAATATGGTAAGATATAGTAAGACTGGCCAGAAGAAAGCATATACAGAAGGACATCTTAGAGCCTCAGGTTTTTAAACTCCAAAAGACAGGTATGAAAGCTTCAGTCATGTGTACAGCCATGTTGTTAGAAGGTGTAGCCCCAAGGTTACATGTAATGTCCAGTCAAGGAATCTTCCCTTAAATTTGAAACTCACAGGCTGCTCTGCTCTGCCTCCTCCCTTGCTGCCTAATTCCTCCAGTGTTAATTAATGGTGCTATTACATACTTCCATTGTAATATAACAACAATAAATATAGTTCCTGCAGTGTTTTTTTCCATGAGGACCATGCTCAGGCAGTATGAAGGAGCACTTTGAAGGAGCCCTCCAGAAAAACAAGCATTGTGATTATTGTTTTCATAGCAAGACTTCTTTAAAAAATATGTGGGCATATAGAGAGGTCATTGCAGACTTCTTAACTGAAATCTGTACCTTTATTAGTGCTCTTCAGCAGCTGAAATAGGTTGAAGAGGACTAAGTATAAAAGAAGCTCAAATTAATTTCTGTCTTCAGCATATATCCTTTTCTATTTGACCTCTAAATATAGTTCCTGCAGTGCTTTTTCCATGAGGACCATTCAGTAGTCCCAGTGACTTGACAATGGCCAAAATCCTACATCTAGATACAGACATTACCCTTTAATTGAGATGCCCTTAGTAATTTTCTATGCCCTTAATAATTTTTAACTTTCGGTCAGCCCTGAATTAGTCAAAGAGTTGGACTAGATTATTGTTGTAGGTTCCTTCCAACTGAAATATCCTGTCCTCTCCTCTCCTACCCTATTCTAATTGCTAGACCCAGACTCAGATCAGTACTTTCTCAAAAGCTTTTCCTCACTGATGTATGGAAACCACTCCTCCTGTGGAGCTCACTGCCTTGGAGGACAGCTTTGGGAATAAAGCTGCAAGAGCTAGAGGTGACGGGGATGAGGTACTCCAGCCTGATTAAAGAAGTTTTCTTGATCTCCATCTCATATTTTCCCTTATCTCCATCTCCTGTACTGACACAGAGATCATGCTTCATCATTTTTGTCCCTGACCACTATAAGTAGGCTTCTATTTACTGATTGCCTTATCTCTGCCACAGCCTCATTAACTCAATATACCCTACAAGTTTCCAACCTCCCCTAGTCCCACAAATATTTCTCAAGAAAATATGTGCCCATGCAGTGTCCAGGTATGTCTGAAACAGCTCAGAGATATAGGAAAATATTAATTCTCTGGTCTGCGACACAGCATTATATCAAGCTGCATTACTCAACAGTAAATTCTGTTCTGCTTTACTGCACAGCAACATTTGACTGCTTAAAGATAAGGCATTTTTCTGAAAGAAAGGGAGGGAACCATATCTGTAAATTATTTTACTCTTATTGTTTGATAGGCACCATTGTGAATCAGACACTTCAGCAGATAAAGGCTTTTAACTCAAGCTGAAAACCAAAGTACCTGACTGCAGCCTTAATAGTCACCTCTCCTGTGTGGAGCAGGGAGGTAGGGGAAGATGTAACACCATTCTTCACTGGATTATCACCGATCAGTGCAAACTGAATGATGAAATACTTTCTTTCTAGTCTCTTTTGCTTCCTGTTTTATTTTTTTGTTGTTGTTTGGTTTTGTGTTGTGGTGGTTTTTTTTAATTTTAGCTCAGTGTTCATGTGCAAGCGCCAAACAAATGTAACATCCTTAGTGAGATGAAACAGGGGAGAGAGAGAAGTGAAAAAAAAAGAGGGTGAAGTATTTCTAGGGCTGATTTGTACAACACTGGTTTCCAGTGTGTTGCAAATCTACTTGTGTCCCTTTAAGAATACTCTTATCTTGGTATATAAAAGCCAACTGCATTAAAAATACGGTAATTAACATGTTCATAATGGAAATGCTAATCATTTACCATGTCAAGCATCTTCATCCCCTACTGAATCCATATGAATCATTAAAACAGACTCTTTAAGACCTTTAAAATCAACACTCAGAGCATGCACTAAACAACCACACTGTTGGCATACGGGAACACCAAGTTGCAAATTCTTGTGTTAGACTGTCTGACACACTCATTCTCTTTGATGGGAAAAAAAAAAAGCCAAAAAACCTCCCCTCAAAATCTTATATTCAGAACTGCATAATCTGCATGCATAAGTGAAATGATTTTTTCTTTCCTCAGAGATGTTCCAATTTTTTAAAAAGTAAACCTTATAAGGGGGGGTGGGGAGGGTGGGAAGAAAAACCATCTATTCTGTTTATGGAATGAGCCTTTCCTTAATGATGTTGTGTGACAATCCAAAATGTTCTTGAAGCAGTAAGTCTATAAAGATAACAAAAAATAAATATAACAAAGTAAAAGTTAACTTCACAATTTTAAAACAGTTTATCTCAATATTGTTATTGGACACAAAGAAAGCTGTATATGCATTTGGAAATTGATTTTAAATATTATAAATAAAGGCTAGCTCTTTAAGTTTATTCCCATGTTTACTGAAGAAAAAGCCAGAAAAATACTTATTTTCAAACATCTGTAAAATAGAGATGGAATTATTAGATGGATGCATCTTACCTCACGGTCAGCTCACAATGCTTCAAGAGTCATGGAGTCTCTTTTGCGTATATATATATCTGTATGTAGAGACAGCCAGACGTCTGCATCAGATGGCTGTTTCCTGGTCAAGCCATTGAAAGAAGATGTCAGATATGATAATTTCTTTTTTTTTTTTTGTTACAGATACAAAATAAATGACGTTTTGCAATCAGGTACAAAGCCCATCACATTAACAGTGGGTCTCAAATACTTCCTGTCAAATTGCACAATGATCGTGTTAACATCTTGTTCTACTTGAACAATCAGATAATGGACTGGCTGTTAATAGGCCAGAGGTTGTTCTTGCTTTGGAAAAATCTTCTATGTCCATGAAGTTAACTGATAGGCATTTTTCATGATGCTATGGTACGTCATTACAGCTAGACAGATTTTCAGTGGGAGTACAAGAGCACAGGCCCCCTGCAGTGCATACAGACAGATTAATTTACACCAGCTGGGAATTTAGCTCTCATTTTCTATATTTTGATCCACCTGATCTCAAGTATAAGTTGAAGTTCTACTCAGGCAATCCTAAATTCTTCCTTTATTCTGAGAAAGGAGGAAACTCATTTCAGAGAGGTTAAAATTTTACGAAGTTTGTGCAATCAGAAATAATTTATGAGGGTTTATATGTCTGATAGGAGATAAGAGTTCATGTACCTTGCTTTCCTACCATGAAAAATAGGTCATAACCTCCTACCAACCCTGTCGAAAAAAAAAAGAAAAAAAAAAAGAACAACTAGGAAAAAGTTCAGTGCACTACCTCAGATGTTTCAAGGTTAGCACTCTTGGTAAGCTCTTAAACCATTCTGGCTATGTGTCTTTAATATAAGGAATTATTCTTTAGGGAAAGAAGCACTGAGCAACAGAACATATTGTTCATTCACTGTCCATAATTTTTTCCCCCAAGATTTGTTTTTGAAAATCATGTCTTTCTATTTTATAACAATGGCAATTTGCTCATTACCACATGAGGAAACTGGTTACAAAGAACAGCCCTTAGATGTGTGTAGCTATAATTTAAGCAAACACAGTATCAAGACAAGGTATTAATATACAAGCTAGCTTGGTAATGTCCAAGTTTATATTTTATGTTATGTGAAGAAGGAATCAGGAGAAAAATCTATGATTTGCCTTACTGTCAGCTTTGGATATCTACTGTCTTAGCTGAGGCATGGCCACTAGTTTGTCACCTCTGCGGGAAAGGCACAGTGAGTGACATTTCTGTTAGGGATGCAGACATGATAAACTATACAGTATCTGCATTGACAAACTATCTGCTGAGAAGAAAAATCATTTGGTTGTCATGCATATCTGATCCTCTAATTACACATGTACACACAGATACTGCTAAAAGAAGGGTCTTCTCCAACTGAGAATGCTTCCAGCAGGAGTAGACTTGCAAAACTCTGCAGATCTGTCCATTTTAGAGTAAGAGGGCAAATATTAAAAGAATAATTAATACAATGGTCTGGTATTCTTAGAGATTGGAAATAAAATTAAAAAGAGGGACAGGGAAAGGAAGTGAATTCACACAGCAGCTTGTTTAGAACACCAGAAAAAATCTAAGGCCAACATCCTTTGAAGCTGGCCGCAGACCTGAAATCACAATTAGTGCACTGGAGGAACCCAGAAGTCTGCAAATTTGACTTTCAGCTGGCATATTTCTAGCTATGATGGATTTGTTCACGTCATCTACCCTGGAATCTATTGCCAGTCAAAGGGGACCTGCCACCTCTGAAAATCAACCTGACTTTATACTTCTCTTCAAGAGGAGGCTGAGGGGAGACCTCATTGCTCTCTACAACTACCTGAAGGGATGTTGCAGAGAGGTGGGGGTCAGTCTCTTCTCCCAGGTGACTAGTTATAGAATGAGGGGTAATGGCCTCAAGTTGTGCCAGGGGAGGTTTAGATTAGATATTAGGAAAAATTTCTTCACTGAAAGGGTTCTCAAACATTGGAACAGGCTGCCCAAGGCAGTGGTGAAATCCTCATCCCTGGAGGCATTGAAGAGATGAGGTGTTGAGAAACATGGTTTAGTGGAGAACTGGCAGTGCTATGTTAATGATTGGATTTAATGATCTTGCAGGTCTGAGGCTATTCTATGATTCTATGACTTACATCAGATATGACTGACTTCACAAGACAGGCACACAGAAAACTTGAATTCAAGCTGAAAATCTTTTCTGATTCTTCTCTCAACAGTGAACAAAAGAATCAAACCCATCATCCTGCCTTTTACCTGTTACTTTCCTGTACAAAATAGATATTCATCATGTATTTCACACTAATGAAGGTGCTAGGTCATTAATGTTGTGATGGAGGAAGGATATAGTTCATCAGAACTCTGTCTCAGAGGTCCACTTTTCCTGGAAGAAGTCTCATCAAACATCATCATCCCCATGAGATGTGATGGTCCTTCCAGCATGTGACACAAAAGAGCAGACTCTTTCCTGGATTTGATGCTGTCTAGGATAAGGAACAAGATACGGACAAGATCTTTCTAGCATCCCTCCTGCCTGATGAAAGGTTAGATGCTTGTGTCATTTTTGAAAAATACTGCATGTTGCTCTTATAGAGGATGGGACAGAAGGACTGCCAGACCAGTAACTGCTTTTACACATTGTGAAAAAGCAGATGGAGAAAATAGTCTGATGGAGTAGAAAGAGAGGGAATCATTCTTGCTTGAGCCCACGCTTAGCTGGGATTCCTTAGGTCTTTTCCCAGACATCAGTGATTGTACATCCTGTGAAAAGAAGACTCAAATCCTTTCTGAGCTCCTTGACTCTTTCCAGCCCACTACAGTAACTCCATGTATTCTCACTGTCACCAGTGAAAGTCTAGTCCTCAGTTTCTGCAGGAGAAACAGTCTGTTGAGCTCACAAGGCTCCTCAGGTCCATTCTAGCAAGAAGTCAAGGATGCCAATCCATGACAAGTTGCAAAACGTGCTCCAGAGACCATAATGTTGTGGGGATAGTCTTCAGTACAGGTTTTGCATACAGGGTCTGAATACTCTGAACCGCTGCGCTGTCACGACCTTAATCTTGTCTGTAGCTGCAGCTGCAAGAGTTACACTGGATGGAGCAGGGGAAGCCAAATGACAGGAGTCACACTGACTCAGGTTAGAAACCTGGTCATGGTTACCTCCATACATTGGAGCCAGCTGATGCCAGGGAAAAGAAACAAAATACACAGATCTCTTTCTCTCATGTGGATTTTTCTTGGCTGAACATAACGACAGTGAGAAGACTTAGGGACATAGCTGCAAGAAGCAGAGGAAATGACAGGTTTTTCAATTTTATAGACTACCAGCAGGTAGAGTGGCAGCTCAAAACTGGAAGAAATGTACCAGGCTGACACGCATATACCTCCTGTGACCCATATTCCTTTATTCTGTATAAAAAAAAAGTGAAATTGTTCACTGTGGGATCAGTCAACAGGGCACTTCCCAGCAACAACAGTCCTACAACAAGAGATCATCTTGAAACCACTGCCTCTGCAAGAAAAATATTTCCTGCATCTCCCACTGCTCTTTTTTATTTTTATTTTTTTTTCTTCCCCCATAGAAATGTTATTTGAAGAAGAAGACCCTGCTTTAAACAATTTGCTCTGAACTAACTGTGACAGAGTTTTATCTACCTGTGTTACTATTTTTTCATGCAAGTTTTCTGGCTGCCCTGTGTCTAAATTCACAGAGCTTATCATAAGCCTCACAGCTAGAAAGCAGCCTAAATGTAAGAGTACAAAGTTATTGGATCTCTGACTTTAACCAGCTTCACAGTAGCTCTCCTCACCTTGCAGTTTTGCTTCCATCACCAAAATCCTTTGCTGAAATATGAGCCCTAAAAACACACAGCCTCACAATGTAACAGAAAAACAGTGTGTTTTTCTTGGAGCATTTCAGTGTTCCACATCTTGGCGATTTTTCAGCTGAAAATGTTACATAAAATAGTATCAATATATTCAGGCTGCAACAATGTATCCCACAAATAATTTCCAAATATTTTAAAATCTTTCCTAAGGAAACCATTTTTCTTTTCAAAATTTTTTTTAATTAAAATTTTTTCTTTTCCATGTGAAGCATCAGTACAACTATTATCTCCATATGAGATATTGGTACAAATTAAATGTATAAATTGATTAAAATAGGTTTTGATAAACATGATGATGAGCTAAATTCCATCAGCTGTCTGCAATTTGTGAAAAAGCTCTATTTTATTTTGGTATTCCAATAAATATCTCGCTTTCCTTTACTTGTCATTTAGCCTCCTATAGTACCAATATAATACACACGCAGGGATAGATGTTTCCAAGGAATAAAATCTGACTTGACTTGCACTAAAACAAACAACTCGCTGTTTTTAGCCAAAGGCTTACTGAGATTTGAAACTCTCAGTCCACATTTTCCTGAATTGGGTTGGCATCTGTCTCAGCTGCATGGCTGGGAGTCTGACACAAGCAGGGTTTTATTTTCTGCTCAACCTCCAGCAAAATTCTTATTAACTATTTTAACAGTTTTCACTTCGGGGACTGCTGTGTTTTTCACTCTAAGGAAGGATGGACAGTATAGCAGAGGGCCCTGGGGAATCTGTGTTTTGCACCTTTCTGTACCACAGGTACTTGTTATGTGGATGCTACTATGAAGGGTAGCTTCCCTCTGCCTACATCTTCTGTCTATAGAAGGGGAGAGATGCAGTTATCACCATTACTCTGGAGAAGTGCTATCAATTAGAGCAAGAGACAACACTAATGAAATCCCTACAAGCACCTCACAGAAAGTTAGAACAAACACATTTCTTTCCATTTGCCATTCTGTTCCTGCATCCACTAACTACAGAGGATCCCGAGAAAAACAGGAATGTAGCTGTCTTCTCACTTGAAGTGAGATCATTCAGTTCAGTAGGCAAAGGAAATAAACAGCCGAGAGAGTACTGAAATGGAGGTTAAGTTTCCTTTGGAGCTGTTTCTTATAATGTGTACTCTGCAAAAGGTGCTTATTTACACGCTTTAGAATAGCTCCTGCACTCAGAGCAATTTTTGTTGTTGTTCTTACAGTCCTCAGAACAGCAGGAAGTATCCTTTTTTTTAACACAAACCTTTGAGAAGCCACTTGAGAGTCAGGCATTCTTTAACAGAGCCCCTCTTCATCCCTTGGCAGCAAGAGAACTGTACCAACATCTCCTCCTTCCTAAAGTCTGGAATTTTGATGGATTAACAAAAACTTTTTTTTTTTTTTTTTAATTAAAAAGTAACCATATGGCCTCCTTCTGGAAGGAAGAGAAGATAATAGACAAATAACTTCATAGGCAGTAGCATAACATGCAATTGTAGTTGATGCACAGCTCTATTTATATTGCAACTTCCCCTCTATTTCCCTTAAGAATTTTTCAAGTCTAAGTGCAAATGGCTATGTGTCTACATCTAGTTTGTACCTGGGGTTAAACTGTAGCAGTTGTTCTACTACCTGATGACCCCTCTGCAGCTGAGAAGGGGAATCAGGAAAAAATGGAGAAGTGCCAGGGGTTGAAATAGAAACAGATTTAATGAAATAACAAAACTAATGTAGCCACTAATGTAAAGTGTAAAAGGTTTTACTCAGTCTCATCCTTAGATAGCCCTTGGGAGGCAGAAGGAGCAGGAGGCTAAAAAGAAGGAGCCCCAAGAAGAGGAACACTCCCTCCTTTTATAATGAGCTTGATGTCAGTGGTGTGGGATACACCTGTGGGTCAGCTTGGGGCAGCTGCCCTGACTGGAACTCCCAGCTGACTGGGGGCTGCTCATGGTCTGCCTGCCATGGCTGGGCTGGGGGGCTGCTCCTGAGAAACCAGGACACTATGTGAGTGACTGTAGCAACTACTTGGTAAGTCTATGGAAAGAGGTGGACTAGATCATCTTGGGAAGTCTTGTGTCATCTTACTTCCTTTAAGTAACACATTGCTCTGTGTCTAGTCTTAATTTCCCTGGAGACAATACCATGAGGTCATCAAGACACTTCTTAATTTGAGTTTCTGGTTGTGGCAACCTTGTTAGCAAGACTTAAAAGGGCTTTGAAAGAATAACTTGACTTACCACAAATACTTCCTCTTGTAACGTAAGAATCTTTTGATCTAGATATAGAAGTGGCAAAGGATATATTGTGCTAGCCTACGTATAAGAGAGCAAACTTGGCACCTAACAAAGGTTACCGATTGGCTGTCCGGCATTCACAAGCCTGGTTAATTTGTTAGAAGTCAGAGAAGAAGATTGCTGAGAAGATTGCCCCATTTATTGCCAAAAGAGAATGCTCTCCTCAGAAGTGTAGCCAGAATGGGAGACAAATAGATTGCAAAAGTTTGTCCTGATTTTGCTGTCCTTTGCCTGCTGAATGTAAACTTAGAGAGAAGAGCTCCATTAAAAAAAAATAAATTCTTGCCTTGCTCTGTAGTTACAACTATGGTACAACTGGGAACCAGAGGTGTGCCTGTGTGACTCTGAGCACATCAAATGCACTTTGTCATGAATTCCCTGCCTGGTCCTGGAGCCCCTCAGTTTGTCTTTGAGTAGGTGAGACAAAGGACTAGTTTGAGATGATTGACTGACTTGGGACAAGGTGGTTGACTGAACTCTTACCTTTCACAACAAAGTATTTGACTCGTTGCAGCAGCTTTCCAAGTGGGATTTTAGATGGTCCTGGAAATAGTCCAGCTTAAGTAGATGCTGCTGTGCTCAAACTAATTCAAAGACACTATTTGTATGTATACATACTATACATAAATAAGACACTGTAAACAGTCGATAGAAACTGTTCCTTCAGATACAGAAATGGACACATATTACAGTTTTTGCACATAGTTTGGAGACACAGTGTGCATAGTTCAAGCAAATCAATAGCAATGAATCTGGTGTGAGCATGTGTAGTACCATGGGCTGGATGGGTATAAGGACGGAACAGAGAGTGGTTTGTTGACCAAACTACTCATCAGGGTCATCATTCCTGTGACTATCAGAGTCATGTTTTAAAACATGAATTCTTCCCTCTTTACTACTAGAAAGTAGCATGCCACCAAACTCCTACGTCCAGCCCCAGATCACTTCATCCAACATGGCCTTGTCCGACAGATCATAGGTACTATTTTCTGTGTAGTTCTTTAGCAAGCAGGAAAGAAGTGTGAAGACCCACCAGCCAATTATCTTACTAAGTTTGTGAAACAAGCCCTTAAGACTAAAGTTATTTGCAAGGTACTATGTGAGTGTACACATGAATTTCCTGAAGCATCCTGTGTGTTTGAATGGTTCTGGAGAATCTGATGGGAGAAGCATGCGTATACAAACACGTGTGTGTGTGCGCACATGTGTGTGCACATAGTGAGAGATAATAATAATATATATATGAATAAAGAGAGGGAAGTGTGATTCTTTTTCCTAAAAAAAAAACCAAAACAGCCTCTGAATTTACTCAGTGCAATGAGTTGCAGAAGATGAATTCACTGAAAAACTCATGGTTTTTCTCCTTGGCCTGGAGCCTTTCAAAATTGGGAAATGCCATGAAGGAATTTGTCTGCATGAAGGTCTACAAAAAGTGAAACAAGAGGTGCTTCACACTCCCATGTGAACAAAGTTTATTATATCTGTTCTAGCGGGGAAGGAGTATGTAAAACACACACTCCTGCAGGAGATTAAATTCATTACTTAATGGAGACCTCAAAAATCAAGCATAAAAGACATTAATCTACTAACCAGCTTTCCATAGTGTTGGTTTTACCCACTAGTCCATACTCTTTTATGGCTCAATTTAGTGTGTGTAACATTTAACAGCCAGGACAATACCAGGACTCAAGTTAGAAAACTGCTGCCAATAGAAGGTGCTAGATCCTGTCATTAAATCAAAGCTTTGGTTCCCTTCCTGTTACCCAGAGGCTGCTAAAGGATGGGGGTTTTTTTTGACAGGGAAATATAGGTCAAAAACTCCAAACTGTCAGAACTGACTTTCTTTCATAGTTTGTGTTAATTTATGAAAGCACGATGCAATTAATGGAAATGTGGCTCAGATACAACACCCTGCTTCTATGTCATTCATGGGTATTCTGTGATATAATATACCTATGAAAATATCACACAGTTTAAGAATAATTAAGAATAATCTGAGTATCAGAACTTGTGAATTCAAGTCACCAAAATTTTTGTCTCCTGCACATCAAGTTAGATGATACTGAATACTGAATGCATCCCTTACTAAAAACCAGAGAAATTGCACAATCCCCTTGACTGAGAAAAGACCTTTTTGCTGTCCTGTTTTTAAAGTAATTTTGATTCTCCCACATATTTTTTACTTTTTTTTTTTTTTAATAATTATTTTAAGTCTGAATGTTTAATTTGTTGAATTATTTCTCTGGAATATTAATAATTTCCTTACACCACTTGGCGACTTCTTTTCAAGAATGCTGTGAGTACTGGGTAGCTCTGACAGCATCAGTTCCCTGTCAGATCTGCAGCTGATGAATGGATCCAGCAGTTACTAAGTGGGACTGTCAGACAAAATGATCATTCAAGCCTCATTTCCTGAAGAAACTAGTCTAAAAATTATTCTGTAATTATCACTAATTGGCCAGGATGCATCTCCAGCATTCAATGAGGAATATTTAATCTGACATTTAAGTTCCTTTTTTGTTTGTTTTTTTTTTTTTCCTTTCAACACTAGTACAATCTTTCATCCTTACCTCACACCCTCCCAGTGGTTCTTCCAAAGACTTTCTTCCCTAGAGCAACTGTCTGGGGTATTTGTCCATCCAGATTCCTTGAACACAGCTATTAGGAGTCTTTTTATAAACAAGATCATCTTGGATACCATGAGGATAACTCACAGATAACTTAGATAACTATCAGCCTCTGGCAATAAAAAACCTATTTCCTCAGATAGCCAAAATAACTGTGTAACTGAGCCTTCTAACAATCCCAACAAAAGTGAGAATGAACTTGGATCACAAAGCCACCAGAACCTGGAGTTGGAATTGCCTTTATATTTCCTTAAGCAAGCTGAAACCTTCCATACAAATATTTTGAGTCTCTCATGCTATGTTTTGCTAGTGCATGGAACAGAACAAGTTTTTCAAATAGACACACCTCCAGTTTACTGGAATGGAAAGCAGCTCTTCCATACCTACCGGGTCTGTGAAGAACAGTATCTCTCCTGAGCTGCTTTAAATTGGCTGTGGCTTCTTGGACTGCAACAAACTGTATTGGAAATAAACCCATTAGAAAGTTTCCTTCAGCTACCCTAGACCTGACCATATGTCTACTTCCTGATCTTCTCAGCAGCCCCAGAGATCTCACTGACTCCCTGTTTGCCGGGTTTTACCTCAAATGACCCTCTGCCCTCTCCTGTTCTCTGCAAAAAAAGACATCTCTCTACTTGAAGTGGCGGGATGAAACCCAGACTAGGCAAGCGGGTAGTCTTCCACCCTGCAGCTTGGCTGGGGCTGGGCACCCTTAGCAGTTGGAGTGGTCAATCAGTGTTCAATCGTAATTAGTCACTGTCTGTCACACCATCCAACATCAATGTAGCAGTGCTGTGGCAAGAAACATGGCTGATGTTATGCCTTCCAAACACTGAATTTTACTCCAAAGAAGGAAGTCTTGTACCAGCAAACACACCTCTGTTCTTAGGAAACATTCTCTGAACAAATATAATACTGTATCCAAATTAAGACATCACTACTCTCAAAGTGTAATCCAAGAGTGTTTATGCACCCAGTTCTCACTGAGAGTCAATCCTGGTCACCAGTGATTGTTATTCATGGATTGAAGGATAAGTTATAAACTTTCTGTGTATATTTGTATGCTTAAGTGTGCTCAAATTACCATTTATGAGTTGAAATTCAGTTGCAGTTTAACAGCTAACAGCAGTTCCATGTTTCTGTGCATTCCCAGTGTCTCACGGAGTGAAAAAAATGTTTTGCAATTGCATGATGTAAAACACTGATTTCTAGGCCATTATTAGAGGACACATCTATAATAACTTTAGTCTTTTTTTTAATTATTATTCGTCTTCTTATAGAAGATACTTTCACTAACCTGCTACCAAAACCAACAGCCTCTTTTCCTGGCACTGATGTGTATTTGCTATGAGGTGTAGCAATACTGAGTGAACACAAAATGAGCAGAAGGGATTTTATCTAACACTGCAACAAATTCTCCCTTTATGTCACGTACACATAAAATACATAATTTCTGAAAGGACTGTCCTTAAATTTGAAAGGGAATAAAACTAAATCTCTGAGGCTAGTCATCTGTATAAGAAATTTGGGGATGGCCATACATGTACTGACAGAGAGGAGTGGGAAAGAGGAATATTTATTCTGTTAGAGCAGGTGGAAGGGAAGATGTGACCCTTCAGTGGGAAACACTGCTGTAAGTGCACAGCTCGGCTCTGTAAAACAGTTTTCAACACTGCTCTGTGGGATAAACTACGATGCTTGCTTTAGGCTATAGTTTAACAGCTACTGACACATAAGGATGCCATGCTACTAAGAAAATGACATCACAACATGGCTTCATGGTATTGCAAAGGACCTCAACAGGACCCTAAAAGTGTTTCTCTGATATTCTGTTAAATAGTTTTTAAGAACTCTAAAGGCTAAAGGGTTCTTTCCCTGGGGGAAAGAGAGGAGAAACAGCAGGATTGAAGGTATTTACTGGTAAAAGGGACGGCAGAGAGACCAGAGGATTGTCTTCAAAAGAGACTGCTCCAGGGCTGCAGCACTTCACTGCAGTCAAACCAAAGTGTCTAGGTCCACAAAGCCCATGTGGGAGGTAGACTTTTCATTTTAAAAAAAATATATTTTTAGGTCTTGCAAGAAATTTAATGTGGTAAAAGAGCAAACTATTAAAGAGAAAGTGTCTGTTTCTGTTGTTCAGTTGGTTATAAGGCTAAAATTTCCAGGAAAGAATTCCTGGCTATCACAAAACAATATTTTATCATATACTCTTAACTTCAGCCAAGCTCAAAGCAAGAAAAAGTGATGCATATGGAAAAGAAATACACATTTTAAGTGTAATTTTATAATTTCTGTATTTCTTTGTTTCTAAAAAGAAAGACTCCAGCAAGTAACCTATCATTTTCTTTGAGAGACTTGTTTTGTGACATTTCCATACAACTCAAATTTTTCAACATCTGCCTCTAATTAAGAAGCCATTTTCTACTAGGAACAATGATTACACTGTCTGAAAGTGCTGTTAAACAGATATGATTCATATCTCCCTCTTAAGAAGCTCATCTTATGTCCTGAAATTCGAGATTTGTAGATCCTTTACCTAAACTTTTATATCTGCTACTTAGGCCTTGATTGTGCAGGTGCTTAAATTTGCAATGTTTTCCTGAGGCTGATCTGTAAATGCATAACAGACGTGTAAGTGTTTTGCAAGTCTGGGAACCTTTCTGTCAAAGCTTCTCCAGGTAATGTATTGAATTCTGCCTCCTGTGGATACATTTTACAGTAAAAAATACCCCATGTGAAAAATTAACTTCCTGCACCGACTGTCAACGGCTTTTCTCAAATTATAAAACAAGCAAAGAAAGATGCCTGACTGAAAACAAACAAAATAATAAAGCTGGTTGTCTGGTTGTCTAAATTTTAATTTTAGAAAAGCATTAAGGTTCATTTGCTTTGTTTTGTTGGGTTTTTTTGTCAGCTAATAAAAACAAACCTTTTCCTATATTAGATTTTGTGGAAGACTGTAATGAGAGTATAATCTGTGGTGTATTTATTACTGCATACAATTCTCTGAGGTGAATTTGTCTAAAGATTAAGTTGACCTCTTCCCTGACGATTCAGTGCTGCTTGCGAAATATTTGATGGGAGAATGGTACATGACAGCACCATGTCCTTCCCTCACCTAAGATAATATGTAATAGCTGTATACAGCCTTGGAAAGGACACTGTTGTGCTTCAAATACATATCTGCACTACTCTAATTAAGAAAAAAACCACAAGTCAAGTAAGTTATTAGTAAGGTGTAGCACAGACAGCAGTTAAGCAAACAGAAAGGATTGAAAAAAAAAAGAAAGAGAAATGGTGAGGTCACTTACTCTATTAAAAATATACAAAGCAAAGGGGAAAGCCACCGCTGGTATGGCCAAAAGTTCTCTGTTTGCCTCTGAAGGCTGAGTGGGCTTTGTGCATAATTTTTCCTCCTGTTTTAGCACATGATAAAGAAATACAGTGTGGAACTCCAAGTCAGTTTGTATTTATCATGCATTTCCTCTCTCATTGGGGAACAGACAGGTTCGATGGAGGCACATGAGAGAAACTGTGTTCCCTCACACCTGCATATCAACCAATGCCATATCAATTTAAAGCTTCAAGCCTTGAAGCTTAGCAGCTCCTGATAAGGAGCTTCTTTTTCCTTAGTTGTGATGATTCAAGCATCTTACTGTAGAAACTTCATGGAAAATGCAAAAACAAATCTCTGTTTTTCAATGAGATGCTTATATTTAAACTAGATTAAGCAAGAATAACTTTGAGAATCACATTAAAATCAGAGGAAAATAGTACTATTTGGCATTGCTGAAAAGGAATTGCCAGCAGCCTTTTACATGTGGCTTAATATGACTAAGTGAATTTTTTTCTGAACCAAAAGCAATTAAATGTTATCAGTTTGGTATTATCTAACACAAGCAAAGCATAACTCTCACACTGATATTTAGCTTTTTTGTCTTAAGTTAATGTCTTTCCACTCATCTCTGCTTTGCAGGTGAGTGAAATCAGTCTGAGTTGTCTCTGAATGGATGAATCTCTTTCATCACTGTGAAGTAAAGTTGGGTGTATGAATTCATGATTTCAGCTGCAGAGTCTGAAGCATTTCAGATCATTTCTATGAGATGAATTGAAAAAAACTAATGCTACGGAAATGTGACATCAAAATATTTTAATATCACAGAATCACAGACTGTTGGGGAGTTGGAAGGGACCTCTGGAGATCATCTAGTCCAACCCCAATTCCAGAGCAGGTTCACCTAGATCAGGTCGCACAGGAACACGTCCAGGCAGGTTTTGAATGTCTCCAGAGATGGAGTCTCCATCACCTCTCTGGGCAGCCTGTTCCAGTGTTCTGTCACCCTCACAATAAAGAAGTTTTTCCTCATGTTCAGATGGAACTTCCTGTGTTCCAGTGTGTGCCCATTGCCCCTTGTCCTGTCACTGGGCACTATTGAAAAGAGTCTGGCCCCATCTTCTTCACAGCTGCCCTTTAGATATTTATAAACACTGATGAGATCTACTATCAGTCTTCTCCAGGCTAAACAGAACCAGGTGTCTCAGCCTTTCCTCATAAGATAGAAGCTCCAATCCCTTCATCATCTTTGTACCCTCCACTGGACTCTCTCCAGTAGTTCCCTGTCTCTCTTGAACTGGGAAGCCCAGAACTCAACACAGTACTCCAGATGAGGCCTTACCAGGGCAGAGTAGAGGGGGAGGATCACCTCTATCAACTGGCTGGCCACACTCTTCTTAATGCATGCCAGGATACCATTGGCCTTCTTGGCCACAAGAGCACATTGCTGGCTCATTGTTAACTTATTGTCCACCAGGACTGCCAGGTCCTTCTCTGCAGAGCTGCTTTCCAGCAGGTCAACCCTTAACCTGTACCGGTGCAGGGGATTGTTCCTCCCCAGGTGCAGGACCCTGCAGTTGCCTTTGTTGAACTTCATTTGGTTCCTTTCCACCCAACTCTCCAGCCTGTCCAGATCATATATAAGGAAATTCAGTTCTACTTTGTGAAACTGGGAGAATATGGGATCTTCTCAGCTGACAGAACTTCCTGTCCTCAGAGCTTGAAAGGACTGAGAGTTGGTTTGAATTTTGGGTAGGTTTTTTTATCAAATAGTTGAACATTCTCAAAGTATCCTTTTGGAAGCTTGCAAAGGAATATTTTTTGAATTTTATTGACCTATATGTTTGCTTTGAAATTTGAATATATTTGTACTTTAAAATAGTATAAGAAAAGGTCAAGTTATAGAGCTGCTAAAATAAAATTCTTCATTTCAGGTGTCCTGATGTATTTTTTATTTCAGTTTACAAATATATTTGAAGTTTTGAGTTTTCAGCACTTACTGGGATGAAAATAATGTGGAAAATAGCATTCATAGAGTTTCTTACTCCCTTCATGCATGACACATTACTGCAATTGAATTCACCTGAAGTATTTATGCTTTATACAAAATAAAAGTTCTTTTTTCATGAAAGGCTTTCTCTTGAATAGCATTTTTTCCCCCTCTAGCATACACTCCTTCACTCTCTTCTCCCTCAAGTCTGGTAGATAACAAATGCATTGTCTTTCAGGACCTTCAACGTGATCTACTCTTAGGAGCATTCAGGTAAGGGATGCCTTCAAGAAGGAGGAGAAGAATTGTTTCATTTGTGGTGTTTTCTAGTTTTGTGATCTTGCTGCAAGTTTAGGCCCACCTTCTTTGACCATTTGATTATTTTTAAAACATATTAAAGAAAGAGATAAAAAAAGGTTCTATTGGGTATTGATTTATAATTTAAACAACAACACACTAGTATTAACATGGAAAATTACATAGAGCTCTACATCTACTAATGCTACAATATTAATATTGAAGAGGAATGACATATAAGCATATTAGGGATGGCTACATCTGATGTTAATTCAAACGTGAATTCTATATCTATATCTGTAGCCATTTTTAAAAGATAGGAGATCTTGCAAAAATTGTTTTACATACTTAGACTCAAACTTTTAAAGTCATCCTGTTGATTTAAATTGAACTAACCACTTAGGTAAAACTAAAAGACATGAAGTCAAGTAGGTAATTATGAAAATTAGGCCCTCTCCTATAGGAGAATGAAGCTGAAAAGTAGAAATCTTGACTATGAATGTAGATGGTGACATTTTAGGCTCAGTGACTTCCTTGCACTTATTTAACTGCAACTGTTTCAATGTGACCATGCTCTCATATAAGTATAGTCTTTTATGTTGGTCTGATGCATTTGCAAGGAGTCAAAGTCTCCTCAGTGCTGTTCTCTTTTGGTCCCTGCCACATGCTGACCCACATCAAAGCCTTGAACACAGGTGCCAAAAGCTCCAGACGTGATAAAGTCTATGCAGAAAATATGCAAATCATCCTCAGGAAGAAATTTCTATTTCTGTACCAGTACTTTTAACTTTAAACCGTTCTGCCTTGAAGATTTCATTTCGTTGGAAGAAGGGGATGGAAGGGGATGGATAATCACTCTCTAGTTCTATTTCTGTTGTTGCAGGGCCCTGATACTGATATTCCATTTCTCAAGCTTTATTGACTTTGATAAAAACCTTTGACTTGCTGAACTTGCTCTCATGTTAGGTACAGCTATAGAATTATGGATTTACCAAGAAAATAATTAATCTTTCTCTTTTTTGCTCTCTCTTTACATATGTGTGGGAACCCAATAAGCTCACTTATAAAATGTTTTTATGCAACTTCTGTCTAAAAGAACCACATTTTTCCTCATGAACTTCCAGAAGAAATGGCCAAGATTATCTCTGCCTTCCCATACTAGATACAAACAACCATCAGGAATTATGC
Source organism: Podargus strigoides (assembly GCA_028020825.1). Taxonomy (NCBI): domain Eukaryota; kingdom Metazoa; phylum Chordata; class Aves; order Caprimulgiformes; family Podargidae; genus Podargus; species Podargus strigoides. The sequence continues at coordinate 29,370,725 of CM051663.1, read as the reverse complement.
CATTGCACAAGTCACCCTAATTAACATCCTTGCAAGAGAGCTCAACAATGAATCTAATAAATAGATGGACAACTGGAATGAAATCTCTCTTTTGATAAAAAAATGAAATGGAGAAGGGTACACTCATATTCCACACCAACCTTGTTTTGAATCCCTACCGTTACTTTATTTAGGGAAAGACTATAAAGATTAATTCAGTTTAGCATTGAATTGTGGGATATAGTGAGACTGTTGCTGCACCACTTCAGTGCTGTGTTTGATGACCATAGTATATCTGGACTTAAAGCAATAGATTATGACCTTAATATATTTATTATTTTTGTTACCATATTTGAAAAATCTATTGGGACGGAATACTCTATATTCTGGATATAAACATCTTCAGACAGAAAAAGAATTTACTGTGGCTGGAGAATTGTATAGCCATTTTAAAAACTTGGAAACTGGACCTAACTTCTTGAGTCACATGGAAAAGCTGTCGTAAAACCAATACATTTATTTCTTGGTTAAATTCTATGACTCAGACATTTAAGGAAGCTACCACAGTTTGACAAGTTTCTGTGGCTCAGCTGAGCTGTGGTTATTGTCTGTGTGTACACTTTTAGCCCACATGCAGTGGAAGATAATACAAGTTACCTTAACACTCTTCATTATGGTCTAAGTTGAGACAGAAGATCTCACACCTGGAGTCACCTAAGAGCGACTACTGTACAGAGCGATTACTAAGAGCGATTACTGTACAGTAACTCTCTAAGCCATGGCAAATTGGTTTGATGTTTGATGTTTGACCCCTCAGTCTGGTAAGCAGAGCACGAACCTGCTTCTCCTTCCTCTTACGAGATACCCCCGAGGGACAGCAACTAACTCTGGTGTAATCATCACCTCTCACAGTGGGGAAAGAATATCCTAATGGCTACTGACCCATGTGTAAAATAAAATCTAAACTGCTATTGCAATATTGAAGTGATAAGAGTTTTCAGTAATCTTTCTGGGTCAGTGTTCATGTTTTCCAGACACAGATATGCTGGACTTCAGAACTTGCAACAACTCCCCTCTCCTCCCTTGAGTAGGTAAGGCAACAGCGGCAGCAGCAGTGGCAGCAGCAGCAAGACTGAGGTCAGGCCAAGGCAGCGAGGGTCGATCGCGTTGTGCAGAGGATTCCTGAGCCAGGGACCACCCCTACTTGCAGCCCAAGCCCCACCGGCTCCAGGAAGTAGGTGACAGCCAATCAGGTGCAGCAGAGGCAGTATTTCTGAGAGCTGACTTGGCCTCCTTCTGTGTGACTGTGCACTCTAACAGAATGGTACACCAACAGCTGGATATATTTCTTTGTAGATAATCATAAAATTTTTTACACAGAGGCCAGCTTGGCTGAATATTTCCATATGTTTCCATGTTTTCTTTAGTTTCCTCCAGTTGAGATTCTCATCTGCCAGTTTATTTTCATATTTTCAATGTGCAGTGTTTTCTGGATGAGAAACCAACTTTATACATCTTATTTCATCACATGTGATACTGCAGGCTCAGTAGTGTGTACTGAAGTCATGCTGAAAATGGATTTTAACTGTTTTCATTTGAAACAGTTTCCCTTCTCTGGAAAGAGCACATCTTCTTTGTGTGAGGCACGGTAACATCCGCACAAAACTTATCAGGTGTCCCTTGGTGACAATGATGTCGTATGCTGCATTCAGACCACTCCATGTAGCCTCTTCCTCAGTACTGTCTTCTCAGCTTGGATAGCTGGCCAACAGGTTTTTTGAGACATTAGACACCTGAATTCAGTAACCATTTTATGGAGCACTTTTATCCAGTTGACATATCAAGGGTTCAAAGACATTTAAGAAGCCTAGAAGATGGTTACTTTATAAATCCTAATGGTAATAATAATTCTAATGTGTTTCTGAGTAGATATTTGCTACAAAAATTCTGTATTTGGGGAAGCATTGGAAGCCACTAGAACAGACGAAGTTTTTGATCTATCATACCTCAACTAGTTGCAACCCTGTCTTAAATTTGTTTGTGTTCAATTTCAAGTGTATTGAATGACTCGTACTTCCAAACAGACGGGGTTGTGATTGTGACCTGCCACAGCTTTTGTCACACTCCCTCTGTGGGCTATGCATGGATGTAGGTGGATTTACATATATACATAAGTGCTAAGCTAGAGACAGTGATGAGTGACTCAGAGTAATTCCCAGGAAGGGTTTCTAGTGCCTGTTTTCTTGTTCAGTCGTGGAAAGAAACATGAGCCAAACTGTTGCAGGAGCATAACTGAGGTATGGCAATATATCTATGGTAAAAATATGGAAATATTAATGTCATTACTCTGCCAAAGACTCTGAGGAGGACATATCTACAATAGTGGGTATAGTGTTGCACCACTTTATCATGTTGCTCATGTAAGCATGCATTTACCTCTTGGAACTTCTGGCACTGCTGGTCAGTGAGATGATATCCATTATTTCCTCCAGACAAAAGAAGATAAAGAGACTATGAACTAAAACATACCCTCAAGGAGAGTTTTAGAAAAAGAAATCTTGAACCCGTAAAGCCAAGACTAGTCCCAGACAAGTCAGGGTACAGAAGACAGAAACAAACATCTCAGCCTGTGCCAGTTTAAGTCTACAAATAAACAGGTCTAACTCATGTGCACAAGAATGAGCTGTACAAGCAAGACATTTCCTCTGAGAAACTGAAGAGGTGTGCAAGGACAGAGGCAAAACAGAACTGACAAATTCAATACTGCAGACTGAAAGGGTTGAGAAGTCAGGGAATGATGAGGTCAGTGCTGTTTATGAATAATGAAAAGGTTATAGATTTGCTGTAATTTCTTGGAAAAGTGAAAATTTTGAAGAGCTTATGCTTAGGAATAACGTAAAATCATCAGCAGTTAAAAATCTAAGTGTGGCATAAAAGGAAGTGGAGGAGCAACCAGCTCAGAGGGACTCAAGGGAAAGACAACAACTCAGAGATTAAGCTGCTTCAATTTATGTGTTTATATGAAGGTGTACATAAGTGAGTAAGGTGCCTAACAAATAAGTACCTCAAACTGAATTCAATGGAGGAGTCATTACAGTCAATAGAGGCTGGTGTATGATTTATCTCATTGTTTGTCTGCACTGGTTGCCTGAACACTCTCCATTCAAGCTACTACGCTGGTAAGAGGCTTGATTCAGCTACCAAAACACCGACCTTTTGTGTCACCTAGGATCACAGAATCACAGAATGTTAGGGACCTCAAAAGATCATCTAGTCCAATCCCCCTGCCAGAGCAGGAACACCTAGGTCAGGTCACACAGGAAAGCATCCAGGCGGGTTTTGAATGTCTTCAGAGAAGGAGACTCCACAACCTCTCTGGGCAACCTGTGCCAGTGCTCTGTTACTCTCATTATGGAGAAGTTCTTCCTCACATTTATGCGAAATGTCCTGTGCTCCAGCTTGTATCTGTTGCCCCTTGTCCTATCATTGGATGTCACTGAGAAGAGCCTGGATTCATCCTCATGACACTCACCCTTTACAAATTTATAAACATTAATGAGGTCACCCCTCAGTCTCCTCTTCTCCAGGCTAAAGAGATCCAGCTCCCTCAGCCTCTCCTCATAAGGGAGATGTTCCACTCCCTTCATCATCTTTGTGGCTCTGTGATGGACTCTCTCAAGTAGTTCCCTGTCCTTCTTGAACTGGGAGGCCCAGAACTGGACACAATATTCCAGATGCAGCCTCGCCAGGGCAGAGTAGAGGGGGAGGAGAACCTCTCTCGACCTCCTAACCACACCCCTTCTAATACACCCCAGGATGCCATTGGCCTTCTTGGCCACAAGGGCACATTGCTGGCTCATGGGCATCCTGCTGTCCACCAGGACCCCCAGGTCTCTTTCCCTTACGCTGCTCTCCAACAAGTCAGTCCCCAACTTAGACTGGCACATAGGCTTGTTCTTCCCCAGAAGACTCTAAGACTCTACGCTTGCCCTTGGTATATTTCATTGAATTTCTCCCTGCCCAACTCTCCAGCCTGTCTAGGTCTCTGGTAATGGCAGCACAGCTTTCTCGTGTGTCAGTTGCTCCTCCCAGTTTTGTGTCATCAGCAAGCTTGCTGACAGAGCACTCTATTCCCTCATCCAAGTCGTTGACGGATATATTGAATAGTGCTGGTGCCAGTACCGATCCTTGAGGGACTCCACTAGATACAGGCCTCCAACTAGACTCTGTCCCATTGACCACAACTCTCTGGCTTCTTTTCTTCAGCCAGCTCACAATCCACCCCACTACCTGATCATCCAGAGCACACTTCCTCAGTTTAGCTGTGAGGATGCTGTGGGAGACTGTGTCAAATGCCTTACTGAAATCAAGATAGACCACATCCACTGCTTTACCATCATCTATCCACCGGGTTATGTCCTCATAGAAGGCTATCAGGTTGGTCAAGCATGACTTCCCCTTGGTGAAGCCATGTTGACTGCCTCTAATGACTCTCTCATCCTTGACATACCTAGAGACAGCACCCAGGATAAGTTGTTCCATCACCTTTCTATGGATGGAGGTGAGGCTGATGAGTCTATAGTTACCCGGGTCTTCCTTCTTGCCCTTTTTGAAGACCAGAGTGACATTTGCTTTCCTCCAGTCCTCAGGAACCTCTCCCATTCCCCACAACTTAACAAAGATGATGGAGAGTGGTCTAGCAATGACATCCGCCAGCTCCCTCAGCACCTGTGGGTGCATCCCATCAGGACCCATGGATTTATGGATGTTCAGGTTGTTTAACTGATCCCTAATCCGGTCCTCATTAACCAGGACAAACTCCTCCCCTCTCTTCACTTCCTCTGGAGTCTCAGGGGTCCTGGGCTCCTCAGGACAGCTTCCAGCAGTATAGACAGAGGCAAAGGAGGCATTCAGTAACTCTGCCTTCTTTTTAGCCTCTGTCACCAGGGCACCCACCTCATTCACCAGTGGGCCTACATTGCCTCTAGTGTTCGTTTTATCTGCAATGTATTTGAAGAAGCCCTTTCTGTTGTCCTTGACCTTTCTTGCAAGGTTTAATTCCAAGGAGGCCTTAGGATGCCCTGTATAAATTGAGACATTATCTGGGGCTGGCAGATATGATCCAAGAACTATGAGCGATACATGCTCCTCTAGACCAACAATTAGAGACAATGTTATATTTTAGGAAAGTCTCAGATGACATCAGGTACCTACATTTAGTCGCCGGAATTGGGCTTTGGATTATACAGAGATCACAGATACTTATCTCATCTGTACACACCTGAATGTTGGTGTCTCAATCTGTGATCCAAATTTCATTTTAAATTCACAATTATACGGAGATAAATTTGAACTCTGGACTTATCATGCAAGTGGGACTTGTGCAAGTGGGAACATACAGAAATTAAGGCCTTGCAACAGGATGCCTTTCTGATCAACTGATGTGTGAGTCATAGAGAATAGTACAAGAGATAAAGCAGAACAAAGAGAATGTGTGCCATGCATATATCTGTGGCTTTGGAAAATAGATTTTGCATTGATACTTTCCATTTATTAATTTAGAAAGAGATTGTGAGATATGAGCACTCAAGGAGACAGATGTAGCTAGTCAAGAACTAAATAATTAAGGCAGGCTAAAAATCAGGAAATCAGGAAAAAGGAAAATGTTTGCACTGGTTTGGGAAAAAAAAAAAAAAAAAGGAAATCATTGTGTACCCCTATACCTATCAAAATATTCTTTAAATGGAATAAAAGTCATGTTTTCTACAGGAAAATGTCATATTTGCTGTAAATTTTGATTTCCCAACAGGAAACTAAAACAAGAAAAAATGAAAATCACAGTATTCTTTCAGGATAGTTCTGATGTTTCTTCCTGCCCGTACAGGAAATTCATGGAAGATTATTTCCACAAAATGAAAGGTTATGATTGTGGGGAGGGGAGGCTTCCACACTCATTTGGGGTACTCCCCTCCCATCCCCTCTAAAAGAATTAAAACTAAAGAGCTTGGTCTTGCAAATAAAGCTTTTTCTATTTCTCAAACAGCTTTACTGGTCAGTAATGTTGTCATTCTGTTTGGCCAGTGCTGTCATATGCTAAGAACTAAAGCATCATTTTTATTTATGACTGTTATGTGCTGCTGTTGGGGAATGGTTACATTCCCTCTGTTCATAATATTCCCTATCTGTCACATGTCCGATCCCTTGGGCTTCTCTACACTACTTTTGAATGGGTTATTTTTAGTCTTATTATTATTTCTTGCTGCCTGTGCTTTCAAGTTTCCCTCTGACTTATATAATTAAAGTGTCCTTAGGCTTGTGCATGTAGAGAGGTAACAAGTTCACCCAGTCAAGATCCTTCCTAACTACAATGTGAAGTAGGATTTCAAGTGAGGAGAACATCAAACAGTTTTTATGTGACATATGAGAGCTTGATACTGTATTTTGATGGGCCTGTTGTAGAATACATGATGCCACTAAAATTCATTTAAAAAGTAATATCCCAGCTTACACATCCAGCCACAAAAGAAGTTGATGGTGTTGACAACAAGCTGTATGACATGCTGTATAGGGCAAAAGACAGCATTTGGTGCATTACTGATGTCTTATATAAACAGTGGTAAGATCCAAAACAGGATGACTTTTGGTTTTGTTTCTTATATGTGATGGTATTTATAGATGAACCAAATCTATAGACTGCTCCTTCATATCTAGGTGCCTACACTGTAGCTGCTTGATGAAAGATTAAGCAGTGGACTTTCACCATTAACAAACACAGCCTGCCATAGCATGAGCTAAACAATGCAGCCTTTCTAGGTAGGAGTAGAATGCAACCACATTTTCTGTAGATGTGACACAGAAGAGAAGGCATTAATCAACCTCATTACAATAGGAGTCTAAGCACCAAAATACATTCTCTTCATCCAAGTTGCCTTTATGAACATTATAAGCTGTAGGTCCCACACTGCAGGAACCTAGAAAGCTGTGAACCCAGGATATTCCTTACTCTTAGGCTGAAGTTTATCCACCCTAGGCTGGGACTAATCATGTCAGAAGGTTTTATTTTTTCCCCACTGCTTGTAAGAGGAGACAAAGGTGACTAGTTTATATGTCAATGCTGCAAGCATCTTCATTTTGTCACATGAACCACACCAGTGTACCATCAATCTCTCTGTATTTTCTATGTTCTTTCTTAAAATTTTAGCTCTCCAAGTAAGCATATAAAATGTAAACTAGTTGAGGAAGAAGACAAGCTTTCACTGGGAGAAAGAAAGAAGAGAGGGTGCATATGATTAGTGTATAATATCAGAGACAAAACTAACAGGCATATTTTTACTGAGAGCTTTTATCTTTTCACAGAATGTTTGTTGCTCTTGCAAAAATAGAAATTTTCTTGGAAAGCACATTGTTTTGTTGAGATCTTGAGATATTGCAAATAAGACTGAGAAACAACACAAGACGTGTGAAGAAAGCGTCAGTGAAAAGTATGAAAGGTTAATTTTCTGACCTTCAGCTCTAGTCATAAGTCACCATTGTCAGCAATGCTTGAGCACCCTGTAGTCAGAGCTGCCACTACGACAGCAGGAATGGGTAAATCAAGTTCTGCGGGTGTGCAGATGACTGTACAGGACTCCTGCACGCTAAGTGTGCACGTTCATGGTGCCACTCAGCACTCAAGAGTGACCTCGTCAGTTGCAAGATCAATACACTGAATAGGAAGAGGTGGAGAAAGGAGGAATGTAAGAGACAGGAAGAGCAGAAATGCATAGAACAGAGAAGGGAAGGAATAAGGTCTACAATGTGAAAAGAGCACTAGGGGTTTTTTTTAATAGTTGTAGAGTCAGTCACACAATTTTTGGTCAAGCATGACACTTCTGGGAGATTCCCCTGCATCTCAGCTGCAATTTCTACATTACACTGTCCATATAAATGCAAGGTTAATAGTAAAATTGTCTCATACAGTATATTGCTGTTTAAACAGTTAAAGCCACCTAACTGCAGAGCACCTGAACTGCCCAAACAGACACTTATCTGAGCAAAATTCAGGACCGAACAGCATAAATACTCTGCATTGACTCACAATTCAGGCCAAAAGGAGGCAACAGCCATCAGATTTTGCTATCTGCGCATCCCTGGCTGAGAAAGCAACTATTTCCTTAGAACCGGATGCAAGTACAGAATACGCTTGTAGGCAAAATAATGTGCAGAGACTAGAAACATAGTGTTTCATATCTTAGAACACCTGAGGCATCCATTATTAGAGCTGCATTTACCTAAACATACTTCAGTGTGATTTGTCTTGTAAGGAGACTATGTAGACAACGTTGTAGATATTGTAATAGCCACGGGGCCTCCCTGAGCGGCATAGCACAACATCCTGCACTTAATGTTGACACTGTTCAGTGAAACAATTATTACAATCAATTTGACTTCTAATGTGACTTCTCTTGTAAATCTCTGGGTCATTAACCTTAACAACATCAATGTACCATCAGTATCCAATTCCACCAAATTAGTGTCCGAGGTAATAGGAGAAGGAATGTATTAATGTGTTATTGGTGACTAATAAAGACAGCAACCCTCTAATGTGGTATGAAGAACAGCTGAAGCATGCAAGGGAAGAAGAAACAGACAAAGTCAGGGCAACAGACACATTTGGTGGTATATGTCGGGTCATAAGATTAGGTAATAAACAGTTTAACCTCTTTACCGCAGACTCAGCAGGACCAGGGATGGGGCTGGGTCCATGGCATATGACAAATGAGCAATGCCTTTCATTTTGGGCTGGGCAAAAGAGCCCTTCTTCACAAAGTAGTGCTACATGTTCCAGCAGCTGAAGAGCAGCATCATGTAAAATTATATGGCCATACTAGAAAGAAAGGGAAAATTCTAACTGCAAAAAGATTTAATTTTTTTAGCCCCTATCATAATGCAACTTGTACTTCAGAGCACCCACGTTATGCTGGGCTGATGTAATTAGGCATTTGCATCAGTGCCATCCAGTTTATCTTTCAACTGGCAGGCTCTAAATGACATCTTCTGATATTGCTGGAGACGGCTCTTTATTGAGATGATAGGTGGCAGAGCCCATCACGTCCACCACTGCAAACGGAACACTGAGTGCTCACAACCCAGCAGAAAGGGTGCGCCAAGTCTTCAAAGGGAGTGAACGAGCGAGTGCTGGATATCCCACTGACATCCAAGCGTCAGGAGAACTGCCGTGTTTGAAGTTGACTCCTGCCAGCTTGCATTAGTGCAGAATGGTATGGTGGGTGAACATGACATGACAGGTAGGATTTGGATCCCCTTTAGTGTCCTGCAACATCAGTCTTTACCTGCAATACATTCCCCTACCAACAAAATTTCAGGTAGCTGACGTAGCATAGAATAGTTCTTCAACAGACATCTTTCAATAATAATAATAATAATAATAATAATAATAATAATAATAATAATAATAATAATAATAATAATGAATAGCTATGAAAAGCTAAGATAACATTCCCCAAGATCTTTATAGGTTATGAATCAAAATTATCAATTCAGCACCAAAACAGAAATCCTTTAAGATCAACCTTTCACAGGAGAAAAAAAGAGACATGAAGAATTAGCAGTCACGAAGATAACATTTCTTGAACAAAATATATTAGGCACTTCATTCAGGAATTGGCAGGATCACCGGGTTAATCCCTTTTCCTACAGAAAATGTGCTATAGGATTTTAATGTCTAGCCTATAATTAGGATTCTTGTCTTCAGGCTGAAAAGCATCATTCCATGTTCTAGTAGGGCACCGTCCCTGATGCTTAATTTCTGTTCTGCAAATCCATACATAAAAGTAAAGAAAATCAACACTATTAATAAAGTTATCCATATATTTTGGAGAGGCAGATTCTAAATATATAAAAATACAAACAAAATACTGCAGCGTTTTGTGTTACTGGGAACTTTTGTCCTGCATAGCTGATCAAACCCTATGCTATCTATTTGACAAAAATGCCAGTTTTCTTCCATCATGAAAACCTGATGAAACCTGTAATTAGAAGCTCATAATGAATGAAATTTTAACCATCTCTACTCTCTAAAAAACCCCAGAAAACTCTGCTGTGATAGCCTTATACCAAACCTATCAAATTGTTTCCAGGAGTATTGATGAATTCTGTACAAGGCTTTTGTACACGGTTGTGCTTAACGTTAGTCTCATGAAATGGGATTAGTTTCACCTGACTTCAGACACCTAATAGGTTAGGTGTCTAACCTGAGATAGCTAAATGACCATCTTCTATAAACAATAGGTTTGGATAAATCCCCTGGGCTGGAGCGTGGCGGCAGAAGGGTTCGCCCTCTTACCTACTGAGGCGTAAGTAGCCTGCTGAGATAAGTAAGTAGCCTAGGTGTCTCTCCCTATTGATGAAGGAAGAAACTGAGATGAATAGATTAAAGCTGTTTAAATCTTTGACTTTGTATGGCTAAATACAGCTGTGAGATGAGTCATGTTTCTTCTGATCAATCAGCTTGTGAGGTGGGGCAGTGACATGTCAAGGAGCACACTGGTGCTTGGCAGAAAAAAAACATTTGTACCTAATGAAAAATACTATATAAAGTGGAATAAAAGTTAGGACATACTCTCTAGTTTTATTGTGCTGCCATGGGTTATCATCTTGATTTTCTCCCTCTCCTGGATGCCAAAGTAGCATAGATTTTATGTTATCTTTATCTTTCTTTCCTTGCCTTTTTTAATGCTACGAGAACATGGAGTTTGACACTTGTAGTGTTTTGCCTTGGGCTGTGTCTGCAAGAGAAAATGGAGGTAATAGCTCTACTTTCAGCAACGAGTAGCCTAAGAACTTTTTTTATTCAGGAAGATCTGATGAGACAGGAAGTTTTTATTTCTCCAGGCCATTTCCATGGCATGAATTATGAATATCATGGAAATGTGGCTATTACACATTTGAGAATGTGTTACTGCATAAGACCCACAAGTGGGAAGGAGGGAGGATCATGGTCAATTTGAAATTATGTGAAGAAACAGAGTGAATTTTCAGCATATCCGTTTGGTTTGTATTTTTACAATTTAGACAAAACAATTCTGTTTTGTTTCATAAAAATAAACGGGATATTTTATATATGGATTAATTGGTATGCCAAATGTCATAAATAATATCTAATATTTGATAGCGCTTTCCTTGAATGCAATACTTTAAAAACATTGGATGTCATTGTTTCTTGAGATTCAGCCTCTTTACATTACTCAGGAGCTGTAAAAAGATCTGAAACCATTAGAAATGGCCAGATATGCAAAACAGCAGATTCACACATGCCAGTCTAAACTGGTATAAACCAAAACTGCTGTTGAAAGAGTTAGTCACATCCACTCATCACTTATTCCTACCTAGGCCATGCAATACAGCCAACAAAATCCCAAGCATCAAATTGATTAGTTTTAATCATCTCCCTTAACCTGTTTGGTGTGTGATTGCACATTACTTGTGTTGGCATATGGAAGGACGTGCCATAGGGACAGAGGAGGATGAGACTCACTCCTTAATTGCTGCATTAGCTCGTACTAGCTTAAAAGTGAACACGAAACTATGACCGAAGATCTTAACACCTACAAAGAGAGGTCCACTAGTAGTGGGTCCTACACTTCCGCCTATATTCTTATGAGCTGTGTATGGGGAAGTAGCAGTAACAGAGCACTTCTTCCATCCTGTATATTGGGCAACCTGTCAGTTTGGTGTCTGTTGAGCAGAGTACTATACTCTCACAGTACTGAATCTTCAAGGCCAAGAAAAGCTGCTCTACTGAAGGAACCGCATTAGTCAAACACAAATTATTGGACTCCATGAAGCAGTAACTAAATATATTTTTTTATTGACTGCATTATGCCAGAGGTCAGACTCCTTTATGGTGTTGAAGTGTATAAAAACAGATAAAATTCATCCAGAGGACACTCTTGAGCCTGTAGATGGCTAGCAAGATATCTGCTCTATCTGACTTTTGGTATTTGAGGTCATATTAATTTGCATGCTCTTATTTCTCTTCCATTGTTGGATTTTCTGTCCTTGCAGTTTCCAGCCTTTATAGGCTCATAGGCATAAGTAATGAGTGAATAATATGAGCAGCATCTTTCTTTGCTCTCCCTGCCAACCTGGACCACAGCCACAGTTTCCTTACTTCTAAGGGGTTTTAATTTTCTATGGCCATGAGGAAAGTCAGAATATTTTCTGGGCAGAATACAGCCTGCAACTCACAGGTCAGAGGCCATTGCTCTAATACATGGTTTCTCTGGAAGAAGGGTCATGTACAGGTATCAGGCCTATCTTTCCTTTCTTAGACTAGTAAGGAGGAGGATTTTCCATCCCTGTCATTGTTCAAAGAAGTCTGAACAGCCAGACTTGGCTGAGCCAATGACAATGACAGTATCCCAGGAAAAAGGTTGAGAACCACTGCCGTAAGGCTTTTCAGGTTATTTTTGTTCCCACCCAGAAAAAAAAAAACTTCTTTAATCTTAAAGAAGCTTTGGGTTGTTTGTTGGTTGGTCGGTTGGTTTTAATGTGGATGGAATATGACATTTTCTTGTCTACTTGTACCTCGCCCCAGTAGCATACTTCCTGACAGATATTAGTGAATTTTATTTTGCAGCTCCCAGGAGACATGAACAAGTGCTATTCTTCTTTCTTTGGATGGAAATAAAGGATTAAGTGTCTTGCCTCTTAACACATATTAAGTCAGTCACAAAGTTGGGAACCAAACATACATGAACTTGACTCTATGTCTGTATCTGGAACCAAAGTACCAACTGTGAGAAAATTAAAATCTTAATAATACCAATATATGTGAAAAGCATACATGTCTGAAGATGCATGAAGCAAAATCTATCTCAAAGTTTCTACAATACCTTTTTAATTCAAAAAAAAAAAGTAAAAAAATAAAAATTAAGTCCACTAGAAATGCATGAGCCATTTCCTAAGTACAAAAAGAAATGTGGACAGTCAAAGAAGACCAACTCATGGAAATAAACGTGAGGGGAATCTTGGCTCTCAATTACACAGATCCTTTGTCACAGCTCAAGTCTGTTCTTTTGGCCTGAGAGTGAGATGGTTTTCTTACTAAGTCAGGCACTGGCAGAGTTTTTATCTTCATCACTTTAATGGAGCATGTCCATTATTCGATGAGTTAATTTCAGAAAGGGGGCCAAGTTTGGTAGGATTAACTGACAGCTAAAGAAACAAAGCTTTCATGAACTTCTGCCTATCTTGCTCAGGGGGGTGAGTGTGGGGGGAAATTAATGCAGCTTTCTATGTGTGTACTCATTTCCAAGTGCCTTCATGAGACATGGTGTGACAAAGGCTGCCAAGTGTGGAATGGAACCACATTTTAAACACAATAAAAATCTAATGAGACCAGCCACATTTTAAGCCGCCCACCTTTAACATAACATCTTAGAAGCTTTGTAATAGAAAAACCAAAGGAAACAATAAAAGACATTTCTTTACATTTAAAAAAAACCCCACCAAACCCTCTACATAGGTGTAGAAACACAGGGCCCTTAATGGAAATAAAAAGACCAGCAGATTTAGAGGTATTGCTTAAAAGACATCAATGATAGAAGAGAAGGTGCACTCAAGAGAAGTGATCTCCACAGTGGAGGCAAAGACCTTGGGGAAAGAACAGGGAACACATGAAGGTGAGATGTACCTCTAGAAGAAGTGTGAAGAGTCAGATGGTTGATCACTCCATTGAGAACAGAGTCAATATTTCATGCATACAAGGATTTTTCCTGCAGCAAGAGAGTTTTCTCCCTCTGGCCACTGTTTGGACTGGTCCAGCCTCACCTAGCAAAGAGGTGGCTGAGGAGTAGGGAGAAAGAACTATTTTCTGTGACTGCAAGAATGACTTGGAGACACTGTCTGCTCCCAGACTGGGCAAATTTCTTCTCTCCGAACAGAGCCCTCTTACCAGACAGGGTAAGAGGTGAGGCACATGAGAGAAGAAGCAGGCGGGGGGTTCTTGAAGGTGGTTTTCCTGAGGCTATTTGGATAGTTATTGGGCCACAGTCCAGGGGATCAGAACTCCTGATGTTCATAGTTTTCCCCAAAAACAAGGGACAGGAAGTTTGCAAAACCTGTGGTGGAGTAGATAAATTGAACAGTTTCAGTGTGTGTTTTTCTCAGGGTAGAATTACCTGATCTCTGATTCAAGATGCTAGAACTGGTAAAACTGAAGACTGGTAAATATATTATTGAGAGGGGTTTTTATGTTACTGATTCAGACAGCAACAAAGACATCTCAGTTTTCTGAAAGCAAGTGTTTTCCATCTTAAATATATATATATGTGTATATTTAGGTGAAGATGAGATCGATACACTTCTCTGGTCCTACATTCAGTTAAAAGGGAAGGAAAGATCTGGCTGAGAGGGGTACATTCATCTTTATCTTCTACTAGTGAAAGCTTTCTCAGGGAAACTTATAAAGAATTTCATAAGATCGAATGGCTGCAGAGCACCTCTAACATAACACTGATGGCCCAGATTGGAGAGCCATTCATGGCTTCTCTCTTTCTCCCACATCTCAAAAAAAAAAAGCAGAAAAACAGAAAAGCATGAGGCTTTGAAATCTATGTGGCTTCTAAAAAGTAATCTTTCTCTAGAATACAGCACAAAGTTGTATGGTGTAGAAATGGCTTCATATATTCACAATATAGAACTGGAAAAGCTTTTAAAGGTGTCTTCCCTACTCCTCACTCCCAGTGGGTACAAGAAGACAGTACAATCAAGCCAATAAGTGTACGCTGGTCCTCTCCCTCACTAATTTCTTTTTAATATTAACTTAGGAGCTCAGAGAGCAGAAGTAAGTTTTGCTCTATTTGTGTGTCATTCAAGACATAACCTAATATTTCACAAACTGTGAAATGTGCTTGTTTTCAAAGACTATGGAGGTTTTCTGAGTTGCTGAATGAGGCTATTCTTTCAGCTTGCAGCCAGTATCTTTAATTAGTTTTAACAGACCAGGGAGTTTGCATACAAATATTTCAACATAAGGCTTTTCAGTTGTTATGAAATGAGTCAAATGTGACTAGATAGAGACAGCTGTCATACAAGCTTCTCCCCATACTTTTGCCAGGCTGTGGCTATGTACATTACTGATATACCATCATATATTACATTGGCTGTTATAACTAAGGGCTTTGTATATCAAGGCTGAAGATATGAGCTGGCCGTGAATGACTTTAGTCTTGAGGCGCATATATATGGTCCCAAATACAGAAGACAAAAATTGTCACCTTGAAGAAGACATGTTGTGTTGATAAGTAGATGGCATTACTAACAGTACCTGAACATCCCTTTAGTGTTTCAGTGATAAATTTATATGTTCAGAGGGTGAGTTTGGTTAATAGTATCAAACATGTACATTTTCTGAGGTTAAGAAATTACAGTTACCCATATCACTTTGTAGACTATTTTTACAGACCTGTCAATTCAAGGACCCTCACAGGCAGCTATGTGATGGGATCAGCAAAGGGCAACCTCATCTGCCCCAAACCTGGATATCCTTTAATGGATCTTATTTTTAATGGTTTCTTCTCCCATTCTTTTCTGAGACTGCAAATTCATGTTCTATCTATGCTTTAAACCACCATGAAAGATCCTTAACTTTTACCGTGAAAAAGAGATTGGTACAGACACAAATTTTGAGTTTTAGAATGTCCGCAGTCTCACTAACTAGTGAAACAGTACAGACACAGTGGTGAGGGAACACAGTAGTTTCCAGTTTCCAAAAGCAGGAGATTTTGTGGTCAGGCAGCTTGCCATTATATTTGGATTTTACTCTCAATGGTCCCTGACATCTCCCTGAAAGCCCTTAGGAGAAGTTGAGATACTTTACTGTTTGTGAGAACACTGATGGTGACACACGTAAGTGTTCAGGTCAGAGTCGAGGGCACTTTGGCTGGGGGCCGGTCAAGCCAGGCAGGCTGGTGTGAGTGAGCATGGTTTTGCCTCTGATGAGTGTCTGCATGTTCTTTGGGTAAACTCAGGACTTCAAGGTCCAGAGATGCCGGTGGAACATCTTTCATCAGCATGGAAAAGATCCCCTTGTTTCACTCGCCTGCCAGTTTCCAATGTACCTCTGAAGCATGTTGAAACTTTCATAGCAGCTTCCTGATTGATGCTGAAAAACAGCACTATGCTTAATACGCTGTTCAGATAGAGTGGGCCAAATCCCCTGCTGGTGTAAACCAGAGGTGACATTTTACATTACATTACATTTACATTAACCTTGGTGAACATGACCCAGCAGAAGGCTTGGCCCTTTAGTCTCGGGTGCTTTTAAAGAACACACATTAATGAAAATTAAATAAGACAACAGCAACATGGAAGTACACATAGACTTGCAGATTTCAAATCCTTTCTTACCCCAAACAGAGCACAAAGGGAAAGATAAATGGCATCTTGTTGCAAGCAGAGAGCAGATGATAAATGTGTAGGGTTCATGATCTAATGTGAGAAAGTGTTTATTTTCTTTGCCTGGGGAAAAGAAAATAAAGCAAATCCAACTAACTAACAGCTCAGTTGGTTTTTTCCTACACTCAGTTGCTCCCACCTGATTGCATTATTGCGAGACTGGCTCACGTTAGGGGAACTGTTCATTCCCTGATACAGCTTCATGGCAGGAGGGCAGGTTGAAGATGTTGTTGTTTTCTTTTCTCCTTCTCTAAGGTGCCTCCTTCTAGTGCACCAGCTTGGTGTTGCTCTTTTTGTATGTGTAGGATTTCATCTCTGCACTCTGTGCTCAATGTTGGATGCTTCTAATGAGATCATTTGGACTTGGATTTCAGTTGGCACTGGTGACCCAAGCACAACAGTCTGAAGAAAAAATAGAATCATTGAATCTTTTTTCTTGTTTTGTTTGGTGGGGTTTTTTGTTGTGGTGTTTTGGTGGGGTTTTTTTAATTATTTGTTTTGGGGTTTGTTTGTTTGTTCATTTGTTTGGTTTTGGTTTAAGTTTATTTTATTTTGTTTTTTTGAGGGAAGAAGGACTAGGGGGAGAAGAAGTCAAAAAGTAAATACATTTATTTTCAAGTGAAATTGAAACCTTGGCTTAACTGAAGTCTTCAAGAGTTTGGGGGTGTGGTTTATTTTAAAAACAGAATTGGACTTTTCACTTAGTTCTTAGGTGTTTCTTTCTAGTCCATGTTTTATACTGCTTTTTTTTTTCTCCTTCTTCTCTCTTTGATCCATAGGAAGTTCCTCTTTGGAAAGGGTTCTAGGGAAATGAACTGTACAAGGCCTCTCTAATGAGCAGTGGGACATTTCCCCCCTCCCTCCTCCCTGCATTAGCATTGCTTTGCTTCCAGGCCTGTTAAAGAGTTTCTGTAAGTCAGCAGTGACTAGTGTCAGTCTGGTTAGTCCTTGAACATAATATATTGGGAAGTGAATAGAGGTCTCATCCTGGTCCCTAGCTGACAATGAACCTACCCTTGAAGAGGAGGTGGTGATTAGATTTTCTGTTGGCATCCTTAGAAGAATAAGTAGGGTATGACTGAGCTCTGTAGCCCAAATTGCCTACTTGCAACTAAAAGAAAGATCAACATATTGTTTCAGAATAATGTAAGAAAGGCTGGTGCTGACCCCATTCAGACAGTATGGAGTGAGATGGATCTTGTGTGGAGCAAGTGAGCAATGGTCCATTGAAGAGAAATTCAATGGGTGATCTTGTCTGGAACAAAGGTTTGTTACAACTAATGAATTATGCATGCAGTTCACTCATTTGATCACTATTTCATGCTACTCTCTCCACATCCCTCACCCAGCCACATCACAAGGAGAGAACACACTGCTGTGACTGAGTGCAGCTTTGTGCGGCTTGTCCCAGTCCTCAGCCCAAGGGTAGTGCCTCTCCCAGTCATCCGGCTTGCAGAGTGAGTACCTCCCCATCAGCACGTGCTTGGGTAGAAACGTATTTTGGAGACCCCAGGATGAAATGGATGCAGTGCCAATTTGGCACTTTTCATGAACAATAGAATCAACACAAAATTTAACTATACAATGAACCACTGATAAAACAGCTATGTTTCTTAGCAAAATTCTACTTTTGTTGTTGTACCTAATAAAACTTAATCTTTCCCCCAGAAATATTCGTAGGTAGTGTTTCTTTCCTGTCACCTAGCAATCACAGCTAGAATGACACTGTTGCTGGGAATTCATACAAACCACAGTGGAACATCCAAAAGCCTGGCTTGCTTTAGCCTGTCTTCTGCACAGCAGGCCCTGACTTTCATATCTCATCTTAACAGAGAACAATTTCCCTGGGAAAAGTAATAATCACAAAATTTCCTCACTGTGACTCTGTATAGTTGCTTGCTCTCAGTGGGTAAGGAGGCAAGTCAATTGGATTTCTATTTTAATTGGATGGAGCACTGAAAAAATAGACATTGCTGAAAGCTTCAGATGTGTTTATCTTACTTTTTGTTACAGACCAGCTTCTGAATGCTCAGAGACATTTCACATTAACAATTAGACTTCTCACATGGGTAATATGTGAAAGGAGAGAAAGACAGGTTTTTCCTTCAACAATCCTGATGAAACCTAAATCCTAGAGGTGAAATTGAGAAGGCAGGACTGCCAACAAGGCAATTTAAATGTCAGATAAGACCTTATTACGTGCCAAAGGGTCTCTCTGATAAGGTGGCAGAGGTAAGTATATGTATTGGCTTTCCAGGTGAATGCTGTTTGGGATGGTGTAAATTAAACCTTTTTCTAAGACTCTTCCTAAGACTCCAGCCCCTTGGTCTCTGACACTGGACTGAGTGATAACCCAGGAGACTTTTCTCCATCCCAGTCTTCCCTCAGCAGTGTGCCCAAGTGGCCAAGAAGGCCAACGGAATCCTGACTTGTATCAGGAATAGCGTGGCCAGCAGGGGCAGGGAAGTGATCTTACCCCTGTACTCAGCTCTGGTGAGGCCGCACCTCGAATACTGTGTTCAGTTTTTGGCCCCTCACTACAAAAAGGACATTGACCTGCTGGAGCATGCCCAAAGAAGGGCAACGAAGCTGGCGAAGGGTCTGGAGCACAAGTCTAATAAGGAGCAGCTGAGGGAACTGGGGGTGTTTAGTCTGGAGAAGAGGAGGATGAGGGGACACCTAATTGCATGCTTTGAGCACATTGGAGAACCAGAAATATTACAGAAAATCACTTCTGGGAGCACATGGCTGATCATCACCAGTGGATATCACCTGCAGTGTCTATGCCATGGGTGGCATCTATTTTCACCAACAAGACCATCTGGCTGCAGTTCCTGTGACTGTGGAGGATTGGAGACCCTTGCAGGGGATACTGCTTGAAGGTACAGCCAGGAGATGGGAGGGGGACACCCATGGAGGCAGAAAGACTGGCAGAGAGGATGGGAGCAAAAGGTGCTGTTAATTACTGTAAAAAAAATCTTTACTCCATGCTAAAATCCTGACTTCTGTCTTAACACTCATTCTCTCTTTTTGAAGTGTGAATTTAATGCTTCTGTAAAGTGACTGCATGGCAGTTCTGAGGAGCAATAGTCTCTGTCCCTAGGACAGAGGGAAGAAACCAAGCAAACCTTCTTCCGTGTGAGTTTGCAAATGTATTCCATCTCCAGCTATATGCCTTGCTCAGGAGCAGCGGGGAGGAGAGCCCCTTCCAGGTAAGGAGCCCAGAGGAATCCTACAGCCATTCTGGATACATGGCATGGGACCTCTTGAGGAAACACTGTAACTCCTGACATTGCTAAATCCATGGTGCAGCTGAGCAGTTAAGCCGTTGAGTTAAAGTACAAACTAATTTAAGTGCATGGTTAGCTGCCTTGCCAAGTCAGGAATAACAAGCCAGTGGTGTTTCACACCCCTGGTTTGGGTGTGTGGTTGAGAAGAGCTGAACCAAGTCCTGCAGGGAGGTTTACAAGCACAACTCTGGACCCACATGCCTTCACTGTACCTGGATGGCTCATTTCACACCAATGTTAATTTAATAGGCATGAAAACTAGCTGAATTCTGGGGTGAAACATGAGGCTGATGTGTTTCTCTTTCCAAAACAGCTTGCCACTGGGTTACTAAGTCCAGCAGCTGCAAGAGCTGGGCTGTAGGGCAGACCCGTTGTCCTGGAGACGCGGCATTATCATTCTGCTACTGGCTTTGCTCCATCCTGCTACGTCAGCATCGCTCACTGCCACCCGCCTGTGTTCCTCTGTATGTCTCAGGCTGTCTCTTTGAATCCTTCCTCAAGAATGCCTGGTTTTCCTCCAGACAGCGGCTGCAAAACAGTGACTGCTCAGACCTGAGAGAGAGCCCCATGCTGAGCAGTGAAGAGCCACATGCGGTTCAGTAGCCGTAGCCTTGATCTCTGCACCAGCAAGCAGCAGTACAGGCCAGGGCCGGCACATGGTTCACATCAAATTGCTGTGTTTTATTTTTCCCGAGTTATTTGTATTAATGTCTGTTTCTAAAAAGACTTCCTGAGCTGTGTTCACAATGCACTTGCTAGTGTAAACTCCAGTGTGTTCACACCTCCAGTTGGTTATATGGATACTGCATTTCTGTGTGTTACCTGTCCCTGGGTCTGATTTTTGCCAACTGGAAGCTTGCACTTATTTTGAATTTTCACCAGAACCAGTAAGGAGTTGTATGAACCCAGAAAGCAGCCCACAAATTGTGTCACAGGATCATAGTATTCTGTTAATAACACTAGAGCATATTTAGATAAAGCTTCATTTCTTATCCAAGCCTGTTTCTATAAAATGATGTTATTTCCCTGGGTTGGAATACATGCCTTGGTTTTGTGCTGCGTTTTGTTTATTTTTTTCTGGTTGAGATGACTTAATTTTTCCTTAGATTCTTCTTATACTTCATGGAGACACTTCTTTGATTTCCCATTAGGCTATTGGGATTGAGCTACTTCAGAGCAGTGGTCAACTTTAACTAAGGATAGTATTGTTTCCTTTGGACACAAGGTGGTAGGTTTTAATGTTTCTGTATAGACAAGCCCTTCCTTTATCTAACTTAAGGAGAAGGACAAAATATCAGTGATAACAGGTTAAATCCACAGCTACTAGACATAAATGCAGTTGACTGTTACAACTGGATGTTATCATACTTGGCCCAAGTAACTCACAGCCCTGAAATTACTGGTGAACTAAGGTATGATTTTAAGATGTCTGAAATTTTTGAACTTTATAGATTGTAGTCCATGGAAATCTAATGTCTGAGGAGTGTTCACATCTAGTCCATAGAATGATGGCTCATTGAATGTCGATTAGTATTCTGCTTGTTTCCAGCTTCTAAGGTTGTTTTAAGGAAAGGTAAAGCACTTGTAACTTTTTAATGGTACTTTCTGCTGGAAGCATTTGTAGCAGTTGGCACAGAGACAGCCTAGTGACTGAGAAAGAAAGATATGGCTAGCAGGTTCATAATACAGAGGGGAAGTACTTGTATAGAAATTTGTGTGCTTGCTTGTGGTCTGCTCCCTACATTTCAGGATCCTTATTCTGGGTAATAAATTCTTTAGAAGAAAATGGAAGAATCGCTTTAGACAGTTTTTTTTTGTTTACTATTGTTCTGTAATCATAAATTTCAAGGCCAAGCAGAATGATGGGGTTCACTGGCTTCTTGCTTACCACAGACTGTGGAGAGTTACTCAGTAATGCTTATACCAAGCTCTAAATTCTGTCATCAAAACCTTGACAAAATAACCTAAAGCAGAGGAAAATCTCCTTCATCCTGGGCAAGGTATTCCAGTGGTTAATTACCTATACATGCTGTGGGTGAAGACTGACCTTTGTAAATACTGAAAATGTTGTTATGGGCAAATTTTTAACTGCACTCTCCCATTCATTTATTGCAGGGTGTTTTGAAGAGGAATTTCATATTAATTCGGTCTTGCGTAAATTTAATGCTTGGGGAAAATGCAAAGTTAATAGCACGATTTCTGCCAGGTGTAGGATGAAAATGGATTTGCAACATTAACTATGCAGCTAATGTGCAATGCTTTAGAAATATGATTCACTTACTTACTATTAAACTGAATTTTTAATGGTAGAAAAGAGCAGGAAGGTATCCCTGAACAGGACAGCATGCAAAAGAAGAGTCTTACACCATCATCTGCCGGCCCTGACTGCTGTTCCATACTACCCACCTTAGGTGAGAGCCAGACACAATCATCATGGAGAGAAGGGTCAAGAGCAGTTTTTTAAAACAGCTGAGAGGGAAATTGGTGCATGAGTAGGCAAAGAACATTGTGAAAAAAAAGCACAGAACAAAAAGAAAATCATAACTAAGGAAAGTATCTGAAATAACCAGCAGGCCCATTGGAAGCAGGAGGGTGAAGAATTTGGAAATTCACTAGGTGCCATTCGCTATTCTTGCTGAAGTAAAATACTGTTTAATTTTTATACCATCAGATAGCTGGATTTATTGTGCATAGGAATGAATCCACACCACATCTCTGCTTAGATGACTAGCTTGTACAGGGTCTGATAGATATGCTAATCAACATCTCAAAAGTGAAGGGCGTGATGGCATTCAGACATGGCCACTTCTATTTCCCCAGTTCAAATAAGCAAGTATCTAACTGAAGGGGCTGGTTAGTAGGGAACATGTTTGGATTGAAAATGAGTTTGTAAATCAGAGCCCTTTGGAAATTCCTTGTAACTTACTACTGAAATTTCATGTTGCTGGAAAAAATCACTTTATTGTTGAAAACTACACAGGTGCCATATTAAGAAATGCACAGTCTGAGAAAAGCAGTTTACAAATCCATATGTTGTACATGAGTAATGAGTGAACCACTAATTATCCTCCAACAGTGCCTACTAGCAGATGCCTAAGGTAAAAATGAAGAAAAAAAAATCATTCAGCTTCCTAAGGTATTTTTTGAGCCAAACATAAGTTTGAGATCAGTTTGTTTAATAGCTACCAATGGACTAAGCAAAAAGAATAAACACTTAGGTCGATTTGTTTGAAAATAGCTTCCTTTACACATCTATGAATTAAGAACTTTGGGCTGCTGTTGGTAAAGCATGAACCATATGAAAATATTCCAATATTACATTAAATCCTATGACCAATATATATTTTCGAATATTAAGCAGGAGTTACTAAATAATAACACAAGGATAACTAAATAGGGAGGTTAAGGAAGCTACACAAGTAAGATACTTGAACAAAGACAAGAGATACATCTTGGAAAATGAAGCACATAAACATAAACCAAATCTTCTGAAGAACACGTAAACCAGAACTGATCAGGTCAGAGACATGGCCAAGCACATAAAAGATTTCTTAGAATACAAGGCTTTCTCAGAACTCATTTAGATAATGTGTTAAACGATAAACTTAATGCCAACTTTGCTGTACACTTCACTATGAGAGTAGAAAAATGTTCAAATAAAAATCATTCAAGATATCTTTGAAACAGCCTTGTCAGTCTATAATAATTGTGTCAAAGCTGCTAATCCCAGAGTAGAATGAATTGAAATGTCTTATCTTCCTAAATCCAACTCTATATGTGAGACCTAGACTGTGTCTATACTTAGTCATTGTGACACACCGGGATATGACTGGTATGAGGTGTGATTGTACCTTCAACACTAATGTGACACTTTCTGAAGGCAAATAAGGATGTACAGTCAAAACAGAAGTTCTGTGATGTGAGTACAGGACCAAAAGGTTATCAGTGATTTATTGCCAGTGAAGTTCTGCAGGGATATGCCCAGCATTATAATATTTTAATTAATTATCTGCATTATAGAAGAGTAGGTATGAACTTGCAGATGATGTGAAACCAAAGAGAACTGGAGGATGCAAGCCTTCCTGAGGTTTAGAATTCAAGCTTACCTTGTAAAAATTGATGTAACGACCTGAGAAAAAGGACAAACTTCAGTCAAAGGAATAGGGATTAAATGTGTAAAAAAATCATCTATAATATTTCAGCATGGACCATGGCTGGTCCAACCCTGAAGAAAGATCTGTCATAGCAAATACCAAGCTGAACAAAATCAACACCATTATTGGTGACAAAAAAGACTCTACGTTATTGGGATGCATAAATAGAAATAATGAGCATTTCTAATGAACGTTGCTGAAACTTCAGCCGGACAATTTTTTTCTGTTTTGGGCACTGAACAAAGCCAGAATCCAGTGGAGTCTGGAAGGAATTCAGGACATAAAAATTACTGTGTTAGGAGGAAACAAATTAAGAGCTGTTGTCCCTGTTTCCTAGATTTGGGATGAGTAATAATAGGCCAAAATGGTAGCAGGATTTTTGAAAGTTTAATAATACTAGGGGATTTATTATTGTATTCTGTTACCTAGGGATGTTACGAAAGTCTTCAGTAAGAAGTTAGGCAAACATCCACATGAATGACATAATGGATTTAGTTCTGTTTAAGGCATGGAATTGGACTATAGAGTCTGTGATGCTTTTTTTTTTTTACCCTTAACTTTATAATTGGGAAATAGGAAATTGGGAAATGGGAAATCAGGCACTCTATAAGAGAGAAACCCTTTAGCAGATGTTAGCAATTTCTGTCAGTCATTACATCAAAGATGGAGATCTGACAGTATAGAAGCTGAACATAGATCCCAGACTCTATGCACATATCTTGTCACCCTACTATAATGTGGGCATGTGATGATCTGATGTGATTTTAGAACAAAAGTAATGCATACATGAATAGGAGAGATGAGATATATGTCAGGAAATCTTGTTCATTTCTCACCAAGGGAAAGGTTTCCTATAAAAATGCATATTCAAACACTCTAAAGTTTACGAATCAGTTACTGAACTATAGCAGTGCTGTGAAACTACCCTTTTTCATGTTTTTAATTGAACAAATAGCTGAAAAAGCAGCAACAGTGGCAGTTAATCATAAAGATTTTTTCTTGTACTTCTAGTTTTTTGGAGGAAACAAGAGTTCCATAAGATCAGATCTCCTACAAAACTACTTTCGTTGGGGAAATGTAGCAAGACAATTTGTCAACGTTGAGAATGCCCATTTTGGCTGAAACTAAATTACCTAGGGAGACAAAAAATGATGAATTTACAGGTGGTTGATGTAAGACAAGTTTCCAGATTCTTTTCCCTGGCTTTTTCTATAGGAAAAAAACCCAATGTTGAATTGATACCTTGCACACCTTTTCTCTCCTTTCCTAAATGCATCTAGCAAATAATAGGGAAAAAAATAATATGGTCAATATAACTAAATAAACAGAGTATGTGATTTGCAATTCAGCATATGCACATTTTCCTTTATAAATTTTTTTTTTAATAGTCATTTTTAGAGATGATAGGTTTTGTTTATATATTATTAATTTAAAAAATAATTATCCTCAGCTAGGAAAATGAGAAACAATAAATGGGCCATAAAAACTAAACAAACACAGAGGCTGTTGCCATTTCTTTAAATCACAGCTAAGAATATTTAGTACAGTGGTAAGACATATTGAACCAGCCACTATAGATAGTCAAGGTAAGCTAACAAGTATAATAGCAAATGCTACTCAGTAAGAGGTATACCAGCATCTTAAACCACCTCATTTCTACTTTTGGTGGATCTTGTATTAACATGAAAAATTAAATAACTTAAATGATATCATAAAAACTTGTAAAAAAATGGTCTTTCTCTCTCCAGACTGATTGCATAAGAAACAATCAGTGGATGATCACCACTTGTGCCCATTGAGAAAAATGTCCTGAACTAATCTACTCTTGACTGCACATTTACACCATATTTCTCTATGCATTTACATGCTTTACAAGAAAATGCCTTATCCCCCAGTTTGGAGAATCTTCATTCATTGAAATTGATGGAAATCTTAATATTGGAAAAGAAACAGAAAGCAATCATTGCAGATACAACCCCACCATCTGAAAGCATTAGAAGAGTGACACAACTATCAGTTCTCACTGAGAAGTTTGCAGTCATCTCTATTCATTCACAAGAAGTATCTGAAGTCTTTGGGGCAGGACTGTCTAATACCTGTCCTATCTTGCGTCTGAAATGTTTATTTTCCCATTTAGATCACAAAAGTTTTGAAATCTTCCTCTACAAGTGTATACACTGACAGGACTCAGTACAAATTCAGTCATAAACTGCCAGCTTGTGAATTATGATATACAGACTACCACAATGTAATGTTGTAAATCAGTCTGTTCTACCCAATGGTACTTCTGGATAAAGCAGGGCTTCAGGTGTGATATTTCAGTGAGATTTTGGGAAGCTAAATTTCTTCTTTCGTACAATGTCTGTTTTCTCTCTTTTACACTGGACATGTGTGAATGCATGTGTGTGTGTATGTCCTTTTCACTGTAGGGAATACTTCTTACTGCCATGGGTAAGAAGGTTTGTGTCCTAAAGATCATGTTAATCCTTATACCCAGTATAAGAAAAAACTACTTCTTCTAAGTCCTGAAACTGATGGGAGATCCTCTTACAATATCTAAGTGTATGATTCCTACAAAATCTTATCCTTCCTCCTTTCTCATATTAGTTTAACAAAAAACCAAACCCCCCCCCCCCCCAAATGAAATAAAAAACCCCACTCATCCCACCAGATAAAAGGTGGTAGACTTGGGAAAGGACTAGGGAAAACATTAGCTCTTAATTGGCTTTTCCACAGGATATGAATACCAATAATATTTTTCTTAGAACATACATTGAAAATAAATATGTTCATCTAAAACAATATGAAACATGAATCAATCCCACAAAAGTCTAAAAATGAATGAAGTCATGTTACTGAAAAAGGTCAAGGCTGAAGAACTAAAAAAAAATAATTTTGGAGACCACATACTGCAGCACAAGTAGAACATACAGAAAAGAAGGTATCATTACTTGGAGTACAAGGAACTGCAGTGAACTGTTTCCCATGAGAAACACCAAGTGATTAGTTTTACTCATGACAACTATGATCCATGGCTTACAGAATTAGCCTTGTTCTCAGTTTTCCATATTTGGGCCTCATCTTCTAGCTGGTGTCATTCCAGCTTCTTGTATTGAGCTTGCTGGCACTTGAAAAAAATTACAGCCACAAGCAAAAAAACCTATCCTTATTCCCCAGAACATTATCATATAGTTCTGTAGACAGCCCTTTGTTGTCCTTCTTTTGCCCCAAACATGGAATATTATGAAAATGACACTTCTTTTTTTCAATTGCAAACTCAGGTATCTTTATTCAACCCACTTTATCAAACTTTTTTCCACCTCTGTTTTTAACTAATAATGCAGTACTTCGATGTTCCACAATTTGCTACAATGCAGTTTTCCTCCTAAAACTATAGCTTCTCTCTGTTCCACTCTCCTGAAAGCTCAGAGTATCAAGACGAACCGGTAAAGACCCTATGAACGACAGAGTTCAGAATGAATTAATGTATATACACTTTTAAGCAGGGAAGCATGTAGCCTGGATACGAACAGTGTAGACACAGGACTGCTCAGAAAGACAAACGTTGCTGCTTAGTTCTCCCTTCTCTGGTTTTAATGCCTTGAACTCAAACCTCAGTTCTCTTATCTGCTTTTACAGCTTCTCACATTGTCCCTGTCAGTTCCACTGAATAAATGATGTCATCCTTGTCTGCTTGAATGTTTACTTCTTTCTGCACTGCCCTTGGCACAGAATACTCTTCCCAAAACTAATCCAGCCTGAAAGCCATTTCTCTTTTCTTTCCGATCTACCCTCAAGGCCTGCAGTAAAATGGTAGCTGCAAATGTCTAAGCAGATGTTAAGAATGTAAAAGCTTTTTAAAGTATCTGCCTCCTAAAGCCAGTTCTGCAATCTCAAAGCGAGCACCTAAACTCCGAATACAGGCACAGGAAGATCCATGCCACTCTAGATACAACTGACTGCGAAAATCAGAGGGAGGAGATGATTAGTGTTAGCCAGCTGAACAAGCAGCTTTCAAACCTGCTACGGGATGGTGCGTGTCTGAAAACACCACCACAGACTTTACATCTTAGTTATCTTAGTCTGAGCTTCAGGGACATACCGCCCACTGCTCTCTGATCAAAGCCCAGAGCCTCCAGTGGAATGAAGCCAAGAAAACTGTTTTCCTTTACAATGGAAGGAAGTGGTACCAGCAGCTACAGCTGATGTTATGTGTTTGCACACCAGCTCATTGGCTAGAATCTTCCACCAGGAAAGTGACAGACACACACTCAGTTTCTTGACATGCCAGAGAACATCCAAGCATCTACCATGCTTTGAAATAAAGTCTTAGTCGAAAGTTCCTCTGACAGACATCTCCTCTAATAGATATATAATAAAACCATCACCCCCAAAAACCACTACAGCAAACCAGGGACAGAAAGAGCTTTCCTGTGAATGCAAATGGAGCCTGACCAGCCAGCTGGGGATGTGCTGAAATCCAGTGTTGCAAACCTGGGGAGCTTCTAAACGCAAAAGAAACCACCAGGTGTTTAGGGTGAGGTGGTGGCTTTTTAAACAATTGAAAGGTTGTATTTTACCAAGGACTCAAGTCTCTCCCAGAACTACTCCAGATTTTCCCCAGGTGTATGTATATAATTTGTAAGAGTGGAGAAGGTAACCTAGGTTTCTAGTACCCCATTTCCTAAGTGGTTTTCTTCTCAAACACATCTACTTGATATGTCTAAGTTTATTGCTGCTCTTTGGAGTACTATATATTTACACATTGTCTAGTATAATGAGACCATAAGCTAAGTGTTTTGGAGAGAAATAATACAAATTATGCAAATGATAACAGAGAAAAGAAGAAAAGATGTGAATCTGGAGAAAAAAAACATGTAATTTCTGAGTGTTTCTTGCTTCTTTATGAGCTCTCTTGTACTGAGTGATTGTGTGCAAGGTTCTGAGTGTCCCCTTCACTTGACACAGCATAATCCAAACAAAGAAGTATTTAACAGTCATTTTCTCTTTATCCTCTTACTTACATGTACCAAAAAAACATTGAGTGAGCCATTCAAATAAAATATACTCCTTCCCTTTAATTGAATTTACTGGTTTAAATATAATTGCAGATCCAGCACCATTATTAAATTTCAGGATTTAATGAATGTTGTCAGATCACATGGATACACATGAGGCTGATGAACTGGCTCATGCTTCATCTGTGCCACCTAGTCTTATATTTCATTTAACCAAAAAAGGCTTAGCTCTCTTTCTTGACTTGACTTATATAACACATCTCTAAACATCTCTGCGTGTTCCATCTGTAGGAAAATGTTCCCCTGTGTATGAAGCCCCTTCAAACCTTCAGGGTTATTGCTAGCCTCTTATTCTTCCTTGCAGCTTCTGTTCATCTTGCACTGAAGCAGAAGAAAATAGGCTCTACAGGGATTCAGCTAGTGTATTGTCTCAAGGTATATCTACCTGACAGGGATAACATTCAGGTCTGTTGATCTTGATGTGGCAGATGTAGCACAGTAGCTATCCTCACACAGAGGCATTTCATGATTTATCAGTGTAATTGTTCAAAGACTCCCTCCTTCCCTCACATTGCATACATCTATTGTGTTGATTCACAGCCTAAGTTTTGGGAGGTGATAAGAGCACCTGATACGCAAAAACTCAAAATACTGCTGCACAGGACAGAAAAGAACGTACAATTAAATGTGATAAGCAGAGCAATTAATATAGATTAATAAGAAATATTTCAAAGACCTATTTTCAATCTCTAACATAGGATCATTCTCCATTTTAAAAAGGGCATGATATTACCATTAGTTACTTTATCTTTAAATGTTAAAGAAATGTTTATAAAAAACTTCTTGGTGTCCTCATGATAATTCATTCTTGACTCACTACCACCTATGTGATGAACATAGCCAGCTTCTCTCTCAGAAAACAGCTACAAATTTTACTTTCTGCTTTCCTCTGCAACCATGACCATCCCACATTTTTTTCCTTCAAGAATCAAGAAATAAAGTATTTCCAGAGATCATAAATTATTCCCCCAAATAACATTATTTTTCTTCCTACAAAAATATTACCAAATATCTAACCTGCTTATAGAAATGGAAGGTAAGAACCTAATGAAATAAAATTGGGATCAACTATAGCAAATAAATCTCTTTCTTTAAGCAAATCAAACACAACTTGTTTCAGAATGAGACAGGAACCAATTGCTCTTGCTTTGCAGCATATTTCACCCATACCAAATACAACTGATTTAAAGAAGAAATTAGAGCTAGTAAAAGGGATGGAAAGAAGGCATGGAGAAATACTGATAAGACTGGATATGTGAAATAAACATAAGCAAGAGATAAACAGTGAAAATAAGAACACTGGAGAACAATGGTACACTATAAAGGTACATTTATACCATGGCCCTCTACTCCTAGGTCCAATTTAGTCCTATAGGTAAACTATGAGAGAAGATGCAACTCTGAAGTCTACTTGTAAGTCATGTACATATGTTTGTTTAACAAGAAAAATCAAAAATTTCAAAGTCAGTGCCAACCCAAGTACATCTTGGCGTAGAGATACTAGTTTAGATAGCAACAATGCAACCAGACTGCATGTCTCCCTTAGGTGACATAATAAAATACATAATTACACCATTTCTGATTTCAGAGCCAGCTCTCTTGATGCATAGCCTGGGGTCATCTCATGAGGCTCTGTTGTCAGAGAGCACGTGTGTTTTCCCTTCAATTATTTCCCAAAAGGAATACATTTGAGAATCACGGGAAAATAGAATGTGTAAGAAAGATCCACAGGAAGCTGTGAATAAAGTGTAAAAAACACTGACCTGAACCTCAGTGTTATCTAAAAAATTTTGCCCCTCCTGTTGTAATCACAAACATGCAATCCAGTACTGCTAACAATACTCAGTGTGTTGGATGTTAGTATCTTTTTTTTCGTGGAAGCAGTGGACAGATGTGTTTTCTGAGTCAGTATCTCAGCCCCAGCCTGATACATTTTTGTAAAGGTTTTAAAAGAAGCTTTCTAGATAAAAGGACTGCTGATTGCCTTTTACTCTCATTGTCAGCTGACAATCTGTACCAACCACTGCTGAGGGTACTCTCCTGCCAAAGAATTTGTTTAAATTTAAAAATCAAGTTTAGCTATGATGTTGAGCTCCCAAGCTGATGATGATGGCCTACTTTGATACTGCTGCTATATCATTCAAGTATAATGGATGATGCACTTACATTGAATTTCTCCAAGCTGTGTTCTAATTGGAGCATCAACTCTGTCTCTGGATACAAAATGAGAATTTTGATTTTCTCGTGTCAAGGATTTTATCATAATTACATAAGCATGTTTCATCAGTGATTTTTTTTTTCCTCAGGAAGACTCCTGCTATGAACATTCCTTGGAAGGATCTTTGTATGGATTTGCAAGTAGAATGCAGTTAATCACTGTTTTCTCTTTGAGCCAGACTATTTTGGACAATGTGTTTAGTGCCTCTGGCAGTCACAATTTAGGCCATGGAAGATCTAAAAGCTTTTTTTTTGGTAAAGTACATTGCAGTTGCTACATAAGGAGCTTCCAGCTGCTAGGTTTTCCTTTTGCTCCCTAAGAAAGGGAGAAAAAACTCCCTTCCCTCAGTCTTCATTTTGTATCCAAAAGGTACTCTAAAATTTGCCAGTAAAGTAATGTAATGGGAATAGGGACCATGGAGCCATTCAGGAACCTGAAGTTGTGGGCTCATCTGTGTCACTGATATACAGTGTCAACTGTGTTGGGATGCTTCATCATCTTGATTGTATTTATGCTGCTTCTGACTTGCTGCCTGTCTTCTCCAGTTAGAACATAATCTCACCCAGGAGCTGAACTGATTGTCTCCTATCACAGTAGCACCTTAATGTTGAGTGGAATCACAGAATAATAATAAAATAAATATAATTAATTCAGAAGATCTGATGGGTTTTCACATATTTCAGTTATTCTAGTCTCTTAGCTAAATCTGAGTGAATGTGTATTCTTCTATCAGATCTCAAGCCTGAGCAGTCCCAACTATTTCTCTAAAGCTTGAATGAGAGAATACCAGGAGATCCCACACGGAAAGAGAAAACAAGAATAAACCCAGGAAGCATGATGAAATGGACAGAAAATGTGAGGTGGCAGAGCTGGGACTGCAGTGGAAGAGTCCATATGGTCCTCTACCTGTACCACTCTCCCAGGGCAGTCAGTTTTTATACTCCTCTACCAAAGAATAACATATTGCAATGGCACTTCATGAGAAACAACTCTGTATGCCTTGCTTGACCTGGGGTCCCATTTTCTGCTTTTGCAACAGACCTCTAGCAAGAGATTAACACTGTGGTTGGCGGCTGGATACTGCGTGGTTGGCATCCAGCTGAGTATCGTTCCAGAATTTCCTCCTCCCCTCTCACAATCCTTCTGATGTATTAAAGTCTGAGTGCTTATTCCAAATCATCAGACCATATCATTTAACAATGTTTGGCAAGTTTTATTTATTAAATATTTTGCAACAAAAGCCTGTAAGGCAACAGAAAAGTAAAGCGTAAAATACAGTTGACTTAATTGGCAGCAGCAGACTGCATGCGTCAGAAGGAATTAACCTCCAATAAAGCAGGATGTGCAGGAAACACAATGTACCAGTTTGATATGGTCTTTCAAAGCTACCACTTCCTGGAACAGAGGCAGAAACACAGGTTGGCTAAGCCTGGAAAATGCCATTTGATTTATGCACATAAAATAACTCTCAAATGATCCCCCCACCATATCTAGAAACATAGCAAGAAGGAATTCAGGATTCTCTTGCCATGTCAGGGATTTCATACTCTTTTTCCCATTAAGTGTTTGCATATATCAAAGCAGTCAGACGAGACAGCTATTGCTTTTGGGACACCTTTATCAGTGAAGAAAAAAATAAATAACTGATCTAAAACTACATAGCTAATATCTTCAGAAACCTGCTCAATACAAACAGACGTGCTTGAGGACTATTTATAAAAAGCTGAAAAAAGAATTTCATCTTTTTTTTGAGGTAATCATCATCATTTTTTGAGGTAATGAAGGATGGACAGAACCATATGGCTGCAGTAAAGAACGCCAAAGAAATCCTTGCTTTGGTTTAAAGATTCATTTTCACTTTGCTGTGTAAATGTCATGACCTCATTTTTCATAGTTAAAAGAAATAAAGAAAGAAGCTGACTTGGAGAGAGTGTCTTGTCATGAAATTCTTGATAAGGATGTTCTCTTGTACAAATTGCACCTTCGCTGCAAGGAATTCACTGCCTTTTCATAATGTTAAAAAATAGTTCTTCAATGTATGCAAACACTACTCATGGTAAACTGAGGCCTGGGACTAGGAACACCTCTTTAAAATAGGATTTTTAGATCAATTCCTATCTCTACTCAATAAAATAATTAAACTTCAATTTGGCCGATCGGGACTAGGTTTTGGAATTGGAAGTCAGGTAAGCACCTGTTCTTGTAACAGCAATTAATCATCTACTTAATTTTAAAGTGTTTAAATCGTATTGATGTCAGTGGAACTAAACCAAAGGTTAAATGAAAGTCCTTATTTATATTATGTCCTGAATTTTCATAAGTGTGTGCTAATGCGATTTTCTGAACTGAGACAACAGCAATTCAGACCACAGAGACACTATGTCTCCTTGCTCCCCCTTCTTTTCAGGAAGAAAGAACAAAGTCATTCTTGGCTGATAGGATCTGGTCCCTCAGGGCTGCCGTGGTCTTTCTGGAGATAACATTCAGGTGAACCACCATTTGAAAACAAAGCTAAACAAAAAGCCTTCTAACAGTATCCTGAGCAAATAACCTGATATCTGGTTTCAGGCCTAAGTCTTCATTCTTATTTTATTCAGTTTTACAAAAGTCACCAAGATCCACATCTTGGAAAGTTTGTATCTAATAGGCCCCTCAACTACTTCCATGACTTTTTTATAAAATATTCAGGCCATGCAAAGCTGTGTATGGTATTTCAAAATAGAAGTACTCAATAGCATTGGACATCTTGGATGATATGGGCCTCATTTCCTCAGTATTACAGTTGCTTCCTCTAACAAATGGGATTGCATGATGGCTTATTCTTGGGCACAGAGCACTTTGCATCTCCATGGGAAAGTAACTTGCTGAGACACATAGCAGGGGGAAGTATTTGACCCTTGGATTGTTGGGGTAGATGTTCAACGAGCATAAACTGTCCATGGGAAGCTATGGGATCGACAGAACCTAAACATTATTGCAATATCTTTGAAGTAAATGAAACTAAGTCCATTTATATCACAGAGGGCATCTCCTGGAAGTCTCATCTTTGCAAGCAGACCTCTGTACAACTGCTGCTTTTATCATCAGAACTTTGTTGTCATTTACTAACCCTTGACCAGGATTTTGGGAAAGCTGCATCAATAATTCAAGCAAAGCAAGTTTAACTTTTTGCAGTAACTATCTATCTGCAGTTTAAAGAGAGAGAATTCAGGACTAATGGTCACTAACTATGCCCTGATGATAGCTGTTTAATGAGGATAAATGATGAGTGCTGTGTCAGCTTAGAAAGCAGCAATAAAGCCCTAGCAGGCAAACAGGCTGCCTCTTCCATCTTCTGTTACAAGATCTATTTTTACAGTCTCTCCATGACTTAAATCTTCATATCCTCCAGCCTCTCCCTCCCTTCAATGAATGTTCTTTTGTGTTATGAACTCATCGCTTCCCCTTCAAGTGTGCTGCTTTATTTCTTTTTCTGCAGTCCTCTAGAAAACTAAGCAGTGGCCTCCTTTGTCATTATCTTCATTACAGCTCTGCCACATCATCATTTGCTTCCTTCTGAAATCACTTTTCATCCCCTTTCTAATTGTGTTCTTGCCGTGCTCTGAAAATGCTTACCCGCAGATGCTCTTCATGTGCTCTCTTTCCTGCCTTGGCCTTGCAGAGGCCTTCACAGTTTGCCTTTTTTAACTGGTTTTCTGCTTGATATACTGGTTCTTTGGGTACATAAACAGAATATTGGGCAAGGCAAGTAGAAGGCACCAAGAGCTATTTGTCTCCACAAGTAGCATTGTGGCATGCTAAATCATGGAGATGCGGCTGGGAATTTTGTCCCCTTTGAGTCAAGAGCAAAACTTCTATTGATTCAATTGGAACATTATTTACCGATGACATTTGTGGGACAATTTAAGAACTGGTGGATATGAACATGTGCGGGTGTAGAATGGAGACAGGCAAGAAATTATTCATGCCTTTTCAGAGATGCTCAAGGCCAATCAAACAATTATACCAGAGATTTTTCCCTTCTTCTGGAGCAGGTCACCTGGAAAAAGATAGAGGGATGATAGGGTCCCTGTTCCATACTTTTCGTCACTAATTGGAGGAGATCCTGAACGGCATAAATCCCACCAGGCAAACAGATGCCATACAAGCTATATGTGTTTCAAGCACTGCAGAAAAACAGTGGGCTTCCTATATGCTTGATTTATGCAGGGCTGGTGTAATCCATGATACCTAGGACCTGGAGAAATTTTCAGGATTTTTTTGAAGTGCAATAGAATCCCAAGAAGTAGTAGATATTAGTACTTAAATATATCCCTGTTCCATACAAAACAATGTCTTATCTTTTGCCCAAGGCCTCTACGTTTCTTTTCCCCTCTTCTTTCCGCCACAGATCTTAAAAACACATGGTGATCTGATTACCAGTGTTGCTGAATCTATTTTCCAAACATTTGATTTTTTAATAAAGGTCTATATTAATAATATGACATTTCTTAGAGGCAGCAAACAACGGTAGTTTGTATTATATTACTAGCAGCACTCCAAAGCCACTTTGGGATGAATAGTTTCCATAAGGAAAATGAAAACAGATCTTTTGTTCCTGTAAACTGTGTTAACATTTGAAACTGATAGTACAGTTCTACATAAGCTGAGAATGTGAATCAGTGGGTCTTGCTCTGTGTTTTAGAGAAAGTTAACTGTCATAACGAAATGATTTATGATTGCCCTAACATTCTGTTAAACTCCTCTTACAACTCCTGAGGTGCTTTCATACCAGTTATTCCTGTAGGTCATAGTAAAAAAGTGCGTAGATCATTTGATACACCACACTTCACTGTGATTTCTATGCTTTCTATTAGCTCTGAAAACCCTATGTTCTTGCACTAATGATATGGTTCATTAATTGCCCATAAAAGGCCAAACATATATTTTTTAGGTTGACATCTATGCTTCCATTTGCTTTCTAGAACTTGCCAGGTGGTTTTTACTGAAGGGCTTTGTGTAGGGTCCTGTCACTGATCCCCTCAAAATCAGTGGAAAATTTTTCTACTTAGTAACAGTAGAATTGTTCTAAAATTATGTGCATGCTTCATGTACAGATTAGCAAATAATGCTGTCATGAGCTCACACAACTTGCATACAAGCTACAGGCATCTGCGTCAACTAAAGTTGCTTTGACAAAAAACGTAAAAAAAAAAATCACCATTTGATATAGCTGTGAAGTGTGGTGGGAAATGAGGGAGAGTGAGGTTGAGGTTGAGGCTTTTCTCTGCCAGCTGAAGATGAGTTAAGATCACTATGGTCAGCCTCCTTATCCCAAAGGACATGAACAACCTCCACAGTTAACAGAGAATTAGGATCATACTTTGACCAAAGGGATAGTCCTCATCTCTTTATTCATACCATGAGGGTACAGTGTGAAATTACCTCCTAAGTTCAAATTCCAGTAATGAGGAGGATGAACAACGATTTGCATAGAGCTTCACTATTTCTATGAGCAAAGGATGCTCAGAAACAAAGGAGGATAATCAGAAAAGAACATTATTTCTGATGGCAGTTGTTTCTGACATACTTGGTGTTTTCATTGTTTTCAGTTATTTCAGGGCAGAGATGAATAATGGAAGTATTCTAAGTAAATTTGGAAAACAGTGAACTCATGTAAAATGAGACAAGAGAACAATATCTCATTAAATTAAGAGTACGTAAAAAAAGTTACAACCTACCAGAGCTTGTTCATTCCTAAAATTTGTTTCTAAGACTTTCAAAGGTTTTCCTCAGAGGTGATTTAATCTATAGGAGGAGACAGTGCTGGAGTAGTTACCAGGGATGAAACAGTCGTAGAGAGGCCCTAGCAAGAGACTGACTTTACTCTGAGAAAACAGATGATCATGGACTCCTCCTTGTTCAGACTGAGACTGGTGAGGATTATGGTGCTCTGACACTGTACATGGTGTCAACAGCCTGGTGAAAAAGAGATCAGAGGCAAAAAGCATGAAAAATTCACAGATGGAGTCCCTCACCCACCTAGCCCCCAAATGACAGGAACACAACATCCCCAGCTCTCGCTCTCCCTACAGCTGCTCATACCTGCAAGGCGACACCATGGAAGTGAGCCAGCAATGTGCCCTTGTGGCCAAGAAGGCCAATGGCATCCTGGGGTGTATTAGAAAGGGAGTGGTTAGTAGGTCAAGAGAGGTTCTCCTTCCCCTCTATTCTGCCTTGGTGAGGCCACATCTGGAGTATTGTGTCCAGTTCTGGGCCCCGCAGTTCAAGAAGGACAGGGAACTGCTTGAGAGAGTCCAGCGTAGAGCCACAAAGATGATTAAGGGAGTGGAACATCTCCCTTATGAGGAAAGGCTGAGGGAGCTGGGTCTCTTTAGCTTAGAGAAGAGGAGACTGAGGGGTGACCTCATTAATGTTTATAAATATGTCAAGGGTGAGTGTCATGAGGATGGAGCCAGGCTCTTCTCAGTGACATCCAATGATAGGACAAGGGGCAATGGGTGTAAGCTGGAACATAGGAGGTTCCACATAAATGTGAGGAAGAATTTCTTCACAGTGAGGGTAACAGAACACTGGAACAGGCTGCCCAGAGAGGTTGTGGAGTCTTCTTCTCTGGAGACATTCAAAACCCGCCTGGACATGTTCCTGTGTGACCTTATTTAGGTATTCCTGCTCTGGCAGGGGGATTGGACTAGATGATCTTTTGAGGTCCCTTCCAATCCCTAACATTCTGTGATTCTGTGATTCTGTGATTCTGTGAAGTACAGTAAAACTCAATGGAGGTGGGAGGTAAATCTCAGAGAAGAGTTGGCGGGAGGGGAGATCAGTCCTGAGATACTATAGCAGCAAGCATGAAACTTGACAGTTCACAGATGGTTCCAAGGGAATCTTACTACAAGCCTTTTAAAAAAAATATGGTGTGAGTTGGAGAGCAGTGGCTTATACATCACAGAGTCCAATAAAAAAGGTGAGCAAAGACGTCAGCACTGTTTCAAACTGTTGTCAAAAGCTGTGATTGTGCTGATTTTAAAGAAAGAAATAGGAGAAAGAAAAAAGCGCCACCATATTTGAGATTTTTGGAGCAGCTATACTCCAGTAATATAAAGCAATAGCTGTGAAAACAACAGTCAGAGGGGTCATATTTGTGGTTGGTCCCACCCAGCCAACCTGTCTTGCAAAGCTTCAGAAGGGAAGAAAATGAGAAGACACTAAGTTATCTATCCTGCTTGAGCATCACTGCCTTCTCCAGGAAACAGGATTTACTTTCCATGCACAGGTTGCTGAGCCTTTGGGGAAGGGGTTGGATCCTCTCTGAGGAGGAGGAAAAAGGGGACATTTGATGCTGCTGCAGAGGACCTGGTGAATGTTGAGGCTGACTGTACAATGACAGCTGACCATTCTCAGCAGCAACTTGGAAAAAGAAACTTAAAACCAGGCTACAAACAACTTCCAGTCCCATAGTCACAGCGTGATGTTTCACAGAATGGAAAATACCCCTTGGCCTGCAGCCCTTCATCTCTGATGATCAGTGAGGAGAGGGCTGGCTCCTGTGCCCCACCTCATCCATTACCCAGTCCCTGGGACTACCTTCGCTACAGGAATCTGGAGATGGATGCTTTGTCTGCTTCGGGAGCAGAAATCCCACCTGGGTGGTGAGTACTACCGTACCAGTGCCTGGGGACACAATTTGGACCAGAAATGTTTCTGTTCATTTGGTGATATACACAGCCTGAAAGTGTGAATCTCTCTTTTGTCCATGGGGCCCATGGCACAGCCCATTTTTAACTTTTAAGGATATTCTGGGAAAATAAAAAAAAAAAAAAAAAAGAACAGAACCAAAACATGTTTTTCTCCATTACCATAAGGAAGGCTTGTGAATGCATGGCTTTAGTATCCCAAAAGCTATTAAACTCCTAAGTGATGGGAAACAGATGGAAAATAAGACAAAAGAATTCACAACTCATGTTAGACTGAATTGAATTCCTTTAATTTCACACAATGAATAACATATGAATAGGATTAACTTTTTTTTTTTTTTTTTTTTTTTTTTTTAGTTAAGTGCTCTATACTGTGCTAACCTGATTTGGTAGCGAAAAGACTGAGCTTTGTTTTAGAAAAAAATGTTTAAAAACCAACATCTAAGATCATGAAGGAGCATGACATTAAAGCATGCCAGATGTATCTAAGCCTCAAAGAACATCAAGTCCATATCCATTTTTAAATGTACAAAAATGCTTCATGAATAAAAACTGTTACAAAAAGAACATTTCAAACAATGTACAAGTTTTTTTTCTTGCC
The DNA here is from genome assembly GCA_028020825.1 of Podargus strigoides. Taxonomy (NCBI): domain Eukaryota; kingdom Metazoa; phylum Chordata; class Aves; order Caprimulgiformes; family Podargidae; genus Podargus; species Podargus strigoides. The sequence continues at coordinate 29,331,247 of CM051663.1, read as the reverse complement.
TCTATATTCAATAAAATACAAATACATTTTTTTGCTCTAAAATATGTTTACATACAATCAAAGTAGAACATGCAAATTACACTTTAAAAAAGGCTTTTAAAAACCACTTATGAATACAAACTAAAAATTAGCCAGCACGACTTATAGAACAATCTTGTGCCCCATTTGTTTGATTTTTTTTTATTTTTTTTGAAATACAGTATATACATATTTAACACTTCATGTGCATTTATTATTTAAGAAATAGCTTAAAAAAAAATAAAGAAAAAGAAAAGTAAAACAAACCAACATGGGATTGAACTGTTTCCACATGTTGTCCAATTGGCAGCTTTTTTCATGTTTTTACATTTTTTTTTCTTATTTTTTTTTTCTACGTAGTGTTTTATATAACCTAGGCAGGCATCTTAAGGAGATCTCAAATATGTGTCCTTTGTTGAAATGTGCTTCTAATTATCTCAGAACTGCTGCACCCCAGTTTTGGATTATATGGAAGGAAGAGGCATTGCAAGGGCATGATAGTTGTTTTCTCCATTCAGAAAATGATACTGGTTTTGGTTTTTATTTTTTGTTATTTTTTTTTTCCCCGTGTCTTTTTTGTTGTTCTTTTTAGTCTTCAGGATACTGCTTAAATGTGCTTAAGTGCAGCCTTGAATCAGTGCCTGTGAAAATAAGAGTTGGGGAAATCCTTGTGTATGGAACAGCAATTCTTGTTTATTTGTTGTATTGCTGCAGTGCTCAGAAGCCCCAGTGACCAACCAGCACCTTCTTGTACCAGACGTTACCCAAAAAATGTAGCAACACAAACAGAATATAATACACAAGTGGTCCAAAGCAATGCTGTCAAGTGGAGAGTCATGGCCCACGCTCTAGGACACCCTAGTGTCTAATGACTGTTACCACTTCCTTTTTTTTTAATGTTTTGTTTGTTTGTTTGTTTGGGTTTTTTTTTTTGACAGTTACGCAAAAACATGCAAGGTGCTTCACAGCAAATTTAATATTGACGGGCTCAAGAAACTGGCAGTATGAAGGTCTTGGAGACACAAGTGGTTGTTATTTTTAGCTTTCTCCCTGCACACTTATCCTCATTTCTGGTTTTGTGATGGGTGGAGGATTACAAGGCCCATGGAGAGGATGCAAACTCCTGGCCTCATTTCATAGGTCTCACAGCCATGTGATTTTGTTTCATGTTTTTATTGAAGCATGATAACATATGTGTTAATCTGTGACACAGCAGAGGTGTTTGAAAGGTCTTTTTGGTCTTAATAAGCAAAACGGCTTTCATCCCAGTTTTATACAGTTCTTCGTAATGTATGGAGAGAATTTAGAGAGTTCCTCAGTAAATCTTCCTAGTGGTAGGGAAAAAAAAAAATCAAAAAGCTCATTACTGCAATATTGTTGAGTAATAAACTGCAGGAGTGGGATTTTAGCCTTAAGTCCTAAAACTAAATCCTTTATGATCTGCATGTAGTACATCGCCTTATAATATTATTCTGTCAGCAACTTGCTTATCGTATTTATAGACTATGCGACATGCAGAACACAAATTCTGAGTGCCATCTAACAGTATTTTCAGCCTGCTTTTATGCAAATTAATAAGCTAATCTTTCTGCCAGTCAAGACCTGCTGCACCAGGCTGTTGTTTGGACAAAGAGTCAAGTCTGTATCACAGCACCGTGCTCTACCAGCACCTCCTTGCCACAAAAAAACCCAGACTTTGGGTGTCTGCATGGAGCCCATCCTATGCTGACAGCTACTGAGTCTTAAATGCTACCCTTTGTTTCCCTAAGACCAAAAAGACCGCTTAAATTTTTTGCTCAGTGAAGGGTATGGTATATGCGGTTGTATACATTGAGTGGATGCTCTCCTTAAGCACTGTGCCTCTAGCAGCATTTTGGATAGTACTTTTTGGAAGGATAAGAGCAGGATTTTTCAGCGAAGCTCGGGAGAATGGGATGCAGCAGTCATGCAGTTATCCATCCCTTGGGGGCTTGCATCCCAGTGTATCCAGAAAGGTCCAGATCAAATCCAGCCCTTAATGGCACTCTGTAAGGTCTGACGTGTCTTGAAGCCATGATGGGCATTCAATAACAGAATTTGGTCCTTTCAGACCTTTGCTCCACTTGCTACACATTGAGATGTCCTTCAATATTAATAAAGTGATCAGTGAAGAAAAAACTAAGGATAAGTTGTTGTATGGCTTAGTCTTAGTTTAGAGGATACCTGGAATATCAAACTGACAGTTTTTCTTGTATTTTAAGTGACACTGTCACCCACTTTCAGGCCCAAAGGAGAGATGGAAAAAAAAGATTTCAGAATCAGCTAAGCCTCAGACCAATGCTTTTTAAGGAAGAAGGTAGGAGCTCATTGAGGCTTATGCATTTTTTTCTGCAGGCCTATAGCTTCAGTCAATAACTCTGTCCTAATTCAAGAGAATCTAAAAGCAAAATTGGTTGTAACAGAATGAGCAACCAGCCAGTTTATTTTTAAGCTGCATTAATTGGAAAACAAAAAGTACAAATGAGTATGATGAATAATGCAAAAGAAATTGGAAACAAAATTCTGTGATCCTTCTTTTCAGTTTTAAGGAGATAGGATCTCAAGATTTGTTCCAACCTTTAAAAAACAAAAAGAAATCCCCTTTGCCAGCCCCCTATCCCCATTTCGATCCCCAAATGCATTCAGTTTTAATAAGCTAAGGTGCTATCACAGAAGTAAAATCAATCTCTAAAAATAATGAGCTGTATGTTTACAGTGTCCCTTTAACACCATAGTCTTCATATGATTTTTGCAAATAAATAACAGAATAGAAACACAGTATTTTTTTTTGTGGGGACTTGTTTTGTTGGGTTTGTTGTTTTGTTAGGTTTTTTTTAGTGTCGTGCTATTTGAAGTTTCCTTGGCAATAAGCCAGTTCAAAGATTTCTCAAATAAGGGAATAGCATTGGCTCATGAATCATTAAATAATTCCAATCCCTGCTCCCTTGCTGGAATTTTCCCTCCTGCCTCCCATTTTAATATCCATCTTGCCATGCCAGGTGTTGAGTGTATTGAAGGACTTTAAAAAGAAATGAAATAAATTTGAAAATATGTATTTCAGATTTCAACAATTGATTTGTTTGTTTTCTTTTTTTTTTTTTAAAGCATTGTTACTGCAACGGAACAGCTTCATGTTCAGTCTTTGTTTTAGTTAAACTTTTTAATTGGTCTGTGGAAATGGAGCTTGGCTATTTTACCCAAGTTAAATTAATGGCTAACATACAACTTGAATGAGAAATGTACAATTTGAACTGACCATTTAAAGAGACGATTTGTCACACACAGTTTGCATCCATGCAGACTGAGAGCTTTATAATTACATTATGTACAAAAAAAAAAAAATCTTTTTTTAGTTTATTAAGGCAACCACAACTTGGAGAACATATCCAAAGTGGCATTAATACAATTGCAGTGGTGATACCCTTTGAACATTTTTATTTTTTTTTTCAGATAAGAACACTTATTCCTTTTCTTTTTTTTTTTTATTTTTTAAGAAATAATTGCCAAGAAAGAACCTATTTTTCATAGGGTTTTGTTCTCTATTTTTTTAAACAATCTACTTTACCTATTTTCTTTAAAAGAACATATCAAGGCATTGCTATCCAATGCAAATCATTCAGATCCTGGGTTTCCCATCAATTTCACTGGGAAGTGCAGATGGTAAGAACTTGTAGGTTTGGGCTTTGTCTTTTTACTCTATTTACTCTATATTTACATATTTTTTTTCTTTTGCTTTTTTTTTTTATATTATTTTTTTGGTGATTTTATACATGTTTGCTGTAACTATCCCCTAGAAGTGTCTTGCTGCTCTCTACTCATATGTGCAGAGCATCAAAACAACTTTATCATAGAATCCCCTTTTTCACATGCCATTAAAAATGCCAAGTTGCTTCATAGAAACGTGCTATCGTAACTGAATGTCCATGTGCACATTATTTTAAATGCTGTGATATTCCATCATTCCTGCGATAGCACTCGGAATGAATATGTGCGCGTGTAAGGCTCTATTTTTCTATTGCCTATATTGCAGCTAGTTGTAACTAGGCAAGTAAATGAGAAATAAATATGTAATTCTAGCAGGAGTCAGGCATTTTGGGTTATGCTGTCCCAGAGCCTGGTAAGTTTATAAAACTGAAAAAAAAAAAAAAAGTTCAAACATATTATAATGAAGATCACAGTTGAGAAAATTACACTATTTTTTTTTGTTGTTGTTTTGTTTTGTTTGGGTTTTTTTCTTCTTTTTTTATTTTTTTTCTTTTTTACAGTGATTTCTACTATGGTATGGTTACTCTTAGTTTCACCTGGCCTGCCAAACACAATTGGAGTTGAGCATGCAGCCCAGGTGACAACATTCAACTCTCTGCGAGGACGACCTTCCGCCTCCAGGTACAGTATAAGAACAGCAATGCTGAGATGCTGAGTAGTTTTGGAAACTCTGGAAAGTAGACGCTCTCCCCAACTTTGGCACACCCCTGCCCTTCTTACCACCCACCTTTCCCTCACTCTTTCCCTCTGTTTCCTGGTGGGGGTGGGGGGGCTGGGGCCAAAGAAGAGGAAGATGTGAACTCCGGCTGGCACAGTTCTCCATGACAGATTCTGGTTGCAGAAGGGACACGTGAGTCTGCTGCCACCACAGGCACGAATTGCACTGTGTACCTCCAGTCCCTTAGTTCCGGTGTGCCTCACTACCAGCACCTGAACATCCGATGGGGTGCGTCGGCCTTAGGGAAGGCCTTCGCTTTCGTTCCCTCTGCCTTTCCGGTGTCTTTTCACTTTCATGTCCTCCTCTTCCTCCTGCGGGGACTTGCTTTTCCTTTTCCCAATCCTTGGCGTCCGGGGAAGAGGGAGAGGGGGTGGAGGAGGGGGAGGAGGGAGAGGAGGTGGCGGAGGTGGTGTCTCTCGAGCCATGTGTATGACAGCCTCAATAGTGGCCATGATTGTATCTTGAGTGGCTGCTTGCTCCAATATCAAAGGGTTGAGTGTTGGTCTCTGACCTCTTTTGTTGGGAAGGTCAATGCATTTTTCCAGAACGGGCATTTGATCTCTGGAGTCTTCATCAAAGGAGAGGGGTTGCTTCCGAGGACGCCCTCTCCGCTTCTTGACAAAATTATTGCCTGTCTTTGATTGTCTCTGCAGCCTCTTGGCTTTCAGGATCTTGTTTACATGATCTAGGTTCTTCTTTGTGGACAGGATCTTGGTGTAGTTGCACATCTTGCGCACCTCACACTGGATTGCTTCGATTTCACGGCGCTTGAACCTTTTTTTCAGTGGTGGGCTGGCTGTTGGGAGAAAAGAACAGAAACAGAGGTGTGTCAAACAACAATGGATGGAAACCCTCCTTCACCTTCTTGCAGTGTCATGAAGACTATATGCTTTCAAGCTCACTAGGCTGAATATGACTACTGAAGATATGATGGCTGTGAGAAAGGACTCTGCGTAGAAAAGCAACTAAAAGAAAGTTAAAAGACTATTTATTACAGTTCCAGAAGAATTGCTGTTACCTCCTTTTTCACTGACACACAACTTTAACTACTAAGCAGTCCTCAGAGACTTCTCTACAGCTTTTCCCTCTTCTAAAGCAACAAAGCTTTCCTGCAGCAAGGTTTTGCCATGGGTTTGCTTCATTCTCATTTCTGAACATCTTAGTGGGATGGAAGTAAAGGCTGCTTAGCGTAGCTGTCGAATTGACTCACTGTAAGTACTAAACTTTCTATACCCCAAACATATACTCCTGATGTCTTCATCCGGGCCTTTAACTCTTGGCATGGATGCCAGTTAGTATGAAAAGTGTTTGTTACTGAAACAGGTGGGCACAGACAAGCTGTGTGGGTCACTTCACCTGTGGCAAATTCATTACCCCTGCCTGAGTTTCTTCACTAGCTCCGCAGATACTAGCTGAAACTACTCAGTCATAAAATTGACTTTAATGGTCCCTAAAGTAAGCTTACTCCTGGTTCAGGTCTTTAGATATGAATGAAGTCCAAAGTAGTTACGTCTCTTGCCAAGGTCATGTTGTGAGTCACTGTCAAAGTTGGAAAGAGTATCCAGCGTTTCTTGGCTCCTGGTCCTTTGCTTAGGACACGAGACCTTGCTTGTTTTTCTTAAATTGTCTCATTGTCCTTTACTGAACATGGCATCTGTTCAGAGTTCAGGATTTGCACACGGATTATAAGTAACTACCCCTCTGTGAGAGAAGCAGAATGTATTAATTCTGCTATTGCAATAACTGGTGCTCACTTTCACGCCCAACATATCCATTCTGCACTGCTAGAAAAGAAATGATGGAGTTCAGAATTTCTTTTCAGTAAAGAATAAAACATCCCACTAAATTAACCTCAGCCCACATCTACTTGCAAAAGTAATTTACATCTGACTGTCAAGCAGTCATTTGGGTATGAAATCCTTGATGTTTCCAGAACAGCCAAGATTTCGAGAAAGGTTCATTTAGGGGTTATCACTTCATTCATGGCTAACAGACTAATCTTCTAGCAGTAGTTTGAATAAAGTTGCTATTGTAGCATTTTCCGTAGATAACCAGCAGCTGTCAAGTGCTAGAATCTCCTCTTGCTCACTATGGGCTGTGACAGATTCAGCATACAAACCTCACTCACTGTCCTCCCCTTTTGGAGAACATAAATTATTGGCTCTTACACCACAGTGTTGCTTGGATTCAGCAAAGAGCTTGAGTAAACAAACCCAAGTTACAATGCAAGAAGTAGGAGTGAGTCATAAACAAAGCACAGACATATGCTCTCTTATAAAGAAAGACCTGGCTGGCCAGCTTCCCAAAGTCTGGTTTTCATTAATTACAAAACAAAATACATTTTCCATATGTAACCCACTCCCCACACCAAAAAGAAAAATAAAATCCACTTGCAGTTTATGATTCACAGAGGACAAAAGAAAAGAGGAATGCAGTCATTTTGGTACTAAAGAAAAAGAGAAGGGAAGTGAAATATCCAAGTTGCTCAGGAGAAGCTAATTAGTTGCACAAAATTCCTCTTAAGTCACCCCTAAAAAGTGTGGATGCAAGAGCCCTAAGGGCAAATGACAACAGCCATTTCTCAGTCATCTGATCAAAAAAAGGTTAGATCCCTGTCATACAAAATGATTACTCTCATCTGGCCTCACTGTTGATTGACATATATGGTCCCAGTATTTCCAGCCCTAAGCATTTGACTCCTTTAAGACCCTCCCAGATCCTGAGAGTAGCTTCAGGTCAGCAGATTTAAGAAATTGAACATTTTGCACACTCTTTGTGTTCGCTGTACACCTTTTTTGCCTTTTATTGGTATTGTGGGGCACATTTTCAGATTTTTTTTCTAAAATCCCCATATTCAAGATTATTTTTTTTCCCCAGAAACTGAAGATGATATTTTTCAGTTGATGGAAATCTTGAAGATGGGAATTTCAGTAAAAATACAAGAAATATTGCAAGGTTCATGGCAAAATCAGGAGATTTGGCATTGCTCTCAACTTCCATTGGAAAGAAAGTAAGTCAAAAAACAGGAGACAAATTTGAAATAAAGCACTAGCCAAGTATCTGCAAAGATTTTATGCTTTTACTGGGTTTTATCTGTAATTGTTTCTGCAGCTTAGTATTACCACCCCATTGAAGTCAATGGAGATCTGGTCTGTGTAGATGGTAGAAGATGATCTCTCTTTCTAAAATGGGAACTCAGTGCCATTTAAGGTGACTATGGACATACTTCTGACACCTTCTGACACCCTGATATTCTATAAGGAGGGTGCAGGTCTACTGTCCATCCTATCAGATCCAGTGGGTGTCTGGATACCAAAGAGTTTCCGATCACCCAGGATGAGCATTCTAAATAGAGCCTGATGGTCAGTAGACAGTGCCTGAATGAAGCAAAGGTAAGCATCTGCTTTCGGCCAAACTGTTCAGTTTTTCAAAATTAACTGATATGCAGACAGTTATGGGTAGATATCTACACTAACATGTAAAATATAAGCTGAACATAACTCTCAGTGTCTTCCTTCACATTGTTCAGATACTTTTTTGCCTTCCTAAAACTTTGCAAGCTGACAGTCATTTTCCTTTTTTTTCTGAAACTCATTTTCTCATGTAGAAAAGAAAAATTCTATGTCATTCTATGCTGTCTTACTTCACTAATTTTTCTTTTGTAAATGCTTTGGCGTGTTTATGACTTTCTCAGGAAGCTGGTTAGAAGGTACTAATAATGCTTTTGCTTTTCTTTCTAACAAGCCTCTCAATTTGTAAGCTCTAGAAAGTATTTGAGTTATGTTACATAATCTGCCAATAGTCAGAATGCATGTACTGAATATGTAATATGCTTTCAAGTCAAGCTTTTTAAAGGACATATTAGGAAACCTAATATTATTTTGACAATTGAGAGTCAGGGACATCTGATTCTACATTTGGTGTATGGAGACTACGCAGAAAAGAGCCTGATGGGCCTGCAGGGGGAAGATTTGATGAGGCGTGCATATGACAAAATATCAGGGAGATCTGCCAAAATAAAACACCATTGAAGTGAGAGCCATTAAGTGTTATCAACTCATCTGGAAGCTCTTGGTGAGCAATCTTTGTTATAAAATATTCCAATACATTGTCATGTGATATACTGCTCTGCTGAAAACCAAAGTTAAGTACTAAATACTAATCTTTTCCATTTTATCCAGACAGACCCTGCCCAACCCTGGACCCAAGTTGGTCTGCATTTTTTTTAACCTTCGTTGTTCTCTTCCTGCACATACTTTGCTGTTGGAAATGGAAATGTACATGGAAATCTTGCTTCGAGAAGAATACTTTTGTCTTACTCTATCTGGTAGAATTATTCTAAATGGGGTCAAAGAGGAGGTGGGAACTCATAGCACTGTGCCTACAGACAGGCATATGAAAAAGGGAATATGTCCTAAAGAGATGATACAACGTGATGGAAATGTCCAGGTGCTGGGTAGGCAGCAGGTGGACACTTTGCTGCCTGGGCAGTTATCTCACAATAACTCCTCAGGCTGAAAGGCCACACTCTGCCCCTGTGAAGACCTGAAGCTATTTGGCACAATCCAGCCTGAAGTGAAGAGAAACTAGGAATACTTGATGCAGCATGGGCTTTTGTACTTTTACTCCATTCTTTTTCCACTCTCCAAATAACCTCATCTAGCTGCCTGAAACAAGCGAGAACCAGCGTTAGTCTTAAAACACAGCATTCCACATTTTAAATAAGGCACATGGAGCCTGGTGTTTCTCCCCTCCCCAGGGTACATCGATGCAGTGAGGCTGAGTCTCACAGACAGAGACAAATTGAAACGGCCGCAGGCCAAGCCAGCAAGTCACAGAGGATTGATATGATGCTGGAAATAGCTTCTGAGGCAAAGAGAGAAATCTCTACCAAAAATATACATTTCCAAAGGAAGCTTAAAGCAGGCTGGAGGACTGGCTCCAGCACAACGGTGTTGAATAAGGAGGTGAACCCAGGTAGGTCAGACCACTTGGGAGTTCTCCATCACTCCCCTAACTTTATTCTGGATGGCTTTGTTATGTCTGCAGCACTAAAGATCCTTCTTACTGACTGTCATTCTCCATCCCTTTAGAGTTGCCCGAGGCCACTTTCAAGAACATGGCACAGAGAAGACTGCTCAACAGCTGTGCTCAGACTGTGGAACTGGTTTGAGTGGAGGAATTTTCAAAGTGCTCCCTATTAATTACAGACAACCCATAGCACTGTCCTGTTTTCCCATTAACACAGTTTCTTACAGTTTTCACTAAATTACTTCAACATCTGGGCTACAGATAAACCAACAATTTAATTAGACTTTTGAAAATGGAAAGAATAAACTATGCAGTCAAGCATACACTTTCATCTTGAAACTGATCATAAAATATTTGTGTGCTTTCATTCTCTGCTGCACAAAAAATCTGTCCTTAGCTTATATATAGGAAAGTATTAAAGGCTAAATAGAGAATCCTGATTTTTTAATATAAAAATTTAGCTTTATAGAGGCTACTTTACAGAACAAATCCCTTGTTTTCACTGTTTATTCAGGAAATGAGAGAAAAATGAAAAGGAATGCACTGAAACAGCACTTTCAATTGCATAATTAATATGTAATCATTCCATAAGTCAGTGATGCAAATACATTTTTTGTGAATGTGGAATCAAGGGTTTGACAAGACTGTGAAGCTCCTAATGGCTGCATGTAAGGTAGTGTGCTGTGGGTTCCCCATTTACTGGAAATTAAGAAACAATGCAGGATTAACTTCTCTATCCATGCCAAAGAGAAGGCATGATGATGCCTGAATGACTTGGCTCAATTTCTGACTGTATAAAGCTATCACCTTTTTGATCTGATTCAAAATAGCACAAAATACAAGTTGATTGAAAAACATGCTATTCTGACTTAGTTATTCTGATATATTTTAAATCACTGTTCATTGCCCCAGACAATTTTGCATTTGCCAGACAGAATATTATGCTAAAATCATTGAAGTATGCAGAAAGAAATCGCAGCTGCTCCTTAGCTATTCACTGTGTATTCAGCATGTTCATGCTACAGGGATGGGAACATTCAAATAAATGAACAACAGTGTTGAGAAAGGAACTCAAGAGTCTTGCTTCAGAGTCCTCTGCTAGACCATACATGCTGGTGCTACTTGTGTCCTCATTATTGCTCAAGTGGTGGTACATGAATAAAATAGATTTGACATGCCAAGATAAGATCATGATAAGAAATTTTTAGAAAAATTACAGCCTGATTATCACATTAGATATGCACATTTGCAGCTACTTCTCAATCAGGAAGATCAGTACAAGCACATGTTGCTCAGTGCAGTGCCAGAAGTAAGAAGATGGGGAAGGAATAGAGGAGATCGAGGGAAACAATATTACCTGCTTCAGATGTTGCTACTGATGAAGGTAGGAGAGATAATACTGGAGCTGGCATAGCAACACTGTCAACAGCTGCTGGTTTCCTTCTGGTCATCATGTTACAGGCAGAACTTTCCATTTTACTGTGAAGTGAAGTCTGGTCTGCTTTTAAGTGGGGACCTGCAATTCCTGAGGAAGGAAACAAAATTTGGATGAATTTTGATAAAGCAACCTGTCTGAGAAATATCTGGAAAAGAGTAGTGAGTTGCTGTCCTTGCTACCTCATTGCTCTCTACAACTACCTGAAAGGAGTGTGTAGCGAGGCGGGGGTTAATCTCTTCTCCCAGGTAACAGGTAGATAGGACAAGGGGTAATGGCCTCAAGTTGTCCCAGAGGAGGTTTAGATTGGATATTAAGAAAACTTTGTTCACTGAAAGGGTTATCAAACACTGGAACAGACTGCCCAGGGCAGTGGTGGGTTCCCCATCCCTGGAGGTATTTATGATACATGTAGATGTGGTGCTGAGGGACATGGTGTAGTGGTGAATTGGCACTGTTGGGTTGATGGTTGGACTTGGTGATCTTGGAGGTCTTTTCCAGTCAAGGCAATTCTAGAATTCTTTGATTCCATTATATATTTTCATATTTTCCTGTTTATGTGCCTGTAATATGGTCTTGATACTAGCAGAGATGCTGACTGGTTTTTTTTGGGTTTTTTTTTGTTTTTTTTTTTAATTTTGCTTCAAGATGCACCACCAGTGCTCTTTAAAAACACTGGTAAACAAATGCGATAATTCCATATTAATACCTTTTATTCTCCAAGCAAAACCACACTCTGGTATATGTGTAAAGACAGACATGCTTCATATCTGTATTTAGTGGGATTGTTTATTAGTCATTTTCTGGGTAGTGTATTCTGCACACTTACACACTTCTATAATGACTTGACTCAGTGGGTGTTTCATCTGAGTAAGAAGCAGACATCAGGAGCAGCCTCAGTATGTAATTCCCTATCTAAAGTACATTAAACTTATTTTTGCGGAATACCCTTCCTGATGAAAATTTATCTTACAACTCATTAAAGAGGTGGGAATTTAAAAAAAAAAAGAGCAAATTGTCATAAATTTTTCTACCTAGGGATTACAATGCAAAAGAAATGAGTGGTAGAAATACACCAAAGAGGTAAAATATTCCAGAAAAATAAAACTTATGCACTCAGGGCTGGTAGATTCCTCCCTTAACATTGTTTCTTAAACTCTCTTACGATTTGCTTGTAAATGTGTTAAATTTAAATTCCAGGGACTGAAATTTTATATATTGGATTTCTGCCTAATACACCTGAATGTGCATCCATCCATTGATACGCAATATTTCAGTGAGTTTGTGTGTGTGTATACATATTACAGAATCACAGAATCACAGAGTAGTAGTGGTTGGAAGGGACCTCTGAAGATCATCTAGTCCAACCACCTTTCTAGAGCAGGATCCTTGAGCAGACTACACAGGAACACGTCCAGATGCATTTTCAATGTCTCCAGAGATGGAGATTCTACAACTTCTCTGGGGAGCCTGTTTCAGCGCTCTGCCACCCTCACAGTAAAGAAGTGTTTCCTTATGTTAAGACTGAACCTCCTGTGTTCCAGCTTGTGCCCATTGCCCCTTGTCCTGTCACTGGACACCACCGAGAAGAGTCTGGCTCCATCCTCATGACACTCACCCTTTACATATTTATAAACATTAATGAGATCCCCCCTCAGCCTCCTCCAAGCTAAACAGACCCGGTTCCCTCAACCTCTCCTCATATGGGAGATGTTCCAACCCCTTAAACATCTTAGTGGCCCTGCGCTGGACTCTTTCCAGTAGTTCCCTTCTTGAACTGAGGGGCCCAGAACTGGACACAATATTCCAGATGTGGCCTCACCAGGGCAGAGCAGAGGGGGAGGAGAACCTCTCTCGACCTACTAACCACACCCCTTCTAATACACCCCAGGACGCCATTGGCCTTCTTGGCCATGAGGGCACATTGCTGGCTCATGGTCATCCTGCTGTCTACCAGAACTCCCAGGTCCTTTTCCCCAGAGCTGCTCTCCAGCAGCTCAGCCCCCAGCCTGTACTGATACATGGGGTTGTTCTTCCCCAGACAAAGGATTCTACACTTGCTCCTACTGAATTTCATTAAGTTTCTCCCTGCCCAGCTCTCCAGCCTGTCCATGTCCTGCTGGATGGCAGCGCAGCCCTCTGGCGTGTCAGTCACTCCTTCCAGCTTCGTATCATCAGCGAACTTGCTGAGGATGCACTCTGCCCAGGCCGTTAATGAATATATTGAATAGGACCGGACCCAGTACTGACCCCTGGGGGACACCACTAGTCACAGGTCTCCAACTAGACTCTGCCCCACTGACCACTGCTCTCTGGGCTCTGTCCTTCAGTCAGTTCCCAATCCACCTCACTGCCCAATCATCCAATCCACACTTGTTAATCTTGGCTGTGAGGATGCCATGGGAGACAGTGTCAAAAGGCTTGCTCAAGTCAAGGCAGTCCACATCAACTGCCCTCCTCTTGTCAGTCTATCTAGTTATGTCATAAAAGGCTATCTGGCTGGACAAGCATGACTCCCCCTTCATGAACCCATGTTGACTACTCCCGATAACCCTCGTTTCCTCAACATTCTTTCAGATGGCGCCAAGAACAAGCTGTTCCATCACCTTTCCAGGGATGGAGGTGAGGCTGACTGGCCTGTAGTTATCCGGGTCCTCCTTCTTGCCCTTTTTATAGATTGGAGTGACATTTTGTGATGTTCAAAGATAACCTTCTGAGTTTCGTTTTGTACTTAGTCTCTTGTCCTGTCACTGGGTACCACTGAAAAGAGTCTTGTTCCATCCTCTTTATTCTTCCTTATCAGACATTTGTACACATGGATAAGATCCCCTTAAGTGTTTTCTTCTCCAGGCTGAACAGTCCCAGTTGTCTCAGCCTTTCCTCATAGGAGAGATGCTGCATAACCTCAATCATCTTTGTGGCCTTTTGTTGGACTCTCTCCCATACGTCAATGTCTCTGTTATATTGAGGAATCCAGAACTGGACACAGTACTCCAGACATGGCCTCACTGGTGCAGAACAAGTGTGAAAGATCACCTCCCTCGATCTGTTGGCAGTCCAGGAAGCTGTTGGCATTCTTTGCTGCAAGGGGACATTGCTGGATCATGTCCAATCTGGCGTCCACCAGGACATCCAGGGCCTTTTCTGCCAGGCTGATTTCCAGTTGGTCAGCCACCAACAGGTACTGGTGCATGGGGTTATTCTTCCCCAGATGCAGGACTTTGCACTTGTCCTTGTTGAACTTCATGAGGTACCTGTCAGCTCATTTCTCCAGCCTGTCAAGGTCTCTCTGGATAACAGCATAACCCTCTGGCATACCAATCACTCCCCCTAGTTTTGGATCTTCTCCAAAATTTCTAAAGGTGTGCTTTACCCCATCACTTAGGTCATTAATTAACAAGTTAAACAGTTTTGGCTCCAGTATTGACACCTTGGATGCACCACTAGTGACTGGCCTCTAGCTGCCACTGATCACAATCCTTTCAGCCCTGCAGTACAGCTAGTTTTCAGTCCACCTCAGCACACATTTATCTAGTCTGTATTTCATCAGTTTATCTATAAGAAATTTACAGGAGACAGTGTTAAAAGTCTTGCTGTAGTCGAGATAAGTAACACCAGGTTGATCAGGCATGGTTTTTCCTTCATAAATCAATGCTGACTATCCCCAATTACTTTCTTGTCTTTCATATGTTTGGAAATGCTTTCCAGGATTATTTGCTCTATCACCTTGCCAGGGATTAAGATGAGGTTGTCCAGCCTATTGCTTCTTGGGTCTTTGTTCTTGCCCTTACTGGGACTCAAATTTGCTCTCTTCTAGTCCTCAGGATCCTCTCCCAGTCACCACAACCTTTCAAAAACAATCAAGAGTGGCCTCATAATAACATCAGTCAGCTCCCTCAGCACTTTTAGTTGCATCTTGCCAAGTCCCATGAATTTATGTATGTTCAGATAGTTTAACTGTTTCCTAACCAGATCCTCCACCAAGAGTAAGTTTCCTTTCCTCACCAGTCTCAGTGGCCTGGGATTCCTGATGGCCAGCCTTACCAGTAAAGATCAAGGCAAAGAAGACAATGAGTACCCTGGTCATTTGACAATTTTTTTTTGCCATCAGTGTTCTTGCTCCATTCAGCAGTGGGCCCACATTTTCCCTAGGCTTTTTTTTTTTTTGGGGGGGGGCTTATGTAGCTGTAGAAACACTTCTTGTTGCCCTTCTGCCTTTTCTAGATTCAACTCCAGATGGACTTTGGCTTCCTAAGCCCATCCTTGCATGCTTAGACGTAGTTTCTTTAGTTCTCCAGGTCACCTGTTCCTGCTTCCATGTCGTTTGTGCTTCACTTTTATGTCTGACATTAGTCAGGAGCTCCTTGGTCATGCAAGCCTTCTGCCACTTGTGCTTGATTTGCTTTGCCACTCATATTTGGTTTAGTACATCACCACAGTTTCTCTGATCCAAGCCACAGGCCAGCAGCCAAACCTCCCTGGATAGCAGGCCAGGTCAGCAGGTGGAGGCCTTTGTCCCCTGAACCAGTGAGCCCCCACTGCTATCCCTGACTGCACCTAGGTAGCACCTGGTAGCTCCTCAAAGAGTTCCCACAAGTACCCTGATACCTTTCCCAAAAGATCAAGAAGATCTCAAAGCAGAGCCAGAAACTACTGCACAAACTTCTACATTTGTTGGCTGTGCTCAGCCTCTCCAGATACCAACCAACATTTCCTTATATTCGCAACTTGGAGATGCTATGAACAGTCCCAGACTTTGTCCTTTGCACATGAAATATGAATTATCAGGAGACCTATGGGTTGTCACAAAAGCTGCGGAAGAGATATACAGATGACTCAGCGACAGAACTGCACTGGTGAGAGGAGTCTGAAAGACAGGGCTACAGAGTGGGCCATTTAAAGATACGAGTCCTGCTGGACCTGATATTAGCCTGGGACTTAATAGAGAAGAATGCGTCTGAGTGCAGAAATAGTCAGAAGAGAGACAGAATTACAGGTCATTTCTTGGTGGAGATATGCAGAGGATTTTATGTCTATTAGGCCACACATTCTTCCAGAGCCTCAAATCAAGTATTAAGCATCTCAAATTGTATCCATTCAACTTCAATCTCTCTCTGCTCAGCTTCTCTAGTGCAAATGAGAACAATAATATACCCCTCATCTCAAGAGCAGTGCTGTGAAAATAAAATTATCAACATTCATGAAACATTCATCTATTCATACCAAGGCTTAGAAATGTGGAATAAATGAAACATGATATCACACACTGAATAGCAAGAGGAAATCAAACTACCAAATAGCTGTTCGTTAGGTGAATACTGTATATTGAATAAAGCAGTGTTTCACAGACCAACTGGGAGAGTTGACCAGGTAATTATGCCTATGAGTTCACAGCACTATGGAATTGTGCATATGCAAAACTGAGGTTTCACGACTCCATAGTGCTTGAGTTTGAGCTTTAACATTATTTACTCATGAATGTAATTTATGCACAAGAAATGTACATATGTGTCTATATGTATCAGTACACATACACATATATGCATGTGCATATGGTACATAATAATGCTAACAACCTCATAAATTCAACATCTGATTCTAATTAAACTGAAGGGGCTACATAAAGAGTCATATGAAAACATGCAGATGTAACCTGTTGACCTCTGTTTATAAAAAAAAGTCTCTGTGAAGCTGTGCTTCAACATATCAAGGGACAGTCATTCATTTTTTCAAAGGTAATCCCTCACAAACCACTTATCCCTCAAATCTCTACCTGCACACAGTGTTTGCATTAGGGACCTTGATTTATGGATTCCCAGTCTTTGGATGGAGAGGCCGACTTCCTGTTGCCGTGGTTACTTGGATCTTGGTTCAAGGTTAAACTACTTCCAAATCAAAATCAGTGGCAGGCACAGCATCTAACAGCCAGGTTATTGACTACCCTAGGATGCTTAAAGGTCAAAGACCAAAGTGCTGCTTACTGCCTTTGGGGTGAGTCAATATTTTCACTATTTTTATTCTGTTTCTTCTGAAGAAGTGGTTGCTGCTCAATTACCACCTATCTGGGTTTAGCAAGGTCATACAAATCATTGAGGAAAATTCTCCCCCTACAGAAGAGATACAAATGTAATGAATTACTTCAAAGTCTACATGGCCCAATTGCAGCTCATTGCTGGTGAATCATGGATTCAGCCATCTGTCTTTCGTTTTTAGGCACATGTTTTCTTCAACCTATATCACTCACCTCACTGAAACGCTCCTCTAAATTGAGTAAAAGGAGTAATTTATGGATCTGGAGCAGCCAATAAGGAAGAACCATAAGGTTTCTTTCACAGATATCAAAATGCAAACAGAGACTCAGAGGCTCCACTGGAAACCCACAGAGATTCAGCTATTTGCTCACAAGGCTATGACTCATGCTGCAGTAGTGGGAGGTCTGTCCCTTGAGTAGATGGACCTGCTGGCATGGTATCATCACCTTTCATTGGACTTATTTCTTCTCATTGGGGGTGCTCTGTTCAGAAGACTTTATGTAAGAGAACCTCCCAGTTCAACCCATCTTTGGATCAGGTGAAAAATTATCTGCAACACCATCACAGGGGGCTCAGAGTTTAAAATCAACACACACACTTCTGTGATTCCAGTGCGTTCTATCTTTTGCTGCTGCTAAAGAGAGACAAGAAGATGATGTACATGGGTGGCCTGATTCAGACCTTATTTAGCACCTGTTTATTGATCATTGAACATTTCATCCAAATTCGAGCCTGCTTCATCCTGTGAAAGACTCATACCTTAACTTTTCTCAGTCCTTCTGATAGCATAGACAACACTGTGTATACATGAATGTGAGCAATGGGAGGTAAAGCAGGGGAGAAATCCATCATTTTTTATCCAATGAGAAAGGGCAAACGGAAAGGACAGCTTCAAAAATGAGGCCAGACATTAATGACATTTTCAAGAACCTGAAACAATGATGGCATGATTATAAATAAATAATCATAATGATCATAAGTATAAGGGTAAATCAGGAAAAGCACTATTCTAGTTGAGGGCAGACTGGCAGAAAGCCTGTGTATGAGGGAACCCAATACTGATGTGAAACTGGCCTTTTTCTTAAAGATTTATGGGTCCCCTGATACTTTGGATAAAAAAATAGCATTATTCATTTACTGAATAAGCAACTCATGAGCTCTGACTGATAATTATACATTTATTTTAAAGACCCAAACATTATTGTTGTTATTAAGTACTTACATTGCAACTAATGTGGTCTAGTTTCATTGTGCTAGGCTCTGTATAAATGGATTAATTAAGTATTCTTGCTTTACTTTTAAATCATGCTCACTCTGCTTATTGCATCATCAGTTTTCTCTCATCTTGTACTTATATGGAAAAGTTCTTGGACAACATCCACCTTTTCTTCTTTAATTTGTGTAGAGAATCTAGTACAATGTGCACCAGGCTAGAACTCAAAGTGCCAGTTCAAAAGAGATAATAAATATTAATTGGCCATTGGAAAACAGAAAATCAGCTGATAAAAATTGATCTTAGAGAAGCTGTTGCTAGGGAAGATTTTTCTTTAGAGGGTTCATTGCATTGGATTTCATAGTCCCCACAGATTTCTGGAAATCCATGGCTGTACTTAAATTGTTTATGCATCTGACCATTGTAATCAGAAAACTCTTCCAGGTGATTTTTCTCCCAGTCTCTTTGCACAGCATGGCTATGCAATGCAGCTGCACAGGAATGCACATCTAAACTTTAAGTTAGTCATACTATTTGCATTTTGATAACTCCTCCATTTTGAATAAAGAACCAGAAGAAACCTCATATCTGGGTGAATATTTTCTTAAGGCTGATTTTAAATAAATCAGTCAGAAGTTTGTCATTGCACCATATTCCAGAAGAGGGAACTGAATTACTATGTGATAAATGTAGTCAAGGAAAGTAATTATTCTTCTTAAAGTAATATTATTACCTTTCTAACTTATGGAATTGATTTCCCTGGCTTCTATTTGACGTGTATTATCATTTTAAAATAACTGTGCTTTCAATGTACAGCACTGCTTTGTGGCTTTAGGTCCTTTTATCTTCCTGCCTTTTCCACCACCACATTAAAAACTTCAAATTCCACCTCTTCCATAAGGAATTTTCTATTCTGCAGGATGAGCCCCCCTGAATAAAACCAAGTTCCTGTAGAATAAAAAAACATAAAATTACTCTCATTGCCAACAGGCAAAAATTTAAGATGTGGAGAATGCTTTATTTCATTCCCGTTTTTTTGCTACAGGATTTTTTTTTTTTTTTTTTTTTTTTTTTAAATCAGGATAGCTTTAGAGAAAGAAAGAGGGCGACTGAGAAAGCCATCATTAGATAGATCTTCTGATCTTTATCTGCAGTAGCACAGTCAGAAGAGCTAATGCTATGATGATAGCTTTGAAATCTCTTAGGAATTGGATAAAGAGAAACGATAGTGATGAACTCCCAGCTAATAAACACGGAGTGCTTATTTCTGCAGAATGATCAATTTCCAGATGTCCTGAGGCTTGTCTGATACAGCTGATTTACTCATTCTCCCTCACTTCACTAATAAAGCTCAAGTCCAACATCAGATTAGAGTGAGATTTCTTAAAGAAGCAGGAGAAGGACTGGCATCATGGCAGGCAAATGCTAGGAGACATACTAATCTCTTCTGCCTCCTCCTATAACCACCAAGCTATCTTCAACAGCTGCCTTCCTCTGCTGAAATCATACACTTTATCCGCTTTCAGTTAGTACAGTAATACAGACAATTAATTTGTTATCTTGTTAGTGGAAATTTAATGCAATGATCTAAAAGAACTCTTACATATTGTGATAAACTTTAGTGCCTCCAGGGCGCTTCTCTTCCATAGGACTCATTTCACATCCCATCCATTATGTAAATGAGATGTGGAAATAGTTTAGTTCCCCTAATGTATCTGTACACTGATGGATTGCACAAAGTCAGCCCTACTGAAACTAATGAGGTTAAATGTATCTTGCCATTCCTTTCTACTTGGGTGAATCTCTGTGCCTGAGTTCAAGAAATGTGGTGCAAGTCTTCCTCTGCACGTCCTTATGAAGATAATTGTGTTTCCTGACAGGGAGCACAGTGGCAACTGCTGCATACCTGAAGCCTCGCAAGGCATTATTTAAGCAAGTAGAGCAGCTGCTGTTGCTATATACAGCTGTGTGGTTGTCTGTAGAGGCTTCAGATCATCTTCCACTTTTGGGAGGTAGGTCTCAGGACTGTGTGGAACTGCAGGCTGCAGAAATCTGCAGTCTACAATGACATGCAGTATTTGAAAACAACATAGCTGTTAGCATCATCAATGAAAGAACTAATCCCAAGCAGGAAAGGGTAAGCAAGCATTATTTTGCTCATCATCAGGATGTCTCTCAAACTCCCATTGCTCCTCCAGCAAAGTGGATGATCAATTTTTATTTTAAATTTCAAAAGGCTAATCTCTTCCGTGTTTCAAGCTTATATTTGCAGTGAATTAGACTCCTTTGGAGATGGAGTCTTCATCTCTGCCTTTTGGTTTTGCTTTGAGATTGTTTTTTCCTGTACTGGTACAGGAAGATTCATGAATCTTCCACCTTATTCTCCTCCATCCTCCTTTGCATATTACCAGAATGAAAAGAGAGGGGACCTGAGTCAGGAGACTGAGGAATGAAGAACGTGCAGCCTCAGTCATGGGAGATTTAGTGATGTGTGTCGGGAAGCTCATTCCTTCATGCACTCAAAGATGAAAATTTAATGGAGCTGGTGGAAGTGGTTAATATTCCAGGGCAGTACAAGCCAATCAACCAAGGAGGTTGAAAGTGGACTCATACCTGGTCTCCTCCATCCCCACTGTGTGCCCTTCCTAGGCCCCCAGAAATTCAAATAGAGTGGGATTGGGATTTTAAAATGTCATGGAAGAAACCACCAGATTTTGTCAAGCCAGGGTGTGATGAACATATGATATGAGGATTTCCAGTAGAAGTTGGAACAAAGTAGAACATCTTAGTTATATGCAGGTGACAGCAACCATTAAATTTAATGAGAGAAAATCTTGGAGGTTCAAAAGACTAATTTAGAGCCAAAGGCTCCAGGATCCTAGGTCTCATGAACACTGATTTAAGCTGAAAGGTCTTGCTAGTGGGTTCAGAGTGAAAGGCTTTTCCTTCCCAGAGCCTGAAACTTTTAGTTGAGCAGAAAGTTACAGTTTACAGTTTCTGGAGACTGACAGAATCAAGAGAGGCAGACAGACAGACAGAGACTGATGGTGTTGGAGAAATGAAATTTGTCATGAAATATCACAGCAAATGAATCATTTAATAATACAGTGATGAAGAAGTAAATTTTAAATTCTCTTGCAGAGGGGGAAGGACAAAAATTAAAATCTTTGCAAGAAGTGAAATGAAAAAGAAGTGCTTGAGGGAGGATGATTAGGTGGAAGAGGGAGCTAAATTGCTCTTTTTTAAGGCGTAAAAAGCCATTAGGTATGCTGAGGGACAGAAATAAAAAGACCTTTGGCTAGGAGCAAGGAACTACCTAGAGATGAGTAGTGACACTGAGATGAGCTGTCAGAGTGGATGGGGATATGCTCACTGGCGAAGAAGGAAACAGATTTCTTTCTGAAGAATACACCTGAGGAAAGACAGATTGGGGAATTTCAGTCTGTAAGTAATGAGAAAAGTCAAGAGTGGTGTTTTGAGCTGTTGTTTTTCTTAACAACAGGGATGATAATTTTTGAATGAGTCAGGTATAACTGATATTCCTTAGGCAAATGGAGTTGGAAGCAGTTTGTATTTATCACAGATTAAACGGGACACTGGCAGCTTTGGTAGGAGAGCGCTGGCATGGAGCATGAGCAGAAGAATCAAGTTGCTAGTGGGAGGAGGACAAATGAAGCACAAGGGCTGGGCTGGAGTAATGGTTGAGTCATTTTTCAGGTGCAACCAGTCTACAAAAAGTGATGAAATCTAAGAAAAGTTAGCAAAACAATTAGAAAAAATCTTGCTGAACAAATACGACTGAGAGAACTCCACTGAGAAAAAACACATTAATGTTCCTCCAGAGACAGTAAGGCTTCCCTCTCCCTGCGTATGTGTTCAGCAAAAGACAGTATCTGTATGATGCATAAGTTCAGCTGATATTTTTCTTCTTTCTCACTGAAATGTTATATTTGCATTGCACCAGTCTAAGTAGTCCAGTGGTGATGCCTGTGTTAGAAAAGAAAACAGTACCAGGGATGTTGCTTGAACTCAGCTACTCATACTTTCACAGAGAGGAAAAACAAGAGAACTGAGTGCTCACCTCCACCATCTAACCTAGTCCGGTAATATCTGAACTGGTCCCCAGAGGGGTCCACATCTTTCTACCCACTGCAGCCACAAGCAAAGGTGGCTAAGCCATGGTAGTAGGCACCTGGGGACAGGTGGGATGAAGATGGGCTGAAAGTCACAGAGCTGATAAGAGTATTCAAGAGTGCTGACTTCTAAGTTAGTGTTCTCCCTACTGGGCAGCCTAGTTATTTTATTTTTCTTTATCTGTAACAAGCTATGCCTCAGTTCATACAATGAGAAATACCGTATGACATGCATTTGAGGTAAAATCTCAGCACTTAATAGAAATCTGTGTATACCCTGCAATCTAGGAGATTACAACAGAGGAGTTTTTACTTTTAGAAGATTTTGTGCTGGCTTTGTTTTAATATCTGAGTCAATTCATCCCACTTTAATGCTGATTTATCACTAAAATGAGTGCTTGCTTTATCAGCACCAGAGATGAAAAATAATGCAAACTAGGAGTGCATATACAGTTCTTCTTCTCTCTCATTTTCTGTGTTTCATATCAATAGATACGGGATATTTTTTTGTTTCATTCTGAAAACCACAGTAATTGACTGCAGTATAAGGACTGAAATCTATTTAAACAAATGCATAGGTAAGATCATAAGTCTTATTGCGATTTAACCTCAGCAACAAAGCAGTTTAATAATTAGCAAGCATAATGAAATGCAGGACTTTAATTGTTGCTCTGTTCTAATGGCATTCTGGAAACAACTAAAATATTTGAAAATGATCAAACACGGTACAATATTTTGCTTTATTTTAATACCTCAGAGTTACTGTGAATGGCAAAAAACCACACAGACAGATCTAGAATTCAGGTTTTTTTCCTGAAGTTCATCCTTTGCCTTGTGTCCTATTAAAAACCTCAGTGATAAGCCATTTCTCTGATATGAACTTTAGTGTAAAATTTTTGGATTTTATGTATTTTTCAAAGGAAAATTCTGAAGGAAATACTTTATTGAGAGTGGATTTCATGAAAATTCTTGCTGGAGATTGCTCCCTAGAACAGTGTAAAAAAGAATGGTAGAGAGACTGCGTGTAACAAGGTCAGAAACTGCGTCTGTGGAGTATAGACACAAGAAGGAATCTGACTGATGAAGAAGAGGTTAAAGAGGTGAAGAGTGCAAAGTGGAATGAAATATGGAAATAAATAGAAATAGGAGACAAAGAATAGATTGGAAAAAAAGCTGGAGGAGGGTAATCACTTATTACAGACGTGTGAAAAGTAGATTGACAAGAACCAGAATAAAGAACATACTGGGAAAACCCTAAATGCTCTTATCCGCTAACATTTGGAGTTACGCTAGCAACTTGAATGCTGCACATCTATGCCTGAGCCACTCTAAATTTCCAGAGCGCTTTTCTTCAAGCCTGTCTCCAGTTTTCACATTTACTGGAGACAAAACAGGATATTTTAAGTTCTTCAACCAATGAACTTTTCTCCCCTAGGCCTTATATGCTCATTTTATAGCACCAGGCAGACAAAATACAGAAAGGTGAATATGTATATACATTCCCTTTAAGCATCCACTCTGAGATAGTACCATGATGGATCAAAGATGATACAAGCAGAGCTTTTATTTAATTATGATTGCTTTCCTGGGGTGGCAGAACTTTATTATACAAATAGAAAGATTTAAGAGGGGCTGAATCTGCTGAAATTGCTGAAATTCTGACCCTGAGTGAGATTTTAGTCAGGCCATCATACTACAGAAAAAAACAACGAAATTGAGTAAATTGCCAAGCATAGGTTCTCCAGCCTTTGTGATTGAAATCATGTTGATACTTTATTTGCTCAGCACTTCATGTCCCACTACAGACTTGCCTAAGGATAGGTCCCAGTTTCAGACAATTTTTTGCAAAATTTGGCCTTGGAAGTTTTGCAGAAAAACTAGAATTCCAGGAGGAAGAAGTCTAAAGGGGGTTTATTGAGCAGTTTGGACATGAAAAGGCACTCAGACCTTGTTTACTCCTACCAGGACAACTGCCCAGTAAAACAGCTCAAATTCAAGATTTTGAATTTTGTCTTTGAAAATAAAATTCATGGATTTGTACTTGCACCATCCTGATGGTGGGGTTTTTTAATAAGCAAGGGAATAAGGGGTTCATCTCATCTAATTTAGGTGGCCACAACCTAAGTGTCTACACGAGATCTATGTGTCTAAGCTGCCATGACATGCAACAGAAATCAAGTTAATACAGTCAGAAGAGTGGAATAAGTGATTTGCTGAAAAAGTGGGGTCTACTTTAGTCCAAGATTAATTACTTTCAGGCTTCATTGGCTAAACTTTCACTGGCTATAGTGAAAGCTGAGAAACCTAACTCACATAGTGATTTTATGCTGTAGATACCCAGATTTGGATGAGAAGATCCATTCACCCCCCGAAGCTCTTTGGTCAAATCACAATATCTCTGGTTTAAATTCCTCCTACTCAAATGGAGAGGCGTGAATGTGGGTGGTGCATCCCTGGGCCAGGAGTGTAAACTCTATACAGGCACCTGGTTGTATTCAGAATGCCCTGAGTTATTCAAAACATCCGAGGGAGGCTGGCAGATATGATAAAGGGTTTCAGGCAAGACCTCTGCCCTTCTGGAACAGCAGCTGGAGGCCAGGCAGGATATCCTAGGCATCTCAAATGACAGTTGACAACTACGTGTGGGCAAATGAATCGAGCACTGAGCCTTCGCTTGTCCCAAAGTCTCTTGCGGGTAGGGAAATATCTCATCATTGTAAATATCCCCTTGTCACCATTGAAGGAACAGCATAAACATGCCCTGTCAACTCTTCCCTGAATGGGAAGCAAAACAGCTGCAACGCAAGGCATCAAAGTATATGTGCAGTAAATTTAAAACTGGAAATTTCCTATGATCCTTTAGAATGGATTTGTTACTCATGAAGAAAATTAGAACTATTTTTTTCTGTCCACAACAAGGATCTTTTGCTTGACGTCATAAAGAAGTGAGTCCATTTTTTATTTTCTCCTAGTAAACAGATAATTAATAATAACAAAGCAAATCCAAAACAGCAACCCAGCAATTCAAAATTACAGGTGAGAGAAAAATGCAGGAATTTAAGGGTCAGAGCTCTGTAACTGCAAGTAGGGACAGAAGGAATCAGTGAAATAAATACAGCCTATCCAGTAGATACAAGAAGTAGCCACCCCAAGCGCATAATTCTCTTCATCTGTGTTTGAAGCTAACTCAAAGCAAAGAGGGCAAAATGCCTCAGAATGATTAGACAACTAACTAAGCTTAACAGTTTCTCTCCCCTCTTGTTTATCCATTCTTCATTGTTCATTTGGTGATGGGAAAAGCCTCTGGAAGTAAAACTGTCATGATGGCTTACACACATACATCACTTAAATCCAGCTCAACCTCTCAAAAAAGCCTCTAAAGGCAGCCTAAGTTATGGTGAGATATTAAGATGAGTTTCCCCACAGGAATTTCTCTCCTCCCCACAAACATAAGAGCCATTTCATCTGGAGATATGAATCCTCAGAGGTGGGAAATGAGCCTCACAAAACACCAAAGACACTGCAGTAAAATTTCTTCATTGATGAAGATTAACCATTTCCATGAATTAAAAAAAAATGTTTAGCAACTGCTGAGCATTTTCATGGCTTGCTGTGCTATTTCTGTATAGCTGTGCAGCTGTTTCTCATTCCAGGAGATAAATTAAAAAAAAAAAAAAAAAAGTCGTCTTTTTTTTTTAAGAATAATCTGGAACCACTAGGCATGTGACTTCTGAAGTGTTTAGCAAAGTCTTACAAAAATGTTGTGAAAACTTATCAGTCTAGGCCCCAAATCTACTTGCCTGACTTGTATCATCAGTCATCATGCTAATGAAAATACTAATGACATTTCAATAGCATTTCAAGAGAAATGAGCTGCTTCAACTGAACGGGAATTAGGAAAAAAAAAAATATTTTTGCACAAAGAGTATACCATTCTCCTTTTTTATTATTATTAATTAGATGAAGCATTTGGCTTCAATGAAGTCTAGGGTCCCACTGTACAAGTCACAGTAGACATAAAAACTGAGAAACAGGCCACGTCACTAAGCACAGAAAGGAAATAAAAGAAGCAAGAATAAGAAATGGAATGGGAAACAGAAACACTCAAAATGTTATCAAGTCACCCAGTGAAGTCTAAGCTAAGTTATTTTAGGACTTGAGATGATTAACAGAGAGAAGAAAACATCTACAGAGGTCAACTCCCTCCACCTGGGCTAGATGTCTATGTTTGAGCACAATTAACTGCCCCCAGAGGTACCCAGATTGGCTAGCTCAGACACAGACATCAAACTTTCAGAAGTCAAGGTATGGCCATATGAATCACAGGCAGAAGATCTTCCCACCACCACATAAAAGGTCAGCTTCACTCTCCTAGTCCTCCACCCAACTACAGATCATGGCTGCTGTCTTAGAACTTTTGCTAGGATGAGTGCAAACAGTGCACCTCTGGAGTGAAGGGGCTGGAGAAACAGGTGGTTCAGCTCCCCAGATGGCACCACATATCATGGCCTTGTATTGCCAGGAAGAAGCTGGACAAGAGGACCCAGCAAATGAAGGTGTCAGTAGGTGGTGCTGATGACCAAGGCGTGTAAGCTCTGGTTTCACTGCATCAACGCACCTTGATCATGTGCAGTACGTGTTCCCTCCCACAGCTCACGTTTTCCCTGGAGTTCATACACATTCATCGCATTGCCTTCACAGAATGGCAATGTCTAGTGCAAGCATTACCTGTTATGTCTCTCAACTGCTGTCTTTACCCTAACATAAAAGCTTTTTCACCTTATTTGCTCCTCCTCCTGTCCTGTTGAAGAGTGGGAGTGAGAGCTGCTGGGTGGGTGTCTGGCAGCTGGATAAGGTCAACTCACCACAGTAGGAGACAGGAAGGTGGTGCCCTTAGGAGGTCTTGTGATGGACGAACGTGGGTGTCACAGTGTCTTACAAAGGAGAAGCTGTGGCAAGAAGCTGGGACGGGTGTGGGACAGCCAGGAGGGGCACTTGCTCCCAGGCATGGTCCCTGTTCTCTGGCTTGGGAAAGCACCAGCACTAAAGCAGCTGCCTGCACAGGTGGTGCTTACCAGGTCTGATCCTAAACCAAACATTTTACATTTTGGAAATTTTTGGAAACTTTTGAGCAAAAAAGGGGGGGATGTAATGCCTTTGCTAAAAAACAATCAACCAAAAAAACCCAAACAAAAACTAAGCAAAAAAAAAAAAAAGCCTGAAAAGCCACAACAGTTTCCAGGTTCCAATCTGCTTTGCCATGAAACTAGAACAAATAGGCTGCGGCACAGTTTTAAGAGTCAATTATAAAACACCCCATCAGAACATAAACATCCCACATCGACAAAGTAATCTCTGTGAATCTCAGTGGGCCTGACCTGCAGCTGCCCTCTTCCTTGTATAGTCATGAATACAAATGCAAGGTGAATGCTGGCTGCCTTCTGATCTGGTGACATTTTACACCCGTGTTACTGATGTCAACAACTGCATGAGGGAGCAGAGAATCAGACTCAGGATAATCACTTGCAAAAAATAGAAGAGCAGTCTCAAGGCATGTTTCCAAGGAGTTTAGGTATTTCAGATCTGAAGCTTACATGGCTAAGTCAATTCCTTCTGCACTCCTACATTTACTTAGGGAAAAGTCATGTACTTTACATTGCATTATAATTCATCGTTTGGACAAACACTGCCTTACCTCAACAGAAGAGCCATTCTCCATTTCTGCCATCTCACTTTGTGAGTACTAAGTCAGTGCGGAGAAATACGTTCCCAACAAAACTATTCAGAAATCTTGGGAGATCAAAGCCTGTAAGTTTTGTCTCTGGTATGCAATGGCAGAAAAATATGACATGTGGCTTGTTCTGTTCAAATGGTCCTTTCTCTCTTTAAGCAAACAAACAAACAGCAAATGCCCTATTCCCACCTGACATTAGTGCAATGTTATGTTTGAGGCTTTAAAAGCATAAAAGTCAAACCATTCAAAATGATGGGTCCCATAGCAAATGTAACATGGTCCCAAGGGTATCTACGTAGTGTATGGTATTGCTGCACATAGTATTAACTTTTATGCCTTCGTCTATATATGCAATGTGGCTCATTTATAGTTGCTCTGGGAACCACTATATTTACATAAATTTTAATTTCCTGTCTTTTGTTTGTTCTCTTTATCATCTTTCTGAAACAAAATTTTCCTTGTGAATTTCAGTGCTCAACCAATTATCCACAGATGGAGACACAGGAGAATTGACATCCTCTGATTTCTCCATGTGGCTCTGGCAATACGCCTCCACTTCTGTCTGGACCAAATAGAAACTGTGGACCTCCAGCAGTGACACTCTCTTTCTACCAGACAAAGCCTACTCCCACAGGTCATGGCGATTTTGGGCCATTGTCCCCTAGAACCTGACCAAAATCTTCCTGCTGAGTTGACATGGGATGTATTTACTATGTCATAACTCATTTTCCTGTTTTTGTTTTCCTTTTAAATGCACACATCTTGTGAATGGAATGAATCTGGCGGTTGACTTCATATAACCAGACTTGAGTTATATGCCTTTAAATTTCGATGCAAAAGCCCTTTGTCACCTGCTCTGATTACTAAAACAAGATGTTTACAGCTGCTTGAAATACATCATTTGTTCAAGCTTGCAAAACTAGTGCCTTGCTCAATAGATGTCTGACAGCACCTTGTTACAAAACATTGCTATAAAAGATTGAAAACCTAAAGCTGCCAGTTGCACAGAAAAAAGGCTCATGATGATCCAGCTACAGATTAATATAATGGTCTTCATGAAATATTAATTAAAATTCAGCTTTGACAGGACCAAACCTTGCTACTATTTTTTAGGGAAACAAAGAATAATAGGTAAAGCCAAATAGATTGGTGTAGCAAGTCCAAGAAAAATATGGCAGTTCTTGGCAGCTGTGATAGGAATCCTTCCTCTTCTTGAATAATAAAGGCTTTTGCTAATTTTAACCAGATCTGAATCTGAAAAACCTGCAGTTGCATGTGACTCAGAGAGCCCCAAGGGAATGGAAGGTGGGGGAGATACGTGTGTGTGTATGTCTGTGTGTATAATCTAACAGTGCCCAGAGCTTCTGAGATCCTGGACCACTTCAATCACACAGGCCAGATTCATTAAAAACCCTGGCTACATTCCAGCAGTTAAAATTGAAGCAGCATATTTATTGCATTTTGCTCAAATAAATCTGAAAATGTGTGAATCATATCCCTTGGAGAGATGGGGAAAAGAAATAAACAGTCTTGGGCTCACACTTAGAAGCAGGGTATGACGAAGAACAAAGATGCAGGAGGGTTATCGTGGTAGGGCGAGGATAGGGAGTCTGAGTGCTCTGCCACCATTCTCTCCACTGCTGCTATTCTGGCCTCAGATTGTCTGTTCAGTTTTCTCTATTTTATTGGTGCCCACTCTGCAGTTCTCTGTGGTTTTCCAGATGCTGTTCATGATGCTGGCACTTCACCCCAATTGCACGTGTATTCAACTGGAATTCAATTACAGCCTGTCTTGCAAAGGCAGATTGGTTTTTCAAAGATAACATATTTTGAGGAGGGATTTT
Source organism: Podargus strigoides (assembly GCA_028020825.1). NCBI lineage: Eukaryota > Metazoa > Chordata > Aves > Caprimulgiformes > Podargidae > Podargus > Podargus strigoides. The sequence continues at coordinate 29,301,306 of CM051663.1, read as the reverse complement.
ATTCTTTATTTTTCCTCCCAAAAAGCAATTTTTATTAAGAGAGGCATAACTTGCAGCTTGATCTTGCCAGGTGCTGAATGCCTCCTGACTGGTCCTTAGCACCCTCTATACTGTTTTACTTTAGCACTTTTTAGAGAGCATACAGCACTCTGCAGGGTTCAGTTCTGCGAGATTAAAGTACTGGCAGAGCAGGCTCCAAGCCTGATGCCCCTACAGGGAAAGTATCAGAAATGGCATTTTGATAACCAGTTTTCTCACGACTGATTTTGCAAACAGTAAGCAGCTTAAAATTAGCAAACCTTATCATTGATTTTTTGGGACAGATTTTATTTTCCCACAGAAAATATTGGGAAAGGAGGGTAGATAAGTGTTGCAAAAAATGTGAGGTGATTGAACGGCCCTCCAAGGCTTTCTCTGCCCCCTGGAACTTCTTCTTCAGCCAATGTGTAGTTCCCCCTGAGGTGATGCTGTGCAGAGAGGAGTCCCATGGCTTGGCTGGGTGGGAGGATGCAGGCAGCGTGGAAGGTGACAGGGGAATTGCTGACAAACCCCAGCAGTTTGATGTGGCTGCACTATGGGCAGAGTGGGAGAGAAAGGACAGGTTTGCAGGGCTGCAATGGACTTGGAGAGACTGATGCTGATATTAAGAGCAGGCTCGGTGAGCACAAGGTCTGGAAGGATGACAGTTTTTGAGCTTCCAATTCTTGTTTTCGCTTCACCACATTTTTCTATTCCATTATCGGTTGCATTAATGAATGCAAATTAACAGTGTTATTGCTTCCTTCCAGCTTTGGATGGTGCTCAAAGAGGATGAACACAGTACTAGGACTCAGGACACAGATACTGCTGCTTCTACAGCATCTTGGGAAACCAAAAAGAGCAAAGTCATACATCACTGATTCCTAACATTAGGCAATTACTGAGCAGCCCAATTTTTAGGGATGCTGATTGCCCTTGATGTCTGGTGAAATCCTCAGGAGCAGCAAGTAGCAGGGACCTTGGCAACTGGGATGATAAAACATGGAGTTTTGATGATTAATATTGTGCAGCCACTTTGGCAAATGCTGGTCTACATTCTCCTGCATCAGTTTCCCCTATCTGTAACAGAAGCAGAACACTTCTTATCTCAGCTATGTGGCTAGCAAAAATAGTAATAGAAAGGTGAAAAACAATTACTTGTAAAGAAGAAATGGTGCTTATTAAATGAAAGCATACTGATGCTGTTTGCTGTTTTTGAATCAGACAGGGAGACAGCAATAGCCTTATTTATTACTTGTGTACAGCTCTAACTTTCCTCAGCCCTTCTATATGAGATTTATTTGTATGCCATTAATTCAATTGCCCTTTCAGAGACTTACTGAAGTCTGTCAGTTGCAGGGGAAGCAGCTTTAGCGTAAAGGAAGAGAATGGATCTAGGAAAAGAAAGTATATGGCTTTGATGGAGGAATTTCTTCAAACTAATAAAGATCAAATAGGTAAGGTAGGCAGAGCAGCAAAGAGCGCAGTGCAGGCATGGTGCAGTGGAAGAGACCCTCAGTATGTGTCCTCCTTGTGACACCGAAGGAATGACGGAGCACTGAGCTTTTACAGATCTCTCCCTGCCTCTTTGACATATTTAGCTGCAGTGGGAAAGCTAATGGGGGCCATGAAAAAAACATGCTGCATGAAAGAGATGCAAGCATAGCTGGCAGCTGAGAGCAGTTCAGCACAGCTTCTCCAAGGTCACTTGGGGGGTTTGCTCTGCTGATCGGTCCCATGGTCCTGGGCACAGGTAGCAAGATGAAGAGATGGAGCTGGGTTTTGCTTTGCAAAACCTCACTGCTTGGGGTTTAGTTTTGGGAAACAGTATCCAGCGGTGGTTCAGATCAAGATCCTGTTTAATCTGAATCTTAGAGTTTAATAACACCTTTGCATGTGTCTCATAGTGCCTTCTGGTTGAGCAGTGCAAAACATTTAAATATGTATATTAACTATAGCGGCTACCCAGAACCCTAGCGAGTGAAACCAAGCGATTCCATTGATTTTGTATCATGATTTCTCTTGAGTTTTAGTGAAGGCATATACTGTACCTAAAGGCAGACTTTCTGTATCATACCAGTAGTATCTTTGAGATAAAGACAGAATGTTTAGTTCTCCAAATAATCTTTCCTTTTCTAATTAGGGAATCTAAAGACATAAAGAGTAATTGAAGGTCCATTCAATTAGTGCTAGGGGAGCATCGTCATCATAGCAAGGGGATGCTGACATGAGATGGTAACACAAGAGGACAGCACTTCAGACCTTCGTCATTCCTGACGTTCATTCTATGCAATACAAATAGCAGTCATATATAATTATTTTAATGACCTGATCCTCAAGTACACCAAATAAAATGTAATGCAAAGAAGGAAAAGGGAATATATTTACCCTTCCTGTATTAAGCACCTAGAACCTGTCCTTCTCCGTTGCCTGTATCTATATATCTCTACCTGCACAGAATCATAGAATCATAGAATCACTATGGTTGGAAAGGACCTCTGGGATCATCAAGTCCAACCTTTATCCCAACATCTCCCTAACCACTAGACCATAGCCTCAAGTGCTTCATCCACTCGTTTTTTAAACACCTCCAGGGACAGCAACTCCATCACCTCCTTGGGCAGCCTGTTCCAGTGCCTAACCAACCTCTCAGGAAAGAACTTCTTCCTAATATCCAACCTAAACTTCCCCTGACGTAACTTGAGGCCATTTCCTCTTGTCTTATCATTAGTAATTTGGGAGAAGAGACCAACACCAGCCTCACTACAGCCTCCTTTTGCTGCTTACTTAGCAGGCTGCTAAAAGTGTCTTGGTTGTTGATGGTTTTCCACATCAGAACATCTACCTTTTCAGTTTTGCTTTGTAAAGATAATGTTAACAAAAAGAAAACCCAACCCAAATCATAGGGCATAAGTCCCTGCTTGTGTTCATGGGAAGGAATTTAGGGTAGGTAAGGAAATGTCATCTTAGTATTGGCCCATCTGACTTCTGGAATGTGTTTAATAGAGACATTTTTCATGATGGCGTTTTCATCACGGTCCAATGTCCACTAAAACCTTGACTGGATTTCTATTGACTGCAGTGTGCTTTGGATTGGAACTTAAATGAATAAAATAAAATAAAATAAAATAAAATAAAATAAAATAAAATAAAATAAAATAAAATAAAATAAACATCTACTTTGTCAGCTTGATGCATTTGTATTTAGCTGAAAGATTTCCACTAAATGGAGGGAGTTATGAAGCTAAATCTCCAGTCATGGCATCAAAGATTTGGCTAGAGAAACATATTTATTAAAATAAGCAGGACTTTAGTGAACATAGTTTAAAAAATAAAAGCATAGGTTGCAAAATGCAGTGCTAGCTCTCTGCTAATTCCCTCTTCCCTCATCATGGATCTTTTCCTTTACAGAAAAACAAAAGCTTGCAGGCCACTCATGTGGCACATTATTTGCCGCCTGCAAATAGAAACAGGCATGTTACAGGCCTCCAAAAAATGCAGTTTGTAACAGTAAGACCAACTGACCCTCAGCTGCAGTGGCACTTTGTGATCCCCACATGCAGACAATCATCTATTGATTCCCAAGGCCTCCAGCTTCAAACCCACTCCTGTTTTCAAGAGGCTTCCAGTTGCAGGCAAGACACTGCCCTTGCTAATTCTCCCTGCCCGGAGGCTGCTTGGTATTTCTGCTGCTTGCTTGAAGTGTTATCAAAATAATGTCAGCTTGCAAAGCAGAATTATTGAATGTTAGTTTTTCACTGTTTCAGAGTAGAGGCAATGAACTCACAGTCGTACAAATGAGCTTTTATTACCACCCTTTTTGCACATCTGCCAGAAAGAATATCGAGGAATATAATATGGGGAATATACAGCACTAGGAGGAGGGATCAGCCACCACTGTGGTATTTCCCAGGGCAAATTTCAGTGAATCAAAGGCCGTTGAGGAAAGCTACTTAAGCCTCTGTGTTCTCTATAAGCACATTACTGTATGTACGCCACAAACAAATCCTCTTTATGGGCTGTGGGAAAGACAGAGAGGGATTCTACAGAATGAGACTTGAAAAGGAGAAGAGCTTGAACCATGTCTAAGATCTTCATCACAACAGAAAAAAATCACATTTCCATTGACTCCTTCATTTCAAAGTTTAAAATATTGAGCTCACATTGGTATATCACCAAGGTGTGGATATGAGGTATACAGCACACTGCTATGCCAGCAGTTTGGGATGGGCTTGGAAAAGGTGGCATAGGCTGTGATGGTCAGGGATAAAGCTCATAATTGCACTCCCTCCTGGCAAAGACAGTAACTCATCTAGTCCAAGTAGAAAGGATTCATGCTTTTGTTCGTATATTTAGATAGATTAAAATAAACTGACTGAACTTTAGATGGGTATGGTCAGAGCTTGTCACTCAGGGTTTGGAGGTGTGTATCTCAGGACGGAGATTTCACTTAGACCTCTTCATGAACTGTGACTACTGAGCTATCCACTTGTCATTAGCCTCTCTCATCCCAAAGGAAACAGTCTTCAGTCTCTACTACTGAATGAGTCCTTAATGGAAAATGATGCATTATTCCTAGTGTGAGTCATGGCAGCAGCCTAGAGCATTAACTTGGCACAGACTCTGGGGAAGATGCAGGATCCACGGTTTCTCTTGCAATTCAAGTCACAACTCTCACTCTCTTGTGGTGCTTCTTCCAGGTCATTATGAGGCTTCACTTTACTAAACATGATACAGGAAAAAAAAAAAAGAACCTTTTTTTGGTTTGAGTAGAAGAGTTATTAGGTGAGCAAAGAACCCCACAGGCTAGGAAATACTGGTTACTGCTTTGGGACCTGAATTTCCTAACTGGTAAACATCTTCCAAAAGACCAAATTAATTTTTTGGTAGAAAATGGAAGCCCTTACTCTCCCTGGTAAGAGGCACTCAACAAACTCACAAGAATGACAACACAGTCTAAAGAAGAGGAGCTGTGACTATATAAAAAGAAAGAGCCAGAAGAGAATTTTCTTTTTCGTTTCACTGAATGTTACTGTACTAAAAACAACTGGACAAAGACTGCAAGGGAAGTCCAGGTGGCAATCTGAGCATCCTATTCCGATCAGCATGCAGATAGACCATGGAAAGAGAGAAGCCATACAAATTAATATCACCAGCTACTGCAGCCTTCACATCTTATAATTTTATTGCACTGTTTTCCTAAAATTGAAAACTTCTCAAAATGAGTGATGAGTGCATGACAGATGTCTTAAAAAAAACCCCTAAAAACCAAAAACAAAAGAAAAAAGCATTATTTGTGATGGGGATGAGGGAAAACACTGTACCCTGGAAATACACGAAAAATAACAAGTTGAATACGATGAAAATGACCTTCTTCATATATGTAAACATTGAAAAAAATTGAGTAATTCCCCAAATTGCCAGTGCCTGAGACTGTCAGAAGCATTTGGAGTGTTATGGCATTGTTCGGACATTGGTCTTAATGTCTTCAGATGATAATTCAAGAGAAGGAGGAGGCCTCAGCAAAATGCTTAACTGGGAGGCTGTGCAGAAATCATTTCTCCCTGCAACAGTCCTGAAGATTTATGTTTGTGGGACTCCAACAACCCCTGTAGCCTTCTATAGGAGGGAAACAGCATGATCAAGCCTGCAGCATGGACCTCCCCTACATGCTTGGTGTACTGTGTGTATCACCATGTCAGCAAATGCCAAGAAGACAAGTCCTGCGCTTCTGCACTCAGGGAGAGCCAGAGGTGTTGGGGAGGTGTTAATGTAAATGATGGTGGTGTAAGAAGATGTTGCTGATTGCACTCATAAATAAGCACAACAAAAGTCTCTCACGAAATCATTTTACAAGGGTCAGAAAAAATGTCCATGAGGGACCAGATCATAAGTTAGACAAAATGGAGGTTGCGCTGTTTAAACTACATGGTCTAACAGAGAAGGTATGTACGGACTGATTTTGAGTTCAGCAGCTCAAAAAATGGGCTTTCACACATCTTCAGTGATGCATAGATTAGTCTTTTCCAGCATGACAGATAGCACCCCCTTGAACTAAAATATAGTTAAAAAATTCATAGCTGAATACCTCATTACTTTTCCCCAAAGATTTTGGAAGGGCTGTCCTTGTCCTCCAGTCTGGGTTTTGTTCCTTACTGTAAAATCACACTCCAGGACTGACCTGGTCTGTCTTCATCAAGGGAAGCAATTATTGAGGCTTTCAGTTCATTTCCCACATTTCATATCCCCTTGCTCTTTTGCCCTATAGGAAATGAGGTAGAGAAGGGAGGCTGTGACCAGCGTTACACATTGCTAAGGGTAAACCAGCTTCCAGTCAACAAAAAAGGTGCTTTCCTCCAAGAACAGCTTTCTCTGTATCATTTCTGCAACCATTGACTGACTTGTGTTGAAAGGATATTATGCCAAATCTCTTGACACTGGATCTCTGCTCAAGATGCAGCTTTTGATGGCAGAATATCAGCATAATTGGTTGCTGTAGTAATCCTACAGCATTTTTTTGCCTGGAAGGATCCTATCTTATCCCTGAAGCTAACCTGACACTATTTGTATAGTTTGTTTATTCTCAAAGCCCATCTTTCAGAGGGGCAGAATGATGAAACTATTGCATCAGAGACTCCCGAAAGAACTTGTGTTACAGAAACTGAAATGCAAAAGAAAATAAATACACATATATACAGACACTTAGGCTTAGAATCGTTTGTATCCTCAACAATCACCATGAAAATTAAGCAATACTTTATTTACTTAGACTCCACAGGACATGGCAAGTAGAAAGAAAAAGCAAGTTATGTCTGAATATTAATATCCATGTTTGTAACTCAAAAGTTTATTTTTCCTATTTGGAGTGATATTTGTCATTTACTTAAAGCTTGCACCATAACAAGGCATATGTTGATCTTCCAGCACTTTTTTTTCATCAGTGTTCGTTTCACAGTCTCTTCTTTCGTTCTTTAACTGTTTCCCAAGTTCCCAAACAAGATGACATCAGTTCAGAAATAGGAGGCCTGAACCCTTACTACTTTTGGAGAGCAAAGTGTCTTAGCACAGAAGTTGGAGAGGGAAGAAGACAAAAAGCCACAACTGAATGTCCAGGGATCCTGTGGTTATGATTTGTCTGCCTACTAAAAATGCTGTTCCTCATCTTCTGGTGTGTTCCTTGAAAGCATATCTGCCTGCGTTGGTGGGTCTTGACAGTCCAAGTTTAGGTCAGATATATTAGAAATGGAAAAGCCATATTAGTTCAGCTCACCCATCCTTCCAGCTGTCCCAGAATAGGTCAAGCCATTCAGCCTTAAATGACTGGGCTTCCCCGACTTCCCTGGGGGACACTATTTCAAAGTCTGATAGGTTTTCCTTGTACGAGCCTCTCCTGATGTTAGTTTTAGTTACTGAAGGGAAGGACTTAAAAACTGTCTTCTGATGTGGGAAGGACAGTGCTGTGGGTGCTTAGTTTGAAAGAAAAGACTTTCTGAAGCTGCCAAGCATCTGCAGAAAAGGGCTTTTAAAGGACCCTCAACTGGGTGAGCAAGGCACTAGGCCCTTTTCAAAGGTTGTTTTTATATATGTATATATATAAATGGACATGCCTATGTAAGTATATACATATGTATGTGTAATATAAAATTTAGGGTTAATTAAAAGATGGTGTCAGGGCAGAACTTATGCTGAAATGCTTATCTGAAATGTTTCTGAGGGGTTACCCCCCCCAGTCCTTCTGCCATGGGCTTTCTGACTGCTTACAGGGGTAGATGAACAAGTTCCGTGATTCCGTGAAGTCCCGTAAGCAGAACTGAACATGACACTTTGCTGTAAGTAAATATGTTACACAGTCTCTTTTATGGTCTTTAACACCATACAGTAAGACTTAGCTGTGGAAAGAGCTCTCTACAGCTATGATGAGCACCCTTCCAGTCTCTACATACATGATGACTAGGTTATCTAACTATTGGCTGCATATGAGAATAATAGCTTTAATTATAATGGTACAAAAACCTCTCCTCTACCTGTGCATCATTTGCTGCAATGACAGCAGATGTGCTCCTGCAACTGGGAAGATGCTGGAGAAAGTGGGAGGCATGGACTGGTTTTGGCATTGCCCCATCCAGAGTGACAGCCTTTTAGGAAGGTTTGTGCTAAAAACAGTTTAGCAATATTGCTGAGTAGCCCACTTTACCACTGCTGTTTGTCTTCCTCTGCAGGCACTTGGTGGTTATTCCCTTGTCCCGGCTCCAACATGCATTAGTCACTGACTTCTTTTCAGTCTCTGTGGCTCTCTTCATCAATGCAAGCTCTGCTGGCTGTAAGAAAACTGGCCTCAATTCCCCTTACTGGTCTTGCAAAAGGAACTGGCAGTAGGTCAGCTCCATTTTTTTATCTGACTCTGATCCAATGGGCCACCTTCTCTCCAGAAATTTGCCCCTTGCTATTTGCGTACTAAGTGGCTAACATGCTGGGGATATAGTGATAATTACAAATTTAAAAAAGCTCGTGCACCCAAACAGATGTTACCTTCCTCTGATAGAGACAGGGATGGATGAATGGCTTTGGGTAGAAGTATTACGCCACTAAGGTTTTAAATAAAGATATCAGGGCTACATGGAGGCTGAGAGGAAGGGGGATTAGAGAAACAACACGTGCACAGTGTCCTGTCATATTTCATGGGACTGAGAACTAAAGCCCATAATTTATCCAGTGCAGTGCAGCAAATGGATCTGCCAGCTGACGTGGACAAGAAACATTGGCTAAAGGCGATGCACGTACATTGGAGGTAGCCACATTGGCACTGTGCCTATGGTACCTATTCAATAAATAAAAGCCCTTAATCATGCACAGTAAGGATGACTACTGTACCTTCCCCCTGACAAAGTGAGGGACTCTTCTCAGGGAAATTAATTGGAGAAATAAAAAAGCATAGAAATGTCCCTGAAGACTTTGAAGAGGTTTTCTTGTCAGTCTTTTTTTCAGCCTTTTATCTTTAAAACTTTGTGTCATTTTGAGAAAGATCAAGTAAATCTGCATGAACTATGTGGGACAGGCAGGAGGGAAATATTGTCCTTGGCCCTCGTGCAATAGGGAAAAAAAATAGGTTTTAAGGAGCAAATTAGGTGCTTTTCATCCTCTTTTAATCCATTAGGGATTCACTGAAGGTAGAGTGAGAAAAAGCATTCACTGCCCTGCAAAGGTAGGCCAGAGAGAGAGGGCAAATGGTGCCTCCCTCCAAATGAGCAGATTTTGAGCTCCTGGAGTTGCAAAGCACTGCAGCTTCCTCCTGCCTTCCAGTACACACAGATATAACTCCATCGAGCTGACAATAACGTGACACAGCCTGTGGCTGTGATATTGTTGCAATTGATATACATCAAAAATGGACTGCCACAACCACTGCTAACAGACAATGTGATGGATGTGGATGTGAAAACAGACAGGTGGATAAATGAGCAGGGAGACAGTGAAACAAGTAATATCCTCTAACCCCAAACTAGAAATGAAAAGCCACAAGGGTGGCTTTGTCTTGTCTTTGAGCTGCTCTCTCTCCCAAAGTTCATCCTGAGCAAGTCACCAGGTTTCTCATTTCCCACCACCAGTGCAGGGAAAATCTGCAATGACAAGGGGTTAGGCAGTTGGCAATGTTATGATCTAGAAACTATAAAATGCTGAAACCTTTTTTCTTAGCCAAAGAAGTAGGACAGTGCCAGAAGAAAGCCTGAGGCTGCTGTAGATGGTCAGGTCCCTCAGGATCGCCTGCAGACTCAAAACCAGTCCAACAAACAGGCTGTGGCACTCCAAAAGCTTCACAGCACCTCCATATCCTGAACCACACTGGTCTTAATACCAGCCCAAGTTCATTAGAAATGCTCTCAGCACCCCAGGAACAGCTTAAACCCAACCATATGCAGCTCTCTGTGTGCTCTCTCCACAAGCAAGTGTTAATATTATACTAAGATCTCATGTGTTTAGCAGACTCCCTGTTCCTGTCAATGAACCTAACTTGAAGCTGTTAATTTTGCTTTTGCCCAGTCTTCACAAATATCCCCTCTCTTTAATGGACTAGTAGAGGGTTCAGAGCCCAAACTCATCAGGGGTCTCAGCAGGATTCCAGACTATCTTGTATATAAAGGACTTAAATGATACAATATGAAAACTTTTCTTTTTTCCCCGTAATTTCTTTTCAGTCTACATCCTATGGTCTGGGTGGCACACAGACTTTCCCAAACACTTTTGCTCTCACTTGAGAATTTACTTACATGTGTTTAGAATACACTAATAGCTTTTGAGACAGCAAATGTAATCAAAACCGACTATAACCCATAGTAGCAAAAATCAAGTGTCTTTAGCTTAAATATTTGCTTCCCCAGAAAAGCTGGGAAAAAACAGCCCTTGCACTTTCAAGTTACTGATGGAGGATTGCCACCTACTACAGCACAGGGAAAGAGTCATAACATAGCTAATATGTTATCCCAAATCCAGCACGTTATGTCTAATTAGTTGGAACATAAACAGCTGAGGTTAAAATGCCAGAGACGGACTTTGGCTGCATAGCTGTGAGTTCAGACCACGTTGCCATGTTTCAAAGAGCTTTGAAGCAGTAAGGATTGAAGCAAGACAAACATTTTGTTGCCCTGCAGAGGAGGGAAGGGTGAAGAAAATGACCTGAGATTACAACCTTGCAGTTGACTAGTTTTCAGACTTAAATGTATCAGGAAACTCACTGATTTCAGTAAAGTTCTGCTGATTACAGGATCAACTGGTACATCAAAAGTGTAAGCCAACAGTTCATTAAACAGAAGCTGGGTTCATCCAAACCCTGGTTTCAAAGGCAAACTGCTCTGCCTCTGCTTAACAGCAAGCAGAGACTTCTTTTTATTGAGAGGCTAACACAACTTTATGATAGCACTAAACAGAGACAACTGTCTTATAGAAAAAAAGGTGCCTGTTGAAATCATTACATTACTGGGTAGCTACTGTGTTTCCACAGAGCAGTGAACTCAAAGTTCAGTGCAATGTCAATAATGAGTCGATAGTAGTCATATACGAGCACAGATAACGAGGAGAGCAGGTAGATAGATAATGTTAAACTTTTATGGTCCTCTTCATTCAAATACAGGGGATACTAATGAATACAAAGAATCACACTAATGGCTAAAGAAAAGAATGGGAAGTCTCCAGCTGCCCCAGGGGTTTTGCTGCTGCTTTGGAGTTTCCTTGCTCCTGGAGCAAATCAGTTTGTCCCTGTGCCTCAGTTTCCCTCCTGCGGTGGGGTGTTCCAAGGACTATGCTCTAGTGATATTTGGCTCCTCCTGTAAGACCTTCCTCCAAGGGAAACCCTGAGGAAGGGCCAGAAAATCCATGTCAATACAGTGATGCTGATCCCATCACTCAGAGGTGTTGAGTGGGAGACAGGCTGATTCTTCTGGTTGATTGCAGATAAACCTTCTCTGAAACACAGTCCCCCATCTCAGTTAGTCAGAAGAAAACAGAGAGCAAAAAAGGTCCATCTGGACTCCAACCCATCCTCCAGCACCTTTGCCCATTTCAAAGCCTCTTTGGCACTCACATCAGCAGCGTCCATTCCTCCACAAATTCAGGGGAAGCACACTGATGGCATTACAGCATTTACTCAGAAAAATGGAAAACATAAATTTAACCCATCCTAAGTCTGAGGGAAACGCAAACTTGTTATCTCTCAGGACAGTGCTCATAGCATGCAATGATTTCTGTCTGTGCTCTGCCACCACTCAGAGGCAGTTGGAGGGGAACTAGCTCAGCTCTAAAAGCTGTAGCACCACGGTGAGCCACTCAGAGCATCCTGCCAATACAACTCATTTATCACTCAGGTGAGATAAACCCACCCTGAAAACACTTCTTGTTGCCTCCTTCCCAGAGAGCAGAGTGGGACTCATCAGACCAAACATGGCTCCAAGTGATTTCTGAGCAAGTCCTTTATTGGTAGCAGAAATTAGCCATTATAGACAATAGAGTTTGAGGTGCAACTCAGCACAACCTAAAGTAGATGCTTTTGGAGGAATGACACCACTGCCAGCCCTACTGATCATAAAATCATAGAATCAAAAAATCACAGAATCATAAAATCACTATAGTTGGAAAGGACCTCTGGGATCATCAAGTCCAACCTTTATCCCATCGTCTCTCTAACCACTAGACCATAGCCTCAAGTGCTTCATCCACTTGTTTTTTAAACACCCCCAGGGACGGTGACTCCACCACCTCCCTGGACAGCCTGTTCCAGTGCCTAATCAAGCCACACTGCCCTATTCCTACACTTCCTCATCCACCTTACTCACCCTGCACTGGCCTGGTTGGGTCAGTGGTTCTGGGTTCAATCCACTTGCACATCACAGCACCTATGAGTGCTGCATTTTAGGTACTGCAACTGTCTATTGTCCATATGTAGTGTCAGCAGAATCACAGAATCACAGAATGTTAGGGATTGGAAGGGACCTCAAAAGATCATCTAGTCCAATCCCCCTGCCAGAGCAGGAACACCTAGGTCAGGTCACACAGGAACATGTCCAGGCGGGTTTTGAATGTCTCCAGAGAAGGAGACTCCACAACCTCTCTGGGCAAACATGCAATGCAACTGAATTAGCCAGAATCCTGCATCATTTCACCTGCAACACAGCCTTATTAAATGATGCACACATTACTCATCTTCCTCGCAGCTGTGTAGCTGCAAATTTGTGTCACCAAGGGGAGAACGACACTGTGTCTTTTATCTCCTTCCTCTTCCCTGCACCTGTTGCAATTTGTGGTATTTGCCTCACACTCTCTGTAAACAGCAGAGAGGACAGCAGGGCTCAGGATATGTCACAGTAGCCTACAAAAGTGTCTTTCTGCTTTAAACATGCTTGACGGAGAATGAGAGTCTGATTCTCATCTCCACCGTGGCAGCATGAAGCAGGAGTAACTTCCTTGCAGCTAGGGGGATGAGATGAACCTGGAAGACAAGGCCTGCCTTCTTGATTGATTTATTGTATCAAGATTTAAGCTTTCAAAGCTTTTTAATTTTCTCTTCATTTTTGGTTTTACCTGCTAAAGTGTAGTTACTCCAGACTAAAATAATCATAACCATCATAAAAGGAGTCAAGTTCCTTCTCTCCTAAATGCAATCATTTTCTTGGATTCCTCTCTTATAGTAGGAGGATTGAAGCAGGGCAGATAAAAGCTGGAGGCTGCGAACAAAGAGGGTAAAGCCACCCACACATTGTAATAACAACCAGTATTTTAAATCTGGCACTACCTTTGGAAACATTTACGGTCTTAAAACATAACTATAAAGATACAGGGGTGGAGGGGTGGGGGGAGGAAAGACACACACTATGAAAAGAAGAAAAATGAGTGAAACAACTGTTTAATTTTGTGCTGTCATTAATACCAGAGTATTAAATAAAATCTCCCAGATGAATAAAATGACTCTGTTGAGACAAAAACAAAATTCCACTGGCCTGGCCCTGGTTTTTGCAAATAGCAATATGTGTATGCAAAGGAATTCCTTGTCCCTGAAAATGTTTACAACTCAGAAATAATTGAAATCAGAAGCAAATCCTTTGCACAAAAATAGGGTTTTTTTTTTCTGCATTGGTTTCTTTCCTTCTATTTCTTCTTCTTTCCCTCTCCCCATCCACTTCTGAAGGTAAAACTCTCTGTAATTTTAACTCTTTCCAGCTCAGATCAAGGCAAAAAGCAGAACTGCTTTAGAGATGTGCTAGGTTTTCCTCCCATGATTTCGACAACATCAAACCTCTTGGACTAGGTCAATTAAAGGGGTGACAATTCAGCTCATTTTTGTTATTTCATGTTTATCAGGCAAAGATCTAAGTATTTTACAGATTTTAGTGAAACAAAGTTCAAAATGCCTCTGAAAGAGAGGAAAGTACCAGCATTCCCCATCTGCAGTTGTTCTAACTACTTCTTTACAGATTATAATTAGAAATGGTTGAAAGGTATATGGAAAAAAATTCCCATTAGAAGAAAAAAACATCCTGGTGACTCCTGTTTTTCTTTGTTTTCCACAATACAGGGAATGTACAGAACAAATTCCCCTAATTTTCTCTTCCCCTTCCTTTATGTGTACCATTGGTTAAATTATCTCCAAGGATTAGAAAATACTTTGGTTCCCTGACTCATTTGGCCTTCAGACTCCCATCAGAACATGGCTAGAGGTGTTTATGAGCAACAAAACCTTGGTGATCTGCTGTGTCTGCAGGAGACTGAGAGCAGCTCTTCCCAATTAGTTCTTTCAAGGGAACACTCTTGAATTTTAAACACACAGAAATCAGACAGTCTAGCTTGTGCTTTTTCGTGGTGCTTAGAAAAAAGCTTTTTATGTGTTGAAACAATGCAATAGGTATTTAGTTTTTCATTAAACTTAGTTTCTTCTTTTATTTACTTTCAAACATACATGTTTTCTATTGGAAACACCAAATTAAGCTTATTTTCTTTTAAAATTATTTTTTACATTTTTAATTGGAAGGTATTTTATTTTCAGATGAAGAAACCTAACATGAAGAATCATACTTGTGACCAGAAGCAAGCCCTAGGAGGTTTTCTGCAGCACCAGATGCTCGAGTCATTAAACTGTTTTGATATATTCTTAAGAAAAACATTGTCTGTTTTCTTTTTTTAGAGACATGCCACAGAAAATAGAGTACTATATGTTAATCTTGATGTATACTGAAGTTTTGTATATTGATGTATACTTCCAGTTTGCACAAGGGGGACTGGGGAGCCTGTAGTTCTTGAAAGTGAAAAGCGAAAATGGGCAACTGAAGATGTTTTATTCTCTTTCTTCCTCAAAAACATCTAATGTGACTAAAAGGGTAAATTCAGTCATGCTCTTCTCTGCTCCTTGGAGGGTGGTATTAGGAGAAGGCAGGTTATCAAAGTCGTCCTTGTAGACACCTCCTATCCATTGCTTCTCTGACACCCAGGGACCACCAATGTTTTTTGCTAGAGACAGACCTTAATTGCCCAGAAAATCAAGTCCTTTGACTCACCGATTGATTCAGATAAACACATCAGGATCCACACCCTGCTTGCTGGTGATGCATAGCAAGGCAATGGGACACTGGATACAACTTCATGAAGAAGTACTTGAACAAGTCAGAGTTCTAGATTTGATCATTTATGGACTAAGTTGTCCAAGTGAAAGACATCTTTTGTTATTGGTATGAGACAGCTTTTCTATCAGAGGGGATCACTGTACTCTCTGATGTACCCACATTAAAAACCTGCAGGCTGTGTATGTCGTGTCTTGGTCTCCTCCACAGCAAGGGAAAAAAGTAACTGAATTGTGGATTACCTTCGTGAATATGCCCTTGGAAGTATCTTCATTTGGTGACCGTCAGATTTCAAGAAGAGGCATTTTACATGTTTTCAGTAATTTTGAATTGCACACTTTTCCAGAGTTTCATAATTTACACGGGGCAATAATTTGGGGTCTTTTTCACAGTACTTATCTAAACAGTATTTCATATGATAATAGTCATTAGATGAAAACAAGCTGTCTGGAAATATAGAGGGGGGGAAGGTCACTGGTACTTCTTTCTTCCTGATTTACATGAGGACATTTCTTGCTTTGTCTCCAATGGGAATTACCAGCTACCAGTGGACCCTGTCTGCAAGCTGCCCAGCTATGGTGTTCATAGGCAGGAAAAA
The DNA here is from genome assembly GCA_028020825.1 of Podargus strigoides. NCBI lineage: Eukaryota > Metazoa > Chordata > Aves > Caprimulgiformes > Podargidae > Podargus > Podargus strigoides. The sequence continues at coordinate 29,285,592 of CM051663.1, read as the reverse complement.
AATACGGGTAACACCTCAGGAGCATGATCCTGCATCTGTGCATGGCTTTTGGGCCAGACTCACAGTCCCAAGAAGAGCAGCTGGGGGATAGTGATGGGGCCAGAGATCTCTTAAATATATGCACACTCACAACTGGGAAGTCAAAGAAGATCCAACAACTACAAAATGTCTAAGATGTCAGTTACTGCACCACTTTCAAGGTGTTTTAATGAATTAGTCAATTAATTAGCAATCTCAAAGCAATGTCAGATGGAAAGGGATACCATGTAAGCACAAACTAGACTGTGATTTGTTCCGACTCAGTCTGGTTTCAGGGCATGTGAGATTTTCCAATAAGATCAGGTCATGCGTGTATTTGCCCGTGAAGATTGAGAGTGGCAATATAGCAGCAAGGCAGCAGCCTGTGGTAAGATCAGTGTGTGGCTCTGTCTCAAAGACTGTACTGAAAACTGCTTAAGTTGAGGTGAATTTGTAGTGAGAAGACACAAAACTATAGGTCTGTGGATTTCTTTCACCCACCTTAAACTCTATTCAGTACTTAACAACTGCCTACCTTTAAATCATTACATACAACTAAACGGAGATGGCACATACTATCACATACATTTTTAGCGTCATTAAACATCATGTAGCAATTTCACTCTGTTAAACAGGCCTGAGATTTGCAAAGATGCTGGCATCTAGATTGCTGCCCACTTCTGAAATTGAAATGGTACTAATGATACCCAAAACAGCAGTAGAAAATGTATGCTATTTTATGTCACAGTCACCAATAGACAGGAATGACCTCCAGTTGTAATGACTGTATATTTAAGTACCTACGTCTCCCCAGATGCTTGCTCCAAATAACAACAGACATTAAGACACAGTCAAAATGGGCTGAATTGCAAAAGTACTATACTATATTTAGCATACAGTCTTGAGATGGATATGTGACATTTCAACCATATCTGATAATACCCAGTTTAGGTCTCTGTGTAACCTCTTAGATCTGCAAAAATCCCTACCTAATGTCCCTTTAGGTAGCATTTGCTGCTGAGCAGCCTCTTACTGCCTCCAAAATGTGGTGCTAATTAACGTGAACCAAGTTACAATATGTGCTAAAGATTCCAGCTTTGTTACTTATTTAATGAGCTTCATGGGATTTGAACATGAGGCCCAAACTAGCAGGGGAAACCTCATAATTACTATCAATTAGAAGAAGTTCTTACACATTACAACTATTTGATAAACTGCAGAGGGAAAAAGAACTACTGAACAGATACAAATCACTAGCTTTGTTTCATTTGTTATTATACTTATTTTCTTCTTAATTAGTGCCGATTGGCTTATGATCCTAATTAATGCAAAGGAATTTGGAATGTTATACAGTGGTATGACTTAGAAGATGCCAGAGTGTACAACTGCTAAATTATTGCTAATTGTTATTTACACGAGGACAGGAAGACTAAGTAATGTGCTGCCTAATTAGCATTAAAGATATGGTTTCCATTTCCAAATTAAATGAAGGCAAATGGGATAAAATCATTATGGTTACCAAAAAAAATCCTCATCCTTCTCTCTGAAAGTCAATAGTTTCATTGCCAACAATTTTTTAAAAAGAAACAATGAAAACCAGCCAAGAAATAAAAGACCTTCGAGAAAATGTAGACCCTTAATCCAAAGCGGACACTGTTAAAACCTTTTCAGCTGCCAGTTCAAAATGTTTAATGATATATACATTACCAGAATATATTACAAGCATCAAGCACTGTGCCAATCTTAATTAGCGAAGACCGTAATGATTTTAACAGTTAGTACAGGTGCGCCCAAGCCTATAGAATTGCTCTACTTCAGTGTTACATAGAGCTAGTGTCTTCAGTTACTCCCTTCAGAGCTATGTGGGAAAGTAGCTTGAAACATCGGAAAACTCGGGTGACATTCCTGAATTTTATCCTGGCTCAGACACTGACTCGCTGGCTGCCCTTTGTGGTCCCTTCACCTCTGCATCATCTTCCTCATGGTCATAGCAACAGCAATAGTCTCTGATAAATTCATTGGCATTGATAAAGCATTTGTCAAAATAGGAGATTTATGTACCCATTTCACAGGGTCTCTACAAAAATGACTTAATTCTTTGAATACATGAAGTGTCATGTCAGTGTTACAGTAATTATCTCCCTTTTTTATTTTTAATCAGTCAACATTAGAAACAAGATAAAACATCTCAACATTAAGGGTTTATGAAAAACTGGTTATGTGAGAAAGGAAAAGTCCAAGGAAATCTCCAAACTCTTTTTCCTTTCTGTATATCAATTTTGACAACTGCACAACATAAAGTACAGTGACGGTCACAGGACTTCTGTTTGCACCGTGATTTCTGCAAAAATAGACATTTTATAGCTTTAATGCTTTTTTTGTTTGTTTTTTTTGTTTTCCTGCTCTGCTGTAACTTGGTGCCAAGGGAATGTCCAGGATGATCTAATCGGTCTTTTCTATCTGTAATTTCCATGATTTGATGAAAAACTATATTCTGTACACTTCTCAGCCTCATATACAAACATTATACTTGGCTATTAGTCTATGTTTAGGGATGTCATTCACTTCTCAGGGTTTCTAAAGGTTACATTTTTATACATACATAGGCACACATACATTTGGTCTATAGTACCTCCATGTCAATTTTCTTTTTTGAAAAAAATTGAAATTAAATAAGAAAATCAACACAAAATATCTTAAAGTCAGGGAGACTGTATATATTGTATGTTTTCTGACTAAATGCTTGTATACACATACACGTCTATGTTATAAACATACACGCATATATAAGACGACATTGTGCTTGTCTGAGTTGCCTTGTTCCAATTTGCTTCAAGGCTCAGAGAGTTTGTGCTTTGCTGCCAGCAAGGGGCCTTTCGTTTACCAAATCAATGCAGATAACTCAGCACAGCCCTGCAGTATTGCTGAATGAAGATGCAGGCTTGTGCATGAAAAATACAATTTTCCTGGAGAAGAATGAGCACTGAAATCTGAGTAACAAACATTTCTGTGACCAACCTGCACTTAAGACTCCAATCCAGCAGCTCAGACTGAGTCCACTTGGGCTTCATTCTCACTTACTTGAGCTCCCCTTTTAAATTATAAAACAGGCATTTTCCCCTATTAGGGTTTTAGCCTGACAAGCCTATTAAAACAGGGATTTCTGGAAATGGGAACTCAGCCTGCAGCCTTTACTGATGCCACTTATATGCCTGAAGTTGTGCTTGTGCACAACTGTTGCACAACTTGTGCACAAAGTTGCCTGAAGGCCTTTGAAAAGTTTAATTTTTGTCTTGAATGCTGTTCACAGTCTTACATCCTCACCGTAACTTACCCCATGCTGCCTGCCCACACACAGCTCCTTCCCTCCATGCCATTGGCTGCACTCCTCATCCTGAGCCATCTCAGTATCCTCTTGCACCCTGTGTAGCTGCTGCATGCAACCTCAGACACAGCCATGGTGGCACTGCAATGGTGGGTATTGCTAGCACCATGTATGCGGCTGAGGGTCCATTTAGAAAGATGGCAGCATATCCCCTGCTGTACCTTACCCTGAGCCATCATCTCCCATTTCAACGATATTTTTCCTGGATGAACCCTTCTAACATATCACACAGCTACACCATACTGCAGTCTCTGGGCTTTCAGGCTTTGGCTGTCTTCTACATATCCTCCCTGGCTCACTTCTTTGCTGCCATATTCGTATTGCTTAACCTCACTCACCTCTGGGTATCTTCAGTTACAATGGCTCCTAATCTGTCCCTTGGAAGTCCCCTCAGACACCTTCCTTAGCTTTACTGTTGTACTGAGGATTCCCAACCAGGCTCTGCCCTACTGTGAAAATTCACCAGCTTTCAGCTCCCATCCTGCACACCCCTATGCTTCAGCAGACCTCTGCAGCCCCACCAAAGCCTCAAGGTCTTGCAAACAGGACGTGGTGAGAGATGTGCAAATGTCTTGATGACAGACTTGTCAGAGAGCCCACCACAATACTGGGGAAGAGGGAACAGCACTGGGCATGTCTGGGCCCTAGATGAAGCAAAGGCAAGAGCTCTGGTATGTCCCCAGCAGAGTGCCTTCTAGCATGGTTTCCTGGCACATGGGACTTCATACCCTGGCTGTGCCTCAGCATTGTCCTGCCCTGTTCCCTTGAGGAGCCCAAGGCAAGAGGCACAACCTACCACTGCCTGTGGGAGGTGGCAGCAAGGACCTGTGGCTGTTCAGTGCTTCAGGTGAGATCCAGTACATTTTCAATTCCCATTTAAATGTCATCCTAGCCTGGCTGCCACTGAACAACTAGTTTTTTCTCAATAGCTTTTACCAAATTGTAAGTTTTTTATTGGCTGGTTTAAAGCATAATCTGATTGTGAGTGAAATTAAAGGTTGTTGTATTATTCATTTTACCTGGAGCAAGAAAAGGTCTATGTATTTACTCAGGACCTGATACTAACACTTATCACAAGAACATCTGAGAGGTATTGGAGTCCTATGCTTGTTACCTTTGGTTCAGTCAATTGACATTCAGGTGTACAGCAGAAAAAACACTCTACATTCTTCATTTGTTGGCTGGGGGAGAAAAAAAGCCTCAGGAACAATGTGGATTAAAGGAGACATTCAAATTTGGAGGACATTTCCTGAGTATTGTAAGAAATTTAGATAAGGTTACATTAAAGAACCCCTTGAATATGTATCTTTCAAATTATTTGTACCTCTCCAATGACACACTGACAACATTAATAAAAGTCAGAGGCTCTGAACTAAAATCAGAGTCTACCTCAAATTTTCAGTTCACAGAGCACTGCGTGTGGGTAGCTCACTGGACTCAATGCCTTGAGCTAAAAATCATATTAATAAATAAAATTAGTATTCTCCCTCATAGACTGCTGCAGTTATCATAAAGTTGTTACCATCCAATGGTTACAAAGCAGGCTCTGGAAAATGGGAATATTGCCATTCCTGTCACTAGTGGAGATGATCCTGTTATAACAATAGCATGAAAGAGGCACTAATTCTCTGAACTCTTTTCTCAGACCCTGAAGTAAGGGTCGAGGCAGACTGGCTGTAGATCAGTGTGAATGTTTGCTCTGTTATCAATCTGCTGACCCTGATGAAGAGAAAAAAAAGACTTATTTTTTTGAGAATACCACATCCAGTGCTTTTCTTCTCATCACTAAGCTCAATTACATTTTCACTAAACACACAGGAGAACCTTGGAGGGGGCCATTGGAATTTGCGCTTAGGAATTTATCTTGGACGGACTTGTAAACAGACTAAACCACTACTTATGTTTTATCAAACACTGTGATTTTAAAAATAGGCATGATGAAAGTACTCGGTTTCCCTCTGTTTTTATTGGGATTTGTTCACTTTGTGTGTAGCAAGGCTCAAGGACTCACTTCACCACTGTGCAGGTGTGTGACTAACTGAGCATAATTTATTTTCCTGATAAATAAAGGGAAATTCTAAATTCAAACCGCTAGACAACTTTGTTTCCCAAATTATCAGTTTGAGCAAGGTGAGCCAGTCTTGGCAAAGGATAGAGGCCAAAAAGAAGGACCTGCAATAAGAGGCAACTTCCTAACAGAGGAGACTTATTAGAAGAAGGGTACATCCTCCACAGCCTGGCACTTTTATATCTTGCCGGACTATCTCCTCCCATTCAATACCAAGCTAAGAAGGTTAATTTAAATAGTAACCAAGAGTCACACTTTTCCTGTGCTGGAGCAATTGGGTGATGGGTTGAGTTTGTGCTTTCCAGCGGGTCACCACAGATGATCCTAAGAACCTCTTCTGTCTGTAAGCCTCAGACCTAGATTTCCTGAGGACAGTCCCAGCAGCAAATACTCAGCTTGATGCCTTCTCATAAATAACATCAAGGTTAACTGTCCTATGTGCAGACACTGAAACAGAAACCAAACACTGAAATAAATGCCAAGTTCTTGATCAGTAGTGATTATTAACATATATATTCTCTGATAGGGATCTGAACAAGCTTTGACCAAGTCTGTACAGAAAGACATTAACATCTTTTCACCTCTTGGGAAATGCAATAAAACCCACAGTGGAAATGCACAAGGTAAGAACCACTTGGAAACTATATGATGGCAAAGCAACCTCTGTGTATCCATTGTCTAGGCAAAACCCCAATGTATCACTTCAACAAAGTATCTCTGATAAAAGCATCAGACACACCACGAGCAAAAGGAACATACTGACTTGGTCCTAGCAGATGAATAGAAGCAATAAGGTATTTAGGAGGAAGGTTTCAACAATGAGATAGTATATACAACACACACTCAGAGGTGGTGTATTTAAAAACCACAGGAAAAAAAAAAAAAAAAATATGCAGAATCCATGCTACTCTTTACTCATAATGCACAAGGGCCTTGAGATCTATCAAGGAAAAGTACTCCAGAAGAACAAAGTCCTGTTTTATTACCACAATTATTGATCAAAGGAGTGCTTTTTTTTTTAAAGTAGCACGTGGCCATTTTGGTCATCTTTTGCTGGTAACTAAATCTCCCTCCTCCCTCAGTTTTACTGTTATTGGCTTTAAATTAAGTAAGCAAAACGACAGCAGTTTTTTTCAGCCTAACTGGTTAAATGCTGAAGCATAAAATGAACGGTGTCAAATCATATCCTCAAAGCTGATTAAAAGTAATCCTGCAGATGCTAAATATGGATTACCACGGCAATTACTGAAAATTCATAGCCTTGCTAAAAAGGCATTCTAATGGAGTTCTGCAGCATGCTGTAGTTAAGGGATGTTTACTTTTTTAAAACAATTTGCAGTATAATGTGTGGAAACGTGGACTAATACAAATTTCATCCAATTCTGAATACAAAATTGTTTGTGGCTGTTGAGAGCACTCTCCTGGTATCTGATACCACCACAAGCAGTGTTTTGGCTAGCTCTATCTGTTATTGGACCAACACTGACTCACATTATGTTCTCATTATATATCTTTCACAGTTTAAAAAGGTTTGAAATCTATTTCATTCCTAATTTAAGGCCATTTCATACTGTATGTCACTCTAGGGCAAAAACACTTAACTGCATTAAGGTGCGTACGTTCAAGCCTGTCTTCTACATAGACTTTATTTATACCATCACACTCTATCACCAATGACAGTCTAATGAGTAATAATCTGGCAGTTTTAACTCACAGCCTCTAAATAATATCTGTGAACACAGTAATTATGAAAAGCTTTTCAAATCCCCTCTTTAATACAGATTTTGCATTGTTTTCAGTGACGCTTAAATCTGTGCTGACCTTAGGCAAGTTCTTATATTGGAAACTCTGCTACAACTGTCATTCTTAACAAATATCAGTGCTAAAGTTGTCTTTTCCATGGCTGAACTCAGATGGAAAGAGAACACCATCTCCCAGCTTTAGAATTGTAGTAAAAAAGGAATGGGAATGGATATGCTCTCCTTATGTTCTCCTCTGATTTTGCTGACCTTTCTGGCAATGCAACTCCATTGACAACAGCAGAGACTGTGAATGTAACTACAGTAGATTGTTGCTTCTTCCTCAAGTTCATTTTTTCTAGACTGAAGATTTATGATTTTTTTTTCTAATAGTAATAATAAAATAAGAATAATTGCCACTTCGCTGGATTTTGTCTAAGTGGATAAAGTTCTTAAAGTTTTTTTCAGTGCATGAGGAGATGTTATAGCTGTAGCATTTTTTCTTATCTTCTCCATTTAATCCACAGAAATGGTAAAAATGAAAAAGAATAATCCATGCATGAAAAAAAACAGTGCTTGAGTTCACATTACAGCATTCATAGGTAAGAGCATTAGAGCATGGAAGCACAGGGATTCAACAATTTGATCTAAAGTTTGGTTAAGATTAACACATTCTACCATTCCTTCTCCCAGTGACTTGAAGGCAAATGGGATACATTTGCAAGTTTTGAAATCAGATGCTTCGATTACTTTTCCATTCCATGATAAGGGAAAAGTTAGTCTACACATTGGGGTAACTGGTTAGGAAGGTACAAATACTTTGCTCTTATCTAGCATCAGTCCATGGATGCCATATTGAAATGTTATTCCTCTACATAGGTCTGATAATATCTAAGCAAACAAGAAAGAAATATGTTTCAGCTGGTAAAACCATCCTTCCTGTAACAACAAATGAATTTCATGATTCACATACTTAAAAAAAAAAAAACAAACCAAAAACTAACGTAAGTATTTCTCTTCACACTTGTTGCACTTTCCTACTGACTACTGACTGCAATTAAGTTCTCCCAATGGATCAGGTTGGTTGTGGTCCCAGTCCCACCAGCAACCACAATGACAAATAAGCTCTTTGCTCACTTCCACCAGCTCAGAATTCCCAAGGTCACTAATGAAAACTTGCAATACAGGCTCTAGAGAGGAAATACCCAAAATTGCCCTCCTTAAGCAAGATCTGTGCTTGTCTCTATGCTCTTCCAAAGGCGCTAATCAGTTTGAGACCTGATGATTTATTGTTGCCTCCTACTCTTTTCAGTTTGTGCTCAATCTCCACTAAACAGAAGATGCAAGGCTAATGAAGTTAAAAAGTTAGCTTAGATTTTTTCCAGTCTGCTGTTGTATTAACTCAAAAGAGTTATCTTTTGAGCGTGTGCCTGTTAAGGGAAGAGGAAAGGCTTTTAATTATGTCTGAAAAGGATTATCCCCATCTCTACAGAAGGGCTCTTGACATCTTTTGAAGACTAGGCGTCTTCTGTTGCACTAGCAATGGAGTGTGTACGACAGAAACAGTGTGTTGATTTTCCTAGTTGGTAAAATGACCCATGCTGCTAATGGCAAAGCCCTCAAAGCTTTCTGTTTAGCAGGATCCTACAGAAATACAGATCAATAGCTTCAATTCGATTCTCACCAGTCCATCTGTAAAAACAGTATCATTCATATGTCTGCTGTCAACACAATCGCTCCTTTTGATCCAAGCAATTTGTTGTTTTTTCCTATTTGTTCATAAAAAAACCCCTCTGAACATTCAGATTAATCTGAAAAAAAACTCTACCCCTTTTCAAACTACTATCTGCTTCACAATACTTTTGCCCCATCTTCTATGGATTAAAGAGCAGTATCACACAGAAATGAAGTTATTCTTCCTACTGTTTACGAAAACAAAACTAAAAAAAGCATGGAGTAACTTTGAATGATTCCTTCACCAATAGTGACTTTAAGCTAAATTGTAGATAGATTTTAATAGAGAACACAGGTACTTCTTGTGGATTGTAAGAGCACTGTTTGTCATGCTGGAGATAATGCTGGAACACTGTAAGGTGTTTAAGGGGAAAAGAACATAGAAAGATGGAAGTTTTGATTTGCATGGAAACATTACATGAATTACTTAAGACCAAGTAAATGATGACTAAAAGTAGAGATGATAACAATCTGCAGGTGTTTGACAGAGACAAACATAAAGAGGAAGAGGTTTTCTTGGGGTCATCCAAAGGGTAAAAGCAGCACTAATTCTAGATGCACAAGACAAATTAATTAATTAATTCTCTACCTCTAACGACTACAATTCTATTACATTAAAACAGAGAAAAAGATACAGAGAAATACTGAACTCATTTCTAATCCAGATCCTTGCTGACAGATTAAATAGTACAGTAGACTGTAATTTCTTCTTTTGTAGTCAAATGTTAATTAGATTTCTTGCAGCTGTCTGTATATCCTTCTGAGTTGACTGATGAGCACATGAACAATGTGAGCTGATTCAAGAGTAGAGAGCAACTTCCTTATGAAGGATAATGACACATTTGAAGCACAGACTAGTTCCACCAAAACATAAAACCCACTAGTACGCAGTGGCTCTGTTGCATATTTTATATCATGTTCACACGGCTTTGCTGCACTGTCAGGCTCCAAATAATCTACAAATCTCATCTCCTCTAACAATGATACTGAGCATTAAAAAAAACAGAAATTGGAAGCTAATAGATAATTTTTTCCATTTTTTCCAACTAGTCATAGAAAACAGTTGGGTCACTTCACACTTCTAAGCCTTCTTTACATATTTGTAAAATGTGGAAACATTACTTCTCTTGTTATTTTATTCCTGGTAAAATCTCAGAGTGTTCTTAGCTGCATATTACTTAGGTGCAAACTATTATGCCACTATATCAGTGTCAGTTCCATTCATTCCTAAGCATTTTGTCATTTCCCTGGACCTTCAGCCAAGTAATAAGCTGGAAATGGAGGTCTCTGTCCAATTACCATGTTCTAGAATTGTCTTGAAAACAGCTTTTTCACAGTCAATTTTCTTTCAATTATATTAAATGCAAGAATTAAAGTTCGAATTCAAAACAAAAAAATCAATTGAATTATTCTCAAAGACAAATGAATAAAATACTCAGGGTGGGTTTAAAATTCAACTTTGGGTTCCTTCTTTTATCTTGAATTATCTTAAATCACTGCTTAAATGTGTAATCTACCCACCTGAAAGTCCTAGGACCAAGATTTTGACATATGACTTTCCACTGAAATGAATGAAACTTCATGCCTAAGTGCACTGCTTGGCTTTGGAAATTCCACCTTTTATTTTAAAGCCTAGAACATGACAAGCTGAAATAGTTCTAGTTGTAACTGTGAATTTAGAATAAATGATGTATATATTAAAGATTTGGGGCATGACTTTTAAAATATCTCCTACTATGTGCTCATAAATTAGGTCAGGTAAGTGAGCTGATGTCACCTTCAAATCGACAAAATAGATATCCAGTTCCCATCATTTCTAACTTCAGTTTATTTTTCCAGCAGTTAAGTTTTGGGGGCAATGTCTAAAATCTTTCTTCAAACAGTGAAAACCACAGTAGTTACATTACTTTCTCTAAGTCTGCTGTTTTGTCCTTTTGAAATAATGAAATTAGACCTCAGGTCTGAAAAATGATCCTGCAGTGGAAGGAGAATGGAACATATGATCTAATAAGTCCTATGATTCTTACTTATGATCTAATTGCCAGCCAAATATAAATTCTTTTTTAAAATCAAGTCTGATTTCTTTCATTACATTAAAAAATTGCTTGAAATGTGACTCCTCAAGAGGAACAAAATTTTATTTTTGCACTTTGCTGATGCAGCCTCTGCTTGAGCACTGTTCTTGCAATAACTGCATAAAGCAGTCCTGTTCAAAGGTTCTGTTACTGTCAAGGAGATGAATTATAAAACAACTTTATATTGTGCAATCTGCAGATTTTATTGACAAAGGTGTCAGGAGCAGAAGAACTGGGAGTCTCTCTGCTTGTCATGGGATAAATAAGAGGATCTTCAGAGCTCTTAGCTTTATTCAATTTGTTTGGTTACAAGTTGACTGTGAGCATTGATTCGATGCAAGACCGGTTATGGATTTTTTGGAAGGTACATACAGAGTTGGGAGTAATAGATGGCTCTAAACTGAGTACAAGGCTGCAATTCACCTGGGAGGCTGCAGAGATCATGCAAGTCCAGCTGTATAAGCATGCTGGATCAAGGGCAGATGGGTCTCATTCCTCAACAGAAGTGCTTTCTCCTCCCACTCCAGCAAAAGTATTGTTTGTGCTCTTCTCCCATGGGGGAACATCATGACAGGTCATATTCGTGTGCTAGAGGTTCAAAATTCAGAGCACCTCATTATTTAAAGCTTACCCATCCATATAGAATAATAGAATTGTTTTGTTTGGAAAAGACCTTTAAGATCATCAAGTCCAACTGTTAACTCAGCACTGCCAAGTCCAGCACTAAATCATGTCACCAAGAACCACATCTACATGTCTTTTAAATACCTCCAGTGATGGTGACTCCAACACTTCCCTGGAGATCCTGTTCCAGTGCTTGACAACCCTTTTGGTGAAGAAATTTTTCCTAATATCCAATTTAAACCTCTCATGGCACAACTTGAGGCCATTTCCTCTCATCTTATTGCTTGGTACTTGGTGGAAGAGACCACCCTCACCTCGCTACAAACTTTCAGTTGTAGAGAGCAACAAGGCCTCCCCTCAGCCTCCTCTTCCCCAAACTACACAAGGCCATTTCCCTCAGCCACTCTTCATACGTTCTGTGCTCCAGGTGCTTCACCAGCTCCATCGCTCTTCTCTGGACGTGCTCCAGCAGCTCAGTGTCCTTCTTGTAGTGAAGGGCCCAAAACTGAACATTGTGTTGGAGGTGTGGCCTCACCAGTGCTGAGTACAGGGGGTCAATCAATCAATATTCTCCACAAACAGTGAAAGTCTAAGCTGATGAATAATGGAATCACAAAATGCCAGCTAATCTGCTGGCTAAGACATGCTAGAGCATGAGACTAATGCTCTGCTTTGCTCTTTAACTGTCTGGCTTCTGCTGCAAAACAGTGTTTTTTCCTCAGTCATATGCCACCTAGCCAGTCCGCCATTTTCCTGGAGACATGGTCTTTGCCTTCACATCTGTCTAAAAAGTACAATTTTGCTGAAGGTCTGATAAAAAGTAGGTGTAGTTAATGTGAATGTCCAAGTAAAAACCATGAACCTAAGCTCTTACCCCACATTATCATGATTTAACCTCATATTGAAAATACTTCCTGCCTTCAGGCATAAATACTCTTGGGGGTCATCTCATAGGAAGCCCAAACCTGGTATCAGTTTCCCTTGGCAAGTGAAAGTCAACGTGAAAGTCAGTGGGAACACATTGTTAGGATAGTGGCTGACTGAGAAGAAGATCAAACTCTAAAATATGATTCAACTTCTTTTGCCCAGAGAATAATGTTTCAGTAACAGTGGAAGCTCCATCTGCCAACTGAGCTTATAAAGTATTTCTGTTGGGTACATCCAATGGTGCTGTCACAAAGACAAATAGGGCTCCGTGCAGAAGATAAGGAAAGAGGCAAGGGAGGGTAGGATTATCTCATATTCCAGCCACCTAAAATTTATATATCTAATCTTTACCAGTCATCTAGTCTGCCTCCATAAGGACAGGCAACTGTCATGTTGATTCAAATCTTTGGTAGTATCTCCAAGAGGATCTTAACTGCAAACCAACTCATTTCAGGTTGAAAATCCATTACATTGCAATTTTCACTGAGTATCATCCGGATGAGATTTGGTTTGAAATTTCTGGAATAAAGAATTTCATCCTTAGGCTTTTGAGTCATGTAGGCACCATGTATTATGTCAGTTATCAGGCTCTGACATTTCATAACCCGTGCAAGATAGTTCAAACTTACCCTTTGTTGCTCTGTATGCTGTCGAAGTAATTAAAAAAGGAAAATGCTCCGAAACATTTTGCTGGTAATGGTACTTTAAACATAAAAGCCTCCCTTCATCTTTGTTGAAACTCTTTGAATTTGCACTGTATAAATTACTTCTTCAGCACCCGTGGAATTTTTGGCTTAATATAACACTGGAAAATGGATAACATATTTAGTAGGATTTTTTTTTTTTTTTTAATTTTCTTTCAGCCAGATCTCTGGCTAATTCTGTTTATATTTCAATTCCCAGTGATGGTGAGAAACCTGTAATGTTTTGATCTTTCAAACATTCTTCACAAAATGTTCCAAGGTCTTTATCTTACAGGTAAGTTTGTTTTATTATTTATTCAGGCAGTTATTCCAAATTAAGAATTTAAACATTGTGTTTCTCACCACAAGTGTAAGCTGAAAGGGAAAAGGTAACTTTCCTTACTGGGGTGAGCTGTCTCAACAAAAAGCTAAAATAGAAAATGAATTGAATCTTATATGATCCACTAAATATACCTTCACTCACTGATTCCAAGTATCCTGACAGCTTTCCAACATCACCCAGTTTCAAAATAATGGACCATTAGAACAAAGCCACAAGAATGTTATCAGCTGATTGCTAAAGAATAGTGAATTAAGTGATTTGGCTCCTATTGCTACATATAATCCAGGTTTGGGAAACCTACATAGCATCTCTAAATCTTGCCAGTGCTTCACAGAAAGATGTTGAAGAGCTCCAAGATGTACTGGTGCCCACATTCCAGCATCAGCAGCACTGATTCATTGATGTTGAAAGTGCTGAAAGTCTACTCACGACAGACAAAAATACAGGACACCAATAAATCATAATACAGAGATGCTCAGATTTTAAGGATAGGAATCACATTTCACTCAATATCTTTTTATCAAGCCAAGTGATTTGTGGGTGAATATATGCTAGTAGGCACCCAGTCTTGATCTACTGATCTTCAAGAAATGGAGCATCTACACTGTGATAATCACAGTCATACCTTCATTATCACCTTGACTTTGCTTTGCGTTCCTCTCAAATTGGTCTTTAATCCCTTTGCCTGCATTTAGGTGTCTGAGTCTGGAGTTGAATCCCAGCCCTTTTCTTCACACTGGAGACCCTTCTGCATCAGGATAACACCTGGATATCCAGGTGGATATCAGGATATCCACCATCAGGATAACAACCCTCATTCTCTACGTATAAACAGCAGCTTCTTTCAGTGATTAATCTATGGCAGCATTTTATATTGACCTTCCACATATTTCTCTAATGAAACACTTCTTCACTATCTCCCATGGCATTTTTTACACTCTGATGTGATTTCCTCTAATCACCCACAGTTATCTCGATGTTTGCCTTTCAGCTCTCCTTTTCTGTAGTACCTACAAACTCTTTCAGTCACGTCAGTGTCCTACCTGTCAAACTGACCAATACAATCTCATTACTCTTACATCCACCTTTTCCCTCTATCTTTTGTTATGTAATAAGATTATATAACAGCCCTCTTTACTGTGGGCTAATGAGGATAATAAAAACCACAGCATATGTGTGCAAGAGTTTGTGTTCGTAATTCTTTCCCATACCTCTGCAGCACTCTGCTTACTGTGTTCATAAACCAGACACCAGGCCAGGCTTACAAAGCAAACATGAGAGCTGGAGACAGGGTCAGCACAACCTTCTCATTGAAGACATCATTAGATGGAGTGGGATGACAGCTGCCTGGGACACCCAGAAAATTGAATCTGCAAGAGGCAACCAGTACTGAATCATAACCCTAAATGCAGAGTAGGCACCCAGGATAGTAGTCCAACCACTGGTGCAGAAACTCCAGGAACAACATACTGGGGCTTTCATTGAAAAAAACGCATAGTGCCTTTGAGTTGCAGTGATAACAGTAGTACAGCTCTTGCAAGATACAGCACATCACTGGAGAGTTTAATTTTCTCTACCTCCCCCATTTTCCTTATGCAATATGGAAATAAAAGTGTATTTGTAGGAAGAAAAGGCTAACTTGGTTCAGGGCATAACATTAACAAACTCCTCCCCTTATAAAAATATCCAGTGATTTTTAACAGCCATTAAATCCCCAAAGGATCTAATTTCTCAGGATTTAACTTAAAGGACTTGTTCTGCCTGTAGTAAATGGCCAAGCACTCAATAGATCTGCATTAGATAGATAGGTAATGATCGTGCTGGCATTTGAAATTATGGCTAGACTGACCTGAGGCATATGGCTTAAGCTGCTAAACCATTGCCCGTTGTCTGTTTTTCATTTGACTTGGTAGCTTCCTGAGGTCCTGAATTAATCCTTGAGGATAATGCAAGCTTTCCCTGGCAGTGAGGGAGCTGTCATGACTTACCTATGTGACATTTAAGTGCAGTAAAGGATTACTTTAAATGCCTGACTTAACCCAACTAAAGTTTGTCCCATTATATTATATTTCAGTGCCATTTTCACGTGTGTGGTTTAGTTATTACACATTGCTGTCTATTTTCTTTGGAAATTTTCATATATAGAACAAGAGCCAATCTTTAGCCCAAGGTTAACATAAAAAACAAACAAGGATGTTACTAGTATCTGTCTAGAAGCAGTTTACTGACATAGAATCATAGAATCACTATGGTTGGAAAGGACCTCCAGGATCATCAAGTCCAACCTTTATCCCATCACTTCCCTAACCACTAGGTTTCCCATGCTGTGGGAAACAGTGTCAAATACCTTACTGAAATCCATGACCTTTTTCTGACAATCATAGAATCATAGAATCGTAGAATGGTTTGGGTTGCAAGGCACCTCAAAAACCATCTAGCTTCAACCCCCCTGCCGTGGCAGAGACACCTCCCACTAGATCAGGTTGCTCAAAGCTCCATCCAGCCTTGCTTTGAACACTTCCAGGGATGGAGCATCCTCAACTTCCTTCGGCAGCCTGTTCCAGTGCCTCACCACCCTCAGGGTAAAGAACTTCTTCCTTATATCTAGTCTAAACCCACCCTCTCTCAGCTTCCACCCATTACCCCTCATCCTATCATTACAGTCCCTTGTAAAAAGTCCCTCTCCAGCTTTCTTGTAGGACCTTTCATGTACTGGAAGACCACAATGAGGTTTCCCCAGAGCCTTCTCTTTTCCAGGCTGAATAAGCCTAACTCTCTCAGCCTGTCCTCATAGGAGAGGTGTCCCAGCCCTCTGACCATCGTGGTAGCCCTCCTCTGGACTTGCTCCAGCAGCTCCATCTCTTTCTTGTGTTGGGGGCTCCAGAGCTGGACACAGTATTCCAGGTGGGGTCTCATGAGGTCAGAGTAGAGGGGCAGAATCACCTCCCTCAACCTGCTGGTCACACATCTTTGGATGCATCCCAGGATACAGTTGGCTTTCTATGCTACAAGCACACACTGTTGGCTCATATTGATCTTATCATCCACCAGCACACCCAAGTCCTTCTCCCCAGGACTGTTCTCAATCCACTCTTTGCCCAGCTTGGTTGTGTGCTTGGGATTGCCTTGACCCAGATGCAGGACCTTGCACTTGGCCTTGTTAAACTTCATGAGGTTGGTCTGGGCCCAGCTCTCCAGCCTGTCAAGGTCCCTCTGAATGGCATCCCTTCCCTCTAGCGTGTCGACCACACCACACAATTGGGTGTCACCAGCAAACTTGCTGAGTGTGCTCTCCATGCCACTGTCCATGTCGACAAAGATGTTAAATAGCACTGGTCCCAGTACTGATCCATGAGGGACACCACTTGGTCTCTACTTGGACATTGAGCCATTGACCACAACCCTTTGAATGAGACCTTCTAGCCAATTCCTTATCCAACGGGTGGTCCACCCATCAAATCCATGTCTTCCCAACTTGGAGACCAGGATGTCATGCAGGACAGTGTCAAAGGCCTTGCACAAATCCAGGTAGATGACTCGTAATAATTTTACACACTTTTGAAAAAATGAACTCAAGAAAGTGTAGGCTTGAGAAATGTCAAAATTCAGCCTTTTTACAAAAACTAATTGCTATATGCTGCTTTAAAATAATCAGTTGAAATCAACTACACTAAACTGGTTCAAAGGACAGGAAAAGTGCATCTATCCTCTGATGAAATGGCTGATAGCATGTATAGAATATAACATCCAAGTTTTTCCTCCTAGGCAGTGACATGATATTCCCAGCTAGCAAATGACACTTGAGTCACAGGGTTCCAGTCTGCTGCCCGTGCTGCCTTCCTGTACAGCATCACATTGAGTTTCATGAGGTGGAGGAGAAGCAACCTGGACCTTTCTTTCATGGTCAGAAATGTTACCGAACTTACCAGAGACTGTGCAGAGCAGCAGCAAGATGTGCTGTCAATGAGTGATCAGGGTCTCATATGTATTCTCCCAAACTTCCCTTTCTCTCTGTCAAGCTATCTCTTTCTAGGTCAACTTTCAAGGCAGCTACTGGAGTGGGCCAGTGCCTTCAAAGCACTAATTTTCTGAGCTCATCACAGCAGTGATCATTTCAGCACAGATGCATCATTAACCATATCTGGGACCAGAGGAATGCTGGGGGGCAGGACAGGACGGGCAGGGAAATCTCCCCAGAATCATTCCTGCAAAGGATGTACTTCTGCCCATGGTACTCCTTTCCTTTCCTGGAAAGGCACGGAATGGCTGTCTCTCCCACATGCTGCAGACTCCCTCTGGCAAAACAGCTCTAATCAGTGCTGCTCAGCAAATCACGGCAGTTACTTACGTTCACTGTATGAGTTACACAACTGACACGCTCATGCAGATGCTGTTTGCAGAATATTGGAGGTGGTGCCAGCCAGACACTTGGCACCAAGACCCAATCTGGGAGTTGAGTAGCTTTCTAGGCTCATTCCTAGCATTCATTATTTTCATTTTTAATAAGAAAATTGATGTGACACATCAGGGAGACTGGTCAGTCAGCTAGTATGGAAACTATTAGTGCAGAAAAATAAATAGCCTGGCAGTTAAATGTCTGCAACACCCACACACTCCCTGGAAATAACTTAGAAACAGGGTTATTCATCTGAATTTATTCCATGGTCCCTGGGTGTCATAACAGGGGTTGAAAGTGGCTGAAACACTTTGCATTGCTTGTTGCTGGATCTGGGTACTCTGTGGTGAACAATGAGTGTTTTTAAGGTAGGGTTCTCCCCAGTCAGTTCTGTGATTCTATCCTTTCAAAGTTGCTTCCTCGCTCCAGTAATTGTAGGAGCAGCTCAGATGACTAGTTTCTACTGATTGCCTAACTTTTGTGTGGATAAAGTTAGATGAAAATCCCATGGTAAAGGATTAAGGACTTCCTCCATTTTAAAACCTGAATGATACTAAAACCAACCTTGATTTTTCAGGCAATGAAGAAGTCCTACTTAAAACATATGCAGTTCAGTTCTTTCCTGTGAAGCTGCCATATGGCAGGGGAGTGATGGGAAGAAGAAAAATATTGACAGTGATGATATATCTTATTACAGAGCATACGGACCAAATTTTCCTCTCAGTTATACTAGTGAAAATCTGGAGTGAACAGCCCTGATTTTGATAGGAAAATCAGATCAGTCAGTGGATATACAAAGCCAATTATGAGAGTGAAACAAAAGCAAACTTGAGAAACATTATGGTATAGTAAAAAAAGACATGTGGTAGGATGCCAGAAGACAGGAAGTCATTGGACCCAGCACACTCATTCTTCCTTTGAAAAAATCATCCAATCTACAATAACCACAAGCGGCCAAGATCTTCTTTTTATGCCTGAACTTGGCAAACTGAATGACAGCTGCCCAAAAACATCTGTTCTGGGTTCCAAACATTTATATAGCCCTTTGTTAGAGTACCAAAGACGGCATCACATCAATAGAAAGGAAGCATTCCAGAAGAAAGCAGTACAGGGATGCTTGAGGAAAAAGTCCAAGGTTAACATAAGTCCTTCAGTGTTTTACACACCACTAACTTTCATTTATTCCTTGCTAAGAATTCAGCTGATCAAAACTTTAAACTATATTTGACAGACAAAACCAACAAGTGCTTCAAGGAAAAAGACCATGGTGCATTCCTAATTCTATACTATTTAGAAATATATTATAGACACCTTAGCAGCAAAAGCTACAATCATAGCACTGTGTGTCTACTGCATCACAAAGACATAGCTGAGAAGACTTCTGGAAATACAATGGGAAGTATATTTACTCAATAATGGTCGAGTACAGTCTATTTTAAACTCAGACTTGCAACGAACTAGTAGGATCCTTTTCAGCCCATGTAAGATAATTAGAAACATATAGGGTTTTTTTGACTTATGTATCAGGATGATGCCATTCATGTAAACTAGAAAAACTAAATAGCAAATACTCAGCCAGGCAAATAAAAAAGCCTGAAAACCCCGAATAGTACTACCACCAGGAATTCTGCACACAAAAGAGTTAAACTGAACTTAATAAACAGACTAAGCATATTTTCTCTTGGAGGCCCATAAAGACTGAGTTTTTGCAAATGAGTTCAAAGACAAACTATAGCCAACTCGGTGTCCACAGTTTCTTTGGAAGCAGCATGGAACATTTGGCCAGAAGAAATGGTGCCAACTATCCAGTGCAAAGCCTATACTTTAATTTGCAAAAGCAAAAAGCTGTGATTTATACCTCTGAAAGGAAGAAGAGAAAAAAAAAAATAAAAAACATAAAATCTAACAGTACATTCTGTGTAGGTTTATTATTTTGCCAACAGTTTGTGGGTTGGATGATGTGATACGTTCCTGAAGATTAGACATCACCATTTTTTTTAAACAAACAAAACAGCAGGAAAAATCAAAATTCCCCTAAAGCAGAGGCCATCCTTGCGAAAGCTCAGAGCTGTTGTGGCTTCCCTTTGGCTCCTTTTTTTTTAAAAAAAGAAAATTCATCAACCAATACTGTTAATCAGGCTTGGCTCACAGACAGCATTTTTGCTTCCAGTTGAGGACAATTAGAGGCACAGTGTCAACTGGTCATTTTTCAGGTTGTGTAAAGCTCTGTGGATATACATTGGTTTTGTGACTTTAAAAAATTCTCATGAAAAATGGTACTGTTACATGTAGACACTCCCTGGTTTCTTCTCCTTTTAAACTCAAGAATTTGCTAGTTCAGAGGAAAGTAGTGTTGTGGTGAATAAATGCACACTGAAAGAGAGTAGTGTAGCTCCACTGGCAAAATCAACTGACAAGTGAAAATCAAGTGGGGTAGATGGTGAGCTATTAATCCACTTGTTCAGTCCTAGCAGTAACCTTTTCAGTATGGCTAAAGGAATGGGGTCTTGATCTACATAAATAAGTGATGAAATTTAAGAAGATGAACATTTAGGCCTTTATAATTATTGTGACGGTATTGCCATCACCTGATTGTCCAATATGATTTCTTCAAGCCTCCTAAGCTATCAAAACCCCCTTAATGGAGGTCTTTAGTAGGTGATCCACAAATATGTTTATGATAGAACCTGAAGAAATTATTTAAAATCTGTCCAGCTGTTATGGCTAAAAATGAAATATTGTTTCTCAGAGAGGAATCTTCTTCAATGTCAAAACTTCTCCTAGACATCAAAGAACTATTCTAAGACTGCAAATTAAAAGTCAAAATAAATATATCATCATTGTGAAATAAAAGAACCCTGCCAAAGAAAAAAAAAACATATGAAAACCCAAGGGATGAAACAATGTCATTCTGCAGCCTGAAAAATATCACTTACTGATGAAAAAAGGCACTCATAAGTTGCACATTGCTCGACAGTTCTTCTGGGTTTCTTGGCAGTCAGTCCGGAAAATCTGTTTTGTTAAACTTGCCTTTAAAACTTCTTACATAATCCTAGTTAGAACTAGAGAAATTTGGGTAACAATAAACCACACTTAGGGTAGTTCCAATTACCTGTTGTAACGTTACTCACAATCTTCCAGTCCCTAAAATATGTGTGGGATTTCAGCACACCGCTACACAACTCTCACTCTCCTCCTTAGAGGTAGCAGACCATTAACAAATAAATGAATTTTCTTTGTAGACTTCATCTCTTTTGGCAACATCCAGGACAGAAGTCATTCAGGTAACGTAAAGGTATCTTTCTCCAGGTCCTATGAAATATAAATGAGGATGCATCCTTACTGACATCTTAGCCCTGCCCACAGCTACTCTCTGCTGAGCCTCTTATTTTATGAGTCATTGCTATTACTCTGGAGCTGATTTCCATGAGGGCTCTCATCTTCAATGTTTTTGTTTCTAATGGACTGGTCACATTTAAACTTTTGTTTCCTGTGGCAAGATTTATCAAAAGTATTATGAAGACAAAAAAACCCCATGAGTTTCCAAAGTGTAGATGGTAAGAGTATTTACTATTATGCTGGGAGAAAAAAAGAAGGGATATAAAAAGTGATTCACAAATACAAAAAACCCAATCTGTTAATCCAGGGATGGAGAAAAAGATTACTTCCTTAGAGACATTATGCCATTTTCTTTTTCTACATGTCTTTTCTTTCATGTTCTTCAGATCAGATACTGGATGAGGTAGATGCAGTACAGCAATTATTATGTTATTCTGAAATGTGGTAATTGAATAAAACACAGAAGTGCAGTACATCATGTTGACACATGCTTATAGAAATACATGTGGCAGATCAGTCTTCAAAGCAACTGGATTTTCTTCTTATTTGTGTGAATTTCACCAACTGCATTTTCCTCCTCCTTCTGGTCTTTTTTTTTTTTTTTTTTTTTCCCCTTTCCTATTCAGTTTTGTGTATTTTTCTCAGACTAAGATTAAACCAAGATTATGCCCCATTAACAAATTTTCCCATAGGAATGTGACATCAAGAGAACAATGTTATTTGGGTGAAATGAGATTCCCTAAGGAACCCCTTAAGAGCTGGAAAATCTATAAAGTTCTTACTGAAAGGTAACCCAAGTTGTGATTTTGTCTCTTAAAGTAAAATATTAGGAATGCTTTATAGATTTGGAGTGTTTCTTATTATGGGAAAGAGGAGGTCATTGCTTTCTTAGGCTGTCAATTTACATTTTTGAAGCAACAACAATTCTTTCAGTGAATTTCATGTTCACATTGAAATTTCTTTACCTCTTTTAAGCAAGGCAAGAATTATAAAACAATATTACGTTGACAAGATCTAAAAATGAAGTCACTCGGCAATTGAATTAAAATAAGCACTGATACTAGATTGATGTAAGTAGGAGGGAAACCATATCCTAAAAATTACTTCTATTACCGCTGGGCTGAGTCACCCAGGTGGAGAAATGACGTCTACTCTTCTTTAAGTCATTTATCAGTTCTGGGGAGAAAAAATCTCTGGAGAGCACATCCCTATGTGTAGAGAAGAGGTCAGCACTGCTCTATTTCTGTCTTTGATATCTCTCCATAATTTTGTGGTTGATGCTGCAATGACAATTACTGACACTCATGCACAATTATGCATTTAAGTCTGTTGCAATTATCTGTTTCTTGCTCTGACATTGACCTTCTGGCTTTAGACCTCCCTGCACCTTGGTTTATCCACCTGCGAAATGAGGGTAAAAATACTGACCTCTCTTCTAAAACCAGTCTGAGATTTACTGCTGAAAAGCACCACATACAACTTAGGTAGAATATTTAATACCTAAAAACATATGTAAAAAGAGCACAACTCCACTGGCTTGTCAACTCTTACAGAGAGATACACTCTTGTGGCATTCACTTCTGTCTGAACTTGACTCAAAGCGGTCAGTTTACATGAGAATCCATTGACTGCTTGAAAGTTTATATCAGTAAAATTTTGCTAAGTCTTCAAGTCATTTCTTATCCTTTGAATTAGGAAATACCCCTGGGGTCAAATCCAATCTTTGATGAGCAACAGAAGGGATGATGCTTTCCAGTTACAGCAATAAGTTGGGAAAAGAAGTAATCTTCTGTGGCAAGGGTCAATACAAAAGGGTAATTAGTTCAGTCCAATTTAGTGGACTGAACACTATCAGGGGCCAGGCAGCAGTGCCAGGACCCCTCTTACACACTGTCAGGAGCAACAGAAGCTGCCAGCATCATGTGAGTCAGTGAAAACCATATGAAGCTCAACAACGCCAAGTGCAAGGTCCTGCACCAGGTCAGGGCAATCCCAAGCACAAGTACAGGAGAATGGATTGACAGCAGATTTGAGAAAAAGGACCTGGGAGAAAGCTCAACATGAGCTGGCAATCTACGATTGCAGCTTAGAAAGCCAACCGTATCATTGGCTGCATTAAAAGAAGTGTGGCCAGTAGATCAAGGGAGGTGATTCTCCCTCTTTACTTCACTCTTGTGAGACACCACCTGCAGTACTGTGCTCAGCTCTAGGGCTTCCAACATCAGAAGGACATGGACCTGTTGGAGTGAGTCCAGAGGAGGGCCACAAGGATGTCCTCCTATAAGGACAGGCTGAGAGAGTTGGGGATGTTCAGCTGGGAGAAGAGAAGGCTCTGAGAAGACCTTATAGCAACTTTCCAGTACCTGAAGGGGCCTACAAGAAAGCTGGAGAGGGACTTTCTACAAGGGCATGTAATGGTCAGAAGAGAGGTAACAGTTTCAAACTGAAAGAGGATAGATTTACATTAGGCATTAGGACAAAATTCTTTCTTGTGAGGGTGGTGAGACACTGGAACAGGTTACCCACAGAAGTTGTGGCTGCCCCCTCCCTGGCAGTGTTCAAGGCCAGGTTGAATGGGGCTTTGAGCAACCTGGTTCAGTGGAAAGTGTCCCTGTCCATGGCAGGGGGGTTGAAACTAGATGATCTTTGAGATTCCTTCTGACCCAAACCATTCTATGATTCTATGATATTACGTTATGCACATGAAAAGAGCTGCCCCCAGTGGAGGGGACCTGCTCATAGCATTGCACCAGCCATTTGGGTGGTCATCCAGCCACCCCCTCTTGAGGCCATCTCTTCCTGGTGTCTAGTTGAATAGCAGCATCCCTTGGGTGTTTAGTGGCGTCACCTGGAGTTATACTGCCTAGTGACAGATGCTCCCCCTCTCTCCTGTCCTTACCCTGCTGCCTGTGTTTTACATAGTGGTGGAGGCAAAGTGCTTAGCTAGTAAGTTTACAGCATTCTTCATTAAGAATTTTCATATAGAGAAAATTAAACCTGACTAGGAACTCAATGAGCTATTTTATAATTTGATGAAATAGTGTGACCTACCAAGGGACTTAGTCCAAGGGCTTTTGTGTGGTAATCTGATGCAAAGCACACGAAGGACTTTGCAGATACCAACTCCTCTTGGTTGTCTAGCTCACCATTGAAACTGCATGGCTATAATTAACATCAGTCATACTAGAGAAACGGAAGACCAAAAGCTACCTGGGGACTATAGCACTCAGGATGAGAACCTGTGTAAGCCAACACTGTTGTTGGGTAGTAATTAGGTCTTTTGCAAATCCTAGTAGGATTCTCATATCTCCAGCTACTTTCTGGACATCTTGCTTAAACACCAAGTGGGTGACTGAGGACTCCAGTATAGATGGAGTAATACTGAGAGGAAAAAAAAAGACGGGAGTTGCCAGCGCTTTGGCCAGCATTCCTGGAGTGAGAAGTCTTCCCTGGAATATTCTAACCAGTGTAAATATATTAATACTATCCGCATTTTAAGTAGGCTCTTTGTCATTTGTGATGAATCAGAGAAGTCAACTTCCCTGCTCTGTGCTCAGGTACAGTGTGAAAGTGAAGCAGAAAGTGCTATCAAGTCATAATAATACACTTCATTTATAGACCTCATTTCATTTCCAACATTTCAAAGCTTTGTCAGCATTAACTAACTAAAATGTTGCAACAGCTCTTTGATTTGTGCAAGGACTATTCTATCATTACATCAGCCAGTAAATGTGGAGAACCTGAATGCTAGATTGAGACTGCCTGCTTTAGGTACTCAATTTATTTGTTGCGACATCTGAAAAAAATAGGTGGTTGGCTCCAGTAGAATGATTCAGAACTTTTAAGGCAGGTGCCTATGAAAACCACACAGTCAATGCAGAGAGAGATGCCTCGAAGTAGCACCCAAGAGATGTTCACGCATTTCTCCATCAACTGAACAGTGAGGTGTAGGTCCATCATAGAAGGATTTTGTGTGGTTGCATGCAGTCATTCAGGTGTAGGCACTCGGAAATATTATTCTTATGAGTGTGGCTGTGTAAGTGCTTAATTCAAGGCTCAACAGCGTGCAGTTCTGCTTATGTGGGAAGCAAAATGCAAATTCCTCTCTGAAGGGCAAGCACCTGTGTTGTGGGATAACTGAGAGTAGGAAGCACAAGTTAATAATGGTTTGAGCACTTATCCAGAAAATACAAAAGTAGATATCTAGGCTGTCCTGCCTGAGGCAGTCTGACCCCAGCATTTCTACTTGCCCAGACTATGTCAGTCTACAGACAAGGCTGGAGTGGAATCATTGTCTCCTTCTGCTGAAGGTCAACTGCTCAACAACCAGAAGTGTAAGATGCAGAAGCTAGAGAGTTTCAGCTCAGCAGAAGGGGAATTCTTTTGGGTTTAAATCCTTTATTTTAGAGTTCTATCAGATAAATGGCATGAATCGAGTTAGGCCAGGGAACAGGCGTTCCTTCATGCCCCAGTCTTAGCTGGCACTTAGGAATGCCCAGGTGTTTCCACACTGCCAGACTGACTTGTCCCTCTCCTGTATCCTGGTATCCATGTCCTCCACACTCTGCACTTGTTAGCTAGCCATTAGGGAGCCATTTGTTCCATTCAAGAGGAAGGCTGGGCATGGCCAAGATGATCACGTGCTCTAGGCTCTGCTCCAGGCATAGCTTGGACATGCACCACACAACTTTGGCTCTTCACCTGGTGCAATATTGCAATGCCAGCCTGAAGTCCCCAAAACCCAGTATGCCTTCTGTCACTTCCCAGAGCACACAGGAAGCAGATGACTGCAGAAAAATCCTTATTTTGGCATCTGCATAAGGAAAAAACAAAACAAAACAAAACCAGAAATACCTGTAGTTGTACCCCAGGGCTACAGGGAGATATTGCCCAGTGGGGATCAGGATCAAGAACTGTGCAGGGTGGATCAGTCTGCCCGCTCCAGGCACTCCCAGCTCTCAGCTGTGTAAAAACAAGCCAGCCACCAAGCAGTTCAGAGGCACAGGCTCTCTTTCTGGTTTGGCTCACAAAAACAGTATAAACATGCTGCAAATATCTCTTGCTGAGGTGTTCCATGCTAGTTCAATGTCATCTAAAACTGGTGGGTTTGGTTAGGCCCAATGACTTAATGAAATGAGCCCTTTCCAACAGCTTGGGAGATATTAGCAGCACACGTGTGAGTCATGATGGATTGCCAGGAGCTGTCAATCACTGAATACATGCAAACGCATATGCTTGTATGCTTAAGTTACTCCTAAAACACACTGTCCAGATTTACATACACACTCAGTTTTTTTCTGTGGGTTCTTCTTCAGGTGAAAGACTGAGCCATTCCCTGGGACTCAGGCAAATCCAGTTCATTCTCACCGAGACTTGACTCATGCATGTTCTAAATCATGTTCACTGACTTCTTCAAACTAGGAAGCATCTCAGAAACAGAGTTGAGAAACAGACACAGGAATCCTGAACCTGGACTTGTGCCTGATTTATTATTTTTACCTGCTAGAGGTTTCTTTGATCTCAGTAAGACTCTCTCCCCATTAGCAGTTGAGAAGGAGGATTTGGGTTAATGCATCTTGCTTTACCCACTCTTTAACATAAGAGTGACTCCTATTAGTGTTTTAGCAGTTCGTCCTTTTATGCAAGAACTTGCACAGCCGACTTGGCTAAACTTTTAATGAGTATGCTTCTAGTGTGGGAGGAAATGTTAAGCATCACTTATTGTTACTTAGAATTACACACCCAAATGCCATAGCTTCATCCAGAGTTCTCAGGCATCTGCCTATTTTACTATCTACCACAGCACACTATATCACAAATAAGATCTTCCTTAGTGCCTAAAGTAATGTCATGATGCAGTAAGGAGTCAAAGAATGCTGTGTTTGCAAAATGCATGTATTCCTTCACATTGCAATGAATTCATTTAAGATGAGATCAAGCAACAACCATTAATTTCAGTGTAATAGATTTCTGTGCTTTTCTTTTTTACCGAGATGTTGTCTCACTAAATCAAATCAATGAAATTACAACAGATTGCCCAGTGCACCGACAACAGCCAATATCTGTCTAGCTTCTCAGAGAGGCATCCCTTTATCAAATGCCTCCAGTTTCTGTCTGTCACATCTGTACCCTTCAGTCTGTTCTGTTGGAAATAGAAAAGTTAAAGTTTTCCAATGTACTAGGCTGAGTCAGAAGCTCTTTTGGGCAGTCATGCACAGACGCACATATTGACTGCCTTGCTAGCAGTAAATTTGACCCTGCCATGCCAAAGAACATGTGCTATTGGCCTTGGGTGCACTTGTAGAGGCCACGTGTGGGGCGTACACAACTCCACCCTCAGCTAAGGTGGGAAACTTGTTCAAAGTGGTTTTGAGGTTTTGTTAAGAAGCAAAACAGGAAAACTGCATGAATCTGGAGTTTAAGTATTTTATTTTTCACTTGTTGCTCTCCCAGAGTTGCTTTTTTTAAAAACGAAAAAATAAAATAAAATATCAGAATAACAAACATTCTGCAACTGACCACATCCCAGTTCTGGGATAAGCCTAAGGTTTTACTGGTGCAGACTAGACCTCAGGCAGCAAAGAGAACTTAGAGCAGTCCAGGGATTTTTTCTTTTCTTTTTTAAGCAAACCAAGCAATTCAAGGCTGTGTCAACTTACTGAAGTGTTCTTTATGCCAACTAATCATAGCTGGCACAGAAAACAATGCTGACTATTGCTGCCTTCCCTGCCTACACTGGAGGCAAGGAACGCCAAAGACACAGAGCTGAAATGGCAGCTCTGTTCCATTTGGAAAGACTCCATATCCTCAGCTTGGCTGCTTGGGAGCAGTGAAGGACCAATGAGTTGCTCCTAAAAATCAGTAAAAAGAACAATGAATATGTCAGTGGGATGAGAAGCATCAGCACAAGCCTGCCTGTCCCAGCATGCTGACCCCATAAGCGGAACTGCTACCATTGCTGAGGGCATCTGGTGCCCTTATCCTTTTCATCACCAACCTTCCCTCTGGTAACCATGAAAATCATACAAGCCGGTTTCATAGTGTTATTAACGTAGGCCCTCCCTAGTTGTGAGAAAGCTGTGGTGAAACCATCAAGTTTTCTCAGGAGCCCAGGAATGAGAAAACCATCAATACTGCTCTCGATGTGGGACCTAATGGCAAAAAACTCCACCACCAGAACTGCAAACTATTGAGTCTTGTGGTACACTGCTGAGTCACATTCTGTGACACTGCTGAGCAAACTCTACCTAGATGTCTCCACAACTCTGTTTCTATTGCTGTATAACACTGAGTTTGGGTCAGATTCTATCATGAGATATGCTGTTGTCATTCACAAAAAAAATGCACTAAGACAACTGAATTACTGATAGGTGTAATACAAATTGGCTGAGCTGTATCTTGCAATTGGGATCAACCAGACAAGTACCTCATAGTTTGCTCTCAGCTTATTTAAGCTGTGTGTGTGTGCTGCATAAGGCACCAGCAACGCTTTTGCTGCTGCTCCAGCATCACTCTGACATCAGCACTTTGATTTGACTTTCTGTCACTGTTCACGCAGATTAAATTTCAACCAGTGACCCACAGCTTGATAGCTCATTAGCAAATCTCTCTAAGGCATCTAGTCCTGCCCTTGTTTGACAGTCAACTCTACATTGCACATACTCCCAAAGCCTCCTGAAATCAGCACTGCCTCATATGAAAGCTCGGTCAGACTCAATGCTGCTGCAAAAGCCTATGGGGATCCATGCCCAGCTGCATGTTTTCAATGACAAATCACTTAACGATTCCTGTCATGAGTCCTTGCATCTTTTCAAGTCATTGAGGTTGTGTAAAAACTCCTCCCTGGACAGTCAAAGCTTTCTTTTCCCACACCTCCCCTCAGCCCTTGATCTATAGAGGAATTATTCTGACTTCCTTCTCGGTGAACTCTTAAAACAGGACATTCTACCTCCTTTTGTTGTTCAGCATCATAATTGCAATCAGGCAGACTAAGGCAGCTGGGATATTGCTCTTCCAGCTTTCTTTTGCTGTGATACATGAATATAAAACTCTTGGTATGCAGTGGGAACAGAGAAGCTGACTTGGATCATGCTCTGGAGGTCACAGACCCCAACTCTCAGTTTTGCAGTTGAGTAGGATAGGACACAGGTTGCCCTGAGTGCATCACGATCCCACTCACTGGCAGATACGTTGAGCTCAGCTTTTCCTATGCCCAGCTTTGAGTCACACTGACCAGCAGGTTAATAGTGAAGATACAGCCATTGCTTTGTTTCACTTCCTCTGTGCATTTGAACAGACCTCTTGCCTTGTACCTAGATTATCAAAGCCTTTGAGCAAGAAATTATATTGTATGTAGTCCAGAGCTACAGCACACACTTTTCCTTCTTACTCTTCTTAAACTGCCACTTACACAAGTATCCAGGTTGCACACTGCCAAGATCTTAACCAACCCTCTTTCTCCTAGCGAAGAAAGTCATAGAATGATAGAATGGTTTGGGTTGGAAGGGACCTTCCAAGGTCAGCTAGTCCAAACCCCTGCAATGAGCAGGGACATCTTCAACTACATCAGGTTGCTCAATCCTGTCCAACCTGACCTGGAATGCGTGCAGGAATGAGGCATCTACCACCTCTCTGGGCAACCTGTGCCAGTGTTTAACCACCTTCATCATAAAAAAATTCATCCTTATATCTAGTCCAAATCTACCCTCTTTTAGTTTAAAATCATTACCTCTTGTCCTATCACTACAGGCCCTGCTAAAAAGTTTGTTCCCGTCTTCTCTACAAATTTTGAACTGAGGCTCTTTTCAGCACCCACCAGGTACAGCACAGCCGCAAGGACTCTGGTGCACTCTCACTGCAGCCACAGATGGGACTTCCCTGCCCCACACTCTCTTTTTGCCTTGACAGATACTTCTCTTCTGAAGTCAACCTCACCAATTTCAATGGAGAGATGCTTGATTTACACTGGGCCGAGATGAGAATCCGGCAGTGATTCTTTATTGCCTTTTAAAGCCAAGAGCCCAGCAGAAGCCAATTGTGACTGACATGAAGCTGCTGCACACCCAACACGGAATCTGCACAGCTCCATAAACCAGCAGTGGTCTAAATAAAAACTTCAAGCAAGACATTCTGGCATTGACCAGAAAGAGGGAAGATAAACAGCTGGGAGCCGCCAAGTTGTGAAGGAAGAACTGTCTGACTTTTGGACAGAGAGCAAAGTAAGAGGCAGAAATTAGGGACGGTGCTGGGAGGCTTGTAACACTCCCAAAACACAAAGGGGTCACAGCATTTAGTCTGATTAATTCATTGTCAGTCCAGAAGACTTTATACTGAGCCTCAGGCAGCACAATAAACATACAATCATTAAGAGAGGAAATAAAAGATTGGTTGGGTGGCAAATACTCCAGGTCCCTCTCCCACCCCAGCTTCCCTCTTGTTTCTACTCTTCTTGGTCAGTGCAAACGTTGGAAGCAACACAGTAAGCAAGCGGCAACATTAAAACAATAACAACAAAAATCACTGTAATTCAAATGCCTTGGACAAAACACTTTCAAGGAAAGCTTTGACTTGCTTTCCCCATCATTTTTGTTTTCCTTCAACAGCCCATTCCTCTAGGAAATGCTGTGGGCAGAATGGAACAACAGTGATGCTAGCTTGGCCTCCTCTCCCCAGGACTGCAAGAAGACTTAGTGGAAAACAAGAAGAATGTTTATCCTAAGGGGGCCTGATACGCTTTTGGAGGTCATTTCAGTAGTTTTAGATGTACTCATAAGCATCCAGGGGCCCAAACAGCTGTTTTGATGAACATAATTGTATTTACAAATAATCGTATTTTGTAAAGCTCCAGTGCAAACTTTTATGGGCCAGATGGTACAAACACTCACCCTGTAACTGTACAGTGTCTGTCCCTCACCACAGGACCCAGTGGGAGGGTACAATTCCCCCACGGACACTGGGGTTGGAAAACTTTCGCAGCTGCTTGAAGCTATGTAGGAGACTGGGGTGCATGAGGAAACCACAACAGAGGCTGAGCTGTGGAAAGGGAGGGTGAACAATAATACTCCATACATCCTCAGTGAGTGAAGTTCATGTCTGTCTCTTCTCCCATCTGCTGCAAGCACTGCTGCTGTTCCCATGCTGCATTTGCTGGGCATCACTGTGTAGCAGATCTCACCATGGCTCTATACAGCAAGAAACTGCTTTTATCATTTTTTACCCTACAGACACTGAGGTTTACTGCAATCTAGACACTTTTCTGAAGTCATGTGAGAAAACTGATATGGAAGATGGGTCTCCAAAGCCTGGACCACACCTCTGCGTCTGTGCGCACAATGCCATATGACACCTAGGTCCTGTTGAGTCAAATGCCACTTCTGAAGAAAGCAAGGTGATTTATATATGTGTTTGAATTGGTATCTAGTGAACTTTGTTCATCACCTGATTGTCACTTGACCTCCATTGTTCCCGTATGCATATAAGCAAGCCCCAGCCAGTATAGACATTCATTTTATGTCTCTAAGCTTGTCAGATAAGAAAATGTTCATCAAAACCAGTGTTTTGGACCACTTTTATGCTATTACTGAAATAATATGTTACTGCAGAATAATGAACCAACTCTGTGATTCCGGAACAATTTAAAAAAAAAATTATTAATGGAAAGAATTATTACACAAAAATCAACAAAGTCTGATCAATAAGGCAGTTGGTTAACCTTGTTTGCCTTCATCTTCCATATACGTTTGGACGAACAAATATGCTTGCCCACTACTGAAATACAGATCCTTTCTCAAAGTAAAACTGTGCCTGATTAATGCTCCACGATAGTAGTCCAGAACTGCAGTTGCTGTTTCTTAAAAAAAACTACCCAAACAGCACCCCCCTCAAACCAAAACAAAACTCATGGTGGCTTTGCCAAGATTTCACCATGTTTGTTTTTGCTCATAACAAGTCCTGTTTTAAATCACACTAATGCATTTGACTTCTGAGAGAGGCTGAACAAGAGATTTACTCAGTGCTGTGTGGCAACGGCTCATTCCAGCAGGAAACTGAGCTGTGGAGGGGAGTTTTGTCAGGGAAGAAATCTCATCTGGATAAATGACACTCCTCAGCAGCACATGTTTACTTATATGTGTGTTTCTACTGACATCAGATGAATGCTGTTCATTTGACTGTCACTTCTCTTCCCTTCTTCCAGTATTCTTTCCACTCTCCCTTCAAAAGGCTTAGGGTTTTTTAACAGGAACAAGGGTGCTTCTAAGATAAAGACATTGGAAAATAACTTTAATACAACATACAGTTGTGCAATAAGTGCAACTTGCATATGTACACTCACATAACACAGCCCCTCTTCTCCCACTCAAGTCACAGGGCCAAACACTACTCACTATGTGATGCTTATCCTCCATCTAAAGCCGATACTGATTCCTTCAAAGTTAAACCAGCACCATACAGACTAGCTGAGCATGAAAGGTCAAATCAGAAGAAATTCAGCTTGTAGCACTGCTGGATGTTGTGGGGGAAAGGCATAGATGGGCTTGTAGGTGAGTTAAGCATTAATTTGTAAAGCATGTTTGTCATGCTAGCTCTCCTGCATTTGGAGACTGATGATTACTACCTTCCTAATAGCTGCATATGATTAACTTTATATGCCTGTAAATTTTCTGTGTATAGTGTCTGTGCTATATCTGATGAAACCCATGTACCTATTAGCTGATCTCCGAGCCATGATGTCAAATGCGCAAGCAAGGCAAGCTTTGTATAATCATCGTTTAAAAAATAAAAAACAATAGAGGCAGAAATACTGTGAATTTAAAGTAGCATAGACTTTGTTTAGTCTCACTACAAAGAAAAACAGAAATACAGTCCTGCATACAGTGACTTTTGAACACTGCTTCACCCCCAGCTACATCCTGGTCTGCAGTGATTGTAACTAGGACATAAGCAGACAGGTTGTACACACAAATTGCCATCTTATCTATGGACCTTATAATGTTAAATGTGTTATTCCTCATTTACCTACCTAAGAAAATAAGGGAAGAGGTAACCATTCCTGCTCTTTTCCCAAGACACTATCTGTGGCATCAAGGCTGCTTATCATCAAGTGTCTTCTTCAGCATCATGTAAGAAAGCAAAGTAGGCAGACACATGGCAAGGAAATGTGGAGTTTGCTATGAGGGCCACTATAAAATACAGATCTGCTCTCATTCTCCCCAGCCCAGCTGTGGTACCAGCTTATGGCCTCTCCCTGGGTCACTCACCTGGGGCTTTAGTAGCTACTGGAGAGCAAAGGAAAAGATCAGCCATCCAGCTGTGCGCAGTGCCTCAGGTCACAGGGTGCCAGAGGGGGCCCGAAAACGTTTTGCAAATGCATGAAGTGCACCTCTGGCTGGGGGGAGTGGAAGGAGTGAGACAATTGAGCCAATGCTTGGTGCATACAACTTGAAAGTTCAGTTTAGAATATGCCCAAGTGACAGTATGACTGTGGTAAGGCAGGGTCTGAAACACCTTCTGCTGTATCTTTGCCTATGGGCCAGACTAATGCCACTGGACTAGTCTTCTCTATCAGCCAAACAGGAAAGCAGGGTTAAATTAGTTTTGATTAATTAGTATTTCTAAATGCAGGAGGGTTAGGTGAGCACAAGGAATCTTACAAAAATAGCAATTTCAGAAAAATGCATTGGGAAGCAACAGGTCAGGGGGAGTGGATGGGAAGGAAGGTGGGAAGAGTTATTAATTAGTATTTATGAAAAGGACTCCAGTTTCTCCAGAAAAACGGCGGAAAACAGGCAGTACACTGGGAGAATAGCCATATGCTTTAACACTTCACATTTAACCCCAAGAGGTCCCAAGCGATTTAAAATGAGAGAAGCTCACAAAGTCTCCACTAAGGAAGGGCCAGTGATAGTCTAAGCTAGTGTAGTACAGGGAATGGATGTTTGTTGTGGCCAGGCATCAACAGGATCCTTCATTGGTGGTACAGATTTCCTGTGCCAGGGCTGCAACCAGCAACCCCAGAAAGTAAGAAGGACAACTCTTCCCATGACATTCTAATTTTTCCAGATTGTAAAATCACACATAGTCTTTAAGGTTATATCGCAGAACTGTTTTCTACCATATGCATGACCACTAAATTTTACCAGGGGACAGTGAACTTTTCAGAAATGGCTAAGTTACAACACAGATAATAATAACAACAACGACAATACAATAGTACCTGCACCAGCATGCTACACTGAAACAAACTGACGTCTGAATGCCAAAGAGCACCAAATGGTTCTCTCATCACTCTTACCACAGATATCTCTAACGAGTGTGGGTGGTTTTTTGCTCCATATTTCATCTCCAGCAACATGCAATGAAGTTGCAAATGGCATTACTGAGCATGCCAAAATGCCCATGCAGTAAAGATCACACTGAAATTGTGATATAAATCTATTTTCAACTTTTGTCTGAATATTCAGGATGTCTCCTTTTATCTCTGTTATATATTATTTTTATATTGTGAAAGATGACAAATACCAAATGGCAAGAGCAATCACACTATGGAAATCACCTCCTGGGACAGAGCTATATGTTCTCATAGGGCTTTCTTTCCTTTTACTTTTTAGTTTTATGATTAGTCAATCTCTGTTCAGTCACCTCAGGGAAATTAAAGGTGAATTAGGAGAACGAAGGTCAAAGTTATCAAGGAAAAGTTTAATCCCTCCTCAGTGGGAACCAGTTAATAGTTACGGCTAGACTCAAGTGTGGACCTCTATTGGGAATCCCAGTGAAGGTCAAAGGCAGTGAGGAAAAAAAGCTGCACTGAGATCTTAGACAGTCATAAGCATACAGATGTTCCTCAGCTTTAATGAACAGACTTGGCTCCAGGCCTTTCTTGGCAAAGCTGTTTAGTTTTAGTATTTTTCCTTGTAGTGCAAGATATGGCTCTGGTAAGCTGGCTCTGCTTAGCTAAAGGCTGATGATTTTTCCATCTAAGTAACTGCCTGACAATTAAAAAAACAGTTCATAATCTGCGACTTGATGGATTAGGTCATGTGGAACGATGTGCAGTTGTAATAATGAAAAGTAAAAATAAATAAAAATAGGAATTTCAGTTTAAATGAGAAGCAGTTCTATAAGTTTAAACAGTAAATCTGATGGAGATCCTACTGCAAGTTCTACCACTCCATCTTGTGTTTTTATTGTCATGAATAATAAACTGAAGGAAAATAACATTAAATGGACTTTTTCTTTACCAATTCTATTTCCAAGTCAGCCTAGTGAGGATCATGCCCCTATCTGGAAACTCACTTGGCTTCAGCAGTGCTGGAAACTTTCCCTTGACAATTTGCTATGTCCAAGTGAAATATATTAAATTGAAAAGTACAGGTTTAGCAAACAACTTCCATTCAGAAAGCAAAAAGGCTACAAATCCAACTGTTATCAAACTGTGAAATCAGTAACTTCCACTAAAAAGCTGAGAAATATACTTTTAACCCTTGTCCGCCAGGGCACAACTTCCTTAATGCACTAAAGCCACCTCAACACTGGTGGAGAATAATTTTGTTCTTTGTCAAGCAGGTGGCAACCCTGATACAACCAGTGACTGAATTCAGTCTCTCTTCCAATATTTCTGGGTGTCACTATTGGTCTGAAGTAATACCATATTATGAATGGGAATATTTTCATGGGGTAAGTTTTCATTTTAGACTGCTTTTCATTGCTAAAGTCCAGACCCTGGTCTCAGTGAAGGAAATGGAAATGTCTAGGTGGCTTAAGTGTGAGCAGTCTTTGGATCTCAATCAGTTACAAGTCAATAAAAAACTTAAAGGCTTTACGTTGGCAGGTTATACAAATTCTCTGCTCCCTCTGTGTTTTCAGCTGATTGTCTTTTCATTTTGGATGCTATGAATTACGTTTCTTTGAAGCTCTTTTTAAGCACAACAGAATCTCATCCACCATTGGTCGGTTCAATGAAGCTCACCCTTTTCCAGAACCAAGTGTGAAATCTGCTTTGTACTAAATATCTGATGGTGCAGGAGCTCTGGACTTGCTCCCAAGCTAAATTCAATTATACTGCAGCAAAACACCTGCCTCTGTGTCATCACAAAAGCAGCTGCCTATTGTAAAGTACAATTCAGTCTCTCAGACAAGATTCAGAGTCCTCTTTTTTCCCCTTGTCTAAAGGAGAGGAATGGATGTCCTCAGCAGCTGAAAGGAGCTTCCTCCCTCCTCATCTACCCAGCTTGTATTTCCAAATCATGAGTCCAAAAACTCCTCAGAGTCAATCGGCTAGGGTTTATTGTTTCCATGACATCAGTCCCTTCCCACAGCCACTCAATGATCAGGATAATTACTCTACAGGACACCTGCTGACTAGAAGTGACAGATTTACACAAGGATTGTACCCAGGGTCTCCATATATTCAGCCCAGCTATCAATGGGTCCTTCTGGATCACCAGTAAATGACACCAGTCATGGAACACTTCCCCAGTTCCACAACTTCCCATGCATCTGATCTATCCCATCAACAAATGGCTTTTGTACACTTTGTGGGCCAAAGCAGTGACTCTCTGCTCAGTGCCATGGCTGTTCTCCCAAAGGCTGAACAATGAATACCACCTTGTGACATCAGAGACCAATAAGAAGGATGCCTACCTTGCCAACAAGTATTACAATTGCTGCTGTTGTAAAGGCAACGGTGAGATTTTTGGGGGAAGTGTAGCAAGCTATGAGAGATAGGCAAAGGCAGGAGTGGTATTTATAAAAATGCTGTGCAAAACCTCAAAGACTTAAAAGTTTTGACTTAATGCATAGCCAACTTTCTTGTTGATCTGCCCAAATTTTGGATGTGGAACGGCAGTCAATTACAAAAAGCCAGGGAAGTTATTGACTCAAAAACATGTGCTGTAAAAGGCAAGTCCCTCTTTGTTCAGCATTAAAATTTAAATATAGTAAGGTAAGATAGAATCAAGAAGACTTTACCTGAAGAGGCTGAAGAATCATAAGTACTTCTGTCCTTCCTATTTGTCCTGAAGGGCTGAATGTCCTTTTCCCTGTAAGTTCCAAAACCTTCAAAGCTTCTTCTTTTATTCCCACCGGCATCATTGTCCCTCTTCTCACTTGAGGAATTCATTTCACCAAACATGTCCAGGGACTCTGGTCTTCCATTACTCTCAGTATTAACAGAGTATCTCTTTGTGCAAGAATCAATAGGATCATTGCTTGAGTCACTTTTATCTTTACTCTGTGTCCACTGCTGGGCATCAGAAATTGATAATGTAGACAATGTATCCACTTCAAAGTTACTCTTTGAGCCCTTGTGTCCCATTTCACAATGCTGGTGTTTCTGCTTTTCCTTATGCTTGCTTTTCTCGTTGAGCAAGGAGAGGTCTTTTTCTGAGCTGCTTAGCCTTTCGTTGATCGCATGGCTGGAGAAGCCAGTGGACTTGCTAGTAAAGAGACCACTCAGATCTTCATGTGTCCCCAATATCCGCTCGTCCTTATGCTTGTGCTTATGTTTGTGTTTCCTTTTGTGAAGTCGGCCACTTGAAAGGCTTGTTCCTCCAACCTTTGGAGAAGCCAAAGAGGACTGCATGTCTCCAAGGCCCATTCCCACAGGTGTTTGTAGGTGCACTCCATGTTTTGCTTTATGCTTGGCAGTGGTGGACATCTTCATATGAGAGCTTGCATGGAATTGGGGTGGGGGCACGGTAGGTCTCATAAATGGGGAAGCCGCTCCGAGCGTGTGAGACAGGTACAAAGGAGCTGGATACTGACCATAGTAACCAAGATTCATCATAGGCATTGATGTGTAAGGCATTCCATAGGGTGCATAGTAACTCCCACTGGGAATAGGGTAACCGAACCCTTGTAAAAAAGGCACCTTTGTCATGGTGTCATTGGTTTTGGCAGGTCTACCACGCTTCTTCTTAGACTTCATGTCAGAGGTCCTGCGAAGATAGAGCAATGGGTCATACTGAATATATGGCACAGGGTAGTAGTGATCAAAATTAATCCTGAAGATGCTGGGGTATGGATTTTCATGATAGAATGTGTAACTTCTGTGGGAAATCCTGAACACTTGAAACTTATTGATGAGTTCCTCAAGGTCTGCCAGAAACTGGAGGTCATCTCTGTTCTGCAGGCTTTTCCTTTTTCTCTTGTGCTTTGGCTTTTTAATGCTCTCATGAGAGAGAAAGTTATCTACAATGAGATGTTTCTGCCGGTGACCATGCCTGTTCTTTGTGCTGGTGTCAGATGGGATAGCCTCTGGATTGTCCAGGGTGCAGAAATCAAAGGAGTATCTCCGGCGGGATTCTGAGCTTTTCTCAGCTTGGTCAGAAGTGCTGTTGTTGTCTGTACCTATCCCACTGTCGCTCGGTATGGTTTCCTCACTGTGAGACTCGCTCACTGGTGACAGCGTGACTTCTTTCAGAGAACCTATTTCACAGAGGTGGGAAGGTGAATTAGCCATTAACCTGGGTGGAGACAGCTTCCAAGTTCCACTGTGCATTCCTTTCTGGGTTTTTGTAGGAAGAGCACTGATAGGTTGAAGGTTTGGCATAGTTTTTAACTCTGAAAAATTTGTTTCAGTGCTTGCAGGGCTAAGGTTGCCATTAGTCCCCACTAACTGTGTTGAAAGTGGATGAATAGCTGCTGGTGACGATGCCACAAGTGACTGCAGGTTGGAAGGCACTGCTGGGTTTTCTGGCTGGCTGGAAACAGGCCTTGAGTGCTTGATGGCTGTCTTAGGTTCTTCTGGATGAGGCTGCAGCTCTGCTCTTGGCTTTCTGCCCCGTTTTTTACCAATGTAAATAGTCCCCCTCTTGCTGACATTGATCTGCTTCCCTAGTCTGGCATCAATGGTAGTTGGCCCAGCACTGGATGGTGGCTGAACTTTTGCTTTCAGAGCTATGCTGCTGGAGCAGGAGGACAAGATCTGATTGAGAATATTCTTCCTCTTGAGGGTCTTCATTTTATTAATGGTCTTGATGGTCTTCTTATCCAAGACCCCAAGCTTCCCGACCTTTTTGTGGAACTTGAGTTCACTGATGGACTTGTCCTCTCCTGGGACCATCTGGGCCAGCTTGACCAGATTCCGTCTCCTCTTTCTTTTCTTTGTTCCTGGAAATTCACGATTAATTGGGCTCACTGGGCTGGTGGAGGTTCCCTCATGAATGGTTTCAACAGTAAGCAAAGGCTGTTTCTTTGGTCGTCCTCTTTTTTTCTTGACAGGTGTGATCACAGTAAGACTGTCTGTATTGGTATACAGAGGGCTGGATGGTGTGATGGGATAGGCTGAAGGAGGCTCCACCATCAGCTTCTCAGATGTTGTCATGGAGGTCTCCCGAAGGATAGATTTAGGTTTGCTGCAGGTCCATCGCCGCTTAGCTGCATGTTTGGGGTACTGGATCTCTGACAATTTGCCAGCTGTGGGAAGATCAGTGGGTAGGAGAGTGGATGTCACAGCTACAGGTTTTCTGAGTCTGGCACTGTTGGGGGAAGCTTTGTCAGTGAGCATACTGCTGTCAATAGCTACTAAAGGGGACTCATTTTCAATCAGTTTCCCTGGCTTTGTGGCTCGAAGATCTTTTTTACTCCCCTCTGGTTGAGAGCAAGTCCTGTTTGCTAATTCATTGCTTATAGCAAGTCCGGAAGGCATGATTTTCTCCTGGGTAGTTTTCTCTATGGAAGATTTTGTGGATTGCCTTTTTTTCCTTTTGTGGGCAGATGTATCTGTTGTCGGAGACTTTATCGGGATAGTAATCCGTACATGGCTGGTGTCACTTTCACAACTGCTAGCAGAGGTGGGATTCTGCTTCAAGGGTGATGTATCCAACACACTGTCCATCGAGTAAGACTCCTTTTTCCCTTCCATGCTGTCATGGGATTTGCTGTCAAATGCTTTCTGAGCACTCTTCACCCATTCGATGTCTGCAGTTTGAATGGTTTGACTTATCAAGTCCTTTTTGCTGGACTTCTTCTTTGTGCTCCCGGCGGGCTGATCAGGGACCTCCAGCTGCACACCTCCCTCCTGATCGCTGAGAGGCAAAAGCCCATTGCACTCAGAGGCACTGCTCGGCTGGGCAGCTGCGCTGATGTTATTGGGTGATGGGACTGCATTGCAAATAGCAAGCTCTTTACTGCTGGCCGACAGCTGCCCCCATGTGCTGCTGGTGCAGGACTTCTTAGCTTGGGATTTGCTGAAGGAAACTCCTGGGTCTGGAGCAGAGATCTTGGTGGCATTAACCGCTTCTCGACTGGGTTCTGTGTTGATGAAGCAACTTTGAGAAGCCGATCCAGTATCGGAGCTTGTTGACCAGTCAAGATGGTGCTGGTTGCTACTTTTCTGCTGGTGCTTTGATTTTAAGGTATCACCGGTGAAGTCGTGTTGGAGGACCGGATCATAGTGCAGAGCAGAATGTTTTTGTGGCCTGTCATAAACCTGGAAGGTAGCAGAAAACAAATAACAAAAGAAAAATTAGTTTATCAGTCCATTCATAAGCCCTGATTTCAGCTCTTTATTTGTATAGTGAATGACAACTCTTCTTAACCTATGTCCTTGTAAGGGTTAAGAGCCTTTATAAAGCCTTCTTGTATTTAAGCCAAATTTGCACTTAGATTCATGCACTGTAAACAAGTTTTTTTCATTTTCCCACTCTAAAAACAATGGAAATATTTCTATAAATGCTAAATTGCTAAGGAAACATATTCTACAGATTTTTAATTTAAAACACAAGTAAAATACTCCCTTTCAATGGATGAATGTTGCTACTCAGCCTCCTGGTGAGAATCCCTTTTTCCTAAAAAATAATCCCTCACAGAACTTGATGCTCAATAACAACATTTAAGCTCATTGTTGTAAACAAGAAAAATGCAAAATTATCTCAGAAGTTGTAACAAACAAGAGGAAAAACCATGGTTCCACTTCCCTACAAAGCCAGAATCTGCAAAGACTTACTTGCTTAAATTTCCCCATAGAAGTGATCCCCACAAACTTAGTGCTTAAAATCATATGCATAACACCAAGCGTGTGAGGCACACTTGGCAGGTTCAAGATTTGCATTACTCCATTTCCATTTTAATAATCTGCTATTTTCAATGTTGGTAGGAGATATTTGCAATGATTTCTAATCCGACACCAGCTCTTCAAGCCACAGAGGTTACTGTAAGGGCAGAATTATGCTGAAGACTGCAGAGCTTTGTTACAGAGCAAAAGAAAGTCTCCTTTTTTTTCTTGGTGGGCCTCCTTCAGCTAATGAAATTATGTTTACTACAGCTGTAACTTTTTGAACAGTCTCTTAAAGCAAAAAAAAAATATATTTTTTTTAACTTTCATTGACCTCTTCTAACCATTTGTTTTCTCCTGTTACATATAGGAACTTTTTTTTAAAGCTCTGGATCAAACTGAGCAACTGATTTTGTACACCTAGTAGTGCAAACAAATGCTCTTAACAAACTATAATTACGGATCTGAATGTAAAATAAATTATGAGAGACTTAAAATAAATGTGTAATCAAGGAAAGAACAATAGAAAACAACTGCTAAGTGTCTTGTGTTTCTGTGAAAACCTTGCTACAATCAAGTTTCTATCAGCAGCGCTATGTTAGATTCCCTTTTGGGGTGTTCGCAACAGAAGTTTTGGGGCAAGAAGAATGTCAGTATAAAAGGGTTTTGAGCTGGGAAATGAGGTGTCCCCAGTTCTGAGCAACTTCAGAAAGTGCTAAAAAACCTAAGCACATGGTGCATTATTTAGTGATCAGTAAACATACATGTTGTTGGCAAATTGATGTTGAGATATCCTTCACGTGTGTACAAAAATGGGCATGTGGCTTTTCTGGCATAGGCAATGAACATGATGCTGTTCTGGTCCATTGTCTGAGGAGTAATCAGAGGCTCTTAAATCCTGTGGATAGTTCAGCTGTTGTGCACATGGACCATCCATGCTCAGGGAAAGCAGAGATTTCCAGGAATTGTGGAGTGAGAAAATGAAAGCATGCAGCTGTGGTGGAGCTGCAGATGTCGCGGGCAAGCGACACCCAGTTTCTTCAGCCTGAGAAAAGAGCCAAAAGCATAAACAGTCCTGGGGGAATGAGTAAGTTCCTCCTCCTCATTACCTCCCACGTATAAGCAGCCACAGCCCATGTCACTGATACCCTCCTTCAGAAAATGCAACCGACCCATGTCCATGTTCTCAGGTTGAGGCCAGGGAGGAGTCGGAAGGAAAGCAGCAGCACTGAACTGAAGTTTGATAGTTTGGATTTTTAAATTTTTTTAATACTAATCATAAAGCTCCTGAGCTTCATTTTAGCTCAGCCACCAGGCTGGGTGCACTATCAGGTGGTGTGGTGATGAGGTGTGGGTGAGGTTTCCATCCCCTGGTGAGGTCCCAGTGTCATCCACCCACGCCTCACACAAAACGTCATCTTCCTGAGATGACATGAATTGTGACTTGGAAAACCCCTGGAAATAATGGGCTAAGGACTCTCTTGGCCCCTAGGACCCATACCAAGACTCTTTCTGCACAGATCCTGGCCTTACAGCTATGATCAAAGCAACTCCTTACACCCACATTATTTCTAGAATGTTGAGTTGTGAAACTAAATGACCTGAAAAATTTCATTCGGAAGGAAAAAAAAAAAATAAAAAGAAAGAGGGTTACAGCAGTGAGTGAAAATATCAAACATAGGCAACACCCTGGTTGGACCAGGTGTTGGACCAAAGTCCACCACGTACACAGAGTTCTCTAGTTTAAAAGGAGCAGCAATCTCTGATCTGTATTTTAAGGCAGTTAATAAAGGCTCAGAATTGAAAGGCAAACTATATATCAGTAATGAATGCCGATATATCTCTTGGCACCTCCAGCCTCATTTCCTCAGCCAGCGCATTATAAAATGATGATGCAACTTCCAACATATCCCTAATGATAGCCTTGTCATTACCCCAGCACTGCAGGCCACCACAACATCTATCTTAAAATTCATGAGAAAGATATGCCTATGTCATCAAAGGTGCCAACTCTGGAGGCATTCAATCACGCAGATAAGCACTCTGATTTCAACAGGCCTTCAAAAAATGACCAGTCTGCAGGATTAGGGAACTCCATTTCCTGAGCAAGATGTCAAAATTATATATCTGTCCAAGCACATCACAGTCCACTGGGTTTCCTCATGTAACTTCTTCCAGCAAAACATTTACTATTGACTCTCTCTTGCCAGACATGTTCATATCACCCCAAAATAATTCTTCTGCAGCACAGCAATCAGAGATCATTTGGCTGCAGCAGGTTGTGTTTCACTGGCTGCAATGGATATGTGGGTGCTGTTTACCTAAAAGCACTACTAAATCAGTTGAAAGTAATGCAGCCAAGTGTATTTTGTTCCCTGTGTATCCATCTGGGTTGCTGTCTGATCCCATTGGTCCTAATGTTTAAGCTTCAATATTCCCTGCTCGGTGGGCACCACCCTAAGAAGCCAACAAGCCCCAGTTCACCTAACCTAAGCCTCTGCTGAGCTAGTGTAGGATGCCAGAGCTGTCAGTAGAGTGAGGACAAACAGGCTCTTCAGAAGTCTGTATCTTGATGTTTTTTACACAAATTCATTACTTTATTCATCAGTAAGCATGCAATATACTGCAGCTCCATAGGTCTTGGCAAAGGGCTGTTGACTTGAATAGAGTTCCTATGACTGCACGGCTGAGACCAGCAACAAGAATAGTGGGCTTTTTCATGAAAACAGAAAGATTTACCCTTATTTACTTTTTGGTTTATGAGACCCTAAAAATACTTCAAACTTCAGTGCCTGCTTCTATTTGTAGTTTGCCCTTTCATTACATGGGATTTTCTTCAACAGCTAGCTATTCTGCACTGGGAGTCTGCTCCTTCTTCTTTTGTGAAAGTAGAAGTGTAACTTAACCCATGCAATTTCATCACATCTCACCAGACTTGGTCAATATTTGTCTTGATATTCAGTTTACTTGATGTGTTTAGTGGGTAATAAACCCATCTTTCCTTTAGAGAATATAAAATACAAATACAGAAGCTAAAAGTTTTCTTAACTGCAAATAAGTTTGAACAAAGTGATCCAGCACATGCTAAACCTTAGACTAAGAGAATAAAGTTTGAATCCTCTTATTGGTAGTATACCATTTTAATTCCAAACTCATGAGTTTCAGTCCTCAGCTTTGGCAATGGTGGGTAGACCTACAAGCAGG
Source organism: Podargus strigoides (assembly GCA_028020825.1). Classification (NCBI taxonomy): domain Eukaryota; kingdom Metazoa; phylum Chordata; class Aves; order Caprimulgiformes; family Podargidae; genus Podargus; species Podargus strigoides. Next base: position 29,241,064 of record CM051663.1, on the reverse strand, counting down.
ATGCATCCCATATACTGGCAACTGAAGAGCACTGGCAAAAGAGCAGAGGAGTTGGGACTGTGTCACACTTGCCTTGCCAGACCTGTGCAACCCCGCACCTGCAAAGGTGATTGCTCCTTTTAATAGTTTTATTCTGGTATGTAGCCTTTGCAACCGAGGGGATGAGTGTGTATCAGTTCCACGATGAGCAGCACCTTACTCTGCGAGCAGTACCCAGCAGCAGAATCCATCCCTCAGAGACTTTTCATTTAACTACTGGATGTCTCACTCTGCCTCCCCATTCCCTCACCCCAGTTTCTCTCTAAATCCTCACGCTGCTTCCAGTCCTAAAGCAAAAAGTAGGAGGAGATGCTCGCAACCAAATTAAGAGCTTAGTAAAACAGAATAAAAAATCCAAATAGAAATGAATATAACAAAATAATAATAATATTGATGATAAGATATGCAATTAGAGAAACCCATCACCTGAAAAAAATCTGTTTGCTCACAGGGGATCACAGTCTTCCTCCCCGCCCCCCCTCCAAATGCACCTTTTTTAGGAGGTAACACACATACAGCTTGTCAAGAATCTGGCTTGCAAATCAAAGTTAATACTACAACGCCCCCTCTTTAAATCATTCACAGATCCATCTGTGTAATGGCTCCTCAAGTGTAATTCCCTATTAAGATGCTTTATCCGGAGAGATAAGCAGCTGGTTCCCATGTCACTAATTGCTGTCTGCTGTGATTTTAAAACATCTGCACCATTGTGCTCTTCATTTTCATATTCTAATCACCCTGAAACTTGAAAAAGGTACATCATTGATTGTTTCTGTGGGTTAATTAGTACACAGTCTCCTTGTAGAGACAATTTAAAGGCAGTCAGAACCTCAATCAGCAAGTTTGTTTTAAAAATTAATAACATCAGGAGCGTCTGTGGGGACTGGCATCCACAGTGACACATCAGAGTGTGCTCTGGGGATGTACCAACCTTTGTTATCTTCTTCATAGGCTGGAAATAAAATTAAAAAAAAAAAAAAAAAAAAGAAAGAAAATTAAAAGAGGAAAACCTTCCCTAAATGAATAGTGTCACTTAGAATGAGAGTCTTGGGAAGTGCTTGCTTTTATCTCAGGGCCACCCCTGCTTCTCCAGTGAGAATGAATCTCATCAAAACACTGTATAATACCTTTGTGTGGTCTAGGAACTTGTAAGACATTTTTGGTAGCAGTTTTGGTGACTGGGAGCTAGAATGTCATTGGAAATCCATGGGCTGAAGCTGTGACTGTTGGGACATATGTAGGCATTTGCTCTGCTTGCCGCCTGGGTTGGCTAGATGCTGGATCAACAGATGTTGTGTCCAAGCTATTCTGAGAAGGATATTAGCTCAGTCACAACTCTCTGTTATGGCATTGATACTGCATGCAAACTGAACCTTCCTCAGCCAGCTCAGAGCAAAGGCAAGCCTGAATTCATACCTTCTTTAACTTAAGCTTATACTCAGAAGTCATCCAGACAATGCATTAATGACTAGCAAAGGTCAACCTGAGATTTTCAAGACTGAATGAAAAAATCTGGTGGCACTGAGGTTACGTGGAAAATGCAATGGGCACCTGCCTTCTGAAAAATGAGACTTTCCTTCTCCAGAAGCTCCTAAAAACTGGAGAAGTTCCAGGTGATTTGTTCCTCTTGAAAAAACTCTCTTCAGCTTCTGCTTCCTAGACATACATGAAAACATGTTTCTGGAGAAGAAAACCCTTTGAGAGGAAGCAAAAACTGTGATTTCCAGCTCCAACACATGAATAAAGAATCTTGCTTCAGCTCATACTTTTGCTCAAAACTGAGCATTTCCTCTTGTGTCCCAATGGGACAGCTGCAAACTGCTCACTTAAGGCTCCAATCAGAACTACAGGTTAGAAATATTTCATCTATTTTGGTGAGTGCACTGAGCCTTCCTGAGGTAATATCGCTCTATAAATAAAAGATACCAAGCAGAGGAGACATCAGGTTCAGGGGAACTTAACACTGGCGTGATGACTTACAGGTTGAGCAGCTCATTGACATGAAATGTGATTAATTTATAGGAGGGGCCTGTGATAAAGTCAGGTTAGTTTGTAATAGCAAGTGTCTGGAATGGTTTCAGGAAGTTCTTAAAGTCCTCAGTGACTCTAACCAGAGAGGAGGGATCACAAATAGGAATATGACACTTGCTGGAAGTGCAAACAGAAGTAGTGTCTTCTGAGAAATCTGAATCTGAATCTGGTTCAGAACTGATGTAGGGACTTTAATTCCAATTAAAATACTAATGGAAAACATGTCAGCAGGCACTAACATAAAATTCACCATTATTAAATTTATAGCTCCCAGAGTTTCGTCCTTCCTCAGCAACCTGAGTCTTCAATAGCCCAAAACCCATACACCACTACACTCACAGCAGTGAAGATCATTGTTAGACATCGAAAGAGAGGCAGGAATTAACATGAAGCTGCAGGGGGACTACTTGAGAGCAAGACACAGCATGGGGTGGGAGTGGGTTAATTAAAAGGAATGCATTGCCTGTTTGTGTCCATTCACAGAACACAAACATCACAGGCTGTGGTGCAAGTCTCACACAAATCAGGAGGATCTTCACTGAAGCTGCTGGAGGTCCTTCCACATTTGGAATCCCATTGCTACATAGCTCTGTCTTCTCTGTCTTTCCTGAGAAATTTGTGTAATTGTGTCAATACAAAGAAACTGAAGTTCAGGCTTTTGCATTAGAATTGTTTTGAGAATACCTGTCTGAAGCCCTTACCCTTAAGGAAAAGACAAAGCAATGCACAGAGAGATTACTGAAGGGTCCAGAGATGCTCACATCATTGAAAAACATAATTTTTCATGCATTCCTGGTAAAGCATCATGATTTGCTAAATAATTTAGAAATTTCAGTTATTCCAAATTAATTTTGCTATCATCTTTAAACTGGATGATTTATACACTATTTCAGTCTTCTGCTGGATTTCAGACACTTCCATTTTCCATATACAGGGATTAAGGATTTTATTTGGGCAAATTTCAACAACATATTGAAATCTATAAATGTAGGATTTGGTGTTGTGAGCTGATCTGTTCCTTATTAGTGGGACAGACCCATCTCTGCACATATTTTCTTTATCAAATGTTTAAACAACTCTGTTCTTTTCAAGGCTTTTTATTAAGCACCAAGTCTGGGAAAACTCTAAACAACAGGATTTTTCTGTCATCTCCAACAAAGAGCCCATCACCACCAACATAACAATGCAGTTTAAATATTGCATTCAAGCATAACACAGTCTGCTTCCTCAGTTTAAGCAGCTGGGAGAGAACAATTGGGCACCAGCTAAGGTGCACTACAATGGGACTCATGCAATTTTGCCCATTCACCTGGTGTGATAACCCCAGTTCAGACCCTGTTTGGCCTCAAGCCAGCACAAGTATTTTCAAGCGAGCATTTCAGACATTATGTCCATGAAGCCAGGACTTGCAGAGCAAGACATCTTTGCTAAACTGCATGCTTGAATTTGTCCAAAAGCCTTGCTAATGAACTTTACAGCAGCAGTGATATTAAAGCTTTATTATTCATATATAAACAATACTTCCATCCTTTCAGAAATTGCATCGTTTTGTGGAGCCTGACCTACACTTCCCAGTGTGTAACTGTGACATTGCACATCCAGGTTTCTATCTCATTTTGCTCTTCCACTTTGCTCTGGAATTTCAAGTTGTAAAGGGCAATGTATATGTGTACAGTGACTTGGCCAAAATCGAAGAGCGGAAGGATCCCACTAGAGATGGGCACTTGCAGAAACGCATTTATCTCGGAAAGCTTCGTGATGTTGTTGTCCAGGATGTTAATGCTTCAGCATGGCTCAGATTACTAATTTGCAAAAAAGACGTGTGCAGCTGTGCACTGTAAGTTTCTGCTATAACTTTTAAAAGCTTGCAGTGCTTAATTTGCATTGAAAGATATCTTATCTTTTATTTAATGTAGGAATTGTAGTGTTACCCTGAATTCTTTTTTTTTTTTTTTTAGGGGTGGGGGACACATAAATGGCTTTTTCATAGAGGCCAGTGATTCTTTCCACTAGAGTTAAATAATTTGATTGTAAATGGAGTCCTTAAATGTCAAGGAGATCCTGAATTCACCTGAAAACAAGCATTTAGAGAAGCTCATAAAAGCTGCAAGCTCCAGTCAGTTAGCTCATCATTCTTTTAGCATTCACTTCATTTAGCAGTTACTGACCGTCAGATTAATTCTTTCAAAGCATCCTGATTGCAGCTAAGGTCTAGCATGAAGTATTGCATGTGCAACAGCATTAGCAAAAAGCCCAGAAATCTGTCAGAACATCTGGCACAGGTGGGTTAAAGCCTATGAAAATTTGTGGAAGGGGTCAAATATCCACTGTCTTCCTACCTCCCTGCATTAAGATCTGAGTCCAATACCATGAATTCAGAGAGAGTAATCCCTCTGATTTCAGCAAGTTCACCCTGAAAGTTCATCTGAAAGATGAACTTTGTGATCTGCTTGCAAAATGTAGGAGGTTTGTTCCCTTTGGAAAATCTGCCTGAAGAGGTCCTACACAATGAATTTCTGACTCCATTGATTATGTACTGAAAAGTCACTGCAGCATGCGCAAAGCCACCAAATAGTGTGGGGTGTGCCATCCGGAGATGGGACATGTTCTGGACTCTTTCAAACAGCTGGTCTCATATCAGATTCACAAGTGATATTCTTATTTGTTTTCACCAGTAAAATAATTATTTGCTGATGAGAGGGAATAGGAACACACTTACCTTTCCTTACACTGTATGCAGTTCTAACTGTCCAAGCAAGCATGCAGTGAGAACTGCCACATGTGCAAAAGGCTACAGGATGAGTGGAACTTCAGAAGCTTTATACTCCAGGTTTGTGTATAACCTGTGACTATTTTTCACTACTGTTAGCAGATAAAAAGTGATCCCTCTCCCCTTCTTTCCTAGGACCGGCAGCAACTGCATGAGGTGATAACTTGGGGAATTTGCTACACGTTGAAAACATCAAAAGCATGGCAGATGTCTCTGTTTCTGGACTAGAGGTGATGCCCCTGTGACATAGTTGTTGAGGATTTTAGTCCTCAATCAGTCGATTTTACTTTGCAACCCTGAGGAAGGAAGGTTTGAAGAAAGACACCAAGCACTGCACCAGGATACCTGGGAATGGACATGTGCTATGAGGATGCTGTCAACCTGCGAGTCCTCTTTCAAGACCATAACAGTGGTGATTTTGGGCAGTAGCAAAATCACAAGCTGCCCTGCTAAACCTGAATGGTCTCCTGTAAGAACCAATTTTACCATTCCCTGGATTCGTCTCCCTGCAGATGCCTCTTCCACTCAGATGCTTTTGCAGGCTCCCCACCACACCTGTAGCAAAGGCTTTCCCATGGAGGAAATTTAACCAGGCAAGCAATAATGTTTCTGAGCAATAACAAAGGAAAAAATAATGACATAAAATATTTCTGTGGCAATGCTAGGTGAGGTGATGATGAGTGACATCACATTTTTTGGGCACTGCTGTGCTTTTTCTGAACAACACATATCTTTGCTTTGATGTTCATCCTTCATCTCTCCTTTCTCCTCTTCCTCCTCAGCTATGGCAAAATCACCTTTACTAATAAACCTCTAGCTCAAATAGCAGGTTTTATTTAGTGTGCTATAAAACCAGTCATTTCTCAGATCATAAAAGGGGCTCAACTGGACTGCATCATTTTGCTGAAGTGAGTTTTCTGGTGGAGTGATTCTCTCTTCTAAATGCCACAGTCCTTCACTACCAGTATTTATGTACCAAAATAAAATGCAATTTTCTGTATTTTATTAAGTGTGACTCTTCAGCGGAAATCCATTTAGGAGCTGAAACCAAGATTTAATTGTCCCTTGATTTTATACTTTCAAGACTTTCTCAACCATTTTCACAACAGCACCAGACTAACTACAGTTTTATTAAGGTATAGCAGCATTACTTAAAGGCCCTGAACAAGTTTAGGTTTGGCTTCTACAGACATATATAAACAGCAGCACAAACAAGAAAAAGAGAGGGCAGAGAACAGTAGATTAGACAAGAGGATTGCAAAGCACCCTGAGCACAGCTTTGCGTTTAAATGACCTCCCAAAGTTCTCTAGATTCTCACCTAAGAAATCAGGGATAAAATTCAGTTTACTGTGTCCCCAGTCTTTGACCCCGGAGATTGAATAGGCAGGTAGAAACCCTTTTAATATAAACTCATGCCTGGGATTAACATCTGTAACAGTGAAGTTGGTAGCAATCCTGGGTTAGACTTTATCTTATCTGAAGATCTGGTCTGGAGAAACCCTTAAATTCTTGAACCTGTGCAGAAATTCAGTGATTTCTGTGCACATGCTCCCCTTAGGAGTGGAGACATAGAGACCAGACAGAGCAATGGTGTGGTACTTCAGAGCATTGCCCTTTTAATTGCCCTTGTTCTAGTTACTCACTTAATTACACTTCTTTGCTCTACACATGTTGACAAAGCAAAACCATTCCCAGACCTGTTATTGCTTTCTCTTAAGTGCTGACTGTGTGCTCGAGTTGAGTAACTCTATAAAAACACTGAAGATACAGTCTCCTATCCAAGCAGCTCTGCACACAGGGTAAATCAGAAGCAGGCAGTATACATTTTAGACATCAAAATGCATTTGCCCATCACTAAGGGAGCAAAGTTATGGTTTTCTTTAAAAAATGTAACTTATTCTGAAGGACTGGCATTGGAAGAGTTGGCAGAAGGTGTTTCCAAGGGCTACTTAAGGAGTACAAGGGAGATTGGCTAAAAGCACAGGTGAAATTGGCATTATAAGCATCTGAGATACACATCACAGGGACTAAAAATATATGGGGACACGAGTGTAACAGAAGGTCCTTCAGTTTAGCAGATACACAGAGTTTTAAGCCAAAGCTAGAAAAATGGGGATGAGAAATGTGGCCCACATTTTTAATAAGGAGTATAAATAATTATGAGAACAGCTTATCATAGCAATGGATTCTCTATTACGGGAAGTCTCTTTTAAATCAAGGCTGGGTGTTTTTCTAACCAATATGCATTAGTGCACGACAGCTCTTGGACTTGTAACAGGAATACATTTAGGCAAATCCCTTGGTATGAGTCATGCAGGAGGTTTGACTAAGTGATCACAATGGCTCTTTCTAGCCTTAAAAATCTGTGACTATATATCCTCTTGATATCCTCCAGTGTTTTGTCCAACCTGGTGTTAAGCAATTCCAGCAATGTGTCTTCAACCCCTTCCTCTGGGAGGCTACATCCCAGCATAATAAATCTCACTGTTCAGAGTCTCTTCTCTCTTCCCCTGGAATCATTTCCATCCCTAGACATACCCCAGTTCTGGATTCATCCCAACAATTCCTCCTCATCCTTGGCACCAAAAAGAATATTTCACATTTTTTAACAATTCATTTCACCTGCCATTTTCCCTGCTGCTGTAAAGTCGTGTGCCTCACTGGTACAACAGAGCTGATTTACTAGGAAGGACCTTTCTATCTCGACAAGCCTGGTGAGATGTGGTTCCCCCTGGAACAAGGATGGGCAGCATTGTACCAGACATGGTTCTGCAAATGTGAGTGATGCCAGATGCCATCAACTCAACGCACTCAGGCTACCAACGTGGCACAGGAGAAGTTACTGTTATTCCTGTTGCCATTCCTCTATGCTGGCTGAGCATGGTCTTTAAGAAGGCAAATGTATGCAAAGTATTCCTCCAGACTGACTCTACCCTCACCAAATAACTGAGAGTTGGCTCTGAACTTTAAGTGGAAGCACCAAGTCTGATACCCAGTCTGGATCTAAGTCTCATAGGCTGAAACAGCATGAAATCAAATATCCTGGATCTGAAGACACGAAGAACCCTGGCATAGGCATTGGCTACTTTCTGCCCCGCCCCGATTTTTTTTCTGTTTTAAATATGGAAGAACATATTGATTTGGTCTTTTCTGGTTTAAATTTCCCTGCTGTTTTCTATGCTGCATCGCAGTCTTAAAACACGAGTCAAAATGCAAACTTCTGAACTGTTGGAAGTCACTCCCTCAATCCAAATGTCACACTTGTTCTAAGGGGTGTTTAGGGTGTTTTTTTGGTGCAGGGGGTAGAAAAAAGAGCAAAAGCTACACCTCAGACCACTGCAGAAAAAGGCTCATATGTTGAAGTCATTGGTGCAAAGACCATACAGTGACTGCTTTAAGCATTCTTCAAATGAGAAAAGGAATCTGTTGCATTCTAGGTAAAGTATTTACTTATTACTCAATAGTTATTATCCCTTTTTGTGTTTTTCCCCCCTTTGTTCTGTTTTCCACTACACAGTGCACACACTTCTGCATAGTCCCCTTTAAGGATTTCTCTCAAGGATACATTCATATCTATTTTCTGCAAACAGACAGAAAAACCTTCTGAAACTAGTGCAGATTCATCACCCACCCCACACATGACCTTATCAGCAGCTGCAATGGGTGGCCCCCATGGAATACTATGGAAAGGGCAAACCTGGAAAACGTGCATTTCAAAGTGCCAGAGACTTTAGTTCAGTGTGCAGCACTTGTAATTTCTGTTGCTGCAGACTGCTTAGCTGGTTAAAGATATCTGAGAATCTGGGTTTTGCCTTACTATAAGATGGGAGATTTATTACAATAAATTATTTTTTTTGTCTTCTTTTTAACCTCCTGGAGTAGACAACACATAATTGAGGGTGCCAGACACCTGCATGTGTAGTATCTCAAGAGATGAAGAGAGAAGAGAAATAAAGCTTCCTGGCAGTCTTTTTCCCCCCCATGTAACAAATTTTGCATTTACTCTTACTGATGAAGGGAATAGTTAAAGAGAAGCCAGTGCTGTGCACAAAGGCTACGTTCTGGTACAAGAACTATAATTTAAAAAATGACCTAAATTCTTCCTGCGCCATCCAGACACACATTTAGGTTTGTCAGACTGACAGGGACTCACATAGGTGGACTGCTGCAGTAGGTATTAAAAATTAAGTTTTTAGTCTCATCAGAATACATGTTCCCAACTGGTGGCATCACCTTGTAATTATATCCAGAACAGGTAGTCTTTTCTATTGGCTTGCATGCACTGTGAATATATATCTTGTAAAAATACTGCTTCAGTGAGTAAAAATTGTTTGTTTGAGTGTTTACATCTGGCAGGGGGGTATACACCAATGAATAAACAAGTAAAAAAGTTTACTACATGTGTTTTCTATCATGGTCTTCAGATTGCCATCCACCACATCATTCACATGAAGCCAAAAGACTTGTTGGTATCTGAAGCTTATCTTTAAAAAATCTCAAAACACATTATGAAGGAAGTAGGAGTCATTATTCTGCACACTACAGAACGGAAATAGTAAGGCTCAGTGAGTTGCCCAAGATTTTTCTATATTGCTTCGCCAGTGCCAGTAGAAGAATTTAGGTTTCCTTGCCCTTGCTTTTGTCAGTGCCCATGAAGGTTTCCAAGATAAGGCCAAAGTCCACGTTCCCAAGGCATTTTACAATCTAAATAAACATGACTTCAAATAAATGCATGTCTGGCTGAAGTGCAAATAAATCTATCCTTTGCTCCATGAGTCCACACGTGCCGTCAAAAGTGGCCATGGGTATCACACATGCAACTGGAACCCCTGTTTGCCACAGGAGGACAAAAATGGGTCTGTATTTCAGTGCAGCAAGTACCCTTTCACAGCCAGCCAGCCAGCTAGAATTCAGGGGAGACTCAGACATACAGCACTATGATTTCTATGCTGCAAACCCATGAACAAGTGTTTTATAAGACCTTTAGCTTTGTGTTGATATTAAAATGCACTATCCATGCATCAGTGGTTGCAGAATACCTGCAATGCTTTACCTGCCCCTCTGTGTGCATGTCTCTGGATGTGAGTGTGTTGGTGGGAGTCTAATTTTAAAGAAGGGCTTTTTTATTTTATGAAGAAAGAAGCCCCAGACTGTGGGGAAGATCCAGAGTCATCCACCCTTGAGGTAATTACAGAAGGAAAACCTCTCAGGTCTGTCCACTTTTCATCAAGTAAAGGACATGGCTGCAGGCAAGAAGTGATCTCGTGTTTCTGCTACTCAGACTCCTAGCAACACACAGCAACTTAAATTAGAACATGTGCAATATAATTAGATTTCCTTCCCTTGCAGACTTGTCGTGCCTCTCCTGTCTGAAAAGGAGAGGACACTTCAGAGAGAAGCTACAGCTCATCAGGGCTGTCTGCTGCTCACTGAGGTTTTGCTTTGAGCAAGATAGGAAAGAGGCTGCGATTAAAGTAAAGCCTTTGTGCTTTCAGGTCCTACCCTCCAGAAACAGAGCATTTAGTTAGGAAACACAGAAAGTAAATTCTAGAGTCAGAGATAAAATAAGAAGTTCAGGTCAGGATCCAGATCCAAGTTTCCTCCGCATGACTGAGATGTTTGTTACCAAGGCTGTAGCTTGGAATGACCTGGTCAGCTATAAGATTAGGTTTGGAATGACACCTATGAAGATGATCAGAGGGCTGGAGCATGTCTCCTATGAGGACAGGCTGAGAGAGTTAGTGTTGTAGAGACTGGAGAAGAGAAAGTTCCAGGAGACCTTCTAGAAACCTCCAGTACCTGAAGGGGTCTACAAAAAAGCTGGAGGGGGACTTTTTACAAGGGTATGTAGTGATAGGATGAGGGGTAATGGCTTTAAACTGGAAGAGGGTAGATTTAGATTAGACATTAGGAAGAAATTGTCTCTTGTGAGAGTGGTGAGACACTGGAACAGGCTGCCCACGGAAGCTGTGGCTGCCCCCTCCCTGGCAGTGTTCAAGGCCAGGTTGAATGGGGCTTTGAGCAACCTGGTTCAGTGGAAAGTGTCCCTGTCCATGGCAGGGGGGTTGAAACTAGATGATCTTTGAGATTCCTTCTGACCCAAACCATTCTATGATTCTACGATTCTACTAAATATTGCAGGAACTGGCCCTCCAGTCCCATCTGCAGAAAACCTCAGTAGAGCTCATCAGTTGGAGCAGAATACTCAGAGTGTGGCTCTGGTCACCAAACTGTGACCAATATCTGGTTCAGAAGCCTGGGTTCACTGTACAGTCCATGAGGCTTTCAGAGAAGACATCAGAGCATGCTGAATCACTTGGCTGACTGTATAGGGCACCTGAGCAGCTAATTGAGGCACCTAAAATAGGCATCTAAAGGGAGGCAGGATGATATAGCCCAGTTTACGTAGGTGTCCTGTAATACACATTTAGCCCTTTTCCAGATGCTCCATACCAGAGTCGAAAGGGCTGAACTGTGCCTTTACACAAGTCTTTCAGAAGTATTTCCTGATCAATAAAAAGTACAGAGGCCCAAGCTGTTGCTGACAAACATTTCAAGATATCAGGTTTGTGTTGTTTTGTTTTTTTTTTAATAGAGATTCTTGCAGTTCTTTGAAAGTGCAATTTAAATACAGTAAATCGTGAACCTTTGGAGCTTGCCTAATTCATTCCTCTTCCTGTCACTCATCTTGCCTGAAGAAAAGGACTTTTAATCCCTCAGAATCAAGCCATACGCTTACAAATTCTTAGTTTGAATTGTTCTTGAATGAAAGACATCTCTTTCCTTTTTGAGGTAAACCACGGAAGAGCAAAGAGATAGTCTTGGATACACCACAGTCTCTGCACCTTTTCTTCACAGTTCTCAGGCAAATAAAGTTTTGAAAACAAAAACAAAGAACAAACTTAGGTACAAATTTCAAATTCAAACCCAGTGTTTTTGTAAGATAATAGAGGTTACTGTCTCCTTGTTTTCTCCCTGAAAATGCTGCATTGTACAAATGGGCATTTGAAAACAAAGAAAATCTACTACCAGGATTCAAGCTGGTCATGCTTTTGAGGTTACCACACTTCTAGCTTGTCGTTCAAATTTTTATTTGATCTTTTGAGGTTTACTCATCAGTACAATCTTGAGTTATGGGTATTCTGTTAACCACAGGGTACAGCAGCTGACCACAGGAAGAACGCAACAGAGCCAGCTGCCTGCTATCCACAGAGCAGCACCATCACATGCCTCTGGGCATCTTTTGCTCCTGCTTCTTCTACAGGTTATTTCCAACAAGAGTACCTCTGATCCATTCATGGTGCTTCCAGAAAGATTTCATCCTGTCATGACACCTTTAATGAGCAGTGCACTAATTAGCCCTCTCAGCCAAGTGTGGAAAGTGGCTGTGAGACTAGAAAGGCTTTCCTCTGCTGTGATTAAGTAGTTTGATGTAGGCATACTCTGCTGTATCTGAGTTTTCTACTCGTGGTAACTGTTCCCCAGGCTTAGGAGTTCCATAAAGAAGGGTAAAGAAAATCCAATCCCTAACATTCTGTGATTCTGTGATTCTGTGATAATTTATGAAAAGTGCTAGGGAGAGACCACTGTCTGATGTTAGGTATATAACCTGAGTGTGGGGAGTAGGAGTCTCACCATTCACATGGCCAGTGACTTGTGACAAGATTGACACTGGACCAATCCTTTGAAGGACTCATGTCTCTTTTCTGTTTCTTTCAATCATCAATTTCTCATTCTTGTCATCTCTTGTTATTTTACCTGGCACACATATATGGAAGACTGTGGAAGTAAGCACAGTCTAACTGACCTAGGAATTTGGAGATCATTGTGCTCTTGCTTCTACCACTAACTTCAGCAGGCTTTGGTCTGTGATACATCCAGGCACAGTTTTTTGTATTGTAACTACAGCACAAAGCTGAACCCCAAATTCAGCATAATGTTATACAAATCGTGATTTTAATAAAGAAGATGTTTCAGAGTTTTTTTCCAATTCTAGGGGAGGTCCTGCTGAAATGAGGGTGTCTGTACTACTTACTCAAAGGAACACTGATTGAAAAGCATTAATTTAAAAGAAAAAGACATGTTTCTCCCACTGACATGTGGGTTTGCCTGGCACCAGCACCCCTGAAAATAGACAAGCTGCAGAATTTAGCTGAACTGTCTGCTATGCTGTTTGCTGGGCAAGCAGGAAGAGCTAATGCAATTGTGTTTTTCCTTGGTGAACTGAATAAAAGAGCTAAAATTTCTGCCTTCCAAGAAATATATGGCAAAGATAGAAAAGAAGTAAATTTTGGCCCTTTAAGGAGAGCAAGGGCTTAATGCAGGAGTTAGTCAATAAGGGAGCCTAAGAGGCATCAGACCAGCACAAAACCCCCTCTGAAGCATACAAGAGGGGTCATAGATGCCTGTTTAAATTTTCTGCCCATGCTACAGTAACATGGGCAGCAAATAAAGCCAGGCTGCTGTCTAACAATCTTGCCTCAGAACCAGTGATGGTTTGGGGAAAATAACTGCAAAGTTATGGTGTAACTCAAATGAAAACATGAAGGTTACTAGGGATACAAGGAGACTCATGGAGTAATTAAATAACCAACAGACACACACACCCGCAGACGCAGCCCTCATTTACTCAAAACCCTGACAGCTGTTTATTGAGAAGTAGGTGTTGATGGTTCACTTGTCTTGGATGGATTTCTCCTGGAATAAACACCAGTGCTTTCAAAATGCCTGATCTCATTTTCTTGCAAAAGAAAAAAAAAATAAAACAAAACAAGACAAAACAAAAAACCCCACGGACAATATATACAGAGAGGGTATTATTACTGCTATGTGCCACGGAGAGGAGACTCCATGTATGGGAAAGATTGAATTACAAGAGTGTTTTGGAAAATGAAGAGTTATTTCACAATAAGTCATGACATCCCTTGGAGAAAACTTGCCCAGATTCTACAGATTACTTTGCAGATGGAAAAGTGACAACGTCTGATTGCAATATACTCTCAGATAAAGTCAAATTTGACTTGATCTAGAAACTGTCCCTCCCCAGGGGGCCAACATTGAACATTTAAGGCTAGCCTTCCTTAAGCTGATCTTTATATTCAAGCACAGGTGTAATTGATAAAGCCAATGTAGTCTCCATTGTTAAAAAGAGCCACTGAATGCCAAAAGACTGAGCAAAACTCCCCCTCTCAGTCCCAAAACTGGGCTATCAACAGCTGAAAAGGCGGCTGGCTTTTCACAGCACAAATAGGAGGAAAGGGATGAAATGAAAGGAAATTCAGGCTTAATATTAGAACCTGTTGACAGCAAGATGTATTAAGTTATAAGGCAGCCTACAAATGTAACAGGAAACTCATTTTTTGAACATGTAGGACTAGAAAAAATGGAGAAAATATTACAGGGAACAATTGTGATCTATCTACATCTTTTCAATTTTCCCCCACTCCAGTTATCCGCAGTAATCCAGAGTTTCTGCTGCCTGCAGAATTTTATTGCACATAATCAAAATGAGGCTACTCTGATAGAGGTCTAAGAAATCTCTGATGGTCATAAGGGGCAAAATCAAGGTTATGTAATGCTGAGCAAGGGTGAATTTCAGTAACTACGCTGAGCTGCTGGACCAGCATTTCGATGAGCGCATGAGCCCATATTTACAGATCTCTAATGGGTAATCTCCTTATAACAACCCCACTCCTGACTTTCTTTGCATTAGAAATGTAGGCATGTTAACCCAGGGTGTGGTCTATGTTTGCGTTTTCAAAGTCTGTAGCAAGAAGCAATCGTCGGCAGTGTGAGACTTGTTAGCAACGCTCCAAACTCGTGTGATTCTTCTCTCCTTATTCTTTTACTTGGTTCAAGTGCTTTTAAAACCACTCCTACGCATTCATCATTTTTGGGAGACATGCATTAGCAAACCCATCCGGAGACAGTTCTCTTGAAGGTATAATTAAAACCTTACACACAGGAAAATTTAATTTTTGTAGTTCTAGGAGAAAAGAGATTTTCAAAATTTGTAAAGAGATATAAAAGCCATACAAAATCCATTCCAACCTTCTGCACTAAGGACAATCTATGTTTGTTTTGATTTCCACACCAGGAAAAGCATAAGACGTTAAATGGTGTGATCAAGGACGGGCAAACAATGCTTCCGCACCAAAAAGGGACTATGAAAGAAAACCTTAAATTCTATAATTTCTTTTAATAATTTAAAAGATTCATTGTAATTACACATATTCACTGAATCACACACTGGTTAAGGTTGGAAGGGACTTCCAGAGGTCATCTTATCCAACTTCCTTGCTCAAGTAGGTCCACCTAGAGAAGGTTGCCCATTATTTGCACTGTGATTACCTGAACATTCAAATCAGGAGTGGATGTGCTTTTTTGTAATGACTGTACAAAAAAACCCACAACAAAATCATTCTGTCTTGAGGCCATTCTATTCAAACAATAAAGGCAGAGTGGAGAAAAGGGGAGATGCAGAAGCAGAGGAGAGAGGCCAAAATATCATCCAATACAGAAGCCACATCTTCTGACTCCCAAATTGTGTCTGAAACCATTATGTCAGGATGCTGCTAGGCTTGCCACACTTGTTGACTTATGAGTCAAAGCAATCAATTAAATAACCCATCTCACACACATGTTTTAACAGGCCTTACACACTCACTGCTTGAATTCTCCAGGGAACCTTTAGATGCTATTTTGTACACAGTGCAGCGTGGGCTTTCAGTGGTGTGAAATAAAATGGTTAGTGCCATGGCAAAAGTTCCAAAGACAGAAAATATGGTTCAGGATGCATAAATAATTAAACAGTGTGCATTTAAAACATGAGCCATTAAAAACACCCTTTGTGGGGAATAAGAAAGATAAAAAAAAAAAAAGAAGAAGCTGTAGGATGCAAGTTAATCTTTCATAAGGCAAACCTTCAGACAGTTGCTTCTTCATGGACACTTCACAGTGCTCTGTTTCCTTTTGAACCAAGCATTCATGCAAAAAAAGCATTTTGACAGTCCCACTAGGATGCTCATCCTCTGTATTCAGAGAGGCATTTATAAAGATCACAAGGCAGGATTGTGAATGCAATGATCCTAGGGATTAGCCTTTCTTTTGAGTATGGTAGGGCAGTTATGTGGACCTATCTGAAATCAGAGAGGGGCTCTTGACTGTGAGCCAGCATGCAGCTTTCTTCTCACTACCACTGTCCCTTCCCCACCCTCTCTCATGTGCTTGCAGTACTTTAAATATCTAAAAGTTTAAAGCAACCACAGGTAAGCTATCACCCTCCCCATCAAGGGAATATGGAGTAATCTCCATTAAGAATTAGTGAAGTGTTGCTCCCAGTCAGAGTGGATCTAGTACTGAGAAGTGCTGTTAAAGTATTTATAAGGGAGCATATTTAACCTACTAGAAAATCAAGCCCAAAGGACAAGACAAAGCTATTCAGAGGAAAGATGGTTTAGTGATTAAGACACTGGGTACTTGTTTAGAAGACCTTTTATTTCCTCTTACTCTCTCATACCTGCTTTGACTCTAAGTAAGGAACTTGATTGTTACCAACCAAAACACCAGAACAGGGCCACTCCTATTTAGGCATTTAAGAGTGGATTTAATAGGAGCTGGGCTCATTCGCTAGTCAAGATGCCTGTTTTAGGAACATAGGGGGTCACTCAGAGGTGTTTCTGTGGTCTGTAGGAGAGAAAAACAGGCACTGCCATAGGGTGATTAGGCCAATGAAAAACCTAGCTTGTACTCTAGAAGTCCATGGGCTATGGCTGGAGTCTAAGGATAAAAATAACATTCTCAGAAGATGTTAAGACTTTGCAAAATGTTTTCCCAAATGCTGTGGCTTTCTGTCCAAAGAGGAGAGAAATAATAATCCTCCCCTTCTCTTGCTGCATGGCCCTGTTTTGGCTTTAGTCTTTAAGCTCCGACGAACAGGACTCATTTCTCACAGTGCCTACTATAACAGGGAACTAGTTTAGTTCAAGTATTCTCGGACTATCTGAATACAGTGGAGACATGTACATTTAACTGAATTAACTGCTTTCACCCCTTGCCCCCAGGACTAAAGGAAAGGGCAATAACATCATAAAAGTAGTTAAAATAGTATCACTCATACAAAAAAAGCAAACTAGCATGCATGAAGAACTGTGTACTACCTGTCAATATTGCCCCAAATTCTTATGCATGTGAACTTTTAAATAATCACATTGGTTTATATAAGCTATATAATAAGTATATGTAATAAATGACATAAAAACTTGTAATAAAAACAGTATACTGCGGAAGACAAGGACTGAAAGATCTAATGACTCAATGAGTTTGTGAATATGACCTCAATTCAGTCCACTTTTGCAAACAGATTAATGGTACAGACTTTAACTACATGGTCACATACTGCTCTTTTCTGCAGGGCTCCTACTTCACCAAGTGCCTGTGAGAGGCTTTCATTCTTGTAACTTTATAGCACATTAATCATGGGTGATGAGGCCATGAATCAGTTATGCAAGTCGTCCCGAATACATACTTATGAGATTTGCAAACCACCACCCAGTACTCATATTCTGATTACCCACCTATGTTACAGATGAATTATTTTTGGACTGTTTTAAAGAGCTCTGAGGACGTTTAGTGCTTTTTCATTAGCACAGGGATATCTGACCCACCATCTGCATTATACCATGTGACTCAGTTAACATGTGATCATTTATGAAGGGTACATTAAGGAAAAAATATGATGGTCCAATATTTAATGCCTTCAGTGGTGACCTAGGGCAACTTTCTACACGGAGAAAAACAAGCATAGTATCTTTAGACAGAAGAAGTTGTACCAGACTACGAAACGAAGATAACCCTTTATGTGGTGTTAAAGAGCACCTAACTTTGTGATCCTTTTAGAGAACATAGTTTTCTAAAAACTATCTCTGATAGTTTAATACATTTTGAAAGATCTCATTTCTACCAGGCAAAATGTTGCTTATTGTAATTTTATATCTGTAAACAAGATAGACAAGATTTGGAGAGCATTTTTTCTTTATTATTTTTTTTTTTTTATGTTTGGGAAGGTAAAAGGAGTTTTTTCTAGGAACAGCAGATGAAGTAATAAAAAGGTAAAGACAAACAGGTTTATCTTATTTTGTTCCTATTCATCACACAGAGACATATATACAGGTAGTTGTAAATATTGGTGTTGTCCTTCCTTGTTAGTGACTTGAAATCCACCAGTCACTGAGTCATAAATATTACATTCGGAAGGACCTTTCAGGCCATTCGAGCCACCCTCTTGCAATAGGTACAATGTTCCCTACTGAATACTTACAAGCATAATTCAGTTTTGCCATCAGAAGGGTCATTTGTCTCCTAACTACTATGGAAATAATGCAACAGAGCACTGGTTCTTCACTAAAATACATTTGTAACTTTCCAGTATACTCCAATACATACACATATATATTGCACCTGCCTATTTAGTTCACTGCTAAAATACGTCCAGCCATGAGTACATTGTCTAATAAATCCAACTTCTGTCCTAAAGTC